>OY728163.1:610616364-612030864 GCA_963277665.1 Viscum album | reverse complement strand
TAATTCTTCCCACATTATTCTACTTCCATGTTCCATTGAGATTATAGAATCAATGGAAAGATAAAAAATTTATTTTTTGATCCAAGGGAGTAGAAAGGGTGTGGATTAGATGTTATTTATCACTTTATTAATTCTTATCACTTATTTTAATTGATATTTTTGTTTGGTGATCATAAAACTTCACCTTCCATATTGAATTTTAAGGACACACACTACAAGTGATAATATTAACCATTACCTTAGAGTGCTCATAAAAATTATCCTATAAGTGTATAGGTGATTAGTATTATGGTGTTTAGGTATTAAACCAGTAAGTGATGGTGTTAGTTTTACGTCATTGAACAAACCCGTCTCAAATTTAAGAAATTGAAATAGTTTAAAAAGAATTCATCCCATCCACCCCAAGTGATAAACAAGTATCAACTCATTGTCTCAAATTTAATTCACTTTAGCATATTATTTTTATTTTAAACCATCTCAAAACAAAAAAAATTTGGTCACTTCATAACCTAAAACAATCCAAAGAATGTATGTGTCTTTAGGTTTATTCTAAGGTATCTGGGGATTCGATAACCCAATAAACACTAAAAGTAACCACTTAACCATAAAATATTGTGTTAATTTGGGTGAGACCAAGTTTGGGAAAGATTTATAGAGACTTAATTAATTTACCTTAGACACACACATATTATATTCACACCACTTATTTATTCTCACCCCCAAATTCATTCTAATGGAATGTCATTTTGAATAAACCCAAACATGGGAAACCTCTCCCTATATTGACTACCCTACACTAATTGTGATTTATATGACCATAATAGTTTATAATGATGGGAAAATTGACAATTTATTGATGAAAAATATTTTAAATCCTATGCTGCATAAACATTATAACCTATAATGTGTTCCAAACCCAAAATGGAGAGTCTGAACATCTTCCTCTATAATTATAACAACTTAATTATCCTCTAAGAATAGAACATCTAGCTCAGCCCCAAGTCTATCTGAATCCACAACAATTACCTAAGAAATTATTTCTAAAAATTGAGAGAATGAATTCTCAGGTTTCGTACTTATTTTTAAAACTACAAACCATTAAAATGTTTATGGTACCCATTCCCACCTAGGTTGTAACTTGAATATAATTAAGGGAAGAATATTTTTACACACAAACTTCTCATGAAAAATAAAGAGAATCATAATTTTAATCAAGGATATCTGAAGAACCTAAATTAATTGTTGATAGGTGTTTAAATCAAGAGGAAACTAATTTTTGTATTCACAAGAGGGAAATTTGACAATATGGATGGAGTATCCTAAATATTGATCCATTTATGAGTTTTAAAAACCAAGAATTATTGAACCGCTAAGAAAAATCAAAAACATCAAATCTATATCCATTCCTGAAACTAATATTTCAAATTTGGTGGTTTAATCTTTTATTTAAAAGGAAAAAAATGTGTTGATAAATTTTGAAAATAAAATTGAGTTTGATTCAAAGTCCCAACATATTATCCAACCGGATCTCAAATTCAAGGTTTATATGTCCTCTATCAAGTCTTACATTACTAAGGATAATCAAAAACATTCTATCATCATTTTATCCTCTATTGATTCTAATAAGTAGATAATTTCATTTGATGTCTTAGGTAAGATTAAGAAGCAAATTGGATGGTCCCTTTTCGATATCCATGGGTTTATCCAATTCATTGGGACCAATATGGTTTTTCTTCAATCAATTTAAAAACTTTCCTATGAACACCATTGGACACTCAATAATAATTTAATTAGTTTCATTAAAAATTTAATCCTTAAAGTGATAAAATTTGGTATTAGATAAGTTGTGTAGTTCATCTCTAGCTAAAAAATTAAATAAAGCACTTTTCGGGAGGCAACCTGGATTTTACCTATACATTGACTCAGTGTTTGGAGATCCAAAATAAATAGGTATGTTATTTTAAATATTTCCCTTTTTATTTTATTTTATTTTATATAAGAGAACCCCCTAGGGTTTCTGTGGTTTCAAATTTAGTTTCTGTTCAAGAAGAAGGATCTATTGAGGTCAGAGTTTTTTTAGGGAAATCACCTATATTCATAAATTTCACACCATTCTACGATCCATAAGGGGGGGTCCATCAGTGACATGGGGATATAAGGATAAATTTTTTTATGGAATGAAATTCATCAGTATACCACCAAGTGAAATTTTCCATTACTCATTTTAATATTTTAAATTTGGAACTCCTCTCCCATACCATTACCCCCTTATAAATATTCTTTTCTTTAAACACTTGGGGTTGTTTTATTCTATGTTGGGTGTAAAAACAAATTCCATGTCAAATAAAATTTTATGTTAATAAATGGAAGGTACAAAATTATTTAAACTTGAACATGATACTACACATTGAAAACTTTGAAAAAGAAAATCAGAATATTTGGCATACCTTGATTATATGATTAATCCATTTATAAGTTCATGAGAAAAGATTTTGAAAAGTGTGGTTGTATAATGTGATTTTTCACCATTTACACTCTCATACAATTAATAAAAAAATACAATGCAAGTTCTTTTCATTTTGAGGTATTAATTTTAGTTATTGGGGCCCCATAATAAATGGCATAGGTTTGGTGATCATTTTAATTTTAACATGAGTATTCAAAAAAATAAAAAAAATACAATTTCACGTAGAGAAATGGATTGAAATCATGTGTGGATTTTGAAACTTGGTGATCATTAATCCATAATTGTTTTCCTAGAGTTGTAAATTATATATATATTTGTGGTAATATTAATTTTTTTATTTAGTTGACTCGAGATGATTCCTAAGTATATGAGCTTCTCTGGGTGGCCTAAGGTCATTGAGTATAGGAGTTATTGACAAAGTCTTTATATACAGGTTGACATGATTGAGTTTGATTTCAATTACCATGGAAAACATGAAAAAAAATTTATACTCATAATAATATTTAAATGTGATTCCACCTAGAACTTCTAACATTTTCCTCTAGAATAAAAATGATCCCCCATGTCTATTGTGATGCAAAAAACATCATCATGTTTAATTAAAATTGGATGAAATGTGCTGATGAATTTGAACAAAGGAATGATATTGGGATTGAGATTCACTTTTAGAAATAGCTTTCTTTAACTTACTTTTATGGGTTTCATATTTTTTTGTATGGGTTATTTTGGTGAGCTTTGTATATTAAAATGTTTTTGGAAAAGGGAATTCAAATTTCATATTTTTGAGATACATTTTGCTCGGGACTAAGAAAACTCAAGTTATATGGTGTGATAAGACACTAAAATAGGCCAATATTTATTGATAATATATATAATTTTCCTCTACCTAACTATTCATAAACACCATTTTTAGTGCATTTTAAAATTGAACATTATTTAATATTTTGATATTAATCCCTCCTTAAAATGCGCTGTTACATATTACATTTTTTAATGACTACTAAAAAACCAGTTGGTATTTATTATATTTTAATATTTTATTTTGAGGTTTCTAATTCCATTATGAATATTTCATTATTATGGATCACTTGAATAATCACATTGCAAGATGACCAAAGTGGTGTTTCATACGAACACATTCTAGGTGAATTAAATAGGACATACGACCCATAAAAAACTATAGAGACCATAATACAAGCTTAATGATTCTAAAATTCAAACAGGAGATATAATATATCCTAGAGAAAATTTAATTAAATAGTTTCTTATGCTAATACTGATGGTTGAATGCAGTTATAGGTGGTCCAACTTGAAGAATAAATTCTAGTCCAGATTCTATGACCTAAAAAATTAGCCCATCATTTCAACCATATCTCAAAAACCAAACATAAATTTGGGATGATATTTTAAAAACTATTATCAGAAATTCTGATCTTTTTTTATTATTCTATAGAGAACCCAAATTCATCTATATAAAATCTCGTTTTGCAATGTCTTTTTAATTGGATTCAAGTCGGGTCAGATTTTTTTCATGGGTGGAAAAGTCTTCTCCTCATTATCATTCCACCCATCTACGAAAACCACCATTGATTAGGTTGAATTACACTATTGGAGGCTTGACCCAAGGCTTCCAAAATTCCAAATTAGGTAGTGGTGGTAAATTATTTATGGATTACTAGTTTTTTGTTTCATCGTAATGTTATCTTCTAATTTAACTTTGTAATTTTATAATTTCAATTGTAAGTTTTTGAAATCACATTAGCTTATTAATAAAACTTATACTTATTCTTATCCTTTTTTTTATTTTGTTATCATGTTGTTACTGTTTCATCAAGTTACAAAATTCACCAAATTAAGATAGAAATCCTTCAAATAACGGTGGAGTGTTATTTATTTCATTATTTTTCAATTATTCAATTTTTTCCTCATGATTCTAATAGTGTATAGGTGATTAGTATTACTCTATGTACGTATTAAACAATTATGTGATGATATTAGTTTTACTTTGTTAAATATACCCATATCAAATTTAAGAAATTGAAATAGTCTAACAAAATTCATCCAATCCACCCCAAGCGATAACCTAAGATCAACTCATTATCTCAAATTGAATTCACATAGTTCTATTATTATTATTATTTTAAACCATCTCAAAACAAAAAAATGGTCCCTTCAGAGCCAAAAACAATCCACAGAATGTATGTGTCAACAGTTTTCTTCTTAGGTATCTGAGGATTCGATAACCCAAGATACACTACAAGTGATTGCTTAAACCTCAAAACTTGGGTAAATTTGGGAAAGATTGTTCCCAAATATTAAATTAACGTATTTTATCATAGTTATATGAATTCATGTATGTCAAAAAAAATAATTTATGAATTATAATTCCTCTCCAAATTTATTATGTATTAAATTATTAGTGAGGGCACATATGGTATGATGATCACATCTTAAGTCTTTGATTATTTTACATTTCATTGTTTTGGGAATTTAATTATTAGAAATATCATTATTCACCCTATATTTGAATTTGATTTAATTCTTGAAAATATCATTATTCATATCTTTTATAACTGCTCAATATATTACGACCTTGGAAAATAAAACAAGGTGGAAAAAGCTAAAAGTTTTAAGAATTGTTATAGATTATCTATGTTGAGGTTAAAAAATATTTAATATTTAATGTTTTCAAAATATGGACTATGAAATATTGAAGGAAGGGTAGAAATACTATCATTCTCAAACAAGTCTTCAATCATCTATCCTCGTTAAAATGAAAGTGGCACAAAAGGATGATGTTGAGCTGCAAAATAATGTGAGAAATTTTTCTAACATCAATCTTGATTGGGATGGAATGATAAGTTTCAATAATAATATCTGTATTCCATCCATACTAATTTTAAGAATAAACTATTTGAGGAATACTATAGTTTAATATTCTCTATATATCTCAAAATTACAAAGATGTGTAGAGATTTTAAAGAGTATTTATGGTGGGACAACATGATGATAAATATTGTAGAGTATGTATCCCATTGTTTGTTATGTCAGAAAGTTATGGATAAGAGACATAAGTATAAGGGGTTTTTACAAACATTAACCATACTAAAATATAAATGGGAAAATGACAGTATGGATTTTGTCATCAGGATCCCCAAAATACCTGAAGCACATAATGTTATTTTGGTTTTATTTGATCACATTATGAATTTAGAACAATTAATTTCTATTAAATAAAATTTTTCCCTTAATATTACTTAAATAATATACATTATATATGTTTTAAGGATGCATGGAGTTCCAAAATTTATTTTATATTATTGGGATCTAAGGATTTCTTGACGTTTTGGAGAAGCCTTTAGAAAGATCTTGATTCAGAGTTGTGTTAAAATATTTATTATCATACATGGATATATGGATAGTCTAATAGATAAATTAAAACCCTATAGGATATTAATATGGATTTATCTATGTATTTTGAAGTTTTTGGGGATCAAAACCATCCTCTAGTCATGTTTTTCTACAACAATGGCTTTCATTCAAGAATTTAGATGACTCCTTTTGAAGACCACTATAGAAGGAAGCTTCGAACTAAAACATTCTCGGATTGAGTTACATACTGAATGTTATTGGTAACAGAGCGAGATAAAGAAATTGTGTATAAATTTAAAACCATCCAGCAACACATCATGGTGGCCCAGGGTCGACATAAGCGTAATACTGATAATCATCAAAAGAAATTTGAATTAAATGTTAGTGAGAAGGTATTACTTTGAATTTATCTAAGTAATATGGTTAAAAAAATTATAAATAAATTAAATTTGATCCCTAGGTGTATTGGACCCTTTACTATTCTTGATTAATTGGGGATGGTAGCTTATCACTTGGGGCATCCACGAAATTGTTCTCAAGTTCATGATGTGTTCCTTGTATCTCTCCTGAGGAAGTACATAATTGATTCTTAAAATTTACTAAACTCATAGGTTTTACCACTAGATTATGATAATTCCTATGAATAAATAACTATATAAATCTTTGATCATAAAAATAAATTTCAATGGAATAATATTACTAAACTGAGGTTCTCTAAAGGAATCAAAAATTCAAAGAAGTTACTTGGGAACCTGAGGATGTGATTAAACATATATATCCTCATTTTTTGTGTTGGAGTGACATAGTTTAAAAGGAAAAATTAATTTTAAGGGGGTTATAATGTAGCACCCCCAGATTTTATGATATATTTCTCATAGAATAAATTTAATTTCTTCAATAGCTTGTGATACATGCAAACCCGAGTCTAAATGAACCATAGTATAGTATATCATTTTAATATAATCATTAAATTGGAAACATAGAAAAGAATAACCATATTTTTAAAATTATTTATAAATATATTAGATAAATCAAATATATTGATAAATAAGTAATCAATTTTTATAAAGCCTCTATAAGTTTCAAAAAAACATTTTTCCTCCAAAATGGTTTGCATTGATTTTTTAAGAAAATAATAGAATTATTTCATGAAAATTTAAGAAAATATATTTGAAAATATGAAATTCATTATTTAAAAAATATTTTTAAAATTATCTTAGATTTTAATTTTGATAATTTTTTAAAAAGGTTGATATTACAATGAATAGTGAAAAATATTTATTTTTATTAAAACCCGTCTTTTTTCCTTCAAGAATGTAAATTGTAAAATTTTATTTTAAAATGATTTAAAAAGTAAAATTGGTTAATTTATATTATTATTAATCCAATTAAGTTCATTAAAATTAATTATATGTTGTTTTTGGTATAAAAACATTTTATACTTAGGAAAATATTTTTTTATAGAAAACTGTTTTTCATCGTATTTTACCGGTTTAATTTTAAATTAAATTCTACCAATTTTATGAATTGAATTTGAAAATTGATTAAATATTTTCAATAAATACAATTTATATTTTTTTATAAGTTCAAGTTTATTTTTGGTAATAATGAATAGTAAAAACAGTAAAAATATGTTACCACAGTTAAGAAAAGATCTAAAGGAGACCAACCGAAGTATTGGTAATCATCATATCCAGACTCTTTAAAATTATTTATTATTTTACCTCCTCTAAATAAATGTTATTGATAATGAAAAAGTAAATTTAGTATCATCAATGTACGTAAATATTATTCTAGTTATGGAACCACTATTATTAACCCTTTTATATCAAATGGGATGTGAAAGTATCGCTCATGTGTATGTGTAAACTACTAAATCCATATAGTGATACAATTAATTTTCCACCATATAATTTATGGATAGTCATTTTTATGGGATTAATTTTATATATTATATTTAAGAAATAATTATACTTATGTAATTATAATATCATATCTACCTTCTTACCTTTCAATCTTTTGGAAAAGGATAATATAACTTGTGTGTACGTGTAGACTACCTCCATCATGAAGGTATGAGATTAATTCTTCATTTAAACTTCACATGGATGGTAATAAGTATATTTTTAATTAATATACATGATATAATAATGATTATTTAATGTTGAATTATTTTTTACCTTTATTTTTTTCTATCCAACGAAAAGTGAAAACAATATTCATGTGTATGCACATAGCACCATCTCCACGAACGGTGTAATTCATTTTTTAATCTTTAACCTTTATTGATGAATATAAATATAAATATAATGAATAAATATGATATTTATATAATTATTAACATTTTTTAAATGATTTAATCATGATTAAAGCCCAACCACTGGGACTACTTAACCAAACTTCTTTTGATAAATGAAACAGTTAATAATAAAAAATGACGACTTTAATAAGGAATTATTAAAAATTAATTTTGAAATGTTATAATAGGTCAATGTGGGATATTATAGTATGTAAATCATTATATTATATAATTATAATAAATTTAGATATATTATATACGAGGTTAGATAACTTTAGAAAAAAGTCAATCATGAGGTAAGGGATTTTTTTATCACTTATATTTATATTGGACATGAGACATATTCACCAAATTTTTAATTTATTTGGATCATAAAATTCCCATGAATAATTTTTTTATTATTATCATGAAAATTATGGTTATTTAAAAATCTATATATGTTTCTCTCTTTCATGAGTTTTTGAGTCAAAAGTTACCAAAGTAGTAACTGTTTTATGTTATAATCTCATTATTTTCCAAAAAAAATTACAATTAAGTTTCTGATGATTAAATTTCATAACATACCTCTCAAAAACTCATTAATTTAGTTATTTTAAGAATATTCATGGAATATTCATGTAATAATACCATTTTACTCTCTTTTGTAATTAAGATGTTTGAGAAAATGTTTTTAAGAAAAACATACCCTATTTCCTCTATAGTTAGAAATATTTTTTATCCATATCCATTTTTTCTTTAAACGGTTTTTAATAATATTTTTAATATTATCTTATTATTTATTAAATTTATTATTTCACATATTTTGGTTTTTACCAAATAGTTTAAAAGGAATATTATTATCATTTTTTTGAACACGTTATGTTTGAATTTTTACCAATAATGTGGTAGGAGTCTTTATTTTAATGTACATAGAATATATAGTATTTCACATTATCATGACCACTCAATGATTTAAATCATATTTTACAAGTTTCTTCGTTCTTTTTAATTAAATTTTTTTCCATAATATTTTGTAATTTTTTATATTTTAAATAATTGATTCAATAATTAAAACGGTATTTCCCCCAATAAATATTACAAGTTATATTTTATAGGAATTTTCGTTTTTGATAACATCCTTTGATGTTACTTATGATTTATTGGGATATGATCCAATGACTCCATACTTATTATTTATCTTGATGCTTTATTATTATGATGATGAATTTTTATGAAACCCATTTCTTCCATAGGTTATACTATAATGAATAATTGAAATATTTATAAAACCATTTCCCTTTCCATGGATTGTGATATGATAATATAATGATTATTTTAGGATCTCGTGGAACACATATGAATATATTTTTATTATGTGATGGGTGTTCCTAGAAATATATTTCTTTCTAATTCATTAGGTAAATATGGATATATCCGGAGATTATAAGGATTGTAATAGGGAGTGAACCCAATTCAGTAAGGGACATGGTCCACTATGATAGTCTTGGGAGTGATCCTTTTCTAAGGATGAGATGGAATGGGAAGTGGATCTAATTCAATGGTGTAGTGCTGGAAGTGATACTTGACTAAGGAAATTATTTTATATGCTTATTTTTATTCCAAAAACATATGTCTTATGCCTATGTTATGCTCTCATAGATCGTGTTCTTTGAATCCTCTATGATTCATGTCTTAAGAACTTCTAACTTTATTCCAATACTCATGATTATGATATATTATATGTTGGGATTGGTTTTAAATTTTAAATATCATTTTATCATACCCTCATTATCATTTTATGTTTAAGTGATCATTTATATCTCCCTTGTTAACCCTTACTGAGCATCTTAGCTCACCCTTTTTTATATTTCATTTCCCTAGTTTTTGAAGAATGGTTCTATATATGATATTTCTAATAAGGATTCTAGTTATGAAGAACATAGTGGGAGATTATGTGGATCGATTTTGAATAAGTTGTTTGTGTATCCATGCTTCTAAAAACACTAAACCTATATAATTATGGCATGGAATATAACGTTATGTATTGAATATTCATCTAATAATATGTAATATTTTTGTATGAAAATTATGGGTTATTATATTATGAATCACCTTAAACAAACATTCCATACTCTCCACATCAGCTAAAGTCTTAGGAACTCCGACGATATAATAATTATATACCTCTTCTTATATATTTCCCTCATTACAGTCACCATGTTATACCTCTTTCTCATGAGGATTAACATTCTTTTTTTTGGTTCCATAACTCTCTATAAAATCAAAACACTAGTTACCAACCCAACATAAAAATTTTTTATCAAATAAACACACAAGTCATAATTTACTATTCATGTTCTTATATGAGTGTTATAATTCTATATAATGACTTTATCAAATAACAAATTTCATATAATTAAATATTTCTAGTGTTAATGAAGCCACCCTAAACATATAAAACTACTTCACCAAATGATGGTGAATGACTTGAATACTTATCAAGATTTATAATCACTAAACATGTGTTTTAATAAGTATCCCTATAAAACATATGATATATTATGTATCATTTCCAAACACATGACATAATGAGTTTCCTTAATAAACAAATGGCACATATTATGTCTCATGATCTAACACTAGGCCTAGAAAAAAAAACCCATGACCCTCACCATTTTGTATAATACAACAACCTAACTCAAAGATTCCAAATATTTTATCTAAACTCATGGAAATTTTATTATAATAAAAATATATCAAAATATCAGGAAAAAAATTTAAAATTTAATATAATAATTCATGCTAAAGTTTTTATAAAAACAATTAAAAATTTATAACACCCCGTTTTAAGTTTACACCCAATATTAAATATCAAAATATGTTATACATAAAAAATAAGAAATAATATTAAACATATACCTTTATTATTATTATTATTTACTAAGAAAATATTAATTTTATTTTTAGTTTCCATCAAATTAATTATTTTTCAAACACCCTTCTCGATCATTAAACATCTATTTTTAGATAATAATTTTCCACATTAAATTCCTATTTAAAGCCCTCAATTCATATTTCCCTATAAACCAATATAAAATCAAACCTTTTCTTTTATTACCCCCATTTATTCACTCAAAATATAAATCTAATTAAAATTTATAAATCCACGTATAAGATAAAATTTCCAAGGAAGAAACTTCAAAAATAAAATGAATTCACAAACTTGCCATTATAACTCAAAAATGAATCTTAATCACGCAAACACATTTATTTATAATTTTAAACATTTATTCAAATATATAAAATATATTTTATAACAAAAAACTATTTTTAAACACCTTTAAAAATTCAAATTACTCTTAAAAACATTTATTATTCAGTTAACACCCATTAAATAATTTATTCAACTCAATCCCATCAGTTTCATTGAAAAAATTATTTTTCCAAGTATAAAATAAATTTTCTCATCACATATTAATAGTCCATAATATGTAATTCCCCTTTATTTAATTTATAATAAATTTAAAAACCGAAATTTTAATTATAATCATATACAACAACACTTTACAACACCATTTAGAAACAAAACTACAGTTAAATAAAGAAAATGTCATTATTAACATCTTTAATAATGATAATATTAACCACTTATTTATATTCACTAAATTTAATTAGTAATAAACATTCCTCAAATGTTGAATTATAATTATAATAATAAAACAAAATAAAAAAATATTTTCACACTTATTAATTCGTCTTATATTATTCTTATTGGATTAAATTTTAATCTCCAATACATATAACCATTTCTCCACACAAATTAAAAATAAAAACTCAAAATTCACATGGAAATACTTAATTAAACACCAATATAGTGATTGTGTTATCATACCAATTTAAAATAAATATAGATTCATAAAAAGTAATATATAATTTCTCTGTAACTATTATGAATCAAGATTCTCATCAAACTAGGAAAAAAATACTGATAAGAATAAAATAGAGAAAAAATATCATCACCTTTAAAAAACAATATAGGTCAATCAAAACTATTTTCTCTATTATCACAATAAAAATCATGAATCTCAAATCCAAAATGAATCAAATAATAAATTTGCTTAAGAATCTAAGGATACAATGAGAGAGATTAGATAGAAGAAATCTTATAGAAATATCTATCTAAAAAGGCAATATGGATTAAATTTAAAATTCATATGATATCAAAATAACATAAATGTATATCATTAAAACTGAGGTCGGGTAATGCATTAGGTACTTAAAGGATAACCAACTTCCAACCAATAACTATCGACCACTTGGTTCAATCCCAATAACAACCTAATGGCTAGTCTAGGAATTCCTTGCTCCACCACCTCAACTAACAAGTACCCAGTAACCTAAAAAAATCATATGGTGTCGTTTGGTTGATTCCTATAAGTAGTACTACTGCTTCCCACCATATCAGCACCTTTTCACCTAAAACTCTATAATTTAATCCTAAAATTCAATATATGATTAAATTAAATTTAAATAATAATAATTTCACACTAGAAAAACCATAGTGGTTACATGTGTGATTAAAATATTTTTTTTGAAATATATTTTTTAAATAAAACAAATTATAATAAAAAAAATTACATTAAAAAATATAATAAAACATGTATCCTATTAGTAAAGATAATAGAAAATAAAAAATTTATAATATAAATATATATTTAAGAAAAATAAATTTTAAAAAATAAACTGCATGTTATTTCATATATAATATAAAATTTATTTCTCCCCAATAAGATAACATGTGATATGTAAGTCTGGTAGGAGGCTCAGATGCTCTCGGTGGTGCCTCTATGAACCCTAGTTTTTCTTCGCGTTGCTCGTCATTTCTGTGTTGAATCGTCTTAACTTCGATCTTCATGGTGGGTTTCGAACCTGTGTGGGGAACCGCTTTCGCAGATCTTGGTCCCAAATCTAAAATTGAAGAAGTGTCTCTCATGGAATATCCGCGAGGCATATCCTTTATATAGGCACTTAAGGGAACTGATTTATGCAAAGAGACTACTTCAAAAGTGATCCTCTGCAAGAAACTTATCGATGGAAGATTTACGGTTGAATCAAATCCTGATGCGCTTCAACCATAATCATTTCTATGTAAGTATTCAATTATGGGGAATATTTTATATATAAAAGGATACAAGCCATTGTTGAACCCAAATATTTTGATAAGGACAGCTCATGTTTGAGGCTTTACTGATTGGAAGCTAGTTCTGATAGGGAAAGGATGTTTTTATATGTTATTGAAATCCCAAGAGGAATTTGACTGAGACTGGAAGCTTGGAAATCTTCAACTTAAGCCTAGAGTGCTTCAGATCTCTGAGTGGGATTTCTCTTTCAACCCATGCACTTCAAAGAATTTCATGGTCCAGAACTGGGTTCAGCTTCATGGAATCAGATAGTATTTTTGGCATCCGAAAATTCAGAATTACATTTCTTTCCTGTATCGTCACCCCACCCAAGATTGATCAACGCACTCTAAATGCTAATATTGTTCTCTACTCTAGGGTCATGATCGAAGTTGATATTTCATCCAATTTTTCAAAGGTAATTATCTTCAATTAAGATGATTTCAGAACTAAGGTTATAGTCGAATGTGAACATATTCCACCTTACTATGAGTTCTGTAAAAAAAATTACACTCTCTATTGAAATATCACTTTATGATGTGCCAGGTTGCTCAGCCTCATGAGGACGGGTGGAATAAGGTTAATAAGAATAAGAAAGGTAATATCCATGCACCTAAGAATCCTGAGCCACCCAAGAAGAAACTAGATATCTGGGTCAAGAAATCAAGGTTTCTGGGTAAGAGTTTGGGTATCTCTTGGGCAGAATATTTGGAAGAGTAATAAAAAGAAATAAATGATCTTATAATCCTCATGAATATTGAATATATGATCTTGGATGTTTGTGATCAATATCGGGATGACAACTCATTTGAGGAACCAAAGAAGGTTGTTTCTGTCAAGTATGGACACTCATCGGTGGCTCCAAATACAGCTCATGGAATGGTTGAGGTATCTATTATTGACTCAATTTGTGGAGTTCAACTTGATGTCACGCCTTCTTGCAAGCCTAAACCGTAAACCAAGGGTCTTATTTCTACTTTTATCCCTCTACCACAAAGGATGGGTGAGCCCTTCCAATCGACTATTCAGGCTATCTTTGGTGTTTCTATTCTTCCTACATATTGGGCAATACTAGAACCCATCCCTGTTCTCAACTAACCCGCTCCAAACCACACCTCTCAGGATCCACTAGATGAGGTGTCAGGAAT
The DNA here is from genome assembly GCA_963277665.1 of Viscum album. Taxonomy (NCBI): domain Eukaryota; kingdom Viridiplantae; phylum Streptophyta; class Magnoliopsida; order Santalales; family Viscaceae; genus Viscum; species Viscum album. Next base: position 612,016,419 of record OY728163.1, on the reverse strand, counting down.
GATGAGCTTTGATATTTCTCGTTCAGACTCACTTTGGACAGTGGTTAAACACACTGCCTATGATTTTTTTTACACTATGACACACACATTGAATGCACTCTTAGATGAACAAAAATCCTTAAATGTCTCTTTTGAATCTGATTTTATAATATCCACATAGATCCCTTCTAGTTTTCCTACTATTACTCAGAATATGGACTCTCTCAAAAGGTATAAGGATGGTAACATGGCCACCCCCTAATAAATAAATCACCTATTATTACTCAGGCCATTGGTAAAACATGTTCTTCTAACAATTTTTCAATTTCTTCTATGAGAAAACATAATAAGAAGAACAGTCCACCCTCTTCTCAAACTCTTAGAAGATCAATGAGAAATAAAGGTTCAGGTTACTTGAAGAAGAAAAAGGGGATCTCCTTCTTCGAATCCATGTTCTAAATGGATATCTTTTTTCGGAATTGTCAGGGTATAGAAAACCCTAACATGATTTATGTTCTCAAACTTTTTATTTTAACTCAAAAATCAAAATTCTTTGTAATTGCTGAACCAAAAATTAATTTTTCTAGGATTTTTATACATCTCTCTACTACTGGTTTTAATTTTTTTTTGTGCTTGTAAAACTAGTCCTGTTATTGAGTCTCTATGGATTTTTTATCATTCTTCCTTAAAAAATGTTAATGTATCTAGTTTCTCTAAATGGTAGTTCACTTGTGACTTTAATCTTGATAACACACATATTTTTTTGTACTTTGGTTTATGCCAAGAATAGATATCAAGAAAAAAGACCGCTTTGGTATGACATATCTATGTTATCTAATAACATTAATGGCCCTTGGATTGTGTCTGGTGATTTTAATGATATTCTTTCCTCTTGTGAAAAAATTAGACCTTCCCACTCTCATATTTTCTCTAGAGAGTTTAAAGATTCCCTAGAAGAGTGTGACCTGATAGAAATCAATATTACGGTTTCCAAATACAGTTGGTATAGAATACACCTTAATAGAGTCATTGCTTGCAAACTTGATAGGGACTTCATAAATAATCTAGCTCTGAATAAATGGGATACCATATCCAGCTTTACTTTTACCAGAAAAAAGTCTGATCATCATCCTATCCTCGTAAGTATGTTTCCCAAAAATAATAAGACTATTTTTCCCATCATATTTAATAATTCTTGGTCTGTTGACATAGAATTCTCACAACTCATTAAGAACTATTGGGAATCCATAAATCATAACCCTGATGCGTGTTCCTATTTTTCTAAACTCAAACATCTCGAACAATGTCTCAAGGGATGCTGCAGTGCTAAATCAAAACAGGTTGACAAGGACATCACTAACCTTGAAAATGAGCTCAATCAAATTAAAAACTCCAACATAAACTCTAATTTTTACTTAGATCTCAAAAATGAAGTGAAAATAACGATGAAACTTAACTCTCTTTTGGTTCTTAAAGACAATATGTGCAAGCAGGTGTTCAAATCTAAGTGGATCATGGATGGTGACCATAACACTAAATTCTACAATTCCATTCAAATAATTAGGAAATTTTGGAGATTGTTGTCCTATCTTAGGTACAATGATACTATCTTGGACTCTGAAGTAGATATTATGGAGCATGTGATCACTTACTTTGACAATATTTTAAATGTGGAAAACATTAACAAGGATCTTCTTCCTGGAGTTATCTCGGTCATGGTCAATGAGAAGGATAATCGCTTTCTCTTGGGTATTCCCCTTGATCATAAAATTAAAGACACTATTTTGAGTCTAAATCCAGATAGTTCCCTAGGTCTTGATGGGTTCAAAAATGTATTTTTTCAACGGTTTTGGGAGGTTTCTCACATTGATGTTTGTAAACTTGTTAAAACCTTTTTCGCAAATGGTGTTCTCCCTCACGGTCTTAATGCTTAATTTCTTACCTTAATTCACAAAGTGGTTAACACCTCTAAAATTCATCTCTTTTGTCCTATTGCTCTTATCAATTATCTATATAAAATTATCACAAAACTTTTAGCTAATAGGATCTCTCTCCTATGCAATAAAATCATTTCTTATAATCAATTTGGATTTATTAAGGGTAGATCCATCCAAGATTGCATTTTCATGGCCTCTGAATGTGCCAAAACTCTTAACATAGTTTATAGAGGTGGGAGTATTACTATCAAATTTGAAGTTAGGAAACCTTTTGATACCATAGATTGGAGCTACATTTTTAAAGTTCTCCAGGGCGTTAGTTTCAATGATATCTTTATAAGAATGATCAATGCTCTTTATAAATCCACCTCTATCACCATCCTTATTGATGGATCTCATAAAGGTTATATCAAATGAACCAAAGGTGTTAGGCAAGGAGACACTTTATCGGCCACTCTTTTTTCGATTGCAGAAGACTACCTTAGCATATCAATCACTCGTTTTGTTGAACAAAACAAACTTAAACCCGTTAAAGCGGTCTGAAACCTAAACATATCGACTCATATTTTATATGTCAATGACATCATTATATTCCTTCATGTAATCCAAAAGAATATTCTAAACATAAAAAATGCCTTATCTCATTATGTAGAGATATCTGGTCAAGCCATCAGCTGGAACAAATCTTTTGTTTTCTTTTGTAAGAATTTATCTCTCGCTTGTAAAGCTTGCATCATTGATAGCCTAGGAATTAACAAGGGATCATTCCCTTTTACTTATCTGGGAGTTCCCATCTTTTAGGGACGGCCTAAATCAATGTTTTTCAATGCTTTTGTTGATCAAGTTATTAGAAAAATATCCTCTATGAAAAGAAAATCCCTCTCCATGGCTAGCAAGATTTGTCTCGTGAAGTCCACCGTTGTCTCTAAAATGGTTTACTCAATGATGGTTTATAAATGGGATATTAGTCTACTTAAAAAGATTAATGTCTACATCAAAAACTTCATCTGGACTGGTGGAATTCTGGAGAGGAATCTTGTTAACATCCCCTAGTACACCTGTTTTAAATCTCTGGAGAAGGGTTGTCATGGCATTAAAAATATAAAACTCTTCCTTGAGGCCCTTCAACATGAGCTCACTTGGAGACTGATTAAAAAATATTTGAAATATACCAAGTTTCTTAAAAGAAAATTCCTTGAAAATCTTAAAAAAGGGAATATAAATCATTTAATTCTTCGATCTGGCCTTCCATCAAAATTTCCTCTGCCAATATTATGAACAAATCTCGATGGATTGTTCACATGGATTACTCTATGAGATTCTGACTTGAAAATTAGATTGGCACCCACCTTATTTCCATGTTACCGCCAAATTCCCCTATAAAGAATTCCAACAAAACTAAAAAGGAGGTTCTTCATTCTCAAAATCTTAATATTCCGGATACCATCATGCATGTGGTTGATAATTACACCATCTCTATATCTGATGACTTCCTAATTTGGGATCATGGCCACAATGGTGTTCTTTACTCTAAATGCTTTTACAATCAAAACTTTTCAACTTCGGATCCTATTTTTAATTGGTTAAATCATTTTGATAAGACCAATTTTAATCCCTCAAGTCTCAACCTTGTTTGGTGTATTGCACCTAACTGTCTCCCTACTGAAGTCTATATTCTGGCCTCTGGTATCCAACTATACTCCAAATGTCATTTCTATCATCAACATTGAGAATACATGATTCATTTATTTTTGTCTTATTCCATGACTTCTAATCTCTATAATTTTATCGCTGACATGCTTTATTGCAGATGGTTAGTCTCTAACTCTATTTACTCGCAGCTAAAATGTTCTGTTGATCTTGAAACTTCATAGAAAATTAGGAATATTTTCTTAGCTATTATTGTTGAGGTCCTCCACATGATCTGGTATGATATAAATTCTATTATCCACAACAAATCCTCATTTAATCTTAATTAAAGTTGGACTAGAATTCTCATTTCCATTAAGGATGTTGCCTCACTGTAGAAAGCTCAATGTGAAAACTCGATTGGAGACTTTGTGATCCTTCATCAAGTCAGGATTGAATGTCTCTATAGACAACCGAGAAACACTTTGGAGGTGTTCTGGAAATCCCCATTACCTGGATAGATCAACATCAATGTTAATGGAGCCTCAAAAGGGAATATAGGGTCTTCGGGCTGTTGTGTTATCTTCAAAGACTGGCTTTGGCATTGTCATGGCTGCTTCTATGGCGTTTGTGGGATCACCTATTCTCTTGAAGCTAAGATGGTGGTAGTGATTCCTACTGTCGATTTTGTTAAAAAAGGTCTGGAACAACATCTAGATTTAAATTGATTTGACCACCATTGTCCAAGATATCTGGAGTGGTGTGGTTCACCTTGCCCAGTCACTCACTACTCGATGTATGAATTTCTTGACTTCTCTCTTGGAGATCAGATTCATCGCCACTCATGCCTACCGAGAAGCAAACACGGTTGCTGATGGTCTGGCTAACAAAGGGATCAACCAAAGAATTATTTGGTGTGATGATCTGTCAGTTTATCTACTTCAAATTTATGAAAAAGATTGTAATAAGATTCTCTCCTTCAGACTTTTGTAGATTATTTTTTCTATTTAATTAATTAGGTCTTGGTTTTTGACCAAAGCTTTACATTTGAAACAAATGTGATATTTAAGTCTTTTTAAAGGGTATATTAATCATAAAATGATACAATTTCTATAATTATGATTAAAAATATACAAACATAAAAATAAAAAACTTTTTCCCTCTCAAAATTTCAATGAATTCATTATCAATAGTTTATTTAGTGAGAGGTCCAAATTTTTATTTTTCTAAGAGGTTCAATATAAAACATTTTCTTTTTATTAATAGGTGAAAATTTTCTCCCTGAAATTCACATAACATATGGCTGGTTGTATTTTTTTATTTGTTTAGTTTAGACATTATTTTTTTAAAAAAAATAAATACATGGTATTTTAACACAAAATATATATTATTTATTTTAAATCCTAAATATTCTATTTAAAAAATTAATTTTTTTTAAAAAAAATAATTTTATATTTGTTTATTATTTTATTATTTTTAACAAATTTGGGTTTATATATGTTTTTTTAATGTTTAAAAATTTATATATTTTAGCACACTATGTATGTTATGTATATAAAATAATTATTTTTTAGTTTTTAAAACAATTTTAATTGCTTTTATAGCATAACAGATATGTTATGTGGTTTTTTTTGTTCTAAAAATTTATAATAGTTTCTAAAAATAGGTTTTGGAGAGAGTAATATATATCTAAATATAGGGGAAAACATCAACCAAAACCTATAAAACCATAGGAACTTCCATTTGTATTAAATTGGATAAAATAAATGAAGAATAGTTTTTCTTTTTTATAGTAATTCAAATTTTTCCAATATCTTCACAATGATCATGATTGTGTTTGTGGAGAAGTAGACAATGGGATCCTACCTTCTAGGGTATTTATGGGACATGAAAATTTCCCAATTTTTTGCAAGGATCCCCTCTTGTTTATAGTTTATAAGAGCCTTTTTTCAGAGAGAGAGAGAGTTTGGCATAAGGAGTTTCATTGTTTTTCAACAACACATTAACCCAAAGATTAAACATATTTATATATTCATATAATTCCCTTTTTGGAACTCAAACATCCATCCATATTAATGAATAGTTACATAAAACTTTTATAGGTTATAACTCATTACATTCATCAACTCTTAAATGTTTAATGTCTAAATATTTTTTTCGGATATTCAGAATTCTCTAATTATCATTATATGAAAAACAAACCAAGAATGGGAGCATAAAGTAGAAAACGTATTATTATTAACAAATTATATAATAGAACATCAATTTCCATGAAAATTGAAAAGAGATGGTGACCTTTACCATGCCACAGTCACTCCAAACACACACCATGACATTGTTTAAACTACCGCACCACAGTGGTTCCTTTTGTATACATCAACAACAATCTACCACTTTCACTAAAGAATCATAAACATACCATACTATAATCTTGTGTAACTTCATATATGAAAACCTTTGAAACCATATTCAAAAAACCTTTTAAATTCCCTCTAAAAAACTTCTAGGAAGCTCTCAAAGGTTTTTAGAAACACTTTTTATCTCAATATAATCCTCATTTATTCGATAAAAAAATGCTACATTTGGCGCCATTATAGAATTTAAAATAATTTTTAATTACATAAACCATAAATTTAAGTAAAAAATAAAATTTTAATAAATTATAAATTATACTAAAGATATAAAGGGATCTAGCATGATCTCTATTAAACACATGCATCTCCATACCTACATCTACTAATTGTATGATATATAATAATGCATAATCATATAATCCCTATTCCCAAAAAATCAGGTATCAACACATGATTTTGGTATATATATTTATCCTTAAATAAATTTTTATTAATAACTTGTTTCATAGGAAACACAAAACTAAAAAACCATTTACATTTTATAAATATTAAATATTATCGTTATAATATAGATATTAAATTAGCAGTTACAAATAGAAATTACCACATTATGAAATTCATAACAACCTCATTAAGAATTCTGATTATTCCATACAAGGATAATTTTTCATGATTTTAAATTAGGTGTAATCAATAGGGTTTTCTCTAGAATCATACAATGCTGAAATTCAATAAGTATACCTTCAGCACAATTTCTTATCGAAGAAGTTCAAGATTGTGGAAATTACTACGATATCCACGCAAGCTGAACCACCTCCTGAGACTACCACTAGTGCATATCTTACCCTTAAATATTATCCATATCTCATGAGGGGTTTTTTATATAGATGTTAGGATGATATAGAAAATAAATATTAATTTAATGAATTGTTATTTTCATGTTGATTCATTTTATGCATCAAAAAAAATAAAAGAAAAATTGTATTTTCACTTTATGTGTTATTATATTAAAATTTATTTTTATCACTTTTATAAATTTAATTTAATAAATAAAACTTATTTTTTGAATTATCTTGTAAAAATTATCTTAGAGTGAATTTTTTTTGAATTTCTAAAAAGGGTTATTTTTAAGTGAATATTGAAAATACAGTATTCACAAATATAATAAATTTTAAAAAATTACTTTGACATAAGAATAAAATAAATTTTTATAAAAAAAATTATTCAAAAAATATTTTGTTAAGGATTAAAATAATTTATTTAAAAATATCATGTCTAATTTAGAAACCTATGCTTTATTTTTTTGTAACTTAAGTTATATTTTATTCAAACAAAAATCTATTTTGGTCCTTTTCATTATATTAATTATTACCATTGATACATTCGGTTTGGGATTTATTTTAATGTCAAAAAACTTCTATTGGTTTTGTTATAAACCAATAAACATCATGTTAATCAATAATATACATTATTTTGGTGTAAATTCTTTTTTTCTAAAAATTTCATTATTCTTAAAAAATATTTTTATTGCTTTAAGAATACTATTATTAAAATTAGTTTTTAAAAACTCTGAAAAATTAATCTTGTAAAATGGTTTTTAAAATTTGGAATGAACATTTTTAAATTATGTAATAATTTTCATTTCATTTTTATCCATAAATAATTAATTAGCATAGAAAAATTCAGTCACTTTGATAAAGGTTTAAATGGTTAATAGGGGTTAAATTAAGATATGAGGCCCCAAATATCACAAAAAGTATCTGCAATTTATTTTATAAGTGTATTATAAACCAATATATTACTATAATTTAAATTTTCCCATTTTATATAAACTCTTATTAAGTGTAATAATAATTTTATTTTAGTAAATGAGTATTTTCATAAAATCCCCTCCTATCCTCTATAAAAGGAACCCTTCAATGCCACAATTTTCTTTACATACAAACCATTATAGTTTAGAAAAAATATGAAACAAAATAAACTCTCAAAACCCATATTTTCCATGACCTATAGGTTCTCTTATCTCCAAAAATCAATCTTAGAAGTCTTAAAGAGAGTCCCAAAAGAAGATATCCAAGGAAGAGGTAATTGGTTTAACCATGTTCTTAAAAGTTTCTTTCTTCATATACCTCATCAAATATTCCATAAAATTCATAATAGAATGATATAAGTATCATGCGTACTCTGAAATTTTTTTATGGTTATGGAATAAAAATTATCTACATTTCTTCTATCCATTGTAAAATGAAATTTTTTCTAATGTTAGGTGCGGACTACTACCTCTATAAAATGACATATTTAATTTTTCATCATCGCCTTACACATATGGTAATAAAAATTAATTTAATAAATTAAATCATATTTAAAACCTTATTATGATTTTTTGATGATCATATATTTGTTACTTTAGTAATATTAACAACAAATTGTTGTTGTGAATAAAACCTCTTAAACTGAGAATACCAAGACATTTTCTTAATTTGAGCCTATTTATTAACAACATATTGATATGTGTAAATTTTATAGTAATATAATGGTAAATTACATATTAATATAAATTATGGAAATAATTAAACAATTCTATAACCCCTTTAACCATTCCAAAATACTAAATCATTTTTTTAGGAATAAACAGAATAACCCTAAGTGATTGAGGGGAGAAAAGACTACTCAATAAATGAATGAAATATGATTCTAAATGAACCTTAAATTTTTTTTAAAAACATTATTTTTTTTGAATTAAATATTTAATATAATTACTTTTATTATTTTTAATGTTAGACACACTCCCCAAGTGATTCAGGACTTGAGGTAAGAGTTTATCATCTCAAATTTCTTTCTTTGAGACATGTTATAGATTATGAACCTATTTTCATCTATATGATGTGTATAAATAATATTTAAAATATTATATCCTGGATATATTTATACTCATTATATTTTAAGTTTCTTCTGAAGTTAATTCTTTCAAGAGGGTGTTTATTTTAAAATTCATAAGGGGTTTTATTTTAAAATCTTTATTTTAATATTTTTAAGGTCTGTTACCAAATTATTTCTCTTTAATATAGGTATTATTTAATTTTATTTAATAATGTTATTATATATATTTCAATTATTTTTTAAGGTAATCTCAAACTATATTTCACAATCTAAATTTTTTTAAAATGGATTATATTCCACATTTTCCATTCAGGTCATTTTTTACTTTACTATGAAGATGTGAAAATTATATTTTTAAAACAGTAACTAGTTGACTGAATTTCCAATGTATTATTAAAATTATTCATTATGAATATCAATTTAAAATTTTACTTAATTTTTCCAATATGATACCATTCCAATTCCTCTGTGAATTTCAGTTTTTAAAAGTTACCAACAGAGAGGGATATTTCTTTTTATTTTTCAAATCATATTTATAACAATTTTATAAAAGTATTATATATATATATTAATATACTTTAATGATTGTTATGATTGAATAGAGATATTATCTAATTATAATATCCTCCTTCTTCCTTAGGATTTATTATGATGATTTTGTTAGGAACTTTTCATGAAACTGATTTATTTTCAATGGGTTAATTAAGATGCGAAGTAATGATGAATGGTTAAATGGTATTATGGCATACATAAGTATGGTTTATGAAAATGTGATGGTTGGGGTCCTATATAAAACTCCAATTCATTGGGTAAATATTTATACCTCATGAGATAAATATTTTATGCATAAATATGATTTTTTTTGGGATTTAATTAAAACATTGTTTCTGGACTAGATTTTTTTTTATATTTGTTCACAACATTGAGCATTTCCATTATTGTAGTTCATATTTTCTTAAAACTTTGTGCATGGAAAATATTACGTTTATATTTTTTTCAAAATTTATAATTTCCCTGTTTCTATGATTATCCTACACTATAATATTATGTTTCTAAGCGTTGTATATGTCTTATAATCTCATGATGGTTATTTTAGGATCATGTGATCTCATTCCATGATTATTATCTATTATGATTTGCTGATAATTTTAATTATATATTTCTCCATGCTCAATTTATATCAAATTATTATTTTATTACCTTTTATAAATTAATGATTAGTTTTCTCTTACTATTCATTTGATCTCACTCCTGTTTTTGTTTTCCACTTTCCAACAAAATTATATACATGATTATGTACATAATAGATATTTATATAGAAATATTTTTGTTATATTTTTAATTAATGATGTGTAATAATACATTTATTTATCTAATCTCTAAATACATTAAAGCTTTGTGTTCTAATATTTTTATATTATTTGTTATACATAATTGTTGAATTATGAAAATGATGTAAAAAATATGCATGTTTAGTTTGGGATTCCTTAGTATGTATCAGAGTGGGGTTTAGTTATTTTTTGGGATTAGGAAAATATGTATAAGATAAATCAATTTAGAAAAACTATTTTGAACCAAAAGTTATATATGGTGAACCAAAATTATCCTAGTAAAAGATTTGGGTGTCTAAGAGTAATCCATTCATAATATAAACTATTAAAATTTATACGGTTTTTTCCTCCGACTCTCTGAAGATATTATTATTTATTGGTCACATTAAATTTTTTTGTTTTTGTAAATATCTAGAACTAGAATAAATCGTGTTAATAATGGGTGTTAAGGACAATGAGGTGATTTCCCCTTAATCAACCCAATGGGATGGTGTTTAAAGTATATATAGAACTCCAGACCAAAAATCTTATATCCATTTCCAAAACACTTTCTTTACCTAATTTCGATGATACCAAAAATGATGTTGCATGGATGTGACCTTCTCAATAAAACTAGTTAAAGAAAATGATTTATTATAATTCATTACCATTATCTTTTAGGTTTATAGCCTTTGTTAATTATGAAAAAAACAAAAACCATGTATTTTTTAACAAATAGAAATGTTTTCTTCTATATAAGAAACCACATAATCCAAAATATTTTTTAAACATATCCCACAGTTTCTAAAAACGAGATACACTTTTAGACACATCATATATATTAATTTTCTTCATAACCTATAGAAATGGAAATATAAGAAAAGGGTGATATCAAACGCACAGTAAGGGTAAACATAAGAGATAAAATTCAAATTCCTAAGTGATAATAAGATGAGAATATGGATATAATAAAGATGCAAAAGATATTTATACCCAACAAATCATAGATCACAAACCATGCAATAAGGAAAAATGATGAATCAAAAGAGTATGGAAAATTTAGTAAGTAAACAATATCTAAGAGAGTGTAACAACAATATACCTTAGAAATATGGAATAACCATAATTATAGGAAAAACTTTGTAAGAAAACTCATTATTCCCATTCCAATGTGAATGAATTCATTATGTTATTGCAAAAAAATGTGATCAAACTCATTATTTTCATATCTATGTGAAAAAACTCATTATGTACATGCCTGTATATCTCATGATATGTCAACATAAACCAATGAATTGGAGGGTGATATTGGATCCCAACCTTCATCATCCTTAATTATGTGGGCCACTAAAAATAAATCTTTTTCATAAATAACCCATATAAATAAAATTGGTTTCATATCCCTTTAAAATGGGGTCATATAAGGAGAACATTCATAATTCCATCAATAAACAAGATAAACTCATGGAATATAAATTGGTATCAAATTACAATAGAGGTATATACCATCAAATGAATTATATGGTATTTACACCATATAGATAAGTGTTATATGGTTTTGTCAATAATTTCCTCAATCAATCGATTTATTGAATCAAAGTGAACACATCTAAATAAAAGGAATTTAAATAGGCTACTAATATATTAAAATCATTGGAAAAAGTTATGACAATTCACACAGTATTATTAAGAAAGAAAAAAGAAGTGATCGATAAAAAACTTTTTTATGATTTTTAGAAAAAACACTTTGAAAATAAGATATATCCTTAACCTTTGGGAATAATTTTAAAATAAATATTTTATAAAATCAGGAGAAAAATAATTTATTATATAAAACATGAAAATATTGGGGGAAGGTTTTATATAAAATTAAAAAGGTAGAAGAAATATGTGTTCACGTAGGATAAAAAAATTTAAAATATATTTTAGAAAAAATTTATAATGTTATCTCAGAAAATACAAGGCTATGAAGCCTTTTAAAAGTTCCTTTTATAAATATTAAATTAATACTTTAAAAACATTTAATGTTTTAGAAGAAACTTTAATAATATATCCTTGAAAATAAATAATTATTATCAAAAGAAATGTGGGGTGGAAGATAAAATATTTTATTTTCAAAGGATGGAAAATCTTTTTAATATTTTGAAATATATTTTTTGAAAACCCACATCATAAAAATAGTAAAAACTTATTTTTAAAGAATTGAAAAATGGAAATATGGAGGCCACATGAGAAAAAACATAATTATGTTTCCAATTAAATATGGTGATAATAATATGTAAGGAAAATATGGACAATGAGGGGAAACCATAATTAATGATGATGAAAATTATTCAAAATAATGATATACTTTTTAGAATGAAATTTTATCAAAGTAAATTAGTTGAATTAAAAGGTCATTTTCCCATATAAAGGAAGAAAAATTACCATAAAATAAAATCTTAGGGATGAAGAAACCATTCTTGAAAGAAATAATTTCAATAAAATAATTTTAAAATAGTGAAGGGAGTTGAGTTAATAAATACCCTCATGGTATTGGTAACATAAGAATAAAAAGAACATGAGAGAGATTTTCCATTAAATGGATATTTTAATATCATGAGATGAAAGATATTCATTATACTTAATGGAATGGGGTAAGTTAATACACCATAAAAATAAATTATGGCGTGCAATATAAAAATGTCTCATGGAGTTTAAAATGGGATAAATAAACCCTTATATTCTTTTTTGATATAGTTAAATGCACCCTAAGATCCTGTAATAGAAAAATAAATTTGATAATAAATTATTTCATAACATTTTTCAAATACATAACCCTTTATAATTTGTATTTATATTTTTTTTCTTCATGTGTATTAGTTGGTTATTATCTATTTTCAATATTAGGTGTGGGTAACCACAATCATTTTGAACTAGTTTCAAAATAGTAATGTTATTATTAATTATTCCCCAAACATTCTTCATTAAAATATAATAAAAGGTATTAAAATTTGTGCATTATAATTATTTATAATGTCATAATTTTATTGTATGGTATTTAAAGTTATGATCCATGAAGATAAAATATCTAATGATCATGTTTTGGTGATTTTAAATAAATGGATATTTGTATCTTAATTAATGAGAATAATATTAAATTTACCACAAAAAACCAAAGTTAAATAGTTATTTAGTTGTTTATATCATATATTATTAGTATTCAAGTTTTCATATTCATACATGATATTGTTTTATATCATTTTTCAAGTATGTGGTTATACCGACACAAACATGAATATACCATAATTAGTGGATGATTATGATTATTAAGGTGGTTTATTCTGGTATAATATTATTATTATAGAATAATAACGATATAATTTAGATACTTTTATGGTTATTAAAAATATTTTAAGAAATTTTAATAAATGATAACTAAACTAAATATAAAACTAGATACGTTACTTTGTAATGGCAGTGTTCCACACATGCGATTATAATGTTTTCATTTTTATTAATAGAAAATGGGAAATTTGGTTAATAGTTACTTCCTTAGAATAATAAAATTTAGTTTAAAAATAGTACGTATTTTATAATATAGTAATGATAAAATTATATTTGGGAAATTAGGAATGAAAAGAAAATATGTTAGAAAAAAAGTACCCACGTTAAGAACTTCGGCTTTCTCTTGGAAGACTCTTAAGAAACAGAGTTACTAAGATATTTTCTTATAAATAGAGACTTATATAAATTGAATTGGATTATAGGTGAAGTAAAAGAGGGAATATTTGAAATATGAATCCTAATTTTTAGGGTGTGATTGAATGGGTGTTCATAGGCCCCTTTAACAAGTGGTGAGATATGAATTTTTTAAATATTTCAACCTATTATAAAGAGAGAACATGTTCCACATATCAAAATGAATTGGAAATTTATAATAATAGATAGGTGACTGAAATAAATTCCATAATATCTAAACCATTAGTTTTCTAATATGTTTGAAAAATTCTTTCAAGTTCTTTACAGAGAGATTTTTCTCATTTACCATTTTTTATTTTACCATGGTAACGAATTTTCAACTTAGTAATTTACATTTAATGAATAAAAATAAAATGAACCTCATTAAATAATTAATTAATAGTGATTATAAATATGAAAACCATTTTCTCAGATAAAATTTCTATATGTAAGAAAAATTAATTTTAACACTATCACATGCAATGCTTAAAAAATAATTTTTAGAAAAAGTATATTTTTAACTTTAAAATTTATATGTTGGATAAAATTGTAAATTCCTATAATTTTCATGATATAGATTAGTATATTATAAAAACAATTATTTGAATTTACAAATAATCCAAAACTAAATTTTACCAAAATATTATTTAATTAAAAAAAGTCCAATAACTGTTTTTATTATAAAATTTTACTTAATTCCTTAAAATGTTAATAATATGATTTTTAAATTCAAAATAGTATTTATAAAATGTATTAATTTACTTATTAAATGCATATTTTACAAATTAAAAGTTTTTATACACTTCTAGTCCTTTCTAATATAATGATAAAGTTATGAAATTTGTGGTTATAATAAAAGTTGTATTTCCCATTATTCACCTAGAAATCAATTTTTAAATAAAATAAAAAAAACATACCAGAAACAATTTTACATTATAAATTAAAAAATATGATATTTATTTTATTTATTTCGAATTATAAAATTTATAAACTTATTTTTTAAATGAAACAATATATAAATAAAAATGTATTTTATTGAAAAATTCCATTTTAAAACATTAAGTGTTCTTATTCTATTTTTTATGAATTTATAATTAATTAAAATATTTTTATTTACTAGTGGTTTTATTAATCTTAAATTTTCTTAATCATATTCATCTAATATTTCATGGACCATTTTATTTAGATGTTCTATTAGTTCTATGTTGTGTGTGACATAAGATGTATAAGATAATATAAATTTTTAGTATCCAAAATCTTTGGTTGTTATCGTAAAAAAAGTCCTAGAAATTCACACTCAACTATATCAAGAATTAAAAAATAAAAAGAACCATTTTGTTCACTAAAATTCACCAATCAAGGAGAAAATTTCTATAGATTATTTTATGTGGTAACATCCACCATCCTTTAGTGGGAATACAAATAAACTAATTTTTGAGTAATGTATCAATGTAATGGATAATATATTTGTTATTATCAAGTGTTTGGGCCATGATAATGTTGTTTTAATTATCAATATTTTGAATGGTGAGGCTAACCAAGGGTAGGAACTCATTAATAATATAGTACAAAGGGAAACTTGGAATCTATATAATGCATAGAGTTTAAAAAAAATCTTCACTTGATATTTTCCCAAAAATATTCACATGAAAATATAGTAATATTTCTTATAGATGAAACAAAAGGAGGATGAATATATTGGTAATTATAAGGAACACTTTATGATACTTTCAATAAAAAACTCCAGTTTTATTATTGACTCTAAAAGAAAGATTGATTGCTTCATTAGTGGCTTAAAACTATGTCTTTTAAATGAAATAAATATAAGAGAATTTAGTAGCTACAAATAAATTTTTCAATGTGTTTTTAAAGACGAAATAGAAAATGGAGTCTTTCATAATTCCCATGGTTTTGGATATAAGAAAAATAAAATTGATTTTGAATGAAACATGAATGATAATTCTAATCAAAGAATGAAATTCCAACTACTAATGTGCTAATGATGTTGGACCAAGTACTCATAAAATTGTAAAAAATGAAGAGGAAAGTGTGTTAAGTGTGTAAGTATTAGACATATATCTATGGAGTGTTTAAGTAGGTTAAATAAAATGTAAAATGAAAGGTATAAAGAGAATACCCTAAATAATTCACCACCTATTAGAGTTGGTGTCATAGGACCAACTATTTTTAATTTAATTACATGTTTTTTTGACTATTTGAATATTCATAATAATATCTTGTTACAAATTGTTCATTTTTATACATTTCTTTAATGTAATAATGTGCTAGAGTATCTGTAATATTTTATTCCATCCTAGTCTATTAATTTTCCATTTTTTTGTTGTTGGAGGTGTTTGGGGGAGGTTCCTGGTGATTTAAGTTGAAATTGGGGGTGCAGTAGAACTGCAGTAGGAAATAAATGTCACACAAGTTTACTACATCGTGTGTAAGGCCAGTTCACGATGAGTATATTTTCAGTATTAAATAATAAAAAGGCTACTTTTTTCCGATGAAACAAATCATTGAGGATTACATGACATGAAAGGGGATTACATGTCATGTAAATCCCCGATGTAGTATAGTTTTAATAGTTTTTTTGAAAAACAAATCATTAATTTGGATATGGGTCCTTCTCCCTATCATTTTGGTAAAACCCTAGATGTCATGTGGATTTCTTAAATCCCACTTCCTCCCTCTTGGATTTGTTGTCCTCGGTAGTTGTTCATTGGAAATATGTGGTAATACCTTCCTTCTTCTTGGTAGTTTTTCTTCTATTCTTCCCCCAAGAATTCAGTACAATGATTTTTTAAGGTTTGGGGTGTGTGTTGGGTTTTTTTATGTTACTTAGTTTTGTGTAGGTTGATCTGTATTTCTTATGAGATGGTTGTGGTTTGTCATCATTCTTCATCCCCATGTGGTACAAAACAAGTCTGTAAAGCTTCTTTGAAGTAGGGAATCCCTTGTTTCACTTCATTATGTATCATGTGGGAGGGGTTTTCTTTTTTTTTACTTATGGGTTATGTTTTTATGAGCATAATTAAAGATAAATAATTGGATAATTTTGAATTAAAAGTGTTAAATGAGGTTTGAATCAAATGTTTTTATAGGTTTATTATAATTTTGATATTGTAAATTGTAGGGCATTGATGCCCCACTAAAAATTGTGGCCATTGCGGGGTGTGTTTGAACTAGATATATGTATTAAGGTTGCTTATTTAGTTTTTATTTTTTGTGATATCACCCTAAAATGGAAATTTGAAAACCACATATATTTGGGTAAAAAAATGACTTTCCCAAGTTAATGACTTGTGTCATAACATCCCTAAAATAAATTAGAATGTGATACAAGCCTCTTTTTAAATCTATAAAATGATCTTGATGTGTTGTGATGTGTGTATGTTATTTTGGGAAGGAAATGTGTCATTGGGGTATGTGGGGATGATGGTTTGATAGCCCTTTGGGCATCATTAATTCATATGGGGATACAAAAATTTAGTAATTTAAAAAAACTCAGACAGCCTAACTAAAAATGTAATATCTAGAAAATTCCAGGGTTGAACCTATAGGGATGGATCGTATGTTCTAAATTAATTAAAGAAACTAAAATTTAAATTATTTGGTAGTGTGGGAAAATAAATAAGGTAAAACAAATATTAGGTTTAAATCAGGAGAGAGACATATTAGAATTAATTATTTTTAGGTTCTTCTTCAAGGGATTTAATTGATAATGAAATTATTCAGGTTTGGTGTTAGAATTGGGTCAGAAAGGATCCTTAGTCTGGGTATCCTACCTTAATCTTGTGATTTCTCCTTTGGAATGGTTATCTATTGGATGAAAATGCAAAAAAAAGTGACCCAAAACACTATTTAAACAAAAATATCCTATATTTAATAATTATTATACCCAAAATAGTGAAATAAATTGATGAAATTAAATAATAATATTCAAATCACAAGAAATGGTCATGAAATTTCAAATGAAATAGATTTAGAATTGATAAAAAGAGTTACAACAATCCAAAACAAGAATGATAAATATGAATAATCCCTAACAACACATCCCCTATAATCATGTCACCTAGAACAAGGAAAATTACTTTCTCATGTTAGGCATGATGAGAATGAGTAGCATGGATACTCGAGAAAGAATCACAAAGAATAATAGCAGTGAAACAAGGCTTCGCAGTGCCACTCTGTGTGAGTATCTCGCTCTAGATAAATCGATCCACCTACATTGTCCCATAATTTCCCCATGGTGTGGATTATGGGAACATTTTATAGACAATCTATTCAAACCCATGGCCATTTAAAATTTATTTTTTTGAATCCTGATGGTGTCCTGATGTGTAAAGGAGTTTCATGTCATGTAATCCTTCGATATTCAAGCATCATGAATCTCAACATAATATTCTCCAAAAACATTAATAAAAAATTATCAATTCGTGTAATGTAGTTACATGATCTATAAATGATTTTCATAATGTATAATGGAGTCATGGATTTTCCTATGTGGAAAATTAATTTTAAAAACTAATGATTTATAATTTCATTACACAATGTAAAACTGTTCTTCTACAGTTTTTCAGCTCTGCTTCTTTCTCAATAATCCAATGTCTTGTTACTTCACTTCACTCATAGCGTGAAGTGTATTTTTGCTGCAAAATTATCCTCTTTTTTGTTCATTTTTAAAAAATCAATTGTTTACTTTCAAAAAAACATAATCCAAGCCAATTAATTCACAATTTGGTAAGATTATTCAATTAAATACACAAATGAATAAATTAAAATACCATAAAATGTATGCATGAAATACACTTATCAAGGTTTCTGTGTCGTGATTTTGGGGCATTGAGGTGGTTTGTTTGTCTGTTCTTTTGAGGTGGTGAGGTTGTTTTTTTAATGTTCTTTTGGGATGGTGAGGTGCTTTATTTTTCCATGCTTTTGGGGTAGTGAGGTGGTGGTTTCTTTTTTCTAGTTTCCGTAGTGATGAAATTAATAAATATTGTCCGATAATGTTTGAAATAGCTTGGGTAAGTTTTTTTAATGGGTTTAAATTTTTAAATGAATAATTAAATATTGGGTTGTGTGATTGTACATGTTTGATTCTAAATAATGAAAAAATCAAATGATTAAATAGAATTGGTTGGAAATGTGAAACGGGTTTGTGGCTTGTTATGTAGTGTTATGAATTTAGAGGTGACAGCAAATGTGACAGTGTTGTGAGTTGGTTATTTAGTTTTTGAACCCATAGGTTGGGATTGAGTGTTTTAAACTACATATATATACATTTAGATTATATTTATTTCTATACACACCCCACCCATGCTGAGCACTATGTGCTGACACTAATATAGTCAAGCAGGGGTGATTTCCCCAAAATATGGTGAGTATGGATGGTTGGGTACCCGCTCATTCTCTCTCTCTCCCACTTCCAGGAAAGGTAGGTATTTCACCAGCTATAATGATTGGAGTTCTATTAGTGAATTATATGGTGGTTGTGATAGCCTAGGTCTTTACGGGTGAGATGTGATGACCCAGGTTTGTTTGGGTGAGACGTAATTGTGCCTGTGTGGAAGTATCCCAGGTGTCTTCGAGTAAGGTGTGATGTGGCCATGCATGTGGGGAAGCAAGCCCATTTTCCTTCAGAAGAGGTCTGTTATGACCATTATTATAGGGTGGTGTGGTATACAAAAGATATGGGACCACCAAGACGTATGACATTGGGTTTGAGAGAGGCATACCAGTGGGAAAGTGGTGGGGGTTCCCTTATCTATGTGAACATGTTATATTATATTACTTTACTTAAATTATTTGGTGAGAATTCCTTGGTGAGGTTGGGTTTGGTTATTTTACCTATATAGGTTCTGTTTAATTCTGTTGTTTTCTCACAAGTTCATTAGTATTCTTCGTTCACATGTGTACGAGAGACTTTTGTTTTTCCTACACAGTATACTTGTATGCTCACCCTATATATAAAAAAAATTCAAGTGTCTAAGAGGATTAATTGGACTATGATGGAAGTTTATCTCAGACCTTTGGATATCTGTTATATCATTGCTTCATATTTTATTTCAGATATTTACTGCGAAGACTTTCGTTTTATCGGTTTCATTTATACATGAATTATGGGTTGATTTTGTTTTCTTTTATATTATGCCTTGTATTTTGTTTGGGGAAGATTCATATTATCACCCGATCCTATTTATTTTATAGAGGTTAATGCCTCCTATACATGATATTTTTATACCCTTGGTTCTATTCCCCAAACTGAAGCCTACTAGAGGTGGGACTCAGTGGTCATTATCTCTCTCCCCAAGTTGAGGTATCCTTAGAGGGAGGCGGTCATGACAGAGTGGTATCAAAGGAGCGGTTGAGAGATAGTAAAGAGTTTTCAGTTAGGAATAGTGAGTATTTCATGGGGTCCTATAGAAACAGTGTCAGTTGAACTTGGTGCATGACATAGGCCACTGAGACCAACTAGAACATGGGATTTTAGGTCCCCTTGTGATCCAGTGCACGGAATCTGATCTTATTGAATGACCAAGTGAGGTGGAATTGTTTTTAGGGTAGAGACCTAAAAGAGGTACATGGATCTTGATGAATTTTGTTCTTGTTTGAATTGGTTTATTTTGGGAAGGTGGAAATGGATAAAAATAAATTAAATGAGTTAAAATTAATCTTAATAAAATTCCACATTGTCGGTCTTAGGAAGCACTTTGTTTGCCTTTCAGATATGGATCTCGTTCGTTGTGAATATGTGGATTAGGAATTTGAGGTTCAATAGGATGATCTAGTTGGTTGTATTAGGGTTGATTAGGATGAAGATGTTGATCAGTGGGAGACGATGTTGTGTTGTATCTAATGGAAGGCTTTGGGAAAGTATGAGGGAAGTGTCTTATATGTGGAGGTCGAGTGCCGGATGGGAGAGCTTGAGATCGCAGTCAGTTTTATCTAGGCCTTGAAGGAGTAATGGGTCTCTTTGGAAATTAGTCAAATTTTGGGAGAAGTACATCAGTGGTGGATGTTGAATCTAGGAGATCATAAGGAGAGAGATGTTTTTTGGGTTGAATTCTAGAAGGAGTTTCATGCAGAGTTCCTTTCATCAACCATGAAGGTAGTAAAGAAGAAAGAACTTCTTTATCTTCAGTAAATGAGAATGATAGTTCATGAGCTGGAAATCATGTTCAAGGATCTTCTACATTTTTTCCAGATCATTTTCTATATAAGGAGTCTCATGAGATACATCTTGAAGAGACAATTCATCCTTCTATCCAGTATTTAGTTACTCTTTTAACATTGTTTGCGTATCTGGAGGTTCATAAGAAGTCAAAGGGGATCAAGAGTATCCACTCGTGAGGAGGTTTTCTATGGGAGGGGAACTAGTTGGGTTTTCTAATATAAGAGTTCTCAGTGCCTGGTCTTAGGAACCAAGACCTTTGAGGTTTCAACTAGCATGGATTAAACCTCATCAGGTTTCATTCTAGCCTTCTAGGGCTAGTGGTTTTTGTGTTTTTCCTCGGAGTTTTGTGCATGTGTGTTTCAGTTTTGGGGATTTTGGCCATCTCCAGAACCAATGCCCAATAGTTCCTTAATATTGTTTTGGTGGGTGTGGATAGGTTCAGTACTATCCTCATCAATAGTTTCCAGTGAGACTATTTCAGCAGCAAGGGAAACAAATTTTTTCTTCACCAAGGACAGATTGATTAGGTAGAGGTTGACCCAAGGATGTTCCTCACATTCAATAATCAAAACCTAAACATGGTCATGGTGGTGGTAATATGAAAAGAATTATGGAATCTAGGTGTGGTCAATTTCACATAGTGGAGGAAGTATTTCCATAGGGGCTAGATGTCTTCAAAGGTTTGACCAGTTGGTTTAGTGCCCCTATTTGTGACTTATTTGATTCAGGATCTTTTCACTTCTTTTTTTCCACACACTCTAGCCCATGCTCTAGAACTAGATGTAGAGAGGATTATCAGGCCCCTGGTGTTGACTATTATAGCTAGAGGATAAACTATCTTATTTTATGTGTTTTGGGGATGTATACTGATGATGGGGTTGCATTAGTCCTATAGGGATCTTTTCTTACTACAAATGAATTTATACGATGTCATCCTCATCGTCGACTGGTTGTATTCCATATGTCGTGTTATTGGCTACTTCTAGAGGAGATTTTTGTTTTCATATGTGGATATCCAATGTGTGGTTTTCAATTCCAAGTGAGGTGGTTAGGTGGGAAGTCAACGTTTGAATCTTATTCTTTCCTTGTTGGCAGAGTTCTCAGTGGAATCAATGGATTCTGAAATGGTAGAGGTTCCCATAGTCATTGTGGAGTTACTTGATGTTTGTTTGAGTAGGTTGTGATGTTACCCCTTCGATGTGATGTTGATTTTGGGATAAACTTACAACCTAGTTCTTCTCTGATTTTGATGTATTATTATTGTGTGTAACCTTATGAGTTATAGGGGTTGAGGAATCAGATAGATGATCTGATACAGAAGGGTTTTATCTAGCCCAATGTGTCATTGTTCGGCGACCTAGTGTTGTTATTAAAGAAGGCATATGATAGTTTGAGGATATGCATTGACTACTAGAGGTTGAATTAGGTTGTGGTAAAAAACCTTTACCCTCTTTAAAGGATAGATGATATTTTATACTAGCTAATAGGGGAGAGTTAGTTTTCTAAGATCAATATGTGGTTTGGATATCACTAGTTGAGGTTGAAGGAGGGTGATATCCCAAAAACTCTCTTTAGATGATGGTATGGGCACTTCAAGTTTGTAGCCATGGCCTTCAATGTTACAAAGGAACCAGTTATGTTAATGGGGCTTATGAACTCTGTTTTTTCACGAGTTTTTAGACTGTTTTTTCATTGTATCCAATGATGATATCTTAATTTACTCGAAGTCAGAGGAGGAGCATGTCGAGCATCTCAAAAATATATTTCAGGTTATTCAATACCGCCCAATCTATGGAAATTTAACCAAATGTAGGTTCCCTATGTGAGAGGTTCATTTCATAGAGCATGTGATGTCTCTTCAGGGTTTGTCAATAGCCCTATTGAAGTTTGGTGAAATTTTTTCAATGGCTATAACCATTAATGTGGTATAGGTTCATAGTTTTATTGGTCCTTCAAGATATAATCTGTGGTTTGCACCTGATTTTTCTTGAGTCTCAGCCTCTTTGATGGCTTTGAATAATAAAGACCAATATTTCTTGTGGAGTGATCAGTGTCAGGCAGTATTTAGTTACCTGAAGCAGAAGTTGGTTAGTGATCTAGTACTTCAGTTTCCTGAGTAGGGGGTGATGTTTGAGGTGTTTTTTATGCTTTTCATATGGGAGTGGGATGCATGCTAATGCATTAGCGGGTGGTTATCTCTTACGAGTCTAGGAAGTTACGTCCCCATGAGTATAACTACACCACCTATGATCTGGATCTATCAATGGTTGTACTTGTGCTAATGTATTGGCAGTAATACCTCATTGGGAGTTCTTTTTAGTTTTCACAGATAATAAGATTTTGAGGTATATCTTTTCCTAGTGTGATTTGAACTTGCATAAGTGGAGGTGGATGGAGTTTCTTCAAGATTATGATTTTGAGATCTCATACACCTCAGGGAAAGTCAATTTTGTGGATGAATATTTGATCAAGAAGTAGTGGAATGGTTTTTTGGGAATATGGGGATTCATGGTGAGTAATGGAGGAGTTGGAAGTGTTGTTCATAAAAGAAAAGGTGGATTTTATTAAATGTTGTTAATTTCATATGATGGTAAATTATTCCCTGATGAAACCGGTGGAGGAGTCTCATTAGGGAGACTCATAGGTAGAGGTGATGTGTGATCATTTTTTCTATAGTGATGCTTTAGAGGGATGATCAGAACCATAGGTTGTTTCATGGGAGTTTTTTATAGTAATGATGTGTGGGGAGTCTTTCATGGGTCTCATAAGTCACCTTTGGTGATACACTAAAGAGTTTACAAGATGAACCATGCCTTGAGGATCTAATTTTGGGGGCCTGGGATGAAATTAGCAGAGGAAAAAATTTATGCAAAGTGCTTGTTTTTCGGTAGGCAAAGATCAAACATCAAGTTACTAGTGGTTTTTTATAGCCATTGGATATTCTTGAGTGGTAATGGGATGAAAACTCGATGGATTTTGTCACCGGGTTACCCAGAGCTTAGGGAGGTTCTGATGATATTTGGGTGATACAGGATTGGTCAATAAAATCATCCCAATTCTTATAGATCAAGGAGTTGGGCATAGTGGAGGCATTGGCTAATAGGTTTGTGGATGAGGTGGGGTGGCTTCATGGAGTTATGAGGTAAATTATCTTAGATTGGGATGCACATATTACCTCATTATTCTAGAGGGTATTGAAGCATTCTTTTGGAACTCTATTACCCCTCAGTACTTTTTTTCACCCTCAAACAGATGGGAAAATAGAGTGGACAATCTAGACGTTGGATGATATATTGTGGGTGGATGTATTGGACTTTTGTGTATCTTGGGTATGACACCTGCCCTTGGTAGAGTTTCCTTATAATAATAGTGGTCACTCTTCTGTTAAGATGGACCTATTTTAGGCTTTGTACAGGAGACCTTGTCATTCTCCATTTTTCCGGAAGGAGGTTGGGGAGATATTCATTCTTGGTCTCGATGTGGTTCAGAGCATGATAAATAAAGTATATCCTATCCTTGAGAGGATGAATGTAGCGTATAATTGGAATAAGTCTTATGCTAGTCACTGAAGGAATCCCTTGGAGTTCTAGGTTGAAGAAAAAATGTTTTTTATGGTTTCCCCTTGATGTGGGAAGTGGTGGTTTGGTAGAGAGAGTAAGATTTCTCCCAGGTTTTTTGAGCCCTCTGAGGTGTTGGGGTGAGTTGGAGAGGTGGCATATCAATTAGCATTACTACCATGATTGAAGTGTATCCACAACGTATTCCAGGTCTCTTATATTTTTCGGTATCTTCATGATGACTCTCATGTCATTGATTGGGGAGATTTCGATATCGAGGACTATGTGATGTTTGTTAAACATTTAGTAGAGATATAGTATTTCTAAGAGAAGTCACTCCATGGAAAGACCATTTCATTGGTTCTTGTATTTTTGGGGCATGGTGTCTTAGAGGAGATTAATTAGGGAGAGAGATGCGGATGAGTCCCTAATACTAAGAATTTGTTTGGGTTTTTATTTTTTATGTTTTTATTTTTGATGTGTTTTTTGAATCCTTTTGTTTTATGAGATTCACTACTAAAAAAATGATCCATATCCATGTAACTATTGCCACAGTTTTATAGGTCTATGGATTTATCTTTATTTATAGCCACAGTTTAATTAGGTTTTTGGATATATGTATACTTAAGGTCGTGCTTTTAACAAAATCTTGGCAATAGGGTTCATTTTTTTAATACCCTCAAATGACTCCCCTCTTCTTCGTGACCCTCCTTATATTTTTCCCCATTATACCATCCACCCCTGACCTCATGATACCATCCTCTTATGATGCTGGCAACTCTCTCTCTACTTTCCTCTTCACCCAATGCTGCCACCTCCCTCTCTCATTGCAACCCTCCTCCCCTGATGCTACTCCCAGATGCCCTCCATGACACTACACCCTGATTCCCTCCCTAAAGATACTCCCCAACACCCTCCCTGATGTCACCCTCGAAGACTCCCCACCCATCACCCTCAACACATCTGATGTTGAAGATGATGCCCTACTCACTGCCTCCCTCCAAAATGCCACCCCTGACACTCGATACCCTCTGATACCCAGACCCATCTTCCTCCTCCTCCACCTAAAGTTGTTCCCCACCTACTCGGTTAACTCCTTCCGGTCTCCGACATCTATTTCTGGATGGTTACCCCTACCTACCAATCCTTTTCCCTCCCCCACCCATGCATATTCCACCCAAACCAATGCCTGTCCTCAAACCCCTAAAACGCTTCCTCTGTAGTATGTTGCTAACATTATTTTATTTAGGTTCTAATTTATATTTATATTCTTCTAATCTACATTCTTTTAGACTACAGCTTCCATTCTTATATTATGTTTTTTTAACCTCCTAAAATCATTCATTATAATTTTCTTGGATATTTTCACCCTTTAAAATTCAATGTTTTGAATGTTAAACTGATTTATTTAAATCAATAGATTAATGGATAAAAAAATAGGTTATATTAAATCTAATTTGAGATATAATTCCTAAATGAATTGTATTATTATTTTTCTTATGTTGTTCCAACATGTTTTAAAATATTTACTTGACTAATTAGGTTCAATGACTTTTTTATGGAAATAAAAATTCAAGGAATGATCACAATGTGACACAAATTTCAAAATTACCACTTAGGTAATTTTCTTTGAAAACTATTGTTCCAACAAGATTTAAAATTATGGGGGTCTTGACCATTGTATATTTTTAATGCTCTTTTCATTTTTTCAGATTATTTAATCCTAATGGTCTTAGAGAAGCTATGGGTCTATACCATAACAGGATTCCTTATTATTTTTGAGTTGGATCACCTATCAATTTCTCATGAGTTTGGTATGTGTTCATATATGAATTATGGACTATTTGTTGGTTTAAATTTCATTCATGTGTTTCTTTGATTGGTAATTATTATAATTGTTAATAAATATATTTTTTTATTTGTATAATGATGATCATTACCCTAAAATGGAGATATTGGTTTTGAATTAAGTTTGTACATTTTCAAACTAATTAAGTGGTCGCTAAAAGGTTAATATGAAATTCATAATATAAATGAACAATAATATGATGATTTTAGATAGGTAAAGACTGAAAAATTAAAAAATAATGAGAATAGTGGTATATTAGGTGTTGAGAAGTGTTTTTTAATTTCATATGGTTGAATTAAAAGTTTCATTATGTCCTCATGATAAGTTAAACATAACTTTTGGTTTTAAGGGGTATAGTTTCTACTGAAATGATCATTTATTCATGTGGAAATTAGTGTTTAAGTTAGATAAGCATGTCAAGCCTACTTTGGTGAATTAACCTTAAGCTTGGAAGGACACAATTTATTAGGTGATTATCCATTCACAATAGGTGAAACTATATCTATTTGGCTTCAGATATGAAAATTGATCCTCCCTTTAAAATTGTATTTCTAGACATCATTGTTTTTATTCTTTCTCTTCTCATATTCATTTTTGAAATTATGTAATTATTATTCAATAATTCCAGGTATGAAAATTGGCCATCCCTATGTAAGCTTCTTCTATAGTAAAATTTGATTGAAATGTTTGGTTATATATAGTTTTTATAAGAGGTTCCTTTGGTATTTGTAAATACATTTCATGTTGAATTTTATACTAGTTCTTACCTACTCATTTGATTTGAAGAATTAATTGTACATCATTTTATAAGGACTTGTGAAAATGATAAATAAATAACACAGTAATATAGTAGTCACCATAAACTTAATATAATTATTTTTTCTTATGAGTTTTTATGACTAAATATTTCACCATTATAAAATTCTGAAAGGAAAAACAAATTAGGCCATTGTGTATTCACAAGAAATGAAACTAATTCTACTTGGTATCAGGTATGAAAAGTAAGTTTCCACTAAAAACTATATTTCTAATTTTCATTTTTATTATATCCCTTATTCTCTTAATTTTATAACTTATGTAATTGTAATTCTATAATTTTTGGTATGAAAAATGACCATTCCAAAGTTAGCTCTATCTAAAGGAAAATTATATTGTGAAGTGGGGTTTTATATGACCATAATGATAGGTTTCTCACTAATGGAAGTTGAATTGATTCCCCTCGAGAATTAACTGTCAACCCCTTTCATTCCACTAATCACATGAGTTTTATTTTTAATCATTGGAGAATGTATCAAAAACATGGGATGAAATAGAATAATTATTGTATGTTTTCAATGGGAAATAAATTAGGAATTAGTGATATTGAATTAAATCATTTTAAAAATCCAATGGAGACAGTTAAATACAATGATCAAGCAAGTGGGAAGAAGTGCTTCTACTATGGTATGATGTTCGACATAATGGATCATTAAAATATGGCCTTGAAAATCAATAATGGTGGGAGAAATATGAAAATTAAAAAGGAATCAATTTAGGAATATGATATATGACTTCGTATGTTTATGTGGATTCTTGATGAGTATATTGAAAGGATTCCAAAAAAAGGTTTCTCAAAATTTGAGTAAGTGGTGTATGGAAGGTGAAATAAGGTATGGAAAGTGGTTGTTAAATGTATTACTTTTTTTCATAGATAAATGACAAATAAAATTAAAATCATAAGTGATATCAAATTGTTAAATTGTTTCTATAACGAAGTAATCCACACCCCAGTAGATAGATGACCATGTGAAGTATGTCTATTTGATAATATATACTAGTCGATTGGAAAATACAATGACATGTGATATATATAAATGGAATCAAATATCCCTAGTTTCTAATACTGAGACACATATTTCAGTTATTTAAAAAATTGAAAAAGTTAAGAATCTCATGAATAATACAGGTGAAACGTTTTGGATATTCAATAATGGAGATGTAATGAAGGGGTATAGATAGTTTATACCTTAAAATAAGGAAGTCTCAAAGTTGATAAATCAATATCAGCAGTATTTATAAAGATAAAGACCTTTTGGGTGATCTAAATTATTCCAAAATCTGATGTTTACATGTACCAATGTTTAGAATTAATGGTGAATAATTTTTTAGAGAATCTATTAGTCCATGTTTTCAAAAGAGGAGAAGATGCAATTGAATTGCTATTTTTCTCAGAAATATGACATTATGGATAACACATTAAAATTTAATGTATGTGGTATGATTTGGTTTCCCCAAATAATATCCTACATCATATTCATTATATCTAATGAGGGGTATTAATTATATAAATGAATTTTTGAAAAAACCCATGTATTTGAAATGTTTTCATTTTTTATTCATGTGATTAGAGGTTTATGAATAATTCATGGAATTTTATTTGAGCATCCCTTAAAAAGTGAGTTTTATAAGTAGGTTTACATGTGTTAAAATTGTATAGATATATGTTGACTAAATTAACATATCTTTTTTATAGACCAGGATATAAGATATTTATATAGAGTTGGTTTATGGAAAAATTCTATGTTATTTGTGGTATTGTTCTTATCTCACAAATCATTTGTTGAGTTTGGAATGTGGATGGAAAAGAATATAGGGAAGTGGGTTTTCTTAAAATTAGATGAGTTTTTTGGAGTTGAGAAAACCAAACATAAATTTTTTTCTAAGGGGGATAACTCTATTACCAAGCTAAAGTTTATTATCAATATGATGGAGAATGATTATTGACACTTGATATAATTTTTAATTGACAAAAAAGGGTTAATGTTGAAGTATCCTTGGATGCATAGTGAGGAAGTTTTATTTTTTGTCAATGACTAATATTAAATGCCTATAGAAGTTTCCATTAAATGTGTAAAGGATAAAGTGAGTTATGTTAAGATATAGGTGAAGTGAATAACCATGGAATATCGGCAATAAATATGTACCCCTTAAATACCAAACCAGAAATGATGTGTTTTGAAGTACATGGAATAATATATGTAAGTATATAACATGATTATATGGAATAATCTAAGTGAGTATATAATAATATTTTACACCTTGGAGTGAGTCTTCTAGTGGTTGGGATTATTTTGATAATACATGGAATTAGCTTGATCTTATTTGATGCATTTTGAAGTAGACTATTATGCCTAGATTCCATTTGAAGAATCCCTAAAGTCAATTGAAATAAATATAGAGTTTATCTTTTGGAGATTTAAAATGTAGTAGTAATTTATTACATGACATTGGTGTTCTAGGAATATAGTATTAATTCTTTATAATTTTACGATTGTTTCCCTTTCATATGACTCCATCATTTGAATAACAAAAGGATTATATTTCATCTCCAAAAATGACATTGATTTTTCTTCAAACGACACCCTAAGACTTTAGTGAATGAATTTTTATGTAGATCATATGACTCTTTGGGAAGTCAGGCATCCACTACCAGAATTACAGACCATTGTATGACTCTAAATAATGATACCAACATCTGACTTAACTGGGTTATATGACTTCATAGTTAGACTTTGAGTATACCATTCTACATTAATTTCTAGTGTTATGATTCATAAAAATGACTCTTTCGTGATTTTATGACATTAATCTAGCCTATGAATAACACTATATAACATTAGATTCGTGAAATAAAGATTAAACCATTTGAAAACTCATATTATATCATAGAATGTATGACTTTTAATGTCATAAATATCGTGAGTTTCATGAAACATTTATAATTGGTAATCTGAAGTGGGAAATCTATTTGTGATTTTTTATAAATTTATTCTTAAATATCCAAAAAATCATGAAGATATTATTACACAATACTGAATACTATTTTTAGAGAGACCAAATGTGGTAAAGATTAAGAGATTAAGGGGGAATAATATATGATAATTAAGAGGAATCATCTTGGGATTTAAAAAATAATGTAGTTGTATATCCATCATTTATCGACCTATTCTCTAAATCTTATGTCATTATAATCCAATATGAGAAGAGTTAAGAAACATTTTAGGAGTTTATAATCATCAGTATAGACTCAAGCCTATGCATATACTCTTTTCATTATAATCTCTCCTACAATAGACATTTCTACTTACAAGATGAGTTGTAATATGATTTTTATAGATGGAAAAATTTAATTCAAGATATTATTCTGTTATTTTTCTCAATGCATTTAAACATGATCCTATTGTGAAAGAAAGTAGGAATATATATTCAGTTAATTTTAAAATTTTATATATATTAATTAAGGGTATTTTTTTATATCATTTGTATAAAAAATATGATTGTGGAGTAGTTAATAATTGATATTATTTTGGAATGATCTAAAATAATATTTAAATTTATACACTTAGAAAATATTTTTAAATGATAGGATACAACTAATGTAGTCATACATGGAAATAGAAAAATCAAGATACAAATAAATTTGAGAAGATGGATAAGTGATTGTTGTTGTTGTGTATGTTTAGTTGAGAGCTCCAGGCTAAGAGAGAGACTTGAGGAAGTAGAACAAGGAGAAGTGTGAAAACCCAAGTAATGATAATAATAACATAATTTTATGTCTTACAAATATTAATTAATATATTTTAAGGATTTATATTTTTTATAATACTATGTTTTTAGTTGAAAATGAAGTGGCTTTATGTTAACTAAATTTTTTTCTAGGTATTTTATTTAAAAGTTAAATTTAAAAAAATTAGAATTTTAATATGATAAAATTGACTTAGTTTTTGGATTCATCATTCAAAAATTATATTAAGATGAATTAGAAATATTTTTTAGAAATTGTATTTTTTAGTTTTAGTGTGTAAAATCCCATTTTCAGAAATACAATCACATTTATGATATTATCACTATATAAAAATGAATTGAATGTTTGGGAATATTTTTCATAGACCAATTACTTGAATATAATGTAAAATAAATCATTTAAAAAAATTAGGTTAAATTTAGAAACCTATGTTTTAAATTTTCAAACATAAGGTTTATTTTATTGTAATTAATCAACTGTTTTTTATCATTTTCCTTAATTGAGTACTTGCATGCATAAATTTTATTTTTTTATTTTTTTTTTAAACACATAAATATTTTTTAATCATAACATAACAAATTTCTTGAGAGTCAATACTATACATATTTTAGTGTAATGTATTTTAAATTAATGAAAAGGAATTTTTCATGAAATTGTTTTTCATTGCATATTATGTAATTATAATGAAAATAACTCTCACCACCTATAGAAAATTAATCTTAGAAAATAAATTTTATAAATGGGATTATAATTATTAAATTAGTTATTAATTTATATTTTATTTTTAGTCATAAAATTATGTTACTGTTATAAAGGTGTGTCACTGCAATAAAAGCTAACATGGGATAATGGGGTTAAAACAAAAAAATATAAGTCTATATATCTCCCCTAAAACTATGTCAAATTATATTTTCTAAGTATATTTACACCTATCAAATCATATTTTTTAATTTTGTTTAACTTGGATCAAATTGACATTATAAAGGCCAATAATATTATTTTAATGTTGAGTGTTTATAAGGGTTCCACTCCTCTCATCTATAAATGAAGCCTCTCACCCCATAAGTCCCCCAAAAATCATTTAATAAATTAGATTGAATATATTCCACCCAAATCACTTCCTGATATCCTTATAAACATCATAGATGTTCTATTATTCTAAAAAAATAAATATATGATTCCTTAAGGTCATTTTTAAATTTGGTTATCCAAGGGGGGGGGGGGGTATTTGTTAAAATTAAGTTCGTCCAAGCTTCATTCTTATTAAATATTCACCAAAATAGTAAATAAGAGTCTAAATATAATGAAATTATTATCATTATAATAAAAAAATTAATTATGGTTTTTTTAGGAGTTGGGTGTTATGAAGATCATATATATCCAGATGAATATATAGTAGAACCTTCACATTGAATTTTTCCTCATGAGCCATAGGTTTATAATCACCCCTAAATAGAATTGTTTTATTACCCGCCATAAATAGGCCAATACCCATGTGCAAGATATGGAGATTTTAATATATTCTTCCAATTATTGAGACGTTTAAAATGGGTATCCAAAATTCATCAAATAAACCACTATTAACTCTTTATCCATGATGTTTTGGGTATGTATTGGATATGAAAAAATACCATACTTGGTATATTATATATAAATTTATGAATAATCCATAGTTACTACCCATGTAATAGCTAGTGACATGTTTGGATAGGTATTAGGAAACCAATAAAATTATCATCCTACATAACATATAAGTGGTTTGACCTATCTCTAATGTATATAGAAAATAATGATGTTTTATAAACTACATTATGTTTATCTTAATGATTTTTTAACTTTTAAGAAACTATAAGGTGATGAATATGTGAAGGAGATTCCTAGTTTATCTTTCAGAGTTGGATTTTTCTCTACAGTGATTGACTCGTTATTTTCTCTATTTCGACTAGAAAAGTGGAACATACAATGTCATTTTAATGAAAGGTTTAGTGAGAAGATGGGATTTGAAGGAAGAAATATACAATTTATTGAGAAATATTTCACTTCAGTGAAAATATATAGAGAAAGAGAATGTTGATGAAAATATATTAAAATTTGTGGAAGATCACTAGAAATAAAGATAGAGGCTTCAACAAAATATATCTCAATTAGAAAAACAACTAGATAAAAATAGGAACTGGAGTTGTAAATTGAGATAATAAATGGGGTGTTTAATGTAATTAATCATATGGAATACTATGATGATGATGATGTTACGAACAATTTGGAGGGAACTATGATGCTCTTAAGAGAAAAGGAAGCAAACCTTGAATATTTAGAAGAATTGAATGAAACCTATCGTGAAACAGTGAATGAGAAAAATTTAGTTGCAAGATGCTCATAAAGAATTAGTTAATGTAATATCTTGGATTTTACACTTATTTAAATCAAGAATTTTTTGAATAGAACTATTTAATCATTACCATTAGGGATCTCAATTTTTAAAGACATTATCTTTGATTCCTAATGAGTAAATAATTGAAAAACAAATTGCTTTAATGTGATGAATTTAAGTGTTTTTATTAGGAAATTTAACTGTAAGTGTTGTTTCTTATCATAAGTTGTGATTTTTATGTTCTTGATGTAAAGTTTTGACTACTGATTATTTGTATGATCTCAATGAGTAAACCTATTATTTCATTAGATCCTTTACATGAAATTTCATGGATTCTTGGGTCTATCATGAGTCTTTATTCTTCTTATTTGATTTTCAAGGATTACCTAACATATCAGTACATACCCATACTAGTTTTGAGAACATGGGAGAATTCCACAAGAATACATTTCATGAGGAAATCAAAAGGAATTTTCCTGGGGAAGATATAGAAGAAGAGACTCTAGTGGTTTTCTCACTATGGGGAGAGAACCTTAAAGATTCTGGATGAAACCCTTTTAAAATTATTGAGGTTGATTGGGAAGCTAACCCAAGGTATCATTTTGACTTAAAAAATTTCTTGTATGTTACTTTGGTTGAAAATGTTGTTTCATATTCTTTGAAAAAATTTAATCTAGGAAGTGATAAATGATAATGATGAGAGGATTCGAGGTTTAAGAGATGAATCGGGAGGTAATGTATACAAATTTGTTGCTACAGATTTGTTGGAAATATACGAATACAATGTAAGTGGAAGATATGTTTTTAAAGATCTATAGAATCAAACATAAGGAAGG
This sequence comes from Viscum album, assembly GCA_963277665.1. Classification (NCBI taxonomy): domain Eukaryota; kingdom Viridiplantae; phylum Streptophyta; class Magnoliopsida; order Santalales; family Viscaceae; genus Viscum; species Viscum album. Next base: position 611,982,253 of record OY728163.1, on the reverse strand, counting down.
GAGAATACTCTAAAGTAGGGTGTTTCATTGATCACTGATCGATTGAAGGCCATGAGGAAACGGTAGTGCATGTATTAAAGGTTAGTGTTAATGTTTTCTTTTTTTGTTTCAAAAAAGATAAGTTTTACTTGATTTATAACCTATGAACATTACATTACATAAAAACAAAGGGTGGATTGGAATTAAAAATAATGATTGATATGTACATGTATTACATTTTCCTGTGTAATAATTGTGTAAAATGTAAATTATTTTTTCTGTATGATGAATTATATAGAATAATATAGTAGGTGTACTTTTGAAATTATTATGTGTATAAATTGTTATGACAAAATTATTTCACAAACATGACTATAGCTTTGAGATTACCAACATTTCAATATCTATTACTGAGAATAATGATTTCGATATATTGTATGGTTTCTTGGATCATTGATACCAATTTGATATAAAATTAGTATATTGGTAGTTATATTTTGATATCATATAAATTATATATATGCAAGTCACGTGGGATTATTTTTTGAACCATATTTGTTTATAACCCTTTAGAATTTCTATTGATTAGTTATAGACCTGACTCTCATATACACCTACACATTTCTATGAGATGGGTTTTACCCATGACTCAACCACTAACTAAATTATGATGATGTTATCTCATTGGGTAAGGGAATCCTAATTTACTTATCCTATTCATATTATTTTCAAAGTGTTAGGATTGAAGATGGTATGTTAGGAGTGGATCCTTTCAATATAATAAGTTTTCATTTATATTTGATATTGATCTTCAAGGTACCTAATTGTCTACTTCTAATATGAGTTAGTTGATAACTAGATATAAAATTTCTTTCATCAATATTCATGTAAATGAGTAAATTGATCAAAATAATACATTTTCATTTTTTTCATATATGTTAAAAACATGGTGGTTTTCTAATGAGTATTATTTGATAAAACTCTACAGGTGTAATCTAGTGGATATGTAGTTATGTGTTCTGTCATGAAGGTTCCAATAAGTTTGGCTTGAGCTATGATAGAATGGTATATCACACTTCAAAGGATGACATTGTAGAGAGCCTGGATAAGTTGGTCAAGGAGTATTCAATTGCTAAATATTATGAGAATAGGTCTGTGTTGGGTTGGATGGAAGAGGAAGCAGTGAATGTGGAGGGATCTACTTATTGATATGGAAAGATCTATCGGAAGTCAAAAAAAATATTATATTAGATAAAAATGTAGAACTCATGCTTGGGAACTCGAATAGCCTGACTAAGATGATCAGTTCACTCTTAAGAACATCCTCTCTACTTTCGGGTAATCCCCGTCATTTGGATTTTTATTCATCCTTCAGTTTGGAAAATTTCTTGATACTTTTTGTGTGGAGTACTATGTTTTTGGGCAGTATAAGTTCATTCTTATGGTATATTTTTAGTCTTGTATTGATAATGTACAATCATGCAACAATGAAAATTTTTTGAATTAACCTTGTATTATAATTTTGGGTCGTATAGTATAGGTCATGGATAACTATTTTTAGTATTAACCTTGTATTAGAATTATATAATAACTATATTTTTTACAGCATCTATAGGCTATATCCAAGATTATAAACTGTGGAAGTGGACCAATTGACATGGTTTTGAATTGTGGCAGTAAACCTATAGCCACCATTTTGAACCATGTCTATAATCTGATGTGGAAGTAGATATATCCAGGGTTTTCAACTATGGATATATTTGTGACCCTATTTAAATAGAAATATGATCCATGGTCTACCAAACCATGGCTATTATCTATATCCAAAATTTCTTGACCTATATCCACTATTATAAACTTTGGTTATAGCCTACATTTGTAGTATTGATGAGTTGTTTTCCTTATGTTGTGATGTGTGTGGGGATATGTGTGATAAAGTCATGACATATGAAATGGGGAGGACCTAATTATTAATCAATATACATTAACATGGATGCAATTAAACCCATGCGGGCAAGTCAGTGATGCCCAGAGCAGACCGTATCTTGACAAGGAAGACTGAATTTCTATGATTCATGTGTTTGGGAAGGATTGGTTTGTTTATTTTAATAGTTTTTGGTTTGGGTTTCATGGTGGTTTATATGGTTATGTAGTGGTTGTGTGATAGTAGGTGGATTTTGGTTGTGGTGATGTGGTTGTGCAGTGTATTTTTTGGTCATTTGGGTTGGTGTTTTTGGCAAGTGGTAGTGTTTAAGGTTTAATGAGACCCATGAAAGGTATCTCGCGGGGTGGTTGTCTGTACCCCTTTTTTCTGGTATTGGTTTTGGATTATAAAGGGAGAGAATAATTTTATAGGTATCTGATGTGATGGTTCATTCCTTCATGGTTTGTTACTTTTCTTATTTTGTTTATTGGATGTGTTCAAGGGAGGCTTCGGGAGTTTTCGGTGAAAGCTGGAGGTGCAATAGAAATGTTGTAGGAAATACAGGTTTTGTAGGTATATTAGACGATGTGTAATGGTGGTTCATAGATTGTGTGAGTCCAATTCATGAATTTTATATTTTTAGGGTTAAATAATAAAACATTTATGTTTTTTCAATGAAACTGAACCCTAAGGATTACACGACATGAAAGATTATATGTTGTGTAAATCCTCGATGCAGTGTAGTTTTAAATGTTTTTCTGGCCAAATTTTCATTCATTTAGACATGGTTTATTCTTCTTATAATTTTGGTAGAACCTCATATTCCTAAAGGAGTTATTCAATCCCTCTTTCGCCATCTTTGATTTGTTGGTCCTGGTTGTTCTTCGTTTGAAATCCATGGTAATCCATTCCTTTTTATGGGTAGGTTTTCTTTCATTCCTCACTTGAGGATTCAATGAAGTGATGTTGTTATGGTTTGGAGTGTATATTGGGTTTAGTTTTTATTCTATTTTGTTTTGGTGTATATTGATACACAATTATCATGGTGTGGTTGTAGTTTTTAGGCATTATTCTTTTCCTTATAGTGTGCAGTGAGTCAATAAAGATTATTTGAGGTAGGGAATCCATAATTTCTCTTTATTGGGTACCATGTGGGTGGGGTTTTCTTTTTTTTTCCTATGGGGGATGGTTGTTCTGGATTAATTAAATATAAATAAATGGTTAATTTAAAATTTAAATGGGTAAATTAGGTTTGAATCTTATGTTTTTACAGCTTTATTTTTATTGTGATGTTGTAAATTGTACGGGCTTGATTCCCTACTGAAAATTGTGGTCATTAGAGGATTTTTTTTGTGCATGATATATGTGTTTAGATTTATTCATTGATTTTTATTATTGTGATATCACCCTAAAATTGGAATTGGATAACCACTTATATTTTGATAATAAAATGGTTTCCCTAGGATAATGACTTGTGTGATAAAATCACTAAAATAAAGTGGAATGTGATAAAATCATCTTCGTAAATCTATAAAATGATCTTGATGTGTTGTGACATCTGTTCATGCTTTTGGGGTGGATATTTTTGGTTAGGTCATGTGGGTCTGATGGTTTGTGTGTCGTTCTTTTAGGGTGATGTGGTGTTTTGTTTATCTATACATTTGGGTCGATGAAGTGGTTTGTTATCTCATGATTTTGGTGTGATGATGTGGTTTATTTTGCCCTGATTTTGGGGCAGTGAGCTATTTTATTTTTACAAGCTTTTGGGGTGGCGAGTTTTGGTTTCTTTGTGCAATATATCCAAGTAGTGATGGAATAAATAAATAACTGTTTGATAATGTTTGAAATTGAATGGGTTGGTTTGGTTACTGGTGTGAAAATTGTAAATGAATAATTAAATTATGGTTTATGTTATTAAGAATGGTTGATGCTAAAAAATGAAAATAATTTGATGATTAAATATAATTTTTTAGAAATGTGGAATGGGGTTGCAGCTTGTTGTGTGGTGTTATCAATTTAGAGGTGGCAACAAAGGTAATGGTGTTGTGAGTTGGTTAGAGTTTGTGAACCCATAGGTTAGTCTTGAGTGTTTGATAATACATATATATACTTTTATATTCTTTTGATTTCTATAATCACCATCCCCCCCACACATCGATCACTGTGTGTTGATACAACAAAATTCATGTGGGGTGTTTTTTCCAACATCTGGTGAGGAGTACGGATGGATGAGTACCCGCTCTTTCCCACTCTCTCTTCCAAGAGATGTTGGTATTGCATAAGCTATGATGTATAGAGGTATTTTATTAAGTTATATGGTGGTGTTGATATTCCAGGTGTTTGTGGGTGAGATGTTATGTCCCGGGTTTTTTAAGTGAGACATGATCGTGCTTTTGGGGTATAGCCTAGGTGTCTTTGGGAAAGGTGATATGTGGTCGTTCTTGTGGGGCAGTGAGCCCAGGTGTCTTTGGGAAAGTATTGTTGTGAATGTGCCTGTGGGGAGGTGTGTTATACATAAGATATGGGAGAGCAAGAACATACGGCGTTGGGTGTGATATTAGAATATTAATGTTAATGTGGTGTGGGATACCCTTTTCTATTTGATCATGTTATATTATTTTACTTGAATTTCATTATTTGGTGAGTGTGCCTTGGTGAGGTTGGGTTTTGTTAGTATACCTATATTGGGGTTGTTTAGTTGGGTTGTTTTCTCATAGGTGCATTAGTATGCTTCTTTCACATGTACAGGACAGACATAGGTTTTTCCTTCTGAGTATACTTGTATGATCACCCTATGTATATTAAATTTTTTTCAAGTTTATTGGAGGATTATATGGAACATGTTAGACATTTCTAGCTCAGACCTTTGGATTGTTGTTGTGTCACTTCTTTATCATTACTTTTGGGTATTTACTTTAGATATTTTTATTATATCTGTTTCATTTCTACATGAATTGTGGGATAATTTCGGTTTCTTTTATATTATTCCATGGAGTTTATTGGAGTTGATTCATATTATATCTCGATAATATAGATATTATAGATCATAATTCCTCCTATACATGAGCTTTTTACACCCTCGATCTAGTAACCATCCTGGGGCCTACTGGAGGAGGGACTCGGGGGGTCATTATCTTTCTCCCCTCATTACAATATCATTATAGGGAGGGGTTTATGACATAGTTGTATCAAAGGAGTATTTGAAATATAGGATGGATTATGTAGTTAGGAACAGTGGGGATTGCATGGAGTGGTACTGAAACAGTGCCAATTGACCTTGGTGCATGACATAGGCTAGGGAGACCAACTGGGACATGGGATTTTTGGGGCCTCGTTATCTAGTGCATGGACTCTAAGCTTATTGAATGGAAAATTGAGGTGGACCTATTTGTAGGGTAGATACCTAGGAGAGGTACATCCATTATGATGATTTGTGCTCTTGTTTTTATTGGGTTCTTTTAGGATGGTTGAAATGGATAACAAAATAGATTAAATAAGTTAAAATTAATCTTAATAAAATACCCTACTACTGGGCTTAAAAAGAATTTTTTTTTCTTTTATCTATGGCTCATGTTTGTAGTTTATGTGTGGATCAAGTATTTGAGTTTTAGCATGCTACTCTAGTTGATCACAGAAGGGTTGATCCGGTTTAGGAGGATGCTCGGTGGAAGATAACATTATGTTCTTTCCAATGGTAGGATTTGGGAAAGTGTTAAGGTAGTGTCTCATAATTTGAGGCACAGAATTAGATGGAAGAGCTTTAGAATTCTTTCTGTATGATATGGTCCCTAATAGAGTGTAACAACCCGAAAAATGTACTTCCTTTATTTAGGGATCTCTTTCCTCCCAATAAATTTTAATTATGTTTTATAATAGTAAAACATAGAATTAATTTTTATTTAATGAGAATGTTATACATCATGTATAAATTTGTATTAGTACAACTATAAACAATAATGGGATAGACACCTTTAAGAATAGATTTTCTTAATAAAATATGTGTTTAATCGAGATAAATTTGATAAATTTTCTTTTCGAACCCAAATTGTACTTTTGATAAATTTTATTATTATTATATAAAATTACGGTATTTTGAATAATAGTTATTTTAATTAAATAGTATGTTTAAAGAACCCCCTTTTAAATGTATGATAAAATAATTTTATTTTTTTAAGTGTTTGAAATTTCACTATGCAATTTCACTATTCATTTTCTATCTGCTATTATTTTTAATAACTAAGTATTTTTATATTTAAAAGTTATTTTTCTTTTATTTAATAAATTATTGTGGTAAAATAAACATCATTTTTTAATTTCAAATGTCAAAATTAATCTATGGTGAATTTTTAGTAGTTTTCTAAGATGTTTATATTTTTTAATGAATAATATTTTTTTGATTAATAGTTTTTTTGATAGAGAGTATTTGATAAATAGTATTTTTTTATGAATAGTATTTTTATGAATAGTAAAAAAATTAAAAAATTATTAATTAATTGATTTTGTGAAATGATTTTCCAAAAAATAGGCATACAGGTATGTGATCAGTATGATATTTAGAGTCTAATAGGATTAATATAATTTATTAGTGAATAGTAACTTGACCCTTTGGAATAAAAATGTAACCTTTATGAATAGTAATTTTACCAATGGAATTTTCACCCCACCAAAGGATGTGTAAATATATTTTAGTCATCTTAAATGGTAATGTGATCTGATTATATGATAGTATAGGTAAATAAATGTTTTAAAAATTATTAGTTAAGTATTAGTATTTTATATACCTAATTTAATTTAAAATTGAATTAATTTTTATAAAATGGAGTTCTTTTTTAAATTCTACACGTTGAAAAGCGGTTAGGGTGAATTTTTGGGATTTTTCTGAAATAGTTGAATTTTTGATAAATAGTAAAAATACACTTTTTGAGTTTTTCTATGTTTAATAAAATAATAACTATGTCATAAGGATGTAATAAGTAAGATAAGATTTTGTTTTACTCTTGTGAATTTAAATATGATATGAAGTGTCCAAATTGGCCAATACCATGGGCAAATATCATGGTCAAGCCCATGGTTTTACAAATACCACTAATGAGGTGTCCTTTGAAATTAATAAAATAGTCCATCTCTTTTTCTATAAATATACACCCATTCCATCATTTAATTTAATTAAAAAATAATTCTCATATAATCTATAAAGTTATTACCTCCCAAGGATTCCTTCCACGGTTTCCTCAAGCCCTGAAGGTCTCAATCATAGAGTTTTAGAAGTTACTCTTCAAGGTAAGGGAATCTACCACCCCTCTCTTTTCAAGCACTCCTTTAATTTTATGCCTTTGTAATTTATATTTTATTATATTGGGATTTATCATTCCATATCCCCCTTACATTCCATATTATTTACAAATGACGATGTACCCATGTTTTCTTTCAATCAAATCATTTTATGAATTATTATGTGACATTGTTAGGCTACAAAAATTTCATATGGGGTTCTCAACTTCTCTTTTCCTTTCATGTTTTATTTTATGTGGTATGAATTTGAAATTTATACATCATGATCTTATTCACATTTTCTTATTTTATGATACTGTGTTATGATTCTTTTATTAATGGATTACCCCAACCTTATCTCTTTTTAATGTTTTATAAAACCATGTTTCATACCCAACATGCTGCAGAATTTTCATCTCAAAATATCTCTCTTCTTCTCAAGAAATTATTCTATTTTATTTATGTGAATACCCAAAAATCTTTAATTTTTAGTGTTATTCATCAATACATACAAATTATTTATTTCATTAAGTAATTTACATTCATAAAACCCCCATTCCCTTTCTGTGGGTTATAAATGACATAATTATCTTGTTCTTAAGCACCTTTTAAAACGCCGTTATTTTGATATGAAACCCATTTATTTTATTCTATATGGGATATTTATGAAATTTTTCATTTTGATCTATGTGGATAACATAAAATAAATAAATATTAGAGGATATTTATGATATATGTCCAGTGCATTGGGTAAAGAAATTAACCTCTAGAGATGATAAGTTTTAAAATAACTTGGTGAATCACCTTGGTAATTTTTATGACACTTAGGTGATAAACATTGGTGGTAGGATTTTTCGATACTTTTTTAAATAAAATTTTTTATTTCTATGACTCCTTGGTGATTAACCTTGGTTATATTATTTTATGATACCTTAGTGAATAACCTTGGTAATTTTTATGACACCTTGGGGATGTACCATGGTGATATGCTTATGAATGTCTAAATTAAATGTTTTAGACACATTTTCAAGTTATGATTCACTTTATTATTATTATTTTATACTTATTTATCATGCCTTTACATTATTATTCATGTTCTAATTGATATCGCTCAAGTTCAAATATAAACCTTTTCACTTATTTTCCTTTACTGGACCTTCTGCTCACCCTTTCCTATGATACATGTCCCTAGGTTTTGAGTTGTGGAAATTGTACTTAGGATTAACCTATGATGAAACCATTAAAGTGGATTAGAATACTATGATTTAAGTGTTCATGTATTATGTTCTTGATTTCCAAGACACTAAAATCAAAATATCCTTTGTAAAATGTCATGTAAAGGTATGTAATAAAAAAGAGGGATGTTATAGTTGGTATAAAATAACAGTTAAGTTATCAGTGAAAATTAGGATTTGAAAACTTTAGGAAGAACCATATATAAAAGATTAAATATATGAAAACATCCTATAATTTTTGTAAAATATTTAATAAGTGGTTTCTGAACAAATAAGTCCATGTCTGGATATGAACAAGTGGATGCGGCTCTAGTACAGATGTATCTAGGGGTAAAACATGAAAACGCTTCATTTACATATACTTGAACGAGAAGTTGTGCATGACAACGGGCCCTGTTTCACTTCTGTTTTGACACTCTTGGGGGATATGTTGGGTTAATCATAATATTTTTATGATTCATTATGAAGGATACATAGAAAATGTAATTACTATTAAATAATAACATTTTTTAAGCATGATTATTTTAAGACCTAAAATTACTTTATAATTATAATTTTCATAATAGTAACAAATTTTTAATAAAATTAAATTGCGAGGATGCAATTTATTTAAGGGGGGAGAATATAACAACATGAAAAATTTTCTTCTTTTATTTATGGATCTATTTCCTCACAATATCTTTTTATTATGTTTTACAATATAAAAACATAGAATTAATTTTTATTTAATGAGAATATTATAAATAATAAATAAATTTGTCTTATAACAACTATGAAAAATAATATAATATACACCTTTAGGGATTGTTTTTTTTAATAAAATATATGTTTAATGGAGACTAATTTTATAAATTGTCTTTCCAAACCCAAATTGTACTTTTCAAAAAAGTTATAATTATTATATACATTTAAGGTATTTTAAATAGTGATTAATTTAATTAAATAGTATGAATAAAACACATAATTTAAAATGTAAATGATAAAATAATTATTTTAAGTGTCAAAAATTTCACTATGAAATTTCACTATTCATTTTTTGTCCACCATTATTTTTAATAACTAGGTATTTTTATATTTAAAGGTTAAATTTATCATACTTAGATAATTATTATGGTAAAATAAACATCATTTTTTGATTTCAAATGTCAAAATTAATCTAAGGTGATTTTTTTGTAGTTTTCTAAGAAGTTTCAATTTTTTTATGAATAGTATTTTATGAATACCAATTTTTTTGTGAATAGTATTTTTTATTTATAGTAAAAAATATGTTTTTTAAATTCTTATTAAATAATTGATTCTCTAAAATGATTTTTGAAAAACAGACATACACTGTTGTTATCGATAAGATATTTAGAGTCTAATAGGATCAACTTAATTTTTTTGGTGAATAGTAACATGACCCTTTGAAATAGTAATGTTACCATTATGAATATTAATTTGACCAATGGAATAGTCACCTAACATAAGGATTTATCAATATATTTTAGTCATATTAAATGGTAATGTGATATAATTATATCGTAGTATAAGTAAATAAATGTTTTAAAAATTATTAGATTAGTATTATTATTTTATTTATTTAATTTAATTTAAAATGGGATTTGTTTTCATAAAATAGAGTTAATTTTTAAATTCTAAACATTGAAAATTGATTAGGGTTAATTTTTTGGATTTTTCAAAAATAGCTTAATTTTTTATGAATGGTAAAAATAAAATTTTGAGTTTTTGGTATGCTTAATGAGATCATAACAATGTCATAATTATGTATTGTGTAATATAAGATGTTGGTCTACTCTTGGTAAATTAAATATGATATGAGGTTTCCCAAGTGTCCAATACCATGGTCAAATACCATGGGAAAGATCATGGTTTTCCAAATACCACTAATGAGTTGTCCTTTGAAATTAATAAAATACTCCATCGCTTTTACTATAAATACCCACCCATTACATCATTTACATTAATTTAAAAACCATTAACTTCAAAGATATGATAATATTACATTTTAAGGAGTCCTCCAAAGGTGTCCTCAATCCCTCAAGTTCCCAATCTTAGAGTTTTAGAAGTTACTTTTCAAGGTAAGGAAATCTACCACCATTCTATTTTCAAGAACTCCTTTAATGTTATATCCTCTTAATTTATATTTTATTATGTTTGGATTTGTCATTTCATATCCCCCTTACTATATGTATTATTTAAAAATTATTATAGACCCCTTTTTCTCTGAATCAACTCATTTTATGAATTTTTTTGTGGTGATGTTAGGGTGCTGAAATTTTGTAACGGAATTCTCAACTTCTCTTTTCCTTTCAAGTTGTATTTTATGTTGTATGTCTTTGAAATTTCCATACCATGTTATTATTTCTATTTAATTCCATCCCACTACTGTATTTTGAGTCTTTTATGAATATATAAACCATGTCCTCTCTCTTTTTATTGTTTTATAAAACCATGTTTCATACCCCTTATGTTGCATAATTTTCTTCTAAAAATATCTCTCTTTTTTCTCAAGAAATTCTTTCATTTTCTTTATGTGAGTACCCAATCCTGTTTCATTTCTAGGGGTATTCATCAAGTCATAAAAATTATTTATTTTATTCATCAATTGACATACATAAAACCACCCTTCCCTTTTTGTTGGTTATAAATGACATAATGACCATGTATTTAAGTACTTTTTAAAATTCCATAATGTTGATATGAAACTCATTTATTTTATTCTCTATGGGATATTTATGAAATGTTTGATTATTATCTATTTGAATCATATAAAAATAAATACATATTAAGTGTGCTCCCTGATAGCGCTACAATTCATTGAGTAAATAAATTAATCTCTAGAGATAACAAGTTTTACAATACCTTGGTGAACAACCTTGGTAATTTTTTTTGACACCTCAGTGATAAAACTTGGGGATATTATTTTACGATACTTTAGTGAATAACCTTGGTAATTTCTATGACACCTCGATGATAGACCTTGGTGATATTCTTTTACGATACCTTGTTGGATAACCTTGGTAATTTTTATGACACCTTAGGGATGGACCTTGGTGATATGTTTAGGAATGTATAAATTAAGTGTTGTAGCCAAATTTTAAATTTATGATTCATGTTATTATTATTATATGCCTATTTATCATTTTTTATGATATTCTGCATGTTCTTATTAATATCTCTCATGTTCAGTTGTAAACTCTTTCACTTATTTTCCCTTATAGGGCCTTCTTCTTACCCTTTCCTATGATGTATGTCATCGGGTTATGAGTTGCAGTAATTTTAATTAGGATGCGCCAATGATGAATCATTTTAAGTGGATTAGAAGAATTTTTTTTATTTTTTCATGTATTATAATTCTGATTTCCAAGACACTATACCCAAAAGATCCTCTGTTTGTAAAATTCCATGTAATGTTATGTAATAAAATGGTGGGATACTGTATAGAATAATGAGTCCCATTACAAATTAGTCAAATGAAGGGAGTTACGCATGAGTGGTAGAAATTGAATCTAGGATATTAGTAGGTGGAAGTCATTTTGGGAGTTGACTTCCAAAAGGAGTTCCAAGAATAGTTCCTTTCTTTGTCCATGAAGGTAGTAAAGATTCAGGATTTTTTTCTCTTCAACAGTGGAGAATGTCGGTGTGGGAGCTGGGAATCATGTTCAAGGACCTTCTATGTTTTTTCCCAGATCACTTTTAGATGAGTAGTCTCATGTGTGATATCTTCATAAGGCACTCTTTCCTTCAATCCAAAATTTAGTTACTCATTTTAGGTCTCCAATTTATCTAGAGTTTTAGAAGAAGGCAATGGTGATCGAGAGGATTCAATCATGAGTAGGTTTGAGACTATAGGGGAAGTGACAGGGTTCTTTGAGGAACAAAGTTGTGAGTGTAACGTCTCAGAAACCAGCACCTTTGAGGTTTTGACCCCCATGGAGTCAACCTTAACAGATTCCTTTCCAACCTTCTAGAGCCAGTGGTTTCTGTGATTTTCTTATGAGTTTTGTTCTAATTTTTTTTAGTTGTGGGGTTGATTTCCATTTCTATAATTATCGCCTAGTTCTTCCCCAATATCAGTTTACTAGAGGTGGGTAGGTTCATTTCCATCCTCAGTAACAGTTTCTAGTGAGACCGTTTCAGCAGTAGGGGTAGTAGGTTTTTTCTCCACTAAGGGGAGATGGATCAAGTAGAGTTTGAACCAAGGATATTACTTGTATACAAGGACCATGAACCATGCATAGTTGTATAGGTGTTCATCTTTAAAGAGTTAGAGGAGATGGCCATGGTCAGTTGTGTGCAGTAGAGGTAGTAGATCCAGAGGGGGTACAGATTGCCAGAGGTATGATTAGTTTGTTTACTACCCCTGTGTTTTGATTTGTTTGATTAAAGATCTTTACACTCATTTGTTTCACCCAATCTCTCTCATGCATTGGGACTATACATAAAAAGGATTCTCGTGCCCTTGTTATTGACTATAAAAGTTGGAAATCAGACCATCTTTTTTTATGTGTGTCGTGGGTGTAGACTAGTGATGGAGTTCCATCAGTCATGTGGGGATATTTTCTTGCTACAGATGCAGCCATTCGATTTCATCCTCGACATTGACTATTTATATCCCATATATGATATTATTTACTACTTCAAAAGGATATTCATGTTTTTAGATGTTGTTGGCCAATGTGTGTTTCTTTTTGGGAAGTGTGGTTTTCAGGTAGGTAGTAAGCATGTGGAGCCCCTTATTTTCTTATTGGATGATGTGTTTCTGGAATCAGTGGAAGATAAGATGTTAAAGGTTCCTAGAGTAATTGGAGAGTTCCTGGATGTTTTTCTTGAAGATTTTGTGATGTTACCCCATCAAAATGATGTTTAGTTAGAGATAGACTTGCATCCTAGTGCTTCTCTGATTTCGATGGAATCTTATCATATAGAACCTTATGAGTTGCAGCAGTTCAGTATTAAGATATATGATCCGAGGTGGATGGGATTTATTCGTCCAATTATGTTTCCATGGGGTTCTCTAGTGTTGTTCACAAAGAAAGCAGATGGTAGTCTAAGGTTGTGCATAGACTACCAATCGTTGAATCAGGTGATATTCAAAAATCATTAACCTCTTCTGACAATATACAATCTTTTTGACCAGCTAAGAGGGAAAGTAGGTTTTCTAAGATTGATCTGAAGTTTGGAAATCAATAGTTGAGGGTGGAGAAGGGTGATATTCTGAAGACAGCCTTAAAATGATGGTATGGGCACTTTGAGATTTTATTCATGTTGTTCGGTGTTATAAATGCACCAGCTTTTTTCATGGGAATTATGAACTGTGTGTTTTGTGAGTTCTTGGACCGATTTATCAACGTATTCATTGATGATATCTTGATCTACTCAAATTCATAGGAGGATCATTCTGAAAATCTCAGAACTACCTTGTAGGTTCTTCAAAACCACTAGATCTATGTAAAGTGGTCCAAGAGTAATTACTATACATGAGAGGTTCATTTACTCAGGAATGTGGTGTCTTAGAAGGGTTTGGTAGTAGACCCATCGAATGTAAAAGATGTTATATCTTGCGTAGCACCCAAGAATGTGGCAGATTTTTTATTTTTCTTGGTCTTCCAAGCTATTATTGGAGGTTTTTACCTGATTTCTCTCCAGTTACAGCCCCATTGAAAGCTTTGACTAAGATAGACTGAGATTTTGTGTGGAGTGATCAGTGAGAGGAAACATTCGATTACCTTAAGGGGAAGTTGGTTAGTTCTCTAGTACTTTGGTTTCCTAATGAGGGGGTGATGTTTGAAATGTTTTTTGATGCTTCCCTTCTGGTCTTGGGATGCATCATGATGCATTAGTGGTTGGTGATCTCTTATGGGCCTAGGAAGTTAAATCTCCTTGAGAATAACTATTCCACCCTTGGCCTGGATCTATCAATAGTTTTTTTGCACTAATGTTTTGGTGGTATTACCTCATGAGGGAGTGCTTTTTTGGTTTTTACAGATCCGAAGAGTTTTAGATATATCTTTTCCCAACATGATTTGAACTTACAGTAGTTGAGGTGGATGGAGTTTCTTCAAGATTATGATTTTGAGAACTCTTACACCTTGGGAAAAAGGAATTTTGTGGCTGATAATTTGAGCATGAAGTTGTGGAAGGGTTTTGTTCAAGAATTTTGGGATCCATGGATAGTAATGGAGGAGTTAGTAGAGTTGTACTTAGATGAAAAGGTGGCTGGTGGTAGAGGTCATTTGTTTTAGATGATGGTGCAATATTCACTGATGCAGCAGGTGGAGGAGTCTCAATGGGGAGACTCAGAGGAAGAGTTGATGCATGATCATTTTTTCCATAGTGATGCACTATAGGGATGGTTAGAGGATGTTCTGAATCATATGTTCTTTTTTGGAAGGTTTTTTGTTCTGATAGAGATGCCTGGGGGAGTCCCCTGTGAGTTTTATAACCCCGTTGTGGTAGTAAACCTAGGAGTTTCCAAGATATATCGTGGATTGAGGATGTCGTTTTGGTGTCCTAGGATAAAATAGGTGGTGGATATGTTTTTGGAAAGGTTCTTCGTTTCCCATAAAGGTAAAGGTTGAGCATCGTGTTCTTGGTGGTTTTTTGCAGCCGTTTGATGTTCCCAAGTGGAAATGGAAGGAAATCTCAATTGATTTTGATACAGGTTTACCCAAAGCTCAAGGAGGTTTTGATTCTATCTGTGTGATATTGGATTGGTTGATGAAATCATCCCACTTCTTAGAGATCAAAGATTCAAGTCACAATGGATAATTTGACTAAGAAGTATGTGGATGAGTTGGTGAGGTTTTGGGAGTTCTGAATTCCATTGTCCTGGATTAGGATACACATGTTACCTCATGAGTCTGGAGAGGATTGCAGCATGTTTTTTTCATTCACTTATGCCTCAATATTTCTCTTCACCCTCAAACAGATGGTAAAATGGAGTAGACTATCCAAACATTGGATGATATATTATGATCATGCATCTAGGACTTTGGTGGATCTTGGGTATGAAACCATACCTTGGTAAATTTTTCTTATAATAATATATATCACTCTTCCATTAGAATAACCACGTTTGAATATTTTTATGATAGGCCATTTTGTTCTCCATTATGATGGATGGAGGTTGGTGAGAGAGTCGTTCTTGTTCACTATGTGATATAGTGAATGATAAAGAAATTTCAACTTGTTCATGAGAAGATGAAAGCTGTGTAGGACCAAAATAAGTCTTATACTGATTTCTAGAGGAGGCCCATAAAGTTAGATATTGGGGACAATGTTTTTTTTGAAGGTTTCCACTCAACATGGGAAGTGGAGGTTTGTTATAGGGAGTAACCTTTCTCCCAGGTTTGCTGGGTCCTTTTAGGTGTTGGGGTGAGTTGGTGAGGTGTCATTTGGGTTGGAATTTTCACCATGGATGGAGAGGATCCAAGATGTATTCCATGTTTCTCAACATTTATGATATCTTCACAAAGACTCCCATGTAATTTAATAGCGATAGTTGGATATCAAGGATGATGTGATGTTTTTGCAATGGCCAGTAGAGATCCAGGATCACCAAGAGAAGTAATTGTGTGGATAGACCCTTTCTTTGGTTCGTGTGTTGTGGAGGAATGGTCTCCTGGATGAGAGTACATGGGGGGTAGAGGCCAAGATATATTTCTAGTACTTGGAGTTGTTTTGAGTTTTTATTTTCTCTATTTTGATTGGTTACGTGATGTTTAGATCTTTTTGTTTTATGAGATGAGTTGTTTTCATTAGTTTTTTATGTGTGAGGTTCGATGTGTGATAAAGTTCTGAGATATGAAAAGGGGAGGACCTGATTCCTAATTGATATTCATTAACTAATATGTGAATAAACTTGTGCTTCCAAGCTAGTGACATGCAGAGCAGATAGTATCTTGACATGGAATATGGAATTTTATTAAATCCATGTGTTCAAGATGGTGTGTTTTATTAGTTGTAGTGGTTGTTGGTTTGGGATGTGTGGAGGTTGAGATGGTTTTGTAGTGGTTTTGTGAGATGATTTAGCTTTTAATAGTTTTTATGTGGTTAAAAATGTGTTTTGTGGTCATTTAGGTTGGATTGTTGGCTAGTATTAGTGATTGATGTATGGCAAGACCCTTGTAAGTTATATCACAAGGTGGTTATTTGACCTCCTTTTCTTTTGGGCTTGGTATTGGATTCTTGAGAGAGAGAATCATTTGAGAGGTATTTGATGTAATATTTTGTTCTCTACCGGCCTGTTACGTTTTCATTTTTGGTTGTTGGAGCTGTCCAGGGGAGGTTCTGGGAGTTTTTGGTTGAAGCTGGAGGTCCAGCTAAACTACTGCAGGAAATACACACCATGTGAGTTCATTAAACATCATGTAATGGTAGTTCAAAGATTGTGTGAGTCCATTTAAATAGGTGTAAATTTTTAGTGTTATTTAATAAAAAGGTTGTGTGTTTTTTAGTGAAACCAAACCCTAAGGATTACACAATGTGAAATGGGATTACATGTCATGTAAATCCTTGATTTTTTATAGTTTTGAAAGTTTTTCTAGGAAAATTTTATTTCATTCATCCATGTATTATTCGTCCTCTAGTTTTGGGTGAACCCAAGAGGAGTTCTTCAAGCCCTCTTCTTCCGTCTTTGATCTGTTGGTATTCATGATTGTTTGTTGGAAATCTATGGTAATACCTTCCTTTTTCTTGGTAGGTTTTCTTATATTCAACTTCTGGGGATTCTCTATGGTGATGTTGTTATGGTTTGGGGTGTGTGTTGGGTTGAGTGTTGATGGTCTTTGATTTTGGAGTAGGTTGATCCATGGTTATCATGGTTCAGTTGTGGTTTGTGGACGTTCTTCCTCTCCCTATGGTGCGTAGCGAGTTGGTAAGGCTTCTTGGAGGTAGGGAATCCCTTGTTTATTTTTATTGTGTGTCATTCAGAAGGGTTTTTCTTTTTTTACCAATTTTTTATGGGTGTACTGGATTAATTAAATACAAATAAATGGTTAATTTGAAATTTATAGGGGTAAATGGGGATTGACTCACATGTTTTTACAGCTTTCTTGTTATTATGATATTGTAAATTATAAAAACTTGATTCCCCACTGAAAATTGTGGCCATTGGGGGATTTGTTTACACCAGATATATGTGTTGATATTGACTCTTTCGTTTTGATTGTTGTGATATCACACTAAAATAGTAATTGGCTAACGACTTGTACTTGGCTAATAAAACGGTTTCCCAAGGATAATGACTTGTTTGATAACATCCTTGAAATAAAGGGGAATGTGATAAAATCCTCTTTTTATTTATGTAAAATGATCGTAATGTGTCGTGATGAGTATATGTGCTTGTGGGATGGTGACGTGTGGTTGGGGCATGTAGGGATGATGGTTCATGTGTCATGATTTTAGGGGTGTGAGGTGGTTTGTTTGGTCATGCTTTTTGGGTGCAATGGTGGTTTGTTTGGACGGTATTTTGGGGTGGTGAGGTGGGTTGTTTGGACATGATTTTGGGGAAGTGAGGTGGTGGTTGTTATGTTCTAGATGTCTAAGTGGAGATGGAATAAATAAATAATTGTTTGATAATGTTTGAAATGGATTGGGCTGGTTTGGTCAATTAGGTGAAAGTTTTAAATGAATAATAAAATTATAGACTGTGTGATTAAACATGGTTGATGTCAAATAATGAAAAGAATGGTACAATTTAATATAATTGGTTAGAAATGTCGAATGGGGTTGTGGATTGTTCTGTGGTGTTATGCATTTAGAGTTCGAAGAAAAGGTAACGTTGTTGTGAGTTGGTTAGTTTGTGAATCCATAGGTTGGGTTTGAGTGTTTGATACTATATATATATACTTGTATGTTTTTGTGATTTCTATATGCACCCCACCCACATTGAGTACTATGTGATGACACCCGCAGAGTAACGTTGGGTGTGTTTTTTCCGACATTCAGTGAGGAGTTAAAATGGTTGGATGCCTTCTCTTTCCTTCTCTCTCTTCTAGGTGTGGTAGGTATTGCAGAGTCTATGATTTTAATAACCCTATTAGTGCATTAGATGGTGGTTGTGATAGACCAGGTGTTTTCGGGTAAGATAGGATAGTCTGTGTGTTTTCAGGGGAGATGTGACCGTGCATGTGGGGTGATAGCCCAAGTGTCTTTGGGCGAGGTGTGTTGTGACATACTTGTGGGGCGGTGTGGTATATAAAAGATATGGGATCTCCTGGATTTATAACATTGGGTGTGATAGTGGTATACCCGTGGGGAAGGTGTACGGGGTACCCTTATTGATGTGATCATGTTACATTATATTACTTAACTTTCATTATTTGGTGAGCATACCTTTGTGAGGTTGGGTTTTGTTAGTATTCCTATATAGGTTCTTTTTAGTTCTTCCATTTTTTTCATAGGTACATTAGTATGCTTATTTCTATGTTCATGGGAGACATTGGTTTTTTCAACTGAGTATACTTATATGCTCACCCAACTTATATAAAATTGTTTTTAAGTTTCTAGAAGAATTACATGGACCGTGATGGACATTTATATCTCAGACCTTTCGATATTTATTATTTCACTGCTTTAGATTTATTTTTGGGTATTTTAGTTGGAGAATTTTATTTTATCTATTTTTTTATACATGAATTGTGGGATGATTTGGGGTTTTTAATATTATTCCATGGAGTTTATTATGGATGATTCATCTTTTCTCCTAATCTTATTTATATTATTGATGGTAACGTCTCCAATACATGAGATTTTTATACCCTCGGTGCTAGTCTCCGACCCCGGGCTTACTCAATGCGGGACTCAGGGGTCATTATCTCTCACCCATCATTACAGTATCTTTAGAGGGAGGGGTCATGGAAGTATTTGTCACATTTATAAGGTCTTAATAGTTCCCAGCTAAGATGAGAACCTTAAAATGTTGTTATGATATTATTAAATATAGTTCAATGTCCAGATAACATTCTATGATGGGACATAAATAATGTGACTGTTAGGTGCGGGTACTCGTATGCATATAATACTTATTCTTATAATGTTTTCACTTAGTAATCTCCAATATGGTAGATTATGAGAATAGACATGTCATTATGAATTTTGAATGTTTTGGTGTCATCAGATATTCCTATCTATGATTGGATGTGATGATCCTTGGACATTAAGATTATTATTAATGCATATTAAAACTCACACACTTAGATCTTTTTCATATACCATGATGATATAGTTCACGGTGGTTTTAGTTATGTTAGGTATTTCATGAGTGATTTTTTATTAATGAATAATTCAATGAATGATTTATCCTTTTGATATTTATGGAAGATTATATCTAGAATCTTTGATTGGAATAGAACTATCACATTAAATTCTATGTTCATGGTGTAATTACATGTTTATTTTAGATGGCCAAAGAAATACATACCAAGAATACAGGCTAATGACATAAATGTTCAACCTGTTTGATGGGATATTAAGACAAAGATATTATATTACACAATTGGTGTTCGTATGTGGTTTCCAATGTTGTGACATTAAGTTCCTTCTATTGGGTTCTTGGACCTATTTCAAGATAGAATTTTGGCATACCCTACTAATTCCAATGAGAAATAATCTTAGAGGGTCACACACTAAGTGTATACATAGATATCGATTAAATTATATTCAAATTTAATTTTTAGAATAAATATTATTCTCAAGATTGAGGAATGATTTTATTCAAGTTTTATTGATCACATAAATTAAATAAATATTTATTCATTGTATTGTGAATGAAATGTATTTATTTATTTTATTTAGTGTTTAAAAATTATTTATTCACTGGTTAGTGGAAAAAAAATTATTTATGAATAAAATGTTTGTTTAGGTATTCAATAAATTCTGAAGAGGATGAATGGATGAATACTGTGTTTGATGATAAATATTGTATTTTCTATCTAATAAAATTATATTTATTATTACGAAATTTATTTAATGACATAAAATAATATTATTATTATTATTATTATTATATTACCTGGGGTTTTGTAAATATTATTATATTATTTTAAGGTTTGGTATACAATTAAATAAAACATCAATCTAAACTCAAACTCAATACATAGATGTATATGTCTATTATGTAGGGTTAATGAAAAAAAAAATTTAGTCATTACACACAACATATTTCCCTCTCGACTTCTCTTCCTCTCATATTCTCTAGAATGATAAATAAATACTTAAAGCCTGAATGATGAGAAATAAAGGCAAAAAACACAAGATAATTGATTCATCAAGCATGCACCCATAGTTTCATAAGGGATTATTTATAGATCAAAGGAGCATATGTGGATCACTAATATAGTAATTCTACACTTAGATCCCACAAGCATGTGTGGTTGTCTTGCACACGCAATGTAATTTACCTATTTATGAAAAAATATTAAATTTAAATTACTAATTTATTAAACTTTCATCAACCTAAAATTCTGTGTTGGTCATTAAGTTGATAGTATGCACCAATCATTATATTTTATATTATATTAAATTCTTAGTTAATTACATGTAATATTTGAGGCTATGAATCATGTATGTTTATTGTACACTAAATACACAAAGCAATAAATTATATAGTCAATGAAATTTTTATGTGTTCCAGGTGTCATTAAATTACCCATTCATGTCATGAAATTATGATACATTTCATGTAAAAAACATTTCTGTATGAGTAAATGTTTTACAATTTATACCATACTAAGTAGTTTGGAAAGTTAATCACCAGGTTTCTTCCAAGTACAAATATATGTACTATTTTATTCAGTTTTAAATAATATAAAATAATTTATTTTATTTGAAGTCATAGAAAATAGGAATATAAGTATTATTGTAAGAAATAAGATAAAAAAAAGTAATTGATTAACAAGTCAATTAATCAGATTAATTCATGCACATTTTCTCTTATTGAAGATTGAATTAAAATGACTGATATCTAGTTATTTTAAATGCATAATTGTTGTATGTTAATGATCAATCATGGTCTTTAACAAGACCTATATATGTGTTAGTATTAATTAATTCAAAATTATGGTATGGTTTTTAATTATTATTAATTAAATTAAATATGACGTCTTATGTGTCATAAATCTCTCCTTTATTATGTATGACCTATGGGTCCAAAGGATATTTATATAATTACCCTTAACCAATCCTTTAATTCCACTCACATATGAGTGAGTTATAAACACATGTAATTAAAGGAGATTACCATGGTGCAAGGAGGGGGTTCAGGATGAAACTGAGTGATTTCTAACCCAAGTGATACATAGGTGAATAGGTGGAATGGTTTAACTCATGCCAAGATAAGAAATGGGAGATTTTTCCCTCGGTCATAGGTTTATTTATCTTCCACCCAATAAATCAACCGTTAGATAAGCTCATGGATAATTAATTCATTTATTTATTTATTTATTTAATTCTTATGTATTATTTATTTTATGGATGAAATCTTGTGATCACATAAATAAATGAACTAATATGCAAAGTGGAAAATTAAATAAATGGATAATACATAAATGTTTCATAAAATCATGGTCAAATCACTTAAGTAAAATCCAATTAATATTAACAATACATGTAAAGGATAAAATAAGATATATTTACTCATAATAAAAACCAAATCCATCAAATTAATATTATGTCATTAAGCCTTTCATTTTTTGGAAATAGTATTAACCCATGTTTAACATGTTGGTTCAGCCAAAGTCATGGGAATTCTTAATTATCGGGAATTATTAACTAAGATAGTGGGCTCAATTAACCAAACATGTATTTAATTTAATATCTAAATTATGTTTAATACAAATCTGAATGATAGTGTTGAAGAAATATAAGTTAGGATTTCAGGTTTGGGGATTCCACTCAATAGATGAAGGAGCTACAAGTCAATAGTTAGCAAGTCCGCCTACCTAAAAACCTTTTAATAGTTTTCATAGACATACTTTGGATCAAAAAAAAAGGGAAATATGTATCATTTTCGAAATAATTTTCTATGTGATGGGACATAATTAGTTCAATTGTGAGGTTCATTGAGACTTGATCAAATAGTGAGATATTTAATAAAATTAATTATTATTATTTATCATAGAATTTTTAATCAATAAATGTACTAATAATATAATCCTTTAAAATTGTAGAATAAAATGTATTGTTCATCATCCACATAATCCCTATACTCCATATTGGAGAAAGACCATCACCATACTGAAAGTGACTTCCATGAATGGTTCAAACACCATCAGGTTGTGTTACACCATGAACGTGACTTCTACATGATGAAATCCTCAATAAATGATCTTCTTAATAAGTAGGTGAGTGATGAATAGTTTTTTATCTATGAAAAACACTTGAGTGATGCAATTTATGTTCAATGTTTGATGCTTTCACCCAGGTCTTGTGAACACATGAAGTCGCATAATAACATGTATGTTTATATCATGCTCAATCATCTTTAAATTCTCTACCAAGAAAAAAAATATAGGAATGATTTGAGATATTCAATGTACTCTTTCATAGTAAGCTTATATAGGGTTCACCAATTGGGCCTCATGTAGTCAAGTTCATTGGTTACATTGATCACCAAGATGACATAGGGATTAAACTCCATGGTAAACTATGCACTGATCTCATTAGTGAATCACATCCCTTATATATTCTCATGTTTTGTTGTTAATTTTAATATTAATAACATTTAGAAGTACCTACTATGTCTTATTACTCTTATTAACCATGTAGATAAGTGGATGAAGCATTAAAATCTTTTCATTCCTACAGTGAACAAATAGAAAGGCTGGGTGAAGATCTCTAAGCCCAAATATTCTACAAAATGCCATTCCTAGAAGAGAAATATCAAGGGAAAAGCAATGGAAAAATATTTTGTCTATTTAAAATATGGAAAGAAGGTCCATTAGAAGAAAAATTGTACCTGGTAAAAAAAATCAAGGGGAAGCTTCAAGTTCATTTGTAATCGAGAGAAATTTATCTGTTTCTAAAAATTGGGTATTAGATATAGATTATGAATCTCACATATTTATTAAAATATAGGAACCAAATAGATTTAGAAATATTGATCGAGGGTAGGTTTATCTAAAAGAAACCAATGGAGCTAAACATTTTGTTGTGGCTATCAGTGACTACCACCTGACATTTCTAATAAGAATGGTCTTGGTTTTGAAAGGTTGTTATTATATACCATCTATCACCAAAAACATTATAATTTTATTCATACTTGATATATATATATTTATTTTAAATTTCATAAATAAATTTTTCTTCTTCAATAAAAATCTCATTTTTTAAGGTAAGGACATTTAAATAATAGACTTTATGTGTTAGATTACATGAACCAAGTAGTGGAAATAGATAATGAAACTAATTCAAAAGATTCATACCACACCCAAATTTGGAAACACCGACTAGGTCTTGAAAATGAAAAAAAATGTGAATAAATAAAATCAATATAGATATTTAGATTAAGTTTAACTAAAACCACTTGATGTATGTCACGTATATTTATAAGGAAAATAACCAAAACCCCATTTAGTGGAAAAGGTGAAAGGGCTAATGATCTTATAGAATTAGTTTATACTAATGTGTGTAGACCACTTTCTATTGAAGTAAAGGGTGGGTACTTATACTTCTTAAATGTTTCTAATCATTTTACTATATATGAATATGTCTACTTAATGAGGTATAATTCATATTCCTTTGAAAATTTAAGGAATACAATAATGAAGTTCATAACCATCTTGGTAAGAAGATTTAGAAAATCTTCTTAGACCGTAGTAGATAATATATTAATCAAGTCTTAATTGATTACCTATAGGATTTTTGGATCCTATCCCAACTCACTCCTCCTTATACACCACAGTGTAATGTTTTAAGTGAAAGGAGTGACCATAGCTTGTTGGAAATGTTGAGATCAATGATGAGCCATGTAATCCTTCCATTATCGTTTTATGGATATGCATTAGAACTAGAAGTACCAATTTCCAACTAAAGTGATATATGGTATTCCATAACAATTGTAGAGTGGAAAGAAGCCCATGTTTTCATACTTACTTGTGTGCGGATGTGGATCATTTTTTAAGTAATCTTCAAGAAACAATCATTCACCCCAAGGAACAAAAGGTATATTTATAGGATATCATAAAGATACAAAAGGATAATGCCTATAAAATATTTTAGAAAAACTGTTTTTGGTTTACATACATCCCACATATCAAGATAAGGATCATATATACAAAATAGATTGTGGGAGTGAGATATTATTTGATGATATTTGGACTCAAGATACACAATAGTTGGCATGTGAAAATATTCCACAAATCCCCATGGAAGAATATGTTCCATAGAAAAAATTACTATATAGGAGAACAAGAGATGTTAGAGAACCATAATGGTATGAATTTATAGCCACTGAGGATGGTCCCTCATTATTAGTTGAAAAGAATGATCCTATGACCTACAAGGAAGTAGTAAGTGGAATAGATTTTTCCAAGAGGTAATAATACATGAATTCTATAATGAATTCCATGTAACAAAACCATGTCCAGATTCTTGTATATCCCCCAGTGGATGTAAATAGATTTTTTTATATGGATATTCATAAATAAATTGTATATGGATGCATAATTTAGTACCTATAAGTCATGAATGGTGGTAAAAGTGTTAAAATAGCATCAAGGAATAGACTACGATTAAAACATTTTCAAAACTTTCAATGCTGAAATCTATCAAAATTTTACTTTCCATTACATCCTTCTATGACTATGAGATTTGGAAAAATGATATCGAAACAGAATTCCTTAACAATACAATTCATGAAGATGTCTAAATGACACTACCCGAAGGGTTTGTGACTCCAAAGGATACCAAAAAATTATAAAAGTTACAAAAATACATTTATATATTAAAAAATCATATAGGTCATGGAACATTTATTTTCATGAAATGGAATTCGGTTTCATAAAGAATTAATGTGATCCTTGTGTCTATAAATGGTTTAGTTGGAGTGAGATATTTTAATAATAGTATATGTTGATGAAATATTACTTATTAGAAACAAAATACCAACATTACATTCTAATAAATCCTAATTGAATAAGTGATTATCCATAAAGGATTAGGTGAGGTAGAATATATTCTTGGGATCAAGATCCATCCTGATAGATCCAAGAGACTAATCTTCCTAAGTTAATGTATAAATATTGAAAAAATATTGAAGGGGTTTCGTATGGAATAATCCATGATGGGATTATTACTGATGTCACATAGCATTCGTCTTTCTAATAAAATGTTTCCTCGGAAACATGATGAAAGACTAATAGTGAAAATAATTCCATATGTGTTATAAATTGGGTCAGTCATGTATGTTATGTTATGTACTAGGATAGATGTTGCATACACCTTGAGTAAAGTAGGAAAATATCTAGCAAAACCTGGTGATTGTTACTGGATGGAAGTTAATATTATCCTTCAGTACCTAAGGTGTAATAAGGATATGTTCTGGGTCTAGGGAGCATATAAGGAATAATTCATCAAAGGATATGAAGATGATATTTTCAAATAAGATCAAGACAATCTGAAATTATAGACATGATATAGGATCGAAATAACGATGTAGATGCTCAATATACAAGAGGGGTGAATTGTACACTTTAAAAATTTCCTTAAACAAGGAAATATCTATGTTTAACAAAGTTAAACTAAGAAAATTCACAACACCTCTAACACCAATTTAAAGATTGGGACAAAGTATGAAGTTACAAAATTCTAGCTCTATACACTTGCTTAAATCTGGAAAGTGATTCCGAAAAACCAATTCCGGAAATATGGATCTGAAAAATGAAACATAACCAAAGTTTACAATATGATATTCTACCTTAAAGCATATAGAATCTAACTGAATCAGAGTACCAGTTTAAAAAAATATAAGAAGGTTATACTTTCCTTACAAAACAAAAATGCAGCGGAAAAACTTGTAACAAAAAAAAGTAACAAGATATAAATCTTTTAACGTAAAGAGAAGGGTATCCAACAACCTTGGATAAAGGTCCCTTGATTTATACATTCAAGAAAGTATGTCTTACCCACTCCCAGGTAAGCCCTCAATATGAAGATCGGAGTCTCTATCTTTCTATCCCTACAAGCCCTCAACATCATGGTAGTTGGAACCTCTGTCTTCCTCACCAAGGAATCCCTCAACTTCAAGGTGTTGTAACCTCTGTCTTCCTATCCCCAGAAGACCTCGATTGTAAACAGCAACAATCGGAGTCACACGAAGCAAGTCTTCACAAGGTAAAGTTTGAACAAGCTGTTCAAACTTTCTATACGAAGCTTTGAGATTTGATAAGAGCCCCTCTCTCTAGAACACTTCAATAGAATGTAAGCACAAGTTTTGTCAATGTTGTTGCTTCTTTTCAAATGAGCTCCTATTTATAGGCGAAGCTCAAACGGTCGGCTCCCTCCTCCAACGGTCATATTTCTCCTTGAATTTTGAAGGGACCTTTACACGTGTCACTCAACCAACATTTAGTCAATAACTGAAATCAATACATCATTTTGTAATGAAACAACTGTAAGTATAATCAAAACTGAAGTTCTGAATGTAAGAAAATAAAAGTTCGGAGTTTAACCAAAAAGGAATTCGGAGTCTATAATAAAGAGATGTTTGGATTCTGTTTTAATAGGAATTCGGAACCTGAATTCTATAGAAATATGGAGTCTAAATTTATAAGGAAATTCAGAGTCTGGTTTCACTAGAATTTAGTATCTGAACTTACAGAGTTCAGATTCAAACTTGTTAAGAGTTTGGAGTCGAACTAGTAAGAGTTCAGAGTCTAAATCATAGAAGTTTGGAGTCGAACTAGTATAATTTTGGAGTTGAACTAGTAAAAGTTTGGAGTCGAACTAGTAGAAGTTCAGAGTCGAACTAGTAGAAGTTCGGAGTCGAACTAGTACAAGTTCTGAGTCAAACTAGTACAAGTTCTGAGTTGAACTAGTACAAGTTCGGAGTCGAACTCATAGAAGTTCGGAGTCGAACTCATATACGTTCAGAGTCAATAATTTGGAGTTGAAATTTGTTAGAGTTTGTTTCCAGAATTCGAAGTGGAACTTCATTAGAGTTCGTATCTAGAATTCGGAGTGGAACTTCATTAGAGTTTGTATCCAGAATTCAGAGTGGAACTTCATTAGATTTTGTATCCTAAATTCGGATCCTAAAACAGAATGCTTCATATCTAAGTATTATATGATTCTGAGTTTTTAGGTATGAATCCAATTTTTATACTTAAGAAAAATATTGATATGTATAAGGAAATCTAGGTTAGGGTAAATTTCCTTAAGGAAGGAAATTTTCCTTAGAGGAGTAAAATATAGATTTTCTTAAGTATAAGGTGTTTGTTATTTTCAAAACAAGAAGGAATGGAAAATTCATAAGAAAAACCTTATTGACTTGACAATCTCCCCCTTTTTGGAAAACACAAACAACCTTTCGAAAAAGAAAATAAGAACTTAGAAAATTTTCTTTAGACTTTCAAATTCAAACTTATCTCCCTTTGTTCATAAATGATGATGAATACAACTAACTCCCCCTTAGGCTTATGAACTCTAAGGATTGTATTCTGAATTTCTGGAGTGTATTTTTCATTATCATAGGAATGAAAAAAAACTTCGTAATGAAAAACTCCCCCTAAATTTAAGGATAGTTCTTCACTTAGAACTTTTTCCTTCTCCATTTTAAATTTTTCCTTCTCCCCTTTTGAGTAGTTCTTTTTCCTTATCCCCCTTTGTGATTTTCAAAAATAATTTTAGGGAATGGAAAATAAATATGGTACCTGAAATATTAGTAAATACATGAAAGAAAAAACAAGAAATCAGAGATTTAATTATAGTTGAATGAATTTTTACAACAAAAATCATTACAACAAAAAATCAGATTTATCTATTTGTACTCCTTTTCCTTGAGAATTAACTTTTTCAAAAAGGTTTTGAGATTCTTTAAGTCTTTATGATCCTCCACAGCTTGCTTCTCCAAAGATTTTATCCATTAATCATGAGATTTCAAGATTTCTGCCTGATCCGTCATTGCCTCTTCCTGCATCTTCAACAACTCATCTTTCTTTACAATCTTTTCTTAGAGCTCAATCTGGAGATCTCTATCCCTTTTAAAATTTTGAGCAAGAGAGTTAAACTTCCCATTCAAGTCCTTCACTTGTTGATTCTGAGAATTTTCCTCAAGAGTCAGCTTATCCTAAAGATTCTTAATCTTGGCATCCTCGGTTTCAAAAGCATATTTAACATAATTCTGAAAATGATCAAACTATTCCATGTCTTCATCAACTTTCTTTGACCAAAGAGTAATTTTTCTGCATGATTTTATATGAAAATCATAATTGATAAGGAAATTTATATGATCTGCCTCAATCTTCACACACTTGTCCATCACCATGGATAAGGATTCTGATTTCTAATTTAGGCTATTTTGTAGCATCTGGCATCTGGAGTCTATAGTGGGAAAGATTGGAATTTTGTCCACCAACTTTTTCAAAGATTCAACAACAAAGTCTTGTCCCATTGCTGATGACTCCAAATCTGATAACTTGCTAGGGGATTGTTCTTCTTCAGCTTCCAGCAGCTTTCTTTTAGAAGAACCACCAACCTCTTTCTTTCTTATAACATCTTTTCTTGGGGTGTCCATAAGCTCTTGCTTCCCCTTATCAACTTTCAGAATGGGTTCCTCATCTAGAGATTCTTCTTCACTTTCAGATAGTTGAAAAATTTTATCTTCATCTGGTTTCTCCTTCTCTGCTCCTTCTTCAAGAAAATTTTTCTCACAGATTTCTTCCTCGGATAACTCATTTTCTTTTTATTCTTCCTTGAAATCATCTCTTTTACCATCTTTTTCATCTCCCTTTCCCGGAGTGACTAACTTTGAGGATTCTTCCTTTTCTTGATAATCCTAAACTTGTTTAATAAAGTCATCCAGATCATCACATCCTTTTTCTACTTCTTCTTCTTCTTCAATTTATTCAATAACATCTTCCTCTACTTCTTCAGCAGCTTATTTCTCTATTGACTTTTTCGGAGTGAAATAATTTTTCTTAGGGGTCTCTGGTAATGGTTGAACATCAAAGGTTTCCGA
Organism: Viscum album; assembly: GCA_963277665.1. NCBI lineage: Eukaryota > Viridiplantae > Streptophyta > Magnoliopsida > Santalales > Viscaceae > Viscum > Viscum album. Next base: position 611,952,666 of record OY728163.1, on the reverse strand, counting down.
AATGGGGATATTATCATAGGTTACCTCAGTCGGTTTTAAGAGATATTGAATAATATCTTCCTCTGTCATCTTATTCTACATCTTTTTCTCTTTGGCATGTTTCTCTAACTCATCCGCAGCTTCTTCTCTTAAGGACTTAGCCTCAACAGGGTCCAATCCGAACTATGGATCCCCTTCTTTTCTTTTCTCCTTATCTTCCCTCCACATAGCAGCCACCTCATCTGGGTATTATTTCTATTTTTTTGGCTTGGGAGGTGTGGACTGGGTTTCCTTAGCTTTGGGACTCTTGTATTCAGAAACCACTTCTTTCAATTTCTTCTTCTTAGAAACCTTCTTCACTGGCTCAACCTTATCTACATTTTCCAGAGTGACTTCCGCCTCCTCCTCTAGAAGATCGTAGAACTCACTTGATTCTTTTGAAAAACTAGCTTTCATCGTTTTTATGGTGTCATCACTTATCAGCATCACCTTACAAATTCTTGTCTTGGAGGTTTAAGCAACATTGAATGAATCAAGACAACGAATAATAAACTTGGAGATAAGAGTAGGATATATAATTATTTGAGCCTTCAAAGTTCCATTCTTGATATTCTGAACTGTAATAAGAATGTGCCTCATAAAATTGATCTTTCTTAGATTTACGAAAAAAAATATAAGATTTAGATATCACTTTTCTTTAGGTTATTTTTATCTCCTCTTCTCAGAATGAAAAATCCTTGAACCCAAATCTGGAGAATCCGGTTGTTGGTGGAAAGATGAGCAATCTTTACTGTCTTGTCATCTTTAAGCCCATGGAATTTCATTGCCTTCACCTTGCTGAAACTTCCTTTCACATCTAGTAGCTTATGTGAACAAAATTCTGTTTCACCATCATATGATAAGCCTAACAAGTTTGCATCCTTTCACATCTGGTAGCTTGAAATCGATGTGGGATACCAAAAGGGTTTCCCTTTATATAGGCGATAGAGGTGACCTTTCACCTTCCAAAAACAATCTAACAGTTGAGAAATTATCTGATCTAATCTCACAGTTGAAATCATACCCGCAAGGAAATCTTGAATCCTATCTTTTGAGGTTTTAACATAAACATTCAGATTTGAGAAGAAACGAATCCGAGAAATTTAAAAACATAAGAAAACACCAGAAAGTAAAATATTATTACAAAGACTTAAGTAAGGAAATCATACCTTTCGGATTGGCTAGGATGTTTATTCGTAATATGTGGTATTATTTTTGAAGAAAATTTGACTACAAAAAACTTATTAAGAAAAACAAATGAGAACGAAAATTCTCATTATGAATATTATCAGTACGAAAATTCTCAGTACGAAAACTTCATTATGAAAATTCAGTATGAAAATTTCAGTACGAAACTTTCATTACAAAAGTTTTAGTATGAAATTTTCATCACGAAAGTTTGAGTACAATTTTTTTTTTAAAAAGCTCATTACGAAACAAAATCAAAATGATAATAAACAAATATACTCCCCCTATGAAAAGGATTTTATTACTGTAAGGAGATTGTTTCAACAAGAAGTTAAAAGAGAAGAATTACCTTATGGTTATCATTCCTAACTTCTATTTAATGTATTCAAATCTATCCAAAGGTAAAGATTTTGTGAAAATATCAGCATGTTGATCTTGCATTCTGATAAACAGAAGAATGATATCTCCTTTTAAAACAGAAAAAACATTTGAAATCAATGTTTTTCCAAGAAGAACAATGTTACCTATACCAATAATTTCTTCCTGAGCATTATCTCTGAAAGTTACTTTTCCTCCTTTTGTCTTGATAATCTTTTCGAAATAGTTTTTATTACTAGTCATATGTCAGGAACATCCACTATCCATGTATCATGTGTTGTTGTCGGTACTTTCCTTTTTTTACCGGAAAGTAATAAAAAGTTAGGTTTTCGGAATCCAGACTTGCTTGGATCCAGAATTGTTAGACAACAAAATTTTGGGTATCCACATCTGTTTAGAAAAATATGCTTTATGAATACCAAGATATTGAACTATATTCAAGGAACAGTTTTTCTTCCAATGCCCACCACTTTGACACTTAGTGCAAAAAGGGGATTTAGAATGAACAAAATAATAGTTTTTGAAAACCAGTTTTTGGTGACTATAACCTACTCCAGCAGTATTTCATTGAGGTTTAATTTGAGAATACATCTTGTCAAAATTTTCCTTCCCAGAGGTAAATTTTTCAAGGATCTTCTTAAGAGAAAATATTTCGGATTTAAGTATGATGACTAAATTCCTATCCTCAGGAATCATTTTCTTAGTCAGATTTTTCCTCAAAAACTTTTACCTCTAAAATAGAATTCTTAAGATCTTTATAAAGTTCTTATTTAATAGAATTTGCTTTCTCAAGGACTTTAGAAAGTTTTTCTAAAAGCTCTTCTTTATCTCTAAGATCTCTAGAAAGATATGAAATCTCTTTTGTAGTAATTTATTCCCTAGTATTTTCCTTGTCTAATTTCTTAGAAATTATACAATTTCTTGATTCAAGTAACTTAGAAAATCTAAATACTTTTTCATATGAAGGTTCTTCATTTTCTGAGGATGAAGTGTCTTCATTTTAAGTACTATGTTCGGAATAGTAATTCTTATCAAGAGATAAATTTGTTAAAGCCTCAACAGAGCGTACCTTGGCCATAGGAAATGTATTGGGGAAAGAAGTAGTAGCAATGAAACCCATATTCTTCTATGCTGATGAATCATATTTAGAAGATTCACTTTCTGAAGAATCTCCACAGTTAGTACTCCAAGTATCATTAGCTTTTAGAATTTTCTTGTGCTTTGTTCAATAGAATTTCTTCTTCTTCCTTTCTGAATTTCTTCCCTTCTTTTCTTTCTTTTTCAACAAGGGACAATCAGGCCTGATATGACCTGTTCTTCTACACTCATAACATGTAACTTCTCTATATTTATTATCTCTTTAGTTTTTCTTCTTGAACTTATTCTGATGATTCCTTTGAGCAATAATCTTGTTCATTCTTCGAGCAAGATTATCTAATTAAATATCAGACTTTTCTATGTCACTAGATTCTGACTCAATAATGATTTTTTTTCTTTGATCTGGTTACTCTTTCTGGGGTCTTGGCATTCATATGATTAGAAGTGGTAGTAAAAGTTACACTGCCATTTCCATTTTTCTTCTTCACAATATCAGCATCTCTCTTCATTCTAGTCTCATGCTGAAGAAGAGTTTCAAATAGGTCATCAAGGGTAATCTGAGTAACCTTTCTATTTTCATAAATTTCAGTCCTTTTAGATTCCCACTCATTTGTAATGATGTCGATGATCTTTGCAACAAGAGATTCATCATCTAGACCTTTCTCTCCAATAGATTTTAAGCTATTCATGATAGTCATAAACCTTTGTTGCACCTTACAAATGGGTTCTCTATAAGGAAAGTAAAAACCATGATACTCAGCTCTAAGCATGGCTCTTCTAGTCTCAATCACTTTAGATGTACCAAAATGTGTAACTTTGAGTTTCTTCCATACATAGTTAGCTGCTTCACAAGAATAAATTTGGCTATATATATTCCAATTCATTGAACATAGTAAAGTATTTCGTACCTTATAGTTTAATTGATAATCATGCTTCTCTTGATTGGTGAAAGTACTAACTTCTTTATCAGGAATTTGATAACCTCCCGTAAGCATAACAAAATTTTCTACTCCAGTATTGATAACAAAAGTCTTCATTAGATCTCTCCAATACATGTAGTCATTACCATCAAAAATTAGTGGTCTTATAGGATTTAGGTTGTCAATGGAACCAACATTGATTCCTGCCATCTTAAAAAACTTTCCACAAAAAAACTTGTTAATAAAAAATGTTTGGATTCAAGGAGAAAATTCCTAAGCAAGGAAAATATAGAACAATGAAAAATTGATCAAGAAAAACTTATATGTTAGTATAAGTATTTCAGAGACCTCCTCTGATACCAATTGTAGGATTGAAATAATAATGTAGATCCTCAATATACAAGAGGGGGGTGAATTCTACACCTTAAAAATTTCCTTAAACAAGGAGAGATCTAAGTTTAACAAAGTTAAACTAAGAAAATTCACAACACCTCTAACACCAATTGAAATATTGGGACAAAGTATGAAGTTACAAACTTCTATGTATATACACATGCTTAAATAGGGAAAGTGATTCTGAAAGACCGATTCCGAAAATATGGATCTGGAAAATTAAACTTAACCAAAGTTTATATTATGAGATTCTACCTTAAATCATATAGAATCTAACTGAATCGGAGTACAAGTGTAAGTAAATATAAAAATGTTATAATTTCCTTACAAAACAAAAATGCAGCAGAAAAACTTGTAACAAAAACAAGTAACAAGATATAAATCTTTTAAGCCAAAGATAAAGGTATCCAACAACCTTGGATAAAGGTCCCTTGATTTATACTTTCAATAAAGTCTGTCTTACCCACACCCAGGTAATCCATTGATATGAAGATCGGAGTCTCTGTATTGCTATCCCTGTAAGACCTCAACTTCAACGTAGTTGGAACCTCTGTCTTCCTCAGCAAGGAATCCCTCAACTTCATGGTCTTGTAACCTCTGTCTTCCAATCCCTGGAAGCCCTTGATTGTAATCAGCAACAATCGGAGTCACACGAAGCAAGCCTACACAAGGAAAAGTTTGAAGAAGATGTTCAAACATTCTGCACGAAGCTTTGAGAGTTGATAAGAGCCTCTCTCTCTAGAAAACACTTCAACAGCATGTAAGCCCAAGTTGTGTCAAAGTTGTTGCTTCTTTTTAAATGAGCTCCTATTTATAGGCAAAGCTCCAACAGTCGGATCCCTCCTCCAAAAGTCATATTTCTCCTTGAATTTCGGAGGGACCTATACATGTGTCACTCAACCAACGGTTAGTCAATAACTGAAAGCACGACATCTTTTTGTAATGAAACAACTGTAAGTATAATCAAAACTAAATTTCAAAATGTAACCAGATAAAAGTTTGGAGTCTAACCAAAAAGGAATTCGGAGTCTATAATAAAGAGATGTTTGGATTCTGTTTTAATAGGAATTCGGAACCTGAATTTTGTAGAAATCTGGAGTCTAAATTTCTAAGGAAATTCATAGTATGGTTTCACTAGAATTCAGTATCTGAACTTACAGAGTTCAGAGTCAAACTCTTTAAGAGTTCGGAGTCGAACTAGTAAGAGTTCGTAGTCAAACTCATAGAATTTCGGAGTTGAACTAGTAGAAGTTCGGAGTCGAACTAGTAAAAGTTCAGAGTCGAACTAGTACAACTTCGGAGTCAAACTATTAGAAGTTCAGAGTCGAATTAGTACAAGTTTGGAGTCAAAGTAGTAAAAGTTCAAAGTCAAACTCATAGAAGTTCGGAGTCAAACTCATAGAAGTTTGGAGATGAACTCATATATGTTCGAAGTCTAGAATTCGTAGTTGAACTTTTTGAGAGTTCGTATACATAATTCGGAGTGGAACTTCATTAGAGTTCATATCCAGAATTCGGAGTGGAACTTCATTAGTGTTCATATCATAAATTCGGAGTGGAACTTCATTAGAGTTCCTATCCAGAATTCGGATCCTAAAACATAATTATTCATATCTAAGTAGTATATGATTTCGAATTTTTAGGAATGAATCCTATTTTTATACTTAAGAAAAATATTGACATGTATAAGGAAATCTAGGTTAGGGTAAATTTTATTAAGGAATGGAAATTTTCCTTAGAGGAGTAAAATATAGAATTTCTTAAGTATAAGGTGTTTGTGATTTTCAAAACAAGAAGGATTGCAAAAGTCATAAGGAAAACCTTATTGACTCAACACGGGATATATATTCACATTGAATAGAGGTGTTGTGAGCTGGAAGATCTCAAATTAAGATATGGTTTTAGATTCTATAGCAGAGTCTAAGTATATTTCATCTTATGAGGTAGAAAAAGAAGTGATATGGATATAAATATTCATCCAAGATCTTAATGTGGTGCCTAGCATTAAAGATCCTACCAAACTCAATTGTGATATTAATTTTGGAGTATATCTTTCAAAATAACCAAGGTCACATCAATTGATAGTGAACATACTTATAATGTATCATACTTTGAGGGTATATTCTCAAATAAGTGAAGTCATAGTGATCAATATTTTCATGGAAGACAACATGGATAACCCCTTAACTAAAGCCTTGACTTAGAAAAAAACATGATTATCATGTGAGGTTTAGCGGACTAGAATTTGTTGGTAGTTAGCTCTAGTCCAAGTGGGAGTTTTTTGGAGCTGTTTACCTAGTAATAAATGGTTGAAATTTGATTACATGTTTATTCAAAAAAATCGATATTAATAATAATATATTATTACAAAGTGTTGATTGCTCTTCATGATTTTATCATAATAATGTCTTAGAATATATTTCGCATTGATAATTTCATTATAGTTCCCCACTATAATGAAAAACTTAAAATGTTGTGATGGTATTCTTAAATATAGTTCTATAGATAGATAACATTATATGATGGGACACATAGAATGTGACTATCATGTGTGAGTACTCATAAGGAGATGAGACTTTTTCTCATAAAGTTCGCACTTGGTAATCTTTAATATGGGATATTCTAATAATAGAATCACTAGTAGAAATTCTACAGGTTTTTGATGTCATTATTTATTTTTATCTAAGAGAATGTGAGATAATACTTATAAATTAAAATTATTATTCATTCAAATTAAAACTCATGAACTTCTATTTTTTCCTAATACATGAGGGTACAGTTCATAGAGAAGTTGGATACATTGGGTGTGTCATAAGTGATGTGTTACTAATGAATAAGTAAAGGAATTATTTTTCATTCCAACTTTATAGAACTTGATATCTTATCTCTTTGATTGTAATAGAACCTTCGTATTAAATTACATGTCCATTCTTTATTGACGGGTTTATTTCAGATAGTCAAATAAATACATATCAAGAATAAACTTTATTCTTTGGTCCTTTTGGCCAATGCACCATACTTTAAAAAACATATCAATAATAGAGGTTGAGGGCATGGATGTGAAACCTTCTTGATGATATATTGTGAAAAAAAAGGTTTATATTACCCATCAGGAATTTTTATGTTGTTTTCTACATTGTGACATTAAGTTCCTTCTCTTGGGTACTCTGACCTGTTACTTATGTGGTGTACCCGCCTATTACCAATGATACAGAATCTTATAGGGTTACACTCTAATTTTTTCCATTGATCTAAATTAAATTAAATTTTAATTTAATTAATGAAAAAAATATTATTTTTTAGATAGAGGAATAATTTTATTCAAGTTTTATTGATCACATAAATTGAATAAATATTTATTCACCAAGTTTTGAAGGAAATTTATATATTTATTTTATTGAATTTTTAATGAATATTTATTCACTAGTTTTTTGATAAAAATATTTATTTATGAATCAAATGTTTATTCAGATATTCATTAAATTCTGAGGAGGATAAATGGACCAATACCTCGTCCATTTATAAATATTTATTTACCAGCTGGTAAAATTATATTTATCACTGCGTAATTTAGTTAATGCCATAATATAGTAATAATATTATTATTAAATATAATCTGGTTTGTTAAATATTATTATATTATTTAAGGGATGTATCTGATTAAATAATATTGTAACCTAAACTCTAGCTCTATATATTGATGGTTATATCTATTGTGTATGGTTAATCAAAAATCGAGAATATAGAATAGATGTGCACAATAGATTTCTCTATCGACTCTTATTCCTATAATCATCTCAAGATTGATAAGATGTTTTTCAAGACTAAAAGATGAAAGATCAATGTGAACAACACAAAATTATTGATCTACCACACTAGCACCCAACATTCCATTAATGATTGTTCAGAGATCGAAGGAGCATGTTTGGATCGCCACTAGAGGGATTTTATACTTGAATCCAATATGCTGAAAAATAGAAATCTGAAAAGGTAATTTTGGATTATCAACATCATCATCATCAAAGAAATATCCTAAGACTATGTATTCATTTCTTTGTATCTAAATAAATTAATCAAAAAATCTACAAGCAAGATCCTCTCTTAGGGTTTCAAGAAACTCTAAGTCAAATTAATTTTTGATTTATCACCTATCAAAGGTGATTATGTTATGCCAAAAACGTTCATCATCGACACATTAATGCTTAAAATGTAAGGATTTTAGGAATTATAAAAATTAATGAGGCAATAGAAGGGCTAATGGGCATGATAAGTTGTCGAAACCTCTTCGAACAATGAAATAAGAAAGTGCATATGTTGTCACTACTCCCTAAGTGGACTACAATAGTGAATTATTGAAAGTTACACATACTCTCCACTCTATACTTTTGAATGTATTATTTTATTCTTGTCCAACTAATTCTTTCATATCATGTATGTCCTTTTAAGAATATTGAATGGTTAAAATACAGTTTTTGAAAATAATATAACTTTTATGAAATATTTATGATATAAGCATAACATAAAATTTTATAAAACATCATTACAAATTAAATATGTTTTTAAATAGTAAAATAATGCATTTAAAATTTTTATGTTGAATTCAGAGACCTATGATTGACTTTTTTAAACATAATTTGTATTTAATTCTAATAAAAACTATTTGGGTATTATCCCTTTAATAAAGTATTCACAATGGTTCGTTTAGTTATGGATTTATTTTAAAGTAAAAAAAATTATTTTTTAAATTAAAAACCAATAAATATATTTGCAATCAACAATATACTTAATTTTAGCATAAATTCATTTTTATGCTTCAAAAGGGTATTTTTCTAAAAAAAGAGTGTTTGTTGCGCTAAATATACTTTCATTAAAATTAATTTCTACCAAAAATAGAAATTGAATTTTGTAAAAAGGTTTCAAAATTTTAAATATTCAAATTAAAACTAGGTAATATGTTCCATTTCATTTTAATCGTAAATTGAAAATTACCATAGAAAAAGTCACTTCGCTGAAGGTTTAAATGGTCAATAAGGGTTAAATTAAGAGATAATGTCACTAATATCATAAAACCTTGTATAAAATTTATTTTATGATTGGTTTATATAAATCCATTATCCTAGATTCTAAATGTTTCCATTTGATCAAACTTGTCTAGATTTTGACCTTAATTTTAGTTTAGTAAATGAGTATTTCCAAAAGTGACCCTCCTCTCCTCTATAAAAGGACCCCTTCACTGCCCCACTTCTTATCAAATATAATCAATCCTAGATCAATGAAACCTTTACAAAACCTCTCCCAAAGCATATTTACCACATGTTATAGGTTTTAGTCTTAGTCAATGAAAAATATAAGAAGGTTTTAAAAGAGTCCCAAAGGAAGACTGCCATGGAACTGGTAATTGTTTAACTATATTATTTCATATTTCATTCTTATTATACCTCTTCCAAATATTCCATAAACATAATAATATAACAAAATTAGTATAATTATTATACTTAATTGTCATTATTAATATCTAATAACCATTATCTACCTTCTATACATCCATTATAAAAAGAAAATGTATTTCGTGTTACGTACTGACTACCGCGTCCATGAAATGATGTATTTCATTGTTCAACACCGCCTTAAAGAGTTTCTATAAAAATGAATTTAATAAATAAAATTATATTTAAAAATTATTATGATTTTATAAATATAATTTTTCTATTCTGTTAATAATACTAATAATTAATGGTTATTCTAAATCTTACCGCCTAAAATGACCACACTGAGACACTTTTATTAATTTTTAGTCTATTTTTAACAAATTATTGAGATATATAAATATTATAATAATTTAATGATAAATAAGATATTTCTATACATTATTTATATTTTTAAACAATTATATAACCTATTTAATCATGGTCAATATACTAAAGCCGTTTTGGAGGAATTAACCAGACAGTCTCAAGTGGATGAGGAGAGAAAAGACTATAAAATAAATGAATGAATATAAAATTAAATGAAACTTAAAAAATAAAATATAGGATAAAATGGTTCTTAAGTGGTTATTTAATAAACTTTGTTTGGTTATTTAGGAGGTTATACACATGCCCCAAGTTATTCGGTAGTTGAGGTAAGGGCTTCTTATCTCAAATAATATTCATTGGGAAGTGTTTCAAATTATACACTTCTTTTCATTTATATGTTTTATATACTAAATATTTGAAATATTATATCATTAATATATTTATACTCATTTAATTTTAAATTCATTTTCTTGTCTTTTCTTTCAAGTGGTTTTTTATTTTAAAAATTGTAAGGGGTTTTATTTTAAATCCCTTTTTAAAGTTTCAAATCCATTTACCCAACTCTTTCTCTTTTATATCCATATTATTTATTTTACATAAATAATGATATTTTCTATATTATAATAAATTTTTAAGGTAATTTTAAACTATATTTAACTATTTATAAGTGTTTAAAAATTCAATCTTTTTAATGTTTTTTTCATGCATAATTTTTTAATTTCTTTGTAAATGTGTGAAAAAATGTTTTTTTAACACTTAACACTCGACTACATTTTACCACCATAATAATAATCTTTTTATTAATATTAATTTCCAAATTTTCATGTTTTTTTAATTAAAATATTATTCCCATCATTCAATGAATTTTATTTTCTAAAAGTTACCAAATGAAAAATAAATTTCTTTTTTGTTTTTAAAGAATATTTTTAACAATTTTATAAAAGTATTTTATATTTATATAAACATACTTTTATTATTATTATACATCATTGGGGATATGATCTAATGATATTATCCAAAAAAATTCTATATATGTCTTCTAATGATTTTTTTGAGGAAATTTTCATACAACTCATTTTTTCCATGGGCTAATTAAGCTATGAAGTAATGATTAATTAACATATGATCTTATGCATACATAAGTATGGTTTATCATTATGTGATGGATGGGTTCCTATATAACCCTACAATGAATTGGTTAAAATTTTATAACTCATGTGATAAGTATATTCTGTGTGGAAATGATTGTTGTTTATCCTTGTTCACAACTTTATGTGTGGACATGATTGTTGTTTAGATTTTTTTTCTTAACTTCATGCATGGACATAATTGTTGTTTAGATTTTTTTATAACCTTATGCGTGGAAATGATTAAAATTATATTTTTTTCAAAATAATATTATTTTCCTATACCTATGATTATAACACACTCTAAAGTTGTGTTACTAGTCCATATAATATATTTTATGGTTCTATTAAGGTTATTTTATGATCCTATGATCTAATTCCATGATGATCATCTTTTATGATACAATTATCATTTTAATTACATATTTATCCCATACTGAAGTTATATTGCATAATTGTTATAAAAAAATTTATGAATCACTAATAATATTTCCCTTACTGATCATTTAACCTCTTCTCTTTTGTTTTCTATTTCCAAAAAATATTATATATAGGACTACATATATAATAAATATTTATGTATAAATGATTGTTAGAGATGTTTAAGCAGTAATATGTAATAATATGTTTATGTAGATAATATACAAAGATTTTAACCTTTGGGTTCTTAGATTGTGATATTATTTGTGATATGTAATGTTTTAATTATGAAATGATGCAAATATATGCTTGTTTAGTGAGTTCACCTCACATAAAGTGACCATGGGTAATATAGCATTTTAATCCCATGTTTCCTAATTTTATGTTCCTAATTCTATAAGTATGTGTTGATCAAATAGATGAACACATATCGTGTTATTCACTTAAGTTGGTGATCACATCACATTCCCCTCATCTAAATAGTCAATCACATCACATGTACCATATCTTGGTATGTCCATACTCATCCTTAGTCTATCTCAATTGAGGGACCATATTTCATATTCATCATATGAGAAGAAAAATATAATCTTAGTTACAACTAAATCGATGATATTATCATGGACCAACTTATTAGGGTCCACTTTTCTGAGATTAGATGAGTGTGACACCCCAATACTGCCTCCAACAGGCTAGGAGATAGTGAGAAGCATTGAGTAGGCATGTCACAACCATGGGAGGCCTTAGTCTAAAGTACCTTTAAACATGCACTCATTTCCAAATACACATACAATGATTAAAGGTAAATAAAACTAATAACATAATTCATGAATAACATCTATCCCATATCATAGTATGAAAAAGTACTGTAAAATGATAAAATGTACAAATATAAGCCCATAAAAAGTGAAAAATAGTCAACCTTCTCAAAAGGAGTGGGCTGCTATCAAATGAAACACCTGGTTCAACGAAGGAAAGTCTACATCGCTATGTCCTACCTAATCCTAGTCCTCCTTGGAAACCATCAAAGGCTATGTTGTCTGCATAATACATGACATGTGTGGGAAGATCCCATGAAGGGGTGAGTATAACAATACCTAGAAGGACACCATGAAATAACTAAACATAAAGCATCAAGCATGGTCATATCATTAACTCCAAGTTGTTTCAATAAGGATATGATACAAATTAATAAGGATAACCATAAAGACCAGTATATACTCATAACAAAATCTAAGTCTCAAATAAGTCGCAACCACTATTAGCCATAGGATTTTTTTGAGGCTTCAATGTAACTCTCATCTAGGAGAACTCACACCATGATCCATGTTGTCATGGACGACACTCATCTGATAGGTTGTGTTCATTAGGTGTCACCAAAGAAGTACTTGTTGGAACTATGAAGATATCAACATCCATATAGGGGATCACACCCATCACCACTAAGTGACACCACAAACCCTACTGAAAAAATTAACTATATAGGGAATCAAGATCCTATTCAGTGGTCACAACAACACCACGAACCCTACCAAAGGAAGAAGATATGATAGAGGATCTCACCCTAGACTACGTAGAGGGACACCAAAAACAATATTAGATATAAAACCCATAGAATGGATCACAACCTTATTCTTAGAACATAATTACACAATGTACCATCCTAGGGATAGACCAATGGATCCCAATCAACCAATGCTGATCCATAATGAAGAAAATGAGGGCCTAAAACTAGATCAAAGGAAGTACACAACATTTTGTGGTAGTATATAGTGTGTATTGAAAAACCTAGACCTTCACGTGTTTTTTCCCAGGTTCCACTACTTGTGCCCATGTCTAATGTCCATTCATGTGTACTTAGTTGTACCCATGTACCTTGGTCGTGTCGGTGTTCCTGGATGCATTCGTGCCTATGTTCTCCTGAAGTACAAGTCGGACCACTAGCACCAGATCACATGGTGTGTGACACGTGTCACATCGTGTGAGATATTTTTCTATGCATGTAAACCCTTTAATCATAGAATTGGGACTAAATGGCATGTTTTTATGGGACTACATTCCATGTAGTCAAGAATTTTATAGAAATTCTATGTTGTTCAATGTGTTGTAAGATCATACCACTTTTTTCAATAGATTTTTCATCAAACTAATCATATATATTGGATCTATGTCTGGCCATAACTATTTCATTGTTGGCAACGAGATTCTAGCCCCAAATTTTATCGATAATTGGTCTTTGTCACACCTTGTCGCATGTTATGCCAAACCGCAACTGGGTTCTCCAAATTTGTGCCCAATCTTCCTTTTATTAACTTACATTTCCATGGGACCTTGATTATAAACCTGAACCCTTGGTATCAATCCATTATAGAAAATAATAGTTTTGAAATGATCAAATACCATGTATTTGTCAAATAGTCAGCCAAAAAAATATCTGTGATGAACATGAAATGAATGGGGAAGAAAAGAACAAATCACAAATGGGGAACGAATCTCCAAAATTTTTAGGGTTGGACTAGATTAATATAAACTAGAAGAAAAAATTTAAGAACCCATAATAAACCATTAAAATAAATTCCTTGATATCCCAGTAAATTAACCTGAACCCACAAAGCACGATCAACACAGGAATAAATGTTTTAGTTGATATGATTCATGTTTTTTATGGGATAATCAAATAGGGAATAAACCATGTAAAGAAAGAACCCAAGATTAGGTTAGGATTGATCACTGATGAATAATGAATATATTTTTTCATCATTGGAAAGATTCAAAAATTCTATTTGTGAAAATGATCCTTGGGAAATCGATTATGATCCTCAATCCGTTGTCATTCACCAAGATCTCCTCCAATAATTTCGCTTCCAATGATAGGGAAATGCAGATAACCCTAGATATTTTTCGTAACCATATATTTATAAGGGAGATTTAGGTTTCTATATTTAGGTATAACAAATAAATTAGTTTATATATTGATTTTATTTCACCCGTGACTGCACTTAAAAAAACACCATATTCCAAAAAAATTATATCATACCTAGGGTAAACCCCACATTTTTTATTCAATAGAGGTCTCATATTTTGAATATGATACTCTATTTTGGAGTTATTCTATTCTTTCTAAAACATTACATGCATGTGATATAATATATTTTAAATTTTTTTATATCAACACTAAGGCTCACCGGGCCTTGGAATATCACATTGTCTTAGTGTATGGATTAAAATTATATTCCTTAATATATTAAAGAGTACTAAAATGAAATAATGTATATTAAATTCACCCCACCTTAGGTCCTTTCATCCCAAAAAGTGAAAAATTAATCGTACCACGATTCACTGTTTTATTCCACCCTTACACCGCAGTTTTAAACTAGTTTTGTAATGAATATTCCAAATATAATAATAAATTTTACTTCATTTTTTAATAAATCAATTAATGTTAATCAATATTATAATGGGCAATGTTACTTGTTTTTATTGTTTCAATGTAGGTGGAGGTGATTTGGATGGCCTTTGATGAAGTGGAAGAAAAATGGGTCAAAATTGCATGGATCCATGGACATCTGTCCACTGTTTTGCATAGTACACAAAATCCGTGCATCCAAATGGGCTGAAATTTTTTGGGACTGTCCAAACCTTAATGGGATAAATTTCATATTGAGGAACCCAATGCGGATTCGGCTTCTATGGGGCCCATCCGAACTGATCTGTCCAAGCCACTGAATTTGGACCAAGTCAAATGCGGTGTTCTGTATTTTATCAATATCATGATCTATAGTTGTCCACACGGTGCCAAACGTTTTGTGGAGACATTCAAGAGGCAGGGATACAACTTTTCTATTTTCTCCAAAGCGAGATAAGACTGTCTGAAGGCCGAAACGCGTCGTGAAAGTGGATTGATGAAATCTGTGTGCCTAAAACCACCTTCCAATTTTCCTATAAAATGGCACCTTGGGCTCCCCATTTGTAAGTTCGGCCAAGAGGCAAGGTGATGCCATTTTGGAGTCCCCAAGGAGTCTTCTCAACATCCCTAGAGGTTCTGGAGGCTATGGGAAGTTCTACCCCAACATCTTTCTCTTCCTCCTCTCCCATGGGTTTCTAAACCCCTTGTGATCACCCGGGGAGGAATGTGATGTACATCCCGAGCTTCATGTTTGTAATATTTGAATGATCTTTTAAATTCCAGATTTTTGTGTTGTTTTTCATAATACTCTATTCTTATTTTATTGAGTTATGTACTGGTATGTCATGCTCAACTCATATGATCATGTTTGGGGGTACCCATTCATGTGATGTTTCACACACCGTTCACCACATTTTTCCCCCTTTCAATTGTAGTGTTTGTGTGGTTTATATTGGTAAATTGAACTCACACAAGTACTGTCAAGGCCATGTACATTTATGTCATGGTATCACAAAGAAATAACATACAAATCTGGACAGTGCATCGAGTTTTTCGTGTGTTTTCTTGGTGAGTTTTGATTATGAAGTCAAACACAATTCATTCAATCATCGTCGGTGTCCGGTGAATCATTGTGTGTTTTTGAATGAACCCTAGGAGGTATCCTAGTATAAACACAGTAACATTCTACATCTAGGTGTTAAAAACCAGGGATTTAAATATCATAACCTTATATCATGAAGCGATGAAGGATAAATATCATACGAGTTCCCCGGGTTGATAACGCTTAATTAATTTTGTTAATCTCTACTTTGTTTTATAGCTTCTATTTTCTATTGTCATCTTTAATCATCAAACCCAAGTATTATAAAACCCCATTTCCCTTTTTTATTTCATAATCAGAACCACATTTTAGAATTAATGATCTAAGGCTCCGTTGAGAGATGACCTAGGGTTGCTGCTGTACTGCAGAAATTCTAGTCAAAATTAAACAAATAATTTGACGTGCTCGACAACGCGGTCAAATTTTGGCGCCATTTCCGGGGAGCGAAGATAATTTTTTATTTTATTTTATTTTTATTGGGTCATTTTACTTCTTTATTAGTACTCCTCTAAATACCCCACCCCCATTTGATTGTTTTTGTTTTGGGTTTTGTCTTTATTTTCTGTTGTTTTTGGTGTGTTCTTTCTCTTTCTCTCTCTCTCTCTATCTCTTCTTCTCAGCCTCCTTGTCTAATATTATAGTATAACATTATATTCTTCTTTCACCCTTATTAAGTTTTTTATATCCATCTCAAATAAAAATAAACACAACAAACAATCAATCCATCAAACTGGACATCATTGTTGCATGACAAGATCTGGTAAAGGAACACTACTTGAATTTGATCCTGAAATTGAAAAGTCACTTCACACACAAATCAAGGCATCTAGAGAAGGCCAATCAAGTAACATTGTGGAACCTCATTTAGAACCTCAAGTGGTTCTAAACAAACCCAAAATTGAACCCAATCAAACCCAAGAAAACATGGCTGTAAATAATCGAACTTTAAAAGAACTTACTACCCCTGATGTAGAGTACCAACCTGCGTACATCCAATATCCAGAGGAAGCAGCCAACTTTGAGCTTAGATCAGGTCTCACCCACCTTCTTCCAAAATTCCATGGTCTTCCCGGAGAGAACCCTCACAAACATCTAAAAGAGTGTCACATAGTGTGCTCCACCATGAAACCCCAAAATGTGTCTGAGGACCTCATTAAGTTTAGGGCCTTCCCTTTCTCCCTTGATGGTGTAGCCAAAGATTGGCTATACTATTTTCCTTCCACAATTGGGGGATGGAATGACCTAAAAAGACTTTTTCTAGAGAAGTTCTTCCCTGCCTCCCGAACTGCATCAATTAGGAAAGAAATCTGTGGAATTAGGCAATCACAAGGAGAGACCCTTCATGAATACTGGGAGAGATTTAAGAGACTTTCCTCAAGCTTCCCCCACCACCAGATTAGTGAACAACTATTAATCCAATACTTCTATGAGGGACTTATACCCATGGATCATGGAATTATTGATGCTGCAGCTGGTGGTGCCCTAGTTGACAAAACTCCTTCTGCCGCTCGTGACTTAATAGCCAACATGGCTCAAAATGCACAACAATTTGGTACACGAGCTATTGCACCAACCCGAGGAGTTCATGAGGTAAGTCATTCATCCCTAGAACAAAAGGTAGACACTAAACTTGATGAGATGCATACCCTTCTAAGGCAATTAGCTCAAGCACAAGGTAACACACACTCTAATTCTATTCCATTGCATTGTGGTATTTGTTCTGATAACACACATTTTTCTGACCAGTGCCCACAACTTCAAGATTCATCTGAGTCTTGTGCAACTGTGTTCCCAGGGCGTCCATTCCAACAAGCGCCTCCCTTCATGAAAGAACCATTCAGGCCAAATCCAAACCTCGGGTGGCAAGCACAACCACAATACCGACAAGGAGGAAACTCAAGCTACCCGAAGCAGAATTGGTATCAACAAGGCCAAGGTATGAAACCTTCTTATCCTTCAACTTCGAAAAACAATCATCCTCCTTCTCCTCCCAAATCTGAACCAATCCTCGAGGACATGGTGAAACAAATGGCAACCCATAACCTTCAGTTCCAACAGACCACACAATCGGCAATTCAAGACCTACAAACTCAAGTGGGACAATTGGCGAACACCATCGGTGAGCTTAAGATGCAAGGTTCTGGACAACTACCATCCCAACCCATTTCCAATCCGAAGGATAAAGGTAATGTATGTGCAATTACACTTCGTAGTGGTAAAGAAGCTTCTCCTTCTACTGATCCTATGAAACAGGTATGTCCCCCTCTTGAAAACACTCCTTCCCAACCCTCAAAAATTTCATGTAATGAAAAACAAAACAAAAAGGGAAATCAAATTATCATTGATGATTCAAATGAACAATCAATTCCTCTTCCTTTCCCTCAAAGACTCTCTAAATCTAAGAAAAACTTTGATAATGAGATTGATAATGAAATAATGGATACATTTAAAAAAGTTCAAGTTAATATTCCATTGTTGGATGCAGTCAAGCAAATTCCCCGTTATGACAAATTTCTTAAAGAGCTTTGCACCCATAGAAGGAGGTTGAAGGGGAATGAGAGAGTCAACCTGGGGAGGAATGTGTCGGCCTTGATTCAACCAGCAATTCCAACCAAATGCAAGGATCCCGGCACATTCACCATACCTTGTACCATAGGGGAGACCTTCTTTTCTGATGCTATGCTAGATTTAGGTGCTTCCATTAATGTAATGCCTCACTCCGTATATACTTCTCTACAGGTTGGAGATCTTCAACCAACAGGAATTGTCGTGCAACTTGCCAAACGAAGTACAACACATCCAAAAGGAGCGATTGAGGATGTCCTTGTTAGAGTGAAGAATCGCATCTTCCCCGCTGATTTCTACATTCTTGAGATGGAAGATACCCGAACCCAAGGACATGCCCCTCTCATTCTTGGGAGGCCATTCCTCAAAATAGCAAAGATGATCATCAATGTTCACAATGGTACATTGTCCATGGAATTCGGAGGAGAAAAGGTAAGTTTTAACATCCTTGAGGCTATGAAACACCCCGTTGAAGATCACTCCACTCTTCCTGTCTATTCGATGGAAGTGCTCTCAAACGATGCACACACACACAATTCTCTCCTCAACCCAAACTCTGATTATTTTTTGTTTTCTTCACCCTTGGATGATTTGAGTTTTGGTTCTTCATTTGAATGTTGTGTGGGTTCAGAAAAATGTAAATTTTGTGCTTTAATTGATGAGTGTGTTTATTCTGAGGTACCCATGACTATCGATGATTCTGAAAATCTCATTTCAATAGATTCTCTTTCGTTTGAGAATAAACATGAGCAGATAGATAGTTTCATGGACCTCTCTCCCCCTAAATACCCTCCCTCAATCCAGAAACAACCGGTTTTTGAACTTAAAAAACTTCCTTCTAATTTAAAATATGCATATCTTGAGGGTATTGAACAATTGTGGGTCATTATTGCCAATAACCTCTCTCCACAATAGGAATTGAAACTGCTCAAACTTTTGAGAGAGTGTAAAAAGGCAATAGGATGGACATTGGCTGATATTCCCGGGATTAGCCCATCTATTTGTATGCACCATATACTTTTGGATGATGAGGCTAAACCCGTAAGACAATCTCAACGCCGGCTGAATCCCACTCTCCTTGAAGTGGTAAAATTGGATGTCAGTAAATTACTTGCTGCAGGGATCATTTATCCTATATCTGACAGTAAATGGGTTAGCCCAGTGCAAATTGTGCCTAAAAAAACAGGAGTAACAGTTGTGTCAAATGAAATGAATGAATTGGTTCCAACACGTGTGCAAAACAGTTGGCGAGTCTGTATTGACTATCATCGACTGAATCAAGCCACGCGGAAGGACCAATTTCCTTTACCTTTCATTGACCAAATGTTAGAATGATTGGCTGGTAAGTCTCATTATTGTTTCCTTGATGGCTATTAGGGTTATTTCCAAATCCATATAGCCCCTGAGGATCAAGAAAAGACAACATTTACCGGTCCATTTGGCACATTTGCATACAGAAGGATTCCATTCCGTCTATGTAATGCTCCTGGTACTTTTCAGCGATGTATGTTGAGTATTTTTTCTGAGTACCTTGAGAGTTGTATGGAAGTCTTTATGGATGATTTCATGGTTTACGGTTCTTCTTTTGATGATTGTTTGGAAAACCTAGGTTTTTTCCTCCATCGCTGCATTGAAAAAGATCTTGTTTTAAATTATGAAAAATGCCATTTTATGGTTCAGCAGGGGATAGTTCTTTGGAATATCATTTCAAATAAGGGAATTCAGGTTGATAAATCTAAAATTGAATTGATTTCACCCCTTCCATATCCAAAATGTGTTCGTGAGGTGCGGTCTTTCTTGGGTCATGCTAGTTTTTACCAACGATTCATTAAAGAATTTAGTAAGATCGCACTTCCTTTATCTCGGTTTTTACAAAAGGATTCTGAGTTTGTGTTTGATAAAAATTGTGAAGATGCATTCAATTCACTAAAAAAGAGTCTCACATCACCTCCCATAATCCAACCACCTAGGTGGGATCTCCCCTTAGAGCTTATGTGTGATGCCTCTAACTTTGCAGTTGGGGCTATTTTATCACAAAGGGTTGAAAAGGCTCCTCATGTCATTGTGTATGCCTCGCGTACCCTTGACCCTGCCCAGGTAAACTACACAACCACAGAAAAATAACTCCTTTATATTGTGTTTGCCTTGGAAAAATTCCGTTCATATCTTCTTGGGTCAAAAGTCATTGTGTTTTCTGACCATGTTGCCATTCGTTTCCTCCTAAAGAAACCTGAAGCCAAGCCTCGCCTCATTCGGTGGATGATCCTCCTCCAAGAGTTTGACCTTGAGATTAGAGATAAGAGAGGGGTGAAGAATGTTGTAGATGACCACATTAGTAGTATTTCCCCACCATTGTACCATCATGTTGACTCACCCCTACCCATTGGATAATTCTTCCCTCATGAGAACCTTTGTGATGTTGTGGACCTTACCCCCTGGTGTGCGGACATTGTGAATTTTCTAGCAACATCTAGGGTCCCCCGTGATTTTAGCACTTCACAATCCCAGAGACTTAAGCATGATTCTCGTTGGAACATTTGGGATGACCCATACTTGTGGAGAATTTTTAGTGACCAAGTAGTTCGTCGGTGTGTCCCTGACCATGAGTTCACCTCTGTTTTGACCTTCTGCCACACCTTGGCATGTGGGGGCCACTTTGGCTCTCAACGAACAGCTCGAAAGGTCCTTGACTCAGGATTATATTGGCCAACATTGTATAGAGATGCCCATAGGTTTTGTAAATCATGTACTCGATGTCAATTCACAGGGAATATCTCCAAGAGGAATGAAATGCCCCAACAGACCATGTTATTTTGTGAGATCTTCGATGCTTGGGGCATTGACTTCATGGGGACTTTTCCAAATTCATTTGGCTTTGTATACATCTTATTGGCTATTGACTATGTATCTAAATGGGTGGAAGCAAAGGCCACCAGGACCGATGACTCTCGAGTGGTTGTTGATTTTGTGAGGTCCCAGATTTTCAGTATGTTTGGTCTACCAAGATTCATCATTAGTGATCAGGGTTCACATTTTTGAAATCGTAACATGAAAAACTTGCTTCGTAAGTATGGGGTTGTTCATAAAGTCTCCACTTCATATCATCCTCAAACTAACGGACAAGCAGAAATTTCAAATCGGGAAGTTAAGTGAATCTTGGAGAAAACGGTACAACCCAATAGGAAAGATTGGAGTTTGTGCTTGGATGATGCACTTTGGGCGTACCGTACTGCTTTTAAAACACCGATCGGAATGTCACCATATAGGATTGTGTTTGTAAAATCTTGTCACCTCCCGGTGGAGGTAGAACACCGTGCATATTGGGCTGTTAAACAATATAATTTGAACCTTTCAGATGCAGGTGAGGAAAGAAAGCTGCAGATTCAAGAGTTGGAAGAAATTCAACATGATGCATATGACAACTCCTGAATCTATAAAGAGAAGACAAAGTCTATTCATGATAGCATGATTCACCAGCGGAAGTTCCATATTGGTGAGAAGGTCCTCATGTACAATTCTAGGCTTAAGCTCCACCCAGGTAGGCTTCGTTCCTGATGGCTCGGTCCTTATACTGTTACTAATGTTTACCCTTTTGGTGCAATACAGGTTTTGCATGAGCAGAGTGGACGAAGTCTTACCGTCAATGGGCAGAGACTTAAACACTTCTATGAGGATTTTCCAAAGAATCCGGTGGAGGAAATCCACCTTCTCGACACATCATACCAATAAAACACACCAGGTTTTATCCTTCCTTCTCACATTTTCAATTATTTCAGTGAGGACACTGCACATTCTAGGTGTGGGTGGGTGGATACATTCCTGGGTTAGTTAGGATTTTTCATCTTTTTCTCCTTTTGTTTTCTCTTTCTGGCCTTCTTTATGGTATTTTTATTTTTCCCCATCAACAATTTCAAAATTCCATGATGTGGCGACCATAAAGTGGGGATAGTAAAAATACCATAACGAAGGCTAGAAAGAGAAAGTGTATGAGTTTACCATCAAGGAGTTATTTTTAGTGAATTGGTTTTCTGTCAATGATATAAATGGTTGTATCTATGTGAAACCTTTGAGATGATTGATGCCCATTGTGTGAGTAGTTTTTGGGAAAACTGTGTCACTAATATATTCAAAAAAAAATTGCACCAAACCACAAAGTGTGATTATTTCTTACTTAATATAAGGTAAATATATGTTGGGTTAATATTTTTCAGCTTTAAATGATATTTCCATACGTTCGTTCCTTATCCGATCTGTTTCATTACTGTACCAGATTGACCTATGCGTGTGTACCTAATGTCCGACTGTTGTACGCCCTCAAAAAAAAAATTGTTGTGTCTTGGGCAGGTCAAAAACCACTCCTCCTCAACCTTTGATCTTGTTATAACTATTGCAATTAGTGTCGTGAGGAGATCAAACAAGGGTTAAGAGATGAGTGTGAGATTTGTTCCAATTGCAACTTCAAAAAAAATAATAAATGAGGGGAGTGATGAAATGTGCAACATATGGGGATATCTAGGTCAGGAGCTTATGGTTTGACTTCTGGGAATGCTTAAATGAGTGGGTCTTGAAATATGATTGTAAAGGATGTAGGACAGGTTCGGTGACAAAATCATTTAAGCTGAAAAATGTTAAAATAACATATATTTATTGGATATCAAGTGGAAAGAATAGCATGGAATGGTTTTCACACACACACATGAAGATTTAGTGTCATGGTTTACTTTTGAGTTCCTTTCTCAATTGGGTATCATGAATCTTTTTGAATTTCATTATGATATGATTTATGAGACATCTTTTTCTATTTTCACTAGGAAGAACTCCTTGGTGTGGTTCGTGCATTGATCACTTTACTTTAAATAAAATTTACTCAAATGATAAATCTTTAGGATGTTGGAAATATATATATATATATATATATGAATCATTGTATTTGGATATGTGACTTTTCCCAGGAGTGCAAATGTTTAGGTGTGGGGGTGTGATCGTACCACGATTCACTGTTTTATTCCACCCTTACACCGCAGTTTTAAACTAGTTTTGTAATGAATATTCCAAATATAATAATAAATTGCACTTCATGTTTTAATAAATCAATTAATGTTAATCAATATTATAATGGGAAATGTTACTTGTTTTTATTGTTTCAAAGTAGGTGGAGGTGATTTGGATGGCCTTTGATGAAGTGGAAGAAAAATGGGCCAAAATTGCATGGATCCATGGACATTTGTACACTGTTTTGCATAGTACACAAAATCCGTGCATCCAAATGGGCTGCAATTTTGTGGCCCTATCCAAAATTTAATAGGATACATTTCATATTAAGGAACCCAATGGTGATTCGGCTTCTATTGGGCCCATCCGAACTGATCTGTCCAAGCCACCGAATTTGGACCAAGTCAAATGCGGTGTTCTGTATTTTATCAATATCTTGAGCTATAGTTGTCCAAACGGTGCCAACCTTTCGGTGGAGACAGTCAAGAGGCAGGGATACAAATTTTTTATTTTTTCCAAAGCGAGATAAGACTGTCTGAAGGCCGAAACGCGTCGTGAAAGTGGATTGATGAAATCTGTGTGCCTAAAACCACCTTCCAATTTTCCTATAAAATGGCACCTTGGGCTCCCCATTTGTAAGTTCGGCCAAGAGACAAGGTGCTGCCATTTTGGAGTCCCCAAGGAGTCTTATAATCATCCCTAGAGTTTCTGGAGGCTATGGGAAGTTCTACCCCCAACATCATTCTCTTCCTCCTCTCCCATGGGTTTCTAAACCCCTTGTGATCACTCGGGGAGTATTGTGATGTACATCTCGAGCTTCATGTTTGTAATATTTGAATGATCTTTTAAATTCAAGATTGTTGTGTTGTTTTTCATCATCCTCTATTCTTATTTTATTAAGTTATGTACTGGTATTTCATGCTCAACTCATATGATCATGTTTGGGGGTACCCATTCATGTGATGTTTCACACACCGTTCACCACTTTCTTTCCCCCTTTAAATTGCAGTGTTTGTGTGGTTTATATTGGTAAATTTAACTCACACAAGTACTGTCAAGGCCATGTACATTTATGTCATGGTATCACAAAGAAATAACATAAAAATCTGGATAGTGCATCGAGTTTTTCCTGTGTTGCCTTGGTGAGTTTTGGTTATGAAGTCAAACACAATTCATTCAATCATCGGCGGTGTCCGGTGAATCATTGTGTGTTTTTGACTGAACCCTAGGAGGTATCCTAGTATAAACTCCATAAAATTATACTTCTAGGTGTTACAAACCATGGATTGAAAGATCATAACCTTATATCATGAAGCGATGAAGGATAAACATCATACGAGTACCCCGGGTTGATAACGCTTAATTAATTTTGTTAATCTCTACTTTGTTTTATAGCTTCTATTTTCTATTTTCATCTTTAATCATCAAACCCAAGTATTATAAAACCCCATTTCCCTTTTTAATTTCATAATCAGAACCACATTTTAGAATTAATGATCTAAGGCTCCGTCGAGAGACGACCAAGGGTTGCTGCTGTACTGCAGATATTCTAGTCAAAATTAAACAAATAATTTGACGCGCTCGACAACACGGTCAAAAACCTACTAAGAATATGAGGGTAATGAGCTCGCTTCTGGGTTTTCCACACCCAGGTTCTCTTCTACATATTCTTATGCTACCATTGGACACACACAAAGGGAATATCTAACCCATGAAGGATCTTATCCTTCCTATCCTTAATCTCTACCGGGTGCTTCAAAAAGGTAGTTCCATACTTGATTTCCAGTTCACCCCAATCGATAATAGGAAACTAATCATTCTCATACCTCTTTAGCTACGACACTTGGAAGACATCATGTAATTAGTCTAACTATGACATTATGTCCAAGTGGTATACTACCTTATCAACCCTACGCAGTATCTAAAAAGTGCCAATGAATCTCAAAGATAACTTGTGTCCATAAAAATTCTCAACAATCCACATTGATGTGATACCCTCAAGAACACATGGTATCCCTCATATAACTCCAAAGACCTCCCTAGTCGGTCTGTATAAGACTCCTAACATCTTTAGGAAGTCTTAATCCACTCCTAGATTATCAAAACCTTCTCTATAATCACTCGCACCAACTATGGGCCCATGATTACTGAATCACCTAGATCAGTCCATTATAGTAATTTCTTGAAGGGTCTCCAATACAAGGCCTCAAATGGTTCTATGATGATAGTGGAATGGTAGTCATTATTGTATGAAAATTCCACCAAGGGTAAGTTATCCTACCAACTACGGCCAAAGTCCAACATCCTTGCCTGTATCATTCCCTCTAGAACCTGAATTTTCCACTTAGTCTTTTCATATTTATAAGCTTGAAACACCACGCACAAATGAAAATAATTCCCAAATTTCCTCTAATGGTTTCTACATAATCATTAAAAGAAGTTAGCATCATAGTCTAAAACGATCATCAAGGGAAATCTGTGAATCTAGAATATCTCCTACACATAAATGCATTTGAAGATCTATACTGAAATCTCTTCTTAGATAGTTATAAAGGGATATAACTAGATGAGTCCTTCTATGATCAACCATATGGAATTATATCATCTAGAAAACTATGGAACAACTATAACAAAATAGATAGACATACCATCCCACTTCCCCTATGGAACCTCAAGGGTTTGAGCTAAACCCACTGGAACCTAGTGCTCAACCTACACCTACTGACAAGTGAGGCATCAAGAGACAAACACAACTACACAATTCTTCATCCATGTCCACCAAAACTAATTTTGAAGGTCCTGGTACATCTTCACTGCACCTGAATATACCACCAAGGGAGATTTATGAGACTCTCCCAAAACATCCTTACGCAAAATCACAGATACCATCTTCTTTACTCTAAAAAGGATAACGTTTTCTCCACCTTCATAGAATCTATCAGGATTAGATCTCATGGATACTTGGGTATGCAAGGACTCATGGTCGGTATCCCCATGTAGGGACTCCCAAACAGGTTGTAGAAGTAGTAGGGAAAGAACCATCAATAAAGGGAGAGCTACACAATCCTAATATATTAAGGAAAATTATAATGAGGATAACTACACTAACACCTTAATCAAAATATGTAAAAAATATCTCCTAATAAGATCATATTCCACCATGCTTCCCTTCCCAGGAGTATAGACTATCTTAAAGTCATAATACTAGAAGAAATTTATCCAACTCATGTGCCCCAAGTTAAGATACTTCAGTGAGAATAGATACATGAGACTCCTATAGTCAGAATAGATGATAAATTGATCACCCATAAGGTATTTTCACCACATATTTAGTTTCAAGACTACTACTTCTAACTCTATATCATGGTTTGCATAGTTTTTATCATGTGGTCTCAACTATCAGAACCCATTGGTAGTCACTGTCTGCCTCTACATCAGAACACAACCAAGTTTGGTCCCTTAATCATCACGGGACACTACATTCTCAACACCCTTCTCTGGAAATCTCAATATGGGTCCACTCATAAACCTATATCATAAATCCTGAAAATCATATTGACACCCTTTCATCCACATGAATGGATACCCCTTCAGGTTCAAAGTAGTCAAAGGTGATGATATCCTTGAGAAATTAGGCATAAATGTCCTATAAAAGTTATCCAACCCAAGGAATCTCCACACCTCCATCACACTCTTTGGTGGATCTAAATATAATAATGTATCAACCATCATTGGTTCCACTGATGTGCACTCTGTTGATATAACATTTCCATGAAATTGGGCCTCATGAATCCAAAACTAAAACTTCAACATATTTCCATAAATCAAGTGTTATCTGAGTGTGTATAGAAAAATCCTCAAGTGTCAAATCTGTACCTCCTTGGACTCCAAGTACACTAGGATATAATCAATGAATAATTCCAAAAACTGGTCTTATAAATTTTGAAATATTTTATTTATGAGTCATGAGAAAACCACTTGAGCATTCTCCATGCCTAATGGAATCACTACTCATAGTGACTATAGAGACACTGAAATTCTATCTTAGTTATATCATCATCCCATACTCAGAGCTTGTGATAGCCCAATCTGAGGTCAACTTTTGAAGACCATCTTTCCCAAATCAACTGGTCAATTATTTAATCAATAATCAGTGGTGGATACTTATTCTTAATGGTCAAATAATTTAGAAAAAAATAATTCAAACACATCCTTATACTCATTTACACCTTCTTGGTGAATAACACGGGGACTACCCAGGGTGAAACACTAGGTTTGATAAATCCATTATCCTTTAAGTCCTCCAATTATACCTTCATATCACAAAGCTTTGTAGGAGACAATCGATATACTATCATAGATATCAGGGAAGTTCTTGGGTGTAATTCAATATTGAAGTCTATCAATCGGGGGTTAGTTAAGCTTGGAACGTCCTCAGGAAGGATATCCCCATACTCCACCACTCCTATAGGAATTTCAAGTCACATAGAATCCACTAATCCAATGGTAATATTAGACAACTGAGGATTAATCAATTTTATCCACCTATATATAAGAATATCTTTTCTTCATGTGTTTATTTTTTAACCATGAAGTAAAACACCATCCCATCACTATGGAAACATCTCATCCTCCACCTGAAATAGTCAATCCAGGCATAAACTATGGATATCAGACCCATACCTAAGATGTCTTCATAACGCATCATTGCTTCTATAAAGAAATCCCATAATAATCTCTCTCCTCTAAGAATCAGATTAAACTATTGAAAAAGGGGTGTGATCATTGAATCCCTATTGTAGTAGTCTTCAAGCAAAAGGTTCGAGCCAAGGGCTCAACAGGAATATCTATGTATTTAACCAGATAAGTAGAATGAAAAGAGTGTCTCGCACCAATGTCTATTAACACTACATCTTATGTAAATAAGACACAGATCATACCTCTAATCATTCAAGGATTTTCTAGGTCAAAGGCCTCCATTGACTATAGCTAACCTCATCCCTGAAAACTAACTCCCTATGCCTGGATTGTACCACCTAGAGGTGGTGGTAAAAATAATTCCAACCATATACAACCTTCTAATTCTATCCCTAATCCTCTTCCACTTACTCCAATCTATGGAATTACTTGTTCTTTCCTTTGTGTCTACCGGGGAGGTGCATTGGTCGCCTTTATATTGATTATAAGACAAGTTAAATAATCCTGAGTGTGGTATCCCTAAACATCAGAATAGAAACATTTCCTCTCAATTTGATAACTAGAACCATCCTAAGATCCATGAACAACCAATACTCTCTCTTTGGAGTATTATATGAAGCATCTCACACTCCTGGGACCCTATGTCTGCCATCGGCTACCAGTTTCTAAAATCATAGCTCCAGTGTTCCCACTAACAGCACAAACTATCGGCATCTACTCTTCTAGGAATCTCTCCACTACCAAATACCACTCTAGAACTCATGTATAAGTAGAAATTAAAAGATATATCACTTAAGATATCATATCTTGAAAAGTAATCTATAATATTTTTGTTCTTAGAAGAATGAATCTTTTCCTTTTATATAGAGTATCATGAGGTCGGTGAACCTCATTGAAAACTCATCCACAATCATGCCACCTTGATGAAGCAGTATAAGTTCATGGATACAAATTGATCACAATGTGGTTGTATAAAACTCCTCCCTAATGAGACTCTTGAAATAAAACATGGATAGATTTATCTCATCCGACGTCTGAATCACTGGACTCCACCATCGTCATGCGGATCCCTGAAGAAGACTCGTTTCTAGGACCACAATTTGATATGGAGGTGTCCTCACAAGGAGGAAAACTCAGGTCACTACTTCTTTCTAGTGCTTAGCTACCTAGGGGTATGGTTTGTTCTAAAAACTATGTGCTCAATGCCTCTAAAACTCATGGAGTGTGCAAAGCCTGTGAACATCCTCAGCTGATACTACTGGTGAAAACTTTTATTTCACGAATGGAGGAAAAACTATCAAACCACATTGAGGTACCACCTCCTATATAGGACCTCATACTAAAGAAACATCACAAGGTGAATCATCATCATGATCATGCTATGGAATCTTGGGTGGAAAACTTTATAGAGTCATCCTAAAATAAAATAAATTTTTATTGTGGTTAAAGAGTATATCTAGGGAGCTAACTCAATAAGTACATTGAAATTGCAAACCATTCCTATATGATTCATGTACCAATGTTTTTCCCTAAAACAAATACCGATATATACAAATCCAATAAATTGGTTATTAGGGTCTTAGTGAATGTATACATCAGCAACTACATGAATACTGGAGTCCCTAGCCTAAGAGGTGGACTCGAAAAACTTTAGCATCATTTCTATGAATTCTAAATCAATCATCATAGTTACAAAATCTCCAAAAATTGGTCCTAAGATAAATCTAGCTTTAATACCACTCTATCACTACTCGACTCACTAAAGCCCGCCTATTTGGTGATAACTTAAGTGTGACACCTAAATCCCACCTCCAATAGGCCAAGGTCTGCTGACCAGCACCAAGTAGGCATATCAAACACATGGGATGCCTTAGCCTAAGGTACATGTGCCCACACATAGATCTCCAAATACCCATAAAATACTAAAACGTAAATACTACTAAAACATAATTCATGTATCACATCTATCCCACATAAGAGTATTACAAAGTACTAGAAAACAATAAAATTTAAAAATTTAATCCCACCCAAAAGTTAAAAGAGTCGTACCTTCTCAGTAGGGGGGAGACTACTATCAAATTCATCACCTGGTTCAACCACATTTAGTCTAGCTCACTATACTCCACCTACATCTGGTTCTCTTAGGACACTATCAAAAGGAATATCATATACATAATACAATACAAGTGTTGAAAAATAACATACATGGTTGAGTATAATAATACCTATCAGGACACCCCGAAATCACTTATCATAAAGCATCAAGAGTATTTAGGTCATTAACTTGAAAGCATGACAATCAGGATTTGATATAAAGTAATAAAAATAACTTTAAAACCCATATAATCTCCTAATAGACTCTAATTATCAAATAGTTCTCAACCACTTCCAGACACAATATTTTCTTTGAGGCTTCCAGGCAACATTCGTCTGGGAGAACTCACTCCACAAGCCATAATATCACTAATGGCGCTCATCTGAGAGGTCATGATCATTCGGTATCACCTAATAAGTACTTGTTATAACTCAAAATGTGTAGACATTAATATAGGGTATCATACCCAGTACCACTAGGGGACACCACAAACCCCACTGGATCAATCTAATAGATTGGTTATCAACTCCATGTTTATGGTGGTCATGCCGATACCAGAAACCCTACCCAGGGAAGAATATATGATAGAGGATCCCACCCTAGGCCACATGTTGGAATAAAAATAACTCTATCTTAGACAAAATCCATAAATTGGATCATATTCCATTACTCATTATGTAATACTGCACTATACCCTAATAAGGATGGGCCAAGGGATCACACTCAACCGATATTAATCCATACTGACGAAATTGATGGCTACAAACTACCTCATATAAATTATATGGAATTTAGTGGTAGTACATGGAATGTAACACTAAACATATACTTACCCATGTTCATTCCTAGGTCCCATTTCTCAATCCCATGTACAATGGTCATACCTAGGTACCTGGTCGGGCCCAGGAACCATGATTGTGCCAGTGAGTTTGGTCGTGTTCCTGTATGTGTACTCCCAAATAATATGTCGGTTCACTAGTACTAGATCACACAGTGTGAAAAATTTCACATTTCATGTGATATATTTCTCTTTTGTAGACCTTGGAACTACAGAAGGGGGACTACAGGACGTGTGTTCATGGGACTACACACTATGTAGTCATAATTTTCTAGAAATTCTAGACTATTCTATGCATCACCGGATCGTGCAACTTTCATCACCATATCCACTATCAAACTCATTATAGATATCAGATCTATGGATGACCATGAATAATTTTTATCTAGTGGCTATATTACAACCACAAATTGAATCATGATTTGGTCCTCATTATTCTGCACTAAACTGCAATTGGGGATCTCCAAATCCTCACCTGATCTACCTCTAATCATCTATCATTGCCATAAAACCTCAATTAATCCATTGATCATGAACCCAATACCTCAATATCGATCCATTTCACCAAATAATGATCACATAATGATCAAATATCAGGTATTTTTTGAAATTTTTCCAAAGAGATATCGGCGATGAATGTATGATGAATGAGAGAAGAAAAGAACAAATCACAAAAGAGTAATGAACCCAAGGTAGTGTTTGGGTTAGCCTAAATTAATTTATATTATAATTAAAAATTAAAGAAACAAAAATAAACCAATAAAATAAATTCCTCATGATCCTTTGAAAATAACTTAAACCCATAAGGCATGATGGACATGCAAATCAACCTGTTAGTTGATTTGATTTTCATTTGTAATGGGATAATAAAACATTGAATAGACCATGGAAAGAAAGTGTGAAACCTCAATATATGATTGATCACTAATGAAGAATAATTTTTTTTCATCATTGGTAAGATCCTCGAATTATTTTGGTGAAAATGATCCTTTGGAAATCAATCACGATCCTAGATCCCTTATCATTTTCCAAGATATCCTCCAATAAATTCACTCTCAATTCTAGGGTGATGAAAATTACCCTAGGGATTTACCATTACCATTTATTTATAGGGGTATTTAGGTCATTGGGTTTAAACATAACAATTATATTTATTTATTTATTTATTTATTTATTATTTTTTCTTGTGGATGCACTTAAAAAAATTGTTGATACTGAGAAAGGATATATCACACCTATGGTAAAACCCATATTCCAGATTCAAATGTGGTCTTGTATTTTTTATTCGGGAATCCGTTTGGGATTTATCCCATTATTTATGAAGAAAATTGTGTGTGTGTGTGTGTGTGAAATAATATATTTAATATTTTTATTATATCAACATTAAGGCTCACTAGTCAACGGAATCCAGCACCATATCATCACCTCGATCTGAAAATATTTCTTAATATATTTCAAAGTCCTATAAGGAAAACAGGGACATTACAGATATGATCATCAATATACCCAAAAAGACCCATGGTCATATTGGGATCAAAGATGGTGAAATAATGGTATCAAAGTATTAAGGTTGTAATGATATGTATCTTTATAACCTCTGGTATGGGGATTCAATATGAAATATACTCCCATAGTATAACTAATAAATAGTGTATGATGCTTTATGAAGTATATTTGGTGAGTATTTAACACACAAAACTTTTTTTTACTTTATGAATTTATCTTGTATCTATATATAAAACTCTTCCCATGTTAACCTTAACAATTTATCACAACCTATAATACTCTATAACAAACATTGGTCAAGGGTAACCAAAAGTCAATGTTTGAGAGGTTAATTATCATTTTACTTCACAAAATATATGCAACAAATATAAAATAATGATAAATTAGAGGTTTCCTTTTATATAACATGATAAATTTTATATACTTAAAATTATTTATTAATACTAACAAAACTATACATAATCACTCATCTAAACATATCTTATATGATAGGGTACCCGAGTGGACTTATATTTACTTTACTTTTGAGGTTTTGTTAAACTCATTACTTCACTATTTAATTCCTACCACATCTCTATATGACCATATATTAAAACCTCCCACTAAACTTTTTTGGTGAGTAACATCTGTGAAGAAAGGTTGTTTGAGTCACAATAAGACTAAGGATCATATTTCTATTGTTCAGCAACATAAATATAGCATCCAAAATTCTAAACTTTACAACATCCAATGTTATAATGTAAAAAAAATAAGACTGTGTATAACTCTTTATAATTTCATCATCATCATCATCATGGAACCTATCCATATAAAATTTCATGGATATAATTTGGTAATAAAATGTAACTATTTACATTATCTTTATTTAACAATACATTTGATAAAACTTTATGAAAAAATTGACTTCTTTCACTTTGATTATAATGGATTTAATCGTGTATTTATTATAGTTTTTATTTGACTAAGTCCAAACATATTCTCACTGGCCTCTCAAAAACTATATTCTCTCTATATTATCATGTTAAAAAAACAAAATCCTTTGTGTCAAGAAATAACATTGACTTCCATTAGTGTAAATATTTAACAAGTAAACTATTATTATTGATATCTTATATGTTGTTCTATGTGTTTTTAGAAATTTTCAAAAAACAATATTTTATTTTTTTAAATATGCCACTTTTGGGTGGTGGGGAATCTTTCCCTCATATTTTAATACTTATTTTGTATAAATGCTTCTATATCAGATAAAAAAATTCCCTCAAATCCTTTTATCTACATATAATTAAAGTAATCCACCACATATAACTCCATGATGTATCAACACCTTTATTTATCACTTGAATGAACACTTTAATCACAAAGCCTTAATCCAACAGAATTTTTTAACTCATAAAAATTTTAACTAATTTTTTAATGTATAGTTGGTATCATATACCCTTAAAAGTATAATAATTCATTATATAACTTAAATACTTAACATGGACTCTCCATTAAATTTTTTTACCCCTTTGGGTTTTCTGGAAAGTTAATTTACAAGTGTATTATTTTCCCATATTGAAAACATTTCCCTTTATTCTATTTATAATTTTGTGTGGGATCTCTATAATCACTCATATTCTATTTTTAACTAAATCTTTTACCATTTCTTTTATGTACCATCATGAAAAAACCTGAGTTTTGACTTCCCATGGCATGATCAAAAATCCTTAACATATTGAGGAGATCTTGTAAAATTTTATTGAACTCATTCATATTATAATTAATAATAAGCTGTCAAATCCTTTCTAACAATGATTAAAAAAATTATGTATATACCCAAATCAAGTCTAGATCATGACCCTAGTCACTCCAATCCATTTTCATAATTAATAATTTTGAGTACATGATTTGATATAAAAGTAAACTTATATATCTTACACCATAAGAGTTCTTTTAAAACTTCATGTCTCTCATATCTTATCTATACTTGATAAAACCATTTCAAGTTTCTAATCATCACAAAATCATTCATATTATCATATTTATTTTTATCCTTTGGATCGATTAAAATAAGAACCTACATAGATATATCAATATAATATTTATTATTCTTCTTATAAGAATATTTCTCTTCTTGACTATCTTCATCAATAAGAGGTTTCTCAAAAAGTTTTGTTCTAACGCATAAAACATTCCTTATTTCATGATAAATATTTTCATATTCCAAGAATATTATATAAAGTTTCTTCAACTAATATTTTTTTCTCCAACATTGATCTCAAAGTTAAGTTGGATGGTGGTGATTCCATTTATATACAAAATAATATTTTATTAGATTATTATCATATTTTACATTCATTTAATAAATATTTTTTAAAAATATTCTCCCACTAAAATGATGATCCCTTCATAAGTACATTATATCCTTTATTTGGTAAAGATTAATATTTCACAAAGTAATTAATCCACATTAACTGTAATGACCTGAACATTTATGAATAAAATTCCCTTTCTTTTAATTAAATTTATTATGGATATCGAAAACCCATTCACTCCATTTTGAGTTAGATGAGCATTAAGTATCCTTATCGATGATAATATATCCTTTTAATAGTGATCACATGACTTGTATAAATATCGGGTCTTAACAAATAATTTTGGCACAAACAAAGGAAGTGATGATCTCAACTAGTAGGATCGTACCCCATGAAACCCATTTATCAGAGCTTTCGAGAAAGATAGCATTTGGAGCTTTTCCCTAGACCAATCCCAAGCCTAGATCCAACAACTTAAGCATGAGATAAACCATTTACATGAGAAGTTTAAACTCATCGAGATCACAACCCAAACCATGCTCACCGAACGGCCCAAAAAAATCTCTACCATCACACACCTTACTCTTAAGGCACATGCTGGTGTAATAAATAGTTATGTAGCAAAACATATCATTATAATTTAGTGCATTATTTGTGTATAGAATAATTAATATAGTTTCATTCTATTATTGTTACTTTGTAAATAATTTTTAAAGCATAAATAGTTTTTTTGCTAATATTCAAATTTATTTAAGAAATATATTTTTATGAATTAATGGATTTATTAATTAAATAATATTTTAAAAAAATATTATTATTAAATTAATTTTATTAAATATAAATTATTGTATAATTTTTATGAAGTCGGTTGTAGTTTTTTTAAAATTTTAAAAACGGTTTTTATCAAAACCCATCAATTTTAAATAAATGCCAATTTTTATTTTAAAACTAAAAATTAACATATTTATAAAATTATTTGGTTAAAATTAATATTATTTTTGGAATCAGGAGGTTGAAATTATCCAATGGTTAATTTTTCATAATTTCTTGAGACATTATAATGTTTGGGTAAAAATTAAATATCGTATAAATATATAATGTGTTTTATGACATCATAATGACCCAATAGTGATATAATAAAATATTATAAAGGGTTTCTTCGTCCAAATATATGTTTTAATTTAATATAATATAATTTTAGGTTAATTTTATTTATATTATAAAGCCTTAGTGAATCCTCCAAGACATAAAAAATATTTTAAGATTTTAAAATCATTTAATTGAATGTGTGACTCGCCTATATATAAGAAAGGGAAATATTTTAATATATTCAGCCCTTATCCTTTTAAAATAATTTATACCACTCCCATTTTCTTGAAAACATGGTCCAAAAACATTTTATGGTTTGTGGTTTTGAATTTTTTAGTGTGTAGGGTCCAAAACCAAAATAATAAAAAATTCCCCCACCTTTCCTATATAAACCCAACCAAACACCCATTTATCTTCACTAATGCTCTTTTAATCTCTTCCATACTCTATACCCTACACCCTATAGTCCTCCCAAGGTACCCAAAATCTCTCAAGAATCCTCCCCCAATCCTATGGGATCTCACATCCAAGTAAGGGATTCCTCTCCTCCCCTTTGAATTCGAGCACCTTCTTTGATATTAGTTATTATAATTTTAATTTTTTGTATTTAAATTCTTTAGTATTTAAATTATTTGTTAATAATTACCTTACAATTAAATTGGTTCTTTTTCAATGATTTATCATTTATCCTCTCCCATTTTTACCTTTACCTAAGCTATTACTATGCCGAAATTCAATAAGGGATCTTCCACCCTCCTCTTTTATCAGGCATTATTTTCATTTTTTGTCTTTTAATTTATTTTATTCCTATGGTTGGATATTTTATTAAATATCATATTTAATTCCCATTTGATATATAAATTATGATATTCCCTTTCACTCTAATTTACCTCTATTATGAACCCTTACGTAAACTCGTTACCATGCTGAATTTTCATAAGGGATCTCCCTCTCTCCTTTTTCTTCAAGCACCTCTTTTATGTCATTCCTTTTAATTTCCATTTTATTGATTTGTGAAATGTTATTACATACCTCATTAATATCTATTTGGTTTATAAATTATGTGATATTCCTTTCACTCCCATTAACACCCCTATGATACATAAAATCCACCTGTTACTATGCTGAAATTTCGTAAGTGATTTATCTTTTCTCTTTTCCATTCAAGAATTTATTTTATAATAGAAATATAAAATCCATTTCACATGTTTGGATATTATTTTCCATGATCCCATTACTATCCATCCCTTGTATAAATTATTATATAAACCTTTCACACTCATCAACCAAATTTATGAATTTCCATATGATATCATTAAGTTGCCAAAATTGCACCGTGATTTTCCATGACAAAATCTTCATTTAGTGAATACCATAACCATTACTCTATCAAGGGTATTCAAATTTATGCATGAATACTTATCTAATGGTGAGTAACATTTATGTATTATACATTCCTTTATCGTGGAATAAATGATGATGTTGAATGAATCATTCTTATATGATCTATGTGGCACACATAAGTTTGAGATTAAAATGATTATGAAGGGTGAACCCTCATAGCACTCCAATGAATTCGGTAATGTTTAGTATCATTTCATGTCATGTTGGGATAGGGGTTTAATTTTTTTCTTTATAGTACTTTTTCTAGCATGTTGTGACAGTGGTTTACCTTATTCCTTTATGTTAATGATGTAGTGTTTTAAGTTGTTTCCAAATTTCCATGTTATGATAATCATGCTATATCATATTCTTGTATCTCTTATGATCCATTGATTTGTCTGTTTCCTAACATTTATTTTATTCTTCATGTCATGCCTTTTTTACTCCATTAATGGGATTTATAGCTCACTGTTTTCTTATGTATGTCCTCAGGTTATCCCATGCAATGCTAACTACAAAGGAATGTTGTGGTCATGTAAAAGAAGTTTTCAATAAAGAGGTGTATTTCATGTTTTAAGTTGTTATGTAATGTTCCTAAGCCTAAAGAAATTATACCTCTCAATAATCTGAGTTTTTTATGTGAAATTTTATGTAATAAATCGTGTTTAGATGTGAAATAAATAGAAGGGTCGTTATAGTTGGTAACAGATGATAGGTTTAGTTATTTTGGGGATTAGTATTAGAAAACTCTAGTGAAAGCATTAGGGATAAGGCTAAGTATAATAAAAGAATACTTAAATTTTGGTGAGTATAGAGTAAGTGGTTTATCAATAAAATACATCTATGTCTGGATAGGAACAAGTAGAGGTGGCTCTGTCATAGATATATCTAGGGGTTAGACCCAAAAACAATGCTTTGAGCTACACTCAAATGGGAACTGGAGCATAAAAACGGGCCTTTATTCACTCTTGGGTTGAAACTCCCAGGGGATATGCTTTGGTAAATTCATAATCCTAGTAGGATCCATTATTTAGGGAATAACAAAAAATTCCTTTGAGAACATATTTTTGTAAGTATATCTTGGATAACTTAAATCGAAGCCTAGAAATTCATAAGTTAAGGGTATAAAAATAATTTATATGTTATCCCTTTAATTTAATTGGATTCACCTTTATGTGTTCAATGGTTTAGAATTAATCATCCCTAAGTATACCTCAGATAAAGTAGAACTAGAATCAAAAAAGTGAAAATTAGGTTTATCATCCATAGTTATACACATTCTTTTATATCATGAAAGTTTAGTAGAAAAATCAACACACCACAAAAAAATAATGGAATTAGACATGTATGTGAAAATAAAAAATGGGGAAATTATAGAATCCCATGCATATGACACCTCCCCTATCATAATTTTTGGATTGAACTTCGTGATGAACCTCATCTTACATCCCTTGGTGGAATTTGATTCAATTCTTGGCATGGATTGGATTTCCCTATATAGAGATAACATTAATTTTCATGAGAGGGAAATCACTCTCCATATGGTGAATAGACCCCCGATTCTATACAAGTGAAAGGAGGAGGATGAATCATTTTTAGAACCATCATCTGAATAATGGATATTAATTACCTATGAGCATGCATATATTTCTCAGATAATTGAGTCTAAGAAAGGAACCATCCTCAAATACATGCCTATTATGAGAGAATTCGCTGATGTATTTCTTAGGTAATTTCTCGGTCTTCCTACTAGATGATATGTTGAATTATTGATTGATCTTATACCTAGGGAATTTCCAATATCCAAGAATCCATATAGAATGGATGTTTTAGAGCTTAAGGAGCTAAAGAAACAACTACAAGAGAATCTGGATAAATGTTTTATACGCCCAAGTGCTTCACCATGTGGTGCATCCATCCTCTTCATCAAGAAGAAGGATTGGTCAATGTTCCTTTTCATTGATTATTTTGAACTCAACAAAATCACGATAAAGAACAAGTATCATTTTCCACAAATTTATGACTTGTTCGATCAGCTACGTGGAGCACAATACTTCTCTAAGGTGGATCCAAGGTCGGGATATTACCATGTAGGGGTGAATAAGGATTATATCCCTAGGACTTCTTTTTGTATAAGGTACGGGCACTATGAATTCATATTAATGCCTTTAAAACTCACTAATTCCCTATTAATCATCATGGAATTGATTAATAGAGTCTTTAGAGATTACATTGACAAATATTTGGTGGTCTTTATAGAATATATTCTAATATACTTCAAAACCAAGGAGGAGCATAAGGAGCATCTAAGCACTATACTAGAGACCTTGTTAAATGAGAATCTCTATGAAAAGTACAGCAAGTGTGAGTTCGGGATGAATGTAGTCTCATTCCTGGAGAATATCATCCCAAGCAATGGTATATCTTTTGATCCTTCCAAAAAAAGTAATTGAGGGATGGTTGAGGCCGACATCTGTGATGGATATCCATAGCTTTCTGGGATTAGCTGAATATTATCGCCGATTTATGAGAAATTTCTCATGATTTTCAAAACCTCTTACCAAGATAACTTGGAAGGGAGTCAAGTTTGATTGGAATAATGAATGTTAAGAAACATTCAGGGAGTTAAAGAAGTGGAATATCACTTCCTCTATGCTCACACTACCCACGAGTGGGGATATTTTCATAATCTTCAGTGAAGCTTCGAAGAAGTTCATGGGTTGTGTGTTGATGTAGAATGGAAAATTCATTGCCTATGCCTCAAGGCAGTTGAAAATTTATGAGAAAAACTATCCCCCACATGAACTAGAGTTAGAAGCTATGATATTTTCATTGAAAATATGGATACATTATCTCTTTGGGGAGAAATTTGAAATATATATGGATCACAAAAGTCTCAATTATATATTCATACCGAAAGAACTGAATATGAACCAATGAAGATGGTTGGAGCTCATCAAGGATTATGACTACTAAATCCATTACCACCCTAGAAAAGAGAATAAGGTGGAGTATGCTCTATGTATAAAGGACCCTGCAATTATATCATTAATGAGAATTGAAAATGATCCAATCTTTTTAGATTTGATGAAGATGGAAATTGGAATAATAAATAAGGGAACATCATCAACCCAATCACTAATGATTTCTCAGTCATCTCTTTTAGGAAGGTTAAAGTATTCTCAAAAAGATTATGTAGGAATTTATAAGAAAGTGGAAACTATAAGAAATGGTAAATCCTCATATTTCAATGTTAATGAAGATGGAATTGTGATATTTGGGTCAAGACTATGTGTTCCATCAAATCCATAGTAGAAGAAAGAACTTTTGGATGATTAAAAATTTTCAAATTTCAACAGTCACCAAAGAAAGATGAAGATGTATAGAGATCGTTGGGATCACTGTTGGGGGGGTAACATGAAAATGATATCTCTGAATATACATGAAAGTTCCTAGTATGTCAGCAAGTGAAGGCTGAGAGGTAGAAGTCCAAGGGGATGATTCAACCATTACCCATACCAGTATAGAAATGGGAAAAACATCACCATGGACATTGTCAATGGAATTATGAAAAATTCAAAGGAAACAATGTTATTTGGGTTGTTTTGGATCATCTTACAAATACTTCACACTTAGTTTCAATTTTACAGGATTTATCATTGGATCAACTGGAATAAATATACATCAGGAAAGTTGTATGGTTGCATCGAGTAAAACTATCGACTGTGTCTAATCGAGATCCAAGATTCACCTTTAAGTTATGGAAGAGCCTCTAGTATGCTCTAAACACGAAGTTGAACTTAATCATGACCTATCACCCTGAAACTGATGGTAAATATGAGTGGACTATCTAGAAACTTGAGGACATGTTGAGAGATTTCTCAATGGACTTCAAAGGAAGATGGGACCAACTTCTTCATTTGGTGGATTTCTCTTACAACAACAGTTTCCACTCAAGAATATAAATGGCTTCTTATGAATCCCTCTATAGGAAGAGGTGAAGAACACTGGAATTTTGGGATGAAGTTAGGGAATGAAAACTTCTAGGTCCAAAAATGATTGAAGAAATAGTGGAAAAGGTTAAGACCATCCAGCAGCACTTCAAAGTTTCCCAGATTCGAAAAAAGAGCTATGCTGACAATCATTGACAGGAACTAGAGTTTGATTTTTTAGACATGGTATTCCTCTAAATATCTCCATGTAATAGAGTTATAATATTTGGTAAGAAGGGAAATATTAGTCCAAGGTACATCAGTCCTTTTCAGATCCTTGATCGCATTAGGGAAGTGGCATATCCACTAACACTCCCATCGAACTGGTCTCAATTACATCATATATTCCATGTATCACTCTTGAGGAAGTATATACCTGACCCATAACATGTACTCACTCCATAAGTGGTACCATTAGATAATTACCTCTCCTATGAGGAGAATCAAGTGAAGATCTTAGATTGTAGAGAAAAAGTTCTACAAAATTAGAAACCCCCCCCCCCCCTCATTAATGTATTGTGGAGAAACCACAAGTTTGAAGAGGTGATGTGGGAACCATTGAAAGTGATGAGGTAGAGTTACCCTCGTATATTTTAATGAGGTAAAAGGACATTTTTTGGGAAAATTTTCTTAATGGGGGAAGGTTGTAACAACACAAACATTTATGAATAAAATTACATTTATTTTAATTAAATGTCTTATGGATATAGAAAACACATGAAATCCTTTTGTATTTAAATTATAGTTAAGTATCCTTAACATTGGTAATATAGTTGTTGAATAGTGATCACATGACTTGTATAAATATAGGGTTTTAAAATAATTTTGGCACATACAAAAAAATAATGACCTCAACCAGTATGATCATACCCCATGAAGATAATTTATCATAGAATATGAAAGAGGTAGAATTTATGGGATTTTACTTAGACCAAGCCCAAGACTAGATCTAACAATATAATCATGAGATAAAATTTTTATAGTATAAGTTCAAGATCATCGAGATTATGTCTAAAACCATGTTCACCGAACGGACCCAAGAAAGCCCCACCATCACACACCATACTCTTAGAGTGTATTATGGGGTAATAAAGGGATATGTAACAAGACCATATCATTATTATTATGTGAATTAACTGTGTATAGAATAATTAATACACATTCATTATATTATTTTTACTTTGTAAATGATTTTTAAATCACAAATTGTATTTTTGGGTTTATATTAAAATTTATTTAAGAAATATATTTTGAGGAATTAATGGATTTTAGAATTAAATAATATTTTAATAAAATATTATTATTAAAATCCTTTTATTAAATATAAGTGATCAAATAATTTTTATAAATTCAATTATAATTTTTATAAAATCTTGAAAACTGTTTCTATCAAAACCTCTCAATTTTCAATAAATGTCGATTTTTATTCTAAAAGTAAAAAATAAAATATTTATAAAATTATTTATATAAAATTAATATTATTTTTTGGAATCATGATGTCAAAATTATCCAATGGTGAATTTTTCATAGTTCTCTGATATAATCGAATTTTTGGGTAAAAATTAAATACTGTATAAATATATAAGGTGTTTTATGACATCATAATGACCCCATAGTGATGTAATAAAATACTATAAAGGGTATATTATTTGAAATATATGTTCTAATTTAAAATTATATAATTTTATGTTTATTTTATTTATTTTTTAAAGCCTTATTGAATCCTCCAAGTCATATAAAATATTTTAATATTTTAAAATAATTTCCTTGAAAGTGTGACTAACCTCTATATAATCAAGGGAAATATTTTAATATATTAGGCCCTTGGCCTCATAAAATAATTTATACCACTCCAATTTTCTATAAAACATGGTAATAACCCATGGTATGTTTTTTGGTTTTGAATATTTTAGTGTGTAGGGTCCAAAACCAAAATAATAAAGAATTCCCCCAGCTTTCGTATATAAACCCACCCAAGCACCCATTTATATTAATTCAAGATCTTTTAATCTCTACCACCCTCTGAAACCTAATCCCTAGAGTCCCCATAAGTCTCCCCCAAGCTCCCAAGAAGCCTCCCCCAATCCATTGTGATCACACATCCAAGTAAGGGATTCCTCTCCTCCCCATTGAATTAAAGCACCTTTTTTGAGATTGGTTCTTTTAATATCAATTTCTTTTATTTAAATTCATTTTTAATAATTAAATTACTGTTTAATTTATTCTTTTTTAATTTGTATCATTTATCCTCCCCCATTTGGACCCTTACCTAATCCATTACTATGCCGAAATTCTGTAATTGATCTTTCACCCTCCTCTTTTATCAAGCATTCTTTTTATGTTATATCTTTTAATTTATTTTATTCCTATGTTTTGATATGTTTATAAATATTCTAATTACTTTATATTTCATGTATAAATTGTAATGTTCACTTTAACTCTTATTTACCCCTCTTATGAACCCAAATGTACACCTGTTACCATGCCGAATTTTCATAAGGGGTCTCTCTCTCTCCTTTTTCTTCAAGCACCTCTTTTATGTCTTGCCTTTTAATTTCCATTTTCCTGATTTGGGAAATGTTATTACATACCTACATACCTTTAATTTTGGGTATACATTATGGTATTCTCCTTTCACTCCC
This sequence comes from Viscum album, assembly GCA_963277665.1. Taxonomy (NCBI): domain Eukaryota; kingdom Viridiplantae; phylum Streptophyta; class Magnoliopsida; order Santalales; family Viscaceae; genus Viscum; species Viscum album. The sequence continues at coordinate 611,908,727 of OY728163.1, read as the reverse complement.
ATTAATCCACTATGAGATCCTTTATACCCACCTGTTACTATACCGAAATTCTGTAAGTGATTTCTCTCTTCTCTTTTCCATTAAAGCATTTCTTTTATATTATGAATATAAATTCCATTTCACATGTGGGAATATTATATTCCATGATCCCTTTACTGTAAATCCCATATATAAATTATGAGATAATCTTTTCTCTCTCATCATCCCAATTTATGAATTTTCATATGATGTTGTTATGCTGCCAAAATTACACTGCGATTTTCCATACCTGAATCATCATGTAGTTAATACCATACCCATTCCTCTATCAAGGGTATTCAACTTTATACACACATAATTATCTAATGGTGACTAAAATTTATATATTCCACATTACTTTATCATGGAATAAATTATGATTTTAATGAATCAAAGTTATATGATCTATGTGGAACACTTAAGCATGTGATTGAAATGATAATAAAGGGTTTGCCCTGATAGTGCTCCAATGAATTGGGTAATGTTTAGTATCATGATACATCATTTTGGGATAGGTTTTTACCTGGTTCCTTTATAGTAATTTTCCCCCATGTTGGGATAGGGGTTTACATGATTCCTTTATGTTAATGATGTGGTGTTTTATATTGTCTCCACATTTCCATGTTATGATAATCATGTTATAACATGTTCATGTTTATAATATGCTCTATTGATATGTTTATTTCCTAAAATGTATTTTATTATTCATGTTATTCCTTGTTTACTCCCTTACTGGGCTTTATAGCCACCCAATTTTTATGTATGTCCTCAGGTTATCCCATACAATGCTAAGTACGAAGAAATGTTGTGTTCATGTAAAATAATTTTTCAATAACGATGTGTATTTCATGTTTTAAGTTATTATGTAATGTTCCTAAGACCAAAGAAACTATAACTCTAGATCTTCTAAGGTTTATTAAGTGAAATTTTATGTAATAAATCATGTCTAAATATGAAATAAAGAGCTGGGTCATTATATTACTGTTCCCACCATCACTTGGCTATTTAGTTAGGTCATAATGATAGTCATATCATATATTAATCATGGATATTTTAGTGGAAAACCCTATTACCAAATCCATTATATATGTAATATCATACCTATTCTTATGTAATATTATCTTATAGGTTTTCCCATCTAATTATAACCCAAAGAATAGGATAAATATGTGTATATAACTCTTAAGGTCGCCAATAATATTCTTTACTTACACAAGATAATTTATGGTCACTTAGCATCAGAATGAACCAACCCGGTTGGATGATAAAAAAATTATCATTTTGGAAGTAATATAATACTTAGTATTTTTAAAGGGTTTTATTGTCACACCATCTAATCTTATAATTTTATTTTACATTTATTCATGCTTATAATGATTTAGATTTTCAATCCATGTTCCTTACACCAAATCAATATGTTCAAACCATATCGATGTGTAACTATAAGGCCCCAGCCTTAAACCTTACTTAATCTTGAGTTATTACAATATTACACATTGAGGATCTTTTCGGGTTTAGAGTTTTAGAGAATTAGATCATAAAACTTGCATTACATTCCACATATAAACAAAGTGGTTACATAAAGATAGTATTCTTCATTCCCATCAATGGAAACACATTTAAAATAAAACATGGATTATTTCTTGACACATCCTTGACTCTATCATCTTATCATGTACCTTTCCCTTGACCTGTGAAAAACATTTCAAAAACTTGGGATGAGCATAAAAACTCAGTATGGGTTATAAAAACATGGAAAGGAAACATGGGTACATACATACATAAGAGTGAAATCATACTTTACCCATAAAACATAATCACTTTAACATACCTCATAAAATCATGAATAAATCATAGAAATCATAAGACATAAAGGTAACTTGAGGCATTCATAACATTCTTACGTAGGGAGTAACCCTCTTGGTTACGTTTGGAATACCCATCACAGTATATTCCCTAAAAATCTCTTCGGAGAAACCTTAATGTTTCACTCCTTCGCGTTACCCAATGCATTGGAGAGCTATAACGGGCTCACCCGCCCTTAGTTTATCACGGAACCACCCGTCTTCATAATAATGCCCAAGGACCATAACATAATCATATCACATAAAACATGCATAAAGGAAACATAACATTTCCACATTTCAATCACGAGATATCAATACAACACATTGATATAATAAAAACATTATGAAAACCATTTTCAATACCAAAGTAAAACATGGTATTTATTTTTCTTTTAAAAAAGAAGGTATGGCTTGTAGAGGAAGCTGAAACTCAAATAACGGTTACGACGGCGGAGAAGTCGTTGTCGCCGCATACGTACGAAAAAAACATTCCATTTTGTCGTTTAGTAAACGCTTCGTATAAAAAAAGATTCCTTTTGAATAAACGTAAAAGTCAAAGGGGTTTATACACCGTATAAAAGAAAGTTGTGTATAAAATAAAATATGCCTCAACGAAAGGAGATTGAGACGAAGTCCCATACAAAGATAATTTTTAAAATAAAATAGATACATTATGTGTATTCACTATAAGTACACATAAATAAAGTACAAATACAAGATAAGACATAATAACATAATGACATAATTTGAAAATAGGATATTAACCCAAAGAATGGAAATTGGGTTAAGAAGTTCCCATACCTCGTATCTGACTTGACCCGACCGTTCTTTAAACTCCTGAATAATAAACTTTAGTTAATCTCTACTTGATTATGAATCTTTTCCAAGTTCATTATTTCTTTTATACCTTGTTATGAACATCATGAAATCATTTAAGTTAATAATGTTCATTTTGTCGGTATTTGGTTCTTAAGTCAAAAATTGACTTCTTATACTTACATGTTGTTAATTTGGTCAAAGGTTCATTATATCCAGAATGGTATTCATTATGTAGATATCATATATGTCATATATATCCAGTACATACATTCATTTATAATATTACATCACATTTAGAGGTAAGAAATGAAATGCACCGTTCATGGAGACGGTAAGCCGTACGTACGCATGAACGCTACTTTCATTTCTTTGTCATATTAATGGAATTAAAACTAAATGATAGGTATGTATATTTTAATTCCAGAATTATATTCATCATTTAGATATATCATTAATTATATATATCCATTATATACATGTACTTTTAATAGTACATTACATTTGGGGATAAGAAATGAAATGCACCGTTCATGGAGACGGTAGTCCGTACGTACGCATGAACGCTACCTTCATTTCTATCTCATACATTAATGGAAATAAATAATAATGATATGTAGGTATATTATAATTCCAGTATAAAATCATATATAATAACTTTAAATCCATCCTTTACACGTCCCACATATGGCATTAACGAATCACATCACTTTGAGGGGGCGGTAGTCCGCACTTCCTTAAATGAAGATATCGCGTATACCCATAATGGAAGCCATAAAGCATGACCAAAATGAAGAAAAACAGAAGATTAAGGAAAACATATACATAATATATATCATATATAAAAATAGTGACATCATAATGGCCACCTTTGAAGGTGTTAAATGAGTATTGAACAATCATCGTTTCGGGAGGCATAATTTCGCCATCCACGGAAAACGTATGTTCTTTAACCATTTGATGTAGTTGTGTGAGAGTGTAGCTCAAATAACTCTTATAACAACATCCTAGTATATTGATGATACTGGTGTTGTTACAAAAGAAGTAAATAAAAAGAGTTTAGGGGGTTGGAGAAGCAAAATAAAACAAATGAGCATGAGAGGATGAATTACCTTAAAAAGTGTAACTCCTTTTGATTTGAGCTTAAAGGCTTCCTTTGAAAGGATTCTGCCCAAGGGGAATCCTCTAGGATGAGGAGAGGGATGTGGAGAGAGCAAATGGGCAGGGGTTGGCCGAGCCAATGGCTTGAAGAGTGTGTGAAATGAGGTAGAGGTGGGGGCCTTTTATAAGGGGAGAGGAGGGGCAATTTTGGAAAGTAAAGAAATATAACTTTATTTGAAAATGTGTTTCGGTTTTAAAAGGTCCCACATTGATAGAATTCGTGGATAAGGTGATAAGGATTCGAAATCCACTCATCCAATTGGTTTTGGCCATGTGTAGGTTTTAGAGTTTACATTATCTTTCCATTTTATTTTAATCGTCAAATAATGATGTCATCGCTGCATCATTATTATGTCATAAATAATTAAATTTATTTAATGTCTAAAAATTATAAAACAAATACTATGATGTAGGAAATCTTTTTATCTTTCCAATGACTATTTATAATCAAAATTTGGACTTGTATAACCCCACTTAAAAATTGTTTTCGCAAAACATATTATGTTTGTGTCATTTTCACTTTAACATTTAATAAAAAGTAATTTATGTTATTTCCCAACAAAAGTGGATACATGGGGTCCCCAAGTTAGGCCATGACTTGTCTTGGTCGGCCATGACACAACCAATGAGGTTGGGACATGTGTCTAGGTCATTTTATATTATTAAAGCATTATTTATACATTAAACTACCCTAATTACCACTAATCGCGATTAAGAACTTAATAAGTTACTATTCACCAAAAAATTATTTTAATCTCATTGAACCACATTTTACTTCTTAATGACAACCATGTATGTCGGATTTTCAAAATTCAATACACATTAGTGGTAAACTTTAATTTAACTGAAAAAACAGTTTGCTTGATTACCACTTAGTGGTTTCACTATTCATCAAAATTGAAGTTTTTCAGAAAATTACCAAAAATTCACTCTAAGCTATATTTGATATTCCGAATTCAAAAATGAAGTCCATTTTACAAAATTCAAATCATATAAGTCACATTAATTAATTTAATAATTAATTCCCGCTGCCAGAGCAAATAGCGTGTTTTTACAAAACAATAAGTATCAAAAGATTGACACCAGTTTAAGTCTAATTTCAAATCGAAATTGATTCCAATGACCACCATTGGATAAAATGGTAAAAATATATTCTAATTTCACTTTAAAACCAATTCAAAAGATAATCTAATCATATAAATAAATTAGATCAAAAAGAGGTTTTGAATTAAAATGCAACATTTTACACTATTCATAAAAAAATGAACTTTATCAGAAAGGTTCCAAAAAATTACACAAAGTAAAATTTGATGTCCCGATTCTTAAGAAGATTTATATTTGGTCCAATAGAAAGTAAAAGAGTGATCAAAACTATATTTAATGACGGTTCACCATTAAAAGGTGATAAGTGAACCTTTAGTGAAAATTAGAGTATAAAAGCCTAAAATTGAACTCTTTCCATATTTTAAGCCTTTATCTTTTATTGGGTAAATGTATAAACATTTAAAAACATATCTATTTATATTTTAGTTATTTCTATTCATTCCCGCCAGTACAACGGCTACTTGTTAACTAACATTTAAAATAATATTATTATATTACTAGTGTGCTACGTAAGTTTCAAAGAAACTCATCGTTGCGTATCGGGTACGCTATCGAACATAGCAACCCCTTTTAATTAAAATTCATATTTAATTCTCTAATATTAATAAATATGAAAATTATTTATTCTTTAATTACCTGGGATGTTACATCCTTCCCCCCTTTTGGGAATTGCGTCCTCGCAATTTTATTCACTTATCAAAATAAGTGGGGGTATTTAACCCTCATAGCATTTTCAGATTCCCACGTTGCCTCTTCAATCACATGGTTTTTCCACAAAACCTTTACCTGCTTAATCACCTTATTCCGTAACACTTGCTCCATGTGGTCAAGAATCTGGACCGGTTGTTCCTCATAAGATAGGTTCTCTTCCAGCTGAACTACCTCTGGACTCAAAACATGAGATGGATCTGGCATATACTTTCTCAACATCGAAACGTGAAAAACATTGTGTACCTGAGATAAACTCGGAGGTAAAGCCACTCGGTATGCAACTGATCCAACTCTTTCCAGAATTTCGTATGGTCCAATGAACCTTGGACTCAACTTTCCTTTCTTACCAAATCTCATCACACTTTTCCAAGGAGAAACCTTGAGAAAAACATGATCACCCACCTCGAAAGATAGATCCTTCCTCCGGTTATCCTCATAACTCTTCTGCCTGCTCTGAGCTGTTCTCATGTGTTTCTGAATCAGCTGAACTTTTTCTGCCATCTCTTCTACCAATTCTGGTCCCATCAACTTTCTTTCACCCACTTCATCCCAGAAAGCTGGAGTTCGACACTGCTTCCCATATAATGCCTGAAATGGTGCCATCTGTATACTGGAATGGAAACTGTTATTATATGAAAACTCAACCAAAGAAAGATGTTGGTCCCAACTTCCCTGATAATCCATAGAACAAGCTCATAGCATATCCTCCAATGTCTGAATTGTTCGTTCTGACTGCCCATCTGATTGAGGATGAAAAGCTGTACTAAAATTTAATTTAGTACCCAACGACTTCTGAAGGCCTTTCCAAAAGTTAGAAGTAAACCTGGGATCACGATCCGATACAATGGAGAGAGGAACTCCATGTAACCTGACTATCTCTTTAAGATACAAACGGGAAAGTTGATCAAGAGAGAAAGTATCTCGTATAGCAAGGAAATGAGAAGACTTGGTCAAGCGATCAACAATAACCCAGATTTCATTATTACCTCGAGACGTCTTCGGTAATCCAACAACAAAGTCCATGGATATATTCTCCCATTTCCACTCTGGCACTGGTAAAGGCTGAAGCATCCCTTTCGGTAACTGCCGCTCTGCTTTAACCTGTTGACATGTCAAACACTTCACAGTAAAATCAGCAATATCTCTTTTCATTCCATCCCACCAGTAATACTCCCGCAGATCTCTATACATCTTAGTACTGCCCGGATGAACTGAAAACGGAGAACTATGAGCTTCACATAACAACTCTCTCTTCAACTGTGAATCACAAGGCACACATAACCTCTTCACAAACCTCAAAACACAAACACAAACTTATCCAAGAACTCATGGAAAATTTTATTCATAAGGTCCATGAATACAGCAGGTGCATTGGTTAACCCAAAAGGCATAACTACAAATTCATAATGGCCATATCTAGTACGGAACGCAGTCTTCGGAACGTCTGCTTCTTTTACTTTCAACTGATGGTACCCCGACCTCAAGTCAATCTTCGAAAAATACTGAGCTCCCTGGAGCTGACACCACTTCATTCGATGGCCCAACATCCGCTGAAGTAGTTGCAAAGGATTTCACCACCCCTTTCTGCTTGTAGTCTAACTGCTTCCCATCACTCAAGCTCCTTGTCGGACACTCGTTTGCATAGTGACCCATCTCATTGCACTTAAAACATTTCACTAACTGTAAATCAAATTTGTTTTTACCTTCACCTTGATCCTTTTCAGTGAAATCACGAGCCTTATGTCCCATCTTACCACATCGGTAGCACTTCCCAGAATTCAGAAGACATTCCCCAGCATGCCTTTTGCCACATTTATCACAAACTGGAAACTTAGTTCTCTTACCATCAGACTTCTTTGAAGAATTCTTACCTTTCTCCTGCCACCTCGGTCTCTTCTTCTGCTGGTTGTTATAGAACACTTGGTCATCGGCAAACTCCATTTCCACCTTCTCAGCACATCGAACAAGCTTTTCATAACTTTTAAACTCTCGAGAAGCTAATGCCCTTCAATACTTTGGCTTTAATCCTGAGTAAAAACGATTGATTTTACTATCAAGGTCCCGGATAAAATTGGGAGCATACCTTGCCAATCGAGTGAACCTTTCTTCATAGGCAGCCACTGAGTCTTCCTCTTGCCTCAATTCCAAGAATTGCTTTTCCATCCTAAGTCGAACAGCCTTAGGAAAATACTTCTCAAGAAACATACCTTTGAATTCATCCCAGTCAAGAGCATCAATCTCATCGGCATCCCTGATATTTTTAACCATAGACCACCACTGATCTGCTTCACCCTCCAAACGGTAAATAGCAAGACTAACCTTTTGATTGTCTGAACACCCCATGACATCAAAAATCTTCTCCAGTGCTTTAATCCACCCTTCAGCTTGCACAGGGTCAGATGATCCTCTGAATGATGGGGGATGTTGCCTCATGAAATGTTCCACCATTGACATGTTCCTATGCGGTTGATCTGGCTGATCTCGTGCATGGATACCACCACCATTTATAGCCTGAGTCAACTGTGCCATCACTGCAACAAACTGTTCAGTTCCGATTCCGACCATCTCAGGTTGCTGATTTGGAAGGTTGTCTTCCTCCTGATGTCGTCCCAACATATCTGCTTTGTTTCCTCTGCGGAAAACCATTCTGAACACCGAAATATCTTAGGCGAAGCAACATGGTAATCCGTAAATGCTATATCATTTCAATCATATTATAATTTAACACTTTTCTAACTCCTAAAGTTGTCTAAACCGACCTCTGATACCAACTATAAGGCCCCAGCCTTAAACCTTACTTAATCTTGAGTTATTACAAGATTACACATTGAGGATCTTTTCGGGTTTAGAGTTTTAGAGAATTAGATCATAAAACTTGCATTACATTCCACATATAAACAAAGTGGTTACATAAAGATAGTATTCTTCATTCCCATCAATGGAAACACATTTAAAATAAAACATGGATTATTTCTTGACACATCCTTGACTCTATCATCTTATCATGTACCTTTCCCTTGACCTGTGAAAAACATTTCAAAAACTTGGGATGAGCATAAAAACTCAGTATGGGTTATAAAAACATGGAAAGGAAACATGGGTACATACATACATAAGAGTGAAATCATACTTTACCCATAAAACATAATCACTTTAACATACCTCATAAAATCATGAATAAATCATAGAAATCATAAGACATAAAGGTAACTTGAGGCATTCATAACATTCTTACGTAGGGAGTAACCCTCTTGGTTACGTTTGGAATACCCATCACAGTATATTCCCTAAAAATCTCTTCGGAGAAACCTTAATGTTTCACTCCTTCGCGTTACCCAATGCATTGGAGAGCTATAACGGGCTCACCCGCCCTTAGTTTATCACGGAACCACCCGTCTTCATAATAATGCCCAAGGACCATAACATAATCATATCACATAAAACATGCATAAAGGAAACATAACATTTCCACATTTCAATCACGAGATATCAATACAACACATTGATATAATAAAAACATTATGAAAACCATTTTCAATACCAAAGTAAAACATGGTATTTATTTTTCTTTTAAAAAAGAAGGTATGGCTTGTAGAGGAAGCTGAAACTCAAATAACGGTTACGACGGCGGAGAAGTCGTTGTCGCCGCATACGTACGAAAAAAACATTCCATTTTGTCGTTTAGTAAACGCTTCGTATAAAAAAAGATTCCTTTTGAATAAACGTAAAAGTCAAAGGGGTTTATACACCGTATAAAAGAAAGTTGTGTATAAAATAAAATATGCCTCAACGAAAGGAGATTGAGACGAAGTCCCATACAAAGATAATTTTTAAAATAAAATAGATACATTATGTGTATTCACTATAAGTACACATAAATAAAGTACAAATACAAGATACGACATAATAACATAATGACATAATTTGAAAATAGGATATTAACCCAAAGAATGGAAATTGGGTTAAGAAGTTCCCATACCTCGTATCTGACTTGACCCGACCGTTCTTTAAACTCCTGAATAATAAACTTTAGTTAATCTCTACTTGATTATGAATCTTTTCCAAGTTCATTATTTCTTTTATACCTTGTTATGAACATCATGAAATCATTTAAGTTAATAATGTTCATTTTGTCGGTATTTGGTTCTTAAGTCAAAAATTGACTTCTTATACTTACATGTTGTTAATTTGGTCAAAGGTTCATTATATCCAGAATGGTATTCATTATGTAGATATCATATATGTCATATATATCCAGTACATACATTCATTTATAATATTACATCACATTTAGAGGTAAGAAATGAAATGCACCGTTCATGGAGACGGTAAGCCGTACGTACGCATGAACGCTACTTTCATTTCTTTGTCATATTAATGGAATTAAAACTAAATGATAGGTATGTATATTTTAATTCCAGAATTATATTCATCATTTAGATATATCATTAATTATATATATCCATTATATACATGTACTTTTAATAGTACATTACATTTGGGGATAAGAAATGAAATGCACCGTTCATGGAGACGGTAGTCCGTACGTACGCATGAACGCTACCTTCATTTCTATCTCATACATTAATGGAAATAAATAATAATGATATGTAGGTATATTATAATTCCAGTATAAAATCATATATAATAACTTTAAATCCATCCTTTACACGTCCCACATATGGCATTAACGAATCACATCACTTTGAGGGGGCGGTAGTCCGCACTTCCTTAAATGAAGATATCGCGTATACCCATAATGGAAGCCATAAAGCATGACCAAAATGAAGAAAAACAGAAGATTAAGGAAAACATATACATAATATATATCATATATAAAAATAGTGACATCATAATGGCCACCTTTGAAGGTGTTAAATGAGTATTGAACAATCATCGTTTCGGGAGGCATAATTTCGCCATCCACGGAAAACGTATGTTCTTTAACCATTTGATGTAGTTGTGTGAGAGTGTAGCTCAAATAACTCTTATAACAACATCCTAGTATATTGATGATACTGGTGTTGTTACAAAAGAAGTAAATAAAAAGAGTTTAGGGGGTTGGAGAAGCAAAATAAAACAAATGAGCATGAGAGGATGAATTACCTTAAAAAGTGTAACTCCTTTTGATTTGAGCTTAAAGGCTTCCTTTGAAAGGATTCTGCCCAAGGGGAATCCTCTAGGATGAGGAGAGGGATGTGGAGAGAGCAAATGGGCAGGGGTTGGCCGAGCCAATGGCTTGAAGAGTGTGTGAAATGAGGTAGAGGTGGGGGCCTTTTATAAGGGGAGAGGAGGGGCAATTTTGGAAAGTAAAGAAATATAACTTTATTTGAAAATGTGTTTCGGTTTTAAAAGGTCCCACATTGATAGAATTCGTGGATAAGGTGATAAGGATTCGAAATCCACTCATCCAATTGGTTTTGGCCATGTGTAGGTTTTAGATTTTACATTATCTTTCCATTTTATTTTAATCGTCAAATAATGATGTCATCGCTGCATCATTATTATGTCATAAATAATTAAATTTATTTAATGTCTAAAAATTATAAAACAAATACTATGATGTAGGAAATCTTTTTATCTTTCCAATGACTATTTATAATCAAAATTTGGACTTGTATAACCCCACTTAAAAATTGTTTTCGCAAAACATATTATGTTTGTGTCATTTTCACTTTAACATTTAATAAAAAGTAATTTATGTTATTTCCCAACAAAAGTGGATACATGGGGTCCCCAAGTTAGGCCATGACTTGTCTTGGTCGGCCATGACACAACCAATGAGGTTGGGACATGTGTCTAGGTCATTTTATATTATTAAAGCATTATTTATACATTAAACTACCCTAATTACCACTAATCGCGATTAAGAACTTAATAAGTTACTATTCACCAAAAAATTATTTTAATCTCATTGAACCACATTTTACTTCTTAATGACAACCATGTATGTCGGATTTTCAAAATTCAATACACATTAGTGGTAAACTTTAATTTAACTGAAAAAACAGTTTGCTTGATTACCACTTAGTGGTTTCACTATTCATCAAAATTGAAGTTTTTCAGAAAATTACCAAAAATTCACTCTAAGCTATATTTGATATTCCGAATTCAAAAATGAAGTCCATTTTACAAAATTCAAATCATATAAGTCACATTAATTAATTTAATAATTAATTCCCGCTGCCAGAGCAAATAGCGTGTTTTTACAAAACAATAAGTATCAAAAGATTGACACCAGTTTAAGTCTAATTTCAAATCGAAATTGATTCCAATGACCACCATTGGATAAAATGGTAAAAATATATTCTAATTTCACTTTAAAACCAATTCAAAAGATAATCTAATCATATAAATAAATTAGATCAAAAAGAGGTTTTGAATTAAAATGCAACATTTTACACTATTCATAAAAAAATGAACTTTATCAGAAAGGTTCCAAAAAATTACACAAAGTAAAATTTGATGTCCCGATTCTTAAGAAGATTTATATTTGGTCCAATAGAAAGTAAAAGAGTGATCAAAACTATATTTAATGACGGTTCACCATTAAAAGGTGATAAGTGAACCTTTAGTGAAAATTAGAGTATAAAAGCCTAAAATTGAACTCTTTCCATATTTTAAGCCTTTATCTTTTATTGGGTAAATGTATAAACATTTAAAAACATATCTATTTATATTTTAGTTATTTCTATTCATTCTCGCCAGTACAACGGCTACTTGTTAACTAACATTTAAAATAATATTATTATATTACTAGTGTGCTACGTAAGTTTCAAAGAAACTCATCGTTGTGTATCGGGTACGCTATCGAACATAGCAACCCCTTTTAATTAAAATTCATATTTAATTCTCTAATATTAATAAATATGAAAATTATTTATTCTTTAATTACCTGGGATGTTACAGTAACTCTTTACACTTCTCATAGATTGTGTTTCTAATATAAATTAAACACCAAATATATTTATATATATCCATTTCCCTCACATGCATAGGTTATATGAAACCATTTCCTATAAATTCTTAGAATCGTATGGAATTAACATTCCCCATAAGAGTAATAAAAGAGAGACAGGTATCCTATAATGAACTTGAATCAAATGCCCAAATGGTACATAAACTAAGACTATCACTGAGCCCAAGGGAACTCCACAATCCTAAAGGGTTGGTGACTACTACCACATTTTTTTGAATAATATTTGTGAATGATTAACTTAAACTGATTGTTATAGTAATCCATGGCCAGATTCATCCTAGGAACTGGTTTGACTCATCCATATATTAGACATATCCATAATTAAATGAATAATTATCATATAGTAACTGAATAATAGTATAAAAGAAACAAAACCATCTATACATGAATGCAACTAGAATATAAAAGTAAAGTCCACATGTAACAACACTAATAAAAAAATTATATCTAAATAGATGTGACATAACTAAAAAGAATAGGTGATGTGATACCACTACTTCTACTTAAATGGTCCTCTTCTCAAATACCATATATATTCTGGATACAAAAACCTAAATTAGTAACCTAGCCAACCAATATGAAAATCCATAGCTATCAAGTATACCTTTTCATACCTAAAATATAGTGCATGATGTTTTATGTCAATTAGAGTTTCCATGAGGGGTGTGAGCATATACATTATTAATAGGACACCACCAATGTGCCTTAACTCAAAACTGAACAAATAGGTGTATGCATGAAAATTCTTACTAATTTATATATATATAACAAAATAGTGTTATTAATAGTCAACAATTGTAATGTGGATATAATAATAATATTGTGGCTGGAAGATGTAATTAAAGTTATATCAAGTAAATTCCTATATTGGAAAGGTTCATACATGAACTACCTTCTTTAAGACTAATGATTGGAATTTGGTATAACTCGGATCGGAAAACTATGATTATTATTTTAGTTAATGAAAATATTCCTGGTAAAAACTCATACTATGGATAAGTTAAGGTGTGGAAAAGATTCAAAGAACTACCATCTAATCCCATGGAAAGGGGGAATGGGTAAATAGTTTTTAGGGTGCAGCACCTATCCCATTGAACCCTATATATAAATGCCTAGAATACATACTTATAGTTTATATGATAATAATATAAACATACCCATTGTAATTTTATCATAATTTATCAATGAATTATATGTGATCAAGGAATCATTACAATTTATATCGACTAAAATACTAAATATAACAAAGTAATAACATGCTCAAGATATTGAAGTTTTATTCATTCTTAAGTAACACTTTTATTATAACAACCATCATGATCAATAAATCAAAAATCAAAATGTAACCTTGTGCTACACTTCCCTTCAAATAAATTAATTATAATTCAAAATTACACATATTATAACATATAACATGAGTAGTCCAAGGTACCACATTATGGAAACCTGAAAAGTATGAAAGCATCATTCCAAACATAGCACAAATAAAGGAATAAGTCACAACTGGATCATACTTTGAAAAAACAAGTGAATAATAAACTATGGAAATAGTTACAAAAAAGTTTGTTAATTATATTCTTATCTAAGATTTATTGGTGAACTAGATTCTAATTCATGACACTCAATTGAAGAGGTAAGAGTTTGTATTCTAAAAATTCTTCCACGTTTAAACTTCTTTAATGAAAACTACTCATGCTTTGAGATGTTTTTCTAAAATTGTAATATGAAAAAAAAATTGAGGTAAGTTATATGTTCTAAATAAAAATTTAACTTGGAATAAGTATCAACAATAATTTTATAAGTTCAAAAAATAAATATGAAAGTCGGCGTAAAACATTTTCAAAGTGAGAAAAATGGTTTTCACAAAACATGGTTTACCAAGAAGATTATCTTTATGATGTAAAGGTATTTGTATAATTTATTCCTGAAATAAATATTTTATTAAAATGATTTCATCTTCAAAAAATATATTTATATTATCATTTAAGATAATAAAATAATATAAATGCATTACCTCCTCTCTAAACTTGGCTAACCCCACCATCAATACATTCTATTAACAAGAGGTTAAGAATGGTTCATGACTTTAAATTCATTTAGGATAGAGTGGGAATTAAGTATAATGCCTTATATAATTTATGAAAAACTCATGATGATACATTTTTTAAACTATAATGTTCACTTAAAAGAGTCTAGCATTAGGTTTAGATCCAAGCTTGCTAGAAGCCCTCAAATTACATAATTAATGGGAAACAACTACCACTATGGGATGCAAGTTCCAACCTCAAGTAAATTAGAATCTATATATATATATCAAATTGGTATTATTGATAGAAAATATAAGGCATATGGATATAAAAGAACATTACAATAACAAACATAAATCTTAACAACACTCATTATAGCAATACATCGATGTGAAAAACCAAGAATTTATAAAAGAATAATTTATATTTAAATCCATGTATTAAAGTTTACCAAGTAGAGAAATAGTAATTAATGTTTTGTTATAGATAAAAGAAATTGAATAGAGAAAAAGTTAACTTGTTATACTAAAATACCATTAAAACCCCATTCATTCGTAATTATGGAAATAAATTTTAATCTTTACTACGAGTTTAGAAAAACAAGCAGAAGGCATGTCATAGGTATAACCTAGATATTCACTAAATGGTTTATAACCCCTAAGAAAACTGATATAATTATTTTCCATTCATATAAACCTTAATAAACCACTAAAAAAATAAAACAATATTCAATCACCAAATAAATGAAATTACACAATCTCTATATCCAAATAATATCTCACCCAAAGTTAAACATAGGAAAACCAATCCAAAATTATACCTGAGATCATAACAGCCAAAATTCCAAAGAAAATACACCTAAATATTATACAATCACGTCCCAAAATCATCAAAACCATTGAAAAATCCACAACTTAATCACTTCATATCAAAATAGTAAAGAATATATAGAAAATAGCCCATTGGAACTTTCATGACTCAATAAAAGTGGGATCATTAATATATGGGATGATTTCACCATGAATTAGTGAAATAATATTACCAAATCAACAAATAAATTGGGTTAAATATTGGATAAAAAATATATTATGGAGATAAGAAGTAGTTTAGAGAAACAACATCAAACTAGTGGAGGAATCTCCCTAAAGAACCTTAAATCTGGTCTGAGAGGAGGGAGATGGAGAGTACTTCTAGGCACACCAATGGTGGAGAAGAAATGAGCTTTTAGGGGAAATTTTAGGGTTTTAAATGTGGGTAGGGAAAATTTGTAACAAACCAAGACATTACAATATATTTTTTAAGGATAAATTTAATCTCATAAATAGCTTGTGATGCTAGCAACACCGGGTTCAAAAAAAACATTGTTTAGTCACGCCGTGCATAATTAATTTTAAATTTAATTTTAAAAATTTTAGAAATATTATTTGAAAAAGTAAAATCTATTTTTTAAATAATAATATCATAATTATCTTAGGGTTTATTTTTTATATTTTTATGAAATGTTTCATTTTTTTATGAATAGTGAAAAAATATTGAATTTTAATTAAAAATTGCATTTTCATTTATATAATTTATAATGTTAAATTATATTTTGAATTTATTTTAAATTAATATTAGTTAAATTATACATGAATTAATCCATTTTTTCATCTTAATCAATTTCTTTTTGAATTGATATATAAAAACTTTGTAAACTTTTGAGCATTTTCACTTTAGAAACCTACATTCTCACTACATCCATGGGAATAATTTTAAATTAAAATTTTCTAATTATGTGAAATGAATTTAGAAATATTTATTTCATATTTGTAATCAGAATAATTTATAAATTCAAATAAGTTCAATTTAATTTTTGACCAAAATGAATAGTGAATTCATTAAATAATTAATTATCGCCATTAAGGTAAAAATGGATTTACCAAGGGTTAAAATAGAATGATAAGAGTGAAAATGATCTAAAATATTATCTTAAATTTATTGAATGAATTTATTCAAAACTTTTCCATCATATTATTTGAAATATGGAAATTTAATTCCAATTAACTTTGAATATGACCAATATCAATGTTAATTAAAGAAAAAGAAAAAAAATACTTTTCTTACTTTTATTATCTATAAAGCTTTTGAATAGAAAAAATTGTTTTAGATATATTATTTTTAAATATAAATTATTTTTTTATCATGAAAATTTATTTTTAATTTTTAGAGAAGAAATAATTACTAAAAATGCTTAAGAAACTCTCACACAATAGTTATTTAGTTAACATTAAATTAAATAAATGATACAAAAAAAATTTAAAAGTGAAGTAAATTGAGTGAATTATTATGTTTAATAAATTTTATAGATTAACATATCAAGTTATACATGTTTTAAAAAAACATATTCGAATTACATCATTGTCTTGATATATTTAAATTCATATGAAAGGAATTATGTAAAAATTGACAATAATGTTATTTTATAACAAATGATATTTTATTAATTAATTTAACCTGACTGAAAATCTTATATTCTAAAAATTAATTTATAAAAGTTAATAAATATCAACTATGTTCCATTAATGGACCAATTTATATTTTATAATGACTATATTGAACCCTAAATAGTAAAAAACATTGTTAGTGCAATTAATGTTAAAATAGTGTTTTTCCGTGTACATGCATTTCTATTAAAATAAATTTTCAACTCGCATTGTACTTTTAATTGATAAATTGGATTTAATAAATATAATAAGTGGTTAAAAATTATCTAATAAGAATTAATTATATATATTCTTAATGGAAAAATTATCGAGGTTAGAAAACTAGTTACCTAGTGAAAAACCAAAATGGTAAAAATAAGAAAACTTATAAGTTAAGGAAAAACAATGTTTAAAAATGTATTTTATTGTGTGGTGGAGTTTTTTATAAACAATATCATCCTTAAACCCCATTAATTATCAATATTTTATCCAATTGAGTTAATATTTACCTCGTAAAATTCAATAATTTTGGGTATTTAAAAATTATCACTCCTCCTCAACTATAAAAGGGAATTCACTCCCCTCAATTCTTTAGACCTATCAATCCATATGGATCATAAAAACCCTTAAAAAATAACTTACCAAATTCCCTAACTTTATCCTATAAGAATTAGTTTTATTTTAAAGAAAACCTTTGATGGATTTAGTTCAATCCTAAGGAGGATATCTGAAGAAGAGTTAATGTTCTTCAACAAGCATCTTTATTTTACTTATTTTTCCACATTTTTAAGTTTTTATTAAACCATGATGATATAAAAATAATTATATTTTATATATTGGGATGTTTTCATAATAATTTAATTTTTTATATCCATCTCCACTCCCATTAAATGGGTTACAAAATAATTTTTTGTGTGTACAGCAGACTGTCGCCTCGTGAATTGATGTCATTCGTTCTTCCTTTACCACCTCTCAAGGTTGGGTATGATGATTTATATAAATTATATGTACGTTATTTATAACATATTTATACCTCTTGAGTCACTATATCATATATATATATGTATATTTACATTCCATTTTGTAGTAGATACGATATTGTCGCTCAAGTGTATGGCGGACTACCGCCTCATGAAGTGTTGTGATTCGTCTTTCACTAATGCTTCACATGGAATGTGATAAAGAAAAAGTTAATTATTATATGTAATGTAAATGAAATAATTATTATATTCATGAAATACTTATCATTATGTAATTAGAATATATATAATTTTATTTCCTTCCTTTTCACTCACATAAAGATGATAACATTGTTTTTGTATGTATGGACTACTGCCTCCACAAAGCGATGTGACTCTCTTTTCATCATCTCGCCACATGGATGATATATATATATATATATGTGTGTGTGTGTGTGTGTGTGTGTGTGTGTTTGTAAGTATATAATATGGTATATATGATACTAATATCATTATTTAAAGGTAAAATATTATTTACCTCATTTTTATAATGATCGTTAAAAATGGAAACTTTACTCAAGTGTACGTAAGGCCTACTGTCGCCATGATCATAATATTCTTCATTTTTCATAACCATCATTCATGATTGATCATCAAAGTATAATTAATTTATAAATATGATAATTATTTATTTATTAATATTATTTATATGATGAAAATCTATAATATGTTCAAGAACAAAATCTTTAATGACAAAACACGCATAATAAAACAAGGCAATTAACACCAAAAAACAATGAAAATAATGAATGATCATTAATGAGAAGGTGATAATATGTTATAAAAGGATAATATATGATATTATAAAAATTAATATGGTATTTTTATAATTTAATACATTGTTTAAAACCACTATACATGAGTTAAAATATTTTATAATAAAAAAGAAGCATGAGGTAAGAGATTTCATATCAATTTAAATTCCATTGTGACATATTTGCTATTATGCACCAATTCACATTTATGTGGTGTATATAATTCCCCTCTAACATGTAATATCATGATTCATTCATACTTTATGGTATTTTAAGTTCAAATTTTAATTATTTCATCCAAGGGGATTTGACTTAAAAATAACCAAGTGGTAAAAGTTAATATGAAATCTCACAGTCTTTTGTGATTGTTAACTTTCTCTTGAAACAATCACTTTATTATAATAATTTTTCATTAGAAATTAAATTTCTTATAAATATAAATATTATTATGTTATAAATATGATTATTTCCTAATATTTATACTATTTTACATATGGTGTTCAATTTGAATGTTATTTGATTAACTACTCAAATATTGATAAATATGTACCATTTACTCATTATAGACACTTAATGATAAGGCACATTTCTTATGAATTAAAATATTATTCAATCTATGAGGAATGAATTTATAAGTTATGACATGGGTTGGGGACCATTTATATAAATATTATCGATGCATTATTAGTCTTATGAGAGGAATCAGTTGGCCAAATCAGATAGGTTTCTACCCAGAGAATTAAATTGTCTTGAGGATAGATCTTGATAGTAATTGTCTTGGGGATTGATCATAATATTTAAAATGTAAAACATTATTAATTAGATCATTATTTATATTCCACATGATCATTATATTATTTATAATATCCTTGTTTAAGTTTCAAGTTCATGTGACTATTTATATGGAATTATTTGATCATTTTTATTCTAGCCATATTATGCATTTAATATTAACATTATTGATTAAATAGAATGTTCTCTTAGATATTTACCTTTCCATATTTTCATTCCTTATTTATTATAATATATTTATTCATGATATATTTCAATGTACCTAACCTTTACTGAGCATTTGATCTCATCCTTATTTTTTTCCCTTCCCTAGGATATGAAGATGAATTCATGGAATGAGTTTCAAGGATACAAATATTTTACTTCTGTTATGATTTATTTTCTTTTACTAAATAAATATTGGAATAATGTATATATCTGGTTTACCAAGACTACTAAACTATATTTACATTCATAATTTGATTCCTTATATGTTATTCCAGTTAATAAAGTAGGCACCGGCTTTGGGATACAGGGGTCGGGGTCACTACAGTTGATATGAAAGGAAGTTTAGTACATACCTTGGGAACTATATTTTGGAAAACATAGATTATGGAACAAAACCCTGAGATATACATTGAATATAAGTAGATAATAATATCATAAAGCTTTTTAAAGGACAATATTATTTGGTATTTCCTAACAATACATCTCTGTATGGATACTACAAGTGGATTTGGTTTGGATACATTGGTATCTAGAGCTAATAAAACTGAAAAAGGTTCATCAAGATTGACTCAAGTGTTACCTTATACATGAAAACAGACCTTACTGAATAGCTGTTTTGACACTCTTATGGGATATGCTTAAGATAATTCACATTTTCTTTACAAACCATTAAAAAGGTTTTGAAAATTGAGATATCCCCAAATAAATAAAACTTATGATTATGAGATTATCTTATGTTATGTATTTTAGTAGTTTTATTATAATAAATTATTATTTAAAATTTATAATTATATAATATAATCTAGTATAAGTTATCTTTTAGAAATTTCACCTAGAAGGAAGAAGGGTATCAATACTCCCAGCCAATTCAGAGATTTCCCTACTGAGGAAACCAATACATCTAGTATTGAAACTGAGAAAATTATGGGTATATTAGGTAAACTCAATCAGGCTATGAAAAATATCTGTTTCCATATGGAGAAAACTATTATTTAGTGATATTGTCTTATGTTGGATCTATTTATGAAATATAATCACCAATCATTTAGTGGGACTACTAATCCAATTATAGTCGACCAATGGATTAAATATTTAGATAAGATATTTATAACCTTGGGATATAGTGAAAAGGAAAAGGTTACACTTCGGGTGTGTTGTATCAAAGGTGATTATGATCAATGGTGGTCGTTGATCTCGAATACTATGGAGGAAGGGGAAATAAAACTCATGGAATATAAATATTTTAAGGAGACGTTATTTGAAAAATATTTCCCTCATGAGCAAAAACAAATAGATGAATAAAAAGTTCCTTATCTTAAATCAAAAGGAAATAGAATGTGTCATGGGTTATTAATCTACCATTAAAAGGTTACCTAGGTATGATATTGATTATATACTTGAAATGGATTGCAAGATTGACCATTTATTTGAATTTTTTAATCCAAGTCTCCAAAGGGTGATAGACTCTCAAATTTTTATTTATACTATGAGATAGTTTTATGTTCAATAAAGATAGAGAAATAATTATCCAAGTATTATGGAAACAAATGGAATAATGATAATATGATGATTTTAGAGTAAAAAACATATAAATGGAATAAGGAAAAGAAGGATTTTCCAACATGTGATAACTGTTGAAAGAATCACCTTAGGAAATGATTGATGATATTATTAATTTATAATAAGTGTAGTTAAAAGGTTAACTAAATAAAAGAATGAAAAAAATGATATTTATTGTTTCAAATATAATGATATGGGGAACTACATAGATTAATTCCCCAAGACTCAAGGGAATATACCTTAGAACAAGCTAATGGGTCATGGTCAAGCATATTTTATTGATGAAACTGAAGTGTAATGATTAATGTGCTCATGAATTTGGATCCAAGAAATATGTTTTAAAATTATTTTGTCGATGATATTCTAGTTATAAGAATTATGAAATGTATAAGTACTATACTGTAGTACTATTTCTTAATGTATTTTAAATCATGTGTTGAATGGTACTGATGACCAATAAAAATGATTCAGTGGAAAGTTGAACATATTCGAAAATAAAATATTAAAGTAAAGATAACCTTTAATATGTTTTGGATGTTGAGACAGTGATTTTGGGATGAAGAAATGATTAATATGGATAAATTAAATTGTATAGTACTAACTACCTTGGAAATGATTAATGATTCATTGACAATGTGTTTTATGCTATCATTGATGGAGTTAGAAACATTTTTGGATTTAACGAATATATCGGATAATATGGGTTTTATTTAAGGAATAAGTAATCATGGATTTTTTAAATAATGTTTTATGGTAATTAAAGTTATTACCATGTTTCAATAGAATACATGATGAAGGTATTCACATGTATGGTATGTGATGATTAAGATCCACTTCTTATTATTTGAATATTAATGATAAGTTTACTTGGTAAATTTAGTTAACTTATTTCTAAAGTTTTGGATCTTAATCTTTTTTAAGGGAAAGAAGTTTAACTATTTATAAAATGGTTTAAGTTGACCTTTGGATAAGGTTTTAGAGATTAGTGTATTAATTCACCATATCAATATTTATGTATATTGGACAACTTGTGAAAACCATATTGGTTTTATAAAATAGTTTGAGACATAGAGAAATAATTTTCACTCCTTTTTGGGTCTTAAAATCCATTAAAAGTGAATTTTAGTTCTTGATCCATAAAAATTTCATTTTTTGACATTATTTACTTGGATTAAGCGATGAATTAAAATTTGATCAAGGCACAACCAAACGATGAGATTTTTCTTATGAAATAGAATAAAATAAAGTAAGAACATGTTGTCATAAATATTCCTCAACATTAGGAAAAATAATATTGAAATAAAATTTTATCCCATTACAATCAATTCTAATGATATCAGTGACCTTTTTCACATCTTTTTGGCTTGTGGTTTTTTGGTCGTTAAACTTCTCTAGATCACCCATTTTCTTATGATCAATGACATTTATCACTCTCTATTAGTAATTGGGAATTAGTATTCTCTTCCATGTACATGTTTTCATTAACCAAATATTTTATCCTATTTGGAAACCTATTTATGTGCTTATTTCATATTACCTTTTTACTTCCCTTTCCCTCATACTAAGAGGATGTTTTATTAACCCTTTTATGATGTGGGTTTTCAATAATAGAATTTTCAAATATAAAACCATTGATAATCGACATCATGTTTAAATTATGATGATGAAATTTATTTAATTTGGGAATAATTTAACACCCCAAGAATTTAAAATAAATTTTTTAAGAATAAATTTAATTTCATCGATAGCTTGTGGAGCACACAACATCGGGTTTAAACAAAACATTGTCTAGTAATGCCTTACACACTTAATTTAAAATTAAATTTTATCCATTTTAAAAAAAAAATTAAAACAATAAACTAAATTTTTTAAATTTTAATATCAAAATTATCTTACGGTGAATTTTTTGAATTTTTCTAAAAAGATTCACTTTTTCATAAATAGTGAAAAAAGACTAAATTTTAATTAAAAACTACCTTTTGTTTAAATAATTTATAACGTTAAATTATATGTTTAATTTTTTTTTAAATTAAAATTAGTTTAATTATATATAAATTAATCCAATTTAGTCGTTGTAATATTTTTTATATTGAATTTAGATATAAATTTTTTTTAAACATTTGAACATTTTCACTTTAAAAACTCGCTTTCTCATCGTGTCTGCATAGTTTATTTGATATTAAATTTTTCCAATTGTGTGAATTTAATTTGCAAAAATGGATAAATATTTTAAATAATAATAATTTATAATAATTTTAACTTAATTTTTTACCAAAATGAATAGTGAATGTAGCAAAAAAAATAGTTACAACGGTTAAGGTAAAAATAGATTTATCGGGGGTTATTCTATAATGATAAAAGTGAAAATGAAATAAAATATTGTATTAATTTTATTGAATAAATTTCCTTATACCTTTTCAATAAAATTCTAAAAATATGGAAATTACTTTACACTTTCCTTTGAATAAGACCCATATAATAAGTTAAGTAAAGAAAATGATAAAAAAGATACTTTTCTTACTTTTAATATCTATAAAGCTTTAGGATAGGGATAAAAACAACATATGTTCAGTTATATATATTACTTGGAAATGAAAATTATTTTTTATCATAATAATTTACCTTTAATCATTATATATGAAATAATTACAAAAAATGATTATGAAATGCCAATGCAGTAATTATTTAATTAATAATTAAATAAACTAAATGACACTAAATATATTAAATGTGAAGTAAATTGAGTGAATTATTGTGTTCAGTTAATTTTTTAAATTAATATATAATGTTATATATGCTTTAAAAAATCTATATTCAAATTCCATCGTTGTCTTGATATTTTTAAATTCATATTAAATGAATAACTTCAAAATTTCCAATAATTTTATTTTATAAAAAATGATATTCTATTAAATGATTTTCAATGATTGAAACACCTATATTCTTACAATTTATTTTCAAAATTTCAATAAATATAAACTTTTTTCCATTAATGGACAAATATTTATTTTATAATGAACATATTTACCCCTAAATAGTAAAAAAAACATTGTTAGCATGGTTAAGGTTAAAACGGTGTTTTTGCACATACATGTGCTTGTGTTAAAAAAAATTCAAAACACATATGATTTTTAATTTATAATTTTAATTTAAAAAATAGAATTATTGGGAACAAATTATCTAATAATTATCACTTTGATTTAACATTAATGGATAAATTACCTAGGTTAGAAAACTAATTACCGTAGTGAAAATGAAAATGGTAAAAATATAAAAACATAGAAGTTAAGGAAACAAATGTTTAAAAAACATGTTTTATTATTTTAAGTAAGTTTGTATAGAACATATAATCCTTTCACCTAATTAATTATCAATCTTGGAGACACTTTAGGTAATATTGATCTCCCAATAGTGAACAATTTTGTCTATTTACAAAACATTCTACTCCTCTCAACTATAAAAGGGTACTCACTCCCATCACTAATTCACACCTCGAAAGCCATTTGGATCATCTAAACCCTACCAAAATAAATTCCAAACAACCCTAATTTTATAATAGAATCCTCATTTTTGGAATTAATAGATCCTTTTAAGGATTTAAATTAACCTAAGGAGGGTACCCAAAGAAGAGGTAATGTTCTTCAACGAGCGTCTTTATTTTACTTCTTTCTCCACCTCCTTCAATTTTTAATAAAACATGATGATATAATAAATTAATTATCTTAAATATACTAAGATTTTTTTATAATAATTTAATGACATAAAAATATCTAATTCTATTAAATGGGTTATGAAATCATCATTCATGTGTACTGCGAACTACCACCTGGTGAACTGATGTTGTATGTTCTTCCATTACCACCCCTCAAGGTTGGGTATGATGATGGATATAAATTATATATAATATATTTATAAAATATTTATACTTATTGAGTAACTATATCATATATATATATATTTACCTCCCATTCCATAGGAGATACAATAACGTCACTCGTGTGTATGGTGGACTACTGCCTCATAAAGTGATGTGATTTGTCATTCACTAATGCTTTACATGGAAGGTGATAAAGATAATGTTAATGATTATATGTGATATAAATTAAATAATTATTGTATTTATGATGTACTTTTAATTCTACATATATATTATATATCATTTTATTTCCTTTCTTTTCACTCATGTAAAGATGATAACATCACTCGTGTACATGTGAACTATCGCCTTGACAAAGCGATGCGACCCTATTTTCATCACCACACCACATGGATGATTAATATAAGTATATAATATGGTATATATGATATTATTATCATTATTTAAAGGTAAAATATTACTTACCTTATTTCCATAAATATCATTAAATATTATAAATGTTACTTTTGTGCACGTATGGCCTACCATCTCCATGATCATAACGTACTTCATTATTCATAACCATCATTAATGATTGATAACAAAACTATAATGGATGTATAAATATGATTATTAATTGTTATTATTATTATTTATTTGAGTAAACATTATAATATGTTCAATAACTATATCTTTAATGACAAAACATGCATAATAAAAAAAGGAAATTAACACCCGAAAGAATGAAAATAATGAATGATTATTAATTAATAGGTGATAAACTGTTATAAAAGGATCATATATGACATTATAAATATTAATTTTTTTTTATAATTTAATAAAATTTTTAAAATCACTATATAGGAGTTTAAAGAACATATATTCAAAAGGAAGCATGATGTAAGGGATTTCATCTCAATTAACATTACATTAAGACTTATTTTCTATTATGAAAAAAATTAAATTTTATGTGGTGTATATACTTACCATTTGATATAAAATATCTTGATTAATTCATTCTTCATGGTATATTATGTTCTAATTTAAATTATTTCATCCAAGGGTATTTGACGTGAAAATTACAAAGTGGTAAAAGTTATTATGAAATCTCACTTTCCTTTGTAATTATTATATTTAATTTGAAATAATAACTATATTGTAATAATGTTTCATTGGAAATTACATGTATATTATATATACATGTTCTTGGGTTATTAATATGATTATTTCATAAATTTTATACCATTTTTACAAACAGTTTTCACTTTGAAAGTTATTTGATTAACTGTAGAAATATTAAAAATATGTACCATTTACTCATTATGGATAAATGAGGATAAGGCATATTTTTTATTAATTTAATCGATTATTAAATATATGAGGAATTATTTTTAAATGTATGAAATGGGTTGGAAAGTATTTATATAAATATTCTCGATGCATCGATAGTGTCATGATTTGAATTAGCTCACCAAATCAGATGGGTTTCTACCCATAGACTTAAACCATCTTGAGGATAGATCTTGACAATATATATACTGAGAATATATCTTGATAGTTTAGATTTAATATATTATTCATTACAAAATTATTGATATTCCATGTGATCATTCGATTAGTTAGAATATCCATGGTTAAGTTACAAGTTCATGTGATTATTTATGTGGAATTATTTGATCATTTTTATTCCTATCATATTATGCATTTCATGTTAAATTTACTGACTAAATGAAATTTGTTCCCAGATATTTACATGGCCATATTATTCCTTTATTATTTATGATACTTCATTTATTAATGATAGATACCATTTTACATAACTCTTACTAAGGATTTGATCTCACCCTTATTTTGTTTCCATTCCCCAGGATATGAAGATGAATTCTTGTAATGAGTTTCAAGGATGTTGATCTTTTACTTTTAATGCTTTATTTTATTTTCCCAATGTAAAATTGGAATCATCTATGTATCTGGTTTACCAATATTACTAAAATATTGAGTCCTTCAGGATGTAATTACTTGTATCATATGTCAATGTAATAATTCAAACATGTTATTTGGGATACTAGGGTTGGGTCATTAACCTAATGGAATACTGGTGGGAACCTCTAAAAATTTTGTGGACGATTGTAAATCCACTAGAGGCTCCACAAAACTTCCTGTCAACCCCACTACAACTCTGTTGGCCCACTGCTACCATCCCCTATGAAATACCCACCTCTAAACATCTCTAAACCAAAATATGAGAACCCAAGATTCCTATAAATCTTCAAACCACACTAAAATTTTCCTCATATTTCATTCTCAAACTTCAAAATCCAAATTTGAATCCTAAAATTAAAACTAGCCCCTAATCTAAAAACAAAATTTGAACAATCCCTCAACTCCAACACATAATATCCACTAGTAAACTCCACAATTTCTATTTAAATAAATCCATCAGGAAAAAATATGTTACAAAATAACTACCATAAAATTTTTAATCCCAAAATTTCTAAATCAACCATCCATTCCATGTAACACCCCGACCCCAGTTACCTAGAGTCGGTGCATTATTACATAACATTGGCATGATCACAAGAAAGATCAAATATCGAAAGACCGATTAGTTTAGTAGACTTGGAAACACTAGATATATTCATAAAGTTTTACATTACATCATAAAATATAAACTACAACAATATAGTCTCCATAGTCCACACTCTTATCCCCTCATACTATCCCTGTAGGTCATTCATAAATTACTTCTTCACATCCTGGGAAAAATAAAACATAGAAAAGGGGTGAGATCAAATGCCCAGTAAGGATAACAAAATAGAGGAAACTTTCATAAATAAGAATAAACATTTAAGGAAATTTATAACTAAAAAAAGCCTTTTAAACTTGAACATAAACATAGTATGGAAAAAAATAAAATGAAATAATGCCATTTACTTATTCACATGGATATTCTACTAATCGAATATTCACATGCAATATCAATAACCACTTTCATAATGATGGAATGCATAATGACAGACTATAATAACCACATAGCCAAGGCCTCGTGCCAAGACTATAAATAAGATTTTGTCAAGGCCTTGTGCCAAGACACTAGTTTGTCTCATGAGACCTACCGATGCATCGAGGAGCTATAGCGGGCTCCACCTGCCACATATTAAGTCAAATGCATTCCCATATGAAAAAGTTTAAACATAACATAAACATTCGTATTAAAACTAGCATATGAAATGTAAATACTTCATCCATAAACCATGAATGGTATAAAAATAACACATCCATAGTCAAACATATCACAAAACCTTCAATACAATATAGAAGTTTTGTATCGTAATAAATCAACTTCAAATAAGTGTCAAATCCATCAAAGGATGTTGATATAGATGAAATCAAAACTATTTGAGAGAAATATCTCTTTCTATTTTTAAATCATTTAAGAGTCATATATTTATAAAATAAAACATTTTCTTTGAAAATATTCTTATAAGCTTGTAAGGGAAGCTTCGACAATTTTATAATGGTGGAAAATATCCGCACCCTCCATATAAGTTAAAAAAACATTCTTACCTTAATTCTGTCAAAAAGGTTAAAAAGGACCTTGTTTGGAAAATGATGAAAATATTCCTTTATAAACCACTTATAAAAGTAAACAAGGGTATAAATGACTTTAACCCATAGTAAATTTTTTTTGAAATACATTTTTAAGAAACATGGATGTGGATGATAAAGAAGTCCCAGTAGATTTTTACGTACAAACAACCTCGGATAATGAAGAGATTACGAAATAAACCCTTACCTTGTAATTTTCCTTGGTTGGGGTAGGTTAACCTCCTTTATACTAGTGAAATAATTTTTATTAAATTATACAAGAATCATATATATTATTATGTTATCATATATGATCTTTTAACATTTCTTTGTTAATAATATCTTAGTGTTATCATCATTTCGGGTGTTAACTTACTCGTTTTCCTTTACATGTTTTGTTATTTAAGATATGTTTCTCAGGGATAGGTTGTATCTTATTCATATCCATAATTATATCAAGTCATTAAACATTATTTTTAAATCATCAAGTGATAATTATACTTGAATGGATACGATGGAGAATGAATCTCATCGCATTCGTGGAGACGGTAGTCCGTACGTATGCACGAGCGACAGTATCATTCTTTTGATATTAAAATAATATATAATTGGATGGTATATCATATATAAAGAATCATTATAATGTTATATTTATTATTTACATGAATTACAAATCATTATTATACCCATCCAAATAATAATATAATGAATTACAATTACACCACGACGTGGAGACGGTAAGCCGTACGTACGCACGTATGGTGACATGTCATTCAAAGGATGGATAGAATACTGAATATGGTTGTACCATATTTATAATAATATAACATTATATAGAAGATACTGGATTCATTATTCTATAATGGTAATAACGAATAAAGAAGAAGTGGAAGACGAATGGAACTTGAAAAAGGGTGGTGAAATCATTACCTCTTCTTCGAGTTCTTCCTTTTGATTTAATCAAAAGGGCTCATTAGGTCGGATTTCTGACTAAAGGAAGGCCTCTAGGATGAAGTGAGGGAAGTTGAGAGAGTATTTGGTCAGGGGTTGGCCGAACGAAAAGGCTTTGAAGGTGTGAATTAATGAGAAGTAGGAGTGCCCTTTTATAAGAGGGGTGAGGGGCACCTTTTGAAAAGCTAGAAATATTATTTTATAATAAATTCATATTCAGTTTCTAATGGCCCCAAACTGTATTATTTAAAGGTTAAGGTGGGTATAGGTATAAAACCACTCAACCAATAGGATTTAGATAGGTTTGGGTTACTATATTAACCTTATCTTTAAGTATTAACTCTTAGTTAATTAGTTTCACTTTTACAATGTCTCTTTTTATTTTTATATTATATGGTTAATAAACTTACTATATACATCAAATAGACCCCCAAGTGGTCCATTAATGATACACCTATCATGATATAAGTCTCTTGGCCGAACCTTAGATTTTTAGGAATTTAATATCAATTAATAATATAATATTTGTTTTAAAAAAACTCTTTTATGTCATTTTTGACACTATTCAATAGATGATTTTCGTAAAAATCATAACAGAATGATTACTTCGAAAAAGGTTAATTAAATCATTCCTAACATGTCATATTAACCTATAAAATTAGTTTAATTCATAAAAAGTCACAAATTATATTTATTTGGGAATTTATAATATTAATTATTTTAATTTTTCACTATTATGGTAATTACTGCATCATCATTGTGTCATAAATAAATTAGATTATTTAATGTCTAAAAATTATAAATAAAATACCATTATTTAGGAAATCATTTTATATTTATAATTAATATTTAAAATAGAATCTATCTTATGTATAACCCTATATTAAAAATGTTATAGTAAATAAACTTTGATTTTAACTCTTTTATCTCTTTGAATTAAATAATAATAAATGTCCTAATCTAATCCAAGTGGACCTAAATGATAATATTTTATTCCTAAGGTTGTTTTTGGTCGAATTAAGCTTATCCAATAGAATTATGACATGTTTTAGGATAATATTAATATCATTTTTACCCTTAATTACCCTATTTACTTTTAACTGTGGTAAATAAAAGTAAAAAGTTACTATTCACCAAAAATTATGTTCATCTCATTGAACCACATTTTACTCCTTGATATTAACTATATCTCTCAGATTTTCGAAATTCCACTCACAGAAGCGGTAAAATTAAGTTTTATGAAAAATTCTGTTTTTTAACTACCACTTAGTGGTTTCACTATTCATCAAAAAAATGAAAGTTTCTAGAAAAATACCAAAAATTAGGCCAAAGATATATTTGATATTATGAATTCAAAAATGATGTCTATTTTACCAAATTCAGAACATATTAGTTGCATTAATTAATTTGAAAATTAATTCCTGTCGTCAAAACAAATAGTGTGTTTTTAAGAGATAATAACTATCAAAAGATTGACACTTGTTTATGTCTGGTTTAAATGTGAAATTACATCCAATTACCAATATTGTATTAAATGGTAAAAATATATTATAAATATACTTTAAAACCACTCAAATTAATAATTTATCACTATTAATTATTTTGATTAAGAATGTTGTTTTTAATTAAAATTTAGTAATTTTCACTATTCATCAAAATATGAAAGTTATCTGAAAAGTACCAAAATTTCACCCTAAGCTAATTTCGATATCATGAATCCAAAAATGAAGTACATTTTGAGAGATAAAATTTATAAAATTTTAAAAAGTAGGTATTACTATTCATAATGGCTAGTTTGATCGGTTGTGGTGTGTGTTAGAACTCGATGTTGCGTACAACACACGCTATTGCATTATTCAAAGAGAAGCATACCGTAAAATCTTGGGGTGTTACATTCTCCCCTCCTTCAAATAATTTCGTCCTCAAAATTTCTAGAATACTACCGCATGAAAAGACTCGGGTGGTTCTTCATTATAAGTTCCTCAGGTTCCCACGTTGCCTCTTCCATCTTATGGTTTCTCCACAAGACTTTTACCAGATGAGTCGTCCAGTTTCTCAGTACTTGTTCTCTCGTATCAACAATCTTGAAGGGCTCTTCGCAATAAGACAGATCTGGTTTCAGTTCTAATTCCTCATATGTGAGTACAAGCGTTGGGTCAGGCATTTATTTCCTCAATAGTGATACGTGGAACACATCATGAACTTTGGAGAGACTTGGTGGCATTTCCAATTGGTAACCTACAGCCCCAATTCGTTCTAGAATTTCGAAAGGTCTGATGTACCTGGGACTCAATTTACCTTTCTTACCAAAACGTATGAATCCCTTCCATAGAGATACCTTCAGGAAAACATGATCACTGACTTGAAATTCCAAATCCTTCCTTCGATTATCTGCATAGCTATGCTGCCTACTTTGAGCTTCTTTAATATGGTTTTGGATTACCTTCACCTTTTCCATCGTTTCCTCCACCAGTTCTAGGCCTACAAGTTTTCTTTCACCAACGTCATCCCAACAGGTTGGTGTGCGACATCTCTTTCCGTATAACGCTTCATATGGTGCCATATGAATACTCGAATGGAAGCTATTGTTATAGAAAAATTCTACCAGAGGTAAATATTGATCCCACATACCCTGAAAGTCAAGTGAGTAGGATCTCAACATGTCTTCTAAGGTTTGAATAGTTCATTCTGATTGTCCATCTGTTTGAGGGTGGTAGGCGGTGCTCAAATGAAGTTCAGTATCCAAGGATTTCTGAATACTTTTCCAGAATCTTGAAGTAAAACGGGGATCACGATCAGAAAAAATCGATAGGGGTACTCCATAAAGTCTCACAAATTTATTAATATATAGTCTTGCTAGACGTTCCAGTGGTAGACCTTCTCTTATAGCAAGAAAATGTGCTCACTTGGTAAGACGATCAACAATAACCCATATTGCATCATTCCTTCTAGGAGTCTTTGGTAGCCCCATGACAAAGTCCATCGTAATATTATCCCATTTCCACTCAGGTATGGGAAGAGGTTGCAATACTCCAGCAGGTTGTTGCCTTCCAGCTTTCACTTGTTGACAAACCATACATCTTGACACAAAATCAGAAATCTCCCTCTTCATGTTGTCCCACCAAAAATGTTCCTTCAAATATCTATACATTTTGGTCCTCCCAGGGTGTATAGAGAAATTGGAACTATGGGAATCATCCAGCAATTCCCTTTTTAGATCAGGTATATCGGGAACACAAAGTCTCTTCCCAAATTTCAAAATTCCATCTTCATACACAAACTCTCTCAAACTCCCATCATTCACAGCTTTAATCTTCTTTTGAAATTCTTCATCATCGGTCTGAGAACTCCTAATCCTTTCTAGTAAAGATGGTTTTGAAACCATTTGAAAAACCATTGATGTTTAACCTTCCCTGGTTATTACCATGTTCATCTTCACTAGATCCATGAAAATTGGATCCCTTTCAATTCTTATATTGTTCAAAACTCCATGATCTTTTCTGCTCAAAGTATCTGCCACCTTGTTTTCCTTCCCCGAGTGGTAGTGTATCGTGCAATCATAATCCTTGAGTAATTCAATCCATTTTGTTTGCCTCATGTTGAGTTCTTTTTGTGAGAAAATATACTTCAAACTCTTTTGATCAGTATAAATCTCACATTTTTCACCATAGAGGTAGTGCCTCCATATCTTCAAATCAAAGATCACAGCTGCTAACTTGAGATCATCAGTAGGATAGTTTTTTTCATTAATTTTCAACTGTCGTGATGCATAGGCAATAACCCTATCATTCTGTATAAGGACACAACCAAGTCCTTTCATCGATGCATCACTATAAATAACGAACCCATCATTCCCCGATGGTAGAGTCAATATAGGAGCATTGACTAATATTCTCTTTAGTTTTTCAAAACATTCTTTACACTCTTTTTTTAAAACAAATTTAACCCTTTACGTGTGAGCTTCGTTAATGGGTTAGCCAATCGGGCAAACTTCTGGAAGAAACCTCGATAATAACCTGCCAAACCAATAAAACTGCATACCTAAGTTATACTCATCAGTGCTGGTCATTCTTGGATTGCCTTGGTCTTAGAAGGATCAACAGAGATTCCATCTTTAGAGACAATATGGTCAAGAAAATAAATCTCCTGAAGCCAGAATTCACACTTGCTAAACTTCCCATATAATTCGTGTCTTCTTAGAATCTTCAGGATAATGCACAAGTTATTTTCATGATCCTTGTAGCTTTTGGAGTATACCAAGATATCATCAATAAATACCACCACAAATTCATCGAGATATTCCTTGAAAACTCTATTCATCAGATTCATGAATACAGAGGGTACATTAGTCAGCCCAAAAGGCATTACTATAAACTCGTAATGCCCGTACCTGGTTCGAAATGTTGTCTTCGGAATGTCATCCTTCTTCACAAACAACTGATGGTATCCAGATCGAAGTTCAATATTCGAAAAGTATTGAGCTCCATGTAGTTGGTCAAATAAATCATCAATGCGAGGTAGGGGATACTTGTTCTTTATTGTTATAGCATTGATTTCCTTGTAGTCGATACATAGCCTCATAGATCCATCTTTCTTTTTAACAAAAAGAACAGGGGCTCCTCACGGAGAAACACTAGGGCGAATAAATCCCTTATTACTCAATTACTCTAGTTGTTTCTTTAGTTCAACTAATTCTACAGTGTCCATTCTATAAGGGTTCTTCGATATAGGCCTTGATCCAGGAATTAAATCAATTGAAAATTCAACTTCTCGTTCTGGAGGATGTCCAGGTAAATCTTCCGGAAACACATCTACATATTCTTTCACAATAGGTACATCCTCTATTTGAGCATTCCTTCCCTCACCCATTGTAATTCCATCCTCTTCCTCCAAAATAATTGAATTTAGTTGAGCTACAGGGGGTGGATCTAGATGAGAATTAGGTGGTGATGATTTTTCTCTAAAGATAAGGTGTTCCTTATCATCATCATCAAAAATCGTAACCTCCTTCTTCTTACAATAAATCCCCACATCATGGTCTGAAATCCAATCCATACCGAGGATTATATCAAACTCAATCATAGGTATGACAATGAGATCATAAGATAAAGAACATTTATGTGCTCTAATGGAAACTGATTCACAAAACTTTGTTGCAATGATACTTCCCTTAGGAGTTTTAACGGACAACTCCCTTGTTAAATCAAATTGGAAATATCTAATTTTCTTAGAAAACTGGGAAGATATGAAAAAATGCGATGATCCAGAATCAAATAATGCATTTTCTAAACTTGAGTAAACCAATAAATTACCTGCCACCACGTATTTTGGAGGTTCTACCTCAGCAGTAGTGATAGCATAAGCTTGGCCTTGATCCCTTGGCCTTTTCTGAGGTAAGTTCCCCTGATTCTTAGGACATTCATTTTCATAATGTCCCATCTCCCTGCAATTGTTGCACTGAACATTGGTCGATTACTTCTTCCCTTTTCAATCACGAGCTTGGTGGCCTTTTTCACAACACTTGTAACAGACACCCATTCCCTTCAAGCAAGTACCGGGGTGTTTCTTCCCACATTTACCACAGGATGGATATTCAACCTTTCCCTTCTTCCCCTTATTTTCATTCCCAGATTGATCAGAAGATCTCTTCTTCTCTTGATTTGCTTTAAAATCATAAGACTTAGAAAATTCCTTTTCTGTCTTTATAGCACATGAGACAATGTCTTCGTACGATGAGAAGGATTTTGAGACTAATGCTCGACGGAGAAATGGTTTTAACCCATCAAAGAAATGATCAATTTTACTTATTGGGTTGTGTATATAATCTCCAGCATACCTTTATAACCTTGTAAAGTTAGCCTCATACTTTGCAACATTCTCATCCTCATTTTTTCTCAGACTCAGAAATTGCCTTTCCATATCTGCTCGATGATCACGAGGAAAGTATTTTTCTAAAAATAGATCTTTGAACTCCCTCCATTCCATATTTGATACTTCATCATCTTCCTTCATGTTTTGAATCAATGACCACCATTGATCAGCATCTCCAGTGAGGCGGTAAACTGCCATGATAACTTTTTCCATTTCACTACTCCCCAAAGCCTGAAATATTTTCTCTAGGGAATTTATCCATTGCTCAGCTACTAAGGGATTTTTACTCCCATTGAAAGTTGGTGTTTGTTTCCTCATGAAGCGATCTAACATTGATCCTCCATGATGCGGATCAGGGTGCTCTATACAGGTAAGGTTATTATGCATAACCTGAGTGAGTTGTCCCAGTATGGTGATTAGCTGATCGACACCAGTTGCATCACTAGCTCCACTCTAATTATCTTGGGCAGGAGGGAAATCCCTACATGGAGTGCGTGCATTGATATGGTTTCCATTTCTTCCACTAGGCGCCATTTCTAAACAATGGCATAAACTAGATCAGTTTATGAATCAAAATGCATAATTTCATACTTATAAAATACTTAACATAAATTGAACTATTTATGGATATAATCCATAATCATAAAAATGTTTTCTTTGAGGAAGTATATACTCATAAACCCTTTATAATGATTTGTAAAGAAAATGAGAGTTATCCTAAGCATATCCCCGGGAGTGTCGTAACCAAGAGTGCAGCAAGGCCCGTTGTCGTGCACTAGTTCCCGTTCGAGTCTAGATCAAAGTGGTGTTTTTGGGTTTTACCCCTAGGTATATCTGTGCCAGAGCCACCTCTACCTGCTCGTACGAGACAGGGATGTATTGCTCAGAAAATTCACAAAATCTCTACAATACCAAAATTCTAGGAAGTTCTTATATACTAATCTTCAAAGTCCATCTCAAATCTATGTGCTCTAATCATATTTTATCTAAATCTAGCTTCCAAGGACTGTACTAAACTTCCTCTGATACCAACTATAACACCCCGAACCTAGTTACCTAGAGTCCGTGCATTATTACATAACATTGGCATGATCACAAGAAAGATCAAATCTCGAAAGACCGATTAGTTTAGTATCCTTGGAAACACTAGATATATTCATAAAGTTTTACATTACATCATAAAATGAAAACTACAACAATATAGTCTCCATAGTTCACACTCTTATCCCATCATACTATCCCTGCAGGTCATTCGTAAATTACTTCATCACATCCTGGGAAAAATAAAACATAGAAAATGGGTGAGATCAAATGCCCAGTAAGGATAACAATATTGAAGGAAACTTTCATAAATAAGAATAAACATTTAAGGCAATGTATAACTAGAACAAAAGCCTTTTAAACTTGAACTTCAATATAGTATGGAAAAAATAAAATGAAATAATTCCATTTACTTATTCACATAGATATTCTACTAATCGAATATTCACATGCAATATCAATAACCACTTTCATAATGATGGAATTCATAATGACAGACTATCATAACCACATAGCCAAGGCCTCATTCCAAGACTACAAATAAGATTTTGTCAAGGCCTTGTTCCAAGACACTAGTTTGTCTCATGAGACCTACCGATGCATCGAGGAGCTATAGCGGGCTCCACCCGTCACATATTAAGTCCAATGCATTCCCATATGAAAAGGTTTAAACATAACATAAACATTCGTATTAAAACTAGCATACGAAATGTAAATACTTCATCCATAAACCATGAATGGTATAAAAATAACACATCCACAGTCAAACATATCACAAAACCTTCAATACAATATAGAAGTTTTGTATCATAATAAATCAACTTCAAATAAGCATAAAATCCATCAAAGGATGTTGATATAGATGAAATCAAAACTATTTGAGAGAAATATCTCTTTGTATTTTGAAATCATTTAAGTGTCATATATTTATAAAATAAAACATTTTCTTAGAAAATATTCTTATAAGCTTATAAGTGAAGCTTTGATGATTTTATAACGGCGGAAAATAGCCACACCCGCCATATAAGTTAAACAAACATTCTTACCTTAATTCTGTCAGAAAGGTTAAAAAGGACCTCATTAGGAAAACGATGGAAATATTCCTTTATGAACCACTTATAAAAGTCAACAAGGCTATAAATGACTTTAACCCATAGTAAAAATGTTTTGAAATACATTTTTAAGAAACATGGATGTGGATGATAAAGAAGTCCCAGTAGATTATTACGTACAAACAACCTCGGATAACGAAGAGATTGCGAAATAAACCATTACCTTGTACTTTTACTTGGTTGGGGTAGGTTAACCTCCTATATAATGGTGAAATAATTTTTATTAAATTATACAAGAATCATATATATTATTATGTTATCATATATGATCTTTTAACATTTCTTTGTTAATAATATCTTAGTATTATCGTCGTTTCGGGTGTTAACTTACTCATTTTCTTTTATATGTTTTGTTACGTAAGTCATGTTTGTCATGGATAGGTTGTATCTTATTCATATCCATAATTATATCAAGTCCTTAAACATTATTTCTAAATCATCAAGTGATAATTATACTTGAATGGATGCGATGTAGAATTAATCTCATCGCGTTCGTGGAGACGGTAGTCCGTACGTACGCACGAGCGACAGTATCATTATTTTGATATTAAAATAATATATAATTGGATGGTATATCATATATAAAGAGTAATTATCATGTCATATTTATTATTTACATGAATTACAAATAATTATTAGACCCATCCAAATAATAATATATTGAATTACAATTACACCACGACGTGGAGACGGTAAGCCG
The DNA here is from genome assembly GCA_963277665.1 of Viscum album. Lineage (NCBI taxonomy): Eukaryota > Viridiplantae > Streptophyta > Magnoliopsida > Santalales > Viscaceae > Viscum > Viscum album. The sequence goes on along the minus strand of OY728163.1, from coordinate 611,870,150 downwards.
TATGTATGCACGTATGGTGACATGTCATTCAAAGGATGGATAGAATACTGAATATGGTTGAACCATATTTATAATAATATTAAATTATATAGTAGATACTGTATTCATTATTTTATAATGGTAATAACAAAGAAAGAAGAAGTGGAAGACGAAATGAACTTGAAAAAGGGTGGTGAAATCATTACCTCTTCTTCGGGTTCTTCCTTTTGATTTGATCAAAAGGGCTCCTTAGGTTGGATTTATGACTAAATTAAGGCCTCTAGTATGAAGTGAGGTAATTTGAGAGAGTATTTGGGAAGGGTTTTGACGAACCAAAAGGCTTTGAAGGTGTGAATTAATGAGAAGGAGGAGTGCCCTTTTATAAGAGGGGTGAGGGGAACCTTTGGATAATCTAGAAATATTATTTTATAATAAATTCATATTCGGTTTCTAATGGATCCAAAGTGGATTATTTAAACGTTAATGTTGGGATAGGTGTAAAACCACTCAACCAATAATATTTACACAGGTTTGGGTTACTATATTAAACTTATCTTTAAGTATTACATCTTAGTTAATTAGTTTCACTTTTACAATGTCTCTTTGTATTTTTATATTATATGGTTAATAAACTTACTATATACATCAAAAAGACCCCCAAGTGGTCCATTAATGATACACCTATCATTATATAAGTCTATTGGCTGAACATTAGATTTTTAGAAATTTAATATCAACTAATAATATAATATTTGTTTTAAAAAACTCTTTTATGTCAATTTTGACACTATTTAATAGTTGATTTTTGTAAAAATCATAACAGAATGATTACTTCGAAAAAAGTTAATTAAATCATTCCTAACATGTCATATTAACCTAGAAAATTATTTTAATTCATAAAAAGTCTCAAATTATATTTATTTGGGTATTTATAATATCAATTCGTTTAATTGTTCACTGTTATGGTAATTACTACATCATCATTGTGTCATAAATAAATTAAATTATGTAATGTATAAAAATTATAAATAAAATACCATTATGTATGAAATCTTTTTATATTTCTAATGAATATTTACAATCTAATTTATCTTATGTATAACCCTATATTAAAAATGTTTTAGTAAATAAACTTTGATTTTAACTCTTTTAACTCTTCTTTGAATTAAATAATAATAAATGTCCTAATCTAATCCAAGTGGACCTAAATGATAATATTTTATTCCTAAGGTTGTTTTTGGTCGAAATAAGCTTATCCAATATAATTAGAACATGTTTTAGGGTAATATTAATATCATTTTTACCCTTAATTACCCTCTTTACTTTTAACCGTGGTAAATAAAAGTAAAAAGTTACTATTCACCAAAAATTATTTTCATCTCATTGAACCATATTTTACTCCTTCATATTAACCGTGTCTCTCGGATTTTCAAAATTCCACTCACAGAAGTGGTAAAATTATGTTTTATGAAAAATTCAGTTTTTTAACTACCACTTAGTGGTTTCACTATTCATCAAAAAAATGAAAGTTTCCAGAAAAATACTAAAAATTAGGCCTAAGCTATATTTGATATTATGAATTCAAAAATGATTTCTATTTTACCAAATTCATTACATAGCTTTTGAATTAATTAATTTGAAAATTACTTCCCGTCGTCAAAACAAATAGCGTGTTTTTAAGAGATAATAACCATCAAAAGATTGACACTTGTTTATGTCTGGTTTAAATGTGAAATTACATCCAATGAGCAACATTGTATTAAATGGTAAAAATATATTATAAATATACTTTAAAACCACTCAAATTAATAATTTATCACTATTAATTAATTCGATTAAAAATTGTGTTTTTAATTAAAATTTAGTAATTTTCACTATTCATCAAAATATGAAAGTTATCCAAAAAGTACCAAAATTTCACCCTAAGGTAATTTCGATATAATGAATCCAAAAATGAAGTCCATTTTGAGAGATAAAATTTCTAAAATTCTAAAAATTAGGTATTACTATTCATAACTGCTAGTTTGATCGGTTGTGGTGTGTGTTAGAACTCGATGTTGCGTACAACCCACGCTATTGCATTATTCAAAGAGAAGCGTACCGTAAAAGCTTGGGGTGTTAAATTCCAAAACTATCTACCATGCATACCCATTAATTAATTTAAAAACACTCTAATACATAACCCAAAAGACACATCGCACTTCTGATGCAAGACTCTTAAATCCAACTCAAATCACATAAAACAAAAAATGTTTTATATCTAAAAGATAAAACATTCATCTACACATTAATATGCATCCAAAACTATAATCATGTATCTAATGAATTTATGCATAAATTGATACAAACCATATAATATCATAGAAATTCTATCACTCAAAAGGCATGTTTTCCATAAAAAATCAATACATATCCCATATATTCACTAAAGTTTCGATACAAAATCATTAGAATTTATATACACCTTATATACCTAATAATTAAAAATATAAAAAGCCTAACTAAAAATCATAAAATCCTCAAGAAATTTCCATCTTAAAGTTACCCTCACTCTTATGGTACTCATCTACATAGGAAATACCCTAAGGATGACACAAACTCATCTCGATACCTAGTTTCATATTTAAAAAAATATCAACTTATAAAGGCATTTTTCAAAAAAAAATATTTTTTCAAAATCATAAGACTATTTTATTTTCAAAAACTTTATACCTTATAAATTCCGCTTATATTAAAATTTTAATTTAATAACACCTCCTAGTTTATTTAATATATTTATGTTTGAAAACAACTTCATAGAGGATAAAATTATTATTTCATGTCTAATATCAAAATAATTTTTTAAAACAATGTATTGGAGAAGATAAGTCATTTTCACAATTTAAGTTAAGAAAATAATTTCTTCATTGATTTTTTCAAAATATATATTCACCTCCAAAATCTGTTACTTTTATATCTATCTCCCATTTAAATTATGAGATTTTTATACCATTTAAAAACATAAATATGTTTCACAAAACTAGCCATGTATAATTAGACACATATACTATGAAAAAATATCAAAGAAATAACTTACAGCATGATCAGTATTAAAATATAAATAAAAATATGAGTAGTATATCCAAAAATCAAATGATATTTAGGAAATAATTTGTTTTCTCTATAGTATAAAACTAAAACAAATAAGAAGAATGTATATGTAGTAAAATCATATATCAATTCTAAATTACATTAATAAATATAATTCATAAATTTGAGTGACTTTAATGAATTATAAAATACCTAATAAGGTATTTAGTAAAACTTTGATTGCATTATTAGCTATTTTTTAATTAATTAAGTATATCCACATAGGGTAATAAAAATTTGAATGAAAATTCAATGCACTAATGTGCCACTAGATTATATGATACATGAACTGATGTAAGGAGTGGCTCTCGGCCAATCCTCAGCATCTCAATCCCAATATTTGTTTTTAATTTCAGTTTGAGATACCTTGAATAATGCCTCACTCATACCTACAGTACCAAAACAGAACACCCTGACACTTATGATAACTTTGTCTTCAACTATAGACATTCTTTCTAGACATGCACATAGTGTATACCCTAAATATTAATAATTTATCTTCTCTCTAGAAATATAAAATCATAGAGAATCCCAAAATGCCACTTTGATACTATTTTGAAACAAACCTATCCTAGATACCTGAATATAACATGAACCAAGACCATCAGTGGCCCTAAGGGATATCCTTGATCCCTATTGGTTGGTGAGTGGTGTTGTGGATCATTGATTAACATTAGGTAATTGTTTACCCATTATTATTGGTATGGTAATCTATGACTAAATTAATCCAAGGAACCAGCATGAATCAACCATGTCTTTAACATATTTACAATTAAATGAATAATCAACTTTCATCAACTAAATAACAATATAAAATAAAAAACACCATGTCTATATAAATTAAAATTGAACATAAAACATCAATCTATAGGTAACATTATTGATAAAATAATTTACAGTTAAACAAACCCAACATAACCACAAGAAATAAGTGATGTTCCACCACTACTCCTTCTAACAAGGTCTCTTACTCCAAAACCGTATGGAGTCTAGATACGCTAACCCATATTGTTACCCAATATAACCATCACAACAACCCATAGTTTATTAAATAATATCCTAGAGAAATAATGACAATTTATTCCAAAATACGATTAAATTTTAGATAAAGATAAAATACTTATAAAAAACACAGATATTTATATTGTTTAGGAATAATAACTATGTCCATAAAGAGATAAAATAATTTCACTATATCAGGTAGAAAATTAAAGTTCAAGAACACTAGGTGAAGAAAAACTATCTCAAAATGTGCTCATAAAAAATGTATTGTGGCAGTAATCATCATTGTTACAGTGTTAAAACCACATAGTAAGTCCATTGTGTTATAGTAAAGGTGGGAGAAGTCTACAAAGCTATAGAACAACTATCACCAAAGTAAAATCTACTATAATAACATGTCTATATAGTCTAAAATTCTATAGTACCACTTTTGTTGTATAGTGCGGACTTTCAGTAGTTGGTCCAACTCCATCTGATGGATCAGGCTACACCATTACAATATAGTTATCAAGTGTACATGTGGCACCTAAAATACAACACATTATGTTGCATGTCCACAAAATTTTCTATGCATGGTGTAATCATATACATACTCAGTAGGACACCAACAACATGCCTCAACTCTATAGTGAACAGACAGGTATATGCGTGAACATGTCTACTCATTTACATATATATATTACAAAATCATTTTACCAAAAAGCAACAACCACAACATGGGGATAATAATAAATATGTGACTAAAAATGAAATTAAATATTTATAAATTAACTCCTTATACTGGGGGTTTATATATTTACTACCTTCTTTGAGTCTACTGCTCTGAATCCAAGAATACCTAGATAGAGTAAACATGATTCTTTTCCTAGTAAATCAAAAAAAATCAGGGTATAAAACCAATCCTATGGATATGGGAAGGTTTATATAAGGTTTAGAACACTAATAACCCATCTCATGGAAAGTTAAAAGGTGTATGTAGTATAAAATTTATAATACCCTATTAGGATCAGTTGTGAAAACCATTTTCCTGACTATGAGCTAGAACTTCTGGAATAAGAATTTTCAAAATTCTAACATTCGATGGATCATATAGAGATGTAAATTTTTCTGAAAATTAGGTACAGATGTCTAGATACAATATGAATAGAATTTATACAATTTTAATGAAACAATCAAAAAATGTCAATCAGATTTAATCCCTTTACTAAGACTTAAGTTGGACTACATACCATAAAGTAATTTCATCAAAATAAACTTATAATATATAAGAGTCTTTATTCTAAAGGATTCTTTTCAAAATTTTATAAAAAATAAATTATGTAAGATTAAATTTCAAGTAATATAATCATGAACTCGTTATATTATCAGAATCACGCACTATGTATAGTATGATGGAGTGGAGGTGGTGGAAGTCTTAGACTGGATGAAGGGTTTTCTATATAGATTGGTCGAGTGGACTTCTCCCCATGAATATTGGGAGGTAGGGACTACCAACTACACTGGTTGTACTCTACAATTTCGTATAGTTAAATCACTAGTGATTTATCATCTAATTTATTGTAATAATATTTTGTTTCCTTTTTCAAAGAAAAGAAGTGTTCCCCCTATAGAGTAGGACTTGCCTCCAAACCACATAAATTTTTTTATTCTTTTCATTTAAATTTTTTATCATTATATTTTGATAATTATTTTCTATGATTCATTGGATAATTTATTAATTATGGTATAGTAATTTATGTGTGGCATACCATATAAGTTTAGAAAATCATAGTGTAGGATCGCATCTGTTCTCTAAGGGTTCGGGTCCTAGTATCCCTTTCCTTTATGTGTTTTAAGTGTCGTAATTTCCTAGAGGAGATTCAGGTGGAAAGGGGGATTTAAGAGAAAATATCATCTTAACAAATTATTCTATATTATGGAGTCTTATTTTGCACTATAAGCCTGGTCACTACAATGCAGTGGGGATGGATGCAGCGTAGTGTCCTATGAATAGGGACTTCAAATTCACTTCAAATTCTGGAATGGATGTTTCATGGAGCAAGGATATGAAATAGGCCTTTCATTGGAAGTTAAGTGCTACAATATGGAGAATCGCAATTATGATATAGGGGTTTGAGGTGGTTCAAAAAATTTGGGGTAGTTTTTTCATGGAGGTGGCTGGTGGTGTAGCCTCCCATATTAGTGAATGGGATCTGTTTCATGGTGGATTAGGTTCTACTGTAGTCCCTCTTAGGGTAAATAGGATTTTTTCTGTAGGATTAACCATGATTCTTGGATGTAGTTTGGATAATTAGGTTGTGGAGTGGTCCCTCACACTATGTCGTAGTATGCCCAGTGGCATCTAGTTCTGTAGCATGGTCAACTGGGTTGTGTCGTGGTCCTCTATTTTTCAGAGTTTCTATCAATAACCAAACCCCCATTTATGTCTAAATTTCTCAAATATTTTCCTATCAAACCCTTGGAACATCCGAGTACTGTTTCAAGGATTTGAATCCCCTTTCTACAAAGATTAATCCCCAGTTCCCTAAGATCGATCTATGGTAAACAATAGTGAGTTCTACCCTTTTATTGTAGTTACTTACTTGTTCAGTCTATTTTTCCTCCTGTTGTTATTTCTAAGCTATGGAGAATTATCTACATCATTCTAATGGAGTTTCTCTTATTTTTGTTGGTGTGGTTGTGGTGTATAATCCTTAGAGGGTTGTAATTTTCTAATAGGAGAGGTTATTGGATGTCCACATTCTTTTTCTATTCTCGTGCAAAGAATATTGATGTCTTGAGGTGGTGGATTTGTTGCACCTCCATTATTTTACATGAAATCATAAATTTACCATGCTTCAGCTTCTTTGGATGGTAGTTTAATTAACCTTGATAAAGGATAACTTAGATTAATAAATAAATTGGTTATGGTTTGTGATTATTTGTGTTTCTACTATGATAATGGTTTTCCTCTTGTTTTTCTAGATAGTGTGATATCTATGTTATGATTTATTTAGTATTTTGGTAATGATTTTATTATTATGTTGTTTGATGGAATTAGTAAGGAACATAATGAACATATATTTTTTGTTTAGCTACAAATCTAAAGAGGTGTGTTTAAGGAATGTTTTCTTATAATTTTATGGATATCAATTTGATGCTTAATACCTATTTTAATTAAAGTAGGTTATTTCATGTGTTAATGTAATTGTCTAAAGAAACATAAATCTAGTAATTCTTGTTGTTAATGATAATAAAAATTCATGTTAATGAGATATTTTCTTCCTTAAAGTTTAATGAAACTTGAATTTATTCTTGGAAGCATGTTTAATTATTGATATCTAGTGATAGCTTATATATTATATTACCCATAGATATAACATGTAATAAATGAATCTATTAATCCAATATGGAATAAGAATTGGTTATTTGATAAAGATAATTGTTGGGGATGTGTGAGACTGTTTTCTTGTGAATTTAAAATATCCTATGTTGGGGCATGAGATCTTGTTTGCATGTGATGGATGGATACCTTGTTTTTGGTTCTTGATGCCCTGTATACTATTTTTTGTTTTTCCGTCTTTTGTATTGCTGTGGATATGAGATTGTGTGGATTTTACTTCATATTAATTACCACACCATTTATTATAATTAATTTTATTTTTTTATCAAAATAATGTTAATAGTTGAATAAATTAAAATTTTTGTTAACCTGGTGTTAAATTATTTAAACTCTTTATTTTAAGTTGAGATATTTATTTTCTTGGTTATTTTATATATTTAGTTAATTTATACATTTAAAATTAAATTAGTTTTAACCATTATTTTTTGTTATCCATGATTGTTTAAATTATAGTTTTTATTATCTTATTTATTTTAATTCATTCACTCATTTTTTATTTTTTTCAAAATAATAATTTTTAATCTCATTCTTTTATTAATTTATTTTAATTAAAATTACATTTCAAAATAATAGTTTTTATTTATTTTTTTCTTTGAGTGTTTAAGAAATTTATTTGTTCTTTATTTTTTAAAATTATTAATTAATTTTTTTTAATTATTTCATTTTCTATAATTAATTTACAGATGATGTAATTTATTCTCCAGGAAAATTCATGCTATGGTCACTATATTGACCGTGTACACAAGTGACATGATCAGTACAATGACTATACCACCCTTCCTGCTTTCCTCGAATCAGGATGGATCATATGTGCGGAATCGAAGGAGAATACCAAACCAAGAACCACAGATTCTAGTCATGTTATCACATGGTTTGTCTCCAAATATATAAAGATTATAAAGGCACTAATTCACCACCACCTATGTTGAATAAATCCATGATGAAGAACCACCTAGAAGATGAGATCTATGGACCAATAGTGATGAAGAAGAACCCTTTTTCAAGCCATTATTGGAAGATCTGGTTGTTCAAAACAACAAGAAAGATTTGGCCTACACCAAACTAGGGAATCCAAGCTAATTCGAGCTAGGGAATGAAGCTTAGTGTACCGTTCCGTGGAGACAAACCACTATCCAAGTGAAGTCCCAAACTCAATTTATTAAAAATGCATAAAAAATGCATGATTCTTGGATGAATCGCTGGATGAAAGAGAAGCATTGGTCGAGATGTCGATGTTTTTAAAATTATGGATTCATGCAGTGAATTTGTTTGAATATTCACTTGAGTTTTTGAAGTATTTAGAATCAAGTTTGATGATTTTAGGAGAATTTACCACTTGACCATGCTTCATTGGGCCTAGGAAGTAAAATTTGAATCAGCCTAATTTTTCTTAAGCTCAAAGTCAGGCCTGGTTATGAATATGAAGAATAATGTGAGGTTAAGGATCACATTAAGTGATAAAATATATGCGTAGGGGTCTTTATAAAATTAAATTATATAAAATATTCTCTAAATTTATGGAATTTTTAAAAAAAATCAAGAAAAGTTCTAAAAACACCCATTCAAATCACATGGAGATTATGTTTATTCATAAAAGAATAATCTAGAAGCTGCTCAAGGATTGAGGACATGACCATGTGAGAGGAGTGTAATTTTTTAATAAAAACTTATTCAAGTAACATTAGGATGAAGGAGTATGGTGAATTCATTCCATGTGGAGTAGAGTGAAAGAGGTTACCGAGCAATGACCATGATTGTATAATTGTGATGTGCACATATTTTTATTCTAAAAACACAATATAAATAGTGGAGAGGGGGTTTTATCCATCCCTAATCCATGATTTATGATCCATCACTCACTCATCCATAATTTTCTCTAGAGCACACAGATCAGAGTAAAATGAATAATCGAAGAGTAGAACTAGATCCAAAGTTAGAGCTTGAGGAAGGAATAAATCCCACCATAGATGTTTACTCATATATTTATTCTAGCACTTTGATTTGTTTTTCACTTGTATGAGTAACTAATTTAATTAGGAGATTTATACACTATTGAGCTAAGATTAATTTATCCATTATTGTTTTATTAATATAATTGTTTTCTATAAATTTAAGTTTGATATTTTTTTCATTCAATTATAAGTATCTCTTCACACTACTCAAGAAACAACTGGTGATGGTAGTTAATAATTTCACCCTTGATCATCTATTAAAGTACTGAGAATTGGAAAATAAAGATGAATCTCTTCTTAATAAGAAAAAATTTATTTCTAAAGTTTAGATAGAGATATCCAGACTAAAGAGAGTTCATTGATGTGTAGAAGTTCACTGAATCGACAACCCAGTGAATCTCCACATTTTCTCAAGCACTGAATAATTGTATTAATTTGAGTAAGATCGGATAAAATCATTTTATTCATTCAAAATAGTCTAAGGACCCCAATTTCATAAAATTTATTTTCCCACTCTATCTGTCATTTTTCGCTACTTCTCATACCATTTACAAAATTTTCACTACACTATTTAACATCACATCACCACCATTATTTTTATTTGTTTTTAGTTTGTTTATATTGTTTTTTTTATTTTGGAGACTCACACAAAACCAGTCTTCCCTATGAATTCGAAATGCCTCTCACCATTATATTAGTTTTAGGTAGTTGTAGGGTCTTATAAATATTAAATGTATACAAACTCAACAATTTTTTCTATCAAATTTCGGAGCCATTTCTAGGGATGGAACAAGTACCTATTTCAAAAAAATCCAAAAATTGAATAGAAAACAAAATAAAAAATATATATATAAAAATATTCAAAAAATAATATAAAAAATCTATTAAACAAATTATGAAAACTATTTTTTTATGTATACACACAAGAGCCTCTGAGATAAATCTCGTAACTCCAATTCAAGAAATCAATAAACACTAGTTGTTCTTAAAATTGAAAATAAATAAAAAATAAAAAATTTGAAAAACTTATATTTAATAAGTGATGAAAATAAAAACATAAATGTACTAAAACCCTTAGTTTTTTCCCTTGAGAGACCTAAACTTGGGGAGTTTCAACTACCAATAGTTTTAAGTAATCTTTCTTGCTTTATTTTTTCTCCTAGGTCTATAAATTATGAGATTAAACAATATCACATCTCCATGATAACTTCATTCAATGTACTTCCTGCCAAAGATTCACTTGGATTTATTAGAACATTTTATAGTTTTATCTAACAGCTTCCTCTGTGATATCGGAGTGAGGAGGAGTTGAGGTTGAGGGTATTTCCATTATGTCTTATGATAAGGGATATAAAATGGTTTCAAAACCCAGATAAGTAAATTTTTTAAAGTTGGGATAATATTTTTAATGATTTTTCTGCTAAACTTTACCCTAGTAACACATCCATAGAGGTTAGACATAAGACAACTAGGTTTGTACAGGAGGAGGGAGATTTGTTTCAAAAGGAATGGGATAAGTTTAGAATGATTATTAAGTAGAGTACCAACCATCAGTTTGCTGCCTATATAATCATAGATAATTTTTATAATTACCTTACCCCTATAATGAAAATTTACTTGATCAATCGTGTGGGTGTGACTTCTTTGATATGAAAGTAGATGATCCTAAAAAATCATTGATAATTTATCCAAAAAATCAAGACATCAGTTCACAATAAATATATTCATACAGAGAGATGATACAAACACCTATACTGTAGTTGTTGATAATTGAGTTCTTAGGGGGAATTGTTGTCATTGTGGGACTTAAGTTCATACTCAAAAATGTTGTCCCAACTTTTACCTCTCTATCAAATATGAGGAGTTTTCTTATTTGTAGATTAAAAATATATAAATAAAGGTTTAAATGGCCCTTTCTCAAATCAATACAGTTTTTATTACAAAAATATTCTTAATCTATCATGGATAGATTAAGTAGTGATTGAACAACCTGTTTCCCTTATTTTTCCACAAAATCCAAAATAATTTTTCTAAAATCAATATGGGGATGAGATTTCTAATTTTCAAGAGGAAATTAGGGAAAAAATTTAGAAGTTTTTGGGTGAGATTGGTTTACTAAGAAAATATACATACACAATTATTCACAGTTTAGATCTTCAGATGGGTCAAAATACAATATATCCAGGTGGGAGAGACAAGAGAAATATTCCCGACATAATAGTTTCAAAATCAATAGTGAAGTTCATGGTTATTACAACTAGATCTGACCTTCAAACTCGATAATAAGAAAAGGATCAACCTTGGGAAGTTAAAACTGGAGAAAAATTTGAATTTGAAAATGGAAACATATAAAATAAAAAATCTATCAATCTAGATATCAAGGACCATTATAAACAAAATAATGAACCCACGCCTAAAAATGGGAAAGAAGAAAGGAAAATGAAGTGGGAATTTATCAAGGAAGGCAAGAAGAAACTTTTATTTTAGGATTAGTTGAACCATCAACTTGTTTTAAAACATTATGGATCTCCCATTCCCTTTCTAAAAAGGGTTGAAAATAATGATTAACCTGATCACTTTAGATTCTTAAAAATGTTTAGAACCTTTAGCATCAGCATTCCATTTATTTAAGCCTTCGATAAAATTCCATCCTATTTAAAATTCACTTATATGTTTCTGGATGACAAAATTGATTAGAATAAATTGGATACCATCAATCTAAATGAGGAGTGTAGTGTTGTAATTTTGAGGAAGTTTCCCCCAAATTTGAAGGACCCTAGAAGTTTTGTTATCTAATGTAAAATGTGAGTAAGTGGGAAACTAAACTATTTTTCTTATTTAAGAGAAAGTATTAATTTGATTCCTTACTCCTTGTTCAAAAAACTAGGTCTTAAGGATTTAAAACCAATATTTTCCACCTTCAACTTACTAATAGGTCACTCACTCTTCCCTATGGAAGGGTGGATTACTTATTAGTCATTGTAGGGAAACATATTTTTCCAACATGTTTTCAAATTCTTGACATGGAGTACAGTGATAAAGCTTCAATTATCTTAGCTAGACCCTTCTGGGATACTAGGGGTGAAATCATTGATGTGTCCAATGGAGAACATACCCTTTAAGCTATAGATAATTTCGATGAGATCCTGGTCTATAAAAATCCAAAACATGAGGTTAGTTGTAACCAGGTTGATGTTGCTGAGAATGAGTGCTTAAAAATCAAGGTCAGATCTGAGTATGGTATCTTTCTTATTGAGGTTTTAGAGATTATAATTCCTCATCATATTAATGATATTACTCAATTAGTTGTTCAACCCTCTCAAATAATTCTTATAGAGGAAATATCTTTCCTTGATCCCATTTTGGAGTCAAGAACACAATATATATTTTATTATATTTTCAATCCTATTTATGATATTTTCTAATATCGGGTTGATTATCTAAAAATTACTGAAGTTAGGGAGTTTAAGTCCTATTGAAAAACATGATTCTATTCAATTTGAACGAGTATACTTCATTGAAAAACATTTACCTACTGATTCCAATGTTGTAAGTGATGACTTATAACCTAAATTTTAAAGGTTAGACACATTTTATTATTTTGTGTACATTGGAAAATATCTTTTGGATATTGAATTAGAATATTCTAAATTGTAGTCTTCAGATCTCTTCAATTTAAAAGTTGTTTTAAGAATTATTTCTTGAAATGGTGTGTAATTTTAGCTCAGTTGAAATTTGTTTCTAGGTTTTTAAAACCCTCTAAGTGTTGGGGAGATGGGTGATAGATTTTTATGAAATAGATGATTTTTATATGTTATTTATAACCTTTTTGAGAGATAATAGAGAGGTTTTAATGGTTTAAGATGATATAGATATCATGTCACCTACTGTAACTTTGGAAAATTTTGGTCTGTTTTTCTTGCTGCTAATGTTGGAAACTTATTGAGAGGTATTGTTTATTATTACTTAAACAATAGTGAATTTAAAACCATAAATAACACATATATATTTAATGACCACAGATAGGACTTTTGGGGCATGATTCTGGATGAAAACTTTAAATTGATTACCACATGGATGGAAACTGATGATTTTCATCTTTTTCTCTTTTAATTTTTGTTTGAATAAATGAATCCATGTCAGTTGTGTGTGTCCTTGGATTAATGAACCATATTTTTTGGATTTCTCATAGGCATATTCTTACTCGTGTTTTATTTATTCTTGTCCTCAAGTGTCAATGATAAGTTTCCATAAGGTGACGATGGTGTGCATTAGGAAAAGTGACCACACGAAGAGGGTATGATTAATTATAATATTTTCTTACAAGTTGAAGATTTATTTTGAACATCAAGGATATAAAGATCAACTATTTGGATAAAATAGGATAAAACTTCCCTTAACGCTAACTCCAATTATTTTTAAATACAAAAAATGCATTGAGATTTGTTGATTTTATAGGTACTTGTATTTTTCACTAGAGAACTACTTCATTGGAGCGAGGTTTCACATTTGTTGTAAAACATTTAGAAGAGATTCAATATATATGGGAACTAATTGACTCGATTATTTTTTATTTTTTTAGTTCTTATATTGGTTGTATAGAATTCGCTATTTTAAATTTATTACTGAAATTTTTCCTTACATGCTAAGATTTTTTCTGAAGCCTTATTGGTCACTAATACTTTTTTAAAATTTCCATTTAATACATTAATATTGTTAATTGAATTCCAATTGTATTCTTACTTTGAAATTCATTATTAAATCCACCAATAGTTTGCATATTTCTTTAAAATCCATTTTTCTATGCTTGATTTCCTAGCAGTGGCTAGTATGGGTCCTTTGTGCATGATTTTTTATGCTAAATTATTGTGGGGAAAACTGATTTTTGAGCTTTCCTGACACCCCTAAACTATATTTCATTGTGATACATTTCTAAATTTGTTTGATCATAGTTTTTCAAAATTTTCTCCTACATTGGATTCAATAATGGGGACATTTTTGTGTCTTAATTATGGGAGAGGGGTATTAATTAAGATAATATATAATTCACTATTAACACATCAAAACCACTCAAATATTTTCCAAATTCCTTGCTTTCATGCAAAAATTTAGGCTGTATGTAAATAAAATCATGGTTTGAGGTAAAAATAAAAAAAACATTGCAACTTTTTTGTGATAATTTCATACTTAAATGAAGGTTTTAACTGATTTTAAAATTTCTAGAATTTTGTGATTATTTAGTGATATACCACTATTTTTATGGATGTTCTATTTTGGAATTTAGAAAGGGAATAATATAGGATATATTTCAATGTAGTTGAGATTATAAATTCAGAAATCATTAAATTTGAACATGAAACTATGTGACACACTCTTTTTGGAACAAACAGCTCAGGGATCCAACTCAAAAGATAATAATATAATTCCATTATAACTAGAGTAAAATGACCAATTGGAATCCCACGATGAATGTCTAAGACTTTAGGCACTGGGTGTATGTGTAATCTCTTTGTACATTTTTAGTAACTATATTTTCATATTCCTTTTCACATACATGGTTGGGAAAGAATTCAAAAAATAATAATGTTTTTAATAGTCAGAGATGAGTTCATTAAGGTGAGAATAATTTTAAAGCCAAATAAATAAGGGGAAAACTAGCTTATAAAATAATATTTTGAGTCGAATCAATTAAGTGAAATTAGACCCTTGATTTTTAAAACCTAGGGGAGAGTGATAATTGAAAGTGTCTCTTGTTAAATTTTTAATTCCACTTTTATTTAATTTGTTTCAATCATGAAACTAGAACTCGAATTAGAATTGAAATGAGGTAGTTAGTGGCTTTCACATTGGAGGCATTATTATCATAGTAAATGGAGGTATTTTTTATTTCTATTAATTTTGGTGTAATTTGGAACATATATAGGAAAACCATTTCTATTTAAGAGTCTATAAATAAATTAAATGAAATGAATTTCCTGATAGTGTAATTGATTAAGTTCAGGGAAATTTAATGTGTCTTTTATTTCATACTTTTTTCCACATCATTTATTATAATTAATTGTATTTTTATTGTCAAAATAATATTAATAGTTCAATAAATTGAAATTGCTATTAACCTCGTGTTAAATTATTTAAACTCTTTATTTGAAGCGTAAATATTTATTTTCTTGGTTATTTTAGTTATATTGTTAATTTATAGATAAATAAATAAATTATTTTAAACCATCGTTCTTTATTATTCATGATTGTTTAAATTATAGTTTTTTATTATTTTATTTTTTTAATTCATTCACTCATTTTTTATGTTTTTCAAAATTATTATATTTAATCTCATTATTTTATTCATTTTTTTTAAATATAATTATATTTTAAAATAATAATATTTAATCTTATTCTATTATTAATTTATTTAAAATAAAATTATATTTTAAAATAATAATATTTATTTTTTTAATGTTTAAGAATTTTATTTTTTATTTATATTTTTAAATTATTAATTTAATTTAGTTTTTATTTACTTTATTTTCTATAATTAATTTGTTGATGGTGTTATTTATTTTCCAGAAAAAGTCATGCTACGGACACTATAGTGACCACGCGTGCATTTGGTACGGTTAGTATACTAATCGTTCCAAGTTACAGTAGGAATTGGCATAGTCAATATACTGAATGTGTGTTATGCTTCTAAATGACAATGCTAAATACTAATTGTGACGATATAAGTGACTGCATGAAGGCCACGGTCACTATAGTGACCATGGGTTGAGGAGGTCTACTATTACTTTCTATGTAATTATAAAATAATACATTTTCATATCTATTAATATTTATGTATAAAATAATATGTTTTCATTAAAGGGGACTCTTTTTCTGATATCATACCTGACACCCAACAACGTGTTTCTTCGAAATCTTATGTTGCACATAAAACTGAGTTGTACTGAAAAATAATACATTATTAATATTATTATTTTAAATGGTAGTTAACGCCTAGCCATTGTATTGGAAGGAATGAATAAAACTAACTATACTATTTTTACACATGTTTTTTGAATGTTTTTACATTCATCAAATATATTTTATAGGCTTAAAATTAGAATAAATACAATTTTAAGCATAAAATACTCTAATATTTTTTTAAAGGACATTTTACCATCTTTTGATGGAAAATACTTTTCAAATATTTTTTACCACTTTTATATGTTCTATTTGACAAAATAAACTTCATTTTTAGTAGTGGGACATAAAAATTTAATTTGGTTAAAATTTTGATATTTTTCTGTTAAAATTCATATTTTAATGAATAGTAAAAACAATATTGCATTTTAATTCAAAACTTTCTTTTCTTATAATTTATTTATATAGTTAGATTGAATTTTGTATTGGTTTTAAAGTATAATTAGATTGATTTTTTATCATTTAATACAATTTTGGTCATTAGAGGAAATTTCACAAGGAAATTTGATATAAACATATTTCAATCTCTTGATGGTTTTTACTTTTAAAAATATTGTTTTCTCATTTATACAATGGGAATTAATTTTAAATTAATTACTACAAATTATATTTTTTTAAATATGAAAAATTTATTCCATATTTTTAATCAAAATGTCCAAATTATTTAAATATGTCCCTTTTATTTTTGGACATGATAAATAGTAACTTTGGTAATTATTTTTATTTACCAGGGTTAATGGGTAAATAAGGGTAAAAATAATATTATAAAAATTTAAATCTACCCAAAAACTTGTTCTAATCCTATGTGATGATATATGGCCCATCCTGATAACCATTGGGATAAAAATTTGTCCATTTGAAGCCACTTGGGTTTGATTATGACACTTATATCGTTTAAATTAAAGGAAAGGAAAATATGTAATAAACATACAACTTATTAAGAAAACAATTTTAATATGGGTTTATATAAGTGATATATTAAAAAATAAATAGTCTTCAGAAATATTAAACTATTTCCTACATCATGGTATTTTATTTATAATTTTTATACTTTAAATAATTAAATTTAACTATGACAGAATGATGAGGCGGTGATTGTTTTTTTAATGAAGGAATAAAATAAAAGATATTATAAATATTAAAATAAATATTATATGACATAATTTATGTCATACACAATTTTTCAAGGCAATATTTTATTTTATAAAACTATTAAATTCTTTGGTTCAATGTTATCTCTCTATTTGGATTTTATTTAAATTCAAAAAAATGAATAGTGTAAAAATTGACATAATTGATCTTTTATAAAAATAGTAATTTATTAAATTATTTAAAAATCCTAAAAATCTTTTAAAATCACAAAGTTACTATTATATGGTTTAAAAGTTCATTAAGTGTCCAATTATGGTAAATTAACCCCATATAAGTAAAATTAATAGCCTCTTAATAATTAAAATGTTATTACTATAATTAAAATTAAAAGAGAATAATTAAGGGTAAACAGAAAAGATAAAGTTCAAAATAAATTCAATACATGTCTAATAATTATTTAATGAGAGTATTTATACCAATCCTTTTCTTATCTTAGAAATTTCACAAGTTGGATCCTTTTAATTAAAAAATTAATTTATATTAATTTATTAATTTAAGATTTTCAAAGGGTGCAACATCCCTCTCCTATAAAAAGCTACCCTCTCTTCACTAATACCAACACATTAAGAACCCTTTCATTTGGCCAAGACCTTCTCAAACAGCTTCCTAATATCCCTTCCCTCATCTTAGAATCCTCTTTTAGGGCATAAATCCTCCCAAGGAAGCCTTTTAGTGTAAACCAGTGGAAATTACCCGATTAAAAGGTAACACCTTCTCTCGTGCTTTTTAGTTTCATTTTCATTCTTCACTCCCTAAGATCTTACTATTCTATGATTACATAACAACACCAATATTATCAATATACTAGGATTTTTTTATGCTATTTTTTTCTATCTACACTTACACACACTTCCATTTAATGGGTAACGAATATACTGTTTCTATGTACGGTGAACTACTGCCTCACGAAATGATGATTGTTCAATTTTCCCCTACCACCTCTCATGGTGGAAATTATAATGGACACTATTTTACATATGATATATATTATATTTATATTGTCTCTATTATTTTGTAATTTTTATTTAAAACATAGCTTTATGCTTTCCATGTTGTGTAAATACGATAATTTTGTTTGAGGAAAAGTGGACTACCTCCCCCTCAAAGAGATATGACTCATTCCCACTATACATAGAAAGTATAAAGGATGCTTTTAATAAACATATGAGACATAAATATAATTAATATAATATTGGTATTATAATACACATTTATATCATTTAATTATTTTTCTTTTAATATGAAAAAGAAATGAAAGTAGTGTCCATGCTTACGTACGGCCTACCGTATCCATGAACGGTGCATTTCATTTATTATCTAAAAATATTATGGATATTCAAAATGCATATATACTGGATATATATGATATTTAAAATCATGAATAATATTTTGGAGATTATTTAATTTTGATCACATGGACAATTTACAGCAAAACAAGTTCATTTTTGACTCTCAAGTACCGAATATCGACAAAATGACTGATATAAACTTAAATAATTATGTACTTTTTATAAAATGGTAATAAGTGACAAAAAATAAAAAATAAAATTTAAAAAGGTTCTCTAGAAATTAAAAATTAACCCTATGTTTATTATTCAAGAACTTAACAACTGTACTTGACGAGTCGGACTCAAGGAAAGGGACTTCATCTCAATCTCCTTTCATTGAGGCATATTTTGATAACATACACCAACTTCTTTTATAAAGTGTATAATAAACCCATTTTACTTTTAATTTCATTCAAAGGGAATATTTTTTCAATTAATAATTTTACTAAATGACAAAAATAAATGTTTTTAACATATGTGGTGACAACGAATTCTCCACCGCCGTAACCGTTATTTGATAATTGGATTCCTCTATAAGCCTAAATATTTTTTAAATGGAAAAAGAAATCCATTATTCCCTTTTTGGGTGTTTTTGTATTGAAAATTGTTTTGAAATTGGATTGACTATTTCAATATCATGAAATCATTCCTTGATTTCAAATGTTAAGAGTGAAATGTTGATAATTGTAGTCTTTATGTGTTATAATTATATAATGGTACTTGTAAAAAGAAAAGTGGTTAAATTATATATAAAAGATGGGTGGTTATGTGTAAACCAAAGACGGGTGGTTCTGTGATAAACCAAGGATGGGTGGTTATGTTATAACCTCAAATTAATTGGGTATGGAAGTCAGTTGTATGGCTATTCCATTTAGGGATATGTGTGGAAGTTGATCATATGGTTATTCTATTTAAGTATGTTTATGTCCCAAGATACCTTTATATGTTATATGTTGATTTATATAGTGTTTATGGTAATATTTTGGTTACAAAAAGTGTAAACAATGAGCTTATATTCAGTGAAGTATATTTACTACTTCTTAAATGTGAAAAAGTATTACTTTATGATAAAGTATTCATGGTTGACATGTTTTCTCAAGACTAACAATTTTCTTTCATTATGTATCTCTTAATGTGATTTTTATGCTCATCCCAAGTTTTGAAATGTTTTTCATGGGACTTAAAGAAGAATAGAGTCAAGTATGGGATCAAGGAAAAGTTATGTTGTTTAAACATGAAGTGAACCATGTTTTTTTAAAAAAGTTTTCGTTTTATGAAAAAATGTATAGTGAGTAGAAGTTTCTATTTGTAATATTTAAGTTATTATGTATGAGTTATGAACTAATTATCTAAATCTATAAACCTGAAAAGATCATCGATGTAAATTAAATTCAAATTATTAACCTATCTCAATATTAAGTAATATTTAAGGTCAGGGCCCTATAGTTGGTATCAGAGGTCACTTTAGATAACTTTAGGGGTCTGGATATTGTTTATAGAATATCCATAAATGATTTTTAATTTATGGTTTAATTAAAATGAGGTATAATTTAAAAATTACCATGTTGCTTCATCTAAGATATGACTTTTCATAATGTTTTTCTGTAGAGGAAATAGGGCTATTGTGCTAGGACGACATATAGAGGAAAACAACCTTCAAATCAGTATCCTGAGATGGTTGGAATCAGAACTGAATAGTTTGTTGCAGTGATGGATCTGTTGACTTAGGCAATAAATGGTGGTGGTGTCCATGAATGAGATCAACTAGATCAACCATAGAGGAATATGTTAGTATTAGATCATTTCATGAGGTAACATCCCCCATAATTCATAGGATCATCTGACCCTGTGCAAGCTGAAGGGTGGATTAAAGCAGAAGAAAATATTTTTTATGTAATGGGGTATTTAGACAATCAAAAGTTTAGTTGTGTTGTTTATCATTTTTAATGTGAATTTGATTAGTGGTGGTCAATGATTAAAAATATTAGAGTAAGTGAAGATATTGACAACATGGAATGGGATTAATTTAAGAATATATTCTTTGATAAATTTTTTCCTAAGGCTACTCGAATTAGGACGGAAAATAAATTCTTGGAATTGAGCCAAAAGCAGGAAGATTTTATGGCTTTATATGAAACAAAATTTCACTCGTTTGTCAAGGTAGGTCTCAAAATTTATCTGGGATATTGATAGTAAGAAAAGTTGGATTTACTCATAATTGAAGCTGAAAATCGAAGGGTGTTAGCTTCTCGTGAGTTCAAAAGCTATGAAAAACTTTTTGGATGTTCTAAGAAGGTATAAATGGATTATTATGGTGATCATGTGTTCTATGAGAGAAAGAAAAATAATCGATCCAGTTGGCAGGCAATGGGAAAGAATTCATTAAAGAATACTGGAGGTAAGAAAACTAAATTTCCAATTTGTGATGAGTGTGGTAAAAATCATCCTGGAGAATATATCTCAAAGTCCAACAAGTGATTTTGATCAGGTAATACTGGTCATATTGCTTATAACTATAAGTAATATGATTAGGTAGGCAATGAAAAACTAGTGTTAAGATGTTTAAGTTGCAATGATATAGGACATTATGCCAATGTGTGTCCAAATTTGATTACCCAGGGTGGAAAATATTAAGATCAAAAGAAGAAGGGCATGGAAAAATAATTTTCTACTACTGTGGTTGATGTGGTTCCATCAAATTAAGAGGTAACAGGTATGTTATGGGTTTTTTGAAAATATGCCAATACTCTATTTTACTATGGATCTTCAAAATCTCTCATTTCTAAGAGATTTCCAAGTAAATTTGAAATAGAACCTCATGAATGTGATATAGAAATTTTGGTAAAAACCTAGGTGAAAGTATTAAAGAAACCAAGATTTATAGGAATCTTCCAATTATCATTATAGGGATAGTCTTTCCTACAAATCTTGTTGAAATTTCTATTGTGGAATTTGATATCATTTTTGGTATGGATTGTCTTGCAGTTTATCATGCTAAAATAGATTGTAAATCCATGAAATTTTTGTTCAATGATTTAATGCCTTTGATAACATACCGAGAAGATTATATATTTACTAAATATGGCAGTGAAAGTTATCTCTCTCATGTTGTTGAAAAGAAAGAAACAGTTTTGATTAGTGACATTCCAAGGGTGAATGAATTTATAGATATTTCACCTAATGAATTTTATGGTATTATTCCAGATCAGGATATTGAATTTACCATTTATTTAGTGCATGATGCTATGATTATTTCTAAAACCCCTTATCGAATCACTCAAGTAGAGCTGGTGGAATTGAAAAAATAGTTTCAAGAATTTCTTGATTAATGTTTTATTTGACCTAGAACTTAACTATGGGGTACTCCTATTTTGTTTGTGAAAAATAAATATGGTTCTATGAGAATTTTTATTGATTATAGAGGATTGAATAACATCACTATTTAGAACAAGTATATGTTGCCTCATATCGATGATTTTCTCGATCAGCTCTATTGAGATCAGTATTTTTCGAAGATTGATTTGAGGTTAGGGTACCATCAGCTAAAGGTGAATGAGGATGACATTCCAGAGACAGCGTTCCTAATGAGATATGGGAATTATTATTTTGTAGTTATTCCCTTTGGGTTATATAATTAACCTGATTTATTTATGGATCTCATGATTGGAGTCTTTCATCAGTTTTTGGATCAGTTTGTGGTTGTGATTATAGATGATATTTTGGTATATTCTAAAAAGGAAGAAAGAACATGAAGTCAATTAAGGACTATTTTGAAAACGTTAAAAGAAAATAATCTATAGGGAAAGTTTAGTAAGAGTGAATTTTGGTTGCAAAAATTTCTTTCCTTGGTCATATTGTTTCTAAAGATGGTATAACTATTGACCCTTCTAAAAAAAGTTGTTGAAGAGTGTGAAAGACCTACAAATAACATATAGATTCATAGTTTTCTTGGATTATTGGTGTATTACTGAATGTTTTTTGAAAAATTTTCTTGGTTATCTAGACCACTAACTAAGTTATAATGTAAGGGAGTTAAGTTCATCTAGAGAAAATGATGTGATGATTATTTTGAGGAACTGGAAACAAGGTTAGTAAATGCTTCATTTTTGTCCCTCCATTCTAGGAATGGTGAATTTTTTATCTACAGTGATTCTTCATTGAAATGATATGGTTGTTTCATAATATAGAATAATCAGGTAATTAATTATCCTTCATGTCATTTGAAACCTTGGGATTTAGATTACCCTACAAATGATTTAGAATTCGCTACAATTTTTTTTTCATTAAAAATTTAGAGGTATAATTTGTATGGCATAAAGTGTAAAATATATACTGATCGCAAAAGTTTGAATTATATATTCACTCAGAAGTAATTGAACATGAGACATAGTAGACAGCTAGAATTAATCAAGGATTATGATTACACGATTCATTACCATCCAAGAATGGAAAATAATTTGGATGATGCTTTGACTCGAAAAATTAATGATACATTAACCATGCTACATTTGGAAACAGATCCTTTGGTTATCGATTTAATGAATTTTAGATTGGAAGTTATTCGAGCACGAAATTCATCTGTTTTGTTTCAGGTTATAGTGAAATCATCTCTATCAAAGAGAATTAAGCAAGTGCAGAAAGAAGATAGTGAGTTGCAGAAAAAGGAAGAATTAGTTCAGAAGGGTAAGTTACTTGAATTTAACCTTGATAAAGACTATGTTTTGAGGTTTGAGAAGAGATTATGTGTCCCTTGTGATTCAAAGTTGAAGAAATATTTGTTATGTGAAGCTTATTTTTCTCCTTTTTTATTCCATACTAGTAGTACTAAGATGTACATAGATCTTCAGAAGTATTATTGGTGGGATTAAATAAAAAGAGATATTTCTAACTTTATTATGAAGTGTTTTACTTGTCAATAGGTTAAAGTATAATGGTAGTTACAGAAAGGTATGCTTCATCCTTTTCTAGTACCAGAGTGGAAATAGGAAAATTTATTCATGGATTTCATAGTGGGATTATCAAATAATTCTCAAGGTAACAATGCAATCTGAGTTATTATTGATCGATTGACTAAATCTTCTCATTTTCTTCCTATCTGAGATACTTTATCTCTAGAGAAAATTTCGCAGTTGTATCTTAAAGATATAGTTAGTTTAAATGAAGTTCACCTCTCTATTATATCTTACCACGATCTGAGGTTCACTTCTAACTTTTGGAAAGTCATTCAGAAGTCATTGGGTACTGAATTAAATTTCAGTATAGCTTTTTATCCTCAACCAGATAGGTAGATAGAACAAATAATTCAATCCTTGGATGATATGCTACATGCTAGTTCAACAGATTACCAGGGAAGTTGGGATCAACATATTTATTTGGTTGGGTTTTCGTATAATAACATTTTCCATTCCATTATACAGATGGCACCATTTGAATCATTATTTGGAAACCAGTATCAAAATCTAGCTTTTTGGGATGAAGTTGGTGAAAGAAAGTTTATGGGACCAGAATTGGTAGAATAGATGGAAGAAAAATTTCAGTTAATTTAGAAAAAATATAAGGGCAGCTCAGAGTAGGAAGAAAATTTAACAAATAACCAAAGGAATGATATTTCTTTCGATGTAGTGACCATGTCTTTATAAAATTTTCACCATGGAAAAGTGGGATTCATTTTGTAAAAAAGGGAAGTTGAGTCCACGATTCATTGGACCCTATGAAATCTTATAGAAAGTTGGGTCAGTTTCCTACCGAGTGGCTTTAACTATGAGTTTATCCCAGGTACACGATATTTTTTATGTTTTAATGTTAATAAATTACATTCCAGATCCATCTCATTTTTTGAGTCTAGAAGTAGTTCAGTTGGAAGAGAATCTTTCTTATCAAGAACAGCCAGTACATATTGTTGACCACATAGAATAAGTGTTTTAGAATAAGGTTATTTTTTAGGTTATGTTGTGTTTAGAAAATCTGTATTGTTTAAAAGGTAGAATGGGAATCTGAAAATGCTATGAAGGAGAAATACCACCACTTATTTGATAAGTGAATACAATTATAGGAACACAATTTCCAAAAGGGGGGAAGGATGTAACATCCCAGGTAATTATAGAATAATACATTTTCATATCTATTAATATTTAGGAATAACATATTAATTTTACATAAAATGGGATGCCTTGTTCGATAGAATACTTGACACGTAACAATGGGTTTCTCTGAAATCTTACGTTGCACACAAAACTGAGTTATACCAAAAAATAATACATTATTAATATTATTATTCTAAATGTTAGTTTAGGACTAGTCGTTGTATTGGCGGGAATGAACAAAACTAACTATACTATGTTTACACATGTTTTCTAAATGTTTTTATATTCATAAAATAAATTTTATGGGCTTCAAATGAGAATAAATACAATTTTAAGAATAAAATACTCTAATATTTTTTTAAATGCTGTTTTACCACCTTTTGATGGTGAACCCTTTTTAAATCTAGTTTTTACCACTTTTATGTGTTCAATTTGACAAAAGAAACTTCTTTTTTGGAATCGAGACATCAAAATTTACTTTGGTTGAAATTTTGGTATTTTCTTATAAAATTAATATTTTAATGAATACTGTAAAGTAAAGCATTTTAATTCAAAACTTAACTTTCTTCTAATTTATTTATATATTTAGATTATAATTTTAATTGGTTTTAAAGTTTAATTGTATTAATTTTTTATCATTTAATCCAATTTTTTTCATTAGAGGTAATTTCACAATGAAAGTTGATATAAACAGATGTCAATATTTTGAGGGTCTTTACTTTTAAAAAAATCATTCTCTCATTTTGATAACGGGAATTAATTTTAAATTAATTACTAAAACTTATGTGTGTTGAATTTGGAAAAATGGATTCCATATTTTTAATCATAAGGTCCAAATTATTCAAATAGGTCCCTTTTATTTTTGTACATGATGAATAGTAACTTTGGTAATTATTTTTATTTACCAAGGTTAAAGGGTAAATCAGGTAAATAAGGGTAAAAATAATATTATAATAATATAAAACAACCCTAACACTTGTACTAATCCTATTGAATGATATATGTCCAACCAAGAAAACCCTTGGGATGAAAATGTGGCCTTTGGAAGCCACAAGAGTGTGATTATGACACTTATATATTTTAATTTAAAGTAAAGGAAAATATGATATAAACATAAAACTTCTAAACAAAACAATTTTAATATGGTTTTATATAATTGATATCCTTTTTTTGGTACTAGAATTCATGAAATTTCTGAGTGTGTTTCAATTGGTGACTCACCTGCTCGAAATGGGTTTCTTTCTCTGTTTTGAGCAGTCTGCTATTATGTAAGTTTTACTTTTTGGATAAGGGTGATGCAAGTTTTTCATGAGGTCCCAAAATTTAGTTGTATTACATTTTTTCTTTACTTCCTTTGATGAGTTTGAATCTAGTAAGTTCGTTACCTCATGTTTTGGTTTTCTCTAGTAGCATGTTTTTCATAGTAGACTTCTTTTCCAGTTATTGTGATGGTGGAATTGTGAGGAACAGGGCATTCTCTCAAGTGGTTCTTATTGTTGTGGGAATGTCGGGTTGTGTTATAGTTTCTCAGGGGTAGATTGTTATCAGGGTTTTCAGATCTTTTGTTTCCATAAAGTGACCATCTCATTCGTTTTGTCTTCTTATGTGTGCAGATTTTGAGTACAGGTTTTCTTGGAGTTGGGTCTCTTCCAAGATGAAGAAATGTTAGAGACAGGTTTTTTTTCTTTCATATGTTTTTATGTCTCTCAAGATTGTATGTCCCTAAATCCCATGATTTCTTGAGCTTGTCACACCTCACATTTTTACTGGACTTGTTTATTTTCATTTTAATAAATTTTTCGAACATTAATTCGGTAACCAATTCATGTCTTAGTTTTTTAAAAAAAATGAAGATACATTGATTGATTTTTTAATAAAGGAATCAAATAAAAGATATTATAAATATTAAAATAAATCTTATTTGACATAATTTATGTTATCCATGATTTTTCTAGGTGAATATGACATTTTATAAGACTATTATATGCTTTGGTTTGAAGTTATCTCTCTGTTTGGGTATTATTTAAATTAAATAAAATAAATAGTGTAAAAATTGACATTATTGATGTTTTATAAAAATTGTAATTTGTTAAATTATTTAAAAATCCTAAAAAACTTTTAAAATCAAAAAGTGGCTATGTTAAGGTATAAAATTTCATTAAGTGTCCAATTATGGTAAATTGATCCCAAATAAGTAAAATTAATATCCTCTTAATAATTAAAATGTTATTACCACAATTAAAATTAAAAGAGAATAATTAAGGGTAAACCGAAAAGATAAGGTTTAAAATAAAATAAATGCAAGTCTAAAAATTATTGGATGAGAGGATTTATACCTATCCTCATATTATCTTTGACTTAAATAAAGTTGGAACCTTTTAAATTAAAAAATTAGTTTATATTAATTAAATAATTTAAGAGTTTCCAAGGGTGCCTCTTCCCTCTCCAAAAAAAGGGTACCCTCTCTTATCTTATATTCACACTTCAAGAAACCTTTGGTTATGGAAATACTTTTCCAAACGTATTCCTAGAATCCCTGACCTCATCTTAGAAGTCTCCCTTAGGGTAGAAATCCTCCCAAGGAAGCCTTTTGTTATAAACCAAAGGAAGTTCCCCAATTAATAGGTAACACCTTCTCTCATGATTTTTAGTTTCATTTACATTATTCACTCCCTAAAATCTTATAATTATATTATTACATAAAAAACAATTATCCTAAATATATTAGTATGTTTTTATGTTATGTTTTAGATCTACAATTACCCACACTTTCATTTAAGGGGTATTGAACATACTGTTTCTGTCTACGGTGAACTACTACCTCACGAAATGATGATTGTTCAATTTCCCCCCACCACCTCTCACGGTGGAAATTATAATGGAAAATATTTTACATATAATGTATATTGTATTTTATTGTCTCTCTTATTCTATAATGTTTATTTAGAACATACCTTTATTCTTTCAATGTTGTGTAAATACATTAATTTTATTTGAGGAAGTGTGGACTACCGTCCCCTCAAAGTGATATGACTCGTTCCCTCTATACATGGAACATATAAAGGATAGTTTCAATAAACCTAGGATACATGCATGAAATTAATATAATAAAATTATTATAATATACATTTATATAATTTAATTATTATTCTTTTAATATGACATAGAAATGAAAGTAGCATTCATGCGTACGTACGGCCTACCCTCTCCATGAACAATGCATTTCATTTCTTATATCCAAATATTATATATATTATAAATACATATATACTGGATATATATGATATTTAAATCATGAATAATATTATGGAGATGATGGATTTTTTACCACATGGATAATTTACATTAAAAAAGTTCATTTTCAACTCAAGTAGCAAATATCGACAAAATATCTGATATTAACTTAAAAAATTATGTAATTTTTGAAACATGGTAATAAGTTATATAAAAGGAACAATAAACATGAAAAACCTTTTCAATAAAGTATAAATTAACCTATGTTTATTATTCATGAATATAATTATTGTATGTGATGATTTAGACTCAAGGTAATGGACTTCATCTCAATCTCCTTTCATTGAGGCATATTTTGATAATATACACCACCTTCTTTTAAAAAGTGTATAACAAAACCCTTTGACTTTAAATTTCATTCAAAGGGAATATTTTTTCTATGAATTATTTTACTAAACAACAAAAATAAATATTTTTTAATGTATGCAGTGACAATGACTTCTCCACCATCGTAACGATTATTTGATATTTGGCTTCCTCTATAAGCCTTAATATTTTTTAAATGGAAAAATAAATCCCTTATTCACTTTTTGGGTGTTTTATTATTGAAAATGGTTTTTGAATGTTGATTGAATATTTCAATATCATGAAATGATTCCTTTATTGCAAATGTTAAGAGTGAAATGTTGATAATTTCAATCATTATGTGTTATAATTATATAATGGTACTTAGACTGAGATGGGTGGTTACGTGGTAAACCAAAGACGGGTGGTTATGTGATAAACCAAAGATGGTTGGTTCTGTGATAAACTAAGGATGGGTGGTTACGTTATAACCACCTATGCATTGGGTATGGAAGTCATACGTATTGTTATTCCATTTAGTGATATGTGTGGAATTCAACCATATAGTTATTCCATTTAAGTGTGTTTATGTCCAAAGTTACCTTTATATTTTATATGTTACTTTCTATGGGATTTATGGTAATCTTTTGATCATAAAAAGTGTAACCAATGATCTTATATTCAGTGAAGTATATTTACTACTTCTTAAAAGTAAAAAAGTATTACTTTGTGATAAAGTATTCATGGTTTACATGTTTTCTCAAGAATAATAGTTTTCCTTATTTATGTATCCCTTACTGAGCCTTTTATTCTCATACCATATTTTGAAATTTTTTTCACAGGACTTAAAGATGAATAGAGTCAAGGATGGGATCAAGGAAAAGTCATGTTGTTTAAACATAAAATGAACCATGTTTCTTTTTAAAAAGTTTTTGTTTTTTGAAAAAATGGGTAGTGAGTAGAAGTGTCTACTTGTAATATTTAAGTTGTTATTTATGAGTTATGACCTAATTCTCTAAGGATCTAAACCTGAAAAGATCCTCATTTTGAATTAAATTCAAATTATTGACTTATCCCATGATTAGGTAATGTTTAAGGTTGGGGCCTTATATCTACAAATCATACATGATAAATAAAGTGATCATAGAGTATGAGGAATTTCCATGTCTCTACAGAGTACCTACCATGTTGCATCCCTACTAACTATGTGGTCATTCTGAATGCCCCTACCTATAGTACGAATAACAAGACTGAGAAGACACTCCCAAAACTCATCAAACCAATATAAATCTTGCCACCATAAGGTTGATCTCAAAATATCCAAGGAGGAAAGAAGGAACCGATTCACTACTTCCTCAATTTAAGAAATCCATGTCAAAGCACAATCGAGAAGACAAGATCCATTGACCACCATTTAAGAAGAAGAACCTATTTTGAGCTATTTTTGGAAGGTTGGGTTGTTCGAACCAATGTGAAGGAGATGAGCTACAAAAAACTATGGAATCTGAGCTAAGTCGAGCTAGGGATTGAAGCTCGATGTAGTGTTCATTTAAGATGAGCTGCTATCAAAGTGAATTCTTGAACTTGAGTTAAGATATATAAAAAATACATGATTCTTGAATGAATCATCAAATGAAAGGGAATAAGAGGACTATATGTGGGTGTTTATGAAATTATGGGTTTTTGAACAGGATTTTTTCAAGTATTAACTTAATTTTATGAGGTTGTGAGAATCGTGTTTAGTGAGTTCTAGATAATTTACCCCTAGGCCACACTACATGAGGATGGGGAATTCAAATTTTCATAGGACCAAAAAACATTAGGCTCAGAACTAAGGAAGATGTTTAATTTAAAGAATAATGTGAGTTTGAGGATTGTGTTAATTTCTTGACCATGCATGTAGGGTCTGTATAACGGGAAATTCTCTAGAAGATTCTAGAAAGTGCTACAATTTTTTGAAGAGATCATGCCAAATTAGGGAATAATATGATCTTGTCAAAAGGAGATCAGGTTTGTTCATATAGGAATAATCTATAAGTTTTTCAAGGATCAATGGCATGCCCATGTGCGAGCATTAAAATTTGTTAAGAGAACTTCCGTCAAGTCACCTGAGGATGAAGGAGTACAGCGAAGGCATGCCACATGGAGGATAGTGAAAGTGGTTATTAATTAGTGATCGTGATAATTAAATTATGATGAATTTGTAATTTTATGTTAGAAATAATAAGATACATGGTAAAGAGGGGTTTGATCCATAAAAAATCCATTATTGATGATCATTCACTCACTTATCCATCATTTTCATTAGAGCACATAGAGAAGAGGAAGATGAATGATTTGGGATCAGAACCAGATCCGGAGCTGGAGCTTGAGGAAGGAAGAAATCTCGCCACAATTTTTTCCTCATCTCTTTATTCTCTCTCTTTGATTTTCTATTTTCACTATCATTATTATCAAATTCGATTAATGGATCATACTTTGATGAGTTTATATTCATTTAAAGATTCTTCTTTTGTTAATCTAATTATTCGGTAAAAAAATTCAGTTCAATGTTCTTTTTCATTCAATTATGAGTATCACTTCACGCTACTCTAGAACAAATAGGTGACTATAGTGAATAATTTTACCCTGGATCATCAACCTAAGTACTGAAAATATAAAAAGGAATATAAATATCTTATCTATAATGAAAATATTAATTCTAATGTTTCGATTGAGCGATCAATACTAAAGAGAGTTCATCAAGCTGTAGAAGTCAACTAAAGTGAAAACTCAGTGAATATTCACCTTTTCTCAAGAAGTAAATAATTATATTAATATGAGTAGGATCATAGAATAATATTTTATTTGTTCACAAAAATCTAAGGACCCTAATTTCATCAATTTTATTTTCTCGCCCTCTCTGCAATTTTTCACTGCTTTTCATACCATTTACACTTTTTTCAATGCACTATTTAGATCACATCACCATAACTATTTTTCTTTGTTTGTAGTTTGTTATTTATTGTATTCTTTTGTTACTCACTCAAAAACATCCTTCCATAGGGATTCAACGCCATTCTTACCATTATACTAGTTATAGGTATATATAGGGTCATATAAATATTAAATTTTCATAAACCCAATGATGTTTACTATAATAATCCTTTCCATACAATGGGATGTGAGCCTTGGATAGTCATTGGTTAATGAAATATAGTCAGGAAATCCCAATATTGTGGTAAAAGTTGATTCCTATGATATTGAAATTAATTGTTATACGAATGGTGGTGTCAGGTATGGCACTAGAGTAGATGGAATTTGTTGAAGCTAATCTTACCCATTATTGTGATGAAATTTGATGATTCCTTTTTGATAAATCTATTTAAAAGTCAAATGGTCAAGTATATTGTTTACCTGCATTCCTGTACCCACTTGTTAAAGTATCTAGTTGTTCTTGGTTATGAATATCTTGATGATAGATTATGATATTTCCAAGAGTAACTAGAATTATGTAATAATAATATTGTTTAACTAAATGTTTTAACCCATGGTGTTTATGCTTATTGGAATGATAAAAATTTGTTAATTTTGAGAAACTGTGGACTTTGTTGGATTATGACTAGAGGAAATTGACTTTACTCTGATGGTTAATGTAATTAAACTTGTAATAATGTTGATGGTTAATTAAAAGTTAATGGATAAATTAATATAAGGTTAAATTCTTACAAAGTAAAGAACAAATTTAAAGTTGTTATTCTTATATTCTTGTGTTCTTATAGGATATATATCCCCTTGCATTGGCAGCCAGGTGTCTGAGTGATGATAGACGCAATTGATCTTATGACTAGGTTATGCCCATAGTGTGGTTGTGAGCTATGTTATATCATGTATGTTTTATTATTTCCTACGATACCCCAACCATATTAGTTAGGTGACTGACACACAGTAGACTCTGAGAGGGTGTTTTCCCCAACATATAGGTTGGTGAGGGATAGATGGCTGACTACCCCCTCTAGACCTGCTTTCTTCTCCTAGTATTATTATGTCATTATATGAAAAGTGTTTAGTTTCCTCATATATGTGTGTAGAGGGATGTAAGGGATTATAGTTATTTCACACACATGTATCTCTAGATATAGTATCCAAATGTTTAATAAAGATAAAAAGTGTATGTGATTTCCTAGATCGAGGACATTACATGGTGTATAGACTATGATGGATTGAGGTAAAATAAATAAATGTATGATACATGACATGTGGGTTGGAATGGATCCCATAAACTACTCAGTTATTATGTGGATATGTGTATGGGATGATGAGATTTATGATGCACAAGATTCATGTTATACTTTTACTAAGTGTTTTTAGGCAATTTTCTTTTGGAGAGAGATGGATCAGGATCTACGACATTAGGGAAGAGTAGAAAACTAGTGGGGAATAGGTCGTTGGGTACCCATATTTTATTAATATAATATATGATATCTTGTATGAAATACTTGGTTAGATATTTCGATGGAGAGGGTGTAAACTTGGTATACATGTTTAGGTGATGAGTTATCTTCACTTTTTATTCATTGAGATTTAGCATGATTTTTTTTATATTTTTCACAAGAGGCTTCAAGGATGATCCAAATATATATACCTATAAAGCCCACCCTATATATATAAACATTTTTTCCGGTCAGCAAAAGAAGGTTCAAAATCAGGCTGGATTTTACTAGCTTGTGGGTTTTTTAGGAGTTGTTTGGGATTCGTGGTCACTGCCAAGTTTTTCTTTTTGGTACTTATATTTACTTTTAGTTGTTCTATATTTTTATTAAATTACATGTATTCACTTGGGTTTTTTTTATTTTTATGTGTAATATTTTATTGGTGTAGTTTTATTATCACTCTCTTCTATGTGTTTTTTAAAGGGTAATTCCTCCCATTTGTATGTATGATACACCCTTGGTACTTGTATCCAATCCATGTCCTATTGGAGGTAGGATTCAGGTGGTTAATATATCCCTTCTCCCATTTATATACTTGTAGGATTACCTTTGTGGGGAGGTGGTCAAGAAATAATGGTATCAATGGTTTCAGGTTGATGGATAAAGGGAAGTTTGGAGTTAGGGACAAGTGAGACTGTATGGGTTTATAGGGAAACAGTGGTAACTATGTTTAGTAACATATGTAAAAAGGGGATATTGGCTAAGACATGGGTGTTTAGTTACCCCTCTAATCCGATGTATAGACCTTTAAGTTTACCTAGATTTCTAAGTAAAGTGATACTGGTTTCAGGATAGATACCTAGGAAAGGATAATGCATCATTCTTCTTTTAACAAGTGTTTCAAATGGGTAGATGTTGAGATTAGGTTAAACCTTAAATAAAAATAAATTAAATAATCAATTAATAAATGTTAAATATTCCATATTTTGATTTTATGAGTCTCTAACCATTTTTTATTTTATACATATGGATCCAATTTGGTGTTTCCATCAAATCTGCATAAAGGATGTTTAGATGGACATTCCAGTAGATCACTATAGAGTAAAGATTGATGAAGATGACACATGGAGTTAGGAACTCTAATATTTTCAGGGCCAAAGCCTATAAAAGTATAAGGAATATGTTTCAGCCTCAGTGACAGAATACTGGTTGGGGAAGGTTGAGATAGATTTTAGTTTGATCTGTGCTCAAAAGGTGAACTAGGTTACATTGGCTGTAATAATTCAACATAGAGTAGTTAGAAAGTGGTGGATCTTTTTCCTTAAGGATAATGAGGAGCTTAAGATCTCGCGAGAGAAGTTCAAGAACCAGTCTAGAGAATATTTTCTTTCTTCGACCATGAAGGTGATCAATCACCAAAAACTACTTACCCTTTCACAGGGGATTTCCAGCATGAGGGAGTTCCAGATCCATTTTAAGACTCTTTTCTGATATGAATCGGACCATTTTTTAGATGTGGAATTTTGGTAGAGGTATTTCAATGAGTATATACATACATAGATCTAGATTCATGTCACCCTATTCATGTTTTCATCATATATTGTGGTGCTAGCGATAGTAGAGTTTATTAAGTGGATATTGGCCAGAACTGAATCATCATGAGAGGAGAGTCATCAAGATTCTTCATAAAGAATAGCAATGGTCTAGGTTCCGAATTTCTTATATGGATGATATTTCAGATATCCATGGAAAGGTTATATCCCTCATCATCTCGTTTATCTAGGGGTGTAGGCTCTCATACATTTTCAAATGGATTAAATGAATTTTTTTCATGTTGAGGTTGAGTTCATTAGAATATAGAGTGCTCAAATTTTATAATCAGGCAGTGTGCACCAAGTTTTTTGCATCAGGTTTCTCCATTGAGGAAATTTTAGTAGAGATAGTAGTATAATTATTTTCCAGTTTGGGATCATTGGAGAGGATATGGGGAAGGAAAATGATATCCCTAATATGCTATAAATTCTCAAAAAGTTGAGCATGGATTTGGAGGTGGTCTTCATCTGGGTTGGAGAGGTCGTGGTCAGATTCATTATCTAGAATTGTTAGAATTATAAAATCGAGACATAATTTGAGGTACCATTTTCTTGTTTTTTGTTTGGGTTCATGCTTTTTTTGATTCAGGAGTAACACACTCTTTTATATCACCCTCCAAATTCCATGCCTTGGGAATTGAGGTGGAGAGGATTCTAGTGCACTTGTGTTGACTATACTAGATTTAGGTTAAGCTTATATGTATGAATTATATAGAGACTATGAGATAGTGTTGGGGTATCACCTCTATTTGGGATACTTCTTTTTATTACAGATATATCCCTATAACATCATCATCGGTATTGATTGGTTGAATTTATTGAAGGAAACTGTGGATTTATTCATAATTTAGGTTGTGTTATGTGATGTTGATAAATATTTTTTCATGTTTCTTAGTGACAAATTCCCTTGGACGGGTTGGAGGTGTGTTCTATCCATTTCTTCCTTGATGGAAATATTGATGTTGAGTTCGTCATAAGTTTATTCATCGGTGTTTCCTAGTGTTTTCCAAGAGTATCCTGATGTTTTCCCTAAGGAGGTTTTGGTGTTACCCCTTGATGAGAGATCAAGTTTAAAATAGAGTTACAACAAATAATTTCATTGATATCAATGTATCTATATAGGATGGAGCCTTCTAAGTTGCAAAATTTTTGGGCACATCTCGATGAAATGTTGCAATGAGTTTTTGTTTAGCTGAGTGTGTCGCCTCGGGGTGCAGCAATTTTTTTCATGAAGAAGGTTTATGAAATTATACATATTTTTATTGATTATTGTCTCTTAAAGTAGTTTAAAGTGAAGAACTACTATTCTCTTTTATGTAATAATGATTTATTTGATCATTTAAAGTGAAAAATTTGGTTCCCAAAGATCGATCTACAGTCAAGATATCATTAAATGAAAGTGAAGGATGAGGATATTTTAAAGACCACTTTTTGATGTCACCATGGGAATTAAAAGTTCATTGTGATGTTGTTTGGTGTGATGAATTATACATCTGTGTTCATGGGTTTTATGAAAACAGTTTTCAGGGAGTATCTGGATCATTTCAAGGTGGTTTTTAATGATGGTATCCTTGTGTACTCCACGTATGGGGAAGAACATGCAGAAAATATATTTGTCATTTTGGGGGTTATTCATCATCCATAGTTGTTTAAGAATTTGTTGATGTGTGATTTTTAGACTTGTAAAGTTTATTTCATGGGGGAATGTACTATCCCAACAAATAGTATTTGTGGATCCCCCAAAGATAGAGGTGTTTTTTTCTTGGGTAACCATCTAGAATATTGAATATGTATGGAGTTTTCTAGGTCATGTGGGCCATTATAGGAGGTTTTTAACTGATTTATATCAATTTTTGACTCCTCTAACAACCTCAAAACTAAAGGAGCAAGTGTTCTTATGAACTAACCAATGTTAATAAGTTTTTAAGTACCTGAAGAAAAAGTTATCCAGTGATCCAATTCTTCATTTTATAGAAGATGGAGTTCAGTTTATGGGTTTTTATGATGCTTCCCAATTTGGTTTGGGTTGTGTTTAGATGTAGTAGAGATCAGTTTATTCTTATGGGTCTCATTAGTTATTTCCTCATGATTATAAATATTTCACCCGTGATCTCAAGTTAGAATAATTTATGTTTTACTTCAATTTGAAGTGATATTACCTCATCAGTGAGTGTTTTTTATTTTTGTTTTTACCAATCATAAGAGCATGAGGTATGTCTTCTCCCAATGTGACTTGAAATTTTGGACATGAAAGTGGATGGAATTATTATAGGATTAAGACTTCAAGATTTCGCATACACTGGGAAAGAGTAATGTTATTTCTCGTGTGCTGAGTAGGAAATCACATGGTGATGTTTTTTATGAATCTAGAAATTATTTGAGAGTAATGAAAGATATTTTAGTGATGCATCTTGATATGGGAGAGATTAGAGTAAGAGGTTTCCTTTTCTAGATGAAGGTGTGATAATATTTGATCCAATGGGTGGAGGATTTCTAGTTGGGGGATTCTGAGGTGGTGGTTTATATAGACTGAGTTGTTTTTGGTGATTCTCATGATGGTTGATCTAAAAATGAAAAGCATTGGGAATTATTCCTATGGAATCTTTTTTCTCCCTGGTGATGCGAGCGATAGTTCTTTTTCAGTTTAATAAATCACCCTTGACAGTATATCTTAGAAAAACAATGATGTACCGAGCTCTGAGAGGGAAATTTTTTTCCTTGGGTTGAAACATTCAATTTCATAGTTTTTTTCATGATGTTTGGTCTTCCATGAGATTAAGTTCTAGAACTATGTTCCCAGTAGTTTTCCTCAGTCACTAGATCTTATTTAGTAGAAATAGGAGGACATCTAGATGGACTTCATTACCAATTTACCACAATCATAGGGTGGATTTTATGTTATATGGGTTATAGTGGATCATTTGATTAAATCATTCCACTTTAGAGTGGTTAAGGGGTTGATCATATCATAAGTTTTATTGAGAAAATATATGGAGGAGGTAGTGAGACTCCACATATTCCCAAAGATGATCATCTCTGATCGTGATCCTTGTTTTACCTATAGGGTTTGGAGAGGTCTTCAGTATGTGTTTGGGTATCACTTATGTCTTAGAGCTACTTTTCATCCATATATGGATGGTTAGAAATACTGGACCATCCAGACTGCCAAATACATGTTGCATTCTTGTGTCCTAGAATTTTGAGGTTCATGGATGAGGCACCTTCTCTTGGTCTATTTTTCTTACAAAATTGTTTTTAATCCACTATTGTTATGGAACCGTTTTAATATTTGTATAGTTGATCTTTATTATCTACATGGTACTAGATTCGGGTCATAGAGTTAGTAATACTCAGGCTAGAACTAGTAGAGAGCACAATAAATATAGTTCAAGTGATTCACATAAGGATGAAATTATAGCATGATCATCAAAAGTTCTATGTCATACATAGGAGGAGACTTATATAGTTCAATGTTGGAGATCATGTGTTTCTAAAGGTGAATACTCATCATGTGCAGTGAAGGTTTAGTCATGGGAGTAATCTTTATGTCTTGTTTGTTAAGCCTTTAAAGTTGTTGGATCATGTTGGATATGTGGCATATTGAATAGCACTTCCCTCGCATATGATCAAGATACATGATGTATTTCATGTGCCACATATTTTTTCTTACCTTCATTGAAACTCTCACATTATCGATTGGGGTGAGATCATCATTCAAAATGATGAAATCTTTGAGGAGAAGCCTATAGTGATCTGGTTATTCTAGGAAAAGGTGTCATGTGGTGTATTATTCCCTTGGTTTGTGTCATGTTCCATCATGGTAGCATCTAATAGATCACCTGGGAATGTGAGTTATAGATACATTCTTAGTAACACAATATATTTTACGTTTAGATCTTTTCTTGTATCATTTCTATTTTATTGATGCTTCTTATATATGGTTTATGAAATGGTTTTCTCTTGTTTCCTTGTTTTTTGGTATCCTTGATCTCATTTTAGAGGTATTTTTCTCAAGAGAGTTTTTAGGAGCTAGTTTTTGGTGTTGAATGGTTTTCCACTTGGTTCCTTTGAGTGAGTTTGTTAAGTGTAATGACCCAAACTATTATGAATAAAATTCCCCGTTTAATTTAATTAAATATCTTATTAAGTAATATGGTTATAGAAAACACATGCACTTATTTTGTTTTATTATATACAATTGGATTTAAATGATCGTTAAGTATCATTTTTGTGAATAATATATTTTTTGAACAATTATCACATGGTTTGTATAAATATAGGGTTTTAACAAATCCAATTAACATGGAAAAAGGAAGTGATGGCCTCAACCGGTAGGATCGTACCCTATGAAGCACATGTATCATATATTATAAGGGAGATAGCATCACTAGGCTTTTTCCTTGACCAAGCCCTACTGATATCCAATAATTTAAGCATGATTGAAACTTTTTATAGGATAATTTCTAGTTCATCAAGATCATAGCCCAAACCATGTTGACTAAACCACCTCAGGAGAGTCCAACCATCACGCACCTTACTCTTAGGGAATTTAAAGGTGTATTAAAGGGATGTGCATCCAGAACCTAGATATATGAGTTTGTGAATTATTTTTTATTTATTAATGAATATATTTTCTTCTTATTATTGTTACTTTGTAAAGGATTTTTATTTTGATACTATAAAACAAAAATAGAACTTTTAGGTAATATTCAAATTTAATTAATGAATTTTTTTTATGAATTAAAGTGTTTTTAAAATATATAATATTTTTAATGTTATTATTAAATAATTATTATCAAATATAAATGATTATATAATTTTTGTGAATCTAAATTTACTTTTTTATAAGGGTTTGAAAACTGTAATTGTCAAAAAAATCCCAGCATTTCTTAATAAATTTTGATTTAATTTTAAAATTGAAAATTCCAATTTTTATAAAATTATTTATATAAAATGAATATTATTTTTGGAATCAAAATGTTTAAATTATCCAATGGTGAATTTTTCATAATTTTCTGATACAGTAGAATTTTCGGGTAAAAATTAAATACCATATAAATATACTTTGTGTATTATCACATCATAATGACCCAAAAGTGATATAATAAACAATAAAAATGGTATTTATGACCAAATATATGTTTCCATTTAAAATAATTTGATTTTAAGTTTATTTTAGTTGTCTTATAAATCCATTATGAGTCTTTCAAATTTTATAATATATTTTAAAGTTTTATAATCATTTATTTATGAGTGTGACTCACCTCCACATAAGAACGAGAATTATTTTATTATTTTATTCCCTTGTTCTTATAAAATAATTCTAAAAACACTAATTTGGTAGAAACCATGTGCAAAAAGTATGGTATGGTTTGTGGTTTTGGTTATTTTATTATATAGAGTCCAAAACATAAATAATAACGAAATCCCCCTCTTTTTCTATATAAACCCACACAAAATCCCATTTATCTTCACTAAAAGTCCTTTTAAAACATGAATATTCCTCCCTCCACTCTTTAGAGTCCTCCCAAGGATCCCCCAAGATCTTAATAATCCCCTCTAAATCTTTTGGAGTCACACACTCTTTTAAGGTACCTTCTTATCCTCCTTTAAATTCAATCACATTCTTTGAAATTGGTCTTACTGATTTAAATTTATTATATTTTCATTTTATAATAATTACCTTACTGTAAAAATGATTTTATATTAATGAGATATCATTTATCCTATCTCATTTTCACCATTACCTAAGTCGTTACTATGCCAAAATTCTGTAATGGGTCTTCCACTCTCCTCTTTTTATCAAGCACTTCTATTTTGTTATGTCTCTAAATCTCCTTTTTATTATATTGGGATATTTTCATACTATCCATTTGATTTATAAATAATTAAATCTTCATTTTACTCTTATTAATCCTTCTATAATCATTTATGTACACATGTTACTGTACCAAAATTTTGTAAGGGGTTTCTACCTTCTCATTTCCATTCAAGAACTTATTTTTTGTTATGTATCTTAAATTCCATTTTATTATATTGGGATATATTCTTAAATATTCCACTTAATTTCCATATAATTTATAAATTATTAGAGAACCCTTTCAATATCATTAAGCCTTATATGATCCTTTATGTACACCTGTTACCATACTGAAATATATCTTGGATTATCTTCCTTATTCAAGTTTCTACATTACCTTATGCATTTTATTAATAATTTATAATATTGGGATATATTTTTCCATGTCCCTATTAATTCCCATTTTATTTCTAAGTTATGATATACCCATTTCTTTCTCATAACCCCATTTTATGATTCTTTAAGTAAACCTATTATGGTTCAGAAATTTCACCATGATTTTTCATGCCAAACCAATTATGTAGTGAATATCGTACTCATTTCCCAACAAGGGTGTTCACCATTATGCACATATAATTTTTATTGGGGACTTAAATTT
The DNA here is from genome assembly GCA_963277665.1 of Viscum album. Lineage (NCBI taxonomy): Eukaryota > Viridiplantae > Streptophyta > Magnoliopsida > Santalales > Viscaceae > Viscum > Viscum album. Next base: position 611,829,145 of record OY728163.1, on the reverse strand, counting down.
ATATATTCCACAATAATTTATCATGGAATAAATTATGATGAATAATGAATCCATGTTGTATGATCTATGTGGCACACTTAAATATGATATTGAAATGAATGTGACAGGTGCGATCGAAATTATATAGCACTCCAATGCATTGGGTAATGTTTAGTATCCTGATATTCCATGTTTTGAAATATATTTAACCTTATTCCTTTATGGTACTTTTTTCACCATGAATTTCTGGTGGTTTAGTCGTGACTTATGTTTATGATGTAGTGTTTTATGTTGTTGTCACCTTTCCCATGTTATGATTATCAATCTATATCATGTCTTATTAGTCATGTTCCATTTATTCTCCATTGATATGTCTATTGTATAGCATGTATTATATTCTTCATATTATTTCTTTTTTATTCCATTACTTGGGTTTATAGATCACCCCTTTCTTATGATTTTCACCAGGATATCTCATGCAGTTTTAAAAGTCCATGGAATTTTAGAAGCTTGTTAAGAACGTTTTCGATAATGTTATTGTATCCCATGTTCAAGATGTAATGTTATGTACCTAATTCTAAAAAACACTAGATTTTCAATATTTTTGGTTTTATTAAGTGTATTTTTATGTAATAATTCATGTATTAATGTGTAATAAAGAGTGGAGTTATTATATTAAGCTTCTTTGATGGGGAGATCCTTGAGAAATATCACATAGGGTGGTTGTTCGTACAACCTATTTCTCCTTATTTATCTATAGTTTTGATTTTATATTATCAAGGATGAGAATTATTTGAGAGGTGTATGATGTAAGTTATTGGATCCTATTAGACCTTTCCTTTATGTGTTTTTGATTTTAGAGGTTCCCAAAGGAGGTTCAGGGTGTAATAGGGTAGTTAAGCTAAAATAGAGGAATCTTCACCGTGGATCCTTGGGTTACACCGTAAGAATGGTTTTTGTAGTGTAGTGGGGATGGATGTGTAATAGGGCCTTGGTAATATGGATTTTAGATCCACTACAAATTCTATCATGGTTTCACAATGGAACAGGGTTGCTTCATAGTCCCTTCACCAATGGTTGGGCACTACGATGTGGAGAATCCCAGCTATGACATAGGGTTTTGATGTAGTTCTATCAATTTGGGGCTAGCTACATTATGGAGGAGTCATACGGGGTATCTTCCCTTCATGGTGAATGGGGTATGTGGCATGATGGTTTAGGATACACCATAGTCTAACCCTAGTTAAATAGGATTCACATCGCGATAGGAACTATAATCCCCAGACACATTTGGACTATGTGGGTTATTACATGGTCCCTTATGATGTTCCATATTATGCCCTATTCTTGATAGTTCTATAGTATATTCAAGTTTATTTTGTCATAGCCCTCTATTTTTCATAGTTTTTATAAATATTCAAACCCTAATTCAAACCCAGTTTTATCCCAAGTTATCCTCTTTAAACCTAGTCACCTTGAAGTGCTTTTTGAAGGCTTTGAAACCCCTTTTTATAGGGAGTAATCTCTGTATTTATGATATCAATATTTTGTGATCAAAGGCTTTTTTAAACCTTTTCATGTTGTGTATTCTTTATTTGGACTAGTTTTCCACCCGTTCTTATTTCCATGCAATGGTGGATGATATCCATCATTCTCATGGAGTTTCGTCTATTTTCATTGGTACAGTTGTGGCATGGAATCCTTGGAGGGATAAAGTTTTTATAAGGGAGAGGTGATCATATATCTCCATTCTCATTCCGTTATCATGCAAAGAATGTTCACATCTTCAGGTAGGGGATTCATTTATTCTATTTTATTTTTCATCTAATCATAAATTAACCATGCTTTATCTTCTTTGGGTGGTGGTGGAATTAACCCAAATAAAGGATAAAACATATTAATAAAGAATTTTTTTATAGTTAGTGATCATTTGTGTTTCCACCATGATAATGGTTTGCCTATTATTTTTCTAGATAGTTTTCTATTAATGTTATGAATTATTTATAATGTTTTTTGAAGGAATTGGTAAAGAACATAAAGCTGTTAAATTGGTTATTTTGATAAGAATATAACGAACCATGTTTAATGAATTTGTTCTTATAATTTGATGGAAATCAATTAGAAGCTTAATGTATGTTTTAAATAATTTTGGTTCTTCCATGTGTTAATAGAATTGGATAAAGAACATGAAGCTGGTAATTCTTTTTTTCAATGATAATTTAAAGGCATGTTAATGGGAATTATTCATTGTTAAAGTTTAATGAAACTGGAAGTTATTCTTGGAAGAATGTTTAATAGTTGATAGCTGGTGATAACTAATACCTTAGGTTACCCATAGATGTAACTTGTAAAAAAGAAACCATTTAATTCAAGATGGAATAATAATTAATTGTTTGATAAAGATAAATATTAGGAATGTGAGATCCTATTTTCCTGTAAATGATAAATGCCTTATGTTGGGGCTGTGAGAACCCGTATTCATGTGAAGGCCAGATGCCTTATTTTAGGGCCTTTATTCCCTATTGACTATCTATTTTCTAATTTCTTTTGTAATTATATAGATATTATTATTTTTATGTGATTCGATGTGATCTTGGTATGGTTTTTGGTTGATGATATATAGGTACGGAGGCCCAGGTATATGGTATATATTGATGCATGTGATAGCAATATGAATGGTGATATGCATATTGGTGTTGAGGATGGCACTGAGTTTTATGGAATGTGTTTAATATGGGATTATCCATTTTTTGGGTAAATTATGATGCTTACTTGTTGATAAATCTATTTAAAGGACAAGTGGTTAGGTTTCTTATTTACCTACATTCCTTTCTCTATTACTTGAGGTAGCTGGTTGTGCTTGGTTATACATCTCTTGATAGTAGCCTAGGGTGTTTACTAGAGTACTTATAATTATAGAATAATAATAATGTTTAACTAATTTTTTTAACCCATGGGGTTGGTTCTTGTTGTAATTCTAAGAAAAATGTTAATCTTGATAAAATGTGGAATCAGTTTTATAATGCCTAGAGGGAATGAACATCACTCTGATGGTTAATGTAATTTAACTTGGAATAATGTTGATGGTTAATTAATGGGTAATTAATTAATTAATATAAGGTTACATTCTTAAAAATTAAATAAGTAATTTAATTTAAGTCTTCTTAAATGCTTGAGTTCTTATAGGGTATCTAGTCCCTAATGGTGGAAGTTAAGTTTTCGAGTAATGATAATTGCATTTAACACTAGGACTAGGCTATGACCATATTTTTGTTGTGAGATATCTTGTATCTTGTATGTTTTAGGATTTTATACACTAACCCACCCATGTCGGAAGATAAAATGACACCCAATGGACTTTAGGAGGGTTTTTTCTAAAACATCTTGGTTGGTGAGGGATGAATGGCTAGTTACCCACTCTATCCTTGTCCTCTTATCCTAGTTGTGTTACGTGCTAGTATAAAAGGTGGTTAGTTTCCCCATATATGTGTCTAGAGTGTTATACTATCTTGTGGTAATTTAACACACATGTATCTCTAGATATAGTACCCAAATGGTGATTATAGGTATCAAGTTTATGGGTTGTGATGGCTCAAGGTACATTACACGATACATGGGCTATGCTGGATTGAGGTATAATATCCAATGTATAATACACAGCATGTGGGTTGTGGTGGATCATTGAAACTAATTGGTAAATATATGTAGATGTGTATGGTATTATGACATGGTGTGATACACAAGATTCATGTTATACTTAGACCATCTATTTTTGTTCTGGCTTCTTTTGGAGATAGATGGCTCAGGGTATATTTTGTTGGGGTATAGCATAAAACCAACGAGGAAGTAATAATAGGTAAATTTGTTTTATTACTATAATATATTATCTCTTATAATTATTTGAATCCTGGTATCCATTATCTTTGTGATTTTTGGGTGTTTGAGGCACCCGGAGGAGGTTCCAAGATGCTCGCTTGTTTTTTGGAGGAAGAGGTGATTGCCACTACCAAAAATGGAATATTTGCAGTGTGGAGGGATACCATGTTCCATAATTCTAGTGGTTAGAACATGTTGGACCCCATATATGTCATAGGGGGTCCTGTGGATAGATTTTGGGGCTGCTACTCTTTTAGGCATGGTTACGCCATGGAGATAGATTACGACATAGGACCTTCTCGGTGGTCATGAGAATGCAGTGCGAAATGGGATACTACATTTTTAGAAGTGGTAGTGGAATAGTGCTTAGTCATATTTCATAGCCCCAAATCAACTTTTATAGGATCTTTATATGGTTCTCAGATGAATCGTTAGCCAATGGGGGGTTGCACCGTATTCCTAAGGGTTTCACCATGGTCTTCTAAAATTCCCTTTGTCTATAAATACCCCCTAGGCCATTTGAACCCCACTTTATCCCACTTACTCCAATTGAACATGTGGTTCTCCAAAGTGTTTTTTAGAATCCTTGAAGTCCCTTTAAATATGTATTTATCATATCTTCAAGTGTTTGATTTGCGGAAATCTAAGGTATGTTTTACCTCCCTTTTTTCTCAAGGTTTCTCCTAGGATCAATCTTATTTCCTCCCTTTTACTCTTTCCATGTTATGGTGTAGTATCTCCATCATTATAATGTATATTTATTTGTTTTTGTCTGGCATGGTCATTTCATAGTATCCCTATAGGGATATAGTTTCTTAAGAGAGAGGTGATCAGATATCTACAACATTTATTTGTTATCATGTGAAGAATGTTAACACCTTTGAGGTAGGGGATTTGTTGATTATCTTTTATTTAAGTGAAGTTATAAATTGACCATGATTTATCCCTTTATATGGAAGTGAAATTAAACTAATAAATATTTAACTAGATTAAATAATGGAATTGGTTTATGGTTTTAGTGATCACATATTGTTTATTTCAAACATGATAACAGTTTCCTCATGATTTTATAGATAGCGTGTTATCTATACTACGATTAGTTTAACATGATGTTATTCTTGGATTATCATATTGAAATTGATGAAATCCGATAAAGAAAGTAAATTTAGTAATAATTTGATGGTTTTATAATAAAGAGTCAAGTTTAACATTCCGATGTTTCTCAAAATTTTATGGAAATCAAATTGATGCAAGTATGAAAGTTTAATTGAATGCTCTATTTCATGTGTTAATAGAATTGGTTAAATAACATGAATCAGGTTAATTCTTGTTAATGATTATAATAAAAGTCATGTTAATTGAGAATTTATATTCTCATAGTTTGATGAAACTGTTTTTATTCTAGAGAGTGTGTTTAAATAATTGTAATAGTGTATTATAGTTGATGCCTTAGGTTTCCCATGGTTCGAACAAATGAATATTGAATCGGTTAATTAAATATATAATAAAAATTAGTTATTTGATAAAGATAAATATTTGGGGTTGAGAGTTCCCATTTTTTATAAAGGCTGGATTCCATGAGTTGGGGGTCGTGAGCGACTGTTTGAATGAGAAGGTTGAATTCCTTATTTTAGGGCCTAGATTTCCCTATTGATTATTTTTTTTCCTTCTTTGTGCTCTCTATATGAGCCTTATGATGTGATATGAGACTGGGATGGATGACCAAGGGATTGATGATGTGATATAGGAGAGGAGTCCTGAGGTTATGGAAGTAGTTGGATCTAATGATGGCGAAATGCATGGGGATATACTTGATAGTGTTAGGGATGGCATCGGGAAATGGAACAGGTTGAAGCTAAACTTACCCATTGTTGTGATACTGAGAGATGGGATGATTTATTATTGAATATATTGAAAGTAAATATGGTTGGGTAGTTTTTTTATCTGCATTTATTTCCCCATTGCTTAAGGCAGTTGGTTGTGCTTTGTTGCATCTATTGATGGTTGCATAGGACATTTTCCTTGTAACGCCCCGACCCCAGCTACCCAGAGTCGGTGCATTACTTCATAACATTGGCATGATCACAAAAGATCAAGTCTCAAAAGACTGATTAGTTTAGTAGCCTTGGAAACACTAGATACATTCATAAGTCTTTCATTACATCATAAAGTAAAAAAACTACAATAACATGGTCTTCATAGTCCACACTCATATCCCTTTCTGACTATCCCTGCAGGTCATTCATAAAATACTTCTTCACATCCTGGAAAATATTAAAACATTGAAAGGGGTGATCTCAGATGCTCAGTAAGGATAACAATATTGCGGAAGCTTTCATAAATAAACATAAACATTTAAGGCAATGTATAACTAAAACAAAAGCCTTTTAAACTTGAACATCAACATAATATGGCAAATGTAAAATGAGATAATGTCATTTACTTCTTCACATGGATATTCTACTGGTCTAATAATCACATGCAATATCAATAACCATTTTCATAATGATGGAATGAATAATTCCAGACTATCATAACCACGTAGCCAAGGCCTCGTGCCAAGACCACAAATAAGATTTTGTCAAGGCCTCGTGCCAAGACACTAGTTTGTCTCATGAGACCTGCCGATGCATCGAGGAGCTATAGCGGGCTCCACCCGTCACTTATTAAGTCTAATTCATTCCTCATATGAATAGGTTTAAACATATCATAAACCATAACATAATCGTATCACATAAAACATGCATAAAGGAAACATAAAATTTCCACATTTTAATCACAAGATATCAATATAACACATTGATATAATAAAAACACTTTCAAAACCTTTTTCAACACCAAAATAAAAGAAAGGTAAAACATGGTATTTATTTTTCTTTTAAAAAAAAGGTATGGCTTGTAGAGGAAGCCGAAACTCAAATAATGGTCACGGTGGCAGAGAAGTCATTGTCGCCGCATACGTATGACAAAAACATTCCCATTTTTCATTTAGTAAATGCTTCGTATAAAAATATTCCTTTTGAATAAACATAAAAGTCAAAGGGGTTTATACACCGTATAAATGAAAGTTGTGTATAAAACCAAATATGCCTCAATGAAAGGAGATTGAGACGAAGTCCTTACAAAGATCATTTTTAAAATAAAATAGAACTATTATGTGTATTCATTATAAGTACACATAAATATAGTACAAATACAAGATATGACATAATAACATCCTGACATAATTGGAAAGTAGAAGATTAACCCAAAGAATAGAAATTGGGTTATGAAGTTCCCTTACCTTGCGTTCTGTCCTGACTAAACCGTTCTTTAACCTCCTGAATAATAAACTAGATTTAATTTCTATTTACTTAAGAACCTTTTTCATGTTCATTATTCCTTTTATATCCCTTATTACCATGTTATGAACATTATGTAATTATTTAAGTTTATAACGGTCATTTTGTCGATCTTAGGTACTTGAGTCAAAAATAAAATTCTTATAATTACAAGTTGTTCATGTGGTGATATATCCATTATATCCAGAATTATATTCATGATATAGATATCATATATCTCATATATATCTAGTATATACATGCATTTATAATATTCCATAACGTTTAGAGGTAAGAAATGAAATGCCCCGTTCATGGAGACGGTAAGTCGTACGTACGCATGAACGCTACTTTCATTTCTATTTCATATTTAATGAAATCATAATGATATAAAGTTATATTATAATTCCAGAATAATATCATATATAATATCATTTACTCCACCCTTTATACATCCCACATATGGTATTAACGATTCAAATCACTTTGAGGGGGCGGTAGTCCGCACTTCCTAAAATAAAAATATCGCGTTTACCCATAATGGAAACAATAAAGGTATGCCATAAATTAAAACTACAGAACCTTAAGGAAAAAATAAACATAATATATATATCATATATGAAAATAGTTTCATCAAAATGGCCACCATTAGAGGTGTTAAAAGAATATTGAACAATCATCGTTTCGTGAGGCAGTATTTCGCCACCCACAGAAACAGTATGTTCTTTAACCATTAGATGAAGGTGTGTGTAAGTGTAAACCAAATACTTATCATAACAACATCCTAGTATATTTTAGATACTTGTGTTGTTACAAAATAAAGGAATAAAAAGAGTTTTAAGGGGTTGGAGAAGCAAAATAAACAAAACACATTAGAGAAGACATTACCTTAAAATCGGGTAACTCTTTTTGATTTGAGCCAAAGGCTTCCTTGGGAAGACTTCTGCCCAAATTGAGGCTTCTAGGAGTAAGAGAGGGAAGTTGGGAGAGTATTTGGGCCGAGGTTGGCTGAGCCAAATAGCTTGAAAGTGTGAATAAGGTGGGAGTGGTGGGGGCCTTTTATAAGAGGAGAGGAGGGGAACTCTTGGAAAGTAAGGAAATTTTACATTATTATACAACGCTTTTCGGATTCTAAAGTTCTCACACTTATATAATTAGAGTATAAGGTGATAAGGGTTAAAAATATACCCATCCAATAGTCTTTGGACAAGTGTAAGCCTTGGAGTTTACATTATCTATTCATTTTATTAAAATCGTTAAATAATGAGGTCATCGCTGCATCATCATGATGTCATAAATAATTTAATTTATTTAATGTCGAAAAATTATAAAAAAAATACTATGATGTGGGAAATATTTTTCGCTTTCCAATGACTATTTATAGTCAAAAATATGACTTGTATAACCCCATGTAAAAATTGTTTTAGTAAAACATTTCATGTTTGTGTCATTTTTTACTTTAACATTAAATAAAAGGTATTTATGTCATTTTCCAACTAAAGTGGCCCCATGGGGTCGCCAAGTTGACCCATGGATTTTCTTGGTCGTCCATGGCACATCCAATGAGGGTATGACATGTGTCAAGCTCATCTCATATTATTAAAACATTATTTTTACCTTAAACTATATTAATTACCTCTAATCGCGATTAAGAACTTAAAAGTTACTATTCACCAAAAATTATTTTAATCTCATTGAACCAAATTTTACTTCTTAATGACAATCATATATGTCGGATTTTTGAAAATCAAATCACAGAAGTGGTAATATTTCATTTAAATGAAAAATCAGTTATTTAACTACCACTTAGTGGTTTCACTATTCATCAAAAATTGATGTTTTTCAGAACAATGCCAAAATTTCACCCTAAGCTATAATTGATATTCCAAATTCAAAAATGATGTCTATTTTATGAAATTCCAAACATATAAGTTTCATTAATTAATTTTATAATTAATTCCCATTGTCACAACAAATAGCGTGTTTTTAAGAAACAATATATATCAAAAGATTGACAATTGTTTATATCCAATTTCAAAGTGAAATTAATTCTAATGAACACCATTGGATAAAATAGTAAAAATATATTCTAATTATACTTTAAAACCACTCAATATTATAACTTATCACTATAAATTAATTTGATTAAAAAAAGTTGTTTTAAGTATTTTTCACTATTCATAAAAATTGGAAGTTCTCAGAAAATTACAAAAAATTCAACATAGGCTAATTTCGACATTCCGAATCCAAAAATGAAGTCCATTTTGAAATATAAAATATATATAATTTCAAAAAGTGGGTATTACTATTCATAATGGCTATTTTGATTAGTCGCGGTGTGTTAGAATCTCGAACTTGCATACAATGCAAGCTATTGCATTATTGAAAGAGAAGTGTATCATGGAAGATCGGGGTGTTACATTCTCCCCTCATTTAATAAATTGCTTCCTCGCAATTTGAAATTTTTCTTTGAAAATAAAAGGTTGAAAATAGAAAATACCTTAGTGGAAAACCCACATCGGAAATAAGGTTAATAAAATTTAGCCTTAATAAGAGGGAAAGGGAAATGAAAAAGTCACCACCCAATTATGATCTCAATTAGGAGAACATTGGTGGCAATTAGAGACATATAATTGGAGGAAAAATGTAAATATTTGTAGGGATTGATTGAGGTCATCAATCACAAACAAGTGTCAAATTGAGGGCCTCAAAGCCTTCAATCTATGTTGATTTAAAATATCATCAGTTCAACAAGACATAAGGTATTAGGATAACACATTTTTTTGTTTTAATATCCCTTTAATAAAGTTTAAGAATTAATTTATTCATAAAATAAGGTATAGGTATATATATATATTTATGCTTGACAAGTAGAGTTTCAAACTTCAACTAATTTCTACCACAAACTCATCTTTCACTCAAAAAGATAATAGAACTCAAAAATAATATATTTATCCTAATCGTACAAGGTTAAAAATATTAAAACATACCATTTAGATTACGAAAGCTGTTTTATAATAACCAGGGACTTCCTGTAGGCTAGTGGTAGGTAATAAAGGCTTGTCGCACTATGGTTGTGGGTTCGATTCATGCAGCTTTGTCCGACGAGATGGGTTATGCCCCACCCTGCAGGTTGTCCTTTTCCTAAAAATATAGTATTATAATATTCCAAAAATAATCTTCAGAAATGTTTTAACCTTAAACAATACTATTCAAAGTTCAACTTAATCCATCCCAACCTTTATAATTATCCAAAATACCTCTTTCCAAACTTTCTCTAAAAGGTCTCTTAATTCCAACATCAATTTATCAGATTCCCCAAACAAAGTAAAGTTTCTCTTATTGTCACATACTAAAAATATTATTAACTTCATCATATTAAAACCTTACTGAAACAACAAGTACTGCAATATAATACTTATATATATATCACATTATTCTAATAACCAGAATATAATCCATGAGTCCAAAAGCATCAATACATTAATTATTCCGCTTTAACTGTAGTCACAGCATAAGATTGGCCTTGATCCCTTGGCCTTTTCTGAGGTAAGTTTCCCTGATTCTTAGGACATTCATTTGCATAATGACCCATTTCTCTACAATTGTAGCATTCAACATTGATAGCCTCTTTCTTTCCCTTGCAATCACACGCCTGGTGACCTTTTTCTCCACATTTATAACAAACTCTCGTTCCTTTTAGGCAAGTACCAGGGTGATTCTTCCCACAATTATCACATAACGGAAAATCTTTCTTTCCCTTTTTCCCTTTATCTGTCTCTTATTCCACAGTTCTCTTCTTCTCTTGCTTCACTTTATTGTCATAAGATTTAGAGAATTCCTTTTTTGTCTTGATAGCACATGAGACAATGTCTTCATACGACGAGAAGGATTGTGAGACTAATGCTCGACGAAGAAATGGTTTTAACCCATCAAAGAAACGATCAATCTTACTTCTTGGGTTACGTATATAATCTGCAGCATGCCTCGCTAACCTTATAAAGTTATCCTCGTACTTTGTGACATTCTCATCCTCCTTTTGTCTTAGACTCAGAAATTGTCTTTCCATATCTACTCGATGGTCATGAAGAAAGTATTTTTCTAAGAAAATCTCTTTGAACTCCCTCCATTCCATATTCGATATGTCATCATCTTCCTTTGTGTTTTGAATCAATGACCACCATTGATCAGCATCTCCAGTGAGGCGGTAAACTACCATGATAACCTTTTCCCTTTCACTACTCCCCAAGGCATGGAATATTTTCTATAATGGGTTTATCCATTGCTCAGCTACTAATGGATTTGTACCCCCATTAAATGTTGGTGGTTGTTGACTCATGAAATGATCTAACATTTATCCTCCACGTTGCGGATCAGGGTGCTCCATATGAGTAAGGTTGTTATTCATAACCTGAGTGAGTTGTACCAGTATGGTCATAAGGTGATCAAAACCAGTTGTATCTCCAGCTCCACAATAATTGTCTTGAGTAGGAGGGAAATCCCTACACGGAGTGTGTGTATTGATATGGTTTCCATTACTTACACTAGGCGCCATTTCTAAACAATGGAATCAACTAGATTAGTTTATGAATCAAAATACATAATTCCATACTTGTAAAACAATTAACACTAATTTAACTATTTATGGATATAATCCATAATCATGAAAAAAAGTTTTATTTGATAAGTATATACTCATAACCCTTCATATTGGTTTGTAAAGAAAATGAGAATTATCCTAAGCATATCCCCTGGGAGTGTCGCAACCAAGAGTGCAGCAAGACCTGTTGTCGTGCACCAGTTCCCGTTCGAGTCTAGCTTAAAGTGGTGTTTTCGGGTTTTACCCCTTGGTACATCTGTGCCAGAGCCGCCTCTACCTGCTCGTATCTAGACAGAGATGTATTTCTCAGAAAACTCACAAAATCTCTACAACAACAAAATTCTAGGAAGTTCTTCTATACTAATCCTCAAAGTCTACCTTTGGGCTATGTACTCTAATCAGAGTTTATCAAAATCTAGCTTCCAAGGTTAGTACTAAACTGCCTATGATACCAACTGTAACACCCCGACCCCAGCTACCCAGAGTCGGTGCATTACTTCATAACATTGTCATGATCACAAAAGATCAAGTCTCGAAAGACCGATTAGTTTAGTAGCCTTGGAAACACTAGATACATTCATAAGTCTTTCATTACATCATAAAGTAAATAAAACTACAATAACATGGTCTTCATAGTCCAAACTCATATCCCTTTCTGACTATCCCTACAGGTCATTCATAAAATACTTCTTCACATCCTGGAAAATATTAAAACATTGAAAGGGGTGAGCTCAGATGCTCAGTAAGGATAACAATATTGCGGAAGCTTTCATAAATAAACATAAACATTTAAGGCAATGTATAACTAAAACAAAAGCCTTTTAAACTTGAACATCAACATAATATGGAAAATGTAAAATGAGATAATGCCATTTACTTCTTCACATGGATATTCTACTGGTCGAATAATCACATGCAATATCAATAACCATTTTCATAATGATGGAATGCATAATGCCAGACTATCATAACCACGTAGCCAAGGCCTCGTGCCAAGACCACAAATAAGATTTTGTCAAGGCCTCGTGCCAAAACACTAGTTTGTCTCATGAGACCTGCCGATGTCTCGAGGAGCTTTAGCGGGCTCCACCCGTCACTTATTAAGTCCAATGCATTCCTCATATGAATAGGTTTAAACATATCATAAACCATAACATAATCATATCACATAAAACATGCATAAAGGAAACATAAAATTTCCACATTTCAATCACAAGATATAAATACAACACATTGATATAATAAAAACACTTTCAAAACCATTTTCAACACCAAAATAAAAGAAAGGTAAAACATGGTATTTATTTTTCTTTTAAAAAAAAAGTTATGGCTTGTAGAGGAAGCCGAAACTCAAATAATGGTCACAGCAGCGGAGAAGTCATTGTCGCCGCATAGGTACGACAAAAACATTCCCTTTTTTCATTTAGTAAATTCTTCGTATAAAAATATTCCTTTTGAATAAACGTAAAAGTCAAAGGGGTTTATACACCGTATAAATGAAAGTTGTGTATAAAACCAAATATGCCTCAATGAAAGGAGATTGAGACGAAGTCCTTACAAAGATAATTTTTAAAATAAAATAGATCTATTATGTGTATTCATTATAAGTACACATAAATAAAGTACAAATACAAGATATGACATAATAACATCATGACATAATTGGAAAGTAGGAGATTATCCCAAAGAATAGAAATTGGGTTATGAAGTTCCCTTACCTTGCGTCCTGTCCTGACTCGACCGTTATTTAACCTCCTGAATAATAAACTAGAGTTAATTTCTATTTACTTAAGAACCTTTTTCATGTTCATTATTCCTTTTATATCCCTTATTACCATGTTATGAACATTATGTAATTATTTAAGTTTATAACGGTCATTTTGTCGATCTTAGGTACTTGAGTCAAAAATAAAATTCTTATAATTATAAGTTGTTCATGTGGTGATATATCCATTATATCCAGAATTATATTCATGATATAGATATCATATATCTCATATATATCCAGTATATACATGCATTTATAATATTCCATAACGTTTAGAGGTAAGAAATGAAATGCACCGTTCATGGAGACGGTAAGCCGTACGTACGCATGAACGCTACTTTCATTTCTATTTCATATTTAATGAAATCATAATGATATAAAGGTATATTATAATTCCATTATAACATCATATATAATATCATTTACTCCATCCTTTATACATCCCACGTGTGGTATTAACGATTCAAATCACTTTGAGGGGGAAGTAGTCTGCACTTCCTAAAATGAAAATATCGCGTTTACCCATAATGGAAACAATAAAGGTATGCCATAAATGAAAAATAAAGAACCTTAAGGAAAACATAAACATAATATATATATCATATATGAAAATAGTGTCATCAAAATGGCCACCATTAGAGGTGTTAAAATAATATTGAACAATCATCGTTTCGTGAGGCAGTATTTCGCCACCCACAGAAACAGTATGTTCTTTAACCATTAGATGAAGGTGTGTGTAAGTCTAAACCAAATCCTTATCATAAAAACATCCTAGTATATTTTAGATACTGGTGTTGTTACAAAAGAAAGTAATAAAAAGAGTTTTAAGGGGTTGGAGAAGCAAAATAAACAAAACACATTAGAGAAGACATTACCTTAAAATCGGGTAACTCTTTTTGATTTGAGCCAAAGGCTTCCTTGGGAAGACTTCTGCCCAAAGGGAGGCTTCTAGGAGTAATAGGGGGAATTTGGGAGAGTATTTGGGTAGAGTTTGGCCAAGCCAAATGGCTTGAAAGTGTGAATAAGGTGGGAGTGGTGGGGGCCTTTTATAAGAGGAGAGGAGGGGCACTTTTGGAAAGTAAGGAAATTTTACATTATTATACAATGATTTTCGGATTCTAAAGGTCCCACACTTATATAATTCGATTCTAAGGTGATAAGGGTTCAAAATCTACCCATCCAATAGTCTTTGGACATATTTAAGCCTTGGATTTCACATTATCTTTTCATTTTATTAAAATCGTTAAATAATGAGGTCATCGCTGCATCATCATGATGTCATAAATAATTTAATTTATTTAATGTCTAAAAATTATAAAACAAAATACTATGATATAGGAAATCTTTTTAGCTTTCAAATGACTATTTATAGTCAAACATATGACTTGTATAACCCCATGTAAAAACTGTTTTAGTAAAATATTTCATGTTTGTGTCATTTTTTACTTTAACTTTAAATAAAAGGTATTTATATCATTTTCCAACTAAAGTGGCTCCATGGGGTCCCCAAGTTGACCCATGTATTTTCTTGGTCGGCCATGTAACATCCAATGAGGGTATTACATGTGTCAAGCTCGTCTCATATTATTAAAACATTATTTTTACCTTAAACTACACTAATTACCTCTAATCGCAATTAAGAACTTAAAAGTTACTATTCACAAAAAAATATTTTAATCTCATTGAACCACATTTTACTTCTTAATGACAACCATGGATGTCGGATTTTTGAAAATAAAATCACAGAAGTGGTAATATTTCATTTAAACAAAAAATCAGTTATTTAACTACCACTTAGTGGTTTCACTATTCATCAAAAATTGAAGTTTTTCAGAACAATGCCAAAATTTCACCCTAAGCTATAATTGATATTCCGAATTCAAAAATGATGTATATTTTATAAAATTACAAATATATAAGTTGCATTAATTAATTTTATAATTAATTCCCTCTATCACAACAAATAGCGAGTTTTTAAGAAATAATATATATCAAAAGATTGACAATTGTTTATGTCCAATTTCAAAGTGAAATTAATTCTAATGAACAACATTGGATAAAATGGTAAAAATATATTATAATTATACTTTAAAACTACTCAATATTATAACTTATCACTATAAATTATTTTGATTAAAAAAATTTGTTTTAAGTATTTTTCACTATTCATAAAATTTGGAAGTTCTCAGAAAATTACAAAAAAAATCAACATAGGCTAATTTCAACATTCCGAATCCAAAAATGAAGTCCATTTTGAAATAAAAAATATATATAATTTCAAAAAGTGGGTATTACTATTCATAATGGCTATTTTGATTAGTCGCGGTGTGTTAGAATCTCGAACTTGTGTACAATGAAAGCTATTGCATTATTGAAAGAGAAGTGTATCGTGGAAGATCGGAGTGTTACATTCCTAGAGTACCTAAAATTATGGAATGGTAATAATGTTTAAAAAATGACTTGACTTAAGGGTCTTGTGTTTCTAGAATGAAAATGATAATTATGAATCTTGAAAACCATGGGATCAGGTTGAATTATGTCTGGAGGGCATGGACTTGGATTTGATGGATAATGAAACATGTAATATGGAAATATTTTGATGGTTAATTCATGGTTAATTGATTCATTAACAAAAAGGAAATGATAAAAAGAAAATAATTTATTTAATATTTCTCTTTAAAATTCTTGTGTGGTTGTAGGATATATAGTTCTAAACAGTGGCAGTTGGGAGTTGAGAGACATTAGCTACAGTTGATTCTAAGACAAGGTTATTAACTTAGTGTGGTTGTGGGATATATTATATACTATATATTTTTTGATTTCATACGCTACCCCAACCATGTGGGTTAGGGTGAATGGAACCCAGTGGAATCTGGGAGGGTGTTTTACCTAACAACCTTGTGGAAGGATGGATGGATGACTACCCCTTCTGTCCCCACTCTCTTCTCTTGGTAGTTTTATGTGATGGTATACAAGGAGGTTAGTTTCATTATATATATGTGTGTGGATGGTTGTGATGGATTCTGGTTATTTTACACACATGTATCTCAGGATATAGTATCCAAAGGATTATTATTGGTATGGAATGTATAGGTTATGATGTATTTAGGTACCTTACTTAGTGTATGGGCTATGTTGGCTTGAGGTATAATACCTGATGTACTTTACACATCATACGAGTTGTGGTGGCTCCTGGAAACTACTTGGTTACTATATATAGGGATGTGGATGGGATGATGAGATGTTGTGATGCATGGGAGGCATGTTTTTTATACTTATCCTAGGTGTTTTCGAGCTCAATTATTTTTGGAGAGAGATGGATCGGGACATGTGACATTTGGGAATAGGATACAAATAGTGGGGAAGTGGTAGAAGGGCACCCTTTTTTAATTATTATTATAATACATGATCTCTTGTATGCATTACTTGGTGATATATTTTCATGATTTGGCTGGTAACTCAGTATACCTTTTTAGGTGATGATTTAGTTTCACTTATTGTTCACTAGGATTTAGTATGGTTTATTTATATTTTTCATGAGAGTATCTGGGGAGGATCTAACTAAGTATGATATTATTCTCACCCCATGTATATATAAACTATTTTTTACGTTATTTGGAGACGGTTGGATATTAGACTAGATATTACTAGATCATGGTTTTGTCGGATTTGGTTAAGCTCTATGGCCACAATCAAGTTTACCTTTTTGGTACTTATATTTTTTCCATCATTCGTATTAATAATGTATGACATTACATGTATACACATGTGTTTTATTTTGTATATCTATCTATGTAGGAGTTTATTGGTGAATTTTTCTTATCTATCTCTTCTGTATGTTATCTTAGAGTTTAATGCCTCCCATATTTATGTTGATTATACCCTTTGATCCTTTTTTCCAACCCAGGGCCTACTGGGGGTGGGACTCGGATGGTCACCATATCCATTCTCTCATTGTTGGCCTACATGAGGTACTCTTTGGGGGGAGGGGATCATGACAGTGTGGTATCAAAAGTTTAGTTTGAGGGATAGGATGGGGTTTGGAGTAAATAATAGGTGAGGACTACATTGGTTGATAGGGAAACAATGTTATTTTGAGTTTAGTAAGTGATGTAAACATAGGATACTGACTTAGAGATGGGTATTTAGGGCCCCAATGTTCTGACTCACAAACCTTTAAGTTAATTGATTCTATTAAATTAATTGATAGTAGTTGTGGGGTAGAGACCTAGTAAAGGATCATGAATCATTCTTATTTGTTCTAATGTTTGATATGGGTAGACCTTAGGATATTTTAAACCATAAAATAAAATGGATAAATAAATAATTTAATGATAAATATTCCATGTTCCAAGTTTGAGTCTTTACCTGTTTTTTCTTCTTACAAGCATAGATCCAGGTCAATGTAATCATCAGGTTTACACCAAATATATTCAAAAGAATATGCCATAGAATCACCGAAAATTATAGTTCGATGATGAAAACACTTGGAGGATGACACTTTAAGAGTTTTAGTGTTATATTATACAAAAGTATGAGGGGTCGGCTTCAGATTCAGCCATAGAAGACTAGTTAGAGGAGGTAGAGATCACTTTCAGTTCGATTTGTACTCAATAGGTGCACTAAGTTTCTTTGGTTATGATGATTTTGTAAGGGGAATAATGGTGGTTGTGGATCTTATTCCTTGAGGGTCGTGAGGATTCAGTGGTCTTGTGGTGGAAGTTATAAGATCAATTCCGAGTAGGGATTATTTCTTCGATCGTGATGTAGGTATGTCGCTAAGATCTTATTATCCTTCGACAAGGGACTTCCAGTGTGTGATAGTTCATGATCCATTTCAAGACCCTTCTCCTATATGCTTCAAACCTATTTCTAGATGAGTATTCTTGGGAAAGGAATTTTGAGGAGAATTTTCCTCCAAAGATATAGTTCTAAGTCACCCTATTCATGTTGTCGACATATCTCAAGGTGTTGGTGAGAGTAGAGGTTGTTTAGAGAATGTTGTATAGAACTAGATCATCATGGGGGGTCATCAGGATTCATTTCAAATTAGATATATGGTTTGTGGTTTTCATTTTCTTAATAGAAGATATTTTGAACAGCCAAGGGTAGGTCTCAGACTTTTTCATATCATTTTTTAGGGGTGGAATCTCTTAGAACTATGCCAAGGAATCAGATAGGTTTTCTGTGGAGAAAAAGGTCACAGGTGGTGAGAGTGTCTGACCTTTCTGAGTAGTCAATGAGTAATACGTGTACCTATTTAGGTTTATATGTTAAGGTAGTTTTATCTAAGTCATCATCAGTAGGGTGTTCTAGTTTGGGATCAGTAGAGAGGAGATGGGGTGGGCATATGACATCACTGAGATGTATCTCTTCCTCAAAGAGCATAGAATAGTCATGGACCTACTTTTCAGTAAGGTCAAAGAGGTCACGGAGTAGACCATGGTCAAATTCATGCTTTAGAATTTCCATCATCAGAAAATCCAGACATCATTCGAGGTACACTTTTCTTGTTTTATACATGGTGCATTTTTTTATTCGGGATCTACACACTCATTAATATAACCTTCCCAGATACATGATTTAGGAATTGAGGTGGAGAGACTTATAGTTTCATTAGAGTTTTCTATTCTAGTTAGAGGTTGAGATTACCTGTATAAATTATTTAGAGATTGTGATTTAGTGTTTGAGAACAACCACTCCTTGTGAGACTTATTATGTTTATAGATACACCCCTGAAACATCATATGTGGTATGGACTGGTTGCATTTGGTGCTGGATATTGTATATTTCTTCTCGAGATT
The DNA here is from genome assembly GCA_963277665.1 of Viscum album. Classification (NCBI taxonomy): domain Eukaryota; kingdom Viridiplantae; phylum Streptophyta; class Magnoliopsida; order Santalales; family Viscaceae; genus Viscum; species Viscum album. Next base: position 611,809,798 of record OY728163.1, on the reverse strand, counting down.
GGTTATGTTCTATGATGTTTATGGAGATCCAGTAGTGTTCATTTGTGATAAAGACCCCTAGATGGGTCATAGGTGTGTTCCATCCTTATCTTACTTGATATTCTAGATGATGCTAAGTTTTTTAGAGTTTAAACACTCGGTGTTTCCTAGGGTTGTGGAGGATTACCCTAGTGTTTTTTCCGAGTAGGTTTTAGTGTTACCCCCTCAATGAGAGATCAAGTTTAGGATAAAGCTGCAATCGGATGTTTCTCCTATCTTCACGTCTCCATATAGGATATCAACTTATGAGTTTCAAGAGATATGAGTATAGCTTGATGATATATTGTAGTATGGTTTTTTCGACTGAGTGTGTCACCTTGGGGTGCACTAGTCTTGTTCATGAGGAAGGATGATGGAAACTTGCACCTTTGTATCGGTTATCTTTACATGAACCGAGTGGCATTGAAGAAATGATGTCCTCCTCTTAAGATTTATGACTTATTTAATCAGTTTATAGGATCTAATTAGTTCTAGAAGATAAATTTGTGGTCAGGATATCATCATATATGAGTAAAGGATGAGGATATTTTGAAGAATGCCTTCTAATGTCCCCATGGGAATTATGAGTTCATTATGATGTTTTTCAATGTGAAAATGCTCCAATAGTATTCATGGGTCAGATGAATGAAGTGATTATGGTTTTCTTAATCAGTTCATGGTGTTTTCCATCGATGATATCCTCGTGTAATCTATATTTGAGGAGGATCTTGCAGAGCATTTACATGCTGTTTTGGGAGTTCTTCATCATCATCATCAAAGCTTCGAAAAGTTGTTAAAGTTTGAGTTTTGGGATTTGGATGTTTTTTTATTGAGGCATGTCATATTCCATCAAGGAGTAGTTGTGGATTCTTTGATGATAGAGGTAGTAATTTCTTGGGAAGTCCCCAAGATAGTTACAGATGTGAGAAGTTGCCTTAGTATTATAGGTTATTATAGGAAGTTCATAGCAGATTTCTCTCAGGTCGTGACTCCTTTGAATGATTTTACTAGGAAGGATCTTGCATTCTTGTGGACTGGATGGTGTTAGGCATATTTCGAGTACCTAAAGGATAATGTGTTCAGTTCTTCCGTTCTTCATCTATCGGAAGAAGAAGTATAGTTTGAGTTTTTTTGTGACACTTAGTGTCTTGGGTTGGGTTGTTTTATGATGTATTAGAGATCAGTTATTTATTATGGGTCTCAGAAATTATTTCCCCATGATCATAACTATTCCAACCATGATCTCGAGTTAGGGATAGTTTATTTGACTTAAATTTGGGGTAACACTACCTCATCTATGTGTATTTTATGGTTTTTACTAATCATGTGAGTATAAGGTATGTCTTCACCAAATGTGACTTGGACTTTTGAAAGTGATTGTATATGGATTTATTATAAGATTTAAATTTGAGATTTTATATACACCAGGAAATGGTAATGTTATAGTTGATGCACAAACCAAGAATTCACATAGTGATGACATGCGTGACTCTAGAGATTCTTGGAAAGTGGTGGAAGATCTATAAATGTGCATATTGATATGAAATATATTAGAGGCATAGTTTTTCTATTCCAGATAAAAGTGAAATCATATTTAGTGTAGTAGGTGGAGGAGTCCCAGCTAGGGGATTCTGAGGTAGAGTCCTAGAGAGACCAAGTTGTTTTTATTGTTGCTTTTGATGGTTGGTATGAGGATGAACAACAATGGGTATTGTTCTAGGGGAGGATTTTTTATCTTTTACTGATGCATGAGATAGTTCTCTGAGAATTACATAGCTCCCCTTTAGCGGTACATCCTAGTGTGAAAAATATGTATCGAGCTCTGAGTTGTCATTTTTTGTGTCCTGGGTTAAAGCATGCATTTTCAATGTTTATGTCTCAATGTTTGGTCTTCCAGAAGGTGAAGGTTGAGCACCATTTTCTAGGTGGGTTGCACCAGATGATCGATGTTCCTCAATAGAAGTGGGAAAAAATCTCGATGGACTACATTACAATTTTACCTCAATATCAGAGAGTATTTGATTCTATATGGGGGATAATAGATCATTTGAAGAAATTATTCCGCTTTATATAAATTAGGGACTCAAGCTCAGTGGAGGTTTTATCGAGGAAGTATCTAGAGAAGATGTTGAGACTTCATGAAGTCATGAGGATGATGATCTCTAATTGAGATCCTCATTTTACCTCCAGGGTATAGAAATGTTTTTACCATTATTTAGGCTCCCGGTTATTCCATTGCACTAATTTTCATCTATAGACAGACAGTCAGACAAATAAGACTATCTAAACTCTTAACGACATGTTGTGTTCTCGTGTTTTGTATTTTAGAGGTTCATGGATGAGTCACCTACCCTCGGTTAGGTTTTCTTACAATAATAGTTTTCACTCCACTATTGGTATGAAACAAAAATTTTAGCACCCCTAGTTTTAGTTATTTTACCTTTTATAATGAATTTTGAAGTTATATAATATTATTGTTTAGTTTAGAGAGTTTATGGATGGTTTTAGAGTGTTTTGGAAGGGTTACTAAGGTATAAGGGTTTGATAATGGTTAGAGAAAATTGTGAAATTTCTTCAGGAAACCATGAAAGATATTTTTGGAGTCACTCGGCAGGCACATGGTTTATCCAAACTATGTGAGATTTAGGATAAAATGTGTGGTTGGGCACAAATGGAAAAGAATGGTCGGCACGCGGTTTGTCAAACTATGTGAACCAACCATGTGAGGGGATGGTTTAGAGTTAGTATCATGTGCATGATTAGTGTTTGTTTTATTAAAATGTGTGGTATAACAATGCAATGCGCATTAAATGCTCTAAAAATTAGAGTTTTGCTAGGATTTTACACCTAAAACTCTCATTTTTCCCTATTCTCCAGAGATCTCAGACTCCTCTCCTTCACAAAGTGTTATTAGAGGTTTCTTTGGATCTAGTGGTGAGTTTTAATGAATCTAAGTGTGCAGGATCTTAGGAATCAATAGTAAGTATCGATTTTCTCTCATTCTCTTTATATATCCTCATCTTCTTCCACCCAAAAAGTTATATCTAATATATTATGGATAGATTTATGATACATGATGTGTTTTTATAAGATCTTGATTGGATCTAATAAAGGGTATAAGTTTCAAGGCCAGATCTTGAGGTTTTGTAACAACCCAGGTACATATAAAATAATTTTCTTTCGTTCTGGAATTAAATAGTTAAATTCATTATAAATGTATAATGAAATAAATAGTATTTATAGAAATTAATGAATCTATACCAATGTAATTGTAACCTGACCATTGAAATAGTAATGTGACTGTTATAAATAGTAATCTAGCCAATATCATAGTAACCACACCTATGAAAGTTTATATAAAATTTATGTATCATATAAATGAAAATAGGATATATATTTATATCATTATATAAGTAAATAAAAATTTTAGAAATGATAAATTAAGTGTTGGTGTTCTTGTAAAATGTAAATCGTTATTTTATATTTTATAATTAATATAATGATTTAAAAGAAATTTTATTTTCATAAAATATATTCATAAATTTATATTTTATTTTGTTTTAATTATAATAATATTTTATGAGACCATAATTAATTTTTCAAAGGGTCATAGAATAGGTAATAATATTAAAATCGATATTTTTCGAATAAATGATGATTTTATTTAAAAATTAAATTTATCAAATTTAGAAAATTATTTTTTTAAATTGAGTCTATTTTTTAAATATACATGTCAAAAAATTTTAGGGTTAACTTTTGGTTTTTTTCTAAAATATTTGAATTTTAGTGAATAGTGAAATATGGTAATTTAAGGTATAATTAAATAAATGAATTATTGAGTCATGTTTGATGTATTGATGAGGTAAGCACCAGTTAGTTTTAACTAACATGTACTAATTACTATACTTCATCACAAGAATCAACACTATTGATAGTCTTGATCCAAAATAATAAAAAAATTAAACTAAATAATCAAAAACACCCCTCTCCCCTCCCTATAAATATCACCCCTCATCATCTATCCTCATCACACCTCCAAAGACTTGTGTCTTATCTAAATTAGTCCCAATTAGCTTCCCAATCATATACCCCATGTCCAAAACCTTCTGGTTTCACCAAAATAACATAACCAAGTTCTTTAAGGAGGTTCTCAAGGAGACGATACTCAAGAGGTAAAATCTTTCATTCCTTATCTTTTGAATTATTTCTATCTTCCTTAATTTTCCAGTTTATCCTCACCTCCCCTATAAAAAACAAAATGATAGCAATATTATCATATATATAATATAATTTTATTATGTTAATGGAATATCCATCATCAAATCTTTTTCCTTCTCCTTTTATTCTAAAAATGAAAAGATCATCTGTGAGGTGTCGATTCACCGCCTTTGTGGGCGATGAGTTTTCATTTTCTATTACCTCCATCATGGATGGTCATAAAACCATTAAAATGGTTAAAAAATATTATAAAATTTATATTATAACTTTTCATGTTCTGGAACTAATATATATTCCTAATATTAAATAATAAAACAAATCTAGTTTGTGATGATTGAAAAACTGCCAAAAATAAACCAAACATTCATCAATAATGTTTTATTTAATGAATCATCCTCATATTAGAAAAAAAATGATATATGGGATTATTTAAAATTATATAAACGTATTAATTCAATTTATTTCCACTTTTGATGTTTTGGTTCCATTTTACAAGAACTACCACAATTATAATCAAGGGAACTGATCTTAAAACCATGAAACGAACACTCCCAAAATGAAAAAATTGAACTCTATAAATCATCCAAATGGACATAAACAAACATAATAAAATTATAATAAATAAATTATAAGTTCTAAAGTCTATAAATTAATTAATTAATCAATATAATATGATTATATGGGACATTAATTATAAGTGCAGAACGCTTTTGTACATATGGTAAGGGACTTTCTTTTTAAAAATCCCCTTTTCAAGTTACAACTCTTTTTATTAAATAAGTTTTTTTTACCTATAAAACATAATCAGATTTTAAAAAATTTATAATGCCTTATTGATTTTATGTTTCTTTTACAAGTTTAAAATTTTATTTTCAAATAAATGTTTTTCATTTATAAGTGTATGAATTCTTAAAAATGAAAAGTGATTTCAAAATGGAAAATTTATTCTACTCAATAATGTTTCTTTTAAGAAATATTTATGTGTTATGATCATGTTATAGTTATTACTAATTGTTATGGTGATGGGTGGTTATTTTATAAAATGAGGGTGGTTGATCCTGTTAAATCTCTCTAATGCATTGGGTAAAGGGACGGAGTTAACCAATTAGGTTTCTCTTAATTGATTAAGGGAATGTATTGTGATGGTTATTCCAAGCGTAACCATGATGGTTACTCCCTGTGTAGTCAGGGCAGTTACATTATATATAAGAGTGATATTAAAATGACTCCATAAGTTACCTTTTATTATTTATATATTCAATCTATAGTTTAATAGGATACTTATTATTTCACAAGGTAATCTAAAGAGTCCATTTTTTATGTGTAAAACTTATAACTTTGTAAAAATGTTTTAATTCATGGACTAACGTTTTCTTTCTTCGTTTTTATGTCCCTTACTGAAATTTTTGTACTCATACAATGTTTTTCAAAAATTAATAGTGATTATGGATGGTTAAAATAATATGAGAACAAGTTTAAAGTTGTGAAGTTTTTTTATGAAAAGAAATCACATTTTTTTATAAAAGTTTCATATTGTGAAAAAATAGATATTGAGTAGAAGTGTCTACTTTGTAATATATGAGTTCTATGTATGAATTTATGAACTAATTCTCTAAAACTATAAACCTAAAAGATATTTGTGAATGTAGGAAATTAAATTCTAATTAAATTATCTATATTGTGTAATATTTAAGGTTGAGTCCTTACATTTGGTATCAGAGAAAGGTTTAGAAAACTTTGGGGTATAATGATAATAAAATATTCCTAAATGATTTTTAATTTATGGTTAAGTTGAAATGGTATATAATTTAAATATTACTATGTTTATTCAACTAATATTGGTCTATTAAGAATGGTTTTCCATAGAATACATAAGGAAAATGAAGTAGGAAGGCACTGATAGGATGATATCCTTCTAAATTCATGACCTGGAATGGTGGGAATTGGAACTGAAATGTTTGTGACATTAATGGTTTAGTTGACGCATGCTATAAAAGGAAATAGGATCCAGGAATTAGATTAGATAGATCAATCTTAAAGGAATATGATAATGGTGGAACATTTTATAAGGCAACACCCTCCTGCATTTAGTGGATGTTTTGACCCATTGGTAGATAAAGGGTGGATTAAATCCCTATAAAATATTTTCAATGTCATGGGGTATTTAGACCATTAAAAGGTAAGTCTTTTTATTTACCTTTTTGAAGGTGAATTCAATCAGTGGTGTTCAATGGTCAACAATATCAAGGATAGTTAGGATATTGATGCTTTGGAATGGGATGAATTCAAAAATATTTTCTATGAGAAATATTTTCCTAAAAAGACTTGAATTAGGATAGAAAAAAATCTTGTAATTGATATGGGAGGAGGATTCAGTGGCTATATACAAAGAAAAATTCACTCGATTGGAATGTTACACTCCAAATTGTATCCAGGATCTTGATAGAAAAACCAATAATTTTTACTCCCGATTGAATCCAAAATATTGATGGGCATTGTCTTCTCATGAATTAAAAAGTTACAAAAAACTATTCAATGTATGGATAATATGGAAATATTGTTTTTTGATGATCATGTGTTCTTTGAAAACCAGTAGAAAAAAGAGGTCAAGGTGGAAGTAAAAATGAAAGAATGCATCAAAGAAGTTTGATGGTATGAAAATTAATTTTTCAATTTGTGAGAATTGTGGTAAAAACACACTAAGGAATGTCTTTTGAATTCTGGTAAGTGTTTACGATGTGTTAATTTTGGGAATATGGATCATAATTTCAATGAAAAAGATCATGTTAGTGGTAATAACAATTCTGATATACATACAATAAAATGTTTTAAATATAATGATATGGGTCATTATGCAAGAGAGGGTCTCAAGAGGAACCCGAATGATGGAAAGTAGTCATACTATTAGAAAAAATGAGGGGGGAAATCCTTTTCATCTACTTCATTAGATGTTGAGCCATACAATGAAGTGGTATCATGTACATTGTTTGTTTACTCATATTTTTCTAATATCTTGTTTGATTTGGAATCTACACAATCTTTCATATCTAAGAAATTTTTTGGTAAATTGGAAATTTTACCTAAAGAAATGAAGTTAGGACTTATGGTAAAAATGTATGGGGGAAATATTAAAAAAAATTATAATGATATTCCAATCAACTTCTATGGAAAGAATTTACCTAAAAACCTTATTGTATTTCTCTTAGTAGAATTTGATCTTATTCTGAGTATGGATTGGATTTATGTTTATAATGATATGATTGATTGTAGAGCTAAAGAAGTTTTATTTTATAAATATTTTTAGTTTTTATACAAGAATGAACCCAAACCATTGATAAAATATCAGGAAGTAGAGAAACTATTAAAAGTTGGAAATGAATGTTGTCTTTTACATATTTTTGAAAACAAGGGAACAATTTAGATTAATGATTTTCCATTGGTAAATGAGTATTTGTATGTTTTTTATCATTTTTCTAGCATTATATGTGATTGTAAGGTTGATTTTACTATTGATTTAGTCTTTGATGCTAAACCTATTTCAAAATCCCCTTATCTAATAGATCAAATAGAACTTCTAGAATTGAGAAAGCAGTGAAAAGATTTGTTAGATAAGGTTTAATTCATCTGAGTACTTCACCTTGGGGTGATCTTGTTTTGTTTGTTAAAAATAAATATGGATATATGAGGAATTTATTTATTATAGAGCATTGAATAACATCAATGTTAAAAATAAGTATCTTTTTTCTCATATCGATGACCAGTTTGATCAGCTCTAGGGAGCTCTTTATTTTTTCAAGATTGAATTGAGATCTAGGTACCATCATCCAAAGGTGAAGGAGGATGACATTCTAAAAATAGTATTTCATATTAGATATTTCAATTATGAGTTTGTTATTATTCCCTTTAATTTGAAAAAATACCCTATTGTATTTATAAATCTTATGAATAGAATATTTTGGAAATATTTGGATAATTTTGTTGTTGTTTTTATTGATGGTATTTTGGTTTATTAAAAAAGTTATGGGAATCACGAAAAACATATAAGGATAGTTCTGCATACCCTAAAATAAAAATAAGTTTTATGGTAAATTTAAAAAATGTGATTTTTTTTGTAACAACTAATTTCTTTTCTTTAAAACATTTTAAATAAGGATCGAATAACAGTTAATCCCTCCAAAACAAAAGCAGTTGATTAATGGCCAAGAACAAAAAATTTTACTAGGATTCATATTTTTCTTGGATTAGTAGGCTATTACTGGTGGTTTTTTAAAAACTAATCATAGTTATCTAGCTTGCTAACTAAGTTAACATGAAAAAGGTTAAATTTATTTGGACAGAATAATGTGATGTTTTTTTCCAAGAACTAAAAAAAATATTGGTGAATGCCCTAGTTTTGGATCTGCATTTCAGAAATGGAAAGGTTTTCATCTATAGTGATTCTTCTTTAAAGGGACTTAGTTTCATTAAGATCCAGAATTATAGGGTAATTTTCTATGCTTCATGGCAACTAAAACCTCATGAGTTAAATTATCCCACGCATGATTTAGAATTAGTAGCTGTGGTTTTCACTTTAAAATTTAGAGAAATCATTTTTATGGATCCAAATTTGAAATATATATTGATTATAAAAGTTTGAAGTATATATTTACTCAGAAGAATTTGAACATGAAATCGAGAAGAAAGCTAGATCTAATAAAGGATTATGATTAGAAAATCACTTAACATATTGGAAAAGAAAACAAAGTGGAGGATGAATTGACTCAAAAACATCAAGCTTCATTAAATATGTTATATTTAAAACATTTCCCCTTGGTTAATGATTTGAGGAATTTTGGGTCGGAATTTGTTGGTGTAGGAAATTCCTCTATTCTATTTTAGGTGTGAGTGCAATTGAATCTGTCAGATAGAATTAAGCAAGCATGAAAGTAAGACCGTGAGTTATAAAAAAAGGTAGAATTGGTTTAAAAAGATATGTTTCTAGAATATAACATTGATAAAGATTGTGTTTTGAGATTTTGGAAGAAATTATGTGTGCATTCTTATTCATATTTGAAGAAAGAGTTTTTAAGTGAAGCTCATAGTTCTCCAATTTTTAGTTCATCCTAAAATAACTAAGATGTATAAATATCTTAGGAAGTATTACTGGTGGGATGGAATGAATAGTGATATTGATAACATTACTAGGAGATGTTTGAATTATCAGTAAGTAAAAGCATAATGATAATTACCGAATGGAATGATTCATCCTTTACCAATGCCAGAGTGGGGATGGAAAAATATATACATGGATTTCATAGTGGGATTAACAAAAAAATGTCAAGGTAACAATGTGATTTGGGTTATTATTGATTGAATGATTAAATATGCATATTTTCTTCATATTCTAGATAATATTTCTTTAGATCAACTTTCTCAATTGTACCTGAAATAGATATTCAGGTTACATAGAGCCCCTCTCTCCATTGTATATGATCATGATCCTAGGTTCACTTTAAACTTTTTGAAAGGCCTTCAGAAGTCATGGGGAATTGAATTAAATTGAAAAACTATTTTTAATGCTCAATTTGGTGGACACTCAGAGTGAAAGTTTCAGAAATTTTAGGATGTGCTTCAAGCTTGTTTAATGGATTACCATGTAAGTTGGGATCAACATATTTCTTTGGTTGAGTTTTCTTATAATAACAGTTTTCATTCCAGTATACGGATGGCACATTTTTTAAGTATTTTATGGAAATCGGTGTCAAAATATAGTATTTTGGGATTAGGTTGGTGAAATAAATTTGACGGGACCAGAATTGGAAGAGGAAATGGTAGAGAAAGTTTTGTTGATTCAGTGACACATGAGGACAGTTCAGAGTAAGTAGAAATTTTATGTGGATAACCAGAGGAAGGATCTTTCTTTCGAGGTAGGTGATCAGGTATTTCCCAAAGTTTCTCCATGGAAAATAGTGATGTGTTTGGGTAATAAGTGGAAGTTGATTCCATGGTTCATTGGACCCTATGAAATCCTAGAGAAAGTTAGATTAGTTGTCTACCGAGTGTCTTTGCCTCCGAATTTGTCCCAGGTACACAATGTTTTTCATGTTTCGATGTTAAGAAAGTATGTTCTGGATTCATCTCATGTTATGATACCTAATATTTCTGATTTGGAATATAACCTTTCATATTAATAAAATTTTATTCAAATTATTTACCATAGAGAGAAAATATTGCAGAAGAAGATAATTCACCAAGTTATTGTTTTGTGGAGAAACCACATGGTTGAAGAAGAAACATGGGAATATGAAAATTCTATAATGTAAAGGTATCATCACTTGTTTAAAAAGTGAATACAATTTTGAGGATGCAATTTCCAAAATTTGATATAATGAAACAAATTGGGTATATATAGAATAATTTGTTTTTCGAAGGAGTCCTTATTGAGAGAATGGTCAAACATACATTTATAAGACCCAATATATAGCATAGTGGACAACCTCGGGTTCTCTCTCAAGGAACCAGTGTCGATATCCAAGGTGGTATTTCTGAAAATATTTTTGTGTTTTTATATTTTTGAAAATGGTAAATTAAAAAATCATGAAATAGTTTTGAAAAATAAAGTAGAAGTGATGAAACAGTGAAAAAACTTAAGACCAACAAAGGAGAAAAACAAAACGAATGAAAATAAGGTTATCAAGAACCATTCCAGACCCATGTTGATACACCCTCAACTCTCCATCATATATCTATAAAAATATTAACTCAAAAACTCTCGAAATCACTCAGTGCATGGTCGATGGCATGATTCACACACCTCTATCTCCAAAAACATTGAGCACTCATGCACAAAATTACTTTCTAAACATGATCATTATCCTAAAAGTGACAAAATATCCAGATCAAATCACTATAGCCATTAATTTCTTCATGACTAAAGTTATTAATATTTTAATGATTTTTTATATACTCCATTTACTTATTTTATATTAAATGTGCATAATTTGTGTTAAATATTAATGTTTTAATACTAAATATAATTTTTGATCATTTTTAGAAGAAGTCCAATTGATTCAGTTTACTATTTTATTTATATTTATCACCCTACTGATCCAAATTGTGTGATTTATGTCTTTTATGATTCCTAATTCAATAACCAACATTTAATTAGAAGGAATATTGGGCTGATTGTGCCATTTGAAGGTTCATATGGATCACACAAGAATGCCCACAAAATCAGTAAAGAAACTGGACCACCCATGAAGATTTAATTACTGGGCTCAATACAGAAGTAAAAATTCATTCATTCTCCTCAAAAATTAGGGGTAAAATGTAAAGATTATTGCATAAAACTTTCAAGTCCCAACTCCAAACATAAGGGGCCCAACTGATTCATTTAAACTCAGCCCACCATTCTGGTCAGGATTTAATATTAGTACAGTATTCATAACATTTCTCCTGATCTAGTCATCATATCAAGCTACAATTTTGCAGTGTGAAAGACGAGATATAGGTGGAAGACTTTTTTTATTAAATAATTCGTATTTGAAGGCATATTCCTATTCAAAAATCCATTCACATTTCATCCATTGAAAAAAGAATGGATAGAAATGGACAGTTTAACTTTTCTTAATCAAACTTCCATAACTTTGGATCCATAAGTCCAAATGACTCCAAATGTTTAAAGAAGTTGTCCAACATTATTATCTATAACTTTTTAGAAGAGTATATATCTATAGTTGGCTGTATGAATAGCCAAATTGGGGATTCAAATGGAGGGAAATATTTGGAATGCAAATAGTCGACCTCCTTGGGCATAAATACAACCCCCTCTTCTCCTTGCATGGGGTTGGAATTTCAGAAGATAGGAGTATCAATTGGAATGAACAAAGAATTTCCAAAGGCATGGTAGGACCTTTAATACTCAAGTTTTCACTTGAGATACCCTTCCTTCTCTCTATGTTTTCATTTACTTTTGTGTTTTCTTTTTTGTAATCTTATAAGTCTTTGTTTTTGTAATTCTATTTTAATGAAAACTTATTCTTCTTCATCTATTATTCTCATCCACCTTCTATTAAATAATATTAGTGGTCTTAAAATATTTTAAATATAGTTGAATCCCATTATCTTATTGTTCTTTCTCATTTAATCTAAGGTCAGTATTTAATTCTCTTCATTTTTTGTGTGTGTTGGTTCAACGCATAACTCTTTTCTTATCCCTTTATTTTTCTTCTATTTATAATTTATCATCATAAACAATTCAACCAAATTATTAACCAAAACAATGGCTGAGTAAATCTACCATTGAGGTGAGTTATAATTTGGGGATGATAAGTGATTGAGATCATTTGCTCGATTGATATTCTTTAAATTAACATTATGCATGTTAAACATCGAATGTCGTGGATTAATGACATGATTTGTTTAATGTGTGGTTTCCATGGTTTATTGGAATCATAAATACACTACCATCAATAATGTAACACCCTAAGCTTTCATGGTACGTTTCCCTTTGAATAATGCAACAGCTTGCATTGTATGCAACTTAGAGATTTTAACACACTGCGACCAATCAAACTAGCCGTTATGAGTAGTACTACCCACTTTTTGAAATTTTATTTTTCAAAATGGACTTCATTTTTGGATTCAGAATTTTAAAATTAGATTAGGGTGATGTTTTTTTATTTTTCTGATAACTTTCAATTTTTTATGAATAGTGAAAAAACACTATGTTATTGGTTAAAACCGACATTTTATTTAAATAATTAGTTATTTTATTTTAATTTATTTTGGTCAAAATAGATACATAACACATATATATGTTCAACGTAATTCATTGGAGTCATTTTGTATAAAACATAATTTTACTGATTTTGTGAGTTGAATTTCAAAAATCTGAGAGACACAGTTAATATTAGTAAGTAAAATGTGGTTCAATAAGATGAAAATGATTTTTGGTGAATAGTAACTTTTTACTTTTATTTACCACGATTAAAAGTAAACAGGGTAATTAAGGGTAAAAATGATATGATAATTACCCTAACAAATGTCCTAATTATATTGGATAAGTGTAATTTGACCAAAAACAACCTTAGGAATAAAATATGATCCCCTTTGGTCCACTTGGATTAGATTAGGACATTTATTATTATTTTATTTAAAGAAGAGTTAAGAGTTAAAATTAAATTTTAATAACTAAACCATTTTTAATATAGGGTTATACATAAGATAAATTCAACTATAAATATTCATCAGAAAGCTTAAAATATTTCATACATAATGGTATTTTATTTATAATTTTTAGACATTAAATAATTAAATTTATTTATGACACAATGATGATGATTTAATTACCTTATTAATGAATGATTAAAATAATTGATATTATAAATATCCTAATAAATTTAATTTGAGACTTTTAATGAATTCCACTAATTTTCTAGGTTAATATGACATGTTAGGGTTTATTAAATAATTTTTTTTATGTAATAATACTGTTATGAATTTAACAAAAACAAAATACCAAATAGTGTCAAAATTGACATAAAAGAGTTCTTAAAACAAATATTATGTTATTAATTGATATTCTATTCCTAAAAATCTAAGTTTTATACAAAGGGATTAAAAAATATTATATATGTCATTAATGAAACACTTGAGGTTCTCTTGGAAGTTTAGAGTAAGTTTATTAACCATATAATATAAAAATACAAAGAGACGTGGTAAATGTCAAACTATTTAACTAAGGGTTAAATCTAAAAGATAAGGTTAATATGATGACCTAAACTTTTCTAAAACCTATTGGTGGAGAGGTTTTAGACCCATCCCCACCTTATCCTTTAAATTATTTTTTTTGGATCCATTAGAAACTGAAAATGATTTTGTTATAAAATAATATTTCATGTTTTTCCTAAAGTGACCCTCACCTCACTTATAGAAGGAAACTTCACCTTCTCTCAAATTCATGCCTTCAAATCCATTTAGATCAGCCAAAACCTACCCACATATCCTCTCAAATCTCCTCCCTTCATCCTGGAGGCCTTTATTTAGTCATAAATCCAACCTAAGGAGCCCTTTTGATCAAATCAAAAGGAAGAACCCGAAGAAGAGGTAAATATTTCATCACCTCTTTCAAGTTCTTTTCTTCTTCCACTTCCTTTTTCTTTGTTGTTTCAATTATAAAATAATAAGTCCAATATCTTATATATACTGTGATGTTATTATAAAAAATTTACAACCATATTCATTATTCTATCCATCTTATAAATGACAAATTCACCGTACGTGCGTACGTACCAATTACCGTCTCCACGTCGTGGTGTAGTTTGTTATTCAAACACTTTATCATTTGGACGGGTATAATAATGAGTATAAATTATGTTAATAATGAATATTACATGATAATGATTCTGTATATATGATATACCATCCAATTATATACAATTTTAATATCAAAAGAATGATATTATCGCTCGTGCGTACTTACGGATTACAGTCTCCACGAACGTGATGAGATTCATTCTCCATCGTAATCATTCAAGAATTATTTTCATTTTATGATTAAAAATAATTCTTATGAACATAATATAATCCTTTATATGAATCAAATACATCATATCCATAGCTAGCATGGCTTACGTAACCAATCAGATAAAGGAAAATGAATCAGTTAACACCCGAGATGATGATACTACAAAAATATCATTAACAAAACAATATTAGAAGATTATATATGATATCATATTAATGTATATGGTTATTTTATAATTTAATAACAATTATTTCACCATTATATAGGATTTTAACCTACCCTCAACCAAGTAAAATTACAAGGTAAGGGTTAATTTTACAATCTTTTTATTATCCGAGGTTGTTTTTACGTAAGTATCTACTGGGACCTCTTTATCATCCACATCCATGTTTCTTAAAAATGTATTCCAAAACATTTTTACTATTTACTAGACTATGGGTTAAAGTCATTTATACCCTTTTTTAACTTTTTATAAATTTTTTTGAAAGGAATCTTTCTGTTGTTTTCCAAACAAGGTACTTTGTGACTTTTTCAACAAAATTAAGGTAAGAATGCATTTTTTACTTATACGGTGGGTGTAGCTATTTTCTGTCATTATAAAATCGTCAAAGTTTCCCTTAAAATCTTATAAGAATATTTTCAAAATAAATTTTTTATTTTATAATTATATGACTTTTAAATGATTTCAAAATAGAAAGAGATATTTCTCTAAAAAAAGTTTTGATTTCATCTATGTCAATATCCTTTGATGGATTGTGAGCTTATTTGAAGTTGATTTATTATGATACAAAACTTCCATATTGTATTGAAGGTTTTGTGATATGTTTGACTTAGGATGTATTATTTTTATACCATTCATGGTTTATAGATAAAGTATTGACATTTCGTTTGCTAGTTTTAATACAAATGTTTATGTTATGTTTAAAACCTTTCATATGAGGAATGCATTGGACTTAGTAATTGATGGGTGGAACCCTCTATAGATCTTCGATGCATCGGTTGGTATCATGAGACAAAATAGTGTCTTTTCACAAGGCCTTGAAAAAATCTTATTTTTAGTCTTGGCATAAGGCCTTGACTATGTGGTTATGAAATCTGGCATTATGCATTCCATCATTATGAAAGTGGATATTGATATTGCATATGATTATTTGACAAGTAGAATATCCATGTGAATAAGTAAATGAAATTATTTGATTTTATATTTTCCATATTGTGCTGAATTTCAAGTTTAAAATGATTTTGTTTTAGTATTACATTGCCTTAAATGTATATGCTTACCTATGAAAGTTTTTGCTATATTCTTATCCTTACTGAGCATTTGTGCTCACCCCTTTCTATATTTTATTTTTCCCTGGATGCGAATAAGTATATTATGACTAACTTATATGGATAGTCTATGGGATATGAGTGTGGCCTATGGAGAATATTTTTTTGTGGTTTTTCATTTTATAAAGTATTGTAAAACTTATGAATGTATCTAGTATTTGAGAGGCTACTAAACTAATCGGTCTTTCGAGACTTGATCTTTTGTGATCATGCCAATGTTATGTAATAATGCACTGACTCTAGGTAAATATGGATGGGGCGTTATAGTTGGTATCAGAGGAATTTTTAGTACAAACCTTGGAAACTAGATTTAAAAAAAACTCTGATTAGAGAACATTACCCTAAGATAGACTTTGAGGATTAATATAGAAGAACTTCCTAGAATTTTGGTATTGTAGATATTTTGTAAGTTTTCCAAGAAATAAATCCCTAACTAGATACGAGTAGGTAGAGGCAGCTCTTGCACATATGTACCTAGGGGTAAAACTTGAAAACACCGCTTAGAGCTAGACTCAAATAGGAACTGGTGCACGATAACAGGCCTTGCTGCACTCTTGGTTACAACAATCCTGGGGGATATGCTTAGGATAATTCTCATTTTCTTTACAAACCATTATGAAGGGTTTATGATTATATAATTCCTCAAAGAGAACATTTTTATGATTATGGATTATATCCATAAAATGTTCAATTTATGTTAAGTGTTTTACAAGTTTGGAATTATGTATTTTGATTCATAAAATAATCTAGTGTATGCCATTGTTTAGAAATGGTGCCTAGTGGAAGGAATAGAAACCATATCAATGAACTTAATCCATGTAGGGATTTCCCACCTACTCAAGATAATTATAGTGGAGCTGGTGAAGCAATTGGTTCTGATCAGCTTATCACCATACTCGGACAACTCACTCGGGTTTTTAATAATAACCTTACTTGTATGGAGTACCCTGATTCACAACGCGGAGGATCAATGTTAGACCGCTTCATGAGGAAACAACCACCAACATTCAATGGGAGTACAAATCCATTAGTAAATGAGCAATGGATAAATTCTTTAGAGAAAATATTTCATGCTTTGGGGAGTATAGAAAGGGAAAAAGTTGTCATGGAAATTTATCGCCTCACGGGAGATGCAGATTAATGGTGGTCTTTGATTGAAAACTCAAAAAAAAAGATGATGAAGTATCACATATGGAATTGAGGGAGTTTAAATATATTTTATTAGAAAAATACTTTCCTCATGACCATCGAGCAGATATGGAAAGTAAATTTTTGAGTCTGAGTCAAAAGGAGGATGAGAATGTCACAAAATATAAGGCTAACCTTACAAGGTCATCAAGGCATGAAGTAGATTATATACGTAACCCAAATGGTTCTTCGATATGGGCCACTGTGGAATTATGGAACTAAAAAACATCTAGATGAATTGAGTAATAAGGGATTTATTCTCCCTAGTGTTTCTCCATGGGGAGCCCCAATACTTTTTGTTAAGAAGAAAGATGGATCTATGAGGTTGTGCATTGACTATAGGGAGATCAACGTTGTGCAATAAAGAACAAGTATCCCTTACCTCGCATTGATGATATATTCGACCAACTTAATGGAGCTCAATATTTTTTAAAGATTGACCTTCAATCTGGATATCATCAGTTGTGTGTGAAGAAGAAAGACATTCTGAAAACAACATTTCGAACCAGGTACGAGCATTACAAGTTTACAGTCATTCCTTTTGGGATGACTAATGTACCCTCTGTTTTCATGGATCTAATGAATATAGTTTTCAAGAAATATTTTGATGAATTTGTAGTGGTATTTATGGATGATATCCTAGTATACTCTAAAATCAATGAAGATCATGAAAATCCCTTGTGTACCATTCTAAAAACCCTCAGAAGAAATGAATTATACAGGAAGTTTAGCAAGTGTGAATTCTGGCTTCAAGAGATTTTTTTCGTGTCCATATTGTCTCTAAGGATGGAATATTTGTTGATACTTCATAGACAAAGGAAATCCAAGAATGGACGACACCGACGAGTATAAATTGGGTACGTAGTTTTATTGGTTTAGTAGGTTATTATCGGCATTTTGTCTAGAATTTTTCCCGATTGGCTAACCCATTAACCAAGCTCACATGTAAAGGGGTTAAATTTGTTTGGAAAAAAGAGTGTGAATAATGTTTTGAATAATTGAAGAGAAGATTAGTCAATTATCCTATCTTGACTCTACCATCAGGGAATGATGGGTTTGTTATTTATAGTGATGCATCAAAGAAAGGACTTGGTTGTGTCCTTATGCAGAATGATAGAGTTATTGTCTATGCATCACGACAGCTAAAAATTCATGAGAAAAACTATCCTACTCACGATCTTGAGTTAGCAGCTGTAATCTTTGCTCTGAAAATATGGAGACATTGTCTCTATGCTGAAAAATGTGATATTTATACTGATCTCAAGAGTTTGAAGTATATTTTCTCTCAAAAAGAACTCAACATGAGGAAAAGGAGATGGATTTAACTACTCAAAGATTATGATTGTACAATACAATACCACCTGGGGAAGGCAAATAAGGTGGAAGATTCTTTGAGCAGAAAGGATCATGGAGTTTTGAATAATATGGGAGTTGAAAGATATCTTATTTTCATGGATCTAGTGAAAATGGATATGGGAATAATCATGGAAGGATAAACATAAATACTTTTTCAAATGGTTTCCAAACCATATTTACAAGAAAGGATAAAAATTTATCAGGCTGATGATGAGGACTTTCAAAAGAAGATTAAAGGTGTGAATGATGGGAGATTTAGTGACTACATATATGAAGATGGGATTTTGAAATTTGGGAATAGACTTTGTGTTCCCGATATACCGGATCTAAAAAGGGAATTGTTAGATGATACTCATAGCTCCAATTTCTCTATACACCCTGGTAGCACCATGATGTATAGATATTTGAAGGAACATTTTTCGTGGGACAACATGAAGAGGGAGATTACTGATTTTGTGTCAAGATGTATGGTTTGTCAATAAGTGAAAATGGAAGGCAGCATCCTGGAGGAGTCATGCAACCTCTTCCCATACCTAAGTAGAAATGGGATAATATTACGATGGAATTTTTCATGGGGCTACCAAAGTCTCCTAGAGGGAATGATTAAATATGGGTCACTATTGATCATCTTACCAAGTCAGCACATTTTCTTGCTATAAGAGAAGATTTATCACTTGAATGTATAGAAAGACTATATATTAATGAAGTTGTAAGACTTTAGGGAGTACCCCTATCGATTTTTTCTGATCGTGATCCTCGTTTTACATCAAGATTTTGGAAAAGTCTTCAGAAAGCCCTGGATACTAAACTTTATTTGAGCACTGCCTACCACCCTCAAATCGATGGACAATAAGAATGGAATATTCAAATCTTAGAAGACCTATGGATATCTTGCTCACATGACTTTCAAGGTATGTGGGATCAATATTTACCTCTGGTAGAATTTTCCTATAACAATAGATTCCATTCATGTATTTCGATGGCACCATATGAAGAGTTATATTGTAAGAGATGTCACACACCAACATGTTGGGATGATGTTGGTGAAAGAAAACTCATAGGCCCAGAACTTGTTGAGGAAACGATGGAAAAGATGAAGGTTATCCAAACCCGCATCAAAGCAGCCCAAAGTTGGCAGAAGAGCTATACTGATAACCAAAGGAAGGATTAAGAATTTCATGTAGGAGATCATGTTTTATTGAAGGTGTCTCCATGGAAGGAAGTTATACGTTTCAGTAAGAATGGTAAATTGAGTCCCAGGTACATTGGACCTTTCGAAATTCTAGAACGAATTGGAGTTGTAGCTTATCATTTGGAAATGCCTCCAAGTCTCTCCAAAGTTCATGATGTATTCCAAGTATCACTGTTAGGAAAATACATGCCTGACCCAACGCATGTACTCACCTATGAGAAAATTGAACTGGAACCTGATATGTCTTATTGTGAAGAGCATGTCAAAATTCTTGATACTAGAGAATAAGTGTTGAGAAATGGGACAACTCTTCTGGTGAAAGTTCTATAGAGAAACTATAAGATAGAAGAGGCAACGTGGGAACCTGAGGAACTTATAATGAAGAACCACCCGAAACTTTTTGTGCGATAGTATTACAGAAATTTTGAGGACAAAATTATTTAAAGGAGGGAATAATGAAACTCCCCAAGCTTCAAGGGAACGTTTCCCTTTGAATAATGCAATAGCTTTCATTTTACGCAACTTCGAGATTTTAACACACCGCGACCAATCAAACTAGCCGTTATGAATAGTAATACCCACTTTTTGAAATTTTATAAATTTTATAAATTTTATTTTTCAAAATGGACTTCATTTTTTGGATTTGGAATTTCAAAATTAGCTTAGGGTGAATTTTTGGTATTTTTCTTAAAACATTCAATTTTTGATGAATAGTGAAAAAACACTACGTTATTGGTTAAAACCGACTTTTTATTTCAATAATTATTTATTTTAATTTATTTTATTTTAGTTCAAAATAGATACATAATACATATATATGTTCCACGTAATTCATTGAGGTCATTTTGTATAAAACTTAATTTTACTGCTTCTGTGAGTTGAATTTCAAAAATATGAGAGACACGGTTAATATCAGCAAGAAAAATGTGGTTCAATAAGATAAAAATATTTTTTGGTGAATAGTAACATTTTACTTTTATTTACCATGGTTAAAAGTAAATAGGATAATTAAGGGTAAAAATGATATCATAATTACCCTAACAAATTTTCTAATTCTTTTGGGTAAGTGTAATTCGACCAAAAACAACCTTAGGAATAAAATATGATCCCCTTTGGTCCACTTGGATTAGATTAGTACATTTAATATTATTTTATTTAAAGAAGAGTTAAAAGAGTTAAAATCAAAGTTTAATAACTAAACCATTTTTAATATAGGGATATACATAAGATAAATTCGACTATAAATATTCATTAGAAAGATAAAAAGATTTTCTAAATAATGGTATTTTATTTATAATTTTTAGACATTAAATAATTAAATTTATTTATGACACAATGATGATGCAGTAATTACCTTATTAATGAAATATTAAAATAATTGTTATTATAAATATCCTAATAAATCTAATTTGATACTTTTAATGAATTCCACTAATTTTCTAGGTTAATATGACATGTTAGGGTTGATTAAATTAATTTTTTTTGAATTAATAATAATTTTATGAATTTAACAAAAACAAAATACCAAATAGTGTCAGAATTGACATAAAAGAGATTTTTTTTAAAAATATTATATCATTAAATGATATTTTATTCCTAAAAATATAAGGTTTTCCCAAAGGGCTTAAAAAATATTATATATGTAATTAATGAACCACTTTAGGTTCACTTGAAAGTTTATCGTAAGTTTATTAACCATATAATATAAAAATACAAAGAGACGTGTTAAATTTCAAACTATTTAACTAAGAGTTAAATCTAAAAGGTGAGGTTAATATGATGACCTAAACCAGTCTAAAACCTATTGGTTGAGATTTTTTTGACCCATCCCCACCTTAGCCTTTAAATAATTCATTTTGGAGCTATTAGAAACCGAAAATGATTTTATAATAAAATAATATTTCAAGATTTTCCTAAAGTAACCCTCACCTATCTTATAAAAGGACACTTCCCCTTCTCTCAAATTCACACCTTCATAGCCATTTGGCTTGGCCAAACCCTGCTCAAATGTCCTCTAAACTGTCCTCAATTCATCCTAGAGTCCTTCCTTTAGTCAGAAATCCAACTTAAGGAGCCCTTTATATCAAATCAAAAGGAAGAACCTAAAGAAAATATAAATATTTCATCACCTCTTTCAAGTTCTTTTATTCTTCTAATTCCTCTTTAATTGTTGTTTCTATTATAAAATAATAACTCCAGTATCTTCTATATACTGTGATGTTATTATAAAAAAGGTACAACCATATTCATTATTCTATCCATCCTATAAATGACAAAGTCACCATACGTGAGTACGTACGGATTACCGTCTCCACATCGTGGTGTAGTTTGTTATTCAAACACTTCATCATTTGGAAGGGTATAATAATGAGCATAAATTATGTAAATAATAATTATAACATGATAATGATTTTGTATATATAATATACCATCCAATTATATACGATTTTAATATCAAAAAAATGATATTGTCGCTCGTGCGTACGTACGGATTACTGTCTCCACAAACGCGATGAGATTCATTCCCCATCATAATCATTCAAGAATAATTTTCATTTTATGATTAAAAATAATATTTATGAACATAATATAATTCTGTATATGAATCAAATACATCCTATCCATAACAATCATGGCTTGCGTAACCAATCATATAAAGGAAAATAAATCTTTTAACACATGAAACGATGATACTACTAAAATATCATTAACAAAACAATATTAGAAGATCATATATGATATCATATTAATGTATATGGTTATTTTATAATTTAATAGCAATTATTTCACAATTATACAGGAGTTTATCCTACTCTAGACCAGTGAGAAATAAAGGTAAGGGTTAATTTCACAATCTCTTTATTATCCGAGGTTGTTTTTACATAAGTATCTGATGTGACCTCTTTATCATCCACAACCATGTTTCTTAAAAATGTATTCCAAAACATTTTTACTATTTAATAGACTATGGGTTAAATTCATTTATACCCTTGTTTGACTTTTTATAAAATGGTTTGAAAAGAATATTTCCATCGTTTTCCAAACAAGGTACCTTATAACCTTTTCGGAAAAATTAAGGTAAGAATATATTTTTTACTTATACGGTGAATGCAGCTATTTTATGCCATTATAACATTGTCGAAGTTTTCCTTACAAGATTATAAAAATATTTTCAAAATAAATGTTTTCTTTTATAATTATATGACTTTTAAATGATTTCAAAATAGAAAGAGATATTTCTCTAAAAAAAGTTTTGATTTCATCTATGTTAATATCCTTTGATGGATTGTGAGATTATTTGCAGTTGATTTATTATGATACAAAACTTCCATATTGTATTGAAGGTTTTGTGATATGTTTGATTGTGGATGTGTTATTTTTATACCGTTCATGATTTATGGATAAAGTATTGACATTTCGTATGCTAGTTTTAATATGAATGTTTATGTTATGTTTAAACCTTTTCATATGAGGAATACATTAGACTTAGTAAGTGACGGGTAGAGCCTGCTATAGCTCCTCGATGCATCGGTAAGTATCATAAGAAAAACTAGTGTCTTGGCACCAGGCCTTGACAAAATCTTATTTGTAGTCCTGGAACAAGGCCTTGACTATGTGGTTATGAAGTCTGGCATTATGCATTCCATCATTGTGAAAGTGGCTATTGATATTGCATGTGATTATTCAACTAATAGAATATCCATGTAAATAATTAAATGGGATTATTTGATTTTATCTTTTCCATATTATGTTGAAGTTCAAGTTTAAAAGGCTTTTGTTTTAGTCTTACATTTCTTTAAATTTTTATGCTTATTTATGAAAGTTTCTGCTATATTGTTGTCCTTACTGAGCATCTGAGCTCACCCCTTTCTATGTTTTACTTTTCCCAGGATGCGAAGAAGTATATTATGACTAACCTGTAGGGATATTCTAAGGTATATGAGTGTGTCCTATGGATACTATGTCGTTGTAGTTTTCATTTTATAATGTAATGTAAAACTTATGAATGTATCTAGTATTTCCAAGGCTACTAAACTAATCGGTCTTTCGAGACTTGATCTTTTGTGATCATGCCAATGTTATGTAATAATGCACTAACTCTGGGTAACTAGGTTCAGGGTGTTACAAACAAGATCTAATTGAGATTAGAACCCTAAGATAAGTTAAGTCTTGGATTAAATCCTTAACACTTAGGAATTTCAATCAACGTTATCTTGTGAAGTGGGTATTAATTTAAATGCAATATAAAGCAAAGCTCAAGGATATCACAATCTTAACTCCCTAATAATTAATTCACCCCAATATTTATCAATTTTTTAAATAAATATTAATCAATCAATAATTTCATAAGCTCTGTAAACAAACCCCCTAATTATAATACAATCAACTAAAAACAATCGACTATTAAAAAGTATCATCGTCGAGGATTCGACCTGAGTGCTGCTATAAACATTAGCAGAGCACTGGAACCTCGACCAGTCGATAGGCGACAATGAGTTGTGATTTCAAATGGGATCATTGTCGAAGATTGTTCTTTATGTAGTCATTAGTTTTGGGTTATTGTAAAAAAACCAAAAAAAACAAAATTTAAAAAAACATGAAAAAAAACACAATGAAAAATCCACATTCTAATAAAAATCATAAATAGAAAAAAAACACAAAGAAAAACCATTCTTCCTCTTTCTTCCAACATCTCTCTGAATACCCTGTAGCCTCCCAAACAATCTCTCAGATTTTTTTGACCCTAAAATTGAGTGAACTCTTCGCCAACTTAAGAGGAACATTAGGGATAATCAAATAAATCAAGAACTAGTCCTTATCCAACCAATTGAATTAGATATGGATAATCCTAGGGAACAAACACTTAAAGAACTTGATGACCCTGATATTAATTACCAACCTCTTGGTATTAAACATCTAAACATAGAGGCTTACTTCAAACTCAAATCGGGCTTGATTCATCTTCTCCCTCATTTCCACGGGCTATCCGGTGAGGATCCACATATCCACCTTAAAGAGTTCCAAGTGTTGTGCACTGCTATGAAGCCTCAAGGGGTTTCTGAGGAACAAATAAAACTCTGAGCATTCCCTTTATCCCTAGCTAACACTGCTATGTCATGGATTTACTACCTCCCTCCTGGTTTCATAACCACATGGAATGACATGACGCGAATCTTTTTAGGGAAATTCTTTCCTTCTTCTTGTACTTCTTCTATCTGAAAAGAAATTTAGTGGTATCTGTCAATTCCCTAATGAATCACTCCATGAATACTGTGAGAGGTTCAAAAAGCTTGTGGAAACCTATCCACATCACCAAATCCCTGAAAAACTCTTGATCTAATACTTATATGAGGGGTTATTGGTTATGGATAGAACTCTCTTTAATGTTGCAAGTGGCGGTGCTCTTGTTGATAAAAATCCTACAGTAGCAAGAGATATCATAAGCAACATGGCTGCAAACACACAACAATTCCATACTTGAGCATATGCTCAAGTAAAACAATTCCAAGACAATAAATCCATAGATCTGAACAAGATGACCGAGTGGATGAGTGAACTTATAGGTCTTGTGCGACAACTAGTTGTGGCATCCAAAGACCCAACCTCATCTTCTCCACAATCTATGTTCCCTAGACCTATCAAGAACTGTGGAATCTTTAGCTCCACATCTCATCCGACTAACACATGTCCACAACTTCAATAGGATCAATCTAATTCATCTGGACCAAGGTATCTCAATGCAACATATGCTCAGCGGAACCCCAACCCTCAACAATCAGGTCAGTTTGTTAGAAACTTCAACCAACCCCATTCTGAGCACTTCTCTTCTACATATAACCCTGACTTGAGATATGGGAATCTCATTTCTTATCCCCTCAATACCCTCATCAAAACCCAAACCAATTCCAATATGGTCATAGTGTTGGTAACTTCCAACAACCTTACCCTTTTGTTCCTCATCCTCAAAGGATCAATCATCCCCTTCCTCCTCCTGGATTCCACTATACTAGTGAGCCTTCCCAATTCCCAACCCAATTCAATCACTTTCCCAAAAACCAAAATCAATGTAATCCCAATTTAGGACAAGCATCTTCTTCCAAGAAACCGTGGGAAAGTTTAGTGGAATATCTTTCCTCCTTCACTCATTCCAGCCTCAAAAACATTGAAACCTAAATTGGTTAACTTGCATCCCACATAATCCAGCAAAAACAATCAAATTCTTCCCAACTCCAAACTCAACCATTACCCAACCCCAAGGGTAATGTAAGTGCAATTTCACTTAGATTGGGAAAGAAAATTGATATGACTCAAGATGATTCCTCCAACCCCTCTTTGAATGTTGACTTAGAAAATTAAAAGAAAAAGAAACATAAAAAGGAATCTAAAGCCATTACCTCACCTTCTTCCATTCCACTTAGGAATCCAATTCCTTTTCCTCAAGTTGTTTATAAACCAAGGAAGTCCTTTGAACCTGATCCTACAATTCTCAACATGTTTAGACGTGTTGAAGTCAACATTCCCCTCTTAGATTCCATAAAACAAATCCCTAAGTATGCCAAGTTTCTTAAGGAATTGTGCACCCACAAGAAGAAACTTAGGACCTTTGAAAATGTTTCTGCCCAATAGTCTATTCCTATAAAGTACAATGATCAAGGGACCTTTACATTTTCATGCTAACTTAGAAGTTCAACCTTTGATGATGCACTCATAGACCTAGGAGCCTCAATTAATGTCATGCATAAATCCATCTTCTCCAACCATGGTCTAGGTCTCTTACATCCAACGGGAGTTGTCATTCAATTGTCCAATCAAAGCACTGCTATTCCTAAGGGTATAATCAAGGATGTCCTTGTTCGTGTTAATGATCTTATCTTCCTAGCTGATTTCTATGTCCTTGACATGGAAGGTGAGATGAACTCTTCTTGATCTCCCCTAATTCTAGGAATACCATTCCTCATGAATACTAGAACCAAGATTTATGTCCATTCAGGCATCTTCTCCATGGAATTTGGTGACTAACTGTTCAAGTTCAACATTTTCCAAGCCATGTGATACCCATATGAGGATCACTCTGCATTCTCAATCCATGCTTCTGAGGACACTTCTAAGAGTCAATTGAAACCCATTCCATCATGTTCATCATGTTCTAATGATAAAGGATCTTGTGAAATATGCACCATGATTAAACAAGTTATAAATGGTGAAGTTGATGTGGACCTCTCATTCATAGACTCTAACAATTTAGAGGAACTTTAAAAATCTCTTGAATCCCACATTAACTATGATCTCTACCACTCCACCTTGGACAGTATTAAGGAAAATGAATCTGAAGCAACTGAAAGCCCTTCCTCCATTCCTGAGTTGTCTAACCCAAAAATGAAAGATGAAACTGATCTGAAACCTCTTCCTGGACACCTAAATTATGCATTCCTTTTCCATGATCACTCTTATCTTTCCATTATCTCCGCTTCACTTACCGAAACTGATGAGTCCAAACATGTTCAGGTGTTAGAGGAAAACAAAAAGGCCTTAGGTTAGACCCTAGATGGCATATCGGGAATCAACCATGCTCTTTTCATGCATCACATACATCTTGAGGAATCATCCAAACCAATTAGACAACCACAATGAAGACTCAATCCTCTCATACTTAAGGTAATTAGGGAAAATATCACCAAGCTTATTCAGGATGGTATTATCTGCCCAATATTTGATAGTGATTGGGTTATTATAATTCAAGTTATACCTAAGAAGGGTGGAATTACTGTTGTCACAAATGAACATGGAGAGGTAGTCACAACTCGAGTGAATAACAAATGGCGTGTGTACATAGATTACCGAAAATTGGATGTTGAAACACGAAAATATCACTACCCTCTTCTATTCCTTGATTAAAGTCTAGAATGATTAGTCGGATAAAGTCACATTATTTCTTTCTTGGTGGATACACTGGCTACTTCCAAATCCCAATCGCACCTCATGACCTAGAAAATACTACTTTCACTTTCCCCTTGGGAACATATGCATATAGGAGAATGCCTTTTGGCCTTTTCAATGCTCCTGCAACATTCCAGATGTGTATGATGAGTACCTTTTCTGAATTCATTGAACACTGCATGGAAGTATTCATGGATGACTTTACCATTTATGGTGAGCCATTTGAATCATTCTAGAATTCACTCTCTCTAGTCCTTAAAAAGTGTGTCAAGTGTAACCTTGTGTTAAATTTCGAAAAATGTCACTTCATGGTTGCAAATGGGATTGTTCTCGGTCACATAGTTTCAAAAGATGGTATTGAAGTTGATCCTGCCAAAAATGATGTGATCCAATCACTTCTTGAACCCACCTCTGTTTGAGACATCTGTCCATTCCTCAGTCATGTCGGTTGCTATCGTCGATTCATCCATAACTTTAGTAAGATTTCCCTCCCACTCACTCAGTTGCACCAAAATGATATTACTTTCCATTTCGATGATGTTTTCAACAGAGCCTTCGTTGAAATCAAAACTACTCTTACATCTTCTTTGATAATCCAACCCCTATATTGGTTCTTACCCTTTGAATTGATGTGTGATGCTTCTGATAGAGCTGTTGGGGTTGTTCTTCATCAAAGAAGAGAAACAAATCCTCATGTCATCTATTATGCCTTTAAAAATTTGGATGAAACTCAATCTCACTACATTGTCACTTAAAAAGAACTTTTATCCATGGTTATCACCTTAGATAAATTTCAGCCCTATCTCTTAGGTTCCAACATCATCATCTTCACAGACCATTCTGCTATAAAATTCTTACTCAAGAAAAGTGATTCCAAACCGTGGCTTATAAGAAGGATCCTAATTCTCCAAGAGTTTGACCTTGAAATCAAAGATAGGCCAGGAAAAGAAAACCTGGTGGTTGATCACCTGAGTAAAATTTCTAATTCTTTGATGCACGCTTGTCGTTGGTCATGGAAAAAGAAAATTTATATTCCTAATGAAACACAGTGGCTGACCAGGGTCATCTCACTTGAGGAACATTTGTAGTCGGTTCAATCACTGATTCTAGTTCACATATTCTAATTATTTTTGTTTGTTTTTAAAATATACTAAAAAATATGGTTTTAGGGGTTTTAGAAAATAATGAAATTAAAATAATGAAATGAAAACTTTAAATCTAAATGTAGATGCAGATGCAGACAGAATGAAATTAGGGAAAAAAGGTCTTGGTCCTAGGTTTGGATAAAATAGGTTCATTAATTAATTATTTATTTTTTTATGTTTGATTTGATAATTCATTTAGTGAAACCTCATTAATGAATTACTTTCCCTTGATTTTTTTTAAGTGTGTGATTTTAGCATGCGTCCAACACACTAAACCATGCCGCCTCCAATAGTCAACTAGGATAACACCTCAACCGAGAATGCTATCCCAAAAAGACCTGGCTCCACCGTATGTCATTTCATACCTTAGAGAAACCCCAAATCCACCATATGAAGGGTTTTTCTAAGATAAGGGATGGGAAAATAATGAATCAACGGAAAGGAATGGATTTTGAAATAGTGTCATGGTGGATGACTGCCGCACCCGTGCAATACACCTCAATCCACCAAAAATAAATTTAAAACATTTTAAATTGAAGTTCAATAATGAATAACACCATGATTCCTCTCCCAGGTCCAAGCCTTGAGTTATTCACTTTCCATGGCGAAGTGCATTGAGATCACAATGGAAATATGGAAGAGAGAACATGATATTGATATTGGAAGAGAAAATGGGTGGAAGAAGAAAATGGGAAACACTTTAATATAAAAAAAATAAATGCATTAAAATGGAAATGAAAAATAAATTAAAAAGAAAATAAAGAAATAAGAAAAATATAAATGGCCCTTGGCCTCCTCTCCTTGGTGCCCCGAATGGTTTTGGGAAGGATTGGAATGAATTGAGATGTAGGAGATCCTCTCCTTTTATAGGCATATTTCTGTCTTCCATAAGTTGTCATGTTGTTGACCCATTAATTGGAAGAATAATGCATGAACCCCTTCATGAAAGTTGTTCATTAATGTGTTGGCCGTTCATCTTAAAAATTTTAGATCATTTGGCCACCTATTGTAGGAGTTAGGATTTTGTCTTTGGAGGTTTTTGTTTCTGGATGAAGGATCCAGACAGCTTCCTTCAAATATATGTCATTCAATGGCTACCTTAAAGGATTCAAAACTTTATGTGATTTATTTTATGAACGCCCCATTTATTCCAATTTCATCCCCAAGTATAATCAACGCATTTAAAGGTTCTTAGGCCGAGATGGATGTCCGTTACAGTGGTGGGGTCTACGCTGTCTGCCCGGAAAAATCTTCAATTTCATTGATTTTTTTACTGCCTCTTGAAGATCGATTCATCCCCTGGTCTAGAAGAAAAAAATAAAGGAAATAAAATACAGATTCGAAAAAAAATTAATCACAAAATTTTGAATTATATTTTTCAAGAAATGACCAAAATACCCTTGATGCAAAAATCTATCTAAAATCCATAATTTGGCGTTTTTCACCATTTTTCCCAAAACACATCATAAATCCAAAATTGATTCATATAAGCTAAAATTGATTATTTTTTATGACTAAAAAAATTTAAATGCATACAAAAAATGTGGAAAATATATGCTCTATCATTCTTCTCATTCAAAAATCATTGATTATGAATTCCCCACTGAGCACCTTTTATCTCTCACTCCAAAGTTATCATGGTATTCCCCAATTGTAAATTACCTGGTTTCTGGTGTTTTTCCTAAAAAAATTTCAAAAGAAAAATATGCAGTTGAAAAGTAATTCAAAATAGTATTTTTGGGAAGAAAATAAACTTTGGAAAACTAGGGCAGTCATGGTAATTAGAAGATGTGTTGATGAAAATGAACATTCTTCCATCTTATAATTCTTTCACTCAATGCTTGGTGGTGGCCATTTTGGACCATAAAGGACCTCCTGAAAGGTTCTAGACTCTGTATTCTTCTAGAATTCACTCTTCAAGGACTCGCATGAGTTCTGTCAGTCATGTCCCACTTGCCAAAAGTTTGACACAATTTCCAAAAGAAATGAAATGCCTCAAAGGCCTTTAATCTTCTGTGAGGTCTTCGATGTTTGGGGCTTCGATTTCATGGGACCATTCCCCCCTTCCAATGGATTCCCATTCATTCTTCTTACGGTTGATTATGTTTCTAGGTGGGTCAAGGCCAAACCCACAAGAAAGAATGATTCGCATACTATCTGATTTGGCACACCACATGCCTTGATAAGTGACTTAGGAACCCATTTTTGTAATATAACCATGGAATCTCTTTTGAAAAAGAAGGGTGTTGTACATAAAACTTCAACTACATATCACCCCCAAAAAAATGTTATGGCTGAACATTCAAATATGTGAAAAATTTGGGACTGCGTTGGATGGAGAAGAAAGTAAGAAGAGTTTCCTGTTATAGAGTGTCGTCTTTTGTTTTCAAAGAAGATAAATTAAATCACTTTGTAAAGAACATGTAAATCAGACGATGCTTTGGTGATTTGTATTTCACAAATATCATAAGTTAGGAGAACTTGTGATGCAAGCCTTATGAAGGAAAGGGTGAGAAATGATGATTCCAGTCATATACACTTTTTCTTGGAAGGAATGATGTTACTAGAAGATTGGTAAGTTTCAGTGTTTCCCACTGAAATCTGATGATGCTAAAGTTGATCGATCAAAGGATACATAACACGATAGTGGATTTTGTGATGAAATCTGAAGAATTGATATAGGATGCAGTGAATAGAGAACATGACAATGGAACGAACGATCTGGGGGTGGCACAAAAGAACGTTCTAAGGTTGGGTTGTTTTCCAGTGTTTGACAAATTATAGGGCCTCAAAATCAGGAGATGAAAAAATGTGTTCTGGTAAAGGATGTTTCATGAAAGTTTAAATATTGATTAGTATTTTTTGCACTAGTGGTGGTCCATGATCCGAATATCAAAATCTGGCAAAGAAGACGCCTCCACGAAAGATTGGGTTTTTTCGCGTAAGATTGTTTTTTGCGTTCAAGATTTAAGGTAGTTTGGAATCGTGCAGGCAAGGCATGATTTGAGTTCCAAACTTCGAAAAATGGAAAACTAAGTGCATTAAAGATTCAATAAGTGCGTGAAAGAAGAGGTTGGCGTGAAATAGACTTACGCGCCAAAGGCTACGTACAATGGGTTTTTGCGTGTGAAGCTTGATTTGAGGTCCAAACTTCAAAAAATGGTAAAGGAATGAAGTGCACGAAAGACTCTAAGAAGTGCACGGAAGATGAGGTTGGCACAAAAGAGACTTAAGTTCCCAAGGTGACATCAATTTTGGCTTTGCACGATGCATGACTTACGTGCCTAAGGTGACGTCAAATGGGGTTTTCTACGACATGTCGGGTTCTTGCGCGATGCATCGGGGTTTTTTTGCGCAAGGGTCAATGAGGTCTATAAATAAGAGGTGACCCCCACACACTGAATATGCTAGACCCATAGATAAATACCAATCTCTAAGGTGTGGAAAAATATTAATAAAAGGATAGTGTTCAAAAGAAATAGAGTTGCACGCAAGAAAGAGAAGTTTCAAGCAAGAAGAGATTTGCACACAAGATCGAAGTTGTGTGCAAGAGGTGTTTCGCGACAAAAGTTAAATCTTGGGCGCATGGCATAAAAGTTGCACGCAAGACACCAAAAAGGGTGTGCAAAATATTTGGGGGTCTTCGCACGTATTCGGTTGTGCGTAATATAGTTCTTACCGGATTCTGGGTAAGAAAGTGAAGATTTGTACTTCTGATAATACATCTGTTCGATTGTAAAGAAGCACTGAAATACTGTAATTCACTATTTGTGATAGGAGGGTGCACACACACTTGTAGATTGTTTTCCAAGTGCTACACGAGTGTAAGGGTATATCATACTCATTTTATTTCACATCAAAGGATTGTTTTCTAATGGATTGTGTGGTACTAGATTGTTTCTATACCATACCCAGGACATAGATACTCTTTTAGAGTGGTGAACCTTGTAAATATTGTGCTCCTATGGTTGTGTGTGTTCAGTGGGGAAGAAACTCTTTAACAAAGGCTAATTTTGTTTCAAAAAGAAGGAAACATAAAAAGAAAAAGATATCACTAATTCACCCCCTCCCCCTCTCAGTGATACTTGAATCCTGACTGGGAACTTCAATTGGTATCAGAGGAAGGTTTCCTTTATTTGTTATTTGCTGAAGTTTTGAAGAGAAATTGTGATGGAGAATCTAAATTTTGTGAAGAGTAAGAGGATTTCGATATTCAATGGAAAGAATTGTCATATCTGTAAAGATAGAATGATGCCTTATCTTATTTCTCTTGGGTATGGAGTTCTTGAAACAATAGAAGATGGATTTCCTTCTATTAATGATAAGGTTCCTCTTACACCTTTTGATAAGAAGAATCTTGAGAATGATGGAAGAGCTAAAAATTAATTACTCTCATCTCTTTCTGAGAGTGATTTTTTGAGAGTTAAAGGTGTTGCTACAGCTAAAGGAATATGGGATAATCTGAAGAACATCTATTAAGGAAATACAAAAGTTAAGAAGGAAAAACTAAAAATATGGAGGCTGAAGTATGAAGACTTTAATATGGGAGAGTCTGAATCTGTTGGAGACTTTTTTACAAGGGTCAGTGATATTTTCAGTACAATCAAAAGTCTCAGTGAAAAGTTGTAAGATTATATAGTTGTTGAAAGGATCTTGAGAATTCTTCCTAACAAATTTGATGCTAAAGTTTCATCATTGGAAGACAGAGACCCTGAAACATTATCTCTAGATGATTTACATAGCACTCTTATAACATATGAAATGAGAAGGGAGAAGACTATGAAGAGAAAATCAAAATCTGATAGAGAAATGTCTTTCAAGGATGCAATGAAAGAGAAGTCAAAGAAAATTCATATTGAAGAAGAAGCTGGTGAATCCGACTCTGAAAATGAGGTATGCCAAAATTTTGATGAAATTTTATACTTGTTTTCTAAAAATGTTAAAATAGGCATAGGGAAATACAAAGGGAAACTCCCTTTGAAATGTTTTGAATGTGGAGTTTTTGGCCACTTTGCAGCTAATTTCCCTCAAAAGGGGAAAGTTGAAGACAATGATGAAGAAGATGGAAGAATAATAAAGTCATTGAAGAAATAGGGTGGAAAAGATAAATATTCTGGCAGAGGTAAGAATAAAAAGTTCTTCAAATCAAAAGGAAGATGATTTTTGTCAAAAGATGATGAAGATGATGATAGAAAGACTAAATTTGAAAAATCTATTACTGAGAAATCTAGAGAGATTACATTTTTTCAACAGTGAATAATGATGATTATGAGAGTAGTAGTACTAAAGAAGAAGAAGAAGAATCTAAACTTGAATAGTATATGAAAGAAGAGTTGAAGGAATGTTTGAGAAAGATCATAAGGCTTGAAAAGGAAAACAAAAAATTGACAAATGAGAACTCTTCATCAAATGACCACACAAGTTTTGTTGATAAGGAAGAAAAATATGAAAATGGTATTGATGATCTAAAAAATTCCCTTAAGAGATAAAATAATTGTTACGATCATCTGGAAAGAAAGATGAAGGTAAAAGAAGATGAGTTGGAACTTTTCCAACATAAACTTTCTAAAGCTGAAGAAATGAACACAAGGTTCAAAAATTCTGTTACAGAAATTGGTGAATGTTCTGCTAAGAATGAGCCTAATAAGTATCAACAAAGGTTTCCTTCAAAATTTGGAAATAATGATAGAATGGGTACTAATAAAAGAAATATTGGAAAGGCTACGTAGGTGGTCAAAGTTAGAAATACTGAAAAATCAGAAGCATCTAAAAATATTGAGTCCAAAAAGATGTATACCACTTCTGGTTCCAGTAAGATTGAAAACAAATCTAAGCTAAAGAAGAAAGTTACATTTGAAAATATGAAGATCGATGTTCAGCTGAATTTTGGTAAGAAGATTGTTGAGAAGCATGTTTACAACTCCAGTCAGTATGGAAGTTTCTGAGGAAAATATTCATTCTATGGATACTGTTGGTATTGTGGTGTATTTGGACACATAGAAAATATGTGTTGGTTCAACCAACAATATTACAACTATTACACATGTATTGAAATACAAGGATTGAGGGGGAGTCAATCCTTTCAAAATATAAAATCTCTAATTAAATTTCAGAAGATATCTGAGAAGGTTGGTGTGAAATTTGAGAATAGGTTCCAACCACTAAAAACAATTTGTGAAAGATGTGATCAACCTGGACATATTTCTAAGGGTTTCCTTAGTGTGTTACCAGAGCAACAAAAGTTTCTTAAAAATCCTCAGAAGCCCGAGTTTTTAAAAACTAAAAGGGATAGGTCTGATATGTCCAAAAAGAAAATGTGTATGGTTGTTTGTACAGAACACGTTGACTTGGCTAGGAAATTGGGGGAAGCACAACAGAAAGTGGAAGAAAAGGAAAAAAAACTCTAGTTGTAAAAACAGCTTTGAAAGCTACAAAGGGAGAAAGTCTATGGATTCTTTATAGTGGGTGTTCCTCTCATATTATAGAAGACTTAAAGCTTTTGAGGAATGTGAAAGACTTCAAAGAAAAAATAGCGACATTTGGAAATGATGAATCTCTAAGGATCAAAGGTGTTGGATCATCCATCATTAGAAGAGAAAAGATGAAATCCAAGAAAACTCTATATGTTGATGGGCTAAAACATAACCTTATTAGTGTGTCACAACTCTTTGATGAGGTAAAAAAAGTTATCTTAAAAAGTATAGATTTGTTGTGAAAAGTGAAAATGATGGAAATATAGTTACAAGAGGCCAACGTACAAGAGGAAATTTGTTCCAAGTAGGTGAAGTGAAGAACTCTTGTTACATGGGTGTGGTTGATGAAAATAAGTTATGGAATAAAATTCTAGGATATATGTGTAAAAGAAATATGTGCAAGTTATCAAAGATAGACAGTGTTTGAGATATGCCTGATTTATTAAGAAGAAGAGATTGGTGTTGCACTATTTCTGAAAAAGGGATGATTACAAACTCTATTCATAAGAGAGTTGAAATTCACTCAAAAATACCCTTGGAACTTATACACTCTGATATATGGGGACCAATGAGAAAGAAATATACAAATGGAGATAAGTACTTCATTACTTTCAGTGATGACTTTACTCGCATTACTTTTGTTATGTACATGAGACATAAGTCAGATGCTCTAAAAAAAATTAAGAGTTTCAGGAGGAAACCAGAGAAGGAATGTGAGTATTCAGTGAAGAAGTTGAGAAATGATAATGGTGGAGAGTATAAGAATAAAGATTTTGGAAGTTACCTTAGAAACATGGAATTTTTCAGGAGTTCAGTTCACCATACACACCTCAACTAAATGGGGTTTCTGAAAGAAAGAATCAAAATCTGGTGGAAATGGGGAGAACTATGTTACTTGAACATAGTCTTTCTCATTATTATTGGAGGCAAGACATGAGAAATGTTGTGTATATTCAGAAACGATGTTTCTATAAGCCAAACTCATATATGACTCCATACGAAATGTTCTATGGAAAAACTCCAAGTCTGAAACACTTAAGAGTTTTTAGGAGTCCATGCATTATAAAGAAGAAAGGTGGAAACATCGGAAAGTTTGAGAAAAGAGAAGATGATAGAATTTTTAATGGATATGATCTAGAAGGAAGAGGATATAGATGTATCAACAAATACACAAGAAGAATTATTGATTCTTCATATGTAAAAGTTGTTGAAAATGTTGAGAAAGAAAAGAAATCGTATGTTGGTGTAGAAGTTGAGCAGGATAGAGAAGATTTTGTTAACGATTCTAATAATGCTATAGACTGTGTTAATCCTACTCAAAAAGAGGAATCAGACTCAAAAATCTCAAGTGATGAGGATAAATTTCAAACAACTCATCCTAGGCAAAGGAAACAACTGGAGGCTCAGAACATTATTGGAGGTCAACGTCAGAGGGTTCAAACAAGAAGAACAATGAATGTTATAACACATACTTCCCTTTATTCGAAAATTGAACCAAATGATGTAAATAAATTATTTGAGCATCCAGAATGGATTCAAGCTATGAATGAATAGCTTGATCAGATAGAGAAGAATGATACTTGGGAACTTGTACCCAAGCTGAAAAACAATAACATTATTAGTACAAAGTGGGTTTTTCGAAACAAGCCAAATGAAGATGGTAAAGTAATAAGAAACAAAGAAATATTGGTTTGCAAAGGGTATTCACAAATTTAAGGCATTGATTTTGATGAAACCTTTGCTCTTATGGAAAGATTAGAAACAATTAGAATCTTTCTTACTATTCCTGCACAACGAGGTTAAGAAATCCTTCAAATGGATGTAAAATCTGCATTCTTGAATGGCGGCCTTGAAGAGGAAGTTTACATTGATCAACCTGGTGGATTTGTTTTTGCAAAGGATGAAAGTTATGTGTTCAGGTTGAAGAAGGCATTGTATGGGCTAAAACAGGCTCTGAGGGCATGGTATTCTAAACTAGATACTTTCTTAAGGAAGATGAATTTTAAGAAAGGTACAGTTGACAACAAACTTTGCATCAAGGAGTGTCAGGAGTTTTAACTGATCATTATTGTTTATGTTGATGAAATTATATTTGCTAGGAATGATGAAAGATCATGTGAAATATTTGCTGAGGATATGAAGAAGTTATTTGAGATGTCCATGCTGGGAGAAATGAAATACTTTCTTGGGTTACAAATTTCACAGAAGAAGAATCACGTTTTTCTATCTCAACAAATGTATACTAAGGAACTTCTGAAGAAGTTTGGCATGGAAAATTTGAAACCAGTGACCAAACCAATTTTAGTGGGAACTAAGTTTTCTAAAGATGGATAACGCATGGAAGTTGATCAGAAAGAGTTTCAAAATCTGATTGGAAGTCTATTGTATTTGATTGCCTGAGGACCCGACATCATCTGTGTTTCCACTTTATGTGTAAGATTTCAGAGCGCTCCTAAAGAATCACATTTAATTTCTAGAAAAATAATTCTCAGATATATCGAAGGCATAACAAATTTTGGAATTAGGTATGATGGAATAGGAAATATTGATCTATTCGGGTATTCAGAGGATGATTGTTCAGGAAATGTTAATGATCGAAGATCCACATCTGGTGTATTTTTCTTCCTGGGGAAAATTTGTGTTAGTTGTCATACTAAGAAATAGAATTCAGTAAATCTTAGCACTTTTGAAGCTGAGTATGTTGCTTCTACTCAAACTGAAACTCAACTAATGTGGATGAAGACTCAGTTTGAAGATCTACTTGTTAAGGTAAATGTACCCTTGCTCTTGGGTTGTGATACTCAGAGTGCGATCAATATTACAAGGAATCTGGTACAACATTCTCATTCAAAACATATTGACATAAAGTACCACTTCATCAAAGAGTAGGTGGAGAAGAATTAATTGAGGCTGGAGTATGTTCCTACATCGGAACAAGTTACTGACATATTCACAAAACCATTATCGAAGGAACAATTTTCTAAATTGAGGTTGAATATGGGTGTCCAACCTCCATCTCCTCAAGGTTGAGGTATGTGTATCTATCCCCACACTCATCTTACCTTTGGATAGTGTTGTAAAGGAGGAGAATTGTTTCATAAATCTATCCTTATGGAAGCATGCATGAAGGGGTAGTTGTGCATAAGCTGTGAGTCCAGGAAAGTTAAAGAAGTGAAGAATGTTGTAGTAGAAGCTTGAAATATGTTCTGAAGAAGGTCAAGGAGATATGAGCATGAAATTTCATAGTCACTGTTTTTGGACAGTATGGTTTTGGATGTCAATAATTCTTGTTTCCTACAATGATTTAGCTCATGTAGGCTTAGAATTTTTGATAAGTAATCCATTGCATGAGGTTACAAAGTTTAGTGATTTATGAATCTTGGTTGACAAAAAAATCAAAAGGGGGAGATTGTTGGGACCATGTTGGATGGAGAAGAAAGTAAGAAGATTTTATTGTTACAGAGTGTTGACTTTTGTTGTCAAAGAAGATAAATCAAATCACTTTTTAAAGAACATGTAAATTAGACGATGCTTTTCCGATTTTTATTTCACAAATATCATAATTTAGGAGAACTTATGATGCAAGCCTTCTAAAGGAAAGGGGGAGAAACAATAATGCAAGTCATATATAGTTTTTCTTGGAAGGAATGATGTTTTTGGAAGATTAGTAAGTTTCAGTGCTTCCCACTGAAATCTAACGATGCTAAAGCTGATAGATCAAAGGATACATGTCACGATAGTGGATTTTGTGATGAAATCTGAAGAATGTTTATAGGATGCAGAGAAGACAGAACATGACAAAGGAACGGATGATCTGGGGCCGCACAAAAGAAGGTTCTAAGGTGGCATCATTTTCCAGTGTTTTCCAAATTTTATGGCCTCAAAATCAGGAGATGAAAAAATGTGTTTTGGAAAAGGATGTTGTGCGCAAGTTTTAAGACAGCTCGATATGTTGCACGCAAGTGGTGTTCCATGATACAAACATCAAAATCTGGAAAAGGAGAGGCATGTGTGAAAGATTGGGGTTTTACGTGCAAGATAGATTTTTGCGCACAAGATTGAAGGTAGTTTGGAATCTTGGGCACAAGGCATTATTCGAGGTCCAAACTTTGAAAAATGGAAAAGGAAGGAGGTACGCTAAAGATTCAATAAGTGCATGAAATAATAGGTTGGAACGAAAGAGACTTACGTGCTAAAGGTGACGTAAAATGGGGTTTTGCATGCGAGGCTTGATTTGAGGTCCAAACTTCGAAAAATGGTAAGGCATGAAGTGCGCAAAAGATTCTAAGAAATGCACGGAATATGAGGTTGGCATGAAAGATAATTATGCACCCAAGGTGACGTCAAATGTGTCTTTGCGTGACGCATGACTTATGCACCTAAGGTGATGTCAAATGGGGTTTTTCGCAACGCGTCAGGTTCTTGCATGATGCATCGGGGTTATTGCATGTAGGGGTCAATGAGGTCTATAAATAAGAGGTGACCCCCTCACACTGAATATGATCAACACTTAGAGAAATCCCGAGATCTGAGGTGTGGTAAAATATTAAAAAATGAGAGTGAGCGAAAGAAATAGAGTTGCATGCAAGAAGAGATTTTCACACAAGATCAAAGTTGCGTGCAAGAGGTGGTTCGTGAAAAAAGTTAAATCTTTCCTGCATTGCATAAAAGTTGCGCGCAAGACACCTAAAGGGGTGCTTGAAATATTTGGGGTCTTCGCACATATTCGGTTGTGCGTAAGATAGTTCTTACCATCTTCTGGGTAAGAAAGTGAAGATTTGTACTTCAGAGAATGCATCTGTTCGATTTTAAAGAACTGAAATACTATAATTTTCTATTTGTGCAAAGAGGGTTCACACACACTTGCATATTGTTTTCCAAGTTCTACACGAGTGTAAGGGTATATCCTACTCATTGTATTACACATTAAAGGATTGTTTTCTAGTGTATTGTGTGGTGCTGTATTGTTTCTGTACCATACCAAGGACGTAGCTACTCTTGTTGAGTTGTGAACCTTGAAAATCTTGTGTTCATGTGGTTGTGTGTGTTTAGCAGAGAAGAAACTCTTTAACAGGAGGTGAAGGTTATTTCAAAAAGAAGGAAACATAAAAAGAAAAAGATATCACTGATTCACCCCCTCCCCTCTCAGTGATACTTGAATCCTAACTGGGAACTTCACCAAAGATTTATTGAGAGAATTGTGAAACCCACCATAAAATACTGGCCTGAAAGACTTGGTGAAGCACTTTGGGCCTATAAAACTACCTATAAAACACCCATTGGGATGTCTCATTTTGGGATAGTTTTTGGTAAAGCATTTCATTTACTAGTTGAAATCCAACATAAGTATTTTTGGGTTGTGAAAACCTATAATTTTGATTGTGAAAAATCTGGTGAAGAAATATTGTTGCAATTGGCTGAACTGGAGGAGCTTCGACTTGATTCCTATGAGAATTCCAATCTGTACAAAGAAAAGGATAAAGTAATCCATGATAAACACATCCTAAGAAAGATATTTCATGAAGGTGAAATGGAAATGCTCTTCAATTCTTGATTTCGGCTTAACCCAGGTAAGCTTAATTCTCGTTGGGAAGGTCCTTTTGTTATTACCAATGTTTGCCCATTTGGTGCAGTGCAAGTCCAAGACCCCTCTTCAAAAAGGACATTCACAGTTAATGAACATCGGTTAAAGAATCACCATGAGAGGACACACAATCCTGGAACCACATCGACTTCCA
This sequence comes from Viscum album, assembly GCA_963277665.1. NCBI lineage: Eukaryota > Viridiplantae > Streptophyta > Magnoliopsida > Santalales > Viscaceae > Viscum > Viscum album. The sequence goes on along the minus strand of OY728163.1, from coordinate 611,768,696 downwards.
TCGAATCCCCAACTTCTGCAGTTGACCCTCCACTGTATAGAGATGGAAACCCACCAAATCCAAACTAGGGGGCACCTCTTTCCCTTTAACTCTCTATCTTCCTCTCTCTTCCCCTCTCTTCTTCTTCCTCACTCTTCCATTTTTTTACCACTTTCATCATCAAACTTTTTCTTTCTTTTTTTCTTTCTCTTTTGTGTGGGTGTGTATTTTAAAAACACTAAAAAAACCAAAAAAAATGTAAAAAAAACAAAAGTCATACTTACTCACCATCCAATTTTGAAATTTTGCCTAACCATTTTGAGGAGTCAAAAGACATGGTTTCATCTCAAAAATTGTGTGGTTTCTTCATAAATTTGTATAAATAATTTTGTGTCAAAACCAATAAATTTTGAATGCTCAATTTTTTATTTGGAAAATGATTTTCCCCACCTATTAAAAACACCATTTTCTTTCATGCCAAGGCCACCTATGGCCATCTTTTCAAAATGTGTGTTTTTAACCCCCATTTCTGAGTCTTGATTTTGTGTACCTTCAAGCTGAATTTCCTACTTTAGTGTGCATTAATATGATAGAGGCATTTTTTAACCACATTAAAATCACAATAGCCAAATAGCCTCCCATTTCCCTAACATTAATCCTCCTTTGAAAGACCCTTTGATCCTATGAAAACCTTTTCTTTGATAGCCACATTACAATCCCAATACCTTTTATCACCCAATATCTACATGGATTTTCATTGCATAATTTTTTGAAATTTAAGTGTGGGGGGGGAACAAATTTCATTTTGGGTATCGTTTGTTGATTTCACCATGTTATCAAATGCTTGAGGGAAAGAATTTATTTCAGTGTTGAGGAGAGGTTTTCATTCAGTCTGTTTTGGGGAATGTAATGTACTTTTATTTATGTAATTTTGTAAATGTTATTGATAAGTGTTCAAAAAAATCAAAAGAAATAAAAAAAAAATCAATAAAAAAAAGAACAAAAAAATTAGGTTGTTTCTTAGGTAATTCCAAAATCACTCTTCCTCAACCTTTGATCTAGTTATAAATATTACAATTAGTGTCATGAGGAGATCAATCATGGGTTGGGATATGAGTGTGATGACTTTTTAAAGTTCAAATTTCAAAATAAAATAAAATAAAATAAAAACAAGAACACTTATGTCATTGGAAGAAGTTTTGTGTTTTGTAAATATTTCATCTTCTCACCCCCCCCCCCTTAAAATTTTCATCTTCTTTTGTGTATTTATTCACACAATAATTCCCTTTTAAATATGTGTTTTCATTTCCTTCCATGTTTCATTTCAAAAAAATTGTGCATTGTTTACCCATGTTGGTATTTTACCCCTCTTCTTCTCTCTCTTGAACATTAAGTTCCTACTGTCCCATAGCCATAGAAAAACCTCTTAAAAGACCTCTTGATTCTTGTTCACTTTAGGATGGGTATTGGAAGCTGAGAGCTCTTACAAACTCTATGATTTTCACTTTTGGTTGGTCAATGAGTGAAGCTCTATAAATTAATTTTATCATCTTAAGAAGAGTAAGTTTTGTGTGCCACCAATTTCCATTTCTAAATTTGAGCATGAAAAAAATGAACTTTCTTTAACATTGTTTTTGTAACAGTTTTTTGTGGAATTCAATATGGATGAGTGAAATAGTCTAAACCTCCCCTGATTGGTGAAAAAAAATTAATATTTGTTGGTGAGTGAAAATGATTTTGTAATGTGTTTTATATTTGTTGCACAAGAGGACATGCACTAGACTAAGTGTGGGGGAGTTGATGTTATTAATATTTTCATGAATTATTATATACTCCCTTTACTGATTTTATATGAAATGTGCATAATTTGTATGAAATATTAATGTTTTAATACTAAATATAATTTTTGAGTGTTTTTAGAATTAGTCCAATTGATTCAGTTTACTATTTTATTTATACTTATCACCCTATTGATCCATATTATGTGATTATTGTTTTTTAGGATTCATAATTAAATATCAAACATTTCATTAGAAGGAATCTCGGGCCTATTATTCCATTTGAAGGGTCATATAGATCACATAAGAAAGCCCACAGAATCTGTGAAGAAATTAGACCATCCATGAAGATTGAATTATTGGGATTAATCCAGAAGTGAAAATTCATTAATTCTCCTCAAACATTCGGGATACAATGTAAGGCATCTAGGATAAAACTTTCAAGGCCCAACTTCAAAGAAAAGGGGTCCAATGGATTCATGTAAACTCAACTCGCCATTCTGGACGGGAATTAAAATTAGTACAGTATTCATGACATTTCTCCTGATCTAGTCATTAAATTAAGCTTAGATTTTTCAGTGTAAAATATGAGATATAGGTGGAAGACTTTTTTGAAGAAAGAATTCTTATTTTAAGGCATCTTTCTATTCATAAATCCATTCACATTTCGGTCATTGAAAAAGAATTGATAGAAATGGACAATTTGATGTTGTTTAATAAAACCGCCGTAACTTTGGATACATAAGTCCAAATGACTCCCAATTTTGAGAGAAGTCGTACAACATTATTATCTACAACTTTGTATAAGATTCTATCTCGAGAGTTGGCTATCTGAATAGCCAAATTGGCGATGCAAGTGGATGGACAGATTTGGAATGCAAATAGTCCACTTCCTTGTGCTATAAATACAACCCCCTCTTCTCCTTATATGGGGTTGGCATTTTAGAAGATAGGAGCATAAATTGGCATGACCAAAGCCTTGAAAAAGGATTGGGAGGACCTTCCATACTCAATTTTTCACTTGAGAGACCCTTCCTCCTCTCTCTTTTTTCATTTACTTTTGTGGTCTTCTTTGTTGTAATCTTGTAAGTCTTTGTTTTTTTAATTCTATTTTAATGCAAGTTTCTTCTTCTTCATCTATTATTCTCATCCACCTTATCTTAAATAATATTAGTGGTCTTAAAATAGTTTAAATAAATTTGAATCTCCTTCCCTTATTGTGCTTTCTCATTCAATCTAAAGTCAGTATTTAATTCCCTTCACTGTTTGTGTGTGTGTGTGTTCGACGCACAAATCTTTTCTTATCCCTTTATTTTTCTTCTATTTATAATTCATCATCATAAATATTACAACCATATTATTAACCAAAACAATGGATGAGTAAATCTACCATTAGGGTGAGTTATAATATTTGGATGTTAAGTGATTGAGAGAATTTGCTCGATGGATATTCTTTAAATTAAAATTGTGTATGTTAAACTTAGAATGGCGTGGATTAATGACATGATTAGTTTAACATGTGGTTTCCATGGATTATTGGAACCATATATACACTACCATCAACAAGATCTGATTGAGATTAGAGCTTTAAGATAATTTAAGTCTTGGATTAAATCCTAAACACTTAGGAATTCCAATCAACGTTATCTTGTTAAGTGGATGTCAATTTAAATGCAATATAAAGCAAAGATCAAGGATATCACAAGCTTAACTCCCTGATAATGATATCACCCCAATCCTTATAAATTTGTTAAATCAATATTAATCAATCAATCATTTCATAAGCTCTGAAAACAAACCCCCTCAATCAGAATACAATCAACTAAAAACAATCGACTATTAAAAAGTATCATCGTCAAGGATTTGATCTGAGTGCTGCTATACATATTAGCAGAGCACTGGAACCCTGACAGGTCGATAGGTGATAATCGGCCATGCTTTCAATGACTAAAGTTATATTCAAAGGATCAAAAATCATTCAATCTCACTTAACCACTCGATTGAGAAAGTTAAGAGAGGAAGGGGAATATGATAAATGGAAGTTGAGAAAGAAACTAATCTAGTGCAAGAATGTGCTCACACACACCTCAATTCACCTTCATGATTGCCTCAGAGAAATGAAGAGAAAATGATGACCGCAATGATGCACAAATCTCCAAGTCATGTTGGGTTTCATAAACTAAATATGGACTCAAAAATTATGTCTCCATTACTGGAGATTTGAGATCACACCACGAAGAGGATGAAGAAACAAACATCACAATTCAAAATCTCAAAAACAGCGACACAATTATAGTATTTACAGAACAACAACGACAACAAAAAATAAAGAAATGAAGAATAAAGAAGAGAAGAGAGGTTTCTCATCTTGAGGTTGAAGAAAATTCCCCTCTTTGGGGGTGGGGGTAGTTCCTTAAGAGGATAATTAGTTCCTATTATTCTTAAAACAAAGAAATAGTCAAAAATAGAGACATCCTACCATGAAGAAAAATCCTCAAGGCGTCCCTCCACACATTCATCATCGACTTCTTCTAAAGACTCGGTGAGAGTGGCAAATCGCTTATAATGACCCACACTTCTCCTTTGTAATGTAGTGACCATGATCCCCCAATTCTATAAGAGAAAAAATAAAAAGAAAAAAGATATATGAGAAAGTATTACGAAAGTTACTATTATTATTATAAATATTTATGTATATATATATATAATTAAATATAGTAATAAAAATATTCCAAAACCAGTAAACTTATTATAATTAATAACCATATTCCTATTTTTATTATAACTAATATAATTAGATATATATATAAATACATAAATATAATTATTTATTAATTTATATTTACTAATATATATATATATATATCTATATAATTACTAAATATGAAAGTTAACAACAATATTTATTTAAATATACCTATTATTAATAATCTATTAACATTTATTTTTATTTTTATTTTTATTTTTATATATTATATATTATATTATATTTATAATTAGATATATAAAACAAGGAGAAAATAAAAAAAATAGAATAAGTGGGGGGAATTGGGTAAGAAGAGAAAGGGGGAACGGGTTCAGATGCTGGAGAGGGCAAGAAGAAGAGGGATGGTGAGAAATCTCGGGTGGCGCCGGCTTTAGTAGGGAGGAGCTCAGGGTGACAATGGTGATCATATAGTATTTGTAGCTCCTTGAAGGTGGAAGCGGCTTCTTTTAAGGTGGGATGATAGTGGCTTCATCTGTGGGTGGCACGGTCTCCATCTACGGTGAGTGGAAGCATCAGAGGGGGCTCAGTGGGTGGATGTTCTTCAGATCTAATGATCACCAGCGGGTTCGAGCGGCGCACAACTTCGGGTTGGGTGTTTTTTAGGTTTTTTATTGTTGATTCTTTTTGTTATTATTTTCGTTTGATTTTATCATTCTTATTCCTTAATTTATGGTCGCGCGATAGTGAGTGAAGAGGAATGGTGACTGATGGAGCAGACGGTGACTCCTCGAGTCACCATTGAAGGTGTAATGATCGGTGGATGGCAATAGCAGTGACTCGGGGAGTCACCGTTGGGCGGGCTGGAACAGCGGGTCTGGAACACCGGGGCGGGGTGAGTGAATAGTGAGTGAATTTTGATGTTTTTAAATATAAGAGGAGGCTGGTGGTAGGTGTTTACTGGCGGTGAGTGGTAGCAGCACCTAAAAAACAAAAAAAACAAAGAATAAATTACAAATGAAATCAAATAATTAATTAAACTGAAACATCAATTAAATAAATTAATAAATGAAATTAAAATTATAATTCACATTTTAAAATTATGAAAAAAATATATTAATTACAAATTATTAAATAATGAATTTGTTTAAGATTAAAAATTGTTAGAAAATAAAATAATTTAAAACAAAAATAATGAAATTAGTTTCCTTAAATTAATTAACTAAAAGAATTAAAAAAATCAAAGAGTTAAATTAAAATTAAATATTAATAAGTATTATATAAGAAAATTAAAATGTTAAACTTAATTTAATTATTTAAAGTTTTAAAAAAGTCAAATTTATTTATTTACAATTAAAAAATAATGAATTGATTAAATTGGTGAATAAATCAAAAATAAATGAAAATAGAAGAAAAAGAAAAAATAATTATAGAAAAAAATAAAAGAATTAAAAGAATGAAAGATGAAAAATTATTATAAAAACAAAAGAATAAAAAATGATGGTAAAAAAGGATTGAATAAATTAACTTTATTATTCACCAACAACAAAAATAAACACTAAAAACATAATTTTAACATGTAAATATATTTTTAACAATTTGATAGATAGAATACAACAATTTATAATTATTAACTAAATACATTATTTCAATAATAAAAAGTGAAAAATTTATGTGGAAAAGTGCCTAGAAAAAAATCCACACCAAACTCCCCCACACTTAAATGTTTTGTTTTACTTAAATAAATGCATGCTTTTGACTTTTTGAATTATAAAAAAAAGGTTTTACAACAAGCTCAAAAATGAAGCATTTCTGGACTTCAAAATACATAGGAACAAAATCATGTCAAGATTTTCAAAGAAAGTGTTCAAAAAAGTAGTCTTTCCTAAATTCATTGACACACTAAAAATCAAGGGCAACATATATTCATTAACTATAAAAGATGGAATTCCTATTATATGAAATCACATACTGTCATACTTCAATTTCGTCTTAAGCTCTAGTTCTAAGAGTAATGACAGTTAAGATAAAGTGGAGTTAAAACCTTAACCAAAGGCACTTTCAATTTTCACTTTATCTTAGGTTCCAAAAATCAATTTTTTATCAATTTATTGATAAAATAAAATAATTTTCAAATAAGTAAATTTCCCCTTTCTTCATTTAGGTTTAAAATTCCCCTAACCTTAGTGAACTCATTTTTTACCACCTAGAACTTTATTTTTTATATTTTTTTTATTTTCCCCAGCCATGTATGAGTAAATAACTATGAAAATAAAATTATTGAAATGTACAGAGGGCTTACACAAACACCCATTTCCAAGAGTCTCATATGTACACCATGGGATCCTATTTTCCAATGTTACTCTAATTTCAAAGGACTTCTAAGATTACCGTTTGATTAGGATTATTAAATTGATTTTTTTTATAAAAAGACGATTCCCCTATGTTTTAGTTCAAATTTATAATTTTCTAAATTTATGATTAGATTTCCACAAATAAATATCCCATATCACTCCCTTACTCAGTTCCTAAATAGAAAATTCATAAAAATAGTGTGCTACTTCACTCAGCAATCATATATCCCCAATAGTTTCAAACTCAGTGCAACCCTCAACAACTAACAGGTTTCTATCCTATAGATAGGAAATAATTGATGTTCAAAATTATTCCAAAGAACCCTCATGTTGTGAAAAAAAATTAATTTTTTGAAAGAAGTTGGAAATTTTGAAAAAAAAAATAGGGGGAATTTAAAGTTAGAGAAATACCCCTCTCTCCAACACTTAAAACTCAATAATGTCACCATTGTTGACTCTCAAGGTGGGAGACTTCTAAGTTCAAATTATTTGGGAAATTCAATAGAAAAAGGATTATTAAGTTTTGATATGAATGTTCAAAATTCACTTTTCCACACAAAAAAATACAAAAAAAACAAAAGAAACCCCACCAGCTACAACCAGAAAATAAGTACATTTTTTATTACTGTAAGATTTTATAAATAGAAAAATGATATTTCTCAATTTATTTCATAAATAGGCATGATGATCAATGTTTTTCAATATTATTTGAATGAAAATGAAAACAATGGGTGCAAAGAATGTTCCACAAATCATCTCATAAAAATTTTCAACTCACTATATTTTAACAAGCTAATAATAAACAAGAAAAAAAGTTCACACTTTTCAAAAGAAATCATGGGGACTCCCCCACACTTAATTCCTAGCAGCATGTAACAAAAAATGTTTATAAGTAACATTTTCATCATTAAAATATAATTAAAATGAGAAAATTAAATTCAACCACTCCCATGATGTAAAATATTTCCATTCATTTTTTTAATTAAGACTACCTATGTTTTCTTTGTGTGGGAACTCTGGATGCTCCATCAAAGTCCCTACAATAATTAAACAAGTTAACATTAGTCTTAAATATTTAAAGAGAAAAAATAAATTAAAACATGTTTGAGTTAGGGAGTTTTGATCTTTGACATTTTTGTGAGCTGGTCCCTTTGACCTTGACCGACTTCCATGTGGAGTTTATTTCTTGATTATTATCCTCCTAAGAAAAATCACACAAATTTAAAAAACATGAATAAAGAAATTAAAACATGAAATTAAAAGGGATAATCTTGGGATAAACCCCTAAGAGGTGTTATATATTGACTATCCATTGCTGGACAATCAGTGGATCAACCACAATCTGATGGGGGTGTGGCTTATTACTAAGGAACCACCAAATTTTATTCCTCCAAACTTCAGAGACATTCAACTGGTGGAGTACCCTTTGGACATCTTCCTTCAATTCCCTCTCCTTGGCATTGAAGTACTTATTTTGAAGTGAAGGAGGGGAAATCAAAATTTAGGGATGCTTCCCCTCTTCTGCAACTTGAGGTTGTGGGTGCACATGTTGTGGTAATGCAAATATTGGATGAGACTTATCCTATGGTTCAGTAAAATCAAAAAACCTATCTTTAACAACAAAAAATGTGTCATCATCCACTTCTAATCCTATACACAATTCAAGCAATTCCTCTTCAACAACAACTCCCAAACTGAAATTTTCATCCAGAATTGAGGGTTTTATTAATTCATCTGTAGGTGTAGCTTCAACTTCCTATTGATTATCCAAGAAATAAAAAAGATAGACTGAAAGTTCAATACCTAAAAAGGAAGAAACATAATTAATATCAGATTCAAACTAATCAAAGTCAAATAAAAATACATGTTCATTCAAAAAATTATCAACTCCCTAAAGTAGTGCAACTTATTCTTCTCCAAGAGTGGTCAGTGCTCCTGGGATTATGTCTATGGAAGGGGTGAGATAGTTGACCTCATCTGGTCTTTATTCAAAGAATACCACCTTTGGGGTGTTTTCTCTAAGGTAAAGGAGAGGAAATCTTGTGTTGTTTTAACCTATTGAGACACGTAAAAATCCTTAGAAAGGCCAGTAAAAAAATCATCAAATGAAAGTGTTGGAAATAAAATGATCTTCCATATTGTGCCTAACTTATTCAATGTCAATCTATCCCATCTCCTTTCATCTATTAAAGTAGGCCTCTGAATGAAACTCATGAATTTATAACAGCAAATCAGAGGGTATTTTAGACTCAAAATTAGACATCTCTAGATTTTTTTCTCTCCTTCTATTTCTTTTTTATTTTATATTAGGTTTTTTCTCATAAGTTGAAACATTAGTGTCTTTTTAGAGTATTTCCATGGCATTTTGGTCTTCTTGAACTTGTTAGGTAGGTCTAAGTAATTCTATGATTCTCTTTGTGGCCAGAAAATCTTTCTAGGAAGGTACCTTACCCTCTTGATCCTTTTTTATTTGGTTGAATTTCTGTGCATACTGCTATTCATTTTGATGTGTCATGGCCTTTGTAGCATCTGAGATCTCTCTTGTTGGTCAATTTTGTAACCAAAATTAGAATAATGTTGCATCCTCGTACAGTGTTTTCACACCAGAGAAATCAATCATATCATTAGCAAAAGAGAAAATAGTTTCCATTTTGTTCTTTTTTTAGTGTTTTTTTTTTGAAATAAAAGAAAAATTGGAAAACCCACTCGGGAAAACGTTGCTTCCCAAGAAAAAGTGCCAAAATTAGATGGACTCTTTGTCATGAGGATGGTCAAAGATACATTTATAAAACCCAAGATATATCACGGTGGATAACCTTGGGATTTCTCTCAAGGAAGTAGTGTCAAGATCCCAGGTTGTACTTCCAAAAATCTTTTTGTGTTTTTTTATATTTTTTAAAATAGAATATTAAAATATCATAAAACAATGTTGAAAAAAAAGCAGAAGCCAGGAAATAGTGACAAAACATAATACCAATAGAGGATAAAAAACAAAATGAATGAAAAGAGGTCCAGTAAGAACAAGTCCAGACCCACGTTGATCCACCCTCAACTCTCTATCGTAGATCTACTAAAAATTAACTCAAAAACTCTCATCCACACTTAGTGCATGGTCTATGGCTTGATGCACACACTCATCTTTCCCAAAATATTGAGCATTCAGGCACAGAATTACTTCCAACACAAGAGAACTCTCCCAAAAGTGAAGAATTCTCCAAATCAAATCCCTCCAGGCATGAATTTCTTCATGACTGAAGTGATCGTCAAAGGATCAAAAATCACGTAATCTCACTTAACCGCTTGATTGAGTGAGTTAAGAGGTGAAGGGGAAAATGATCATGGGAAATCAAGAAGGAAACTGTTCTAGTGCAATAATGTTCTAATACACACCTCAATTCACCTTCATGATATCCTCAGAGTAATGAAGAGAAAATGATGATTGCGATGATACTTGGATCACCAGGTTGCGTTGGGTTTCATAACCTGAATTTGGACTCACAAATTAGGTCTCCATTATTATAGATTGGAGATAACAACACTAAGAGGATGAGAAAACAACCATCAAAATTCAAAATCACAAAAATAGAGACACAATTATGGTATTTACAGAACAACAATTAAAACACAAAATAGAGAAAATTCATAAGAAATAAGAGAAGAGAGGGTTCCCATCTCCAGGTTGAAGACTGTTCTCGTGTATAGGAGGTGGGGGTAGTTCCTTGAGAATAATGGTGGATCTTATTATATAGAAAATGAAAAAAATATTCAAAAATAGAGAAATCCTAGGAGGCATAAAAAATTTTGTGGCATCCCTTCATGCACTCATCATATGTAACCTGTGAAGTCCCAGTGGAAGTAGCAAACCAGTCATAACGACCCTCACTTCCCCTTTGCAACGTAGTGACCATGATCCCTCGATCTTACAAGAGAAAAAAACGAAAAAAATATGTGAGAAAGTATTAAAAAAAGTTACTGTTATTACTAGAAATATATATTTATATATATATATATATCATTAATTATAGTAATAAAAATATTCAAAAAACAGTAAACTTATTAGTATTAATTCCCATACGCATATTATTATAACTAATACAATTAGATATACCTATAAATATATAAATATAGTTATTTATGAATTTATATTTACTATTATGTATATATATATTTAATAATATAATTACTAAATATGAAAGTTAACAAAAGTAATTATCTAAATATACCTTTTTTTAATAATCTATTAACATTTATTATTAGTATTATTATTATATTATTATTATTATATTATATTATATTATATATATCATTAGATATATAAAACAAAATAAATGAAAAAAAAAGTGGGGGGAATTTGGTGAGGAGAGAAAGGGAGAACAGGTTCGACGACTGGAGAGGTCAAGAAGCAAAGGGGTGAGGAGAAAGCTCAACGGCACCGACTTCAACAGGGGGAGCTCAGGGTAACAGAAGTTCTCAGATGGTGGTAGTAGCTCTTCGAAGGTGACAACACGTTATTTGGAGGTGGGATGGTGGAGGCTTCATCTGTTGTTGGCGCAATCTCCATATATGGCAAGTGGCATATTCAAAAGGGGGCTCAGTCAGCCGAGGTTCTTCAGATATGATGATCGTTGATAGGTTCGAGTGGCACACAGCTTCAAGTTGGGTGTTTTTTTTTTCAGGTGTGGTTACAGATATGGTATTTTCATCTGATTTGGCATCGTTAAATCATGATTTTTGGTATTTATTTTTAGGTTTATTAGTTTTGTTCTTCTGAATTTCTGTTATTGATTCTTTTTGGTTTCTACTGCCATTTGATTTTTTTCGTTCTGCTTCCTTGTCTTTGTGCTGGCATGGCGGTGATTGAAGAGGAGGGTTGAGTGATAAAGATGGTGGTGACTGCTCAAGTCTTTATTGAAGATGAAACGATTGGTGGATGGAAGCAATGGTGACTTAGGGAGTCACTGTTGGGTGGGTTGGAATGGTGGGTGTGGAACAAAGGGGTGGGAGTGAGTGAAATCTTGGTGGTGGGTTGTCGTAACAATAGTGGGTCGTGGGTGAGGAGGTGTTGGCAGTGATTTTATAGGAGATGTTAGCAGAAGGAGAAGCCAATGGTGGGTTAGTGTTGCAACGGTGAGTGAAGACCCACCATTGGAGGACGGGCGGTGGGATGGGCCAATGGTGGTTTGGTGGGTAATAGTGGGTGAGAAGCCAACATTGGGTGCAACTGTGGGTAAGATTTTTTAAAAAGGGACGGAGTTGCAATTGGCAGTTTTCCAACAATGAGTGAATTTTAGAGTTTTCAATTTAAGAGGGGGATAGCGGTGCGTATTTTATAATGGTGACTGATAGTAGCAACTAAAAAACAAATAAAAACAAAGAACAAATTACAAATGAAATAAAATAATTAATTACAATAAAAAATCGATTAACTAAAATAAAATTCTAATTCACATTTTAAAATTGTTAAATAAAATAGTATTAATTAAAAAATATTCAATAAAGAATTTATTTAAGATTTCAAATTGTTATCAAACAAATTAATTAAAAATAAAAAAATATTTAAAATCAGTTTTCTTAAAATAATTAATTGAAAGAATTAATAAAATCAAAGAATTAAATTAAAATAAAATATTATTAAGTAATAGAGAAAATAATCAAAATGATAAACATTATTTAATTATTTAATGTTTCAAAAACAAAGGTAAAATTTATTTATTTACAGTTAAAAAACAATGAATTAATTAAATTAGTGAATAAATATAAATGTAATTAAAATAGAATAAAAAAACTAATTATAGAAAAAATAAATAATAAAAATAATGAAAGATGAAAAAATATTATAAAAAAATTTAAAATTGAGGTAATAAATGAATAAATTAATCTTATTATTCAAAAACAGAAAAAATAAACACTAAAAACATACTTTTAACACAAAAAGCAAATTTTTAACAATTTTATGCATAGAATACAACAATTGATAATTATTAACTAAGAGAAATTATTTTAATGAAAAAAAGTGAATAAAAAGTGAAAAATAATGTGGAAAAGTGCATTGTAAAATAGGCACATCATTTTCATTCTTGAATTAAATAGTTAAATTCATTATATATATATAATGAAATAAATGGTATTTATAGAAATTAAGGAATATATACCAGTGGAATAGTAACCTGACCATTGGAATAGTAATTTGACTATTAGGAATAGTAATCTAGCCAATAGAATATTAACCTCAACTATGAAAGTATAAATAAAATTTATGTAAATTATAAATGAAAATATGATATGTTTATATAATTGTATAAGTAAATAAATTTTTTAAAAATGATAAATTAAATGTTTGTATTTTTTTAAAATGTAAATATTCATTTACTATTTTATAATTAATATAATGATTTAAAATAAAATTTAATTTCATAAAATAGATTCAAAAATTAATTTTTTTTATTGTAATTATAATACAATTTTATGAGATCGTAATTAATTTTTCAAAGGGTCATAAAATCAGTTATAAGATTAAAATCTATATTTTTGGATAAATGATTATTTTAATTAAAAATTAAATTTCTCATATTCATAAAATTATTCTCAAAAAATGTAGTCCATTTTTTGAAATATACACATCAAAAAAATGTTTATTTTTTGGTATTTTTCTAAAATAGTTGAACTTTTTGATGAATAGTGAAATACCAAAATTTACAGTATAATTAAATAAATGAATTATTGAGTCATTACTGATGTATTGATGAGGTAAGCACCCATTAGTTTGAACTCACATGCACTAATTATTGTACTTAGTTATAAGAATCAACACTATTTATAGTCTTGAGCCCAAATAATAAACAAATGAATAAAATAATCAAACACACCTCTCTTTTCTCCCTATAAATACCACTTCTTCTCATAACACCTCCAAATACTCGTATCTTGTCTAAATTATTCCTAATTTCCTTCCAAAGACTCTACCTCGCATCCAAGACCTTATGATCTCACCAAAAGAAAAAAAACCAAGTTCTTTAAAGAGGTTCTTAAGGAGATGATATTCAAGAGGTAAAATCATGTATTCTTTCTCTTTAAGATTATTTCTTTCTTTATTTCTTTTTTCCTGATCCTCACCTCCCCTATACAAATAGAATGATAACATCAGTATCATATATATTATGTAATTTTATTATATAAATTTAATATCCATCATCAAATCTTTTTTAATATTCTTTTATTATAAAAATTAAAACATCATTCATGAGGTTTCAATTCACTGGTTTCGTGGATGATGAGTTTTTTTCCATTTCCACCATCATGTATGGTAATAAAACCATTATAATGGTTATAAAAATTTTAAAATTCATATTATAACTTGTTTCATGTTCTATAACTAATATATATCCATAATATTAAATAATAAAACAAAAATAGTTCGTGATGATCGAAGAACCACAAAAAACAAACCAACATTCATCATTAATGTTTTATCTCATGAATCATCCTCATATTAGAAAACAAAAGGATATATTGATCATTTAAATTTATGGAAACATATTAATATTATTTCATTCCACTTCTGGATTTTTTCTTCCATTTGACAAGAAATCCCACAATTTTACTCAGGGGAACCGATCAAAAAACCACGAAACAAACACTCCTGGAAAGAGAAAATTGAACTCTATAACTCGTCCAAATGTTTATAAACAAACTTAATAAAATTATATTAAAAAATATAACTCTGTAAAAGGTTCTAAAATATATAATTATTAAATCTAATTTGATTAACCTTGATATTGAGTACAAATGTGTAACGCTTTCTTACATAATGTAAGTGAATTTCTTTTTAAAAATCCTTTTTTCAAGTTACAGCACTTTTTATTAAAGATTTTTTTTACTTATACAACATAAGAATATTTTCCCAATTACAAGAAACCTTATTGATTTTATGTTTCCTTTACAAGTTTACAAGTTTATTTTCAAATAAAATGTTTTCATTTAAAAGTGTGTGGCTTCTTAAAAATGAAAATTGATCTCAAAATGGAAAATTTATTTTTCTCAAGAATGTTTCTTTTTTGTAAGATTTATGTGTTATGATCATGTTATGGTTTTTGGGAATTTTTATGATGATGGGTGGTTCCATCAAAAATTGAGGGAGGGTGATCCCATTATAGCACTCCAATGAATTTGGTGAAGGGATAGAGTAAACCGGCTAGGATTATCCTAATAAATTAGGGGAATATACCATGATGGTTATTCCAAGAATAACCATGATGGTTACTCCATGTGTAGATGGGATAACTACTTTATATGTAAAGTGATATCAAAATTATGCCACAAGTTAACTTTTATGATTTATATATTATTTCTATGGTTTTACAGGAAAATTATGAATTCATAAGGTAACACAAAGAGCTTATGTTTTGTGTGTAAAATTTATAACATTGTGAAAATGTTTTCATTCATAGACTAATGTTTTCATTGAGTAGAAGTGTCTAATTTGTAATATATGAGTTTCTATGTATAAGTTTATGACCTAATTATCTAAAAATCTAAACCTAAAATATCTTTGGGAATGTATGAAATTGAATTCTAGTTAAATTATATAGATTATGCAAGGTTTAAGATCGGGTCCTTACAGGTTTCATGTGTTATTCTTCATTTTCATTAACAATTGTGAGTTAACTACTTTATAACCCATCCAACTTATTCTATAACTTGAAGGATTGATTTTTTAATCTCTCCATTGATTTGTTTGAAAATTTTATTGGTTTTCAGTATATAAATATGTTGTTTTTAAATGATACGCATAAGGTGTTTGATAAATTTCTTAAAAGAATTGGTTTTCAAAAGAAATGATTTTCAAAAGAAATGGTTTTTACTGAGAGCATGGAATGAGTGGTTGATGTGAGTTCATGAAATTACATTGTGGTGCCTTATTGGTTTGAACTTGGGGTTAGTGAAAAAATAGAAAATACTATATTCCATCAGGAGAGGACTTAGTTATGGAATGGGTCACAAATCATGGGTATGGGTACTATCATTGGGAATGTATGGGTGTGTGAGTTGTTGAATGGTGATTCCAAGTGGTTATTATTTTGGAAACTGTTTAATTATTTTATTATATAAATTCTTAAAACTTATTCTACTTATATTTTATTAGAAATATAAATGTGAGATACCTTATTCTCCTTACAAGTGGATTGTATTGATAAGTATTTAGGGATTACCAACTAAGTTTTATACTCACCCCCTGATTGGGAACTTTGGTGTGTTTCAAGATATTTCACATCAAGATACAGGTAAAGACAAGGTATCTTACTTCTACAGTGATGCATCATGATGCAATGTGTTTGGGACATAGAGTTGGATCTTGGTTCTTATTCGGGGTGATGCTTGATTTTATTTCATATTAGTGTTGTTAAGTTTTATTTCCCTTTATTATGTCAGTATTTTATCTTTTTATTCTATCTTCTACTCTAATGTTACTTTCTAGCTTAATTTGTATTATATTACATTACATGCAACATAAAGCATTGTTTTTCTTTATTTTTTATATGGTGGGTTGTTCTCATCTCATGGAAAATCATACCCCAATGATCTATTATGTCCTTAGAACTTGTTTCTATCTCTTAGTGCCCTAGAGATGTCACCTAAGTTTAGTAGTACTGCTAACTCTTCCCAATCCAATTGATGAAGGGTGGGATGTTAAAAATGTTATTAGTCTTGGTTAGTCGGTAATTTTGGGATAGTATTAAGGAGATAGGTGTGTTAGAAATTGAAATGTATATCATAAAAAAATGCGTAGATAACCCCTTATGTTGAACTTCAAACACTAGGGTGGCCTGGGTGAAAAAGTGTTCTAAGACACTTCTTGGCATGTTTTCACCTCAATTTCATGGGTTTAGCCGATTAGTGTAGCATATCAACCATTAATAGTGATATTTACCATGAGGAATGCATTGATCATGTTACGTTTGAGGATTTTTGGATTTTTTTATGATGATTGTTACTTTCAATGATTTAGAATATTTTAAGCCTTCAATTGCTAGCGAGTAATGATTAAGCGTAGTTTTGTTCTGTCTTTAGAAAGAATGAAAATATTTTGATGATCAAAGAACCCACATGAGGAAGAAACTGAGAATTTTTTTCAACCTAAACCACAAGTAAACCAGAACCTCATCCAAAGCATAGTCCATGTATTTTAGGACATGGAAAAGGAAAATCAAAATCCATATCCACGACATGAAAATATGTCCTGGGCTTTCAGAAATTGAATATTTCAATCTTTTAGGGAGATTATGGACCAAAACAATTAGAGACATGTATAGTGAAGATAATTATAATTTTTTATTTCTTGGGAACCTCAGGGAAAATGAAATTGAAGCTAGCAGTTTATATAATAGTGGATCTTTCTAGGTAGTGGTTGGATATTATTTTCCAGAAAAAATAGAACCAAGACCTGACATGGATAGGATTTAAGGAATTGTTTAACAAATAATTATATTCTCACACCTTAAATATCACAAGCATAAAAAAATATTTACTTTGATGTAGTAAAATATATCCATGATGGAGTGAATAGATCAATTCTTGAGGTTGACTTATTTTTCTCCTGAAGTGTCCACTGGTTAGTACTTGAAGGAGAGGATCATTGAGGTAGGGATGCAACCTGACATACGCTCCAAGTTAGTCATATTCTATTTTGACAACTATAAAAAATTGTGAATAGGGTGATGGTAGTAAAGAAGGATATATTACAAACCCAATTTGGGGGGAAACACTTTTACCTACATGGGTATAAGTGGGAAATCCAACATTCGGAAATTGGAAAAGGGTAAATTTTTCTCAAGCAAGCAAAGCATCGGAAATCCAGTCAGTTGGTTTAGTATCCTTTGAACCTTGATGCATTAATCATCTATGATGTTATCCGTGTGAATATTATGATTATATCAATCAAGAATGCATGCATAGCACCTTTCTAAGAATGACTCAATCGTGGAAAGTTGGGACATCTTAAATGTTATTGTATAGTAACTCTGAAGATGAATGATGGAAATGGATTGAACATATCCTAGGATTATTATGATCTTACAGGTTGATTGAGATGAAATGGAAAATATTCACCATAATTGAGATACCTAGGGTGAATCTCTAATCACATTGACATCTCAGCAGTTATCATAACCATGGTAGAGTAATAAATAATTTTCAATCACACTTAGCAAGAATTTGTATGGTTCCAAGCATATAACCACAGTGGATTAATCTGGTTCTTAGATGATGTGAGTTATTGTTCTCTTGAACTACACTATCATGCAATATTTTTTTATCACTAGTTCGTACTACACTTTTCTTGTTTCTCATATTTTGAAGAATATGGGATTTCATGTTGAAATGATGCGTCATGTCTTGAAACTTCAATCACCACTCAGCCAATGAGATTGTTGAGCATTTAAGTGTGCAGTATATTCTATAACTACCGATGAGGATGAATTTTTTTTTGGATTTCTATATTCTTCATATTTAAATCTATGACCTAATTTTTGAATGGATTTGTTGGCATTCTTCAAGGCCCGCATTGATTGTTATGCCCAGAAGGTTAGTTTCACATCTTCGGATGGTGTTAAGTATCTTTTTAAAGGGGATTAGGATGTGAATTCAATTACAGTAGGACCTTTAGTTCCAGTGGTTGATAATATATCTTAATAGTTGATAGCAATTACTTTATCAAATATTGATGTAATCAAACATAGATATTTTTTCAACCATCATAGATCAATTTCCTGATGTCTTTCCCAATAATTTCTTTTGGTTATCACCTGAAAGAGGAGTGAAATTTATGATTTTTATCTTACTAGGAAGAAGTATTATTTCACTTATTTACTATAGTATAAAACCAATGTAATTAATTGAAATGAAGGTTAAATTTGTAGAGTTGAAAATAAAAGGACTCATTTAACCTAGTACGTCTCTATGGGTAGCACCAGTTCTTACCAAGGAATGGGATGAAACTCTTCAGCTTTGTGTGGATTATTGTAAGTTAAATATAGTTATGATAAATAATCAATTTCATACTCCATGAATTGATTATATACTTTATCAATTGAAGGGATCCAAATGGTTCTCTATGATTGATTTATGATTCGAGTATCACCAACTTCATGTTCAGAAGGAGAATATTCTGAAGATAGATTTCTAGATTCATTATAGTCATTATGAATATGTGGTTATACCCTTTGGTGTTATGAATTAACCGGTATTTTTTATTGAGTTGATGAATTGAACCTTTCATAGGTATCTGGACTCCTTATTGGTGGTATTCTTTGATGATATTCTAGTGTATTCAAGGACTAAGGCTGATCATAGACAACACTTTGGCATAGTGTTGGGTATATTGTGGGAACATCGTATTTATGTTAAGATTTCAAAGTGAGATTTATATATATAAGAGGTATGTTTCCTTGGCCACATCATTTCTAAAATTGGAGTCTTTTTACATCCTAAAAAGGTGGAAGTTGTTATCTCTTGGATACCACTAAATAATATCTTTGAGATACGTTGTTTCCTCAAATTAGCATGGTATTACTGATGATTTTTTCATCAATTTTAATTACTTTCCCCTATGATGAAATATTTGATGAGGAAAGTTGTTCCTTTCCAATGGAGTGATGAGTGGTAGAAATATTTCAAAGAGATTAAGTTTCATCCTACATTGGAACCTATCCTCACGTTTTTAAAGTTGGGATGAAGCTATATGGTATATTGTGATGCATTCAGATCTGGTTTGGGATGTGTTCTCCTATAGGGAGATCATGTTGTATCTTATGGGTCACAATAGTTATGGGTTCATGATAAGAATTACTCAATTCATGATTATGAGTTATAAATTGTAGTCCATGCCTTTAAACCATCGAAACATTATATCTTTGGTGATAAATTCACAGTGTCCACATATCATAAAAACTCGAAACACATTTTATCATAGAGATATTTGAATATATGGAAATGAAGATGGATTTAATACCTTTAGATGTTCGACTTTTACTTGATGTATATACTAGGTAAAGGAAATTTAGTGGTTGATGCATTGAGTAAGAATACATATAGTTAGTTTGCTAAAGAGGCTTCAGATCAGTGGCATCTGATGATGGTCTTTCCTGATATGAATTTGGATTATACTGAGAAAGGTGATGTTATGGTTTTATTTTCAGTTTCTCTTATTACTCATTTGATTGAGTAGGTTAAAGATGCTCAAGAATCTGATCCATAATGTCTAACCATGAGGTCAAAACTCAATGGTTGGGAGACCATTAAATGATGGATGTTGGATGAGAGATCGGTGTTGCATTTTAGAGATCGTATTGTGGTTCCTACAACTTATCAGGAACAACTACATTTTCCTACCACTCCTCGAGATGGGATGTTTATCCTGATATTCATAAATAGTATAGGGTGATGAGAACAAAGTTATTGTGGGATGTAATGAAAAGAAGGGTGGAAAATTATGTCTTGAGATGCCTCAATTGTAAATGTGTCAAGGTGAAGTACCAATGACTAGCTGGTATGTTTCAATCATTACTTATTCCCATGTGGATGTAGGAGAAAATAGATATAGATTTTTTCACAAGTCTACCAAGAACGGTTTAGAAGCATGACGCCATATGTGTGATTTAGGATTAGATTCTAAGTTATATCACTTTATCCCTATTAATGAATTTAATATGATGGAAGAAATTTCAAAACTATACATCAAGGAATTTGTAACGTTGCATGGAATACCAGTTTCAATTATGTCAAACCAAGACCCCAAGTTGACATCTCAATTTTATAAATCCTTATAGTGATCCCTTGGAACCCAATGGACCATGAGCACAGTGTATCATCCTCAAACGAATGTCCAATATGAGTGGGTGATCCAAACATTGGAATACATGTTTAGATCTTGTATTATCAATTTTGGAGGCTCATGGGAGTATCATATATCATTAGTGGTGTTCTTATACAATAACAGTTCTCATGCCTCAATACATATGGATTCTTTTGATGCTTTGAATGGAAATCCTTATAGTTATCCACTTTATTGGGTGGAAATGAGTGTGACTTCACTTATCAAGCATATCCTTGTACATGAGACAATATAGAAGATTCAAATTATCATAAATAGATTGGAGATAGCTTCAAGCCATCAAAAATCATATGTGGATCATCATCATCGACTATTATTTCACTACAAGAAAACCGCCTATTAGCGATGGTTTTTTTTGCATATAGCGGCTGTTTAAACCGCCACTATATAGTTGGGCAGCAGTTTACAGAAACCACTGCTAAATTGGGCGTCGGCAATCTATTAGCAGCGGTTATTTCCATTTAGTGGTGGTTTAAGGGAAGCGTCACAGCTGCCTCATTTCCCGGTGGTTTTTCTGATTTTAGCGGCGGTTTTTACGGGCCCTGGATTTTATTTTATTCACCGCGATTATAACCGCCGCGAATAAAATAAAATCCAACGGCCATAAAACGGCCCCTAAAGTCACGAAAACCTCCACGAAATGCACGCAGGTGATGCGACACTATAGCGGCGGTTAAAACTGCCGCTAAATGTAAGCCAATAGTGGCGGTTATAACCGCCGCTAAGTAAAAAATACTTATGCTTAGCAGTGGTTTTAACCACCGCTAATGTCTTACCAGTATACTTTAGTGGCAGTTAAAACCGCCATGAAAAGCTAACCAAAAAAAATAGTTGTTCTGCTTCCACTGAACCACTGCCCTGAAAAACAAATCAAACCATAAATATGAATAGCCTAACAGATTAATGCACACAAAATTTAAAAAAGAATGGAGACAACTAGTAAAAAAATTATGGTTGTGATGCTTGGAAAATATAGTGGAACATCATAAATGGATATGTGTAGTGAGGAGGAGTAAAAAACATGACCTGAATTGATAGAGAATGAGTACAACACCACACAACACATTCTAAGGTGGATTTAAAATTAGTTTAGATTAGTTATTCATGGACATGGAATACTCATTTAAGGTTATAGAATTAGGACCATGTGGTGATCATGAAACTCAACCATGCTTGAGGTGGACTTCCTCCCAACCCCTAAGCCATGTTGAGCCATGATTGATTCAAGAATCAAGGATATATATATAGTTATAATTGATTATAGGGGTGAACCCAATGAGGGGAAGAAGTGACCTGAAAAATATCACGATGAAAATTACAACTTTTGAGAACTGGGAAGTGAAATGGGAGTAATCGTCAGAAATAGAATTATTATTGACCATGTTTGAAAAATAGGATACCTGGGCTGGGTGAGGATAGGATGAAAAATATCATGATCTACTATTCATGGAGATCAAAGCATGAGATCCTCTTTTTATCAGTAAATGTACTTCATTGAATGAGCCTGAGATGGTATGTAAGACACTGTGTCCATGAATCATTTCATTAGAGATCCTTTTCAAATTGGTAGGGTGAGGATTATCCAAATAGTAGAATGTGTGAACCGTACAAGTGTATGTGGGGATGTATCATATAGAATATTAGGTTCCATGGGAGATATTTCCTCATGTGCTAAAATGTTCTATTTAAACATGTGGGTTGACAAGATTCAAGCCTGGCCCAAAGGGAAACATCCCCATGATGAGTTGCTAGTAGGGATGGGACTGAGATGAAATATACATGCATCAATATGTGTCTCCTCGTTATGGGCATCAAGACAAACATAGTTTTGATTCGTGACATGGTAAGAGACTATTGTCGATGGAGTGATTTCATCTCTGGAAAGCATATCATATCATCTCATATTTGGGGAAATACAAGTTTTATACGGGTAATGTGTGGTTCATTTCATACTTATCATATGAGGAATCTCAGTTTTATATGTGGTAATTATTTTTATAATCATCTCACACTTATCGGATGAGGCATCCTTATTTCATTTAATAGGGTATGGTTGTTAATTAACATTGTTTGCTGAGGACATTGGGATTTGATGTTTAAAATCATACAACATGGATTATGACTACAACTAGTTTAAATTCCTAGAGCTCCAAATATAGGAATAGGTTTGAGTTAAAGGTCTCCAAGCTTTGACCAAAGTAGATAGGAAATGGAGAAACCTATAATGTTTCAGTGATAGGGTTGTGCCCTAGATTAAATATTTATATGTAATTACTTATATCGTGATTATTGGAATCAATCCACATGTTTTTATGATTCACAATGTCCTAGGATACCAACTCCAGAAGGGTTTACCTTCTTGGATGATGATATTGAATAATTACATATTATAATATTAGGCATCGAGTATTTATAAGAGGTGAAATTATCTCTCTTTAAGAGACATATCAATTTTTTATGGGGTTAAATTATCTATCATTAATAGGTATATATATTTTACATGGGGTAATGATATAGTTTAAATTCATCTTATTAGGATTTTAGAAGGTCTTTTGCATCTATATACCCATTATTTACTTCCTCATATCAGGAAATGATAGCATCTTGGCCCACTGATGTGTCAACATAAATGAAAGGAGATTATTGCTAAAAAAGAGGCTCATGTGAGTGTTTTGGGGAAATGACACCTTATGTAATGGATTATTATATGGTGAATCATCAGCTAGGCTAATGATAGAATATATATGCATCAATACGTATCCCATGGAAATGTGAATCAATCCACCCATAGTTCTATAATGTTGTGGAAAAAGATGTTTGATGAAACTCCAGGGATGAATAAACCCATGTGATGGATGTATGAGCATATTTTATTGTCATAATGCTTGGACTAGGGATCTCTTGATATAAACTGTTATAGTATAGATTGGTGAGGTGGGGGAATCAAGAATGTTTTTGTGGTGAATAAAACCTGGGGTTATAGGATAAAATAGGCCCTTCAACCCATGACGAAATCCTGAATATGATTGCACATAGTGTAAGATCGTACAACCAAGACCATGATGAAAAATTTAATGTCGTGATTCATGGACTAGGATGATGATTCTCTACATGGTGTATATGTGTCATGGTATGGGTAAAAACCAATGTATAAGGGGTTAATGTAGTCCCAGGTACCACATGAACATTTTGATATGAACTGGACATTATTTAAGGTTATAATCTGTGGACCGTAAATGGAGCAATGGGGCCAAAGGCTTAATAAATTTACATCTAGACCCAAAAAAAGGACGTCTAAGCATCATTATGTATCTCATGAGAGTGTGAATCAAGACACATGTTATTCTAGAATATGGTATAGTATAAGAACAACATTGGAACTAGGGGTAATCCTATATATAAAGGGAATTTTGGAATATAATGATTATCACGAGGCATCACATTTTGAAGGAATGAGATAAGGATAAAGTTTAATGTCATGTCTTAGAGAAAATGATTTTTTTCATCTCACATAATGTGATGCTTCCATGTTTTATATGAGGTAAATTTTTTGAACATATCATAATTATCGTAAGAGGAATCCAAATTTTATATAGTGTAATACTTTTAGATCATCCAATACACATCGTACAATGAATCCTGGTTTTATACGGTTTAATACCATCTCCCATTAAGAGGAACCTAGGTTTTATATGGGGTATGACCACATTTTATCATCATGAAAAGAATATGATAACCATTAACAACGCATGAAGATTCACTATCTACACATTCTGCCTCACCAAAGTGTCCACAACACTATCCCCTTGATCACTATGAAATGACCCAATTTTTTCAACACATCAACAATGGGTTTAAATCCTAGTCATCCAAAATCTAGACTACCAATTCAAACATGGGCCTAAATGGACACTACTACAAAAACGGGCAAGGGAAGCGCGCCCTTATAACAGCGCTAAGCAAAACCGCTGATAAAGGATACCCTATATCAGCGCTAAAATTACAGCGCTGAAAAATCTAATGTTTATCAGCGCTTTCTTAGCGCTGATAATAGTAATATTTATCAGCGCTAGAAAAGCGCTGATAAATATGATCTGTATCAGCGCTAAAATTTTAGCGCTGATACAGTTGGTCTTTATCAGCGCTTTTTGAGCGCTGATAAAGGTTCGCCTATATAAGCGCTAAAAAAGCGCTGATACAGAACACCTCTATCAGCGCTCAAATTTCAGCGCTGATATAGGGTATCCTTTATCAGCGCTCAAAAAGCGCTGATAAAAATTATCTTTATCAGCGCTTTTCTAGCGCTGATAAATCATAATATTATCAGCGCTAAAAAAGCGCTGATAAAGCTAGATTTTATCAGCGCTATAATTTTAGCGCTGATAAAGGTAGCCTTTATCAGCGCTTTTTTAGCGCTGATAAAACCTTAGTCGACTTCTTTATAAAGTCGGTCGCACAGTGCCCTCGTTTTATCGCAGCTAAAGCCCTCGCGGAACCGTAACCCTGCTACTCTTCTCCCGAATACCGCTGCTGTGTTCGCTTCGCCGGAGCTTGCCGCCCTCGGTACACTCGCCGTCCTCCACCGCCCGCAACACCCTCGGCCGACCTCCACCGCCTGCCGCCCTCGGCTGCCCGCAACGCCCTCGGCCGCCGTTATATGCCGCCCTCGGCCGCCCTCCACCGCCCTCCGCCGCCCTCCGCCGCTCTCCGCCGCCTCCGTCGCCCTCCGCCTCACTCGGCCGCCTTCCGCAACCCGCAACGCCCTCGGCCGCCGCCTTAAGGTAACAATCTATGAAGAAGATGTATATGTTTTCATATAGATAGATTGTGTATAGCTGATTCTCTCTAAGTGTACTCATGATGATGTCCAGATGTTGGGAATGATCATCATTATTTTGGTATTACACCAATATGTCATCCATAAAACAACTACAATCTGGTCTAGGTACAAGTGAAATATTCAACTCATCAAGAGAATAAATGCCATGGGGAATTCGTCAACACAAATTTTATTATGAAGAATTCATAAAAACTATACATGATTTCAAAATTAGTTTATAGTATATCAGAATTTCTCAACCTCAAATGATGATAAACAAACCTTAGATCAATCTTAGAGAACAATATGGAACCCCTCAGCTGGTCAAATAGATCAAAAATACAAAGAAGTGGATATCTGTTCTTAATTTTCATCTGATTCATATTCTATTAATAGAAACACATATGTAATGTTCTGTCATTCTTCTTGGAAAATAAAACATGAGATCCCCAAGGTGACATACTCGAGCAGATGCACCCTTCGTAATCTAACTCCTCTCATTGAGTTTTATGTTCCTGAATCTATTCTTGTTTCATTCTGAAAGGCGTTATATAAAATGGCTCAACTCCACGCATCAGCTCAATCATGAACTCAAAGTCTCTTTTAGGTGGTAGCCCTGATCAATTCTCATGAAACACATCCTAGAACCAGTCTACTACTGGGGGAAATATTTCTTGTTTCAATCCATTATCATCAAGAAAAATATTCATAAACTGGTCTATGTTCTCACCTAGTTGTGGAAGAACTGGTCCTACATGGTCTACCAAGATATCCCATTCTCCATAAAAGACATGGGCTCTACCCTTATGAGGCATGACGGTCACTCATCTACGGTAACAATCAATGTGATATTGATTAAATACCAAAAATTACATCATCACTATCTATTCAATACATATCATATCAAACATGTATAAATCCAAAATGAAACAATACTCACAAACCATGAGGGAACATCCCTTACGAAGACAGATGCCTTCTAATCACACCCCCAATGGTGTGTTGACCAACATGATCCCACAAAAGTACTCTAACACAAAACAGAATCCATTTACCAAGAGATAAGATATAAAATAATGAGAGGATCCCCTATTACAAGTCTCCTTTAGGTTCCCCTATTCGGTGCTCTGTACCAATATAGATCATCCATCACTACCCATATTACAAGTGTTCATGTAGAACCTATATATATGAACCATCCTGATACATGATTGACACTTCACTAGTGGTCAAAGTCATAGGCCTAACATGTGACCAGACCTACCTCATTGATTGAAGATGACTAAAAACCTCACTAAGAGAAAAATCCTCTCACATAGATACTCTATCCACCACCACCCTAGTGGAAGATATCATAATGGTGAATCCTACTATCATAATATGTACCACTAGATCATTCAATTGAAACCGCCCTACCATCACTACAAGTCTCCTTTAGGTTCCCCTTGGAAATGAGAACCTGATCCACCACCTCAACAAACCTCATAAAAAATATATTTACCTGGGACTTAATCTCACATCTAAGTCCATCCTAATTTTTTTTTCATAGATACCTTATCTCCTGTCAACATTAGATAAAAACATTACTGGTATGTGAAGAATCTAACATAATCTATCATTATCAAACATAATTATGTCAAACATATTAAATATTCATATTTTCATTTCCTCAATGTCGTAGGTTAAAAGTGCTCCATGAACATATCCTAGATTTTCTTCCAAGTCATTCCCTCCATATGCTCATCCCAAGACTAAATATCACAGTAGATCATTGTTGGCCCCCATAACATATACGCTACCAACTCTACCCTATTCTACTAAGGAGTAGAAAAGTTATCTAGAATATTCTAGATGAACTAAATTTAGAACTTATCTACCTTGGGTCCACCCTCTCCAGAAAACATCAGAGGGTGTTGCAACTGAACCTCTATTTTCAAGTCAAACACACTCGGCACTTCCAACCCTTGTCATTTCTTCATAAATTGTATAAAACAAGAAAGGTAATGGGGGAACCTGTACCACTACTAGAATGAATCCTGAGTGCCTATACAAATCATAATAGAGATGATAATGAATTTTAAATTGTATAATGGATTATTTATTTTAATTATTCGTTCTTTATCTCACATGCATTTTAAATATAGTTTTTGTATCCTGAGTGCCTATACAAATCAGATAGAAGCTCTAGTGGATGCGTTTGGTTTCTCTCTGATAAAGGTATCTCTCATCGATTGGAAATCCTCTATCTCCTGTTATATCCTCCTTATAGAGTGATAGATAATCATCTTTTTAGTGAATCTAATATTCTTTTTTATGAATCTTGATTATAGGTTAGACTACTTGATCTCCTTCCAAGGAAGTGGTTCCCTTCTACTGTATTTGGAAGTTTTCTTTTGTGTACTTGAACCATAAATACTAATATTTGAGATTCAAATAGGATGAAGATGAATAAATATTGGATGGATTCTAATCGTTTAACAATAGAGTACGAGAACGGAGTGAAAGAGTTCATCAAGTTTGCAAAGGATCACACAAAGGATCCTTCTCAAATCCTTTGTCCGTGTTTACGTTGTTGTTATTCTAGACTACTTACTCCAGAGGAGTTGGAAGAACATTTGATATGTCACGGAATAGATCGGAGTTATAAATGTTGGAATAAACACGGAGAAAAAGCGAATGTAGGTACTGGCTGGGATAAAACTGCGTTTTATGGATCGTCAGATATGAATACAAATATAGATAATGAAGAAGACCGTATGGAGGATGTGATTACAGATGTCAATGATGATGAAGATCGTATTGAGGAAATGACAAAGACAATTCAAGATGAACCCCGTGATTGCCCAAAATTGTTTGAGAAGTTAAAGAGTTGTGCAAAGACGCCATTGTATGCTGCTTGCACTAAGTATACAACATTGTCAGCTGTACTGAAGTTGTATAAATTGAAAGCAGGCAATGGATGGAGTGATGTCAGTTTTACGGAACTACTTGCTCTCTTGAATGACATGCTCCCGGAAGATAATGAGCTCCCAAGCCGGACATATGAAGCTAGACGAATGCTACGCTCGATGGGAATGATTTCTGAAAGAATACATGCCTGCCCGAAAGACTGTATATTGTTTCAAAAGGAGAACAAATCACTTACAGAATGCCCAAAGTGTGGTGCTTCTTGATACAAGAAAGATAAATACAATCCTACGAAAGTTGTATGGTACTTTCCAATCATTCCAAGGTTTAGGCGTTTATATAGAAGTAAAGAAACTGCAAGACAATTGTCGTGGCATGCAGATAAAAGAAATAAAGATGGGTTATTACGTCATCCGGCCGACTCTCCTCAATGGAAGAAAATTGATCATGAGTATCCTGAATTTGGAAAAGAGCCGAGAAACCTTCATCTTGCGTTATCTACAGATGGAGTGAATCCTTTTGGTTTTCAAACCAGCACTCATAGCACATGGCCTGTTATGTTGCTAAATTATAACTTGCCACCCTGGTTATGCATGAAGCGAAAATTCATCATGTTATCTATGCTTATATCAGGACCAAAACAACCAGGTAACGATATTGATGTTTATCTGACTCCTTTGATCGAGGATTTGAAGTTATTGTGGGACTCAGGTGTAATGTTGTATGATGCTTATAAAAGTGAATACTTCACGTTGAGAGCGATGTTGTATGGGACAATAAATGATTTCCCTGCTTATGGAAATTTGTCAGGCTATAGCATTAAAGGAACTCAAGGGTGTCCCGTGTGCGAAGAAGATACAGAATCAATTAGGTTGAAACATTCATCGAAATCTGTGTTTCTAGGACATCGTAGATTTCTACCTCGTCAGCATAAGTACCGATCTTGGACGACATCATTCAATGGAAGTTCAGAAAAACGCACAACACCGTCTCCACTAACAGGTGATCAGCTGTTTGAGAAAGTAAAAGATATGAACACTGTTTTTGGTAAACCATTTTCGAAAAACCTTACGAAAATCGGTTGGAAAAAGAGATCAGTTTTTTTTGAATTACCATACTGGAATTGTTTGTACGTCAGACATTTTCTTGATGTGATGCATGTGGAAAAAAATGTATGTGATAGTGTTATTGGAACGTTGCTAAATGCCCCTGGCAAAACAAAAGATGGAATTAAGGCAAGGTTGGACATGGTTGACATGGGAATACGAGAATAGTTGGCTCCCGTGAAAGGTGAAAATCGAATGTTTCTTCCTCCTGCTGCTTATACTCTTTCTAGGGCAGAGAGATATCAGTTTTGCAACTTCTTTAATGATGTAAAGGTTCCAGAGGGGTACTCATCAAATATCAAGAACATTGTGTCAATGAATGATTTGAAGTTAAAAGGTTTGAAATCACATGATTGCCATGTTTTGATGCAAGATCTAATTCCTATAGCTTTACGTTGCATTTTACCCAAGAATGTTCGTCATACGTTAACCAAACTTTGTTTCTTTTTCAAAGCTATATGTAGCAAAGTTTTAGACCCGGGGAAATTGCCAGCTATGGAAAAAGAAATTGTCATCATATTATGTGAATTAGAAATGTTCTTCCCGCCAACATTCTTTGATATGATGGTTCATTTGATGATTCACTTGGTGAGAGAGATTCGACTTTGTGGTCCTGTGCACTATAGATGGATGTATCCTGTTGAACGGTATATGAAGATTTTGAAAGGATATGTCAAAAATCGAAGTCGGCCAGAGGGTTGTATAGTGGAGCGATATATTGTTGAGGAAGCCATTGAATTTTGTATTGAATACCTATCTGATGTGGAAAGAATTGGTCTCCCGAAATCTCGTCACACTGGACGCATTGAGGGTGAGGGAATTTCTGGAAGAGAAGTTGTAACAATCAGTATTACAGATCGGGAGCAGGCTCATCTTTATGTTTTGCATAACAGTTGGGAGGTTGCTCCATATATTGAAACTCACAAAGAAATTCTTAGGCAGTTGAATCCATCGAGGGCTGAAAAATGGTTAGCAGATACACATAATCACCAGTTTATAGGATGGTTTCAGGACCATATTTTTAAGCAGTTGGATGAAAATCCGAATTCAATTTCAGAACGACTTCGATGGCTAGCCGCTGGACCAAGTGTGTATGTATTATCTTACAGTGGGTATGTAATTAATGGTTATACATTCTATACGGATGAACATGATGAAGAGAGTACCATGCAAAATAGTGGAGTTACACTAGTGGCTGAAGCGATGCATGTTTCTGGTAGTAAGGATAGAAATCCAATTTATGCAAATATGTCATACTTTGGCATTATCAAACTAATATGGGAGTTGGATTATACGACATTTCAATTGCCGATTTTTCAATGCAAATGGATTGATAACAATAGTGGTGTTAAAATAGATGAATGGGGATTTGTGAAAGTTGATTTTAGTAAAGAAGGGTACAAAGACGAACAGTTTATAATGGCATCACAAGCGGTACAAGTTTTTTATGTTCCAGATCCCGCAAACCGAAAGTGGTCGATTGTTCTGTTATCGTCCAAAACTATTGAGGGTTCCGATGAAAATTCAGTTGAGGACGATCCTTTTAGTGGTACGTCACAATAAATTTGGAGCGGTCCCAATGCAGATGATGTTTTGTATGTTAGAGGAGACCACAATGAAGGGATTTGGATTGTCGATAGAGGTGTCAAATCTCTTCAACCTTTGAAAAAAAGAAAGAGAGTTCAGTAAACAGGTTATATTTTGTTTGTAATATAGATCTTGTTATCTCATGTTATTATCTTATCATTACAGAATTTATGTAATTTGAATGAACTGTACAACCACTTTTGCAGATAATGACTTCTGCACATTCTGGTGCTCCTAACCTTGAGACTGAACAAGTCTCTCAAGCAGCTGCTGCTGCTACTCCTGCTGCTCCTGCAGCTCATGCTGCTGCTACTGTTGCTCCTGATGCGGCTCCTGCTGCTCCTACTGCTGTGGCTCCTACTCCTCCTCCTGATGTGGCTCCTGGTGCTCCTACTGCTCCTGCTGCTGCTCTTACTGCTGCGGCTCCTGGTGCTCCTACTGCTCCTCCTGCTGCTCTTGCTGTTGCGGCTCCTTCTCTTAGTTTTGAGGTCCAACAAACATAAGCACATGCCGTTGATATCATAGTAGATGAACATATAGATGATGTTGATATCGATGAAATGGTCGGGAATGAAGGACCGACGTCGCAGAAATCACAGGTGCGTCGTAGTTTGATAGTGTTAGCCAAAATTCTTAAGGCGAAAAGCAAAGGCATCAAATTTGAAGTCGGATGGAATGCACGAGGCCAACATGTGAATCCCAACAAGGCTATGTTTAGCAGTTACATTGGAGTTGTCACTCGGCAACGCGTGCCGATTGACATAGATTCATGGCACCATGTTGTGTCCGGGTTAAAGGCTGTGATCTGGGAAGAAATTACGATAACATTATGAATTTATTTCTTTAATTAACTAGCAAATAAAATGATGAAACAGTGTCTTACTCTTCTCAATCTCTTGTAGAGTACATTTATAGTAGACGACTCACACAAGGATTATGTACTAAGGCTTGTAGGAAAGATTCATCGAGGTTTTCGTACTATTTTAACAAGATGTCACCTGAAAGATTCTAAAGGTAAAATAAACCCGCACCCACCCATTGTCTATGCGCACCTGATATCCC
This sequence comes from Viscum album, assembly GCA_963277665.1. NCBI lineage: Eukaryota > Viridiplantae > Streptophyta > Magnoliopsida > Santalales > Viscaceae > Viscum > Viscum album. The sequence goes on along the minus strand of OY728163.1, from coordinate 611,736,512 downwards.
AAGAAGCATGGGATGCATTTATTGGCCGTCGTGGGGATGAGAAGTTTCAGGTACATTGTGAGTGATAATATGTTGTTTGAGGATACCTGTATTCATCACTTTGATTGTCAATATTTCATTTATGAAACAGAAACTCTATACTGAAAATAAGGAACGTGCATCAAATCCAACATACCCCTATCGTAAAGCAAGGATGGGGTACGCTTCATTAGAAAAGAAAATGGTACGTATTGTAAATTTACAGTAATATTGTTAGGTGCCAATAAACAACATCATAATTATCTTTCTATGTTTATATGTAGATTGATGAATCTAAAACCAAATGCACTTCTATCCCACGTCATGTGCTATGGAAGGAGGCACGTGTGAACAAAGAAGGGAAGTTAATAGATGAGAACACACAAAAAGTGTGTGAAATATGTGTAAGTATGACACGATGATAAAAAGATTTGTTTAAAATTGCTATTACATAAAAATAATTAGTTTTTTTCCTATATCTGACAGTCACAGGAATCAGCTACTCCTGTAGCTGATACAGACCTATTATCGACGGCTTTGAAGCAGCCAGAAAAATACGGTCGTGTCAGAGGTGCAGGGTTTGGGGTGACACCCCGAGTATATTTTGAGAAGAAGAAAAAAATAGATGATACAGAGGAAAAATTGGAACAAATGAGCGACAAAATAGCAACCCTTGAAGCACAATTGCAATGGCAGGGAGAGTTGCTAGCAACTTTTATGGGTGGGAAGCAAAGGGAGGACACAACTCAGGAACAACCACCGCATGAACATCCTGCCCCACCTCCCACCAGCTTTGAGGCGAGCCATTCACCTAAAAAAATGTCTTAGCCGTGGTAATCAATATTCTAATAACGGTTCCCATGAAATATGAATCAGACAAACACTGATAATTTATCTGTACTGATCTTCTACAGGGTGATAATGATTGTGATTTATATCTGTCAACACCCACCTATCACCTTGTAGCGAGGGCTACAGTGTTCAATATCCCAGATGCCACACTGCATAATAGACCACTTTCAAAAGATCATCTGAAAGTGACGATTACTGTAGCTCATGAGCCAAATGCAATGCTACCTATTCCACTTGATGACGATGATATTCATATGGTTGAAAAGGCTATTGGGACATTCATTGCATGGCCGGCACAACTTGTAAGAGTACATGCAGACAAAGAGGTATTTATTTCCTTTTAAATTCAAGCTAAACCCTTAACAATTAATGAAAAGAGTGTCTGAATCAATGATTGTTGTTATAGACGGAGAAAGGAAAGGGGGTGACTAACATCGGCTCGAAACCATCCAAAGGATCGACCAATCGATCCCAAGGAGCTACTGAAAGCACAATAACACCACCTGTTCTCTTTCCACATTTACTAGCATTGAAGACTCATGTGGATACGAAGCTAAAAGATGGTAATAGTCATATAGTGATTTTCGAAGATAATATATACGGAGAGGAAAGTCAAGATTTCGTTGCTGCTGAAAATGTAAATGAAATCCTTGAAAACGGTTGGTTAGGCGTCACTGTTGTAAATGTATATATGAGGTATGTTTCCATGAATTGATTTTCTAAAAGCTGATCTAATGTGCAAATTATGACTAAATGCATTTTATATTGTTGACAGACGCATTTATGAAAAACAGTTGAAGGGATTTTCCCATGAGCCAAGATTTGGACTGGTTAGTCCTCATATCACATCAACACACCAAACAAAAATAGAGTCATCAAAAAGGGATGCAATAGTGAAGGACTTGCTGAAAACATTTGAACGCAAGATTACAGATGACAGACTTTTCCTAATACCAACCATGCAGGGGTAATACTCTACGATTAAAGCATATCAATTATATTTTAACTTTTTTTTATTACTTATTCCTTTTTGTGTTTTTAGGCAACATTGGTTGCTAATTGCGGTGAACTTGGATACTCCGAAGATTTATTTTCTGGATTCAAAGCTAGGATATCCATCAAACCGACCATACATGATGGAGTTTGTGAATCTGTAAGACACTACATCTTACGTTTTAGGTCTAAACATCAATTTATATAATATATATTATCTTTTACTGAGGATTCTGTTATGATAGGGCGGTGTACCAATATCGTCTAAATCATGGTATGAGGACAGGGGCTAAGCATAAGGAGCCGAGCAAGTACTACGTCTGGACAAATATCAGGGTATATATAATAAAATTTCACTATCCAAACACATTTCAACACAAGTTATTTATTCTCCTAATGATCAATTTTTTTGCAGTGTCCAAAACAAACAAACGATAATGATTGCGGTTATTATGTTTGTAAATTTATGAAAGAGATCGTTTTTCATCAGCAAACTAGCATCCCTAAAGAGGTATTTTCAAAAACAGTTACTAGTTCGTTTAAGTTATTTATTAATTCTTTATTTTTTTATTTTGCAGTACTACTATGACTGCCGAAAATCCTCATACTCACAAGACGATATAGATGTGTTCAGAAACGAGTGGGCCGCATACCTGATGACAGATTGTACACAAATACAATGATGATCTGACTTGGGGACATGTACAATTGGTGGTCATTTTTGAGAGGGGTTAAGGGGATCAAAAGATGAAATATTGTTGTATGTAAATGTTCGTAGCAAAATTGTAATTGTTATTAAATAAAACATTCTTTCTCCAATGAGTCATTTTTCCATTTTAACAGATGATATGCACCAACAACATGCAAGAATGTTGAACCACTAAAATGGTCGCTCTCTTGTTTAAAATGGACACCACTTTAATTGGAAACAACAACTGACCTACGGAAATCCGACCGGACGCATCCGGATTGCCTTCATTCTGTAGGAGAATGATCCACAGGTCCTTGGTGACGTGTACGAGTAACATGCAAGAATGATGGACCACATTTCTTTGGCCTTTGGACAAAAAAACCAGTAAAATCTCCAAAATACCTTCATATCATGCATGAACCAGTAAAATCTCCAAAATACCTTCATATCACGTAGTTCTGAAAAGAGTCACTATTTAAAAGAAAGTCACAAATTTAGATACATCTTGAGATGGTCAGTTGTTGATTTCACTTAAAAATAAGTCCATTTTTAACAAAACAGTGACACTGTGAGTGGTGTCGGCCACACCGGGCCTCGGATTGATGCGGTGTTGAATCGTACACGTCACACATGAGTCATTGATCATTGTGAAAAAGTATCAACGCAATCAGAAGCCGTTAGATCGATTTGGCGTATGTACGTAAAATATTGTCCATTTTAAACTAAATACATACACTTGGAGTGATACCGGTCACACCGCGCCTCGGATTGAGACCCCACCCTTTCCCCTCGGCTGTCAAAAATCATAACCAGATAGTCGAAGGGTGATTTTGACAGCCGAGGGGAAAGGGTGGGGTCTGAAGACATTGTAGGATATGTCGAAGGGTGATTTTGTGTGTGACCGGTATCACTCCAAGTGTATGTATTTAGTTTAAAATGGACAATATTTTACGTACATACGCCAAACTGATCTAACGGCTTCTGATTGCTTTGATACTTTTTCACAATGATCAATGACTCATGTGTGATGTGTACGATTCAACACCGCATCAATCCGAGGCCCGGTGTGGCCGACACCACTCACAGTGTCACTGTTTTGTTAAAAATGGACTTAATTTTAAGTGAATTCAACAACTGACATACGGCAAACCGACCAAACACATTGGGATTCTATTGAGACTTAAGGACAACTATCCATGGGTCAAATGTGACGTGTAAGATTCAACCCCGCCTCAATCAGAGGTGCGGTGTGACCGGTATCACTCCAAGTGTATGTATTTAGTTTAAAATGAACAATATTTTACGTACATACGCCAAATCGATCTAACGGCTTCTGATTGCGTTGATACTTTTTCACAACAATCAATGACTCATGTGTGACGTGTACGATTCAACACCGCATCAATCTGAGGCCCGGTGTGGCCGACACCACTCACAGTGTCACTGTTTTGTTAAAAATGGACTTAATTTTAAGTGAAATCAACAACTGACATACGGCAAACCGACCAAACGCATTGGGATTCTATTGAAACTTAAGGACAATGATCCATGGGTCAAATGTGACGTGTATGAGTCAACCCCGCCTCAATCAGAGGCGCGGTGTGACCGGTAGCACTCCAAGTGTATGTATTTGGTTTAAAATGGACAATATTTTACGTACATACGCCAAACCGATCTAACGGCTTCTGATTGCGTTGATACTTTTTCACAACGATCAATGACTCATGATACATAGAGAAATTCACTGGCCACCTTCGAGAATGATCTGAAGCACAAACCATGACAGCATTATGTTTTTAACTTCAGCACCTCAATTGAGAATGTGACACCTTTCAGGACTTGGCGCCATTGTATGTCGTTTCGTCCACTGAATGGGTCTATCCTTTTATTTAATTTTTTTAACTTCAGTCAAATATTCTAGAAAGATGTCGCGGCAGATCCTTCACCATTTTGTTTTGCTGAACATCTCATTACATTGTTAAAAAAAAGCAGGGTGTCTTGCATGGGCAATACGTTCTTGTATTGAAGATGATGCACTCCCATTTATTCGAACCCACATGGTTAATTATTTTGTTTAAGCCTAATTATTGATTTAATTATTGTGGAACACATAATCATGAAAATCGTATGATGGTTGTACCCAGATAGGACTCCAATTCATTGGTTAAATCTATTGTCTCATGAGATGTTATGTATGAGATTAGGGAGTAAACCTAGTCCATTAAAATGGGAGTGCATCATCTTCAATACAGGAACGTATTGCCCATGCAAGACACCCTGCTTTTTTTTAACAATGTAATGAGATGTTCAGCAAAACAAAATGGTGAAGGATCTACCGCGACATCTTTCTAGAATATTTGACTGAAGTTAAAAAAAATTAAATAAAAGGATAGACCCATTCAGTGGACGAAACGACATACAATGGCGCCAAGTCCTGAAAGGTGTCACATTCTCAATTGAGGTGCTGAAGTTAAAAACATAATGCTGTCATGGTTTGTGCTTCAGATCATTCTCAAAGGTGGCCAGTGAATTTATCTATGTATCATGAGTCATTGATCGTTGTGAAAAAGTATCAACGCAATCAGAAGCCGTTAGATCGGTTTGGCGTATGTACGTAAAATATTGTCCATTTTAAACCAAATACATACACTTGGAGTGCTACCGGTCACACCGCGCCTCTGATTGAGGCGGGGTTGACTCGTACACGTCACATTTGACCCATGGATCATTGTCCTTAAGTTTAAATAGAATCCCAATGCGTTTGGTCGGTTTTCCGTATGTCAGTTGTTGATTTCACTTAAAATTAAGTCCATTTTTAACAAAACAGTGACCCATGAGCATGTCTTTAGTAGTGTCCCTCAAAATGTCTTTAAACTGACCATCTTGAGATGTATCTAAACTTGTGACTTTCTTTCAAATAGTGACTCTTTTCAGAACTGCGGGAGTTAACATTTCTCCAACATATTCACACACAAAATCACCCTTCGGCATATCCTACAATGTCTTCAAACCCCACCCTTTCCCCTCGGCTGTCAAAAAAACCTAAAAGACAATGGCTAGCAATGATCATTCCAAAATTCATTTAAACTGAAACCTTCCAGAAAAAAATAGAGTACAATACCTGCAAGTTGTAACTTAGGCCGCTTTGCACAAGCCGATTTCCACATTGTTTGTAGCAACCACATTTGCTCCAACACTCTAATGATCTTCATTGCTTCATGTCTTTTATACTCTTCCAGAAACCCTTCTCTAAGAAGGTCAACTATCGTGTATGCATACTCACCTTCAAATGTGACGTGTACGAGTCAACCCCGCCTCAATCTGAGGCATGTTGTGGCTGACACAACTCCAAGTGCCTCTGTTTTGTTCAAAATGGACTTATTTTTAAGTGAGAAATCAACAACTGACATACGGGAAACCGACCAAACGCCTTCGGATTGTGTTGAAACTTTAGGACAACGATTCATGGGTCATATGTGACGTGTACGACTCAACCCCGCCTCAATCCGAGACGCGGTGTGACCGGTATCACTCCAAGTGTATGTATTTAGTTTAAAATGGACAATATTTTACGTACATACGCCAAACTGATCTAACAGCTTCTGATTGCATTGATACTTTTTCACAATGATCAATGACTCATGTGTGACGTGTACGATTCAACACCGCATCAATCCGAGGCCCGGTGTGGCCGACACCACTCACAGTGTCACTGTTTTGTTAAAAATGGACTTATTTTTAAGTGAAATCAACAACTGACATATGGCAAACCGACCAAACACATTGGGATTCTATTGAAACTTAAGGACAACTATCCATGGGTCAAATGTGACGTGTAAGATTCAACCCCGCCTCAATTAGAGTCGCGGTGTGACCGGTATCACTCCAAGTGTATGTATTTCGTTTAAAATGGACAATATTTTACGTACATACGCCAAACCGATCTAACGGCTTCTGATTGCGTTGATACTTTTTCACAACAATCAATGACTCATGTGTGACGTGTACGATTCAACACCGCATCAATCTGAGGCCCGGTGTGGCCGACACCACTCACAGTGTCACTGTTTTGTTAAAAATGTACTTAATTTTAAGTGAAATCAACAACTGACATACGGCAAACCGACCAAACGCATTGGGATTCTATTGAAACTTAAGGACAATGATCCATGGGTCAAATGTGACGTGTACGAGTCAACCCCGCCTCAATCAGAGGCGCGGTGTGACCGGTATCACTCCAAGTGTATGTATTTAGTTTAAAATGGACAATATTTTACGTACATACGCCAAATCGATCTAACGGCTTCTGATTGCGTTGATACTTTTTCACAATGATCAATGACTCATGTGTGACGTAACACCGCATCAATCCGAGACCCGGTGTGGCCGACACCACTCACAGTGCCTCTCTTTTGTTCAAAATGGACTTATTTTTAAGTGAAATCAACAACTGACATGCGGAAAACCGACCAAACGCATTTGGATTCTGTTGAAACTTAAGGGCAATGATCCATGGGTCAAATTTGACGTGTAAGAGTCAACCCCGACTCAATCCGAGGCCCGGTGTGGCCGACACCACTCAAAGTGCCTCTATTTTGTTCAAAATGGATTTATTTTTAAGTGAAATCAACAACTGACATACGGGAAACCGACCAAACGCCTTAGGATTGTGTTAACACTTTAGTACAATGATCAATGGGTCATATGTGACGTGTACGAGTCAAACCTGGGGTGGATTACATGGCTTTCCTACATGGAATATATCCCACTACACGTCTTTAATGAGCCAGCTACGCAGTTTATCCCTTGTACAGATACACAGGAAGAATCACACGAGATCGACGTCATGTACTAACATAGGGCAAGGGTGCATAAGAGGACACAAGATCAACGGGTAACACGTATATGTTTTTTAACATGCCATGTAATTTCCTATTGATATGACATGTATATTCACACAGGCAGCTGAACATTGGAGTTACCCAAGGTAAAGCGACAAGGCATGCGACCCTTTAAATGACACATAATTTTATGTACCATGATTGATCTCTTTGAACACTATATCAAGGACATATTTCATTAGGGTTGGCTCCCATGATCCTTCCTAGGATGGTTTTGGTATCTTTTCCGACTTACGGTAGTACGATCGCTTCAGCAGGACGTCCTAGACATAGTTGGAGTCTCTCTGAAAGTCCTGGAGTGAGATCATATATCTATTTTTGAGGTCCAGGTAGAGTCATGTATCAACGCAACCAATCCTACCAGACATCGATCCTATATATAGAATGTTAATCTTGATGTCTCATTACAGTCCCCCAATTTATGATATGTTACCTTTTTTGTATTAATATACATAATTACTAAGGGTGATGGTTGGGAGAGTTAGGATATCCTTTTTATGTATTGCAGAATGATTCAAGGAGCACGGGCTCTGCACGATTTGTCAAAACCAAGTGGAAATCCAAGGAGAAACAATGCATAGTGGAATGTTCTAGTATTTATCTTCTGAGTTGTGTAGGAATATTTTGTGATACTATGTAATGTGGTAGTTTTGGTTTCTGGGTAGATGGTAGCTAACTCATGGTAAGAACACTGTTTGGTTAGGTTGTGATCAGTTGATGACATGCTTGTGGTTGATATACTGGTTTTTGTGCAGGTCTGTGGTTGATATACTGGTTTTTGTGCAGGTCTGCTCGGCTGGCTGTACTAGTGCAGGTTTTTTATTAGCAACAGGCAGGGATTTAACAGCGCTTTTTTAGCGCTGTTAAAGGCGACATTTAACAGCGCTAAAAAAGCGCTGTTAAAGGCAACATATAACAGCGCTTTTTTAGCGCTGTTAAAGGTTTCCTTTAACAGCGCTTTTTTAGCGCCATTAAAGGTGACATTTAACAGCGCTTTTTTAGCGCTGTTAAAGGACCCCCCCCCCCCTTATCAGCGCTGAGCTTTACAGCGCTTTTCTAGCGCTGTTAAAGCCCTATTTTAGCGCTGTTATTGCCCGTTTTTGTAGTAGTGGGAATGATGTATACCACACTCGAGAAATCAAGACATAAAAGGAAACATCATAAATCAATAAAATGCATAAAAGGAAACATGAGAAATCGAGAAAATGTTAGGACATGAAAATGTTTGGTGGCAACTATGTGCCACACATGTTACATATACAAATCAATTGTTCCCATATTTCTTCAACACATCAACAATACAACTACTCACGGTCCGATGATGCATCGTCACCCTCTCCACCTCCATATCCACTTTTTGTTGTCACCTGTAAGAACATTATATTGAAAATTAAATACTGTTTCATATTTATATTAAAACTTAAAACCAATGAAAGTTTTCAAACTAAATGATTTTGATTTTTTGTGATTTACCTGCTTACCACCAGTCGACGCACTACCACTGGGGGCATATCTGCTCATCTGCTGATATATATCAGTCATCGCTTTCTGCAAAGCGGATATCTGAGCCCCCTAGTCTTGAACTGTGGTTCGTAGAGAAGCAATCTCCCTCTGAGCATCTTTGGGTATGGACTGACTATAACTAGAAGTAGATTTAGCTGGAATCTTTGGTGGCATTCCAATGACCTCAGATGGTACGGGTCCGAAACCCATCCCACGCACTCTACCAGGATGCTCCTTCCCAAGGACTTTAGCAACTGGGTCATCCTGGGATACTGAGTAGGAGTTCCCAGGATTGGCATCCCATTATTCTTTAATTTTTATCTATAAATAAAATATCAATATATATTAACACAGTAAAAACTAATAATAAGTTATTATAATAAAAAATTGACTTCATAGCCCAACTTCTTTAACAGGCTCATTAACAAAACTTCCATCTGATTTTTTGTGAACATCCAACCACAGTTCAGTTCGGGATGCTTCGTGCCCTAAACTCTTTGACTGCAATAAGGAAAGATAAATCAACAATTCAATATATTAAACATATAATATTGTCTTATAAATATTTAAAATAATTAAAATATTACCAATGTCGTTCGGCTTCTAGAAAAGCTTTTTGAGCCCGCAGTGTGAGGGATGACTTGCAAAGCCCAGTTTGATGAATTCTTTCTTTAGAGATCCTGAAATAAATAAAATGCAATTTAACAGTAATTTATTCAATGTCATCTCCTCTTCATATACATGTATAAATGTAAAATGTGGATAATATAATAATATATATTTCAATACCATCCGTTTATCATCACGATGTCTGTCAAAAAAAATTGTCACTGTTCTTTCAGTACCCCACTGGGTAGCTTCTCATACATTTGTTGCACGGTCAACGAAGTATCGTTGACATCACACCACAATCTCCATTTGAAATCTTTCCATTTCTTACCAATATTTTTCAACGTCCACTTCCATGCTACCACATCAGCAACTGTAAAGTGGAATAACATCTTTATATAGAAATTCATTTTGAACATATTAGTAACATGAAATTCAATTAAACCATAATGTAATAAAATTACCATTATTTGGGAATCAAAAACTTTATTTTTTAGCTTGGAGGAATATGTATCTAATCATCATAAGAAATAGGAAGGGAAATGGGCTCTGCTGCCAGCTGGCCTAAAATCTGGCCAAGTAACCCCACGGCATCATCCGTAGGGACCCCATAAGAATCAAATGGCACGACTATCATCTCGCCATTCATATTCCAAAAATCTAAACTTTTTATGTTTTTTTCCATGGTTGAATTTTTTTCATCTTCAATGAGCAAACAATTAGTATAAACAAAATGCGATAAATTTATTTAATTAAAATTTGTACCTATGACAGAGACACTCCAGTATGTCCGTGATGAACTAGAAAGGGTGTGTCGCCGCCCCACTACTGAGGATCCTGAAGGGGGAGTCGATGACTCGACCTCTAGTGGGACACCCACAGATGGTGTGAGAGATAGTGCATGGGGAGATGGTGTAGGGGTGTAGGCAGCTGGTGCCTCAGATGTCGTGCAGAGGGAGCCAGATGGATCGTCATCTGTCGCAGAACTAGATGAAATAGTGTACCGCTTCCTCCTTGGCATTCCTGACATTTAATCAAATAAAATTATGTTCAGAATATATATTTCAAAGAAATTATGCAGAAAAAAATTAAAAATGATAATACATTCTCAGTACTAACAGAAAAAATATATTTAACAATGATAATGAATGACTGCAGAAATGAAATAAGTGGTTACTTAATGAATAAATAATTGTACATACAATCATTTTCCCCTTCAATCATGTCAGTTTCCTGCTCCATTGCTTCATCCACTTCATTCATCCTTTCTAGACTAATATTTTCAATATCATGATGGACAAATAATTCTGCTTCCTGTTGTTGATGAAATTCAATTTCAGAGGTCAAATATTCCACTTCATCACCCATATCATACAAATATCTTTGTATTAAGTGAACAACTACACTCCACCCTTCATCCACAACATCATTCACATAATATAAAATTTTTGCTTGCGATGCTAAGATATATGGATCATGCAGTTCACGATCACCAACATCCATCAAGAGAGAGAAGTTCACAGAAGTAAATTGCAAGGAATCTCTTTTAACACCTCTGATAATATTGAACCATTTTCATTTGAATAAAACAACAGAAAAATGTCTTTGGTAGTTTAATTCAATAATATCATGTAGATTTCTATAGTATCCCACTTCAGCAAAAGAAAAGATACCACTATTCTGTGTTTTCAAACCCACTTCTCGATCGACTGTACGAAATCTAAAGCCATTCACATTATAAGCGTCGAACTTTCTAACTTGTTTTATAGGACCTCTAGCAAGAAACGTCAAATCTTCTGACAAGTCTGCTCGAGTATCAGTATTCTTGATTTGAAAAAAGAAATATAATTTTATATATTTACAAAATGTATGTGTCAAACTAATATTCGTATTTATTGCAATATTTATAAACTTACATGTCATGCAAACCATTCTACAAGCTATTTATTCACATCTTTCGTTATATATTTCTCATTTCGTGTTCGGCCTCTCATTTGTATCTTTTTTTGTATCCTAAACTCTTCAATAAATAGATCTTCAATTTCACTATTCAGCAGCACATATCTATGTGCCTGTAATAATTCCAATTCTGTCAGTGTCACATTTGAGGTCCTCCCAACTGATCGGCCAATAGCAGGAAATATTTTTGATTTCTGATGCATTTGAGATTGAATTGATGTGTCAACAACATGTCCAACTCAATTAAATCTTATCTCAATATCATCCAAATATCTGGAATAAAAGGTAATACACTCCTCATCCAAATAGCCTTCAGCGATAGAGCCTTCTGGTTGAGCTTTATTTCTCACGTATGCTTTCAAATGCCCAAGATATCTGTGAAATAAAATAATAATATTATGAATTTATTTAAATGCCAAAAATTGTTTACTTAACTGAAAAACATATAAATAAAGTACCTCTTAATTGGATAAATCCATCGATAATGAACGGGGCCTCCTAATTTAACTTCCTCAACCAGATGCACAGTTAAATGCATCATGACAGAAAAAAACGATGGAGGAAAGATCATCTCAATTGCACAAAGGGTCAATAAAAACCTCTCCGGGAGGTTGTCAAGATGAAATGGATGTAGAGATTTCTCACATAATTGCCTGAAAATGTGCAGAATTGGAGTACAACAGCAGTAACGTTTTCAGGTAATAATGTACGCAATGTCAATGGTAGTAACTATTGTAACAAAATATGTGAATCGTGACTTTTCAATCCATGTAACTTACGATTCTTCAAGTCAACACACCTCGAGATGTTACTCAGATACCCATCAGATACCTTCACATTCTTTAAAATTTGAAGGAATGTATCTTTATCCCTATTTTTCATTGCAAAAATGGCCTGAGCATACTTTTCATTCTCATCTGGCCAAAGATCACGTTTTATGTTCATTACTTGTAAGTCTTTGCAAGTATTGAGATGATCCTTCTACTTTCCATGCTCATTATGTAATGTGAAAATAAAATTATCACAAAAATTCTTCTCAATATGCATCACATCAAGATTGTGCCACAACAAATTAAATTCTCAATATGGAAGTTTGAAGAATATACTTTTTTTTCTTCCATTGTTGCGTTCTGATTTCACTTGATGATGCACTTCAGACCCGTTTTCCACTATCATTCAAATAATAAACCTTCCCAAATTTTGTTTCAACATTTTCAAGTTGTATCAATATTTCAGAACCAGTTAAAAACTTTGGAGGTGGTCTACGATCAATGGAACCATTAATTTTTGATCTGTTCAGCTGAAATCTATGAGATGCATCGAGAAATCTTCGATGGCACAAGAAGCACCATTTTCTACTGTGAGGTAGCCGTTTGGGCTCAAAATCAAATTTATAAATGAGACAATCCAAACTCGTGTAAATGTTCCAACCAGATAAATTTCCAAGCCCAGAGAAGTCACTAATGGTCCACATTAAAGCATCATGCATTATTAACATTATTTTAGAAGAAGCATCAAATGTATCAACACCATTGCTCCATAACTCCTGCAATTCGTCAATCAAATGCTGCAAGTATACATCAATATCATTTCCAGGAATTTATTTTCTAGGAATAATCATCGAAATGATAAAAGATTTTTGTTGTATACACATCCATGGAGGCAGATTATAAGGGATCAAAACAACTGGCCAAATGCTATAACTGGTACTCAAAGTCCCAAATGGGTTGAATCCATCGGCAGCCAATCACAATCGAACATTCCTAGGACCAGCTGAGAAATCTAGATGTAATGAATCAAATGTCTTCCATGATTGGGAATCTCATGGATGTCTCATTAACCCGTCATTGTTATTATCTACAGAATGTAACTTCATGTGTTCGGCAGTTTTCGATGACATGAATAATCTTTGCAATCGAGGCTTCAAAGGAAAGTAATGAAAACCTTTGCAGGTGTGTTCCTTTTCTTCTTCTCCATGAAATTATGTTCATTCAGACTTCCAACATCACCCTTTAACTGCCATTTAGAAGAACATTTCTTCTAATTCTATCTACTTAAATCCTCTCCCCAATAAAGCATACAATCATTGGGACACGCATGTATTTTTGTATAATTCAGACCAAGCTTGTTAACAACTTTTTTTCATATCATAAAAAGATTCTAGGATTTTTTCTTCAGGAAATGCATCACGAATCAATGCCAATATCATAGACATTGTCTTATTTGTAATTCCACATAGACATTTGATATGGTATAACTTCAGCAAAAATGAAAGCTTTGAATATTTCAAACACCCACTATACAACTCTTGATTTCCATCGTCAACTAAATTATGAAACACATTTTCCTTAGTGAAGTTTTCTCTTACATTTGGCTCCACAGAATCAAGAGGATCCAATGATATGTTACAATCTTGATCTGCTTGTGTTACAGTATCAAAAACATCACTTGTCACGCTGCAATTTGTAGCACCCTCTTCTGGTTGTTCTGATATGTTTTGATGCTGATAGTGGTGTCTTGAAATACCGAATGCATCATTTATGAGGTTTTTCATTTCATTTTCCATTGTCGACGAACTTGGGACTTCATTCTGTGGATTAACATCAGTGCTCAATCTTTCTTTAACGTTCGATTCTCCATGCCAAATCCAACACAAATATTGACTAGGTAATTTATTCAATATTAAATGTTCATAAACTTCATCTCTCTTCAACCATGTTCTAAATTTACATTTAGGACATGGAAATATTATTCTCCCTTCAACAGATCGATTAGAAATTAAAAAATCTAAGAACTCATTCAAACCCTTAACATACTAAGGTGTGTTCCTCGGTAATGTGATCCAGATTTTATCCATGTATATCACAATGTGCCTACATAATAATAATAAAAATTAAAACACATAGTTACTACTAAATAGAGAAAGAGATTCATATATACGATAGTGTAATATTACAGAAACATAATATAATAAAGATGAGCCCCTGAGTTAGATATGAACCCTCTAGTGTTTGGGGTAGGGGAAGTTTCTTTGGTAAAGAGAAACAGTGTTCTAACAACATGGTAGCTACTTTAACATGAAAACCAAAGCACATTCTTAATTTGGAATAACTACGTGGATATAAAAATCATTCATAAGGTATGAGAAAACATCTATAATATAGTCCATTCATCCAAATGGTTTTCATGGAAATGAATGGTTAAGAAAAATCTGCTGAAATAATAAAAATCGCCAATATAACCAACAATTCCATATTACTCAATTACCACATGGTCAAAACTAAAAGTTATGCTAAACAGTATTCTTATCATATTTCTCCCAAATCTCCAAATTTTTAACCCTTGACTTTTGAAATACTTTATATCATCAAAATATAATATTAGATAACAAAAAGTAACATAAGCATAACTTGGTTGGAATCACAGTTCATGAAAAAAAAAATGTTTCCAATCTTGATGAAAGCATAGAAATAGAAGGATGTAAACTTTTCTTAAAAAGACACGAAATTCACCCTGGAGGATGAACTAAAGATAGTAGAAGATGAGTTTTCTTCGAAAACTTATAAACCATCTATATATGAGTATGAGAAATCCACAGTTTATTTTTGAGTAGATGTGGTTTTTCCTAGAGTTGACATTGATTACAATGAGCTATCCAAGCCATCGGAAGCTGTCGAATCCACTCAAATTAGGTTTTCCAAGCACAAATATTCCTTACATTGAGTTTTTCACTTTGACTACATTATGAGATAAGAACTCACAATATCTATGTCCACATGATTCATTCTTGCTGGGAGAAAAAAAGAGACAAATATAAGGGAATCCATAATCCTACACAATAACACTTGAATTGCATATTTGGAATGCACGTTGACGCATATGTCAGGTTCCCATTAAGAAACAACCATGGTTTTTCATATATTAGTACCCTTGAATTATTCAACATTCACATGAAGTAAATCCTCAACCACCCCTAAGTCATATAAAACCATGCAACCATCTGATGGGAAAATCACTACCACTTCTCAAGGGTTGGCGCTACTTGATACACCTAATAGGGTTCCATTCACTATTGAAGGTGGATCTCATCTCATTTACAAAACCACATAACACCATATAACAATAGAAAAGGGTAACCAATACAAACCAAGGAAGATACTATTGGGTATCATCTCTACCAAAATGGAATCCCATGAATGAACCCTGTCTCCATTGGGGATAAAATCACTTTACCAGAAAGTATGATTGAAAAATAGTCACCATTAGTATAAATTCTCTAGTTGATAAAAGGTATGATAAGGGTCTAAATTAGAATCTATAACTCCAAAAAAATTGACACATAAATAATATCATGACCTGTATCATCCAATATGAAGGTACATGAAGAGAGAACACAAATCATGCCTAAAACCAAACTAGATGTCACCTAAATCATCTATACACATAAACCTATATATATAACTCTTATCACTATGTTATTGACAAGAAACAATCAAATGTGGTGATTGTGGGAGTGTGTCAAAGTGTCATTGATCTCTTACTAATCCTACACCACCAGATTCTTAACCAAAACCAATTCCAAGTAAGTCAATTATCCTATAATAGTAGAGTCTATGACCTCAATGTTAATTCTAATCTAGAGGTTTTAGCACATCATTTCTCTAGAAATTTTCAATAAAAACTATAACCTTATCCTAAATATTGGATACATCCCTACCAGGAATTCTCAACCTAACAACACTCACATGAGGACTCCAACATAGGTGGAGTTTTGTAAGAAAAAACCCCAACCTAAGTTCTCTATAGAGTCTTCATATAAAACTCTGATATCGAATAAATCTATTATAAAAAATGTTTAGGGAAAACCTTATGATGCTTACAAAACTCAACACATTCTTAGATATGGTCATGCAACCCTACAAAGGGTTTAACATCTATGGAACTCAAACTATCCTTAGTATTTTTGGATAGAATATCATCTAGAACAAGGGATTAAATTAAAACCATAACAGATTAATACCATATGAGTTTGAGAAAACATCATCCACTAAAAACTTAGTGTGTTGTGTAGATAAGTTGGTTCTAGGATCACCATATGGTTTGTGGGTTTCCAAAATATATGAATTGCATGAGTTGATGACTCCACTTAATCCTATACCACAAGAGGATTAGTGGCTTCTAAGAATCTAGGAGGCCTCAGCTACTGGAATTCATGTTACATAGTTTGCTTATGGGTAGTCCATCAATGGGAAATATTGTCTTCTTTATGAGAAGTTTTATACTAAAAAAGGGGAGAGAAGCTATCTAAAATAATAGGGAAAGTGTATCTCTTATATAAGTATTTAAATCAACACCTCATCACTTAAATTAAAATTGGAAAAGGGATCAAGCACTGAGATAGTATTTTCACAAACTTAACTCTAAAAAAACTTGTTTTTGTGTGGGTGGAATTATTCATTTGATAGGATGAACCCATAATGATTTGAGCATATCTAAATCAACTAAAATAGTATTTACATGAAATATAATGATTGAGAACTATATGATTCATGTATCAACTTAATTTTACCCTATATATGATGATTTAGAGATTTGGGTTGACTAACAGGTTACCAATGTCTCGGTGAAAGGATACATTTACAACCACACCTACTCTAGCCTCACTGGTATGATAACTAAAATAAAAACCCCATGAAATAACAACATTAAATTCCTAAACTAGTCCTCATGTGAATAATAACTTAAAAATCTATTCCTAGGACTTGAACCAATCTAATTTCACCCTAACATGACCTACCCCACAGAGACCAAAACTAGGATGATGATAAACTAAGTGTGCCAACCAAATCCTAACTCCAATAGGCTATGGAATGGTGAAAAAGACTGAGTAGGAATATCACATAATATATGAGGCCATATCCTATAATAACCGAGGTCATATCCTATAATAACCTTCAATATATATGCATCCTCAATATGAAAAATAACCAAAAATACCTATAATATATATAAATGAACCATTAAAAATTATACAATGCATAATCGGAATAACATATGATAAGTACAACACCATAGGGGAAATAAAATAGGATAAATAGATATAAAAAACACCACACCACTAGGTAAAATAAAATCAAGATAATGGAAGACACCTCCACATAAGAATGGACTAAGGTATCACATAGCTTAAAGTCATCAGATGGGGGCATATATTTTAATGTTTAATTACATGTGGCAAAGATGTTCAACATGTAGTTTCACATCATATGGTGAGGATGAGTATGAGGAAAACTCAATAATACTAATGAGAAAATAGATCCAAACCCCCAAATCCCATGTGATACATGCCCAATGTTGGAAACAAGAGAAATAGAGGGATAACTAGGGTCGCGGGGGGCTGGGGGAAGTGTGGTCGCTAGGGTCGTAGGGTCATGGGGGGACGGGGGAAGTGAGGTCGCTAGGGTCGTGGGGTCGTCGGGGTCGTGGGGTTTGGGGTCGCCGGGGTCTCCGAGGTCATAGGGTCACGGGGGCTGAGGGAAGTGGGGTCGTCGGGGTCGTGGGGTCGTCGGGGTCGCGGGGGGCCGGGGGAAGCGGGGTCGTCAGGGTCGCGGGGTTGTGGGGGGTCAGGGCCTTAGATTTGGATGAATTTATTGTTTGTTCCTTGGAGTGGCAAGAACCACGTGAGGGATGGTAGTCTTGAGGCATGATAAGTGGTGGTGTTCATGGAAATTCATGATGAAATAACTTGGGAGATTAGGTTTTGAGGTTCTACGAACCTTGTGTGGATTGAATTCCTAGACCTCTCTTTGGTGTATTCACATAAAAAAGAGTGGTGGTGTGACTTGAGGGTGATTTGGATCATATATGTGTTAGTGATCATGAGTATAGAATTATGGTTAAATGGGACGATCGAGGATCTGACCATGGAGTTGAACTAAGAGTCAGATTCAGACTTCGGTGTGGGCATTGATTATTTTTGTAATTCCTGGAGTTTTAAGGAATCGTGGTCGGGATATGATAGCGCATTGGTGGGTGGTATTGAGCTCCTTTGGTATAATTCATCCAGAGAAGGACTTACTAGTGTTGATGCATAAAAATTGATGTGGTAAGGTGGAGACCACATCAGAAATGTTGTTCAAGATGCGACTGATGTGGTTTGGGGATCAAACTGGGGTATTTGAAGAATAGTTGATGTGTTTGGGCTTGGTGTTTGGAGTTTCATAGTAGAATCATGTTGGGGATTTGGAGACGAAATGTGGGGTGTTGGTACTATCCTCCAGAACAACATAATAATATAATCAGAATCACATAGGTGGAAATAGATCCCCAGAAGGAATTCTCTCTAAACATTATATTCTGGAACTTGGAAGATTTATATTCATCCAAACCACTACAATAAGTTAGAATAAATTCAATACCATTCACTTCAACACACAAAAGAAATTTATGCAAATTAAAGTAAATGACAGTACGAAAGAACACTTCAGTTTTATGTTGTTTGGATTGAAATTCTGTCTTTTAAGGGAGAAACACTACAACATTCCATTTTACCGAAAAGAAAAGATTACAACTTGTGAGTAACAATCCATGACCTGAGGCATTACTCAGGCATCCCTATAAATTCACTATAGTCTCATATGGTAGTAGGGGATTCCATGCAAATGTATTAAAATTATAAGGGATTCCATGGCTATATATCACAAGTATGAGGTACTCCAGACCTTAGTGATACTATAATTAGGGATGTGATTACCATGTATTACAAGTATAATGGATTCAATGACTAATTATTCTAAGTATTAGGGACACCATGCTCGGGTGTCACAAGTATAAGGGACACAATGCCCGAGTACCACACATATAAGGGATGCTATGCTTGAGTAACACATGTTTGATGGACTCCATGATCGAGTATCAAAAGTATAATGAACTCCATACCTAAGTGTCATAATTCATTATAGTTAATTAGGCCTTATAATCTATCGTCATTATAGTTTAACATGGGAGTATCCTTTTTTATGTAGAAACAGGTGATATGGTCTCATGAAACCCTTCTCATCAAATTCATTATAGTCATTACAATTAAGATTCAAGAAAAAACCACATAGAATGTGGTTTGGTCACCTAAGAATGCACAATACCTAGGGAGATTCCAACTGAACACCTTAAGTTGTTGAAATAGTCGACAGGGATTAAACATAAATAATAACAAAGTGATAATAAGTTTCTCTATCAAGGATAACATATTAAACATGGGTTATGTGTATGTTTAATGAATCGAATGGAAAATAAACCATGAATCTTTATAATTCACAATATAAGGAGACAAGAATTGAGGTAAAATTACTAGAATTCAAACCTTAGGGTTCGTATAGGTCTCTGAGGTCATGGGGGGTTGGGGGAAGTGGGGTCGCCAGGGTCGCGGGGTCTTTGGGGTCGTCGGGGGTCGGGGTCGCCGGGGTCGCGGGGTCGCCAGGGTCGCGGGGTCGCTGGGTTCACGGGGTTGCCGGGGTCGCGGGGTCGCCAGGGTCGCGGGGTCACCGGGGTCGCAGGGGGGCTGGGGTCGCGGGGGAAGTGGGGGCTGGGGGAAGCGGGGTCACAGGGTGAGAAGGGGGTCGGGGTGGGGGGGGGGGGGAAGGGTCGGAAGTGTAAAGAAAATATTGTTTCACAATGATTTATTATAAAACGTCGCGAAACCATTTTAAAAAAGGGTTTAGCAGAGGTTCCCAAAACCGCCGCTAAAACCCCGCTGCTAAATTCAATTTTTGTTGTAGTGTTTTTTAGTTTGGATGATCATATTTTCTGAAGAGTCTCTTTGAGTCTACGGATGAAGGTACCGGGGTGCTCAATTGAAGCCGGTGGGTCGGGAATTTAAATTTTTTCATCACCAGAGTGATGAAACATCATTGAATATGGAGATCCGTCCCCGGTACGGTCCAAGGATCCCGTGTGATTTTATTAGAGCACAAAAATAAAATTAAAGAATACCTCATTCTGATTTGATGCATACAATTCCATCATAAGTTTCTAGCATCTGTTGCATAATGGATCTAATTATGAATCCCTCTAGATCATCTATACACACTTATCAAATCTGTGTGCAATCTAATCATCAAATTTTGGGGGCTAGCGTGGAGCTCCAATGATCACTTCGACGCAGCGATGATCACCATGATTCTCTACCTTCAATCCGAGAAGATGAACTTGGATCATTAGCTTGATTTAGTGATTCTTTTTCTAATAATTAAGAGTATAGAGATGCTATCAATTCCAATTGAATGAATAGTTTTTTGGGAAGATCTTCTCTCCACTTATATAGCGGATATTCATATTACCCGATTAGGGTTCTCTACCCCTATGCAATAAACATCCACTATATAAGTATTATAAATAATTAATTATGATGAAATAAACTGCATCATAAATATTATTTATATTTTATCACATACCTGTAATATGTATAATATATTACATGATAATCCTGAGCAATTAACTCGACTCGTAACACCTGAAAATATTAAATGAACCTTGAATATTATAACAATATTTGTTCATAAAATATTAATCCTTGTATTTACTTAATCACTTGTAAATACATGTAATAAATAAATTCAATCCAATTATTATTTACCTAAATAATAATAAATTTATTTATTTATTGGTGATCGATTGAACATGGATAACACTCGAACCTCGTGGTGGGGCCCACCATGTCCTATATTCCTATTCAAAAGAATAGGTAAGATTCTCAAACGCGCTATTGTGTGTGACCCTCTTTGCCCTTATCTCAATAGCAGTGAATAAAATTCACAGACCAAGAGTGGAGTCTAGAAACCCATCATTTCCCCTAAAGAGATAAAAATAAGTCATAGAAATGACAACCAAACTATGAACGCACTTTGTGTAATGTAGTCTCTTTGTCATATGATATCACATAAAGTAGGATGTACACTTGTGTCATTATCCTTTTCTTGATTTATTATTTTTTGATCTAACTATATGGACTTACCTTCGACTACCATGGAAATGGATTTATGAAGGTACTACCATCCTAATCAACCAGGCTCGAGATATCTATTCTTCAACTTAGAAGCAACAAATCGTATCTTAATCATTCAATCAATTTCATACCACCAATGACATACCCAACACAAACTACCTCACCCTGACTTCATTGTTATGGTTTTTTTCTTACATCAAATTACGCAATCAAATGGTACACGTTGATAATTATCACAAGTGAGGAGACCAATACACATGTCTATAGATAAAAACAACCAATGAAAACTGAAACATGTGGTGTTCCTATCAGTGGTTCAGTCCTCATGATATCAACTACTAGAGTTCACTAAGTAAAAACTTCCTGAGAAGACCCCTTGATTCTTATAAGCCCCTAAAACCAGATAGTTTCACATCATCTGTGTCATGTTAGTATGATGTATCTAGACCATAGGACATTACTTTAAGATTACGGTCATAGTATCTCTCGGTTCTCATTATAGCATGGTATCTGCTATAACCCTTTGATACGACACGTAATCTATGGACATTACCATAAATATAGTGCATGTAAGAGTATTAACACTATTATGAAAAGATAAACACATGTATATATAACAAACTATATACATGCAGTGGTAATCAAAGTACATAAAAATTTGGTTCTAGAGAACCCACTTTCAACACTCCCACTTGCACTAGAGAGAACTGCTAAAAGGTCTCAATCTGCTAGCTCTCACATGATAATCATGACTCTACTGAGATATGAATTTAGTCTAGGGGTCTTCCACGTTTTCCTATGAGTCTACTCTACTAACTGCAACTTCACCTGAAGATATAAAACTTTTGAAGCATATACTCTGTCATCTGGTGTGACCTAGGGTCTTTGGAAAGAACCATTGCAACAATATTATCATAATAAACTAGAACAGGTTTTGCACTGCTAGGCACAACACCAATGTATAAGACAAAGCTTCATATCCAGACTACTTCCTTTTTTGTATCAAACGCCACTATATACTCAGATTCTACTATAGAATTGATGACCATATATTGCTTTGAGCTTCTCCATCTCACTTCACAACTATTTGGGAAAAAAATATAGCCTCACTATGATTTCATATCATCATGATCTATCAAGAAACTAGCATCAGTGTATCCTCTCACTACTAGTTCATCATCTTCTCTATACATAAAGAACATTTCTTTGTATGCCTCAAGTACTTCAGAATATTTTTAATAGCTTCTTAATGCAGGTATCATGGATTATCTTAATATCTGCCCACCATGCTTAAATCAAAGGCAAAATAAAACCTAGTACATATCATGGAATACATGATAGAACCCACTAAAGAGGCATAAAATATTCTACAAATTCTATCAATATCCTCATGTATTTGTGAACACATTTTCTTAGAGATATTGATACCATGTGACATGGAAACATCCCTATCTTGGATTATATCATATTGTACCTTTTGAGTATCTTTTCAATATATGTTCTTTAACTTAGCTCAAGAAGCCTCTGATATCTATCTCGACAGATCTTGATCCCTAGAATATAGGAAGCTTCACCTAAGTCTTTCATGGAGAAGTATTCATTTAACCAAGTCATAACTGACTGTAATACTTCCACTTCATTTACCATAATTAATATGTTATAAACATATAATACTAGGAAAATGATGGAATTCTCATTAACCTTCTTATGGACACAAGGCTCACTTTCATCTTTGACAAACCAAATTCTCTTTTGGCCTCATCAAAATGAACATTCCATGATTGTGTTGTCTGCTTCAACCCATAAATGGATCTCTACAACTTTCACACCTTATTATCATTCTTTGACTTAACAAACCCTTCGGGTTGAGTCATATAGATGTATTCAACCAACTTCTCATTTATAAAATTGGTTTTGAAATCCAATTTCCCAATCTCAGAATCATGGAAGGATTCTATTGCATACAATATTTTTATGGATTTCAGCATTTCTACCGGTGAGAAGGTTTCATCATAGTCTATGACTTAACATTGTCTAAAAATATTTTCTACCAGTCTTTCCTTATAGGTATTAACCTTACCATCCATGTCTATATTTTTCTTGAATATCCATTTTAACACAATGGGTTTTACATCAGCTGGGGTGTCTACCAAAATCCAAACTTGATTTTAGTACATGAACTCCATCTCAGATTTCTTGGCATCTTTCCATTTAGCATAATCCTTTCCTTCTACTATATCCTTGTAGGTTATAGGTTCATCATCCTCAAATAGTAATGTGTCTCCTGACTCGATGACAATAAAACCATAAATCATGGGTAATCGAACCTCCCGAGTAGACCTACATAGTACTTATGTCTCTATAACCTCCTAATCTCCCATTGTCTCTTCTGAAGATAGTTCACGAACCAACTCTTGTGCATCTAGAGCATTAACTTCATTGAAGTCAATCTGGATCCCACTATTTCCATTGGAAATGTGTTCCCTTTCAATAAATATGGATGGTATTACCATAATCACTTTTCTATCATAAGGTTTATATAGATAATATCCTTTGGTTTCAATAAGATAGTCTATAAAGATGAACTTCATGCTTCTGGATGCTAATTTGTCATTTGGTATAGTCTTGAAAAAATCCTTGTACCCCTATACACATAAGTGTGAAAGATTGGGTTTCTTTCCACACTATAACTCAAATGGAATCTCATCCACATTTTATTTGCTACTCGATTAAGGGTATATATCGTTGTCTGCAAGGTGTGTCCTCAAAAGGATAATGGAAGAGTCACATGACTCATCACTGATCTGACTATGTCTATCAAGGTCATATTCATATTTTCACTAACACCATTCCACAGTGTTGTATAAGGAGGAGTGAGTCGGGACACTATCCCACACTCCTTGAAGTGATCAATGAAATCTTAGTTAAGATACTCACTGCCACAGTTTGAGAGGAGTGCCTTAATTTTCATACCAATCTGGTTTTCTACTTCATTTTTGGTATTCTTTAAATGACTGAAATAAATATGACTTATACCTCATTAAGTAGATATAGCCTTACCTACTGTAGTCATCAATAAAAGTAATGAAGTATGAAAACTCACCCCTTTCCTCTATTGTAAATGGACCACATATGTCATTATGAATTAATTCCAGTAGTTCGTTGGCTCTTTCTCCCTTCCTAGAGAAGGGTGCTTTTGTCATTTTACCTTGTAAACAAGTGTGACATACATCCAAGGGTTTTAACTGAACCAAGTATAAATACCATGCTTTATGTGATTTCTATAATCACTTCTCGTTTACATGACCTAGTCTTAAGTTCCATACGAGTGTGTTAAATGATTCATGTTTACTGGTTTTGTCATTGATTTCCATTATCAGGTTTTCAAATTCAAGTATATATAATCCATTGTTAAGATGTGTCATGAAATAACACTTGTTATTCTTATAAAAGGGACAACATTTATTTCTGAACTTGAAATAAAATCTCATTGTGTCCAAACTTGACATTGAGATTATGCTCCTAGTTATAGAGGGTACATAATAAAAAAAATCAATACAAGAACTAAACTGATGGGAAAAGTAAGTTGATAATCTCCCACTGCCATGGATTCTAGACAAACACCATTTTAAGCTTGCAGATCAACTTCACCTTTTTCAATATTCTTGAATCTACTTGGTTTCAGTATATGAATACATATGTGTGAGACACATGTCGTATCCAATACACAACTTGTAGATAATAAAAGATTTAATTCAATGACAAAAATACCTAAAGTAGAAGCGTCAACTTGCTTCTTCTTCACATATCAACAATTTTTATTCCAATGGCCTTTCATGCTACATAAAAAGCAAGAAGCTTCTTACCCATTACCTTTCCTCTCAATCCTTGGATTTTTGGAAGGACAGTGCATTGGTGTCTTCGGCATGGACTTGGCCTTAACAAAATTTTTCTTGCACTTCCTCCTCTTGTTCACCATAAGTACTATAGAATTGGTGTTCTTCATATCCTTATCATATTGGAAAACTAAATTCAATAGATCAAGGAGTGACTTAGATGAGCTATGAATGTTATAATTAATAATAAAAATCGAAAACCTAGGTGGTAAAAAATAAAGAATGAGATCAGTTGCTAATTCTTGATTCAATTTGAACCTAAGGGCTTCAAGCCTCTCAATGTACCCGGTCATCTTGAGTACATGAGGTCATGCTTGATTCCCTTCTGCAAGACTGCACCTATTAAGGGAACTGGATATCTCATACCTTTCCTACCTTTCTCCCTACTGATATAATTCTTAGAGACGAGTCAACATCTTTTTGGCATCCTCATCCTCATTAATTTTCTACAATTGAATGGACATAGATGAAAACAAGATGCACTGGACATCTTGTGTATCATATGTATACTTTTTCTATTTTTCTTTATCCATCTTGCTTTCTCCTTGAGGAGTATTAGCCGAAACTGATGATTCCAGAACATAAATCTTCCTTTCTTGGTGTAGTACTATGAGCAAGCACATGTACCACTCCAATAAGATATGGTCAGTCATGATATTTTTTTATCCAAAATTGATTTTAGTGATAATTTACTTATGTTTGGGGTGATTTCCATTTTATATCTACAACAAATAAATTTTAGTAGTCATTACTTTATATTGATTACCCTTTAGACATTTATGATCAATTCATTATTATATCATTTAAATGTCTCCCACTCTTTTATCGAATCTTAATAGCTCTCAATATGAGATTTGATATACTCTGTCGCTTGAGTATTCTAGTGGTATGAGGCACTCTCAAATCTGACTAACGAGCACCTCGAACACCCGATTTTTCTCAAATTTGAGTTATGGAAGGCTTTATGACTTGATATATCTTTGAGGGGTTTTATTATATATTTAAGAATGTGAACCATTTATATTAATATTTTATATCTAGTTTTTCGCACTCACAACTGAACATGTAATAGAAAAACATGTCAAATTTTATGCATTTTATCTTGATTATTATTTTATGCGATCACACAATAATCATGCACTAGTATAAAATTACAAAAAAACACAAAAGAAATAAATTCTTCCTGAC
Organism: Viscum album; assembly: GCA_963277665.1. Taxonomy (NCBI): domain Eukaryota; kingdom Viridiplantae; phylum Streptophyta; class Magnoliopsida; order Santalales; family Viscaceae; genus Viscum; species Viscum album. The sequence continues at coordinate 611,709,902 of OY728163.1, read as the reverse complement.
TGGTCTTGATATTCTAAATATGATTGATCCATAATGGATCAATCTTGACCTATGGGGCTTCATACCTGAGTCGACTCCTGACTCATATCATAGCTTTTCCCCAATGCAATGTATTCACCTCTTGTCTAGATTACTACCTCAACTTGGAGGGGTCTACATCTTAGAGTGTCATTGTCTAGGTACAAATATATTTGAACGCAGGCAAGTAGGTCTAGGGGTGTAATGTATAACATATGCATTGGATCCGCAGGACCTTATAGAGATTTGAATGAAAAACAAAACAATGTGAAAAACGTCAATTAATTGCCAACTTATTACAATCATTGCACGCTATAAACAAATAATTAAATATTACAGACATGCACAGGTCGGTCACTAGGACAAGACCAGTCGGTATAATAAATAAATGCGCGATAAAAATAATTAAATTGTGATAAATTTAAACAGTACTAGGGTATTGAAATAAATTAAATAAAATTAAATAATTTCAAATAATTTATTTTATTTGGTTGCTGCTTTAATTTGATTTTAAAATCAAAAATTAAATTGAAAAAATAATTAAATTTACTACTTAAATGAAATTAATATTTTGGATTACTAAAAATTAAAACCAAAATTAATTTTAATTAATTTAATTGAAAATTAAAAATAAATTAATCAAGTTAATTTATTATGATTATTAATTTCAATCGGACCCCAAAGTCAAAGCCCTTTGCATACTAGGCAAGAGCCCCAGTGACCCAATTGGGCCTAACAAACCCCGTACATGGGTATTATGCCCCAGAAAGGCCTACCCAAACGGGTTTTGGGTCGGGCAGACCTGCCTTGGATCATGAAAGAAAAAACATGGTCCTACATAACCTATGGAAAATAGGATAGTGTACCTCCATCCTGATAATAAACGCACATGGGGGCCCAGAATGCAATCAGTGCGGTGCAGGGCGGGTGCGGTGGGTTGTCCGGTGAGTTAGCCTGGACAAGGAGCACTGGCGGTCGATAGCGAGGGCTGGGTAGACAGAGGGCAGTGAACGGGGTCATCTGGGAGGCCAGAGGTGAGCGACACCGGTGGGATGTGTCCTTCACGACAGAATGTGGAAGACTCGGCTTCCTGTGAAGAAAGCATGGTTGGGGATGGAGAGGAGGCGACCCGCAGTTCGGCTGCTCGAACGCGAAGATAAGGAAGGGAGGTAGCTGAGGTAGGAGGTGGGTGTCGGCGCATATGGCCTCAACCGAGGAAGGAGAGGGGTCTCACTCGTGCACCAAGTGAGGGGTGGGGAGGGATGTAGCATAGCAGGGTAGGTCTAGAGAAGGGGGCCCAACCGCGTGGGAGAAGACCCGGATAGGTCTTGGTCCACCCTCCTCAATTTTTTTATTATACTTTCCATCTTTCTAATGTTTATTAGACCTTAAGAAAAACAAACATAAAATTTTGTTTTATTGAGAAAAACAAATATAAAATATTTTATTCACTCTTGATTGAAAAATGGGTCACCACCAAAGGAACTCTGGTGACCTGATTCTCATAAATACAAGAACACTAATATATATATATATATATATAACAAGTTCTCCAAAAAAATAAATTAAAATACAAAACATTAAATCTGAAAAACACCATTGTGATTCATAAAAAAATATTAGATGGCCATAACTTGGCCATTTTGAATTGGATCGGTGGTCGGATTGGTTGGAAATGGTTTAACACCATCTAATTAAAATTTAATGAAATTTAATTTATCTTGACACATAAAAACCACACATTTCTCAGATACCGGTTAAAGTTATCAGGGCCCTCAGCAGAAGATGGTGTGCCAAGAATTTAATTTTTTCATCACTGGAGTGACAAAACATTGTCAACTTTGGCGATCCGGCCCCGATATGGTCCGAGGATCTCATGTGATTTTATCGGATCACAGAAATAAAACGAACGAACACATCATTCCAACTTTAGTCACACAGGTCCGTCACAAGCTGTCAACGTATGTTGCACGAAGGATCCGATATTGAATCCCTCTAGATCATCTACACACGTTTTTCAAATCTGCGCGTGCTCTGTTCATCAGATTCTGGGTGCTAGCACAAAGCTCCGACGATCACTTCAACAGAGTGATGATCACCACGATCCTCTGTCTTCAATCCGAGAAGACGAACTTGGATCATTTGCTCAATTGAGTGATTCTCTCTCAAGGAATCATGAGGAGAGGGAAGCTCACAGTTCCAAGGGAATGAATAGTATGATGGGAAGATATTATTTCCACTTATCTAGTGGATATTCAAATTACCCAATTAGTGTACTTGACCTCCGTGCAATAAACTTCCACTAAATAAGTATTATAAATAATTAATAATGAATAACTAAACTGTGTCATAAATATTATTTATATTTTATCACATATCTGTAATATATATAATATATTATGTGATAATCTCAAGCCAATAACTCGACTCATAACTCCTTAAAATATTAAACAGACCTGGAATATTATAATAATATTCATTTATATAATATTAATTCTTGTATTTACTTAATCACTTGTAAATACATGTGATAAATAAATTCAACCCAGTTATTCTTTGATTGAATAAAAATGAATTTATTTACTTATTGGTGATCTATAGAACATGGATAACAATCATACCATGTGGTGGCGCCCACCATGTCCTATATTCCTATTCCAAAGAATATGAAAAATTCTCGAATGTATTATTTTGTTTGACCCTCTAGGACCTTATCTCAATAGCAATGAATAAAATTCACAAATCAAGAGCAGAATCTAGCAACTCATTAAGACCCCTAAAGAGATTAGGATAAGTCATAGAAATGACAACCAATATATGAACATGCACTATGTAATATAGTTTCTTTGTGTCATACAATATCTCATAAAGAAAGAGGCACACTTGTTTCATCATCCTATTCTTAATTTATTATTTTTTTATCTAGCCAAACGGACTTACCATCAACTACTATTTCACCCGAATATGGTTTGTAACCTGTGGAAGAGATGGTCTGGGGTCAGGAACGAAATGGTCTGATAGGGACTAGGTGGTCTATCCTCTTTATTCTATGAAGGAGGTTTCGTAGTCAAGTCATTTGTATAGGGTTACCATTTTGTTTCCACTAATGGCGCATTTGTGGCCTAGATGGTATATTATAGGGAGTTGAATGGTGTGAAATCACTAATGTTGGGTACAAGGTCTTCAGATAGTCTTCAACAGGTTTATTCGTGGAGCTGGAAATGTCCAATGACTCTCTTATCTATGATTCATGGACCTACTTTACAAAGGCAGTCACTTGTCGGGTAACTCGGCCAACAACACTTGATAACTCACATTGGTTGAGAGGATGAGAACTCAAGATCATCACACCCTTTTAGGGGGGGGGGAACTATTTCATATTCTAGGACACTCTTATAGATTTAAGTCATGTTCATATGTTCATGAATCCTTGGTTCATTCCCAAGCGTTTGTTCGCGGATTAACCCTAGGTAAGATCAATCATAAATATGCATGGGTTCAGAATCATCTGTATGTATATGAGGTACTCCATCAATGAGGATATTTGTATATATCTGAGGTTCTTCATCAATGTTACCCATTTGTGGACAGATCAGAAATTCCTTAGTCATTTACCGAGACAATGCTGTTTTAAGCCACATGATGAGACGCTATGGAGTTTATCATCATCCAGGGGGTGGAAATTATTTTGATGTTGGGATCGAACCCATAAGATGGGTTTCCTACATATCCTCATGAGAGGAATCATAACCCATGTAGTTTTCTCCAACTTAACTGGACACATCACCTTTTAAGGTCGTGTGACGAGGACCCAACCATGCAGTTTAACATCATGCGACAAGGATGCCTAGGTGAAAGTTTCCTAGTCAAGATTTGATGTTGGACTTACACTGAGGCGACCCAAGGGACCCAGAAGAGATTTGGTATTCTATTCGGACATGACCCTATTAGGTATGTGCCCGAGGAACATTAGGGTAGATTTGGGAGTTGGGGTTGGACCTCAAGGAGGCTTCTTACGTATCCCAGATAGTTGGTAATAAAATCCCACATAGTTCGATAGCCCATGTAGTTTAACATCATGCGATGAGGATGAGAGTGAATCGTTGTGAAAATGACAGAATGGATGTGATAGGTGAAGTATTAGTCTTGAACCTCGAGGAGGTTTCTTATGCATCCAAATTATTTGGGAATCAAAGTCCACGTACTTCTGAAAGATTGAGATTTATACTTTCAAAGGAATCTCGTTAAAGGAGGCGTGATTGGGGATTATGCATGGGAGATGCCCCTTTGTTTTATGTTTGGGGCTTATATCTATGTAGAAGTCCCATTTGATGTTTGGGATAGTGTGAATTTCATGATCGCCACTAATCTATAAGCCCATGTGAGTCATGCTCGATGTGAGAAACAAGAGGAAGTAGTAGATCTGATGATCGCACAACCCTCCCCATCCACTAATGGATGGTACTAGATCTCAAAGGGGGAGAAAGAGGGGCTTTGAGTGTGCATGTTTCCTCTATTGTTTTCGTATCAAGGATAGTCACGTTTAGTGATCTATCTGAATATGTACCATGATGAGGTGAAAAAAAGTAATAGTGTCGCATTTCACAAGAAAGTCTAGGGGCATACCTCAAGAGGAGTGCCTTGAAATGGGTTCTCGGAAAGGGGAGGAGCATCGTTCCTCGTCAAAAGGAAATTCAAGCATGATATCCTCTATTTAATATTGTCCTGAATCAAAGGGAATTTACAGTAATTCCACTTAATCACTAGAATGGGAGGATTATATGAGTATCCCAAGGTCATAACTTAGGTTACCATGGGAATGTAAACTTAGGTGAATTTTGAGGTTCCACATTACTATGTGGATTACACACGCGACTCCTCTTACCATGGGTATCTAAACTCAACAGGGCATGTTGATACACCTAATGGTCTCATCATACATTTTTGGTGGATTTGGGAGAGGCTCCAACCTGATTCTGTTGGACTGGATCGCGGAGGTGTTGTGGATGATATGACGAAAACGGAAGGAAATGATTGGAGTTGGAGGATAGATCTCCCTAAGATACCCCATTCTGCATAGCATATCCTAATACGGGATGGGTTTTCCTCCGTATATCATGTTTCTATCTGGGTAAGTGGATTGTTTGCATACCATGGTGGTATACGGGCCAGGGTGTGATCCGCCTAGTGCTTTTCTATGTGGGTCTAGGTTCCATCCGCATAGAGATTTGCTATGCGGGGTTGAGTTCCATCTGTGTAGCCATTTTCTATGCAGTGTAGGGTTCCGCCTGTATAGCTCCTTTCAATGAGGGATTCCTAATTGCAAAGGGGTCATTGGTTCTTTGCCTTGCAGGAAGTATATCTACAAAGGATGTGGGGTTTGCGATCTACCAATTGGTTTAGTTTTTCTTCCTTAATGTTATGTGGTGGGTTTTACCTATGGGGAATCATCGAAAGAGTCTGTATTTTACAGTGATCCCTTCTTCTATGCCTTTGTCGATCAATAAAACTCTTTTTTGGTTTCCATAGGTGTTCTTTTATAGAGAGGTAGAGTGGGCCGCAAAATGACTTTTACAGAATCTCATGGAGGACTTAGTCAGCAGGTGGCCTTTGCGATCGCCGAAATCCCCACTAGGATCCACAAACTACTTTGTTTCTTTTGCAGAAGCCAGTGACACCACCTTTACCTGTGAATGACTTAATTCTGGGGAGATCGTTTTTAGGGGTAAATATCACCACCCCTTTTCACAAACGACTTTATGTCGTTCATGGGCTTCGCTGGATCCACCCCTTACGCGGACTGTTTCTGTTCATGGGGCTTTTGCGGAGCGGTGGACCTCCATATAGACCAGAAGTCTGCAAAGGAATCCTTACTTTTCAATGCTACTTCCTTTTTAATTTTTCATATTCTAAACATTTTTCCTCCAACTCTTCCTTTGATTTATTTTTTTTCCTTTTTGAAACCGATGAAAGTGTTTCGTCTTCTATGAGGAATTTTCAGGACCCAACAAATGACCCCATTGGAATGGGCTATGATAGGATGAAGAGGAGGCTATTCTGATGTAGAAAGTAGTCCTAATTTAAACTAGTTTTCGGTACACCTATGGACACATAAGAGGGGACCACACCTATATATAGGGGGACTAGCTCATTTTTTTCACTGTGTTTCCCAATTAATTCAACGCTCTCATGAACTCTCGACTGCGTATGGCTTCTACATATGACATACTTTGAGGTTCTCTTTGTCCACAAATGGGGAAACTTCACCCATGAACTAAATGACTTAAACCGAAAAGGGTGAGATCCAAGTTCCTCATAGTGGAAAATACGTCATGGACGAATCATTACATGAACTGTTGCTTTGTTGTCCAATGCTTTGTGGGCCAACATTTCGTAGATCGATGGTTTTTGGGCTGATGGTTTCCACAAATCATCATTATATTGACCAACATTTCAGTTCTCTAATTTTTATAATTACTTTATGTGGGAATTTATTATAGGTATAATAATATTGGCACTAATTATTACTTCAATGAATGTGACTAGAAGAAGAGCTTATATGGAACAGAATGTTAAAGACGATCTCTGGTCTTATGTTATCACTCTGTAGAGAAATCTGAAATATCTCCTTTCATAAGGAATTATAGCCTACCTATTTTCTATTCAATTCCAATTTTATAACTTCGATGCTCCAAGATGACGCTCATCTGCCACTGGTTGGCCAAAACATATTTATTGTTCATCTCGAGATGTATCACGAGTGCAATCGAGAAACAATTTCAACCAAGGGGGGGGGGATCATATCTTATTTGGGCTAATAAGATGTGTTCATCCTAAATAGATCCATGCGGATGCAAAGTAATCGATATAGTCATAATATATCCCTGGAATTTATCATCCAGGATTATTCGTCCATTTTCAACCTTTCGTAGGGTAATCCCAATGGAGGGAGTAGCTCTAAATATGATTTGTGATCTAGAGGGTTCTTCTCTGATGAATGGGATTGGGCATTCTGGGTTCACCAAAACTTATTGGAATTCCCCAAATAGTTGGAGGCTATAAATTTACACCAAGAAGTATGGGTTTCTCAGTTTGTAATTTATTCACCATGTGAGATGCTGCCTGAACTGCTCAGTTGCTGGTGTTCAAGCACCAACACCTTCCACTTATCTCATGGTGAAGTGAGAATTAGTTTGTGGGATATCTATCAGGTAGGGGTACTTACCATCCTTGGTAATATTTATGACGAGCCCTTGTCGGTAGCCAATTTTTGGGAGAATTTTGAGAAAGTATATCCACTAGTGAGAGATCTTCTGGTCACAACCGAGAGATTTCTTGGTCAACCCCTTCATGCTCGTTCCAACATTCCACTTGAAGATTCGATAAAACCGTTTTTTTCAGTGAATATACTGAGACCGAAAGTCCGTTGTAGCTGGACGCATCAAGCCTAACATTCACGATGCATTCCAGGCTCATATTGTGCTACCCTTGAGGCAAACTAATACACCTCATGTGGTTATGAGGTTCAATTAGATGTGTCACCTGTGATTAGACTAGCAGGTTTCTTTACCATGTTCCTGATTAGATTTCTTTCCCCCTCCCATGACACCTATAGTGGTGTCAGAGTTTGCACCTTGATGATGGAAGTGGAATTGGCCAAAGGACATTCTATCAATTTAGCCATCTCCACCCTTGATCGTATTTACGAATTACTGGGGCAGATACAGGAAAGAAGATCTTGGCATCATCTTAACATATTGTTTGAATTGTTATATGAATTGATGTTAGATCATTTACCTTTCTATGAGTAGTGGCATGCCATAATGGTTCCTCATTCTGATTTTCATCCAGACCTACTCAACATCACTGATGTTCTTCATAAATATTTGGATGTTGAAAAAATGATTGAACTATTGAGTGAGTTTTCTCGATTTTCTTTTTCACCTCACCCTGCACCTCATGGAGTAGTGGTAGATGATGGAAGGGGTCTTTGGAAGCACGTTCCTATATCATTATGCTTTAGGATGTAATCTTAACCACCTGCATAGATGGAGTAATCATAGGTGGTCCCTAAATCCCTTATAGGTTTTCTAGGCAATTTGGATGCCTATATAAAATTGTATTCTTCCCAGCTACTCAGGTTAATAGGTAATATCACCCAATAATCCTTCACCAATTATGGTTTATGATGATGCATAAAGATTCTGGTATGCAAGTACTTATTCCCCACATGGAATATTCAACACTATCATGGGAGTATGCTTAAATATGGGTGGATTGATATCCTAATGGAGTATTATCAAGGTCGGTTCAACAAGTTCAGAGAACATTGGATGCTTCCAGTCATCTACCATCTATGCCATCTTCCTCCAATCCTACTGTAAGAAGGTGTTCTATTCTTCATTGCATGCATTCTGAGGGAAATTCATCCACACATCCTATCTCTTTGAAGATTGACTCAGACCCTATATCTTTGACTAACGTGGTATGTGGTCCTACTGAGGCCGGACTAAGTGGGATGTCACCATGAATCCCTTAAATTATAGTCAATACCATATTCTTAGATTCAAAGATTGAACCACCTATATAGGGGAAAGGTTCTCTCTCCTGGGTAACTAAACCTAGGGAGACTCCCTCTCCTAATATTTCACTTCCCGATTATGTACCTGTTACAGTAGAGGAGCAAAACCAAGGTCCCAATACAGTTAGGGAATACCAGGTTGTGAGGAGACAGGCTTGGTGTCAAATTTGTTCTATCAATACAAAAACTCCCCAAGAAGAATTTTATAATGAAGAGGACACCCTTTGATGATTGTTCATTGATTTGGGATTAGGTGGATTTAACTATTAGAACTTGAAACTTCTCATGTACCAAATAATCATAGCTCAAGAGGATCTAGCTTCTCGTGAAGGAAAACTTGTTCAGTTCAACTCCTCTCATCATATAATAAAGACCTTTCAGGATATTACCAAGAAGTTGCACTGTAATTCCCTGACCCCAGTTTCCCAGAGCTAGTGCATTATTTATAACATTGGCATATTTACAAGAAAGTCATATACCTAAGGAACGAATTGATTTAGTAGTTTTGGAAAACCAGATACATACATAAGTTCAACATTATAACTTGAAATGAAATATAATATAGAAATTTATTTTAAAACATCCATAAATCCTAGGTTACCTCGGTAGGTCATTTATAATTTACTTCTTCACAACCTGGGAAAATAAAACATAAGAAATGGGTGAGATCAGATACTTAGTAAGGGTAATCAATACAACAGAAGATATCTTAAACAAAAACATTAGACATGATGAATAAAAAAAAACACATGCCTTTAAAAATTATTTTGAACATAATATGGCAGGAATAAGGGATAAATAAATAATGTCATAGTAAAGAATAATTATGGGTATTCTACTAGAAAAATAACCTCATGGACTATAAATTATTTTTTTAATAATGAGGTAAATGCATAATGCTAGAAATTATGAAATATACCATCAAGGCCTTGGACAAGACATCTGAAAATGATTAAGTCCTCGACCAAAACCATAACTGAAAATGGGAAAGGCCTTGGACAAGTCCATACCTGTTTTGTCTCATGAGACCTACCGATGCATCGCAGGGATATAGCTGGCCCCACCCATCACTTAATAAGTCCAATGAATTCCTAATATAAATGGGTATAAACTTAAGCAATATATATATATATATATATATATATATATTCATATAAAAACTAACATATGAAATGTAAATAACTTTCCCCAGACATAAACACTAACCATTCAGAGTAATAGGGTGAATGGTTTCAAGATAGAACATTTATAGTCAAAAAATCATAAACCATTCAATAAAATATGGTAGATGGTATCATAAAAAACTAGTCTCAATTATAAATAATATTCAATAATAGTGTTTAAATAGATAAAATTACTCTTATAAAATCATCAATTAATTCTTGAGATAAATACTCTTTTACTTTGAAAAGAAGTGTTCTTTTGGAAAAATATTTGTATAACACCAGAAGTGAAATAATATAGTTTTATCAAAATAAAATGAGTTATTTTAGAAAAATAATGGTGGCTAAAAACAAATTATATAGTGTACTTGAACATAGGTAAAAATTTGAGAAGTTCCCTTGAAACGGGTTTGTATTTCAGAAATAATTTTTGAAAGATACTTTTAAAGCATGTAACTCCTCATAAAATAAAGAAATATTATGGTTGGTACACATATATACAACATTCAAACAGAATTTATGAGGATTAAATAAAAATAAATAAGAATTTAATTAAGGTAAGTAGAGGATAAGAGTAACCCAAATAAGAATGGAGGTTCGGGTAGAAAATCCTTACCTTATGTCTGAATGTATTCTGCACTTGGTCTTATGTCCAAGATAATAAAATTAAATATATTAATTAAAAAATTAATAACCTTATATACATATATTTTATTCATTAAATTTTTATTACTTTCATTTATTTCCTTATTGATAAGTTATAAGATTGAATTTTGTCGTTTTGGAGTGTTCGTTTCCTTGATTTCATGATCGGTTTGCTTGATTATAATAGTATAGAAGTTCATGTAAAATGAGAATTGAAGTCTATAATTGAATTTATACGTTATTAATTATCATACATAAGGTTAAATGTTCATATAAGTCATTTTGATATTTTGGGTGAGGATGAATCATTAGATAAAACTTTAATGATAATCGCTTGGATTATTTTGAGCGGTTTTGCTCACTAGGAGCTTGTTTTCATTCATTATTTCACATCATGTGTGTATGATGATTCCAAAACATTAAATAAGATAAAATAAATATATTATGATCTGGTTCAACAATAATAATGGTTTCATGAATATCCACTAAGATGGTAAAAGAAATTGGAAACTTATCGTCCTTGAAGGCGATAAATTAACACATCTCAGATGGTGTTTTCATTTTTTGTATAAAATGTATGAAAAAAAGATATGATGATGAATTATTCCACTATAATAACAAAATTACATTATATGTATGTTGTTGGAGTTATCATAACTTTTTTATGATGGGACATGATGAAATAAAAAGAAAATAAGGGAACTTGAAAGAAAAAAGAGAAGGGTGGTAGATTCCCTTACCTTGTAGAGTAACTCCTAAAACATGAAGGTTGGGGCCTTGGAGGATTGATGACACCTTGGGAGGACTCATAGGGATTTAAAACTACCAAATATTCTAGAATGATGAATTTCTAATTAATTTAATGGAATAAATGGGTGGATATTTATAGCTAATGTGAGGGAATTTTTTATTAATTTTTGAGGACACCTCAGTAGTGGTATATGAAAGACTATGGGTTTTCCCATGGTATTTTCCCTTGGTATTAGACACTTGGGACAAATAATTTCATATTTAAATGTACAAAATAATACCATAATTTTATATTAATTATTATATCATTATTATGTCATTAAACAAACCAAAACTCAAAACTGTATTTTTACAATTCCCGAAAAACTAAAGTATTTTATAAAATTCTCATAAATTTAGCGTAACCTATTATCGACGTTCTAAATTCAAAAATGATATTTATTTTATCATAATAATTCTATAAATATGAAAATTTTAACTTTTATTTGTGAAAATACTTGTTTATTAAAAATAATAGCGGACATAAAATGCATAGTAAAATGCATAGTGAAATTTTCAACACTTAAATGAATAAAATTATTTTTTTCATTTGTAATTAAAGAATAGTGTTTTGATAATAATATTTCATTATAATAAACATTAATAAAACATTATTCTGATATAATAATTTAAATCTTCTTGAAATGTACAATTTTTACCCGAACAATCAATTTATCCAATTCGTTATATTTTTAAGAAAAACTAAACTGAAAACAGAAATAATGGAACAAAAATTTTATTTATACTTTCTTAGGTGAGGTTACCATTCAATTCGTAATATTACTATTAATAAGGGTAACAATAATATTCTAAAGGGTCAAGTTACTATTCACCAAAAAAATTAAGTTGATCCTATCAAACCCCAAATATCTTACTGATCAAAACCATGTATGTCTGTTTTTCGAAATTCAAAACACAAAAGCAGAAAAATTGTGTTTAACGGCTAGGTTATAACTATATCCTATAAATAAAAAAGTGTTTGTTTCATAGAGACTCAGTGATTCATGCATTCTATATTACATTTATTTATAAATCCTTAGGGTGTTATATTCTCCCCCCTTACAAAAATTTATCCTAGAAATTACCAGAATGTTACCTCATAATAAGATTTTCATAGTTCTTCATCATAAGATCCTCAGGCTCCCACGTCACCTCTTTAATTTTATGATTTTTCAAAAGCACCTTTACCATTCAAGTCATCTAATTCCTCAAAACTTGTTATTTAGTGTTCAGAATCTGAATAGGCTCTTCACAATAAGATAAGTCAGGTTCCAATTCTACTTCTTCATAAGTGAGGACATGTGTTGGGTCTGACATGTACTTTATCAACAATGAGACATGGAACACATTATGTACCTTAGAAAGGCTAGGAGGCATTTCCAAACGATAATTCACAACTCCAATTCTCTCCAGAATTTAAAAAGGACCTATGTACATGGGTCTTAGTTTCCTTTTCTTTCCAAATATTATAACATCCTTCCATGAATATACTTTCAAGAAAATGTGATCACCCTCTTGAAATTAAAAATACTTCCTTCCATTATTAGCATATATTTTTTCCTACTTTTATATTCTTTGATATAGGTTTGAATAGTCTTTATCTTTGCTTTTGTTTCGTCCACAATCTCTAGACCCACAAGCTTCCTTTCAGCAACTTCATCCCAACATGTTGGTGTATGACATCTCTTTCCATAAAATGATTCATATGGTGCCATTTGAGCACTGGAATGGAAACTATTATTGTAGGAAAACTCCACCAAAGGTAAATAATGATCTCACATACCTTGAAAGTCAAGCGAGCATGATCTCAACATGTATTATAATGTTTGGATCGTCCTTTCTAATTACCCTTCAGTTTGGGGGTGATAAGCAGTACTCAAATGAAGCTTAGTGTCCAAATATTTCTGAATACATTTCCAGAATTTCGATGTAAATCAAGGTTCACGATCAAAAAATATTGAAATATTTCCTCCATGAAGTCCTACAACATCATTGATATAGATTCATGCAAGGTTCTCTAGTGGAAAATCCTCCCTTATAGCGAGGAAATGTGCAGATTTCGTAAGTTGGTCAACAATTACCCATATTTCTTCATTCTTTCTTGATGTTTTGGGTAATCCAGAGACAAAATCCATGGTAATGTCATCCCATTTCCATGTAGGAATAGGTATAGGTTTCATGACTCTTCTAGGATGTTTTATTTCAACCTTGACCTATTGAAATACTAAACATCTTGATACATAATTAGAAATTTCCCTCTTTATGTTATCCCACCATAAATGTTCCTTCAAATCTCTATACATCTTAGTGGTATCAGGATGTATAGATAAATTAGAACTATGGGAATCATATGATAACTCCCTTTTTAGCTCGGGTATAGCGAGAACACAAATCCTCTTCCCAAACTTCATAATTCCATCTTCATATATAAATTATTCCAACTTCCCATCATTCACAACATTAATTTTCTTTTGAAGATTCACGTCATCAGGATGATAACTTTTAATCCTTTCTAATAAATATGGTCGTGAAACCAATTGAAAAAGTAATGATGTTTCAACTTCTTTGATGATTCCTACATCCATCCTCACTAGATCCATGTACATAGTATCCTCACCAATTATCATTTTTTTAGAACTCCATGATCTTTTCTACCCAATGCATCAGTTGCCTTATTTTTCTTTCTTGGGTGGTAGTGTATAGAAAAATCATAATCCTTGAGTAGCTCGATCCATCACTTTTGCCTCATGTTTAGTTATTTTTGTTAGAAGATGTATTTCAAGCTCTTGTGATCAGTATATATCTCACATATTTCACCATAGAGAAAATGTCTCCATATCTTCATAGTAAAGATAAAAGTTGAAAACTCAAGATCATGAGTTGGAAAGTTATTTTCATGAATTTTTAACTACCTTGATACATAGGCAATAACTCTATCATTCTGTATTAATACACAACCAAGTCCATTCTTCGATGCATCACTATATATCACAAATCCACCACTCCCGAAAGTAGAGTCAAGATCGGAGAATTCACTAATATCCTTTTCAATTCTTCAAAAAATTATTCATGTTATTTTTTCCAAATGAACTTAACCCCTTTACGAGTAATCTTGGTTAATGGGTTGTCTAATCAGGAAAAATTCTGAATGAAATGCCGATAATAACCTGCTAAACCAATAAAACTACATACCTTGGTTATGTTCATTGGAGTAGGTCATTCCTAAACTACCTTTGTCTTTGTAGGATCAACTAATATTCCATCCTTAGAGAAAATATGGCCACGAAAAGAAACTATTTTGAATCCAAAATTCACAATTGATAAACTTCCCATATAAATCGTTTCTTCTAAGAGTCTTCAGAATAATGTGTAAGTGATTATCACAATATTTGTAGCTTTTGGGGTATAACAAGATATCATCAATAAATACAATAACAAATTCATAAAGATATTACTTGAAAACTCTATTCATTAGATCCATGAAAACAAATGGTGCATTAGTCAGTCCAAAAGGCATTACTGTAAACTTGAAATGCACATACCTGGTTCGAAATGTTGTCTTTGTAATATCTTCCTTCCTCACACACAACTAATGATATCTAGATCGAAGTTCAATCATTGAAAAATATTGGGCTCTATTAAGTAGATCAAATAAATCATCAATGCGAGGTAGGGGATACTTTTTCTTTATTGTAATATCATTGATCTCCCTGTAGTCAATGCACAACCTCATAGATCCATCTTTCTTCTTAACAAAAAGAATAAGGTCTCTCCATGTAGAAAAAATAGGGAGAATAAATTAGTTATCACTCAATTCCTCTAGTTTTTTTCTTTAGTTCTACTAATTCCATAGTGCCCATTCTACAAGGAGTCTTTGATATAGGCCTTGAACCAAGAATTAAATCAATAGAGAACTTAACTTCTTGCTCTGGAGGGTGTCCAAGTAAATCGTCTGAAAAAACATCAATATTTTCTTGCACAATAGGTACATTCTCAATTAGAAGATTTCTTTCCTCACCCATTGATATTTCCTTCACATACTCACCAAGAATTTCATTAAGTAGAGATAATGGGGGTGGATCTAGATAAGAATTAGATGATGATGTTTCTTCCCTAAAAAGGGATTCTACATCATTTTCAAAAATTGTAACTTCCATTTTCTTTTAATAGATTTTTTATCATAATTTGAAAGCCAATACATACCAAGGATTATATCAAATTTGATCGTGGGTATGATGATAAGGTTAGAAACTAAGGTACGTTTATGTGTCAAAAGGGGGATTGATCGAAACATCTTTGTTGTAATGATACTTTCGTTAGGATCTTTGACTGAAAACTCTTTTATTAAATCAAATTGGAAATATTTAATTTTCTTGGAAAATTGGGAATATATAAAAGAATGTGATGATCCAAAATCAAATAAAGAATTGGCTAAGTTTGAGGAAATGATTAAATTACTTGCCACCACATCATTAGGAATTTCAATATCAGCAATTGTGATTGCATAAGCTTAGCCTTTTTCCCTTGGTCTTTTCTAAGGCATGTTTCCTTGACACTTTGGACAATCATTAGCTTAGGAACCCATCTCCCTATAATTATAGAATTGAATATTGATATCTTTTTTACTTCCCTTAAAATCACTAGTATGATGGACTTTCTATCCAAACTTGTAGCACATGAATTTCCCTTTTAAACAGGCACTAGGGTGCTTCCATCCACAAGTGTCACATGTTGGAAAATTCACCTTTTTATTCTTTCCTTTATCCATTCTATACTCTACCACCCTCTACTTCTCTTTTTTTCCCTTAAAGTCATAAGACAAATAATTATTTCTCTATCTTGATAGAACATGAGACAATGTCTTCATATGATGAGAAGCTTTGGGAGACTAGTTCCTTTCATAGGAATGGTTTTAAACCATCAAAGAATCGATCAATATTTCTCCTTGGATTATGTATATAATCTGTAGCATGCATTCCTAACCTTGTAAATTTATCTTCATATTTTTCAATATTTTCATCCTATTTCTATCTAAGACTCAATAATTTCTTCTCTATATCCACTCGTTGTTCATGAGGAAAATATTTTTCTAGGAAAATTTCCTTAAAATCACTCCATTCCATTTCTTCTATTTTTTCCTCATCCTTTGTTTTTTTGAATTAATGACCACCACTGATCTGCATCTCCCGATAGAAGATAAACCACCATGACAAACTTCTCTCTTTCATTAGATCCCAAAGTAAGAAATATCTTCTCTAAAGAAACTATCCACTGCCCCATTATGAATAGGTTTATAGTCCCATTGAATGATGGAGACTGTTTTTGCATAAAGCGGTCTAACATTACACCTCCACGTTGTGGATCAGGATTCATCATATGGGTAAGGTTATTGTTCATAACCCGAGTTAGTTATTCCAGTATAGTTATAAGTTTCTCAGCACTAGTCGTAGCTCCAGTACCAATATCATTATCTTTCATAGGAGAAAAATCCCTACATGGGTTACGTTCATTGATATGGTTTTCATTCCATACATTAGGCGCCATTTATAAATAATGGAAAACACTGGATTATGTTATGAATCGTAATGTATAGTCTCAAATTTCAAAATACTTAACAAAATTTAAATTCTACGCATAATTAATCTCACAATCATAAGCATCGTTTCTTTGAGGAAAAATTTACTTTTAAACCCTTCATAATAAATTGTAAAGAAAATGGGAATTTTCCTAAGAATATCCCCCAAGAGTGTCAAATCAGGTGAACAGTAAGGACCATTGTCGTGTACTAGGTTACCTTGAGTTAAGCCTAAAACACCTTGTCAGAGTTGTTACCCCTAGGTACATCTATGCCAAAACCACATCCACTTGTAGTATCTAGACATGGATTTATTTTCTAGGAAGATCCACATAATCTATGCCTTACCCAAATTCTAGGATATTCTTGTATACTTATCTTCAAAGTCTATCTTAGGGTTTTGTTCCCTAATCTACATTTTCTAAATCTTGTTTCAAAGTTTTCTGCTAAACTTCCTTTGATACCAACTGTAACGCACTGACCCCAGTTTCCTGAAGCTGGTGCATTATTTATAACATTGGAATAATTAAAAGAAATTTGTATCCCAAAGGAATGAATTAGTTTATTAGTTTTGGAAAACCGGATACATACATAAGTTTAAAATTAAAACATGAAATGAAATACAATGTGGAAATTACTTTGAAAACATCCATAACTCCTAGGTTACCCCTGCAGGTTATTCATAATCTACTTCTTCACGTCCTAGGAAAATAAAACATAATAAAGTGGTGATTTTAGATGCTCAGTGAGGGTAAGAAATACAGCGTAAGATATCATAAATATAAATATTAGACATGGTGAATAACTAAAAACATACGCCTTTAAAAATTAACTTGAAAATAATATTGTAGGAATAAGGGTTGAATAAATAATGTCATAATAAAGCATAATCATGGGTATTCTACTAGTCGAGTAACATCATCAACTATCAATTACTTATTTCATAGTGAGTAAATTTCATAATGCCATACATTTTGAAATATACCATCAAGTTCTCGGATAATTCATCTAAAAATCATTAAGTCCTCGGCCAAAACCATATCTGAAAATGGGTGAGGCCTCAGCTAAGTTCATATCTATTTTGTCTCATGAGACCTAATGATGAATTGAGGGTATATAGAGGGCCCCACCCATCACTTATTAAGTTCAATTCATTTCTCATATGAATGAGGATAAACTTAAACAACATATACATTCATATTGAAACTAAAATATGAAATGTAAATAACTTTCCCAAACATAAACACTAATCATTCGGAGTAATATGGTGGATGGTTTCAAGATAAAATATCTATAGTAAAACTAATCATAAATCATTCAATAAAATATGGTAGATGATATCATAAGATATTAGTCTCAATTATATACAAGATTCAACAAGAGTGTTTAAATAGATAAAAATTACTCTTATAAAATCATCAAGTAATTGTTGAGATAAATACTCTTTTACTTTGAAAAGAAGAGTTCTTTTGGAAAAATATTTGTATAACACTAGAAGTGAAATAATATAGTTTTCTCATAATAAAATTAGTTATTTTAGAAAAATAATGGTGGCTAAAAATATATTATAGATTATACTCAATCATATGTAAGAATTTGAGAAGTTCCCTTGAAACGGGCTTGTATTCCGGGAAATTTTTTTGAAAGATCATTTTAAAACATGTAACTACCTATAAAATAAAGAAATATTCTAGTCAGTACACATATATAGAACATTCAAACATAATTTTTTAGGAGTAAATAAGAATAAATAAGAATTTTATTGAGGTAAGTAGATAATAAGAGTAACCTAAAGGAAAATGGTGGTTCGTGAAGAAAATTTGTAATTGGGTCCCGGTGAAAGCACATACACCCTTCCTTTAACATGGTTATTAGGTTCTGGCTCTCCAGGTACCCCCAATTGCCCTGCAGACATATGGTTCCCACCCTAAGGCCCACCCACATGCCCGAACGGGTCATCTAACTAATGAAAATCCCCACAGGCCAACACATTTCCTTTCTAGTGTGATTTTTCCTCAATCTCACACACACTTAGAAACTTCCTAGAAGGTCACCCATCCTAATCACAACTTCAGGCCAAGCACACTTAACTGTGGAGTTCTAATTAGGTAGGATCCCGAAAAGGAAGGTGAAACTTGTTGAAATGAGTCATATCATTTAGTCATTTAACCCTTAATAATTTTGGGGTGTTACATTCACCCCCACCCCTTTAGAGCACAACTTCCTCATTTTGGGCCCTACATCTTAACCTAGGCAGTGCACCTCACTTAAGGCCGAGTTCCTCCTCTAATAACAAATGTAACAACTGGGTCTCGATGATAGTACAAACACCCCTCCTTTAACATGGTCATCGGGTTATGGACCGCCAGGTACCACTAGTTTCCCTACAGATACATGGTCCCCACCCTGGGGCCCACCCACATGCCCCATAGAAAGATAAAGAAGATAAAATATCCATAAGAATATTAAGAAGATTGAAGGTATGGGTTGAAAAAAACTAGTGAGATGCACTAGTATCAAATAGATTTGTCACTAAAGACGAAGTTATAGTAATGATACTTATCACGATCGCTAGACCTGTATCAGCTTACTCTAGAGACTCTTCCACTACATGAATAATCTTCATTCTGGATGCCTGTGGCTACAACTCTTTTGTATGTGAAGCATTTGATTTCCCCACAGTTTTTGGAGGTTCTGATGATATCTTGTCGCTACATTGTTCCATCAGCGGTAAGGAAGTCTGTGATGGGGGATTTCCATAACTCCCAGTGGGTTATGAACCCATGAACCACGAAGATGTTATGTGATATGCGGTGAAAGTTATGGTGTCCAAGTACGATATGGTGAATTTCTGAGTTTGTATCCCATTTATATACATGTTAGTAGGTGAAAGTCAAGAACCAAAAACCTTTGGGTTTGATTCAACCACTTCCAATCCTTGCATGGAAGTGGGATGAAATCTCTATGGACTTTGTGGTTGGGTTACCTTAAACCTAGAGGAAGAACAACACGATATGGGTTGTGATCAACTGGCTGACCAAGTCGGCTCACTTTATACCCATTCAAGATACAACCAAAGTTTAAGAGTTATGAAAAATCTATGTGAAGGAAATTGTTCATTTGCATGGAGTTCCATATGTTATAGTCTCTGATAGGGACCCTCGGTTTACTTATTGCTTTTGGAGAGGCCTTCAGGAGGCACTGTGATCTCAAGTCTGTTTGAGCATGGCCTACCATCCACAGTCAGATGGCCAGACAGAGAGAACTATACAGATCCTTGAGGATATGATCTGCACCTGTGTTCTCAACATTGGTGGGTCTTGGGATGATCATTTGGGGCTGGTTGAGTTTTCTTATAACAACAATTATCAATCCGCAATCAAAATGGATCCTTTTGAGGCATTGTATAGTTGTCCTTGTAAATCTCCTTTATGTTTGGTCACATCACTCTTTATGGTTATGTTTTTAATAATTTTAATATATTAAATTGATTAAAAAATTAAAATAATAACTACAAAGCGTGAAAATACTACTCCATCTTCCTTGAACCAAAAAACACCATTATTGAATGCTCCATTTTCCAAAATCTTTAGTTTCTTCACTATTTTAATCTGCTTCACTTGCAACACCTTAATGAGGATGAATAAATGACTATGCATTGATTTTTGTGTTGAATAATACTGGAAATCGATTATTTTAAATAACTGAAAGAATGAACATGATTTTAGGGTTTTATTTATAACTGCATCAATTTTTTTTGGTGCGTGGTGGATCTACATGAGTGCGAACCACCTCAGGTGTTATTTTTGTAAGATTGGTGAACATCAGTCCATATTTGGTGTGGTTCCAGGCATGGGGAGAAGCCTTCCATGGTGTGAAGATGTGATTCAAGGGGTTGAATATGGAAGGTTCTTTTTTTTAATTATTTTCTTTATTCTTTTTTATTCAAACTTCTAAAATCAATATCTTCTATATTATTGATCGTATTTATGCACTGTCAGTTTCATTGGTTTCGTATCAATGAGCAGGATCTAAATCATATTTTTAATTTGAAGGAACCA
The DNA here is from genome assembly GCA_963277665.1 of Viscum album. NCBI lineage: Eukaryota > Viridiplantae > Streptophyta > Magnoliopsida > Santalales > Viscaceae > Viscum > Viscum album. The sequence goes on along the minus strand of OY728163.1, from coordinate 611,689,070 downwards.
ATTTATACTTCAATATGATTTTTCGTATTTTAAATGGATAATTTTAAATAAATTATCATTGGATGATTATGTGTATTATCAAAATATAATTATTAAGACATTTGTAATAGGATATTCACATTTTTTATCTAGTGATAGTTTATAAATTTTTCTTTTGATAATTTCTTTGAATTATTAAAGGACAATTGCACATCTTATTGAAAATAATTATCAAAACGTAACTGCACAAAATTATCAAAATATAATATTTGTTTTATGGAATGATAATCACATAGGATTATCAAGGTATAATTAAATGAAATTGGAAAATGATAATTTCAATGATTTATCGAAGGATATTTTTTCAAAATTATAAAAGGATATATGCATGAAATTTTATGGGGATAATTTCACAAGATTATTGGAAGGTGATTATAATGAAAAGTATCAATTGATAATTTCATCAAATTATCAAAATATAATTATAAAGAATTATCTAAGGATAATTTCATGAATTTATTAAGATAATTTAAGTCAATTTTTTAAAGGATAATTATGAGGTAATTATCACATGACAAGTTTATCAAAATTATCATGGGATAATCACGTATTTTATCAACGGATACTTATTATAATTATAAAAATATAATTTAGAAATTATCCAAGAGAGATAAAATATTATCACATTTAATATTTTAATTGATAATTTGAAATTATCCAAGAGAGATAAAATATTATCGTATGTAATATTTTAATCAATAATTTGTAATTATCCATGAGAGATAAAATAGTATCGCATGTAATGTTATAATCGATATTTTTAAAATTAACCAAGAGAGAGAATTTATAATCACATATTTTGTTTTATTTGCTTTTGAAATAAAATAATTGGTATTGGTTTTAGGAACCCTCGATGAACATCGACCATTGGTGTGTCGACACTTATGAAAATAAGTCCGTGAGGAGGTTTATTGATCCAAATGGGATGGTTTAACTTTATTGTTAACATTGATGACCTTGAGGTAGGTCGTTCCATCATGATTAGCCAAGTTGATTATCTTTGAATTTATTTATTTACTTCAATGGTTGATTTAAATTCAATTTCTCAACTTTCTTTCATTTGATGTAACAAAAACCAATTCTAGTGAATTGGAAGATTTGAAATGGTTTTGTCATAAGAATTTAGAAAACCTATAATTCCTTTGAATTAGAGTGTATTTTATGGAAATTGGTTAATTTAAATTATTGAATTTAAATTAATAATTTGATGTAAATGATTTCAACTTAAATTGTTGTATTTAATTGTGGAATTGAATTGTGAAATATTGGAATTGGTTTTGAATGGATTTCAAACTTTTTAAAGTAGCTTAAATTTTTTTTGATAGAGACCCAGTGGTTTTATCTTGATAAAGAGGCATGTTTTTTTTATGAAAAAACCGTTTTTGGTTTTTGAATGGAAAACTGGCATTTGATCTGTAAAATGGGACTTAATTGTATTTTAAGAATTCTTGAAATAAATTCCCCATTATGTAAGAGCACATGAAAACCTTAGGTAGTTTGTGAGTTATTTGGATACACTCTACACAATTATAATGTTCTAAAACATACATGAAGTGGGTCACATCCCTGATGGGTTGGTGACGAGTCTCCTTTGGCTAGTGTCATCGGGACGTGTGTACACATATTGATGAGTTCACTTAGAGAGTGTGGAATCCTATAGTTGGTTAATACTATCATACCTATTTGGAAGATGACCATGTTACTCACTTTTAATTTATATTTGAGATATAAATGTATGTCAATTTTATTAAGCTTCTTTGCATGCCTTCTGAATTAATATAAACTTTTTTATATAAATGTTTTACTTAATCCAATTTTTTAGATTTATTCCATCTCTTATAAAGTAAAGTCCGTGCTTTGAATGTATTTTCAATCATTTTGAAAATGTATAGCATGTTTTTTTTATAAATATGTGTTTGAATTTACAAACCTATTTAACTTTTAAAAATTGAAAGATTTTATTTGGATAATTTATATTTGTAATCTGTTAATAAATCTTTGGTGGTATCCTACAGGGCTTAGGCTCACACCCTACTTTTTCCTTCAAGTATTTGTAGACTTTCTTCTTCCAGGTTTGAGAAAAGGGAAGGGATCTATTGGAGGTGGATACAGCTGTTGAACTTTGGTATTAGTGAGTTGTTACATTGGGCATGTTTTCCCATTTTAGTACTTTGGTTGTAGTGCTTTGGGCTGGTTTATGCCTTGTTAACTTCTAGTACATTAATCCTAGTGCAGTTTCATTTGTTTTGCATACTGTCTTGTTTCTTTTCTTCCCCATTATTGATGGAAAAATTGTTCCCACATGCATTTTGTGTGATGCCAGGTTCTATTCACCGAACCATGGGGATCAGAAACGCCCTTCGGGATATGTCAGGGTCGGCTCAGTTATTGGGTTACTAGGGTACCTGGGATGGTTCGTGACAAAATCATTACCTTATGTTTGAAGTTATTCTTCACTTGAACTTAATATCCTGAATAATCAAATTAAATCCATTAATTAAATAATTAAGAACCTTATATACACATATTTTATTCATTAAAGTTTTTTATGTTCATTTATGTTCTTATTGATAAGTTATAATATTGAATTCCGTCATTTCGGAATGTTCGTTTCCTTGATTTCATGATCGGTTCGCTTGATTATAAGAGTATGAAAGTTCATGTAAAATGGGAATTGAAGTCCATAATTGAATTTTTATGTTATTAATTATCATACATAAGGTTAAATTATCATATAAGTCATTTGGATATTTTGGGTGAGGATGAATCATTAGATAAAACTTTAATGATAACCGCTTAGATTATTTTGAGCGGTTTCGCTCACAATAAGCTTGTTTTTATTCATTATTTCACATCATGTGTGTATTATGATTCTAGAATATTAAATAAGATAAAATAAATATATTATGATATGTTTCAACCATAAATTTTTTTTCATGAGCATCCATGAAAACAATAATAGAAATTGAAAACTCATCATCCTTGACTGCGATAAATTAACACATCTCAGACGGTGTTTTCATTTTTTATATAAAAGGAGGGTAAATGAGATATGATAAGGAATTTTTAGATTAAAATAACAAAATTACATTATATGTAAGTTATTGGAGTTATCATACCTTTTAGATTAGGGTATTTGATGAGAAAAAAAATAAAGGAACTTGAAAGAAAAAGAGAAGGGTGGTAGATTCCCTTACCTTGTAGAGTAACTCCTAAAAATTGAAGGTTGGGAACTTGGGGGATTGAGGAAACCTTGGGAGGACTCATAGGGAGATAAAATTATCAGATCTTCAAGGATGATGAATTTGGAATGAATTTAATGTAATAAATGGGTGGTTATTTATAGCTAAAGTGAGGGAATTTGTTATTAATTTCTAAGGACACCTCAGTAGTGGTATATGCAAAACCATGGGCTTTCCCAGGGTATTTGCCCATGGTATTGGCCAACTAGGACACCTCATATCATATTTTAATATACAAAAGTCTACAATAATTTTATATTAATTATTACATCATTATGATGTCATTAAACATACTGAAAACTCAAAACCATATTTTTACTATTCATGAAAAACTAAAGTATTTTATAAAATTCTCATAAATTTAGCTTAACTTATTATCGAAGTTATAAATTAAAAAATGAAATTTATTTTATCATAATAATTATTTAAATATGAAAATTTTAACTTTTACCTATGGAAATACTTATTTATTAAAAATAATAGCGGGCAAAAAATGCATAGTAAGTTTTTCAACTCTTAAAAAAATAAAAATATTTTTTCATTTTTAATTAAATAAGAGTGTTTTGATAATAATATTTCATTATAATAAACATTAATAAAACCTTAGTTTGATATAATAATTTAAATCCCTCTAAAATGTACCATTTTTACCAGAAAAAACAATTTATCAAATTCGTCATATTTTTAAGAAAAACTAAACTCTAAATAGAAATGATGGAACACAAATTTTATTTACACTTTCTTAGGTGAGGTTACCATTCCATTGGTCATATTACTATTCATAAGGGGAACATTAATTTTCTAAAGGGTTATGTTACTATTCACTAAAAAAATTAATTTCATCCCATCAGACCCCAAATATCTTACCGATCGCAACCGTGTATGTACATTTTTTGAAATTCAAAAAAAAAAGTGAAAAAAATATGTTTAATGGATAGGTTATAACTATCTCATATAAAAAAAGTTTTTGTTTTATAGGGACTCAGTGTTTCATGTATTCTATATTAAATTTATTTATAAATCCTCAGGGTGATACATGCACCACTTGGTGGCTGAGGAAGAAACTTTTTATGACCAAATGATTTTCTAAGCAGAAGAGATGAGGTAGTGTGAGGATTATGTGACCAAGTTAAAGGCACAAATGGCATCAACAAGTGGCAATCTTAAGGCCATTAAATAGAAAGGGAGATACCTTAGGTTAATTTTTAAACAAGTACGCCCAGTGATTGAAGCTGAAGCTGAACAAAGGACTGCTTTAGAGAAAGCACTTGATGGCCCATGTTAGATGGTTATCAATTTTCTAAAAAAAACAATTTGGGATTAATTTTAATCATCTAGGTTGCCCTATGCCCCATTTTTTTCACATCGGGGAGAAACCTCAGATTGTGGATATTCCTCCATCCCCACTTAATAGAATGGATACATGCTTTCTCTTCAGTGTTTCTCTTTAATCTTTTCTTGTAACTTCAATCAATTATAATTGGAAATATTCTGAATAATAATCTCCACTAGAAATTAATTTGAATCATGATTCAGGATAATTAATTTGAAATGATCAAATATGCTTTAATTTTTTTTGAGTCTAGGGACTCAATGAGGGTAATTTTACTGTTTCTAGGGTTACCTAAAAATGAAAAAACCCCGACAAACTTTGTGTATTTTCCATTATTACCATAATTTTTCCATAAACTCAATTTAGTGTGGGATTAACAGGTATAAGTTAACTTTTTCTTAAGACACCCTTTGCAGGTTTCTAACCCAAAGAGCTTCTGTGTCTCTTTTGTTTCTCAAATTGCTCAATATACTGCCTAAATCATGGAAATAATATGTTTAGTATGCTGTTACTCGACTTTTTTTCTAGATTTCCCTTTATAGGATTTCATCCTAGCGAGCTTATGTCTTTTTTTGTGCGAATTTTAGAGTCTTTCCAACTTAGACTAATATTATTGATGTTTTAGGTTGAAAACATTTGACCATTAATTGTGGAGTGAGTTCCCCAATTAGAACTCATTGACCGAGGTTGTCTCAATATTTTTCAGACATGAATGAGAAATTTTTCTTGACCCTAAATTTGTGGTTTCTAGATATAGGATAGGATATGGGGAATGGAGGATATGCTGGATATGGAGGTATGAAAATCATCTTCTAAGCACTATTTTCCCTTTGGTTGACAGGATTTGTTTTGTGGGAAACTTATACAGAGCCCCCAGAGCATATTGTGCATAGTTAGAAAAAGGTTCACTCATGACACTGACCTTCCATTTCTGATGGTCAGGTAATTTAATAACAATTTGGATATTTTTTTTTAAGACCACAGTTGTTGGTCTATCGAGGGAACATTGACTGAAATTAATAGAGGAATATATCTTGAATTTGGATAAGAAACCGCTCCCACAAAAATTTGACTTGTGTAAAGGATGTCCAAAGCATGGTGTAGTTTAACACCATACAACTAGGGAATTTGGGATTCATTACTTTGCTATGATAAAGGGGTAAATAATTCTCCCTTTTCATTATAGTTTGACTAGGAAAGCTTTATCATCTTTAGGCGTGAAAAAGGGAGAAAGGGTGTAAATTGTAATCTGGGGTGTTTCTGAAACCAGGGAGTGACATGGGATGTGATTTCCATAGAGGCATACAGAGATAGGAAAAGTCTCTCCTAAGAACAAATATGTCTTAGGTTGATAGTAATTTTTTGTGGGAAACTTATGAAGAGCCATTAGGGCATATTTTTCATATTCAAACAAAGGTGTCCTCAATACACTAGCCTTCCATTTCCAATGGCTAGGTAATTTTATAGAAATTTGGATATTTATTTTATATTCTTTTTTTTTTGAAAGACCATAGTGGGTGGTCATCGAGGGAATGATATCTGAAAGTAATCGGGGAATCTATCTTGGATTTGGATGACAAACCACTCACACATGAATTTGACTTGTGTAAAGGAGGGCCAAAGCATGGTGTAGTGTAACACCATACAACCAAGACATTTGGGATTCATTACTCTACTCCAAAAATAGGGTAAATGATTCACCCTTTTCATAGTAGTTTGACCGGGAACGTTATGTGATCTTCAGGCATGAAAAGAGGAGAAAATGTGTAAACTGTAATCTAGGGGGTTTATGAAACCAGGGAGTGACATGGGACGTGAATGCCACATATGCGTATGGAGATAGGAAAAGACTCTCCTGAGAATAAATATGTCTTTGGTTGGCAGGATTATTTTATGGTAAACTTATGCAGAGCCACCAGAGCATATTGTGCATAGTCAAACAATGGTGTCCTCAGGAAACTAGCCTTCAATTTCCAATGGCCAGGTAATTTTATAATAATTTGGATATTTTTTTCTTATTCTTTTTTTTCAATACCATAGTGGGTGATCTATCGAGGGAATGGTGTATGAAAGTAATAGGGGAATCTATCTCGGCTTTGGATGAGAAACCACCCCCACATGAATTTGATTTTTGTAAAGGTGGTTCAAAGAATGGTGTAATTTAACGTTGTACAACTAAGACATTTGTGATTCATTACTCTACTCCAAAAAAGGGTTAAATGATTTTCCCTTTTTTACGGTAGTTTTACTAGAAACGTTATGTCATTTTCATGAATGAAAAATGGAGAAAAGGTGTAAACTTTAATCCAATGGGTTTCTAAAACCTGGAAGTGACATGGGATGTGAACATCATAGAGGCATATGGAGATAGTAAAAATAATCTCTTAAGGAAAATTTTTCCTTTGGTTGACAAACCTTTTTTGTGGGAAACTTATGAAAAGCCACCAGGGAATATTTTTCATAGTCAAATAAAGGTGTCCTCAGGAAAATTCCCTTCTATTTCCAATGTAAATGGAAAATTATTGGGATTTGGACCTTTTTGGATACAGAGTATGGTTTGTGAAAGGAGTGTGCTTGAAAATTAATGGGGCATTCTAAGGTGAAATTTCATGGGAATAGGTAAATATGTTTCCCCTGTGCGGGTATAAGAATAATCCCTATGTCGGTATGGACCATGCATAGGGAAAGGGGTATTTTTTAACTTTCCTATGGGGATTTATCGCAAGAATAGGATGATGGGGGAAACATTTTCTTATTATCTCTAGAACTTTATTGTGTAGGCCTGACCCATACATAACAAATATTTGTACATTGTTTCCCATGGCTGGAACATCGAGCATCATTATGTATCCTGTGAGGGAAGGAATCAAGACATACATAGTTCTTGATATGTAGTTTTAGTGTCAAGTGAATAGGAAGTTGGTCATGTAGTTTAATGTCATGCGGTGAGAACCGTGAAAGTACAGTTCAATGTCATGTTGTGAGGATGAATTGTCATAGAAACCACGGGTAAATAGGGACTAATCTGGATGAGATATTCTGACATTCCATGGATGTGAGGGAAAAATAAGGATGAATGATGTGGGGCATGGAATCTATTGAGCGTATGGGGGGAGTAAAAACCTATCATAAGGACTAACTGGTCCTTGGTTGACAGAATTTTTTATGGGTAACTTATGTAGAGCCACTAGGGCATATTGTGCATAGTCAAACAAAGATGTCCCTAGGACATTTACCATCCATTTCCGATGGCCATGGAGGATTATGAAGATTTGAAATTCCATGGGTCATAGAGTTTGATGAATTGAAAGGGTATGACTAGGTATGAAAGAAATGTCTAGATCATGATTAGCCATGGAATAGAATATCCCCTATATAAATTTGACTCATACATAGGTAGGATTTTTGTTTCCCTGATAGATCCCTGAATAAGGGACATGGATTCACGATCTCCTAAATACATTTTAATACAGGGATAATGATTTTTTTTCTTTGTTCTGTGGATGGGGCTATGATGAAGGGCCTAAGCATAACTACATATCTCTTTGGGATAAGACTCAATCCATATGTAGTTCTTGATTTCCCATGGATATTAACGTCATGATGTAAGGATGAAGATGAAATGGTGTGAATGAGGTTTTAATAGGCCCTATGCCACACCACACACTCTTGAAGACAACTCAAAACAAGGGTCTATAAGGTGGAATGGATCTATAGTTGGGTCCAAAGATGAAATATCTGGATGTCAGCATGTATTCCATGTGGATGGGAATTGGGTCATATATAGTTCTTGAAATAAAACTCTCAACATAAGTTTGGCCCATATGCAGGGAGAAGGGAATTTTTTTAGATCGGTGATGGATGGGCCAAGATGTAGAATTTGAGCATCACTACGTATCCTATGTTGATAAGAATCAATTAGTATGTAGTTTAGTAACATGGAATTGTGGATGACCAATGTCAGGATCAATGTTCTCTCAAGTGAGAACACTGTGGTGTTGAGTAGTTTAACATCATGAAATGAGGACATTTATCCTGAAGTTTATTATTATGCGATTAGGAAAATTTTCATGCAGTTTTTTGTCATGAGTTTAGTACGAATTTTCATAGGAACCATGAATAAATGGAGGCTAATCAGGCCAGCCTGTTCTTAAATAACCCGGGTGTTAAGGGTGGAGAAAGTGTAAACCATGTTTTGAGGAATTCTAGGATCATGAGGAATGATACGAGGCATAGAATCCATTGGGAATACTAAAGGTAGAAAAAGCCTCTCCCTGGGAAGGATTTTCCATTCGTTGAAAGGCCTTCTTGCAGGAAACTTATACAGAGCCACCGAGGCATATTGTGCATAGACAAACAAAGGTGTTCTTAGGATACTTGCCTCCTATTTTTGATGGATAGGAAGGTTTATAAAGATCCAAATTTTTCCAAAGCACGGAGTTTGATAAATGGAAAGGGTATATCCATATGTGTAAGAAACATCTAGACCATGATTAGTCATTAAGTATGGACTTCCCTACATAGATCAGACTCATATGTAGGGGGAATTTTGATTCCTTGACAGATCCGTGTTGTGGGATCCATTATATGAAATCTTCTTCATATATTTGTATTTACGTGTAGGATATGAGGACATTTTTTTATTTTGTGCAGATGGACCTAGGAACAAGGTCCGGGAATCACTACATATCTTGTTATACTGAGAATAAAGCCACACATAGTTCTTGACATACCATGCATTTTAGCATCGTATGATAAGGTCATAGGTTCCCTGTTATAAAGGTGAAATACCTAGTGTTCCTTTTCAGGTCCTACTTTTAGGGCCATGGAAACCCTGTTGTGGATTGATACTCCTTGACCATGTGGTGGATCCCCTACCGAAACTCCTAATCCCACATGAGTTGTGCTTGGTGTGAGAAACAAGTGATGGGAAAGGGTTATTCCGCCACATTAGGGTAACATAACGAAGGATAGGGGCATTTTACTTTTGATCTGTTGTCATAGCTTGACCAGAGCTTAGAGATTCGGGTGCCACTATGTCTCTCCTTGCGACAAGAATCAATATACACATAGTTCTATGAATTTCCTTACGCATGTCCGACTCATACGTAGGGAAGGGGAATTTCATTTTTTTAGTGGCGGCTAGACCTGGACGTAGAATCCGGGAATCACTTCGTATCCCGTAAGGGAAGGAATCAAACCACCCATAGTTCTAAAGAAAACTCCCTACATAGGTTCAGTTTGTACGTAGGGAAAGGGGTGCCATTTTTTTGTGGTGGCGGTTGGGCCAAGATGTAGAATCCGAACGTTGCTACGTATCCCATGAGGGAAGGAATCAAGCCACAAATAGTTCAAGCAGTATATTCCATGTATCGGTCTGGGCCATGCATAGTTATGGGGTATTTTTAACAATTGTTTTTATTTTAAGGATCTGTCATGTACCTTTACTCTTTATTCATGTGGGGGATCCCATACTACAATTCCTAAGATCACTTGATCTACGCTTGGTGTGAGAAACAAGGATATCAAGGGTTTCTCTCACAATAAAGAGGTAGTTTAGGGTAAAAGAGAGGAATTTTGTATCATGTGGTGGTTGGACCAAGATATATGATTGAGGAATCTCTATGTATATCATTAGAAATGAGAATAAAAATGTATATATTTCTATGAAGAAACCTCACTTAATCGGTTTGGTTCGTACGCAAGGAGGGGGAATTTTTTTATGGTGGATAGGATCAGAACGTAGGGTCTAGGAATCACTACGTATCTAGTCAGAATTAGAATCAAGCCACACATAGTCCTGTAGAAATAGAGTTTCCATGTGGATCTGACTCTCATGTAAGAACAAGGATATTTCATCTTTGTCTCTCACAGATCTGGCTCATGAATGAAGAATAATTGATGGAACAATGATCTCTCTGCAGTTTAATATCACGTGGTTCAGACCTTGATCACTTGAAGTGAATGAAAATGCATGTTTTATCATACATTTTAACATATTTCAATTAGGATGATAACTCTTGCTTTAAGGCCATACATTTTCATCCATACGTACAGTTTATTTTCATACGGTTAGGATGATGTTAGTATAGTTTAATGTCATGTTATGAGGATGGATTCCACACATTTTAATATCGTGTGGTTATGAAATTTATGCTATGAAGTTTAATTTTGTAAATCAATGATGTTTCATCCAACATATTAACATCATGTGATCAGGATGTTTATAATGCAGTTTAAGGTCATGCGATTAGGATGGTGACTCCTTTGGCTATATGAAATATTTCTTCAGGAACCTTTCATTGGTGGGAGTTATGTTGATATGTCCATCCATTTAAATAAACTAATACAATCCATTGGAGTTGTCTTTGTGTATTACATACGATCCTTCCCATTTTAACTCTAATTTTAGAGGTTTCTTTCCGAGTATCATCAGAGTTTTGAGGACCAACACCATTTCTCAGTCAAGGAAAGACCGAAGGTGAACCTTTTTATTGAAGGATCATGCAATCCAATTTTGATAAATCTCCAAATAGTGTAAGGTATGAAATCTTTTCTCATCCAGTCACTCCAACACATCCAGTGATTTCACGGATTTTTCATTTGTGGATAGCTGATCACAGATGGAAACATGGAGTGAGGGAAAATAAACTTCAATGGGTAGGACCACCTCTATCATGTATACTAATGAGTGTGGGGTTGCCTAAGTGGTGATGTGGGTTATGGTCTGGTAAGTCTATAGAGCACATAGGAGGTTTTCCAGCCATGATTCATAGTCCTTTTCTACCATCTTTTGGAGTATATTGGATAGGGTCTTGTTGAAGGCCTTTATTTTTTTGTTGGTAGCTGAATGATAGTGGGATAAACTGTTGGTATTGATACCATATTCCTGATATAGCTTCAACAATTCAGCAAAGCAGAAATTAGTGTTGTTGTCTGTCAATATTGTATAAGGGACATGAAATCTGGCGATGATATTGGATTTCACAAAGCTGACAATGTTCTTTGCCTTGACTTCTTTTAGGGGTACAAATTCTGGCCATTTGGAAAAGAAGTCGATTTTTTTTGAGAATATACTTGAATTTCTTAGTCGTAGTGGGAGGATATGGTTCTATGATGTACATTCCCCATATGGAAAATGGTCTAGAGTACTTGGATGTGTGAAGTAACTCTGGGGGTTGGTGGATGAAGTTGTCCTGAACTTATTAAAAATGACACTTTTTGGTTATGTTAGTGAAATCCTGGGTTAGGGTGGGCTAGTAGTATCCAATCCATCAGATTTGGTGGGAAATATTGAGTCCTGACTGGTGATCTCCACAAGATCTAGCATGCACTTCCTTTATGATGGTAGTGGTCTCTTTTCCATCAAAGCACCTAAGAAGGACTCCATCGAGGCCCTACTTACAAAGGACCTTTTGTTGATTTTTTTCCACCATACAAAGCAATATTGATTGGTCATCTCCATATTTTCTCCCTTTCATCCCTATCCATTGGGAGTACACCCTTTTAAAGGTAATCCACATTGGGATTCATCCAACTGGTGGTAGGACCATATGGCTCAGGGATGAGACTAATCTCAAATATTTCTTTCATGTTGTAAAAAAAAATGGTGAGACCATCTAATGATGAGAAATGTTGATGACTATTTTATCCCAATCTAGATCAGACAGGGTTGTAGTTATATTTTCAAATGCATCAGCCAATTCATTTTGCAACTAGGGACATGAGTTAATGTTGGATCTGAAGGTAATTCCTCCATTAACTCTTGGGCATGGTATACAAAGGGGATTAACTCTTTTTTTGTAGAATAATCTTCATTGAATTTCTTGATGATAAGTTCCAAGTTTCCTTTTATCTTAAAGTGTTTTACTTGTACTTTAAGTGTCATATCTAGGCCTATAATGAGAGCCTGGTATTCTGCTTCACTATTTGTGCATCCCTCCGATAGTTGTAAGGAGTAAGGCAAGACTGTCTTTTCTAGAGATATGAGTATGACTCTCAACCCCACTTTTTTGAGCATGGGGTCTTATATCCTTTCTTCTATGGGACTTCAAGATGCATTGCCAAAATGAATCTTCCATGTTTGGGGGTCCTCTTGAACAAATGAAATGGTCTCACCCAAATTTACCCAAGTTTTTAGGGAAAAATGATTGCTTGTAGTGTATCTTGGGTTATCGAATCCTTAGAGACCTTATAAGGAAACTACATACATGTACATTCTAAGGATTTTTTTGGCTATGAAGTGGAAAAACTAGGTTGATTTTAGATGGGTTTAATTTAACACTAAAAACACTAATTGAATTAAAATTGATAAAATGAGTTGATCCTAGGTTATCTCTTGGGTTGGATAGGATGAATTCATTTTTAAACTATTTCAATTTCTTAAATTTGAGATGGGATAATTCAAAAAAGTAAAACTACTATCATCACTTACTGATTTAATACCTAAACACCCTAATACTAATCATTTATACACTTGGAGAATCATATTTATGAGAACTCTAAGTTAAAGTTTTGTTTTAGCACTTGAAGTGTGTGGTCTTAAAATTCAATAATAACAAAGAAGTTTTAAGGTCGTCAAAAGAAATTCTCAATTAAAATAAGTGATTATTCATTAATGGAGTGATAAATAACCTCCAATCCTACCAATTTTAATCCCTTGGATCAACCCATAAAATATTTATACCTCCATTGATATTATGATCTCAATGGAAGCGGGAAGTAGAGCCATAATAATGGAATTGAAGAAGTAAAAACAACAAAATTGTAACACCCCGACCCCAGTTACCAAGAGTCGGTGCATTATTACACAACATTGACATGATCACAAAAGATCAAGTCTCAAAAGACCGATAAGTTGAGTATCCTTGGAAGGACTAGATATATTCATAAAGTTTACGTTACACCATAAAATGAAAACTACAACAACATAGTCTCCATAGTCCACACTCATATCCCCTCAAACTATCCATGTAGGTCATTCATAAAATACTTCTTCACATCCTGGGAAAAATAAAACATAGAAAGAGGTGATCTCAAATTCCCAGTAAGGATAACAATATAGTGGAAACTTTCATAAATAAGCATAAACATTTAAGGCAATTTATAAATAAAACAAAAGCCTTTTAAAATTGAACTTTAGCATAATATGGCAAAGATAAAATGAAATAATGACATTTACTTATTCACATGGATATTCTACAAGTCGAATAATCACATGCAATATCAATAACCACTTTCATAATGATAGAATGCATAATTCTAGACTATCATAACCACATAGCCAAGGCCTCATGCCAAGACTACAAATAAGATTTTTTCAAGGCCTCGTGCCAAGACACTAGTTTTTCTCATGATACCTACTGATGCATCAAGGAACTATAGCGGGCTCCACCCATCACTTATTAAGTCCAATACATTCCTCATATGAACAGGTTTAATCATAACATAAAAATTCGTATTAAAACTAGCATACGAAAAGTCAATACTTTCTCCATAAACCATGAATGGTATAAAAATAACACATCCATAGTAAAACATATCACAAAACCTTAAATAAAATATAGAAGTATTGTATCATAATAAATCAACTTCAAATAAGCTTAAAATCCATCGAAGGATGTTGACATAGATGAAATCAAAACTATTTGAGAGAAATATCTCTTTTTTGAAATCATTTTAAAGATACATAATTATAAAATAAAAAATTTACTTTGAAAATATTATAATAATCTTGTAAGGGAAGCTTTGAGGATTTTATAATGGCGGAAAATATCCGCACCCACCGTATAAGTTAAAAAAATATTCTTACCTTAATTCTGTCGAAAAGGTTAAAAAGGACCTTGTTTGGAAAACGATGGAAAGATTCCATTATAAACATCTTATAAAAATTCAAACAAGGGTATAAATGACTTTAACCCATAGTCTGTAGAATAGTAAGAATGATTTGAAATACATTTTTAAGAAACATGGATGTGCATGATAAAGAGGTCCAAGTAAATAATTACGTAAAAACAACATCGGATAATGAAGAGATTGTGAAATAAACCCTTAACTTGTACTTTTCCTTAGTTGATGGTATGTTAACCTCCTATATAATAGTTAAAACATTGTTATTAAATTATAAAATAACCATATACATAATTATGATATCATATATGATCTTCTAATAATGCTTTGTTAATAATATTTTAGTATTATTGTCATTTCGGGTGTTAACTTACTCATTTTATTTTATATGTCTCGTTACATAAGCTATGTTTTTTATGGATAGGTTGTATCTTATTCATATCCAGAATGATATAATGTCCTTAAACATTATTTTTAATCATAAAATGAGAATTATACTTGAATGGATACGATGGGGAATGAATCTCATCGCGTTCGTGGAGACGGTAGTCCGTACGTACGCACGAGCGAAAATATCATTCGTTTGATATTAAAATAATATATAATTGGATAGTATATCATATATACAGAATAATTATTATGTTATATTTATTATTTACATGAATTACACATCATTATTATACCCATCCAAATAATAATGTTTTGAATAACAATTACACCACGACGTGGAGACGGTAAGCCATACGTACGCACGTATGGTGACATGTCATTCAAAGGACGGATAGAATACTGAATATGGTTGTTCCATATTTATAATAACATCAAAGTATACAGAAGATACTGGAGTTATTATTTTATAATGGTAATTACAAAGAAAGAAGAAGTTGAAGAAGAAAGGAACTTGAAAGAGGGTGGTGAAAACATTACCTCTTCTTCGGGTTCTTCCTTTTGATTTGATCAAAAGGGCTCCTTAGGTTGAATTTATGATCAAACTAAGGCCTCTAAGTTGAATTTAGGGAAGTTGAGAGAATATTTGGGTAGGGTTTGTCCGAGCCAAAAGGCTTTGAAGATGTAAATTAGAGAGAAGGGGGAGTGCCCTTTTATAAGAGGGGTGAGGGGCACCTTTGGAAAGGCAAGAAATATTATTTTATAATAAATTAATATTTGGTTTATAATGGCTCCAAAGTGGATTATTTAAAGATTAAGGTGGGTATGGGACAAAATCCTTTCAACCAATAGATTTTAGACAGGTTTGGGTCACTATATTAACCTTATCATTTATATTTAACTCTTAGTTAAATAATTTGACATTTACCATGTCTCTTTTTATTTTTATATTATATACTTAATAAACTTAATATATATCTCCAAGAGACCCCCAAGTGGTCCATTAATGATAAAAATATCATTATATATGTCCTTTGGCAGAACCTTAGATTTTTAGGAATATAATATCAATTAATAATATAATATTTGTTTTAAAAACTCTTTTATGTCAATTTTGATACTATTGGGTATTTTGTTTTTGATAAATTCATAACAGAATTATTACTTTGAAATAAATTTATAGAAACAATCCTAATATGTCATATTAACCTAGAAAATTATTATAACTTATATGAAGTCTCAAATTACATTTATTTGGGTATTTATAATATCAATTATCTTAATCTTTCATTAATATGGTAATTACTGCATCATCATTGTGTCATAAATAAATTAAATTATTTAATGTCTAAAAATTATAAATAAAATACCATTATTCATGGAATCTTTTTATATTTCTAATTAATATTTATAATCTAATTTATCTTATGTATAAGCCTATATTAAAAATGTTTTAGTTATTAAACTATGATTTTAACTATTTTAACTCTTCTTTGAATTAAATAATAATAAATGTCCTAATCTAATCCAAGTGGACCTAAATGATAATATTTTATTTCTAAGGTAGTTTTTAGTCGAGATAAACTTGTCCAATAGAATTAGGACATGTGTTAGGGTAATATTAATATCATTTTTACCCTTAATTTCCCTATTTACTTTTAACTGTTGTAAATAAAAGTAAAAAGTTACTATTCACCAAAATTATTTTTATCTTATTAAACCAAAATTTACTCCTTGATATTAACCATGTCTCTCAGATTTTCGAAATTCCACTAACAAAAGTGGTAAAATTATGTTTTATGTGAATTTCCAAATTCTACTAAGAGAAGAGTAAAAGACGGTGAAAATTTCAATAAACTTTTTATATGTCTAAAATTATTATAAACTGACTCCAATGAATTACATTGAACTTATATTGGTATTACGTATCTATTTTGCCCTAAAATAAATTTAAATAAAATAGATAATTATTTTAATGAAAATTCGGTTTTAACCAATAACTCAGTGTTTTTCACTATTCATCAAAAATTGAAAGTTTTCAGAAAAATACCAAAAATTCACCCTAGGCTAATTTCGATATTATGAATCCAAAAATAAAGTCCATTTTGAAAGATAAAATTTATAAAATTTCAAAAAGTGGGTATTACTATTCATAACAGCTAGTTTGATTGGTTGTGGTATGTTAAAACTCGAAGTTGCGTACAACACACACTACTGTATTATTCAAAGAGAAGCGTACCGTGGAAGCTTGGGGTGTTACATTCTCCCCTCCTTCAAATAATTTCGTCCTAGAAATTTCTAGAATTCTACCGCATGAAAAGACTCAGGTGATTCTTCATCATAAGTTCCTCGGGTTCCCACGTTGCCTCTTCCATCTTATGGTTTCTCCATAGAACTTTTACTAGACGAGTTGTCTGGTTTCTCAGAACTTGTTCTCTTGATTCAAGAATCCTGATGGGATCTTTGCAATAAGACAGATCAGATTCCAGTTCTAATTCCTCATAGGTGGGTACATGCATTGGGTCAGGCATGTATTTTCTCAATAGTGATACGTGGAACACATCGTGAACTTTGGAGAGATTTGGCGGCATTGCCAAATGGTAAGCTACATCACCAATTCGTTCTAAAATTTCAAAATGTCCGATGTACCTAGGACTGAATTTACCTTTCTTACCAAAACGTATAACTCCCTTCCATGGAGATACCTTCAAGAAAACATGATCTCCTACCTGAAATTCTAAATCCTTCCTTTAATTATCGGCATAGCTCTTCTGCCAACTTTGAGATGCTTTGATGTGGTTTTGGATGACCTTCACCTTTTCCGTAATTTCCTCCACCAGTTCTGGGCCTATGAGTTTTCTTTCACCAACGTCATCCCAACAGGTTGGTGTGCGAAATCTCTTTCTATACAACGCTTCATATGGTGTCATCCAAATACTTGAATGGAAGCTATTGTTATAGGAAAATTACACCAGAGGTAAATATTGATCCCACATACCCTGAAAGTCAAGTGAGAATGATCTCAACATGTCTTCTAAGGTTTGAATAGTCCGTTCTAATTGTCCATCTGTTTGAGGGTGGTAGACAGTGCTCAAATGAAGTTCAGTATCCAAGGCCTTCTGAAGACTCTTCCAGAATCTTGAAGTAAAACGGGATCACGATCAGAAACAATCGATAGGGGTACTCCATGAAGTCTCACAACTTCATTGATATGTAGAGTTTCTAGATGTTCCAGTGGTATATCTTCTATTATAGCAAGAAAATATTCTGACTTGGTAAGATGATCAACAATAACCCATATTTCATCATTCCTTCTAAGAGTCTTTGGTAGCCCCGTGACAAAGTCCATCGTAATATTGTCCCATTTCCACTCTGGTATGGGAAGAGGTTTCATGACTCCTCCAGGCTGTTTCCTTCCAGCTTTCACTTGTTGACAAACCATACATCTTGACACAAAATCAGCAATCTCCCTCTTCATGTTGTCCCACTAAAAATTTTCCTTCAAATATCTATACATTTTGGTGCTCCCAGGGTGTATAGAGAAATTGGAGCTATGAGCATCATCTAACAATTCCCTTTTCAGATCAGGTATATCGGGAACACAAAGTCTCTTCCCAAATTTCAAAATTCCTTCTTCATACACAAAGTCTCTCAATCTCCCATCATTCACAGTTTTAATCTTCTTTTGAAATTCTTCATCATCGGTATGATAACTCTTAATCCTTTCTAGTAAAGATGGTTTGGAAACCATTTGAAAAAACATTGATGTTTCACCTTCCATGGTGATTCCCATATCCAACTTTACTAGATCCCTGAAAATTGGATCCCTTTCAACTCTCATCATGTTCAAAACTCCATGATCTTTTCTGCTCAAAGCATCTATCACCTTATTTTCCTTCCCCGGGTGGTAGTGTATCGTGCAATCATAATCCTTTAGTAGTTCATGCCATCACCTTTGCCTCATGTTGATTTATTTCTATGAGAAAATGTACTTCAAAACTCTTGTGATCAGTATAAATCTCACATTTTTCACCATAGAGATAATGTCTCCATATCTTCAAAGAAAAAATTACAGTAGCTAACTCAAGATCATGAGTAGGATAGTTTTTCTCATGAATTTTCAGTTATCGTGATGCATAGGCAATAACCCTATCATTCTGCATAAGGAAACAACCAAGTCCTTTCTTTGAAGCATCACTATAAATTACAAACCCATAATTCCCCAATGGTAGAGTCAATATAAGAGCATTTAATAATATTATCTTAAGTTCTTAAAAACATTATTCACACTCTTTTTTGCAAAAAAAATTAACCCCTTTACATGTGAGCTTTGTTAATGGGTTAGCCAATCGGGCAAAGTTCTGGATGAAACGCCGATAATAACCTGCTAAGCCAATAAAACTACGTACCTCGGTTATACTCGTTGGTGTTGGCCATTCTTGGATTGCTCTTGTACTAGCAGGATCAACAGAGATTCAATTCTTAGAGACAATATGGACAAGAAAAGAAATCTCTTAAAGCCAGAATTCACACTTGCTAAACATCTCATACAATTCATGTCTTCTCAGAGTCTTCAGGATAATACGCAGGTGATTTTCATGATCTTCGTAGCTTTTAGAGTATAACAATATATCATCAATAAATATGACCACTAAATCATCAAGATATTCCTTGAAAACTCTATTCATTAGATCCATGAATACAGAGGGTGCATTAGTCAGCCCAAAAGGCATTACTGTAAACTCGTAATGCCCGTACCTGGTTCGAAATGCTCTCTTAGGAATTTCTTCCTTCTTCACACACAACCGATGGTATCCAAATCGAAGGTCAATCTTTGAAAAGTATTGAGCTCCATGCAGTTGGTCAAATAAATCATCAATGTGAGGTAGGGGATACTTGTTCTTTATTGTTATAACATTGATTTCCCTGTAGTCGATACATAACCTCATAGATCCATCTTTCTTCTTAACAAAAAGGAAAGGGGCTCCCATGGAGAAACACTAGGGAGAATAAATACCTTATTACTCAATTACTCTTGTTGTTTCTTTAGTTCAACTAATTCCACAGTGGACATTCTATAAGGGGTCTTTGATATAGGCCTTGAACCAGGAATTAAATCAATGGAAAAATCAATTTATCATTCTAGAGGATTTCCAGGTAAATCTTCTGGAAACACATCAACATATTCTCTCACAATAGGTAAATACTCTATTAGAACATTCCTTTCCTTAACCATGGTTATTTCATTCTCTTCCTCCCCAATAATTGAATTTAGTTGAGCTACTGGGGGTGGATCTAGGTAAGAATCAGGTGGTGACGATTCTTCTCTAAAGGCCATGTGTTCTTTATCATCATCATCAAAAATTGTAACCACATTCTTCTTACAATAAATCTTCGCATCATGGTCTGAAATCCAATCCATACTGAGGATTATATGAAACTCAATCATAGGTATGATGATGAGATCAGCAGATAAAGAACATTTATATGCCCTAATGGGAATAGATCCATAGAACTTTGTAGCAATGATACTTCCCTTAGGAGTTTTAACTGAAAACTCCCTTGTTAAATCAAATTGAAAATATCTAATTTTCTTATCAAACTGGGAAGATATGAAACAATGCGATGATCCAGAATCAAATAATGCATTTTCTAAACTTGAGGAACCCATTAAATTACCTGCCACCACGTCTTTAGGAGCTTCTACCTCAGGAGTAGTGATAGCATAAGCTTCTCCTTGATCCCTTGGCCTTTTCTGAGGTATGTTCCCCCGACGCTTAGGAAATTCATTTGCATAATGTCTCATCTCCCTGCAGTTGTAGCATTTAACATCGGTAGCTTCTTTCTTCCCCTTGCAATCACGATCTTGGTGACCTTTTTCACCACACTTGTAACAGACTCCCATTCCCTTCAAGTAAGTACCAGGGTGTTTCTTCCCATATTTACTGCAGATATTCAACTTTTCTCTTCTTCCCCTTATTTCCATTCCCAGATTGATCACCAGATCTCTTCTTCTCTTGCTTTGCTTTAAAATCACAAGACTTAGAGAATTATTTTTCTATCTTGATAGCACATGAGACAATATCTTCATACAACGAGAAGGTTTGTGAGACTAATGCTTGACAGAGAAATGGTTTTAACCCATAAAAGAAATAATCAATCTTACTTCTTGGGTTATGTATATAATCTACAACATACCTTGCTATCCTTGTAAAGTTAGCCTTATACTTTGCGACATTCTCATCCTCATTTTGTCTCAGACTTAGAAATTGCCTTTCCATATCTGCTCGATGGTCACGAGGAAAGTATTTTTCTAAAAATAGATCTTTGAACTCCCTTCATTCCATATTTGATAATTAATCAACTTCCTTTGTGTTTTGAATCAATGAACACCATTGATCAGCATCTCCAGTGAGGTGGTAAACTGTCATGATAACTTTTTTCCCTTTCACTACTCCCCAAAGCCTGAAATATTTTCTCTAGGGAACTTATCCATTGCTCAGCTACCGATGGATTTGTGATCCCATTGAATGTTGGTGGTTGTTTCCTCATGAAGTTATCTAACATTGATCCTCCACACTACGGATCAGGGTTCTTTATACAGGTAAGGTTATTATTCATAACTTGAGTGGGTTGTCCCAGTATGGTGATTAGCTGATCAGCACCAGTTGCATCACCAGCTCAACTATAATGATCTTGAGCTAGAGGGAAATCCCTACATGGAGTGCGTGCATTAATACAGTTTCCATTTTTTCCACTAGGTGCCATTTCTAAATAATGGCATAAACTAGGTTAGTTTATGAATCGAAATACATAATTCCAAACTTGTAAAACACTTAACAAAAATTGAACAATTTATGGATATAATCCATATTCATAAAAAAAATTCTTTGAGGAAGTATATACTAATAAACCCTTCATAATGGTTTGTAATGAAAATGAGAATTATCCTAAACATATCCTCCAGCAGTGTCGTAACCAAGAGTATAGCAAGGCCCGTTGTCGTGCACCAATTCCCGTTCGATTCTAGCTCAAAGGGGTGTTTTTAGGTTTTACCCCTAGGTACATCTGTGCCAGATCCGCCTCTACCTGCTCGTATCTAGAAATGGATGTATTGCTCAGAAAAATCACAAAATCTCTACAATACCAAAATTCTAGGAAGTTCTTCTATACTAATCCTCAAAGTCTATCTTAGGGATATGTTCTCTAATCAGAGTTTATCAAAATATAGCTTCCAAGGTTTGTACTAAACTTCATCTGATACCAACTATAATGCCCCGAGCCCAGTTACCCAGAGTCGGTGCATTATTACATAACATTGGCATGATCACAAAAGATCAAGCCTCGAAATACTGATTAGTTTAGTAGCCTTGGAAGAACTAGATACATTCATAAAGTTTACATTACATCATAAAATGAAAACTACAACAACATAGTCTACATAGTCCACACTCATATCCCTTCATACTATCCCTGTAGTTCATTCATAAAATAATTCTTCACATCCTGGGAAAAATAAAACATAGAAAGGGGTGATCTCAAATTCCCAGTAAGGATAACAAAATAGTGGAAACTTTCATAAATAAGCATAAACATTTAAGGAAATGTATAACTAAAAAAAAAGCCTGTTAAAATTGAACTTTAGCATAATATTGAAAAGATAAAATGAAATAATTCAATTTACTTATTCACATGGGTATTCTACTAGTCAAATAATCACATGCAATATCAATAACCACTTTCATAATGATGGAATTCATAATGCTAGACTATCATAACCACGTAGCCAAGGCCTCGTGCCAAGACTACAAATAAGATTTTTTCAAGGCCTCATGCCAAGACACTAGTTTGTCTCATGAGACCTACCAATGCATCGAGGAGCTATATCGGGCTCCACCCGTCACTTATTAAGTCCAATTCATTCCTCATATGAACAGGTTTAAACATAACATAAACATTCGTATTAAAACTGGAATAAGAAAAGTCAATACTTTATTCATAAACCATGAATGGTATAAAAATAACACATCCAGAGTCAAACATATCACAAAACCTTTAATACAATATTGAAGTCTTGTAACATAATAAATCAACTTCAAATAAGCTTAAAATCCATCGAAGGATGTTGACATAGATGAAATCAAAACTATTTGAGAGAAATATCTCTTTTTTTGAAATCATTTAAAAGTTACATAATTATAAAATAAAAGATTTAATTTGAAAATTTTCTAACAATCTTTTAAGGGAATATTAAACAATTTTATAATGGTGGAAAATAGCTGCATCCGCCGTATAAGTTAAAAAAAACATTCTTACCTTAATTCTGTCGAAAAGGTTAAAAATGACCTTGTTTGGAAAACGATGGAAAGATTCCTTTATAAACATATTATAAAAAGTAAAACAAGGGTATAAATGACTTTAAACCATAGTATTTAAAATAGTAATAATTATTTGAAATACATTATTAAGAAACATGGATGGGGATTATAAAGAGGTCCCAGTAGATAATTATGTAAAAACAACCTCGAATAATGAAGAGATTGTGAAATAAACTCTTACCTTGTACTTTTACTTAGTCGATGGTATGTTAACATCCTGTATAATAGTTAAAACATTGTTATTAAATTATACAAGAACCATATACATAATTATTATATCATATATGATCTTCTAATAATGCTTTGTTAATAATATTTTAGTATTATTGTCGTTTCGGGTGTTAACTTACTCATTTTATTTTATATGTTTTGTTACATAAGTCGTGTTTTTTATGGATAGGTTGTATCTTATTCATATCCAGAATGATATCAAGTCCTTAAACATTATTTTTAATCATCAAATGAGAATTATACTTGAATGGATACAATGGGGAATGAATCTCATCGCGTTTATGGAGACGGTAGTCCGTACGTACGCACGAGCGATAATATCATTCCTTTGATATTAAAATAATATATAATTGGATAGTATATCATATATAAAGAATAATTATCATGTTATATTTATTATTTACATTAATTACACATCATTATTATACCCATCCAAATAATAATGTTTTGAATAACAATTACACCACGACGTGGAGACGGTAAGCCGTACGTACGCACGTATGGTGACATGTCATTCAAAGGATGGATAGAATAATGAATATGGTTGTACCATATTTATAATAACATCACAGTATATATAAGATACTGGAGTTATTATTTTAGAATGGGAATAACAAAGAAAGAAGAAGTTGAAGAAGAAAGGAACTTGAAATAGGGTGGTGAAAACATTACCTCTTCTTCGGGTTCTTCCATTTGATTTGATCAAAAGGGCTCCTTAGGTTGGATTTATGATCAAACTAAGGACACTAGGTTTAAGTGAGGGAAGTTTAGAGAATATTTGGGCTGGTTTTGTCCGAGATAAAAGGCTTTGAAGCTGTGAATTAGAGAGAAGGGGGAGTGCCCTTTTATAAGAGGGGTGAGGGGAACCTTTGGAAAAGCTAGAAAAATTATTTTATAATAAATTCATATTATGTTTCTAATGGCTACAAAGTGGATTATTTAAAGTTTAAGGTGGTTATGGTTCGAAATCATTTCAACCAATATATTTTATATAGGTTTGGGTCACTATATTAACCTTATCATTTATATTTAACTCTTAGTTAAATAATTTGACATTTACCATGTCTCTTTGTATTTTTATATTATATACTTAATAAACTTACTATATACCTCGAAGAGACCCCCAAGTGGTCAATTAATGATACAAATATCATTATATAAGTCCTTTTTCCAAACCTTAGATTTTTAGGAATAGAATATAAATTAATAATATAATATTTTTTTAAAAAACTCTTTTTTGTCAATTTTGACACTGTTGGGTATTTTGTTTTTTATAAATTTATAACAGCATTATTACTTCGAAAAAAATTTATATAAACAATCCTAATATGTCATATTAACCTATAAAATTATTTTAATTTATAAAAAGTCTCAAATTACATTTATTTGGGTATTTATAATATCAATTATCTTAATCTTTCATTAATACTGTAATTATTGCATCATCATTGTGTCATAAATAAATTAAATTATTTAATGTCTAAAAATTATAAATAAAATACCATTATGTAAGGAATCTTTTTATATTTCTAATGAATATTTATAATCGAATTTATCTTGTGTATAACCCAATATTAAAAATGTTTTAGTTATTAAACTTTGATTTTAACTCTTTTAACTCTTCTTTGAATTAAATAATAATAAATGTCATAATCTAATCCAAGTTGACCTAAATGATAATATTTTATTCCTAAGGTTGTTTTTGGTCGAGATACACTTTTCCAATAGAATTAGGACATGTGTTAGGGTAATATTAATATCATTTTTATCCTTAATTACCCTATTTACTTTTAACCGTGGTAAATAAAAGTAAAAAGTTACTATTCACCAAAAATTATTTTTATCTTATTGAACCACATTTTAATCCTTGATATTAACCGTGTCTCTAGTATTTTTGAAATTCCACTCACAGAAGCAGTAAAATTAAGTTTTATGTGAATTTCCAAATTCTCCTAAGAGATGGGTAAAAGATGGTGAAAATTTCAATAAAATTTTTATATGTCTACAATTATTATAAACTGACTCCAATGAATTACATTGAACTTATATTGGTATTACGTATCTATTTTGACCTAAAATAAATTTAAATAAAATAAATAATTATTTAAATAAAAAGTCGGTATTAACCAATAACTCAGTTTTTTTTCACTATTCATCAAAAATTTAAAGTTTTCAGAAAAATACCAAAAATTCACCCTAGGATAATTTCGATATTCCGAATCCAAAAATGAAGTCTATTTTGAAAGATAAAATTTATAAAATTTCAAAAAGTGGGTATTACTATTCATAACGGCTAGTTTGATTGGTTGTGGTGTGTTAAAACTCGAAGTTGCGTACAACACACACTACTGTGTTATTCAAAGAGAAGCATACCGTAGAAGCTTGGGGTGTTACAAAAATAATGAACACTCTATCATTGTGTGAAGGATTTATCTCTTCACTATGAGAATAAATTCATACCATAATGAAATGGTATCAACGTGTTAATAAAAATAATAGAATGTGAGAAGAAGAAGAAGTTTTATTATGGGACTAAGGTGATTCGAACAACTTAAAATTTTAAGAAATGAAATTACAACATCAAAATGGTAGCATAACATTAAAATGAAAACAACACACCAAGATTACTCAACTCCTTCACCACCAATACCTTAAATAGAAATTTTGAGAGGCTTGTATTGAGACCCCAACAACACATATCTTCCCATTTGGGTATAGAAGGCTTAGGGTGGTGGAAAGTTTGTGAAATTTGGGAATTTCCACCCTAGACCTAAATTTGAAGCTAGCTTGCATCCACCAAACAGATGATACTAAATGAGATTCTAGATGGAAGAATTTTGGTGGGTCATAGAATACAACAATGAATACTCGGATGTTCCCTGATATTCTGTAAAATTCCAGGCCAAAAGGATTTTTTTTTCGAGATATGAGTGAAATGGCGGGCTATTTTTCTGGGCCACAGAATATTGGGCAGCCTGGAACTCCATTAAAACATTCGAATTAGCTTGGTCCAATATTTAATGAAATGTTCACCATTATGTCTTCTATATCCAGTTAAATTTTGAGAATCATTGGTCTTGTACCATGGCTGATATAGTACTTTTTTTGGGTTGTCGTCATGTTCAATTCACCAAGAATGTTCTTGGTTCAAGGCCCATTTTGGTGGTCTTCCAATGAGAATCTTTAAGTTCTCCAAAATAATGAATTGTTATTTATAGCATGGGAGACATGAAAATAAAATATTAAAATAAAATACGAAAATAAAATCAAGACTATTTTTTTATGAGGTGTTCAAAAATGTACCATGCAATAGTGAATTTTAAGAAGGAATTAAATCATAATATGAAGTAATGTTCAATTTGTAAAATGCACTAAAAATGGTGCTTATGAATAATTAAGCACATGATTATTATATATATTTACAATGAATATTTTCCTACTTTAGTGGCTAATCATAAAACCTCTTCATTAGGTAGCTCAACATCCAATGAATTCATTTCTGCCTAGGGGTGCTCTGCCAAAAAATATATTAATTCCTAGTATTTGATAGATTTTTGAGGCACAAACTGTATGCCAAACTGTTGCAGGATGACCACCCACCATGAATGGCATCTAGTCAACATTGGATGGCAGGGAATGTACTTGAGTGGGTTACTAAGTGATTCCAAATGGACCTCATGGTGCTGAAGATAGAATTTCTGCTTCTGGACTGCAAAGATTAGCGCTAGAAAGATCTTTTAAATATTTAAATAATGAGTATCAGCATCGATCATGGTTTTTATAAGATAATTGAAATGTGTGGCCGATTGTCGCCTATCAACCGTTCAAAGTTCCGATTCTCTGCTAATGTGTATAGCAGCACTCAGGTCGAATCCTCGACAATGATATTTTTTAATAGTCATTTTTTTAGTTGATTGTATTCTGATTGGGGGAGGTTTGTTTGCAGAGCTTATAAAATGATTTATTGGTTAATATTGATTTAAAAAATTTATAAATATTTGGGTGAGTTCATTTTTAGGGAATTAAGATTGTGATATCCTTGAGTTTTTCTTTATATTGCATTTAAATTAACACCCACTTCATAAGATAACGTTGATTGGAATTCCTAAGTGTTAAGGCTTTAATCCAAGCCTGAAATTAACTTAGGGTTCTAATATCAATTATATCTTGTTGATGGTAGTGTATTTATGGTTCCAATAATACATGTAAACCACACATTAAACAAAACAATTCATTAATCCATGACATGTTAAGTCCAACATACACAATGTTAATTTGAAGAATATTCATCGAGCAAATACTCTCAATAACTTAACATCCCTAAATTTTGACTCATCCCAATAATAGACTTACTAATCCATTAAGATAGTTATTAATTTGGTAATATATGTTAATGGTGATGAATTATAAATAGAACAAAAAGAACGGGATAAGAAAATATTTGTGCGTCGAACACACACACACACACACGAAGGGTGATTAGAATTAAAAACAAACTTGTAGATTGAATTAGAAAGTGAAAGAAGGGAAGGGGACTCAACTGTATTTAAACTATTTTAATAACATTAATATGAAACTACATAAGGTGGATGAGAATAAGAGATATTGAATAAGAAAATTTCATTAAAACAGAATTACAAAACACAAAAACTTACACGATTACAAACGAAGGACAACACAAAAGTAAATGAAAGGAAGAAAGGAGGAATGGTTTCTCAAGTAAAAAATTGAGTATATCAGATCATACAAATCCTTTTAAAGAGTCTTGTTCGTTCCAACATATCCTCCTTTGCTCTGAAATTCTAACTCTTTTCAAGGAGAGGAGGGGGATGTATTTATTGCCCAATGTTGTGAGCTGTTTGCATTCCAAAACTGCCCCTCCACTTTTATCGCCAATTTAATAAATTAGACAGCCGAATATCGAGATATGATCTTCTTAAAAGTTTTAAATAAATACCTTATCTGTCTACCTTGAAACTTTGGCGGCATTTGGACTTAAGGATCCAAAGTTATGTCTGGTTGATTAAACAAAGTTAATCTGTCCATTTCAATATAAACTTTTTAAAGTACAAAATGTGAATGGGTTTTTGAATAGGAAGATGCCTTAAAATACTAATGATATCTTCAGAAACGTAGTCCACCCATATATCCACTTTCCCACTGAAAAATCTAATATTTATTTGATGATTACATCATGATATATTTCATGCATAGTGTACAGATTTTAATTCTCGACCATAATGGTGGGTTGGACTTCAAAGCATTAGTTGGGCCTCTTGTTCTTGGATTTAGGCTCTGAAATTTTTATACATTACTCCTTAAATTATTATCCAAATGTTGGAGGATAATTAATGAATTTTCTCTTATGGATTGAGCCCAATAATTCAATCTTTATGGATGGTCTAGTTTCTTCATAGATTTAGTGGGCCTTCTCGTGTGGTCCATATGGGCCTTCAAATGGAGGAATTGACCCATGATAACTTCTAATGAAATATTGGATATTGAATTAGGAATCCTAAAAAACAAGAACCACACAATTAGAATTAGTAGGGTGATAATTATAAGTAAAATAGTAAACTGACTCAATTGGACTACTTCTAAAAATGATAAAAAATTATACTTAGTATTAAAACATTAATATTTCACACAAATTATGCACATTTAATATAAAATAAGTAAAGTAAGTATATAATAAGTAATGAAAATATTAATAAAATCAAATCCCCCACACTTAGTCTTGTGCATGTCCTCATGTGCAACAAATATAAAAACAGGACAAAATCATTTTCACTCACTAACAAATATTAAAATTTCGTTTTCCCTAATCAAGGGAGGTTTAGACAATTTCACTCATCCATATTGAATTCTACCACAAGTTGTTTAGAAAAAAGGTTCCAAAAACAATTCATTTTTTCATGTTCAAATTTAGAAATGGAAAATTGTGTCATACAAAACATACCCCTCTCAAGATGAAAAAATTCATTTGTGGAGGTTCACTCTTTCACCAACAAAAAGTGAAAATCTTAGAGTTTGAAAGAGCTCTCAGATTCCAATCCCTATCCAAAATGCACAAGAATCAAGAGGTATTTTTAAGGGGTTTTTCTGTGGATATGGGATGGTAGGAATATAATGTCCAAGAGATAGAAGAAGAGGGGTAAAACACCAACATGGAAAAAGTAATGCACATTTTTTTTAAATGGGACATTAAAGGAAATGGAAACACATATTTACGAGGGAATGAAAATATGAAATAAGACACAAAAGTAGAAAGAAATATGAAGGGAATGATAATATGGAATATTTACAAAACACAAAACTTCTCCCAATGACATAATAATATAATTCAAGTGTTCTTTTTTTCTTTTTTTCGAAAGTTGAACTTGAAATAGATCTCACAATCATATCCCAACCCATTATTGATCTCCTTAGGACATTAATTGTAATATTTATAACAAGATCAAAGGCTGAGAAATAGTGATTTTTGTCTTACCCAAGACGCAACCCAATTTTTTTCTGATTTTTTTTTCATTTTTTTAATTTTTTTCATGAACACTTGTCAATAAAATTTGAAAAATATGTCATAAGTATATATACATCCCCAAACCCCACTGAATTAAAACCTCTCCCCACACTAAAGTGGATGATTTCCCTCCAGCATATGATAATATGGTGAAATCAAAAAAGGGTACCCAAAATGAAATCCACCCCCACACATAAATTTAAAAATAAATATGCAATGAAAATCCATTTTGATATTGGGTGGGAAAAGGTATTGGTCTTGTAATGTGGCTATCAAAGAAAACGTTTTCATAGGCTTGAAGCAGTTTTCAAAAGGAGGATTAACGTAAGAGAAATGGGAGGCTATTTGGCTATTGTGATTCTCATGTGGTTCAGAAAATTCCTCTATCATATTAATGCACACTAAAGTAGGAAATTCAGCTCAAAGGTCCATAAACTAAAGACTCGAAAATGGGGGTGAAAACACACATTTTGAAAAGATGGACATAGGTGTCCTTAACATGAAAGAAAATGTTGTTCCTCACAGGTGGGGAAAATCATTTTCCAAATCAAAAATTTAGCATTCAAAATGTGTTGGTTTTGACAAAAAATTCTTTATCCAAAGTCATGATGAAAATACAAATATTTTTGAGGTGAAAACATGCCTGTTGACTCCCCCAAAATCTTGGATAAAATTTCAAAATTAGAAGTTGAGTAAGCACAAATCTTGACTTTTCATTTTTTATGTTTTTTTTATGTTTTTTAGTTTTTTAGGTTTTTTTAGATTTTTTTATAAAGACACACCCACACAAAAGAGAAAGAGTAAATAAAATGGTTTGATAGAGAAAGTGGTAAAAAAATGAAAGAGAGGGGAAGAATAAGAAAGAGAGAGAGAGAGAGGAAGAGATAGAGAGAGTTAAAGGAAAAAAGGTGCCCCATGGTTTGGATTTAGTGGGTTTCCATCTCCATCTAGTGGTGGTTCGACTACAGAAGTTGGGGATCTAGTGGAAATCGATGTTGATCTAGGATTGTGTGTCCTCTCATGGTAATGCTTTAACTGATGTCCATTAACCATGAATTTCCTTTTTGAATAGGGGTCTTGGACTTGCACTGCACCAAATGGGTAAACATTAGTAATAAAAAAGGACCTTCCCAACGAGAATTAAGCTTACCTGGGTGAAGCCGAAATCAAGAATTAAAGAGCATTACCTTTTCACCTTCATGGAATAGCTTTCTCAGGATGTGTTTTTTATTGAGTGCCTTAGATTTTTCTTTGTGGATATTATAATTCTCGTAAGAATCAAGTCGAAGCTCCTCTAGTTCATCCAATTGCAACAATATTTCTTCACTAGATTTTTCACAATCAAAATTACAGGTTTTCACAGCCCAAAAAGACTTAGGTTGGATTTCAACAGGTAGATTACATGATTTACCAAAAACTAGCCTAAAAGGAGACATCTCAATGGCTGTTTTATAGGCAGTTCGATAAGCCAAAAGTGCTTCACCAAGTCTTTCAGGCCAGTCTTTTCTGGTGGGTTTTAAAATTCTCTCAAGAACTATTTTCACTTATCTATTAGAAATTTTAGTCATGTCATTTGTTTGGGGGTGATATGCAGTTTAAGTTATATGTAAAACACCATTCTTTTTCAAAAGAGATTCCATGGTTCTATTAAAAAAATGGGTTCTTAAGTCACTGATCAAGGCATGAGGCGTGCCAAATCTGTGGAAGATGTGTGTCTTTAGGAACTCACTAATAGTATGTGAATCATCCTTTCTAGTGGTTTTGGCCTCGACCCACCTAGAAACATAATCAACCATAAGAAAAATGTATGAGAATCCATTGGAATGGGGGAATGGTCCCCTGAAATCGATACCCCAAACATCGAAGATCTCACTGAAAATTAAAGGCTTTTGGGGCATTTCATTTCTCTTTGAAATTGTTACAAACTTTTGGCAAGTGGGACATGATTGACAAAACTCATGTGAGTCCTTGAAGAGTGAAGGCCAGAAGAATCCAAAGTCTAGGACCTTTCGGGAGTTCCTTTGTGGTCCAAAGTGGCCACCACCAGGCATTGAGTGATAGAATTCTAATATGGATGAATGTTCATTTTCATCGACACATATCCTTATTACCATGTCTACCCCAGTTTTCCAAAGTTTATTTTCTTCCCAAAAAAATTATTTTGAATTACTTTTCATATTCATTTTTTGTTCTTTTGAAAAAAATTTAGGAAAAACACCAAAAACCAAGTAATTTACAATTGGGGCATACCATGGTATTTTTGGAGTGAGAGATGAAAGGTGATTAGTTAGAAATCCTAGATCAATTATTTCAGAATGAGAAGAATTATAAATTCTACTCAAGTGATCAGCCATAAGGTTTTCTTTTCCTGGTCTATCTTCGATTTCAAGGTCAAACTTTTTGAGCATTAGGATCCACCTTATTAGCCTTGGTTTGGAATCACTTTTCTTGAGTAAGAACTTTATGGAAGAATGGTCTGTGAAGATAATTATTTTGGCACCTAAGAGATAGGGCCAAAATTTATCTAAGGAAAAAACAACTTCTAAAAGTTCTTTTTCAGTGACAGTGTAGTGAGATTGAGTTTCATCCAATGTTTTTGAGGCATAATAGATGACATGATGAATTTTTTCTCTTCTTTGACCAAGAACATCCCCAACATCTCTATCAAAATAATCACACATCAACTCAAAGGGTAAGGACCAATATGGGGGTTGGATTATCGGGGAAGATGTAAGAGCAATTTTGAGTTTAATGAAGGCTCTCTTGCAAACCTCATCAAAATGGAAAGTGACGTCATTTTGGAGTAACCGAGTGAGTGGGAGGGAAATTTTACTGAAGTTATGGATGAATCGATGATATAAACCATCATGACTGAGGAAGGAAAGGATTTCTTGAACAGAAGTGGGTTCAGGAAGTGATTGGATCACTTCAATTTTGGTAGTATCAACTTCAATACCATATTTTGAAACTATGTTCCCTAGAACAATCCCATTTTCAACCATGAAGTGACATTTTTCAAAATTTAACACAAGGTTACACTTGACACACTTTTGAAGTACTAGAGAGAGTGAATTCAATCAAGATTCAAATGAATCACCATAAATGGTAAATTCATCCATGAAGACTTTCATGCAGTGTTCAATGAATTCAAAAAAGATACTCATCATACACCTCTAAAATGTTGCAGGAGCATTGCAACGGCCAAAAGGCATTCTCTTATATGTATATGTTTCAAAGGGTCAAGTGAAAGTAATATTTTCTTGGTCTTGATGTGTGATTGGGATTTGGAAATATACGGTGTATCCATAAAAAAATCAATAGTGTGACTTTCCATCTAATCGTTCTAGCATTTGATCAAGGAATTGAAGAGGGTAGTGATCTTTTCTTGTTTCAATATTCAATTTCCTATAGTCGATGCACACATGCCATTTTTTCTTCACTCAAGTTATGACTACCACTCCATGATCATTTGTGACAACAATTATCCCACCCTTCTTAGGTACAACTTGAATTGGACTAACCCATTCACTATCATAAATTGGGTAGATAATACCTGATTGAAGAATCTTGGTGATATCTTCCCTAACTACCTCAAGTATGAGTGGATTGAATCTTCTTTGTGGTTGTCTAATTGGTTTGGATGATTCCTCAAGATGTATGTGATGCATGCAAAGAGAAGGTTTGATTCATGGTATGTCATTTAGGGTCCACCCTATGGCCTTTTTGTTTTCCTATAACACTTGAACAAGTTTGGACTCCTCAGTTTCTCTAAGTGAAGAAGAGATAATGACAGTATAAGAGTGATCATGGAAAAGGAATGCATATTTCAGGTGTTCAGGAAGAGGTTTCAGATCAGTATCATCTCTCATTTATGGGTTAGAAAACCTAAGAATGGAGGAAGGGACTTAAGTTGGTTTAGATTCATTCTCCTTAATACTGTCCAAGGTAGAGTAGTAGAGATCAAAGTTGATGTGGGATTCATGAGATTTTTTAAGTTACTCTAGATTGATGGAGTCTATGAATGAGAGGTCTACATAAACTTCACCATTTATGACTTGGTTAATCATGGTGAAAATTTTACAAGATCCTTTATCATCAGAACTAGATGAACATGATGTAATGGGGTTCAATTGACTCTTAGAGGTGTCCTCAGAAGCATGGATTGAGAATACAGGGTGATCCTCAGATGGGTATCACATGGCTTGGAAAATGTTGAATTTGACCAGTTGTTCACCAAATTCCATGGATACGATGCCTGAATGGACATCAATCTTGGTTCTCGTAGTCATGAGGAATGGTCTTCCTAGAATTAGGGGAGATCGAGAAGAGGTCGTCTCACCTTCCATGTCAAGGAGATAGAAATCGGTTGGGAAGATAAGATCATTGACACGAACAAGGACATCCTCGATTATTCACTCAGGACAGGTTGTGCTTTGATTGGATAACGGAATGAAAACACCAGTTGGATGTAAGGGACCTAGAAAAAGGTTGGAGAAGATGGATTTAGGCATGAAATTAATTGAGGCTCCTAGGTCTATGAGTGTATCATCAAATTTAGAACTTCCAATTTGGCATGGAACTGTAAAGGTCCCTAGATCTTTTCACTTTATGGGAATAGACTGCTGGGTGGAAAAATTTTCAAAGGTCCTAAGTTGCCTCTTGTGGGTGCACAATTCCTTAAGAAACTTGACATACTTAGGTATTTGTTTTATGGCATCTAAGAGAGGAATGTTTACTTCAACACGTCTAAACATGTTGATCATTTCAGAATCGGGTTAAAAGGACTTCTTTGGCTTTGAAACAGATTGAGGAAAAGGAATTGGATTCTTAAGTGGAATAGAAGGAGGTGAGGTAATGGCTTCAGGTTACTTTTCATATTTCTTTTTCTTTTCATTTTCTAGGTCAACATTCAAAGGAGGGTTGGAGGACTCAACATGAGGCATAATAGTTTGATTTCCTGATCTAAGTGAAATTGAACTTACATTACCCTTGGGGTTGGGTAATTATTGAGCTGGAAGTTGTGAAAAATTTGATTGTTGCTGCCGACTTAGGTGGGATGCAATTTGACCAATTTGGGTTACAATGTTCTTGAAACTAGAACGGGTGAAGGAGGCAAGATATTCAATAGTGCTTTCCCATGGTTGCTTGGAAGAAGAGGCTTGTCCCGGATTGGGATTACCTTGATTTTGGTTCTTGGGAAAGTGATTGTATCAGTTTTGGAATTGGTAAGGCTCACTAAGATAATGGAATCCTGGAGGAGGATTTTTCCTTTGAGGTTGAGGAACAAAAGGATAAGGTTGTTGGAATTTACCAACACCTTGACCGTATTGGAATTGGTTTGGGTTTTGAGGAGGGAATTGAGGGGGATGAGATACAGGATCCCCATATCTCAAGTTAGGGTTATATGTAGAAGATAAAGGCTCAGAATGGGGTTGGTTGAAGTTTCTAACAAACTGACCTAATAGTTGAGGGTTGGTGTTCCTTGGAGCATATGCTGCATTGAGCTCCATTGGTCCAGATGAATCAGATTGATCCTCTTGAAGTTGTGGACATGTGTCATTTGGATGAGATGGAGAGTTGCAGATTCCACAGTTTTGACAGGTCTATGAAACATTGATTGTGGAGAAGATGAGGTTGGGGATTTGGTTGCCACAACTAGTTGTCTCACAAGACCTGTAAGTTCACTCATCCACTCGGTCATCTTGTTTGGATATATCGATTGACTTTCTTGGGCTTGTTTGATTTGAGCATGTTCTTGAGTATGGAATTGTTGTGTGTTTTCAGCCATGTTTCTTATAAGATCTCTTGCATCTGCAGGCATTTTATCAACAAGAGCACCGCCACTTGCGATATCAATGAGCGTTCTCTCCATAGACAATAACCCCTCATAGAAGTATTGGATCAAGAGTTGGTCAGGTATTTGGTGGTGTGGGAAGGTTGCAACAAGCTTTTTGAACCCCTCCCAGTACTCATAGAGTGATTCACTTGGGAACAGATGGATACCACTTATTTCCTTTTGGATAGAAGTAGTACGAGAAGCAGGAAAGAATTTCTCTAAGAAGATTCACTTCATGTCATTCCATGTGGTTATGGAACCATTATGGAGGTAGTGAATCCATGACTTAGCAGTGTCAGTTAGGGAGAAAAGGAATGCTTAGAGTTTGATTTGTTCCTCAGAAACCCCTTGAGGCTTCATGGTAGAGAACACCACTTGGAACTCTTTAAGATGAAGATGTGGATCCTCACTGGATAGCCTGTGGAAATGAGGGAGAAGATGAATCAAACCCGATTTGAGTTCGAAGTCAGACTCTATGTTTGGATATTGAATACCAATAGGTTGTTAATTCATGCCAGGGGCAGCAAGTTCTTTAAGTGTTTTTCTCTAGGATTGGCCATTTCAAATTCAACCGGTTGGATGAGGACTAGGTCTTGAATTATTTTATTATCTCTTATGTTCCTCTTAAGTTGGAAAAGTGTTCGCTCAATTTCAAGGTCAAACAAATCCGAGGGATTTTTTTTGAGGCTATGAGGAATTCAGAGAGATGTTGAAAGAAAGGGGAAGTTGAGGTTTTCTTTGTATTTTTTTTTTTCAGTTTATGATTTTTATGAGAAGGTGGGTTTTTCTTTGTGTTTTTTTAATTTTTTTTAAATTTGTTTTTTTATTTTTTTTACAATAACCAGAAACTAATGACTACTTAAATCACCATCCCCAAAAACAGCGCCATTTGAAATGCATGGCCAATTGTTGTCTATCAATCGGTCAATGTTCCGATGCTCTACTAATGTGTATAGCAGCACTCAGTTCAAATCCTTGGTGATGATAATTTTTAATAATCATTTGTTTTTAGTTGATTATATTATGATTGGGGGAGGTTTGTTTGAAGAGCTTAT
Source organism: Viscum album (assembly GCA_963277665.1). Classification (NCBI taxonomy): domain Eukaryota; kingdom Viridiplantae; phylum Streptophyta; class Magnoliopsida; order Santalales; family Viscaceae; genus Viscum; species Viscum album. Next base: position 611,652,200 of record OY728163.1, on the reverse strand, counting down.
GAAATGATTGATTTATTAAGATTGATTTAACAAATTTATAAATGTTGGGGTGAGTTAATTTTTAGGGAGTTAAGCTTGTGATATCCTTGAGCTTTGCTTTATATTGTATTTAAATTAACACCCACTTCACAAGATAACGTTGATTAAAATTCCTAAGTGTTAAGACTTTAATCCAAGACTTAACTTAACTTAGAGTTATAATATCGATTAGAGCTGGTTGATGTTAGTGTATTTATGGTTTCACTAATAAATGGAAACCACATGTTAAACAAAAGAAGTCATTAATCCATGACATGTTAAGTCCAACATAAACGATGTTAATTTGAAGAATATTCATCGAGCAAATACTCTCAATCAATTAAAATCCCTAAATTTTTACTCACCCCAATAATAGACTTACTCATCCATAAAGATAGTTATTAATATGATAATATATGTTAATGGTGATGAATTATAAATAGAACAAAAATATTGGGATAAGAAAATATTTGTGCGTCGAACACACACACACACGAAGGGTGATCAGAATTAAAAACACACTTTAGATTGAATTAGAAAGCGAAAGAAGGGAATGGGATTCAAATATATTTAAACTATTTTAACAACATTAATATTAAACTACAGAAGGTGGATTATAATAATAGATATTTAAGAAGAAACATTCATTAAAACAAAATTACAAATCACAAACACTTACACGATTACAAACGAAGAACAACAAAAAAGTAAATGAAAGGAAGCAAGGAGGAATGGTTTCTCAAGTAAAAACTTGAGTATGTAATATCCTCCCAAGACTTTGGAAGAGCCTTGGTCTTTCCAACCTATCCTTATTTACTTTAAAATTCCAACCCTTTGCAAGGAGAGGAGGGGGATATATTTATAGCCCAATGTTGTGGGCTGTTTTCATTCCAAAACTTTCCCTCTACTTGAATCGCCAATTTGATAAATTATACATCCAAAATTGAGATATGATCTAATTTCAAGTTGTAGATAAATATCTTCTCTGTCTACTCTGAATATTTGGCGGCATTTGGAATTAAGGAGCCAAAGTTATGGCCGGTTGATTAAACAAAGTTAATCTGTCCATTTCAATCTAAACTTATTGAAGTCCAAAATTTGAATAGGTTTTTGAATAGGAAGATGCCTTCAAATCCTAATTATTTATTAAAAAAAGCCATCCTTCTATATCTACTCTTTCACACTACAAAATATCATATTTATGTGATGATTAAATCATGAGATATGTCATGAATACTATTAGAATTTTAATTCCATTCCAGAATGGTGGGCTGGACTTCAAAGAATTAGTTGGGCCCCTTATTCTTAGATTTGGGCCCTAAAAATCTATAAATTACTACTTGAATTGTTATATAAATTTTTGAGGAGAATTAACTAGTTTTCACTTCTTGATTGAGCCCAGTAATTCAATCTTCATGAATGGTCGAGTTTTTTCCTAGATTATGTGGGCCTTCTTGTGTGGTTCATATGAGCCTTAAAATGCAAGAATGGGATCATGATCCCTTGTAATGAAATGTTTTATATTGAATTAGGAATCCTAAAAAATAAGAACAACACAATTTGGATTAGTAGGGTGACATTTATAAATAAAATAGTAAAGTGACTCAATTGGACTACTTCTAAAAATGCTCAAAAATTATACTTAGTATTAAAACATTAATATTTCACACAAATTATGCACATTTCATATAAAATAAGTAAATGGAGTATATAATAAGTCATGAAAATATTAATAACATAAATAATAGAGGTTATTCTTTCTGTCAACATCATTCTTCTCTGCGAGGAATACACCTAGGGATTTCTCCAAAGCATTCACATACAAAATGAGTGGTTCTCCTTTGACATGTGGCATTATCACTGGAGGGATTAAGATATATTTATTAAGATTGTCTAATTCCTCTTGAAAATCATCAGTCATTTACATGAAACCCTTTTTTCGTCAACCTGGTGAAGGAATAATATTTTCCTGCAAGGTTTGCTATAAAGTTTCGAATGTAGGTCTTATGTCCTTGAAGTCCACTCAGTTCAATGAGGTTACGAGAAGGTGACATGTTAAGAATAGATTTTGTCTTCTCGGGGTTGACTTTGATGTTGTGATGGCATACGAAGAAGCCGAGAAATTTTCCTAAGGTAATACTGATAGAACAATTTAAGGGGTTCATTTTCAGACTGTGTTTCCTTAGTTTGTTGAATATGGTTTCAAGATACGTCAAGTGGTATGAGTGTTATAAATACTTAACCACTAGGTCATCAACATAGCATTCAGTGAAAATTCCTATTAAGGGTTTGAAGATGCGATGCATAGCACGTTGGTATGTAGCGCCAACATTTCTCAAACCAACGTTCATCAAACTATAAAAAAATACTATCTGGGGGCCCTAAAGGAAGTGGATTCTTCATCTTATTGATCCATTTGGATTTGATTGTATATTGAATAGCCTTCCATGAATGAGAGAGACTGATATCCAGTTGTTTCATCAATTAGTAGTTCTATAATTGGGACAGGGAAGTCATCCTTAAAGCAGTGCCGACTGAGATCCCTACAATAAATACATAATATGATTTTCCATTATTCTTTTTGATGGGGATAATATTTACCAACCATATGGGATATTAGACTTCCTGAATGAAGTTTTCTATGATGAGATTTTTGATTTCAGCCTCTATTTTGGAGGTATGTGTCTGGTGCGTCCTCCTGACAGCTTTCTTGTATCCACGATGATCTTTTGGTAGGACCAAGTGGTGAGTGGCCACCTCAGGATCGAGGCCTAGAATTTTTGTATAGTTCCAAGTGAAAAAATATTGATTCTTTCTTATTACGGTGGTATATTACTCATTATCTTCAGAATACATGGTCTCACTAATCAAAGTGGGCCACGAGTCTTATTTGGTACCCAAGTTTATTTCCCTAAGTTCATTAATGATGGTAGAGACACCCTCCTCAAATGATAAAGGGGAATCCCTAAGGTATTGTTCTTCCTCATCCTCTTCATATTATTCATCTTTTTTTGACAGAGACACAATTCTTGAGATTAGTTCTTCAAGGTTGGGAGAAGATTCAATATCTCAGTACTTGGATGACGCAGCTTCTTCTATCCTAGGCGACAATGGGAAATTATCTAGATAGGATAGACTGAGGGACGAAGGAATTTCTTCACCTTCTTTGGGTGATGAGACATCCCCTTCTATCTCAGTGGGTGAGATAGGGATTATCTGTATCTTTGGTGATGGATTGAGGGCATTTCCATTTGATCACTCACCATTATCTTGGGGGTTAGTGGATTTTCTAACACTGTTAGACTCGATGGTCATGAATGAAATCAAGAGAATTGCTGAATATGCATCTGAACATGGACTCATATGCTCATCCTGATTGATGTAAAGTATGTATTCTTTACTGATATGCTTGAAGGGGTTATATGGGACCATTTCCAAACTATTTGGGGTAGTGAACCAATCAACACCATCGACTAAGGGCCGATTCCCATTTTCTTCATAGAATCCCACATCAATATAGTGTGACTTGTAGGATTCAAATGAGGCCTTATCAGTGTGAAATGTACCATTTTATATATTAATGCGATTATTGACACACTGATGGTACTATGAGGGAATCGTTGTGTGCTGATGCAACCAGGGACCTTCTAGTAATACATTGAAGGTCGTCTTTTATCGAACCACCAGAAATTCTGAGATAGCTAATTGAGTTTTGAGCTTGATTTGGCCTAATGCCTTCTACTCACTTTTTTTATATCCCAATGGGGTTGTGGTGTAAGAATTCAGGTTATCCTAATTACAGCCCATCCAATGAAGTGTCTGCAGTGGGATGAGATTAATTCCAGATCTATTTTCAATGAATACTTTTCGAATATCGATGTCATTAATCATGCTAGACACATATAAGGTTCTAATGTGTCAATGCATGATGTTTTGTTCATCTCAATATGTGAATGAGATAATAGTGTGGAATTATTTATGATTGATTTATGTCTTATGGACTTTAGTGGTGGTCACTTCAGCTTCAAACTCCAGGGGGTTTATAAAATCCTCTATGAATTCTTCCCTGAGATCACTTGAAAAACCCAGGGCATCTTGGACTGATAATTTGGATGATACTGAGGTTAATTGTTTTAGGATATCATATTTCTGATCTAAATTTTGGTGCTTCCTAACTTGGGGATTCTGTTTCATAGGTGCTTTAGGGGATTGAGCATTAGATATAGACAGACCAGCCCTCGAGACAAGAGATAAAGGTGCATCTATGATTTGTGGGTTTAGTTAGGCAGGTCTGCCTACATGCCATGGGTGATTAGAAATTTGTTCCTCTTCTTATGTATATTCCAGGATGATTGGGAGAAATTGGATTCTAGTAGGGGCAAGGTAATTTTCTTGTTCCTTTTGGTTTTGCTAAAGGGATCTTTTGTGAGTTTCTTTTATATTGATAGTTTAAACTGGGGTGCGGCAAAAAATTTGGTTTCTTCCATGACTGTGTTTTCCTAGGTATCCTCGACTCCTATTTCCTCTTCCACCAGCTCCCTAATTGGGTGCAAGGAACTCGAGTTTGTAACCATACTCTTCATAAGGGAAGTGATTCATTAAGTGAATGACATTAATGGAGTCGAATATCAGTTCATCATCTGATGATGACTCTGCCTGATTGATTACTTCTGGTGTCTTCATTTAGCGTGGCAGTTCTTGTTTCGTCAGATCTGATGGCATAAAATCTAAGAGGTTCAAATATGACCTTTGATTTCACACAGGTTCATTTTTTTTCACTTTCTCTCTGCCTTTCTGGTCGAACAGTTTTTTGTATGATCGACCCTTGGAGGATTGTGGGGCCGAGGATTTCGGATGAGTTTCATTAAGAGTTATTGGGGGTATATTTAGTTGCTTCAACTACACTTGGAGTATTCCATGAGCTTGGTTGGCTATTTTTTGAGTCATCCAGCTATCTAACTTCTATTCCCTTCTGCAAACAACTTTTTTCCACTCCTCTCCTTCATTGGGGTCGGTGGGGGAAACATACACCACTTGTGCTAGCGGTGGTCACAATTTGACTTGCCCAGAATCTATCATTATTTGAAGGAGGTCCTTAAAGACAAAACACTCTTGAATGGTGTGTCCCAATATTCGGTGGAAGGGGAAATAATCTGGATGGTCATCAAGACCTACTTCATCATCCCTCTTTGGATCTACTAGATATAGAAAGTTGCAATTAATAGCGGATAAAAAGTATCCACGGACTTAGTCATCTCGTAATGAGTAAAATTTATTCCTTCATTCATAGAATTGATTTTTCTTGGGTCCCATCTGCTCGTCTTGTTAGGGAATGGGAAACTGTTAACGTCTAGGGGGCATGCACGATTCGGTGCAGGCCTAAGAGCTGGAGCAGGTGCAGGGGTTAGCTTAAGTGTAACGAAAGTCTCTTCATCTTTTCCCACAATTTTTTCTAGGGATGGTGGGGCTACCCAAGACTAGACATATGTTAATTTTAAGGATTATTAAATTCTTTGGGAAATAGAATAGAAATCCAAAAACCCACTTGTATATTTCACCGGGATGAGTGGTGTTCATAACTTGTCATGGAGGTTATTTATGCACATTGATATCATATCATATTGGGGTATAGTTTGGTTCAAAGAGTAGGTTAGACCTTTCCATATGGAAATGAAGTATGAGACTCTCTCATTCTCCCTTTCTTTGCATTTAATGAGATCATTGACTACTGTCTTTAACAACGTTGAGATAAACTAGGAAATTAACTACCACTGTAGATCCTCCCATCATGTTATCGAATGATCTAGAAAATTGGTATACCATACAAATGTTGAACCTTACAGGGTTCTCACAAAGCATACGAGTTTCACTACTTCTTGTTGCTTTAGGGTTCCCACCATGGGATCATGATAAGACTCATAATGTATCAGATGTTGTTTGGGGTCACCTGATCCAATGAATATAAGGAACATGGGGTTCTCAAAATTTTGTGGCGGCGAAGTGTTACTCACCCAATTGGGGTAAGGTTTTTCTTTAGTTTTATCAGATTGTTCTATCCTTACATGGCTTATAATCAATGTTTCAATGAATCGAAGATATTAATAATCCTTTCATACATGTCCCGTTGAACCTCAACAGGGGTGGGAATAACATGGGGAAAGATTGGACATGTCGTCTCTACTGGTACTTGAGGAAGATACCTGACCAGAGGCATACTTTGTTGATTTTAATGAATTAGTTTCGGTTGTTTCTTTAATAGAGGGAAATCTTGATATCCTTTTAGGATTGGATTCAGGTAGACTGATGGTCCTGGTGCTGTGTTGGACGAACATCCTAGACATGCTTCATTTGCTAGGATGAAACCTTTTGGATGAGGTACACATGTTGGAAGTGTATGTTGAATCTATTCCTAGTGATAATATTCGATAGGACGACTTCCTTGGATAAGCTAAATGTTGATTCTCCTAAACTCTTTAATTTCTTCCACCTGTCGAGCAAATATCTCCTTGAGTGAGAGGGTCTTGATTTCATGGGGTTGAAGAGGTGGGTCGTGTGCGACCTTTGTTTTATTCTTATCCTTGTTAGAAATTGGCAAAGGAGGTAATGGTGGATTGTTAGTGGAAGTTCCTAAATGAAGGGAAGATCTTTGGTTTTTCGTACACACACCTTCAGGCTCAGTGTGGACCACCTTCAGGAGGGAACCATCTTCTCTTTAATTATCATTATTGTATTATTTTTAGTGATGTTTGTGGGATTGATTCCCACAATATTTAATGATATATAATTCATTGTGGGTGTCATACCAGGTTTAGACTAGTAAGAGAGCTTTTTGCATCCTTTATAGGATATTACCCCTCCATTCTGGGATCCTCTCCAGGCTTCTTGGAAAAGGGTAACTTGGATGGAACCTTTATATAGCCTTGTTGTGAACCACTCTTCTAGGGGACATGAATTACAAGACGCTATGAAATGGGTGACCTCTCTACTTCTCTCCCTCCCCAGGAAGGAAAAGACTAATGTCCATTGATCAGGTGGTTGAGGTAAAAATGCCCCTAGCCCTATGGGCTAGGGCTTCTACCATTCCCTTCTTATTGTGCCTCGGCCCAGATTTTTCAGGCTTATGGGGGAATTATATGTTAAAATTCTCTCATCCCAACGAGCTGTAGCTAATCCCGTACTGCGTAAATTACCGTTGTTGTTGCCTCTTTCTTGATCTTGTGTATTCCTTACATTGAATCTACATCTATAAGGATCACTTACCTCTGGTTTATATGATTTCATAATCATTAATCACTTAATGACTTTATGCCAAAAAAATTCACAATCAATAACATTAAATATTAACTATTTTTTGTGTGAAATATTTATTGTATTCCTTGTACTACTTCTTTTTTATATCACAAAAAGGGGAGAAGAAAAAAAGAATAAAAAAATTTAAGTTTTAAAATTTTTTCTTAATGAAGAAGGAAAGGATAATGTAAAATAACGAGGAAGAATATATATTTTTTAAAAGTGTTATCCAAAGGGGGGTGGATTTTGAAAATTAAAAGCTTCTTTTATGAAATTTTTGTTTTTAATTTAATGGGTTTTTTAATCATAAAAAATAGGGATATTGATGGACAAACATATTTTTTTCCAACATATCTTGCATTTTATATGTTTTTATTATTCAAAAAATCCTATTTTTATTCTAATAAGTTTGTCTTAAGTGTTTCAAATTATATTTATCAATATAATTTATCTTACGTTGATTCTCTAAGTGATTATCCTAGGATGTATGGAGTATTTATCTTCCATGTACTCAGAATCAGAAAACTCTATGTTGTAAGTTTATCTTACTACGTAAAACATTATCTTACGAATAGAATGATTGAGTTTCTGCGTACTCAACTCAAATATTTCAGACATTATAAAGATAATAAGAATATTTTATCTTATGAAAATGATATTAATAAAATATTATCTTATGAAATCCATAAGAATTTGAAGAATCTAAGTGTCACATCATAGTGACATATTTTATCTTATGAAGATGAATTATCTTATGGAATTATGAAGTCAGTTTATTTTACCCTCAGTTTAATTCAAAGATCTTATTTATCTTAAAAAACATCTCAAGAAGTTATCATACGATTAACAACACTATCAGTTAAATATATTATGAAGATCTAGCTGTAATGTAGAATGTCATGATTAATTTTCTCATATATTGATAATTAATTTCATGATTTCAGTGCATATTAGAAAAAGACATTATCTATTTAAGGAAATTCCAATCAATATAGTAAATCTCTTTTACCATGAATGGAAATATCTGAAGAACAAGAAGATTTCTGACATCGCTGGTGCAAAAGTAATTTCTATATTTCTAAATAATGGATGCATGTCCTTAATATCATATCTTATCAAATTCTCAATGGATGGATCACTTGATAGTTACGATAATCTCTTGCTTAAAGTTTAAAATTAAAGAAGATATATAAATGAAAGATTTGTTTGTTGTATGGTGAAGATAAATAGATTATAAGAACAAGTAAAATGAATATAAATACATATGAATACTCTGAATTCCTATACATATAAAAGATAAAAGATAAATGATTATTTTGTGATTAAAATTTTATCAACTTCACTGAAGATCATTATAATCTACACCTTAAATACTATCATATTCTAAGGATGTATCTTCAACTATTTTCAGTTTTTGCTTGAAACTGTTCATTGTAATTGCTCTTTCAAATGTTTACTTATTCTATTTTGTTTACACTTGTTGTAGAGAGTGTGTTGAGACCGAGATTAGGTCTTGTAAAGGGAGAAATGGTTGAAATATCTAAGACCTTTTTATTAAGTGAGAACTACTTGTACTGAGCTGGGATCCCCCAGTAAAACAGTTATTATAGTGAAAATAACAAAACTCATGGAGTAGAGTGTTGGTATAGTGGATTAGGGTATTTATATTCCCCACGCCACTATAAATCTCTTGTGTTCAGTCTCTTTCCTTCAAATTTTTATATTTCCACAGAAATTTCATATTAAGAAAAAATATTTGATTGATCATACCTGAAGTGGAATGTTTTGTGTAAAGAAATTTTTAGGAACTCAATTCACCCACTCTTGATTTTTTAGCTAGCAGTATTCTGGGACAACATTATGTTTACCCGTACTAGGAATCTGAGCACACCCTTTCTTATGTTTCCTTTCCTAGATTATGAAAAAAGGTTTAGGTAGGGTATGTCTAAGATGAGTACTATGTGAGAAGATCTTTTTGGGTGATATTGAAGATCTTTCATGAAATAAGAAGATTATGTTTCTAGTCTCCAAAGACACTAAACTATTATGGTCCTCGAGTGTGTATTTATGAAATGTAATGAATATTCATCTAAAAAGATGGGATATTTATCTTTGAAAATCATAGGTCGCAATAGTCAGTATCATAGGAAAGGCTTAGACAATATTTGGATATTAGGATTAGAAAATCTTTAGTGATATCCCTAGAGATATTCATAAGCATATATCTAGGGATAAGTCTAGGGATATCTCTAATGATAAGCCTAAGGATAATTATAAGTATAGGAAAATATCCTAGAATTTTGGTAAAGGATGGAGCAATGGGTTTCTGATAAATTGTGTCTCTGTCTAGATAATACAAGTGGATGTGGAAATCATATAGAGGTACCTTGGGGTAATAAATTTAAAAACAATGCATTAAGATAGACTTGATTGTCATCGGATGCCTAGAAATATGCCTTGATACACACCTGGTTTGACACTCCTGGGGGAAATACTTTGAAAATTAACAAACTCTTTATGAACCATCATGAAGGATTTAAATAATGGCCATAAATAACCAAAGTTAAATCTATGGTTTTCATAGATTAAAAAGAAGGTTTCATTTTTTAGATATTCTATAAGTGTTATTTTATGATTATGTGTTTTACCACTATAAATATTGTTACTCACGCTATGCTTTTTGGTTTCAATCGATGGTGGGAACCTGAAGGAACTAGACTAATGTTGATTAAAATAGAAAATTTGTTGATGAGAAACTAAATGGGATGATTACTGGATTAAAGAATATTGTGATTATTCCAAATCAGTTATCATGATATATGATTAACAAATTGTACCACAATAAACTTTCAAACTCACCAAAGATAAGAAATATAAATTTAATTGAGATTTTGGGTGATGGATACCATAGATTAAAGAAGATTCAATTTAATATATGTTAAGAATATGGGAATAATCACTCCAGGGAATGTCTCAAAGGAATGAGAAGATTTTTATGTGTAGAGAAGAAGGGTGCATATTAAGTGACTACTGAGGAAAAATGAAAAATTTAGTTAATGAAATGGATGAGAATAGGCATAATAAATGGTTTAATGTTATAAATGTGGAAATAATCTGCATTATATGAATAGATTTACTAGGGTAAAAGTTCAGGAAGAGAATAAAAAAGGTGGTACAAGTAATGGTTATATTGCTGATGATGAAGAGACCACAAACAAAAAATTCAAGGAAAGAGGTATTAAAGAATAAGATGATGAATCCTAATTAATAATTTAAGAATAAAGTAGAATAATTGAAGTATTTATGTATTGGAATTATATAATTGTGAAATATATAAGGATGGTTCCATATAAGTTTTTCATTAAGGATTTTCAACAATATGTTAAATGGTGCCAATGACCTAGAAAAGTGATTTAATTGCAAGGAGATTGGTAGTTGTTTACCGAAGGTATGTTATTGGTGTCCCAAATTGTTTTACCCTAATGAGTATAGTACCAGTAAGGGGTTGATCCATAGGGAAAAGAAGTTATTTTTGTCTTGATTATCTAGTTTGTACTTGATCTAGTGATGTTTACTAAATTTAGAGTGATTTTTAAGTTTTTGATGAAAAGTTGATTGGATTTTAATTTCTTAGTAAATTACTTAAATGATAAAGAAAAATATAGGAATTTGGTTTTGATGAAAATATAGAGGTAAATGTGTCGGGGCTGTGGATTTTTAAGAGGTTTTTTATTAAATAAAATTGCTTATGAGGTTGTTTTGTTTATGATAACTCAACACTCTAGGTTTCAATTGTAACAAGGTTACCTTGGTCTGAGTAACTTATGTCTAGAACTGAGAAAACTAACTCCTTGTTTTGGTAGTAAGTGTTTCACAGTTCTTTATTTAGATTAGTACATTTTTGATTTGGTGAATACTTCAAATGATTATGAAAGTATTCATCATTATTCTTATTTTGAGTCCCTGAAAATTCTGACCTTAGTCTAGCTCAGAATTTCCAGTAATAAAAAGAAATTATTAAAGAAGAATAAGAAAGGTTAAACAGAACAAACAAAATCATAAAAACTAATCCAAATTATAGCTCTTTCATCACCCACAAACCCAACACACTAGGTGTTTAGTTAGTCATAGTAGAGAATATGAAAACAGGACCCTCGATACCTGATGTGGTCATTGTATAAACTTTGAGGAGAGATGAGTTCTTTGGTAGAATGGTGGAATGGCGGAGTAGTGTAATGACGGTATCATGGCAGTAGGTCCGCATAACCTCCTTCCTTTAGATCTTTACTAATGACTCTTTAAACTGGAGGCTAAGGCCTCTATTTATAGAAAAAAAAGTACATGGCATGTGTCAAAAGTACACGTCGTGTAGTCTCGTCAACACACTTTTTTCACCTTCTTCTTCGCAAGTGGGTGTCCTAACATGTCATATTTGACTTGGAACATTGCACTGCCCGGTAGGTGGAGGTACACGACATGTAGCGCCGCCATAAACGGCATGTAATTTCATTCCTCAGCCACAAACCACTTCTAGAAGGGAATACAAAATGTGTATATTATGTACACGGTGTGTAAAGGTCATCCAGCCACCTGGGTGTGTAGAATTCTTATCAGCCACCAACTACTTCTAGAAGAATATACACAGTGTGTATATTATGTACATGGCATGTAAAAGCTTATGGAAACTTAGGCATGTACTTGTCCTAGTCAATCCATGTACGAGTCTGAATGCACATGGCGTTTATATATGAACACGTCGTGTAGTTAGGAATTTTTCTCAGTTTCCCCCCAGTTTGTGTGTTTGGCTAGAAACCATCTGAAAATGAACAAGATCACCAAAATCAAAGTATTTTTCCACTAAGTAGTTGGTATTTTCTGAAAAAATGTTATTATTTTCAATAAAGTATGTGGAAATGTATACATAAATTGGGTGCATCAAACTCCCCCATACTTAGTCATTTTCTTTCCATTAAGAAAATATCAACATCTAATTAAAAGGGTCAATATTTTAAATAGAAGGCATTCAATTAATCATAAGTGTAAATGATACCGTCCTGAGAGAAAATTCAAAAAAGGTAAAAAATAGTTTCAATTCATAATATATTCTCATCATGCCTCATAGAAAATTCAATTAACCACTTTCATCCTCCTTTAAACACACTTTTCAACCTTTCAAAAATAACCAAGCCACTTGATGATATACCTCACCAGTAAATAACATACTCAACACTCACGATATTTTAAATCAAAGTTATGCTCAATCAAAGGTATATACACTCTATTCATAGTTTTTCAAGAAATCTAGTTCTCTACTTGAAAAAATTGATTTATAAAAATCATGAGTGCTTTTCAATAAGGTTCAGATGTCTCGGTGGTTAAGGTCCGGTAAGTAATTATGTGAAAAATAAACTCTGAGGCTTGAAAAGGGAGGATAAATTATTTAAATAACACTGCATGATATTCAAAATAAAGCTCAATGTAAAAGCATCCTCAACAAGTTCTCTCAAATTCTCTCATCACCATCATCTCCATTAGTTAGGAAGGGTTCACAAACCATCAAGTGAGTATAAGGTCCCCTTGTCTGTGTCATTTTTTTAATAGAACTAAAGGGGACCACTTTAGAAATTCCAAAAATAGGGGTTTGGAATCCTTTCTTCCCCAAATGAATAAGAGGATGTCCCCCACACTTAATTTCATGACGATTCAAAAAAATGTTCCATGTACTGCCAATTCCCTCATTTAAGCTCAAGTGAATAATCATGAAAAGTTAAAAAGAATTAGGGTAGGAAGAGAAATAGGCTTGGAATATGGCTTCTTATCAAGGTTTTTCATGGTTTTTAGGGGATTCACGAAGATCAGATGTAGAGTAGGTCTCAAGATAAAAGGTTTTGAAATAATCTAATGCCTCAACCATTTTAATGTAATTAAAAAATCATTTTTTGAAAATAAACTTTCAAATTATGGTAGTCATGTATATCCTAAGAATCACTCAAGAAAGAGGGTATTATAAAGAATGCAACGAAGGGTTTTGAATACCTCTCAAGAGTGAGAAAAAAAAATAAAAAGACAATCAAGTTGTAACTTGCATATAAATGATTATCCTAATAAATGTAATTATCCAAGGATTACAAGTTGTAATTTAAACTATATCAGCAATCATTTTAAAACACTTATGAACCAAAATAATCATGCAACCTTTAAAAATTCCCTACTTTGAACTTTATTAATTATAAATATGACTAATCAAAATATCTTCATGTTTTCAAACATATCTTCCAATAATGATGTCTCCTAGATGACGGTAAGTGAAAATACTAAGGTGGTTGAGAGACACTCCTCCGTACTTAATACTGCACATGGTCTAACAAGTGCCACAAAAAGGTGGAAAATTCAATGTGGGAAAAAATGGACCAAGATGAGGAGAAGTAATGAAATAAGTAAAATGTGAAATAAAAATAAAACAACAAAAGATGGAAAAATAATACTCCCCTCTTTTTTAGGTGAATTATGATGAGAAGTGGTGGAGAAGTACAACCCAAAGTGTTCCAGAGTACCTGTGAAGGTCATCGAGAGAAAGAAAAAAAACTACAAGCATACACAATAGAACACAGGCACAAGATATCACAAAAATATATATAGATAATGGATGAAATGTGCCCAAAAACCAGTCAGGTGGTCGCCTCAGAAGAGGCATCATCCTGTGTAGAAGAAGTTGGCAAAGAAGAATCAGCAGTCATGGAAGATGGAGGCTCGGAAGCTCCATACAGAATAGAAGTTGTAGGAGTGGGAGGTAGAGATCCCTCGGCCTGTGGTAGTGATGTTGGTGAAGGGGTGTCTTTGACAGTGATCTCTGTAAGAGGATCCATTCCAGGACCTGTAGTGAAGATGAGGACGGATTCTGTGGCTACAGCAGCACTAGAAAATGGTACGGGGGAAGATGGAGTCCCATAAGGAGAAGGAGCCTCTAGTGGAATGGGATTCCCCTGATGTTGTAGGAGCAGCTCCACCATCCTCTCAATGTGGTCCAGGCGCTGAGCAGTGGTAGTCTACTACTGAAGGATAGCAGCCTGCTGATGCTCCTAATGAGCCAGGTGGTGATCAATCCTAGCCAGACATATGGGGATGGGGAGGTCAACTGAGGGTGTGGAAGGGGAAGGGGTAGTTGAGATCCAAGAGGTGGAATGAGAGATGAAGAAAGGAAGGGTGAGGTAGCTGGAAGAGGTGGTGAAGGAGGTTCAGGTGCATCGACGGGGGAAGGAGGGTCGGTAGAGGGTGGTGGTGGGGCCTGGGAAGGGATGTAAGTGCCCCCTGCTTCCTGACCAATCCCATGCAAATAATTATGAGATATTCCATCTTCTGGGGGGAACCTAACTGAACATGGGGAAGGGATGGCTCAAAAACACCAAGGTGGTGGGCAAGGTGGGTGGCGTAAAACCCACTGTTCAGGTTTCCCTGATGGTTGGTTAACATAGCATGGAAGTTGGAGGCAGAAAGGTAGGGGAGGTCTGGGTAGTCCTATCGGATGACACAGGTGAGTAGCTCCATGTCACGGCTGGTCAAAATCCTCATATCCTCTTGGTGGGGGAAAACGATAGCACTAAAGCACCGGTGGGTGAAATGGAGGATAGGGTCAGTGATGAGGGTACTCTTCTAGGAAGTGGGGGTGTAGTGGTAGTCAGGCCCAGCAATATCCTACCACATGGGAATGATCTTAGAACAGTCGGGATGGGTCAGGATGGAGATAGGGGGTGGGGTGATGGGATGAGGATAGAAACTGCAATCTCAGTGAAACTTGGTCATAGTAAGTGAGATAGGCCAACTGCCTAGCAGAAATCAAACCACCGAGACTACATCTCCAAGCGTCTCCTAGTACTCAGGCCCATCGAACTCGATGGAAGTAGAAAAATCCAAAAAAAAATCAATGAAAATAGAAGTACTAACCTGGAAGATCATGAGTAATGGTGTGTTCCCGAGGAGATCCTCCAACTCTCCCCAGATACATAGCTGTTGAGGTATGTTGCTGTCGAGATAATTACTTCTCAATGGGATCAGGTAGCGAGAGAAGCGTCAGACTCTATTGTGCACAAAGTCTATGACTGGGAACACCATGCAAGGGTAGGGGACACCCGCAGGGGATGGCCTAGGTGGTACAACAGTAGGGGATAACTCTAGGTGTGGATCAACCACAGTAGACAATGGCCCGCTGAATGTGGTGGCCGATGAAGGATCAGTTTCAACTGAAGAGGGCTCTGGAGGTATGGTGGTCGGTGGTAAAGAAGTGATGGTGCTTGGAGGCTCTGTGCGGGATGGTGGAGATGCAGTACTGGGCCCATCCTCTGCCAAGGCGGTGAGTGGTGGAAGGATGTCTAGTGGAGGAGGCTGGTACACCGGAAATTCTGGAGATGGTGTCGTCACGGGTCGAAGTTGTATCTGGAAAAAAGTTATTTTCTCTCCCTTAGTAGTGGAGGTAGTCCACTTCCCACGTGAAGGGTCTTCGTCATCCATATCCTGAAAAAGAAAGGAAACAAAAAAAAAGAAAAATAAAAAGGAAAAGAAGAAAATGTGAGAAAACCAAAAAAGTAAAAAGTACAAGGCGTGTAGTGTAAGAAGGTCAGAATCCTGTGTGCGTTGGGTAGACATTCCAACTAGACATGTATTGGCCAGGGGAGGACACACATCTTTTAGAAAGTACACATGTCATGTATAGTAAAAATGGTTTCCTGGCCATGTGGGTGCTGGACACGGGTTGGCCTAGATAAATGGTATATACGGCATGTACTGAACATAAATGTCGTGTATGTAAACACGATTTGTCTGGACGTGTAGAGGAGGTACCTGGGTGCGGTGATGGATGGTACATGGTGTGTACTGAACATACACACTGTGTAATTTCAAATTTCGAATGAGCTAGTGTGTGGCCATGTACAAGAGTACACAGCGTGTGTTCTTGGTATTGTGCCTTTGTATCACGGAAACTGAACGGATGAATGATCCGTAAATCAACCTAAACACTTAAGAAATCTTGATATAAAGGCTGTAGAAGGCCGTACCTAGACCTAGGATCACAATGCAGTAGATATCAGAATCTAAAATGCAATAAATCCATGGATTTCAAAGCGGGGAGGCCAAATGGAATGTGAGAGAAGAAACAGGGAGAGAGGGGGTTCGCGCGACACGGGCTCAAGCCAGGTGGATTGCGACCTTTATTGTCACGGTACACGACATGTATCAATGGTATACATGCCATGTACCACTAGTTTTTTAGAAATAAATATATAATATAATTATTATAGTAAACTATATAATAATTAATATTCATAATTAAAATAAAATAAATATATAGACATATAGAATTATTTACTAAAAATAAAGATATACACGTAATGTATAGGGAAATACACTTCGTCTGTTATAAAAGTGAAAAAATAGAGGTACAACCTATTTATTACTTAAATATATTTAATTTACAAGGCCTATGCTACCTGGAAGAAAAAAAATGCACGACGTGTGGTTTTTAATTAGACAAAAAGGGATGAAGTAGGGAGATTAGCCGAGTTTGAACCCGAGTCTTTTCGATTCAGGGCCAAGACTCTACCAATATGCCAACTTCACTTTCATGTATTCCTTTATTGTGAAAATCTTTTCAGTTTATTAATGAAAATATGGAGAACACTATGTATATCGAAATACATGCTGTGTGGTTTTTACTAAAAAGGAAAAAATGATGAAAATGGGGCGGTTTTCAGGATTCGAACCCAGGTATTTTGGAACCGGCTTACAACCTTGGACAACCGATCCATCCCCATCATGGGTTTTCTTATAAAAATATATATATATATATATATAATATGAAAAATACCACACACGCTGTGTAAGAAAATACAAAAATAAAAAGGAGGAACCCCGTGCCGAAGGTAGGTTGGGAGGGATTCGAACTGGTGACAGCTCAGATAAACTCCAGTGACCTTACCATCGGCACTGGAATCATCCCTAGTTATTACTTAGTTAATCTATATATTTATAATAGTAATAATATAAATGAAAATAAATCTTTACATGCCATGTATATAGGTGGTACAGGTCATGTATCTGTTGGGTTGCCTCCCAGGAAGCACCTTTTTTTTAGGTCGTTGGCTCGACCGACTTACCTCTACTTACCTAAGATGTATGGTAAAGAGTGTTCCCCCTGTGTCATCCATGTTATGGTAATTCTTTCAGCCATTGTCCTTTCACCTTGAATGGTTGACCATCCTCTACAGAAATTTCCCCTCCATGATGGAATACTCGTATAACTTGGAATGGTCCCCACCATCTTGACTTTAGATTCCTTTGGTCGTGTCGTGTGCTGTAGCAGCGGGTTCTACCCACTTGGAGATGTATTTGACGCACACCAGGATGTAAATGTTCCCGAAAGATGGGGGAAATGGCCCCATGAAATCTATTCCCCAGACGTCAAAGATCTTGACCTCTAAGATGGGGTGTTGGGTCATCTCAACTCTACACCCCACATTACCTGTTATTTGGCATTGATCACAATAGGAAACAAAGGATCAGGCATCTCTATGAATGGTGCGCCAGAAAAACCCAAACTTTAAGATCTTTGCTATTGTACGGTCTAACCCAAGATGTCCCCCAATTAGAGAGGAGTGACATAATTCCATGACTTCATGAACATCAGTTTTCAGTATGTAACGTCAAATCACCCCATCCCCACAGGATCAAAATAGTAGAGGATCTTCCCAGAAGTACCTCTTGACATTTGAGAGAAACCTCTTCTTCTACTGGAAGGAGAGGTTGGGGTGGATGGTATTTGTAACAAGAAAATTAGAAATATCAACATACTAGGTCCTATGTGATTCTCTGACTGAAAAGTGATTCTCATCAGGGAAATCCTCCATAATTTCATGATCTTCCTCTTTTTCCAAATGTGGCAGCTCTAGGTGGGAGAGATGATTAGAAACAAAGTTCTCGCTCACTTTCTTGTCTCAAATATATAGATAAAATTCTTGTAGGAGGAGTAACCAACGGATCATTCTTGGTTTCACATATTTCTTATTCAGAAGGTAATTTAGTATTTCATGGTCAGTATAAACAATAACTTTGGATAGCACTAAGTAAGAACGAAACCTTTCAAACATGTACACCACTGCCAACATCTCATTTTCTACGGTGGTGTAGTTCATCTGTGCCTCATTGAGTATTCTGCTGGCATAATTGATGGGTCGTAAAATTCAGTCAAGCCACTGGCCCAGGACTACTCCCACTACGTAGTCTCTGGCATCGCACATTACTTCAAATTGTTCCTCCCAGTTTGGAGCAATAATCACTGGAGCTTCCACCAGGCACTGCTTCAGGTTCTCAAAACATGTGGTGCATGGATCATCGAACTCAAAAATGGCATCCTTGGTCAGAAGTTTGGTGAGGGTCTGAGCTATCTTCGAGAAGTTGTAGACCAACCGCCTATAGAAATATGCATGCCCCAGGAAGCTGTGGATGGCTCTGACAGAAGTCAGAATAGGAAGTCATGAAATGACTTCTATCTTTGTCGGGTCCACCTCTATCCCCTTCACCAAGATTCTATGGCCACCACTCTACACCATTAAATGACACTTTTACCAGTTCAAAACCAGGTTAGTGTTCTCACATCTTTCCAGAACCAGCTCCAGGTGTCGCAAGCAAGTGGTGAATGATTTTCTGTAAACAGAAAAATCATCAATGAATATCTCTAGGATTTTTTCCACATTGTCATGGAAGATAGCAAGCATGAATAGATAGAAGGTGGAAGGAGCATTTCACATGAAAAAGGACATCCTTCAGTAAGCAAACATACCATAGGGGAAATTAAATGTGCTCTTCACTTGATCCTCTAGAGTAATGGAAATATGATTGTAGCCAGAATAGTCATCAAAGAAGCAGTAAAAGTTGTGCCCTACTAGACTCTCTAGAATATGATCCATGAAGGGTAGGGGGAAATGATCCTTGTGGTGTCATTCAACTTTCTATAATCCACACAGACTCTCCATCCCTTGAGAGTTTGTGTAGGGATGATCTCGTTCTTATCATTTGATATCATAGTGATACCCCCCTTTTTGGGTACCACTTGCAGGGGACTCACCCACAGACTATCTAAGATGGGTTAAATGATGCCTGCATCTAGAAACTTGATTAGCTATTTCTTCACATCATCCTTCATGGGGGGGTTCAGGCATCGCTGAGGTTGATGATATGGATTTTCCCCTTTGAGTAGCACCTTGTGGGTACAAATGGTAGGGCTAGTGCCCTTCAAATCTACAACTGTCCACCCAATAGCATGCTTCCTCCTCTTTAAAACCTATATGAGTGCATCCTCCTGCTCCTGTGATAGTGTTGCACTAAGTATTATGGACAATGTATGATGGTCTCCCAAATACCCATACTTCAAAGAAGATGGAAGAGGCTTCAGTTCTAGTTCATGTGCTTTTAGAATCGAAGGTATAAGTGGTTGCACCTCTTCCTGCTCCATAATATCAGGTATAACAACACATTGCCAGTATTGGTTGCCCTAGCCTTCTAGGAATCGCAGGTCCTTTGGTTCTTCATCAACTGGAATGTCTGAAAAAACCAAGTTATCTAAGGTGAAAGAACGTACCAGATCATCCCCTTATTTCCTCAAGTGATCATCCATGGTGGTCACTGCATAGCATCCTTCATGCTCAGATAATGATGCATGCTTTATGACTTTGAGGACATTATAGGAGAATATTTCATCTCCTACTCTGAAAATCAGCTCCTCTTGGTGTAAGTCGACCAGTACCTTCCCAGTGGCTAGGAAAGGCCTTTCTAGAATGAGTGGTTTCTCCTAGTCTTCCTCCATGTTAAGGATGATGAAATCTGCGGGGAGTATTAGCCTTCCCACCTAGAACAACACGTCCTCTAGTATCCCCTTCATATATTTGATGGATCATCCAGCAAGCTAAAGGGATGCTCAGGTAGGCTTCATATCATTGAGCCCTAGCTTCTTAAAAACTCCGAGGGGCATGAGGTTAACATTAGACCCTAAGTCGTAGAGGGCCTTCCCAAAATCACATGGTACAATAGTGCATGGGATAGTGAAGCTACCTGGATCCTGAAGCTTAAAAAGAATCAAATGTTGTATGACTGCAGAGCACTCATTGTTTAGGGAAATGGTGCCCAGATCCTTCATATTTATTTTATTGGAGAGAATCTCTTTCTTGAATTTTGCATATATGGGAATCTGCATCAGTACCTCTGCAAATGGAATGTTGATATTCAGTTTCTTGAACACGTCCATTAACTTTTTGAACTGGTGGTCCAGCTTTCTCTGCTTCATCCTCTCCGGGAAGGGTAAGGTAGGCTCGAAGGGTTTTCCAACCTCCTTCCCTTTACTCTGTGAAGCCTCTTTTGGTGGTCCATTGGATGAGGAGGGGTCTGTAACTATACCTTTTTCATCAGCAGGGGTGTAGGTGCACTTGGTTGTGCAAGTTCCTTCTATTGGAGCTCATTTCCACTCCATAGTGTGACGGCATGGGCCTCCTCCCTCAGGTTCTTCTTAGTGTTACTTGGTAGTGTACCGGGATGCCTTCCTGAGAGTTGGTTTTCCATATGTCCAATTTAGTTCTCCAGGCCTCGAATGGAAGCCTCCTGATTCTGGAATCTGGTCTCAGTAGTAGATATAAACTTATTCATGAGATCCTCTAACCTTAAGATGTTCTCCTGCTGAGATGGTTGTGCAGCCGTTGGAGGCGGTGGCTATCATGGGTGAGGGTTTTGATACCCTTGCTGCTTGTAAGAGCCATGTTGGGGCTGCTATTACCTTGGGTACTGGCTCTAATACTGAGGCTGACCGTAGCTGGGTGGTCGCTGGGGTAGAGGATTCTATTATTGTTTCCCCCAGCCCATGTTCTATTGATCATTCCATGCCAAGTTCTAGTACTATTGGTACTGGTTAGGCCCTCAGTTTTGAGCAACATATCTCACCTCTCTTGTTAAAGGGCCACCTGTAGGTCCTGGGAATTCTCCCATGATGGGGTTCTTACCACATTCACTGTATTCCAAATGGTTTTCCACATGTACTTGGGATGTACCCTTCAGATTTAGTGCATCAATCTTTTTTGACACATCATCCAATTGGGTAGCAAGCATAGTAGTAGCATCGATGTTGTGCATACCTCGTTTTTGTATGCCCCGCTTGGAATTCCACTAGAAGCTATTGGCGGACATGTCTTTCAATAGATCGAAAAGCTCTTCGGGGGACTTCCTCATAATTGTACCTCCAGCATCAACATCCACCATGAACTTTGTGTTCATTGTTAGTACTCTGTAGAAGGTCTGGAATTGCATCCAGAGTGGGAGTCTGTGGTGTTGGCATTTGCATAGCATCTTCTTGAAATGCTCTCGTGACTCGTAAAATGAATCTGAGTCATGTTGCTGGAAGATGTGTATTTCGTTCCGCAATGTCACCATTTTTTAAGGTGAGAAATATTTAGATAGGAACGCCTAGGCTAGCTCCTCCCAGATGAGGATAGATCACTGCGGAAATCCTTTTATCCGGTCTTTTGCCTTATCCCTAAGAGAGAAGGGGGAAAGGAGAAAACAAATGGGGTCTATGGACACTCGGTGGTAGTGGAACGTATTGCATACCTCCAGAAAATTAAATATATGGGTATTGGGGTCCTCGCTGGGTAGTCCACCAAACTAAATCGTGTTTTAGATCAACTGCATGATAATAGGATTGATCTCAAAGTGTTGGTCTTGCACTGGTGGACGAATGATGCCTGTGTCAACTCCGTTAATAGATAGAAAGCTGTACTCTATGAGAGTATAGAATGGAGGGGGATTCTGAGGGAGTGGAGGTGGTATGTATTTCTGTTCCTGAGGGGTGAAGTACAACCCCTAACCTAGCTATAAAAATGGGATCCGCTCTGATTGGAACTGTTGGAGCCGCAGCGGGCTATATCCTAGAGCAAGTGTAGCTTGCTGGTTCTGGTTGTTATCTGGACCAAATGGTTATCCAACTACATAGATAGCAGTTGGGTTTCCTCCTTCATTACATGTCATTGTATTATTTTGGTTTTTCTCATCCATGAGTTCTCTTCGTCGCCTCAAAATCATATGTTCGATCTCTGGGTCAATTGGGAGAAACTCTGATGACTCAGTGTTCTTAGAATGAGTTAGGTATGTGATCATACACATATGGACCTTCACAATACTAAAAACACCAATAATAGATGAGGAAGAATAAAGAAAAACCGAAATGAGATTAGAAAAGATATTTTTGGGAATTTTTTATTTTTATTTCTACTAAAATTTGATACAAACTTGATTGCAACAAAGAAAAATGTAACTTTTGGTTCCCTGGAAATAGTGAAAAATTTTGGTAGTCATTTTACCAAAGGTATGTTATCAGTGTCTCAAATTGTTTTACCCTAATGATTATAGTACTAGTAAGGGGTTTATCCACAGGGAAAAAAAGTTACTTTTGTCCTGCTTATCTATTTTGTACTTGATCTAGTGAAGTTTACTGAATTTAGAGTCAATTTTTAAGGTTTTGATGAAAAGATGATTGGATTTTAATTTCTTAGTAAATTACATAAAGGATAAAGAAAAACAGAGGAATTTGGTTTTAATGCAAATGTGGAGGGAAATGTGTTAGGGATGTGGATTTTTAAGAGGTTGTTTATTAAATAAAATTGCTTATGAGGTTGTGTTGTTCATGATAACCCTACACTCTGGGTTTCAATTGTAACAAGGTTCCCTTGGTTTGGGTAACTTATATCTAGAAATGAGGAAAATAACTCCTTGGTATGGTAGTCATTGTTTCATAGTTCTTTATTTATATTAGTCTATTTTTGAGTCGGTGAATACTTTTAATAATCATGAAAATATTCGTCGTTATTCTTCTTTTGAGTCCCTGAAAATTATGCCCTTGGTCTAGTTTAGAATTTCCAGTAATAAAAAGAAATGATTAAAGAAGAATAAGAAAGGTTAAACAGAACAAACACAATCATAAAAATTAATCCAAATTACAACACTTTCATCACCCACATCCCTAACACACTGGATGTTTAGTTACACATAGTAAAAAAGATGAAAATAGGACACTCAATACCTGATGGGGTCATCACATAAACTTTGACGAGAGATGAGTTCTTTGGTAGAATGGTGGAAAGGTGGAGTAGTGGAATGATAGTAGCATGACTGTAGGGAAACAGAACCTCCTTACTTTGGATATTTACTAATGACCCTTTAAACCAGAGGCTGAGGCCTCTATTTATAGAAAACAAAAGTACACGACATGTATCAAAAGTACATGCCATGTAGTCTCATCAACACACTTTTGTCATATTTTTCTCTTCCATTGGGTGGCCTAACACACCATCTTTGACTTGGAACACGGTGCTGCCTGGTTGGTGGAGGTACACAGCATGTAGCGCCTCCATACACAGCATGTACTTTCATTCCTTGGCCACCAACCACTTCTCGAAGGGAATACACAGCGTGTATACGATGTACACGGCGTGTAAATTTCAGCCATCCACATGGGCGTGTAGACTTTTTCTCATCCACCAATCACTTATAAAAGAGTATACACGATGTGTATATTATGTACACAACATGTGCAAGATTCTGGAAACTTGGGCATGTACTTGGCCTAGACAATCCTTGTCTGAGTCTGAATGTACAAGGAATTTATATATGTACACGCCATGTAGTTAGGAATTTTGCTCAGTGTTGGTCGGAGTGGTTTACTCAAGAGGGGGGTGAATTGAGTACCAATTAAAAATTTCTGTATTTAAAAATTAGTGTCTTAAAGACCCCCAAAATAAAATATTAAATTAAACTATAGTGAATTTATATTAAAGTAGAGGTTCTGTCAGATTCTTGAGGGATTGATTAATTCCCAGTTAATCAACACAGGAGTGTGTGATTATCTTTTGAAACTAACTTACTAATCTACACTTAACATAAACACTAGCTAATTTAATTATCAAAGTAACTTTAAAAACAGTATTAGTTTTAAAGTGATTGGCAGCGGAATAAAACTTTGAAAGAGATGGCACAACAATGTAACCAAGAGGTTCAGTCTCAAGCCGAGACTTAGTCCTCTCAAAAGTTTATATATAAAAATGATCCACACCCTGGATCGGGGTTCAACAGTTTACAACTGTCCAGGTCCAAGACCTCTACCACTGTTCTTCGTGGTAAACAGTACAACAACAACCGGCTGTCCAGGTCACACACGACCTCTACCACTGTTATTCGTGGGAAAGAAAGAATGAAAGAGTTTGGTAAGGATTTAAAAATCCTTCAGTTTGAGTACAGGATACAGTGTATGTGTCAGATACAGCAGATAACACACACTGCTCGAAAAGTATAATAATAAATCACAGAACAAGAGATGTAGAGTTTAGAAGTGGTTCTGGTGATTTCAGTGTAGCTCTGGACTCCTTTTGATTCGATCAGAAGTGAGTCTGAGTTATCTTCTCGTTTCTGTTTGAGAAATAGAGTGTCGTATGCTCCAGGTTCACAGACAGTGAGATGTAGTCGATGAAGCTCTTCAATATTATTTTGTATGCTCCAGGACTCTTCTTGAGTAGGCTTGATTGTATATGTGATTCTGTCTTGCTTGGTTCTTCTTGTATGCACAGAGCTCTTCTTGAGTATGTCGTATGTCTTGTCTCTGTGTGTGTTGTCTCTTCTTTTCTTCAGCAGAGTCTTCTTGTATTTATGTCACGTGCAACAGGAGACAAAAAGATTTCCTTTCTGCAGGTACGAGGTACGGGTTCCTGACATCCGACAACCTTTATCAGATATTTGACAAACCATTAAAATGTACATGATATGACCGTTAGATGGATTAAATATAGGAAATAAAGAAATTCAAACAGTGAGTCGAGTGATCGGTAGGTAATCAGCATCGGTAGCTTGAACATCGGTAGCTTGAAGTCATTAGTTGCTTTGACTCTATCGGTGGCTCTATGCGTCGGTTGGTACATGCTTGTATCGGTGAATTTGTTTATCGGTAGCTCCATTCGTCGGTAGCTCCATGCGTCGGTAGCTCCATGCATCGGTAGCTCCATGCGTCGGTAGCTTCATGCATCGGTAGCTCCATGCGTCGGTAGCTCCATGCGTCGGTAGCTTCATGCATCGATATCGGTAGCTGTGAGTCTGTCAGTAGCTTCGTCCATCGGTGACTCTTATTCCATCGGTAGCTATTTATACTTACACCGGTAGATCTATGTTTGTATCAGTAGCTGTCTGTAAGTCAGTAGCTTACATTAATAAGCACATCGGTAGCTCTGTGTTAAATCTATCGGTAGCTGTCTGTCGGTAGACTAAGTCTATCGGTAGACTGGTTACCGGTAGCTCTTTATCAGTAGCTATAGGCAGATTACTTATCTGTTTTATGCAGAACACATCCGATTGAGTTAGAATCAATTTATAACTTGTATGAACATGGATAAAAGAGGATTAACATATTCCAAAGACTATTTTAAAAATTATTATTGGTTTGATCACAGATTTGAAAGAATTAAAGTATAGATCAATGATACTTAAGAATATCATAGAGAATGAAAACATAATTGGGATTTTCAACACATATGAATACATGATTGAGATTATCAAAACAGGTGAGGTCAACACTCAGTTTTCCTCTGGTTTGTGTGTTTGGTCAGAAACCATCTGAAAATGTACAATATCACCAAAATCAAAGTATTTTTCTACTAAGTAGTTGGTATTTTCTGAAAACATGTTCTTATTTTCAATAAAGTATGTGGAAATGTATACACAAATCGGGTGAATGAGTGATATTCATGGAAACACATGATTAAGGAAAATATAAAACTTAATATATTCCTGATGTCGAAATAATTATGTTGGGATAAAGAGATGATTGATATGGATAAAGTAAATTTGATAGTACTGATTACCTTGTAACTGATTAATGATTTGTTGACAAACCGGTTTGTACTATCATTGATGGAGTTTACAACATTTTTGGATTTAAGTAATATATCCAATAATCTGTGTTTTATTTAAGGAATAAAGAAGCATGTATGTTTTCAATAAGGTTTTATGGTAATTTAGGTTATTACCATGTTTCAATAGAATACATGATGAAGGTATTCACAAGTTTGGTATGTGACAATTAAGAGGTAATTCATATTGCTTTAGGGATTAATGATAATTTAATTTTGGAAATTTAGTTTTTTTATAAAGTTTTATATTTTAATCTTCTAAAATGGTCATAAGGTTAACCATTTATGAAATGTTTTAAGTTAAAATTTGGATAAGGTTTTAGAGGTCAAGGTATTAATTCACCATATAAATATTTAGGTATATTGGATAACTTGTGCTAACCATTTTGTTATGATAATAACTAGAGATAAAAGGAATGACTTATCATTATATTATGAATATTTTGATACATTAGTGATTCAGGAATAACAAATTCATCTTCTTTTCTTGGAGTAAGATATGAAGTGTAAATTGATTAAGGCATAACCAAAGGATGATATTGTTCTTATGAAGTCGAATAAAATCAAGTATATCTTATTGTGAAAATTATTCAACTTTAAGAAAAAAATATTGAAATAAAATGTTATCCTATTATCAAAATATATAATGATATCAATGACCTTTGCATACCTCTTTGGTTTATGGTTTTGTGGTTGATAATTTTCACATGATCATTCATAGTCTTTTGATAAATGATCTATGTCATACTACATCATTATTTAGACATTACGCTTTTCTTCAATATCCAAATCTTCACTTACCACCTATGTTATCCTATTTGGAAACCTATTATGTGTTATTCTAGATGACCTTCACACATCTCATTCTCCCTTTTCAAGAGGAATTTTTATTAACCCTTTTTACGATGAGGGTTTCCCATATAGGTATTTTCAAGTGTTAAACCCTTGTTTACCGAGCACAATTTCAAATTGCAAGGAAATGATTTATTTAAGAGGGTAAAATGTAAAACCCCAAAATTTTATGATTTTTCTTTTCAAATAAATTTAATCTTTTTGATATTTTTTTATATTCAACACTGAGTTTATCATGCGTTACACACAACATCGGCTTTAAACAAAATGTGACATGATATTAAAATATTATTATTTAACATGATAGTTATCACATAGTTGTTGGAGTGATGGGTAT
This sequence comes from Viscum album, assembly GCA_963277665.1. Classification (NCBI taxonomy): domain Eukaryota; kingdom Viridiplantae; phylum Streptophyta; class Magnoliopsida; order Santalales; family Viscaceae; genus Viscum; species Viscum album. The sequence goes on along the minus strand of OY728163.1, from coordinate 611,624,723 downwards.
GAATAATATTAACTAAATTATGAAAATATTTTTTTACATATGTATATATGTTGAATTTTTGGTAACCAATTAATTATAATTTAAAATAAAATCATTTGAGAACAAAGAAAATATTTTTATTGAAAACTATTTTTATGCATGAATTTATGTTTTACCTAAATAAAATTCACAAATATTTTTGGTAAATTATTTTAATGAAATGTATATATTTTACATTCAATCCAATTTTTAACATTAATCTTATGTGTTTATAGACAATAGATAAGAATAAAACAAATTTTACACTTAAAAATTTTATTTTTATAAAAATTAGTTTTTTCACCTTTCACAAAATTATCTTAAAATTAATTTTTACCACATTTAGAAAATTTATTTGAAAAAATGAAATTAATTTTTGAAATCAACATGTTAAAATTATCTTAGGATGAATTTTTTAGAATTTTTTAGAAATTTGTAATAAGACAAATGCTTTGACGAATAGTGAAAATTAATTGTTTTCATTAAGACTTATCATTTATTTTAAAATAATTTTAAAGATTTTAAATTGTTTTAATATTGGTTTTAAAGGTAAAATTAGTTCTATTATATAACTATTAATCCAATTTAGATCATTGGAATCAATTTCTTATTGAATTTTGATATAAAGACTTTTTAAACTTTTGAACATTTTCTCTTTTAAAAATTGTTTTCTCGTCGCGTCTGGGTGATTAATTTTAAATTTAAATTTTCCAATTATGTGAATAAAAATTAAAAAAATGGATTTCATATAAATAATCAGCATAATTTATATTATTTAATAAGGTTAACTTAATTTTTGACCATAATAAATAGTAAAAATAGTAAAAATTATTTATCATGGTTAAGATAAAAATGTGTTTATTGAGGAGGTAAACTAAAAAGATAAGTGTAAAAAATTATCCAAAACATGTCAAAACCACATGTATAGAAATATTTAAAACTTATCTCTTCTATGTTTAATAATTTTCCATTTTTTGAGTCTTGTGGCATGTAAAAAATATGGGCACACTTTTTCCTTTTATAAATTTTAAATGTATCACTCACCTCACTTACAAAATGTTACCCCCTCTCCTCTCTTCTTCACACTTCCAAAACCAATTTATTTGGTCAATGTAACCCAAAATAACTTCTTTAATTCCTTCCTCTATTCATAGATGACTTAGTTTGTTTATAAATCCAACCTAAGAATCCTTTGGGTGCAAACCAAAAGAATTTTTCCAAAGAAGATGTAACGTCCCTAATCGAGCGTTTTATTTTATTTATTCCTCCACCACCTCCAATTATTATTAAACCATACTGATATAATAACATCAATATCTTCCATATAATAATATGTTATTATGTTAATGGAATAACTTAAATTATTCTCATATTCCATCAAATGGGTTAAAAAATCATCATTTGTGTGTATGGAGGACTACCGTCTCGGGAACTGATATCATTCATTTTTTCCATTACCACCTTTCATGGTTGGATATAATGATGGATTAAATTTTTATATACGAAATTTCTAATATTATTATACATTTGGAATTATTATATAAAATATATCTTTTTAAATTCTATTCTGTGGGAATTTGATAACGTCGATCTTGTGTATGGCGGACTACCACTATAGAGACCCTTTTTTTTCTTATAAGATTTGATATATTTCTATATATGTTTTCGAAGCCAGAAGCGGGGACAATATGAGACTCTGAGTCCCGTTGTTCCTGGGATTAATTTTATAAAAAATAAAAAATATATTTTATATTGCACGTGCATGTTTTCTTAAAGAGAATGATATAAATCTTAAACGGAATCTAGAATCAGAAATCTGATATCGTAGTTGAGTCCAAAATATGATGTTTACCCAAAGTGAAACCATAAATAGGTTGGCACAATGATTTTGGATATCGTAACCATTGGTGTTGTGTTTAGTTGATTTATTAAATAATTAATTTAATTATTTTATTAATTAAACTAGTTCTGGATTCTATATTAATACACCATTATAGAAATTTTCCCAGAGTTAGCTTCATAACCCAGGGACCATCGAGAGGTTTCTTCTTCCTCCTCCATTGGCGAATCAGAATTAGATGATGATGGAACTCTGGATCGAGGCAGATTGATGTGCATCAAAAAGAACGACTCCTCTCAATCATTGGAAAGTGAGTTCTTCAGCAACAAATGATCCAAAAAACTAGTTATGACTCGTCAATTTGTGGTGTATTCCTCTATTGATTAAATTGATTGATCATAATCAAATTAATTCTTAATCTGCATTTGAATTGAGTCATTTCATGAAACCATGTAGATATTTTATTGGTTTATTCAATTTTTTCTCACCATGGATATCCCTGCTTGTGTTTATTGGCCAAGAGTGCTTGTCCAATGATCATTCAACCTTTGTTTGGTGTTATTATACCTTTGATTATTTGTGCTCTTCTCCATTGGGATATGGGGACATAGCTCGCTGTTTTCGGGCCGGACTGATTCTGATTAGACCCCTAAATTCATGCCGCAATCACGTGAAATAAATGGATTTGAAAATAAGGGACAAATTGAGATGATTTGCGGGTTATGGTTGATTGATTTGTTGATCTAAATCCAAAATAGAGATAGCACATCATGAGTTACATTCATGATGCATATGTGAATCGATGAACTGAACGTAAATCAATATTTTTTCACCGGGTAGTAGAAAACGGAAATATCCTTCAATTTCAGTAAGATGGGAAGTGAGATTCAACACAACGAGGCCAAATCTAGAATGTCAAATTAGATCTGGATTTTCTATGAAAAATATGACTACACACCATGTAGTTTGATGAACACATGGCATGTAGCCCCTACGATTATGACGTTAGGGTTTCAGCGGAATTATAAGTATCACATGCCATATGGGACCCCCACACATTAGGTGACACATTTGCTGGTGACCTAGTGTGTACTCCCATGGTACATGGGCATGAGCACATCTATGCACACAATGTGTGACAAAGTACACAAACACAGTTAGGATACACAGACAGGGTGAGGGAGCATGAGCAAGACCCCGGGTGGGTGAAGCATGCTATGTATTCCACCAACACACCATGTATAGCTACATGGGAAGGGACACAACTAAGCAATAGAGCGGGACCACATGTTGTGTGGTTCCCCTCACACGTCATGTACCCCTTATTTCCTTTTAAAAAAACTTCAACCTCTCATATATCCTTTGTTTTGATTCAGATTTTGGCCTGTGAGTAGCCTATCTTAAAGAGTTTTCCATGTAGAATGCGATGGTTCCCTCCATAGTAGATTTTGTGATACAATGCGAGATGTTTTGAGTGGCACACTTCTTTAGGTGACGCTCAACGACAAAAGTGATCATGAGGGATCACTGGGGATTTAGAGTGGTAATCTCTTATGGGATAGGGCATGGGTCCTCTATCTACTCTTAGAGTGGAACCCTCCTACTGGGATAGGGTATGGTTCATATACATATCCACCAAGTGGAACCCTCCTGCGAAGTCAAGGCATGGGTCCTTGAATATGAGAGTGGAACCCTCCTGTTGTATCAAGGTATGGGTCCTAAACCTACTATCTGAGTGGCACCCTCCTATTGTATCAAGGCATGTGTCCTCCACTATTAGAGTAGCACCCTCGATATGGGTTTATCATGGGTACTCTACCAACTATTAGAGTGGCACCCTCTATTGAAATAGTGGGTGCTCTAGACCCAACTATTCAGTGATTTTGATTACCAAATCATGTATATAGTTAGCTATACATGATTTTTTTTACCATTATAAAGTAGAATATTCTGCACCCACTATTGAAATGTTAATTTCCATAGATTAATTGTCGTAACAAAAGGTTATAGAAGATCCCAAGCTATAATGATAACCTCAAGATACTATGACATTAATATTAAAAAAAATCTCATATGGTCTAGATACTTATTACTTAATAGACACATTAGATTTCTAACTGTCATGTGTTGGGGGTCATAAGCATTGAGACTTATTCTCATTAAGTTCGCACTTGGTGGTCTCGTGTAGTGAGATCATGAGGGAAAACCTGCCAATAGGAACACCACATGTTTTGGTGCCATTGGATGTTCCTATCTATGATCATGTGCAATGGTCTTCTAACTTGAGATCATTACTAGTGTATGTAATTTCATAGTGTACTTTGATGCAAGAAAAAACCATGATATTAAAATTGTGGTGAGCTAGTTTGTGTTGGGTGCGTCATTGGTGGAATAACATTGCTTGAATGGTCAAGAAATGATTTGTCGCTTCCGAGTTATGGAAGTAATATATCTCATGCCATGTTGATGGGAATGGTAGTACCTTTATAAGACCATGGTCATGGAAATAAAGGGTAAATTCTTCTAGTTAGATGAAAAAACAATAAAGAAAGAAAAGGATGATGACACAGGTGTGCGTTCTGCTTTATGAGATATTAAATACAAAGAGATTATATTACAAATTGTGTGTTCGTAGGTTGGTTTTCACTTCTATGAAAATATTTATCTCTTTAAGGTCCATGATGGATTACTAGATCCCACTCTTGTTCTGTGAATACTACTCATTACTATCAAGATAAGGTCCTAGAGGGTTACACACAATAGCATATTCAAGAATCTGTCCTATTCTGTTGAATAGGAGTTTTGAACATGGTGGGTCCCACCACTAGGTTACATGATTTTTCCAAAGATATATGATAACCAATGCAATAAATAAATTCATATTATTCAAGTTAAAAATAATGAGCAATAAATTTATTTATTAAATTTATTTACAAGTTTTAAGTAAATACATGAAAAATATTATCTGAACGAATACTAAAAAAATATTCAAGGATCAATTAATATTTTTGGGAACAACAAGTCGAGTTAACGACTCATTTATTATCACGTAATATATTTAATATATTACAAGAGAGTGATAATAATATTTATGACTCAGTTTAGTAGTCATAACAAGCTGTTTATAGTGTGTTATTTCTTCGGGAGGTTGGGTGGTAATAACAGATATTTTCTTAACACTCTATAAATAGAGGAGGAGGTGATTTTTCCATGGACTATTCATAGCCTCTGTCTCTCTCCTCTTCTCTCTCCCACATCTTAGAGAGAGAGGATCTGGATCCAAGGAGATCAGATCGAGCTCTCTCTCAGGCATCGTGATCAGGGCGATGCGGTGATCGTTAGAGCATTGAAGGAGTCGTCAGATTTCTGCACTAGCACCCGGATTTCGATGATCGGAGATCCCGCAGTTTCTTGAAGCATGTGCAGAAGATATAGAGAAATTATTCTTTGGATTCTTTGATCAGTGATCACCAACGACAAGCATACGTTTTGCACGAATTTGGATCTAAACTAGGTATTTTATGATTTTAATTTTGTGATTAAAACTCCTAATGTGAGATCCTTGGCTTAAACCTGGTAGTTATTCACTAATGATGATGAGTTCATGTCATTCATCAGTGGAAAAATTTTAAATTCCCATTTTTGGGGCTTCCGTTGTGTTCTCGGTTCCTTCAAGTGGTATCAGAGTCAACGCATGAAATTTTAAGCCAATCAAAGAATTAAATTTTCATTAATCTATGAAGAGGACATCATTACGGTTTCAACGTCATAGACAGAATCAAAATTGGACATCATATGTTCAGTCTGCAATCATATGAAGTTTTGAAATCAGATTCAATTCATTTTACGAGTAGTAAAATGAAGAATGTTTTGATAATTTATACAATTCTGACCGGACCGATGACCAGAATAATATTTTCTAGTGAGGTTTAATAATAATAATTATTATAACGATTTTATTATTATAATAATAGTTTATTATAATAATAGTTTATTATAATAATATTTTTATTATAATAATATTTTAATATTTTATTATTATTATTATTTTCTTATGCCAATATAGGATTTAGATTTTTTTTTAAAGGGTTTGGAATTATTTGGGTGGGTGTGTGGATTTTCTTTGGTGGGGTTGGCTTATGAGATAAGCCAAAAAAGAAACTAAAAAAAGGAAAGTAGGTTAAGGGGACGGTCCCCTAGCCTCCTTGTGTGCACGTCATCCAACCCAAACATTCTGCCTCTCCTCCATCGACCGAAAATTCCGGTCGCCTCTTCCTTGAACAGATCATGCACGTCGGCCACCCTACCACATTTGGAGGGTCTTGCATCAAGCAGCCATTCCACACGCGGGCCACCCATCATCGGCCCTCCCAAGAAATCGTCGAACCTTCCCCCTGCCCAACCACCTCGGCTCTGCTTTCCATCCAACCCTCTGAATCACTGGCGCCCTCTTCCGCCTCACCCTCTCCTAGTGGGCAGGCCGTTGTGTCTGAGCGACCCACACCAGCCCCACCAAACCATTGTGGTGACACCCCCCTTGCATTGCTGGTCCGGCGCCCCCACCAGCCTCCAAACCTCAGGTCTGACCACCTTTCAACTAAGGACACCATTTAGATGTGCCTCCTCTAACCACGACCCTTGTAGCGCCTTAAAGTTCTTCGACTAGTAGTATTGCACCAACCAGATCCACTACGGGGTTAACCTCACTGCAGGAGGTAATGTTCTGTCTGCCTGGTACTGGTTTACACAAGCTCCAAGTGGGTCTGCCCAACCCTGAATGGGTTTGGGCACACCCTCCTAAGGAAGAATATCCTGCATGGGGTTTTGCAGGATCCGGAATGGACCTGCACAAGTTTGTCTGACCTGCACAGGCCCTGCTCGTGGTTTTCAAAGACCGGGTAAATTTAATTTAATCAAAAATTAATTAAAATAATTAATTTAATTTTGGTTTCAAAATAAATTAATTAGATATTAATTTTTGGATTAAGAAATTTATTGTGGTGTGAATAGATTTAATTTGGTTTTTAATTAAATTAATTAATTTAATTTAATTTTTAGTTTTAAAATTAAATTAATTAATTGGGACTGAACGAAATATATTTATTGAATTAAAAATTAGATTAAATTTTTTTAATTAAATTAAATTCCCTCAATTTTATTTTAATGCAAGTTTGATTTAATTCTGCATTTATTTTTAATATACGTGGGTTTAATGCATATATGACTGTTCATGAGACAAGGACCGACCAATGTAAGTTTGGTGCGTGTTTATTTAATTTAATTTTTAAATTATTGTATGGTGTTATAATAATTAGGCTAATTAATAAATAAAGACCTGCGTATCGTCCCTGAGTCATTATATGTATAAGGGTCTGCGCGTCCACTCCTGAGTTGTATATTTACTCCCTAGTTCCCCTCACCTGCGAGTGAGTAACATTGCATAATGATGATACAACCACTGATAAACTTTGTTTCGAGTTATGGAGACACACCAGAAAGAACCTTAATGCATTGGGTGGGTAGACACTCCAACACAAGTTGCAAGCTATGTGACTCAAGGTATTACCCATAGGGTCTAGTTTGGTTCATTATTCACTCAACAAATCAACCATTAGTATCAGATCATGATCAGTTTGTCATTTTATTTTTTCATCATTTATTATTTTTGTGTATGTGTAGTTGACGCACAAACACATATAATAATAATATACGAGCATGAAAGATAAAATGAACATGTGATGTGTTGGATTTTTCTATTTCTTGTATTGTCAGTTGTGAGTGAAATCACATAGTATGTCCTTAGAAAATAGAAAATTATTTCTTTTATCACATTAAAAAAATAATAAAACCCTCAAATAAATATTAATTCTAAACTACCTTCTGTCATTTTAATTTGTACAAAATCGATTGTTTGGGGTGCCAGTGATGCCAAAGCTGAGGGTATCGCTTACTACCTGGGCGTTCATATGAGAGTGGTGGGTTGACTTAACTAAAATTGCAGTGAAGAAATAACCAAAGCAAGTATATTTTAATTTTAGATTCAAGTGTTCAGTAAATCAAGTAACAATTTAATAATTTAGGACTTCACTCAACAGATCAAGGAACCACGAGTTTATGCGGTTGGCTAGCCAAAATCCTACCTTGAATCCTCCAAGTAGAGGCGGAGCCAAAGAATGTAGACTATGAAGGGTGGTTTAGGGATCCTTTCCACTAGAATACTCAAGTGACAGAGTATTATGATTCTAGCATAGAGGCTTCCTAGAATTCGATAAAAATAGTGGGAGACATTTAATGATATAATTAATTAATCAAAATGTCTAAATAAGTAATCCAGATAAAAAGTAATAATCTGCTAAAATTTATTTTTATTAGAAATGAAAGTTATACCAAAATTTTAAAAGTGCGATACATTTTGGATAAAGTAAATGTCTGCATTGGCACGAGTATCCAAGAATAGTACAGGCACTGGCGCACAATACTATTAGAAACTCAAGGTGCCAATGTCCTCAACACCTATTACATTACCTCAAGAAGCAAGGGTGGACTTTCTTATAGGAGACTAATGTTCAAATCATGTGATGGATATGTCATTATGCTTTCATCAATAGCTGATGTTAGTTGCGGTCACTACATCAAGACACGAATGATATAACATAAAGTCTCATCTTCAAGTGGTCTACAAGGAGAAAGATAAGTAATGATATGAATAGGTATTGGTTACACAGGATATGTGTAAATTGAAAGGTGAGTTATGATATTTCAATACATCCTATTCTAATATCATTTTCACCTCCATTACTCAAGTCCCGTTTTAAAGTTACAAAACGAAAAAGTATTAAGTAAATGCATCATTACCTTCTAGGTAAGGTTCGCCAAGTGGATAAGAGTATCAAAGACAGTTTCATCTTTAATTATTATGGTGGAAAAATTGAAAGACAAGGTGAAAAGTCCAATTGAAAGTAACGCCAAAAGAATATTGTTAATTTCCTTCAATAAAAGAGGTATAGGGGGTTATTTTTTTGCATATAATAAAATAAAACAATGGAAGTTTAAATTAAGTTAACTAAATTAAAGAAGAAAGTACCCATTTCCTTTTCAGGAATATTCATCAATGTAATATTTCAGTTTAATTTTTGGGTATTGAATACAATATGCTAAACACATATGTTTATTTAAATACAGTAACCAATAAAGTATAGAAACATTACAAGAAGTCAGGTGTATTCTCCAATTTTCTAAGAAAGGGTGATACCTAGGCCAGTGGTGATAAGTACAATAATTTTTATTGCCAAGTGAAAGAATAATGAAGAAATATTATCGAGTATAACTAAAACATTAATCTCTTGTGTCCTTGGAAACAATGAGACATTATTACAAGTTTTAGAATTAATGTTTTTCTTGGGGTTCAATAATCAATAAATGGTTCAAGTGATACATGAATCATAGGCAATGAGTAATGAATATAAAAAAATATAATACTTATACCCAGTTGTGGAAAGTTAATTCTTTGTCAAGAAAAAATAAAAAAGTGGATGTAAATTTTATACCTTGTATGGTATTTAGGCTTAGTATAGCTAAACACCTTTGGTATTATCGACATTTTAAGTTTCAACAAAGAAACCTTTAGAAATAAAGGTACTCCACGAATATTTCGGAATAAGTTCAGTAAGAGAGCGTGAACTGTGCCAAGTATAAGCTGGAGGTATATATACTTCATATGATTCCTTTAAGTAATTAAGGAATGGTAAAGTGAATTAAGTGCATGGTCAAAAGATATGATTTTCTTCGAGTCGACATGCTTAAGATTAACTTGACTATGGAATCATCGATCATGATAATGTAGCTTGGAGTAATTACTATATTCACATTACCTTATCTACATCACGACATTGATATTAATATGGAGGATCAATGATGAAGTCTTACATGTCAACATTGATAAAAAAATTAGGATGGAGTAATTTCTAAATGCACATTTTATACATCAAGGTAATGATCCAAGGAGTATCAATATTGCAACTTACAGAAATGTTCATTATATTTTATGACGTGGTTTAAAAATAACGGCAATATCCCATAACCTTATGTCAACTATAATGAAAAATGGATATCATATGATTCATAGTATGATGGAAATCCATTATGTCATAAGTACATGTGTTTTGATTCAAAGAGTTTTTTAGGACATAAACAAACTTGCATCAAGCTAAACACATTATGCATCTAATCAATTATCCTAACAGTTGTTTAGGATATTACCTAAATCCATAAGATAGAAAGTAGTAGTCAAGTGATAGACTAAAATTCTATATAAGGATGCACATCTCTACTTGAGATAGTGGGTGTCATATTGACTTGGGTTTAGTCAATGCTCAATATGCACATGTAGTTTTCATAGGAACTTTCTCCACAAGTGCAAGTGGAACAAAGAATTATCTAGAGACACATACTGTTTAGGAAGGATAAAACCATGGTGATGGTTATTGTATTCACCATGGTTCGTGATCTATTATTAAATAAGAATAATATTTCCCACATTTAATAAGTGTTTATAAATTATATATGATTGAAAGGACCAAAAAAAATTAAATAATGGATTCCATGTATCGCATGGAAAAGGGGCCTATATTTTTTTATACTTCAGTGGTTATTCAAGTGATATGATACATGGATGGTACAAGTGTAGTACCAATAAGGCTCGATTGGTCACACCAATTCATTATTCCAAAATCCATTAGAATTTTACTTATCATATCTAATTTCTATAATCATTATATTAATCATTTGATGTCATGACCACCAATCATGGAAGGTGTTTAATGACCCAAACTTTCATTAATGAAAATTCTTCTTGATCTAATTAAATGTCTTATTATGGTTATATAAAATGTGAAATTCCTTGGTTTTATGTTTCTATATTTTAAAATACTATTAAGAATTGTGATCTTTGCTAATATAGTCATTCAACAATGATCACATGATTATTATAAATAGAGGGATTTAACAAATCCAATTTACTCAAACAAAGGAAGCGATGGCCTCATCCAGTAGACTTGCCCTATACGAAGCCCATTTTTCAGAGCTTGGAAAGGATGTGGCATCATTAGGCTTCCCTCTTGACCAATCCCAAGCTGATCTTGAACACGTTAAGCTTGAGCAGAACCGACTATGGGAGAAGTGGAAGATAATAGAGATTACCACCTAAGTGATGTTATCTGAGCCACCCCAAGAGTCTATCACCATCGCACACCTTACCCTTAGGTATTATGTGGGTGTTATAAGGGGTTATATAACAAGACCCTATCACTATTACTATGTACATTATTTTTTTATAAATAATGTGCATTATTTTTATTATTATTACTTTGTAAATAGTTTTTCAAATACAAAGAGTATTTATAGTTAATATTCAACTAAGAAATATATTTTTATGAATTAATGTATTTTTGAATTAAATAATATTTAAATAAAATATTAATAATAATATTATTAAATTAATTATTATTAAATATAAATTATCCTATAATTTTATGTATTCAATTGTAATTTTTATTAAAGATTGAAAGCTATTTTTGTCAAAACCCATGAATTTTCGATAAATGTTAGTTTTTATTTTGAAACTAAAAATTCACATATTTAGAAAATTATTTATATAAAATTAATATCATTTTTGGAATTAGGATTTTGAAATTATCCAACGGTGAATTTTTCATAATTATCTGATATAGTCAAATTTTTTGGTAAAAATTAAATACCATTTAAATATATAATGTGTTTTATGACATCATAATGACCCAATAGTGATGTAGTAAAAAACTATAAACATTATTTTCGGCCAATATATGTTTTACCATTAAAATAATTTGATTTTGGGCTTTATTTATTTATTTTACAAAGCTTTTGTAGACCCTTCAAGGCTTATAAAACATTTTCTCTTTTTAAATTGTTTTCCTTGAGAGTGTGACTCACCCCCACATAAGCAACCCAATTATTTTAAAAAATTTGGCCATTGGAATTATAAAATATTATTCAAATCCCCTTTGTCAAAAACCATGTGCAAAAACCATGGGCTGCTTTTTGGTTTTGATTAGTTTAATGTGAGGTGTCTCAAACCTAAATAATAAAGAATTCCCTCTCTTTTCTTATATAAACCCACCCAATATCCCACTTCCTCTTCACTCGAAGCCTTTGGAGTTTGACCTTACCCTTCCCTCCTCTCCCTATAAGCCTCCCAAGGTGCCCCAATCTCCCAAGAAGCCTCTCTCAAGCTTCTCCCAAGCCTTTGGAAGCACACTTCCAAGTAAGGGATTTCTTCCTTTCTCATTTTGTCCAATTTTCTTTAAGTTGTTATGACCTTTTGTTTTCAATTAAAAATGTTGGGGTATGATTTATAACCTCCTCCATACTTCCCTCTTTATTTTTGTATTATGGTATACCCCTTTATCTCTCATTAATTCCTCCCATGTACACCCGTTACCATGCTGAAATTCCATGAGGGATTTCTCTCTTCTATTTTACATCCAAGTAATTCTTTTGTATTATGCATCTAAATTACATTATGTTTGTTGTTACATGTATTTATATGACCCCTTTACTGACCATTTTATATACATATGACGAGGCACCCATTTCTCTCTCATCAACCATTTTCATGAATCCTTATGTCATGTCGTTATGCTGCTGAAATTGCATCGCGTTTTTCCAAGCCAAGATCATTGTGTAATGAATACCATACCAATGTCTCTATCAAGGGTATTCACCTTTATGAACATATACATATTTAATGGTACTTTCATGTATTTATTCCACATTACTTAATCACGTAATAACTTATGATGTTGATTGATTTCATGTTATATGATCCATGTGGCACACTTATGCATGAAATGAAATGTTTAAGAAGGGTGTGCCCTGATAGTGCTCCAATGCATTGGGTAAAATATAGTATCATGATACGTCATGTGAAATGAGTGTTTACTCATTCTAATTCAAGTTCAACGAGGGTTTATTCGTGCTTCATGTGCAATGAGGGTTTACTCATGCTCCATGTGCAATGAGCCTTGGCTCATGCTAAATACCATGTTAAGTGTTGTTGCCACATTTACATGTTTTGATTATCATACTTTATCATACGTTTATGTTCATGTTTCTCTTGCGATCCATTAATATACCTATTTCTAACATGTATTATATTCCCCATGTTATTCCATGTTTATTCCCTTACTGGGCTTTACAGCTCACCCTTTTCTTATGCATGTCCTTGCGTTATCCCATGCAATGCTAAGTATGAGAGAATATAGTGGTCATTTAAAAAAAGTTTTCAATAAAGATATTTTATTTCATGTTTTAAGATTTTATTTAATGATCCTAATCTCCAAAGACACTAGACCTCTCAATCTTCTATGTTATATAAAGTGAATTTTATGTAATAAATCATGTTTTAGTGTGAAATAAAGAGCAGGGTTATTATAGTTTTTATTAGAGGATAGGTTTAGTTATTTTTGGGATTAGGATTAGAAAACCCTAGTAAAGACTTTGAGAAAAGACTAAGTATAATAAAAACATACCTAAGTTTTGGTGGGTATTGAGTAAGTGGTTTTTCAATCAAATACATCCCTGTCTAGATACAAGCAGGTAGAGGTGACTCTGACACAGATGTACCTAGGGGTGAAAACCCCGATAAGGAGTTTCAAGCCTGACCTAGGGTATCCTGGTACACAACAATAGGCCTTTCTCCACTCTGGGTTATGACACTCTCAGGGGATATACATTGGTAAATTCACAAGCTTAGTATGAACTATTATTAATGGAATTAAAAAAATACCCTAAGAATATATATTAGAAAGTAGATCATGGATGACATAGATTGAAGCCTATAGATTCATAAGTTAAGGAAATAAAAGATATTTATAAGTCATATATTTTTGGATTTCCCTTTATGTGTTACCCATAACTTTCCTTTTATTCCAGCCAATGTCTAGTAATAGGGGGACTCAGGCTAACAACCGATGTGAAGACCAATGTGATGACTGTTCTAATGAGATTCCCAATCTGATGGGAGTGGGAATCGCAAACTTTGTTATGATAGTCTCTCAGTTAACTCAAGCATTGAATAGAAACATGGGTCAAGAGTAACGTTCAACCCCTCCTAAGAAAGAACAAATCGCTATCGATAGCTTCATGAGACAAAGACAACCTACTTTTAATGGATCATCTGATCCCTCAATTGCCGAACAATGGATCAACTCCATTGAAAAGATCTTCTCCATCCTAAAATGTTCTGAACAAGAGAAGGTTCTTCTAGCTGCTTATCATATAGAGGTTGAAGCCAATCAGTGGTGGAAATTGATAAAAAATACGAAGACTGAGGAGGATATTGAGGCGTTGGAATGGAAAGATTTTTGAAATATGTTTTTTGATAAATATTTTCCTCACACCCTACAGCTTAAGATGGAAAGAGACTTCCTTTCCCTAAAGCAAAAATACGATGAATTTGTCAGAGTGTACGAGGAAAGATTCACAAGGATAGAATGATACGCTTTCATCTTTTTCATTACCCCTGAATGCAAGTTTGACCGCTTCTTTGGTGGGCTAAAACCTAGCATGTGGAAAGACCTGGCGATCCGAGACTTCGACAGCTATGAGGAAATTGTCTGATGTGCCCTCAAGGTTGAAATGGATATCAGTGAACCATAGGGTTATCATGGGGATAATAATCATAAGGTGGACTTCAATTCTGATGGTTTGATGGATAAATCCAATGGTGATAAGAAAATCCAGTACCCCACTTTCCAAAGGTTCATAAAGAACCACCCTAGAAATTGCCTGAAGGGGACGAGGAAATGCTTTAGGTGTGGAAGGGAAGGGAACCTAGATATTAACTACCGACAAGAAAAACCCGTGGTTAAGACAGAGGAGAGGAATTATCTGTTTGACTCTCAATGCATTATTCATTACTTCAACTACAAAAAACCAAGGCATATTTCAAATCAGTGCCCTAAGCTAAGGGTTCTCAAAGGCAACCAACAACCTCCAAGGAAGCAAGGAGAGCTTTTTCCAACACTACTACCGAAGTGAAACCCAACAAAAAAGTGGTGATAGGTACTCTAGTTATTCATTCAACAATAGTGAACGTACTTTTTGATTTATGTTCTACGCATTCTTTTAAATCCTGAAATTTTAGTAGAACAATCCCAAAACCACAACAAATCATGGAAGTAAAGATGTCGGTGAGTAAGAAAAATGGGGCAATCATTGTATACCATGAATATAACTCCTCCCCTATCATAATCAGTGGTTTGGACTTTCCGGAGAACCTCATCATACACCCTCTGGTGTAATTTTATGCAATTCTTGGCATGGATTGGCTTTCCTTATATAGATCCAACATAAATTTACGTGAGAGGGAAATCACTCTCAATGTGGAGAATCGACCACTGATTCTGTACAAGTGCAAGAAGGAAGATTAATATTCTTTATCTCCATCATCTCAAGTGTGGATATTACTACCCAATGATCATGCGTATCTGGCTCAGATGATTGAGTCTAAGTAGAAAACCATCCTTGAAGACATGCCTATTGTGAGGGAATTCGCTGAAGTGTTTCCCGAGGAATTGTCTGGTCTTCCTCCTAGAAGAGATGTTGAATTATCAATTGATCTTATACCTGGGAATTTCCAATATACAAGACTCCATATAGAATGGTTGTTTTGGAGCTTTAAGAGCTAAAGAAATAACTACAGGATAATCTGGATGAAGGGTTTATACGGCCAAGTGCTTCACCATGGGGTGCACCAGTCCTCTTCGTCAAGAAGAAGGATGGGTCAATGCACCTTTTCATTAATTATCGTGAGCTTAATAAAATTAAGATAAATAAAAAGTATCCTCTACCATGAATTGATGACTTGTTCAATCAGTTGTGTAGAGCACAATACTTCTCTAAGGTGGATTCGTGGTCAGGATATTATCAAGTAAGGGTAAAGAAGGAAGATATCCCCAAGACTAATTTTCGTACAAGATACGGGCACTATGAATTCATAATAATGCCTTTCGGACTCACTAATGATACAAAAATCTTCATGGACTTGATGAATAGTGTATTTTCAGATTACCTCAACAAATTTGTGGTAGTCTTTATAGATGATATTCTTATATACTTCAAAACCAAGGAGGATCTTGAGGAGAATCTAAGAACTGTACTAGAGACCTTGCGAAAGGAGAAGCTCTATGTAAAGTACAACAAGAGTGAGCTCTGGTTGAAGGAGGTATCATTCTTGGGCCATATCATCACAATAAATGGTATATCTGTGGATCCCTCCAAGACAACTACAATAGAGGGATGGATGAGGCCAACATCGGTAATGAATATCTATAAATTTTTGGGGTTAGCTGGATATTATCGATGATTTGTGAGAAATTTCTCACGATTGTCCAACCCTCTTACCAAGCTAACTCAAAAGGGAGTAAAGTTTTCTTGGAGTGATGAATGTGATGAAAGATTCAAGGAGTTGAAAAAGAGGCTTATCACTACACCCATTCTCACTTTACCCACAAGTGGAGAATTTTTTTTTGTATTCAATGATGCTTCAAAGAAGGGCCTGGGTTGTGTGTTGATGTAAAATGAAAAATTCATTTCCTATGCTTCAATGCAATTGAAAGTTCATTAGCAGAATTATCCAACACGTGATTTTGAGTTGGCTGCAGTGATCTTCGCTTTAAAATTTTGGTGGCATTATCTCTTTGGGGAGAATTGTGAAATATATAAAGACCACAAAAGCCTCAAGTATATATTCACACAGAAAGAGTTGAACATGTGCCAATGAAGATAGTTAGATCTAATCAAAGACTACGAATGCTCAATCCATTACCACCCTGGGAAAGTGAACATGGTGGAAAATGCTCTAAGTATAAAGGACCCATTGATTTTATCATTGATGAGAATTGAGAAGGATCCAATCTTCTTAAACTTGATGAATATGGACATGGGAATCATAAAGAAGGGAACGTCATCAATAATTTCACAAATGATTGATCAATAATCTCTTTTGGAAGGGTTAAAGGATGCTCAAAAGGATTATGTGAGAGTTAAAAAGAAAGCGGAAGTTGTCAGAAAAGGGAAATCCTTAGAGTTCAATGTTAATGAAGAAGGAATTGTGAGATTTGGAAAAAGACTATGTGTTCCATCAAGTCCAGAGCTGAAGAAGGAACTTTTGGATGATGCACATAGTTTAAATTTCTCTATTCACCCAAGAAACACAAAGATGTATCAAGATCTCCTAGAGCATTATTGGTGGGATAATATGAAGAAGGAGATTGTTGAGTATACATCAAAGTTCCTGGTGTGTCATTAAGAGAAGGTAGAGAGGCAGAAGTCTAAGGGGATGATGAAACCACTTTCCATACCAGCATGGAAATGGGATAACATCACCATGGAATTTGTCACCAGACTTCTGAAGACATCCAAAGGAAACAACACAATCTGGGATGTTGTGGATTGTCTTAAAAATTATGTACACTTCATTTCAATTCAGGATGATTTCTCATTGGATCAACTGGCACAGATATATATCAGGGAAGTGGTAAGGCTACATGGAGTACCACTATCTATTTTATTTGATCAAGATCCACGATTCACCTATAAGTTTTGGAAGAGTCTTCAAAATGATCTGGATGCTAAACTGAACTTTAGTACGACCTATCATCCTCAAACTGATGGCCAATCTGAGTGAACTATTCAGACACTAGAAGATATGTTAAGATCATGTTCAATGGAATTTAAATGAGGTTGGGATCAACATCTTCCTCTGGTTGAATTATCCTATAATAATTCTTTCCACTCAAGAATCTGAATGACACCTTATGAAGCCCTATATGGGAAGAGGTGCAGAACACTGCCATGTTGGGATGAAGTTGGTGAGCATAAGCTGCTAGGACATGAAATGGTCAAAGAAATTATAGAGCATGTGAAAACCATTCAGCAGCATATCAAGTCTATCTAGAGTATATAGAAGAGTTATGTAGATAACTGTTGATGAGACCTTGATTTTAAATTTGGAGACATGGTATTTCTACGCATATCTCTATGGAAGAAGGCCATGAGGTTTGTAAAGAAAGGGAAGTTATTTCCTAGGCACAACGACCCCTTCTAGATTCTTGATCATGTCAGGGATGTGGCCTATCGACAAGAACTTCCACCTACCATGGCCAAATTACATGATCTCTT
Source organism: Viscum album (assembly GCA_963277665.1). NCBI lineage: Eukaryota > Viridiplantae > Streptophyta > Magnoliopsida > Santalales > Viscaceae > Viscum > Viscum album. Next base: position 611,606,644 of record OY728163.1, on the reverse strand, counting down.
TCATGTATCCATCTTAAGGAAGTACATACCAGGCTCTTCACATTTACTCTCTTCATAGGTAGTACAGTTAGAGGATGATCTTTCTTATGAGGAGCAACCAATAAAGATCTTAGATCGTAAATAAGACAATGCCCCTCGTCAAGGTGGTGTGTAAAAGCCACATGTTTGATGAAGTGACGTGGGAATCAGAGGAAGTGATGAATCAGAGTTACCCGCATTTGTTTTAGTGTGGGAAAAGGAAATTTCGAGGTCGAAATTTCATAAGGGGGGAAGATTTTAATGACCCAAACTTTCATTAATGAAAATTCCTCTTGATCTAATTAAATGTCTTATTATGGTTATATAAAATGTGAAATTCATTAATTCTATGTTTCTAGATTTTAAAATACTGTTAAGAATTGTGACAATTTCTAATATAGTCGTTGAACAGTGATAACATGATTAATATAAATATTGGGCTTTAACAAACCCAATTTACTCACACAAAGGAAGCGATGGCCTCATCCAGTAGACTTTCCCCATACTAATCCCATTTGTCAGATCTCAGAAAGGAGGTGGCATCATTGGGCTTCGCTCTTGACCAATCCCAAGACGAACTTTAACATGTTAATCTTGAGCAGAACCGACTACGAGAGAAGTGGAAGTTAATAGAGATTACCCCCGAGCGATGTTATCCAAGCCACCCCAAGAGTCTGTCACCATCACACACATTACCCTTCAGTCTTATGTGGGTGTTATAAGGGGTTATGTAACAATACCCCAGCACTATGACTATGTACATTATTTTTTATATATAATGTGCATTCATTTTATTATTGTTACTTTGTAAATAGTTTTTAAAGCACAAATAGTATTTTTAGTTAATATTCAACTAAGAAATCTATTTTGATGAATTAATGGATTTTTGAATTAAATAATATTTTAATAAAATATTATTATTATTATTAAATTAATTTTTATTAAATATAAATTATCTTACAATTTTATGAATGCAATTGTAATTTTTATTAAGGATTGAAAGATGTTTTTGTCAAAACCCTTGAATTTTCGATATATGTCGGTTTTTATTTTGAAAGTAAAAATTCACATATTTATAAAATTATTTAGATAAAATGAATATTTTTTTTGAATCAGAATGTCAAAATTATCCAACATTGAATTTTTCATAATTTTCTAAGACGTTCAAATTTTTAAGTAAAAATTAAATACTATTTAAATATATAATGTGTTTTATGGCATCATAATGACCAAATAGTGATGTAATAACATACTATAAACATTATGTTCGGACAATATATGTTTTACCATTAAAATAATGTGATTTTGGGTTTATTTGATTTATTTTACAAAGCTTTAGTGGACCCTTCAAGGCTTATAAAATATTTTGTGTTTTTAAATTGTTTTCCTTGAGAGTGTGACTCACCTCCACATAAGCAACACTATTATTTTAAGAAGTTCAGACATTGGCCTTATAAAATATTTTTTTCCAATCCCCTTTGGTAAAAACCATGGGCTGGTTTGTGGTTTTGATTAGTTTAATGTGAGGTTTCCCAAACCTAAATAATAAATAATTCCATATCCTTTTCTATATAAGCCCACCCAAGATCCCACTTCCTCTTCACTCAAATCTTTTGGAGTTCAACAAACCCTGACCTCCTCTATCTAGAATCCTGAAAAGGTGACCCGTGCTCCCAAAAAACCTCTCTCAAGCTTCTCCCAAGCCTTTGGAAGCACACTTCCAAGTAAGGGATTTTTTCCTTTCTCATTTTTGTCCAATTTTCTTTAAGTTGTTATTCCTTTTTTTTCAAAAAAAATGTTGGGGTATAATTTCTCACCTCCCCCATACTTCCTTATTTATGTTTGGATGATTGGAGACCCTTTTCTCTCTCATTAATGCCTCCCATGTACACCTGTTACCATGCCGAAATTCTGTGAGGGATTTATCTCTCCTCTTTTACATCCAAGTAATTCTTTTGTATTATGCATCTAAATTCCATTAGGTTTGTTGGGAAATATATCTATATGACCCCCTTACTGTCAATTTCATGTAAAATGATGATACACCCATTTCTTTCTCATCAATCATTTTCATGAATTCTTATGTCACGTTGTTATGCTGCCGAAATTGCACTATGTTTTTCCAAGCCAAGATCATTGTGTAGTGAATACCATACCCATGTCTCTATCAAGGGTATTCACATTTATGAACATATGCATATTGAATGTCACTTTCATGTATTTATTCCACATTACTTAATCATGATATAACTTATAATGTTGATTGATTCCATGTTATATGATTCATGTGACACTCTTATGCATGAAATGAAATGTTTAAGAAGGGTGCACCCTAATAGCACTCCAATGCATTGGGTAAAGTATAGTATCATGATACGTCATGTAAAATGATTGCTGACTCATGATAATTCAAGTGAAATGAGGTTTTCCTCGTTCTTCATGTGCAATTAGGTTTTACTCATGCTCCATGTTCAATGAGCTCTGGCTCATGCTAAATTCCATGTTAAGTGTTGTTTCCACATTTCCATGTTTTGATTATCATGTTTTATCATGCCTTTATGTTCATATTTCTATTGTGTTCCATTGATATGCCTTTTTTAACATGTATTGTATTCCCCATGTTATTCCATGTTTATTCCCTTACTGGGCTTTATAGCTCACCCTTTTCTTATGCATGTCCTTTGGTTATCCCATGAAATGCTAAGTATTAGGGAATGTAGTGGTCATGGAAATGAAGTTTTCAATAAAGATGTTTTATTTCATGTTTTAAGTTGTTATGTAATGATCCTAAGCCCCAAAGACACTATACCTATTGATCTTCTATGTTGTATCAAGTGATGTTTATGTAATAAATCTTGTTTTAGTGTGTAATAAAGAGTAGGGTTGTTATAAGGTTTCTATACGACGCAACTAGAAAGGGATGTTCATTTCAAAGAATGATAACAATGGTTGCAAGTTATTGATATCTGGTTTAGTGTTTAAGTAAGTAACTGGATCATAGAATATACATTTGTAATGAATTTTTTTTAGGTGTTTATGAGAGGTTAGTGGAAGCGCCAAGTTTTTCCATGTAAAATATGTTTGACAACATATAAAAAACATATTGGTCTTCAAGTTAGTTAAGACTGAGATTAAAGTTATTCTCCAGTTATTGACTTAAAGAATAAACCTAAGTTATAGGGAACAAGATCTACTGAGGTAAATCTATATTTTTTATGGACCTAGTAAATCATACATATAGTGACATTGTATTGGAAAATACAAGAAGGAACAATTCAATAGAGGAATTGTTACCAATTTCACATGGAATTATCTCTCCAATTTGACATGTTCGGGACATGGGAGAAGATAAATGTGGTGATTTTAAGTCTATATACTTAAGATATGGATCAATCATGTATGAAATGATATGTATAATAATTAATATTTCCAAGATATACTTTATAGTAGGTAGATATTAATTATATTCCGGAGCACTGTAAGGGAAGCAGTCAGAACTATCTAATTGTACTTCAGAAAGTACAAAAGATATGTACCTGGAAAGTGGATAAGAAAGGATACTAGTTTTCAAGAGACACAAAATATTCTTCTTTAGATCCATGTGATTTAATATCATAGTTAGGCTAATATGATTACCGGGAAAATCTCATATGATCCAGTGGTATCCATACCTACTAAATATCGAGTACGTTACAGCTTCTGAAGTACTTAAGAAGTAGTTAAATGCAACGATTTTTTCCTATTCTTGGAATCACACATAGTAGGAAGATAATTATCATAATTTAAATTATGATATTATTACTAGAAAATATGTCAAGTTATGATAATTAACAAAAGAGATATACTTGGGATACAATCTCTTGAGAAGTTTTACTCAAGGAGATGAGGTCGCTATAACAGAATTGCCATGCGGCAGAACCATGGAAGGCCTAACACCTAAAGTCACGACTCATTATAAACATGATCATAATCATGTGAGTATCTAATATATTTTTTTATAAAGTTTCACTAGTTCAAGTGGGAGTGTTGAAATAGTGGGTTCCCTAAACCCAACCATTAAGTTCTTTTGATAACCATATCGTGTATATAGTTAGCTATACAAGATGCTTGTTTACCATTATAGTGTAGACTATTCTGTGCCTACTATTGAAATGGTAATGTCTGTAGATTAATTTTCATATCAAAAAGTTGCAGGAGATATCAGGCTATAATGAGAACCTAGAGATACTATGATATTAATCTTAAACAAAGTTCATGTGGTCTAGATACATCTTACTCACTGGACACAGTAGATTTCTGGCTATCAGGTGTTGGGGTTCATAAGCATTGAGACTTTTTCTCATGAATTTTTCACTATATGATCTCAAGTTCTGAGATCATGAGGGCATACCCTCCAATAGGAACAACACATGTTTTGATTTCATTGGTTGTTCCTATCTGCGATCATATGTAATGGTCTCCTGACTTGATATCATTTTCATAGTATGTCATTTGATTGCGTACTTTGATGAAAGATGAAAACCATGATATTGAAATTTTGTTAAGGTAGTTTGTTTTGGGTGCAGCATTGGTGGCATGACATTGGTTGAATAGTCAAGAAATGATTTGTCACTTCTGAGTTATGGAAGTAATATATCACAGGCCATGTTGATAAGCATGGTAGTACCTTCATAAGACCATGGTCATGGTAGTCGAGGGTAAATCCATCCAGTTGGATCAAAAAATAATAAATCATGAAAAGGAAAATGACACGGGTGTGAATCCTGCTTTATGAGATTTTTAAGACAAAGAGATTTTATTATGCAGTGTGTGTTTATAGGTTGGTCGTTGCTGCTGTGATAATCCTTATCTCTTTAGTAGCCATGATGGGTTGCTAGATCCTACTCTTGGTCTGTGAATAATACTCATTTCTATTTATATAAGGTCCTATAGGGTCACACATAATATAATATTCGAGAATCTTCCCTATTTAGTTGAATAATAGTTTTGGAAATTTTGGGCCCCACCATTGGGTTCTGGAATTTTTCCAAAGAGATGCGATCACCAATGAAATAAATAAATTCATATTATTCAATTTAATAAAAATGAGAAATGAATTTATCTATTAAATGTATTTACAAGTTTTAAGTAAATACATGAAAAATATTATTTCATGTCGTTCATGGGTGAAAATTTTTTAAAATACCATTTTGGGGATTCCGCTATGTGCCTGATTCCTTCACCCTCCATTTGGGTTGGGCATGGGTCCTCTAATGACCATTTGAGTGGCACCCTCTAGTTGGTCTGGGAAAGGGTCCTCTACCGACCATTAGATAGGCACCCTCCCGAAGGGATGGGCATGGTTCCTATTTTTATTACTTGAGTAACACCCTCCTTTTGGATAGAGCATATTCCTCTATAAACTAATAAGTGGAGTACTGTTATTGAACTAGGGAATGGGTCCTATTCCTTGAGATTATTACCCCTCGACTGTGCAGCACAATGACAATGTGTGGCTTGACATGGATGTTTTCTGCTGGGCAGACACACGAGATATTGGGCATCATTGGTGGACTTATGAAAATGATGGAACTATTTTCCTAGGATTGTTTGTGGGATGTATATTATCTTCTCTCCCATTTGGGTTTTTTTGTTTGAGAATATATATATTTGTATCCATGTCATTGGATTTTTTACTCTCTTGTTTTGGGTTGGGTTGTCTATTGTCTATCTATTCCTTTTTGTGTCACTTAAAATTCCTCCTTCAGCTTTCAAGATGTCCTACCAGGTCTATATATACTTATCCTTTCATGGGATTTGCATGCACATGTCGTGCCTTATGCAGACAACGAACAGGTCGGTGGTGACTATAGAGGAGCTTAGGGATACCAGGTGCATTTGACCGTGTATGGTGGTCAGAGCTTGGAGATTAGGATTTGGGATCTCTCATCACTTTTAATTTCTAGTTTTGTGAGGTTGGGACATCTTTCTGGTTGGTCGTGTATTTTCTCCCTTTACTTTTAGTTGGCACTATCATACTCTTGTACACCCTAGAGGTTTTCACATGCAAGGTTATATTCTTGATATCACATCTTTATAATTATTCATTTTCACTTCTACATTGAGATGGTCGGGTGTGTGCGTACAATTTAATTAGGTAAATGCCTCTCAATATTAAATTCACTTTTCAGCACTTGTCGTTAGTTCCTGGCCTATGGAGGTGAGCATGTGGTATCTTTGGATTGAGCTTCATTGGGTTGGGTCGTGACAGACTGGTATTAGAGGTTGTTCAGTCCTTGGGATGGTTTTGGATTAGTCCCCTTAAAATTATTTGGTTGGGATATAGGGAAATAGTTTCAAAATGTTTCGAGTGTGGATTTTAGGACAGAGAACCTAATGTTGGTGTGGCGGTCGATGTATCCATTCACTAGAACTTTGATTACGTGCTTGTCAAATCGGTATACCGAGACATTGATTGCAGGGATCAATAATACATGCATCATATATGATTGATTATTTGAATATAATTTTTAAGTCATCTCTCTCATTACATATAAATATAAATATGTTCATATGACGTTGGTATATCTTGATTAAATTTTCAAGATGCCTTCGCGATGACAACCATCCAAATAACTAGTTCCAGATCATAATAATGATCTGATGAGTGATGAGGCCTCAGTTCAGGGTCCATCCCATGGGATTCTTCCTCCAGGTGGACAGGTATTAGCACCCCCAATTGTTGAGTAGAATATCATTCCTGTAGGGCAAGCTGAGGATGCGTGCGGTCTTAGCACGCTCTGTGAGTTCTGGAACCAAAGGTCGCTGAGGTTCCACGGTGAGCCAGATCCCCAGGTAAAGGAGGATTAACTAAATTCAATGGTCTATGTTTCCAGGATTATCTAGATATCGATGGATCAGGTGGATGCACTAGTAGTTATCCTTTTCCATGGAGTAGTTGAGCACTAGTGGAGTCTTGTTACCTAGATGCATGATTAGTCAACACTATCGTGGACCAAATTCTAGTAGTTATTTCATGAGGAGTGCTACCACTCTTATTTGTTCTCAGTTCAAATTAAAGAGAATTCGGAGATGCAATAGAGATGGATGATAGTGGATGAGTATGCAGTGAATTTCATAGACCATACACGGTACTCCCTTCATATGATCTAGGAAGGCAAATTCTGAGCACGAAAGCTTGGGCAGGGACTTCGCAGAGATATTTGTGTCAGTGTGTTGACCTTTTACATTTCCACCTATGTTGGGGTATTGGAGTGGGTGATGGTGAAATATATTTTCCTATCATAGGGACACCAGGAAGATGGAGCTAGCACTGGGCGTTATAGGGTTGAGTCGTCTGCATCAACTAGCATACATCAGTTGACAAGATTTCGATGTAGGAGATCTTCCCTAGACTAGGCTTGGCCATGTGTTCATGGGAAGAAAAGAGGACCAGGGCAGAGCTGAGAGGGGAAGTTCTACGCTTGTGATGGGTGAGTTCACATAGTGCATGATTGCCTGACCAGACATGCTAAGGAGTGTAGGCAGATAGTGGACAGACCGTTATGGAAAACACAGTGATGTGATCAGGGACCTCCCAACAAAGGGTAGGGTGGCCTCCAAGGAGGTGGATCTGTTATAAGAGTAGGTGGAGCTCCATAATAAGGATATATGGGTGGAAGAAGATGCTATGAGATCCTTCCACCACCACCACCAGGTGGCTCACTTCAGGCTTAGGGAGCAGGCGGTTGGGGTCGTGGATAACTGCAGGCTATGGAGGCTTATGACCCAGTGGAACATGAGATGATTAGAGGTACTATATGTGTTTATTCTACACTTATCTCAATATTAGTAGGCATAGTTGTGAGTCATTACTTCATCTCTTTACTCCTGTTGTGAGAGATAGATCTCCCAGTTGAGGCATTATCCTAGCAGCTTTGTCTTGAGGTTTCTACGGGGAATGCTACTTCTATATATTTTATCCTTTGGAATTATGATCTATTGATTAGTGGAGAGGGGTAAAAATGAGAACTTTTGGTCATCATGATGGAAACCTATGATTTCATCTTGGGTATGGATTGGTTTTTTATGGTCTAAGCCCAAATTGACTTCCACCACAGACGAGTCATAATCATTTGTACTGATGAGAAGAGATTCTCCTTTACGACCGAGAGAGATCCCATGGCAGGATAAGTAGGTTCTTTGAGTAAGTGGATGTAGCCCATCACCCATTAGCTGGTGAGTGTAGCACTTGGTGTTTCAGGCTCTTCAAGCATTTGGATTCCTTTAGTCCTAGAGAATTTTATGGGCGTCTTCCCCAAGGATATTCTGAGACTACCTCTGAGGCGGGATATGGAGTTTTTTATCAACTTACATCACAAGACCACTCAAATATCTTTTTGGGAATATTGGATGGACCCTAACAAGCTCTGGGAGATGCAGTTGCGATTGGAGGACCTTCAAGAGAAGGGTTTCATTAGTCCCAGTGTGTCCCCCTAGGTAGCTCCAGTGTTGTTTGTGAAAAATGTGGATTGGAGCTTACAGCTTTTCAGGAATTATCATCACCTGAACCAGGCCACTATAAATAACAAGTACCCTTTTCCGAGGATTGACAACCTCTTTGACCAGTTGTGAGGCGTGAGTTGGTTCTTGAAGATCGATCTCTGATCTAACTACCTCCTGTTGAGAGTTAGCAAGGATGATATTCCAAAGATGGAATTCCAATATCATTACAGACACTATGAGTTCCTCATGATGTCCTTTGGTGTGATGAATTACCCTACCATGTTTATGGATTTGATAAACCATACCTTATGACCATACTTGGACCATTGTTTTTTGTCTTCATTGGTGACATACTCGTATACTCTATGTTAGAGGAGGATCATGCATATCACTTGAAGATGGTCCTAGATTTTCTTCAAGAGAACCGGTTTTATGGTAACACTCAAAGTGCCAATTTTGGATTCATGAGGTTCACTTTTTGGGGCATGTCATTTCTGAGCATAAATTAGTTGTGCAACTAGAAAATATCAATGTAGTGATTTCTTAGGATCCACCTAAGAGCGTGTTAGAGGAGTGAAATTTTCTTGGCCTGGTAGGGTACTATAGGAGGTTTGTGGCATAGTTCTTTAGGATTTTATCCACTTTGACCACCTGAATGTGGAAAGGGCAGTTGTTTACCTATAATTAGTAGTGATAGAGAGCCTTAAAGAAGTTAAGGTAAGGATGACGAGTGATCCTAATTTGAGACTACTGGAGGAGGCCATGGAGTACGTAGTGTATTGTGATACCTTGGTAGATAAGCTTGGTTGTGTGTTGATCCAGAGAAAAATAGTTATTACGGTAAAATCAATGTTTTTCATTGAAAATATTAGAGACTGGTTTGTGTTTGTTATCAATATTTACATGGATGACTAGGGAGTTTGCAAAGAATTGGGTCATACGTTTGAGGATGAAAGTAGTATTGAAGGTGGAGAAGTTTCCCAGGGTTTTCAATTTTTTGGGCCTCAAAATCGGGAGCTTGGTGATGAAAAAAACTTTTTTATTGAATGGTATGTGGAATGATATGTGGAGCAGTTCGTAGAAGTTTTTCCACGTAGAAGTGAACGGTATACAGAACGGTACATGAAGCAGTTCGCAGAACCGAAAATAGTTCGCAATGACGGTACACGGTGAAGGCGTGCAGTATGCGAAATGCTACCAAAAATGGTTTGTAGCGATGACACGTGGTGAAGGCGTGTGATACACATAATTCTGTCAAAAATGGTTCACAGTGATGGTATGTGGTGAAGGCATGCATAACGCGGAATACAGAAGGTTGGTAGTATTTTTGTTGTTCGTGAAACAGGAGTGGTACGCGGTGGAGGCTAATAGTACGCAGATGGAGTTCAGTATACAATGAAGATTGTCCCACATTAAAAATTTGGGTCAATTGGATTAGTGTAATTTTTGGAGTTATGTGACTATTTAGGGCTTAGTAATCCCCTTTGTTGAGTGACGATATTGGATATTAAAATTTCGGGAAGAAATCCGGTGAATTCCAAAGTGGTTCATGGAGAAGAGGATAGTACGCAGAGAGAATAATCTTCCTAAGTAAGACAGTCCATAGAAGAGAGTGTGGTTCGTGCAGGAATCTCTTGCAGTACGTGATGGAGCAAGGAAGTATGTGGAGTAGGACAATACATGGAGGAGTGGATAAGTACATGGAGTAAGCCTATATGCATAGCAGGGTAGTTCACGGAGGAGTTGGACGGTACGTGGAAATAACAGCACTACACGGAAATAGTAGTGGTACATGTAAATATCAGCAGTACACAAAAATAGTAGTGGTACGCAGAACACCCAAGGAAGCCTGAAAAGTGTCAAATCAGTTTGGAAAATTAATTACCACAACCTATTAGTTTATAGGAAATTAAATTACATTTGTGAGTTATAAAGGGACTTCAACAAAGCATCCATTTATAGTTGAGGATGTAGGATTTAATGCTAAAACATTGAAGTGACCTTCAAGTCGATAAACTAAGTGAAGATTCTTCCAACGCAGTGAGTAAGGGGGAGTCAACAGAAGTGATCCAAGGGATGCAGTGTACAATCCCCAAATCCTTGTAAAGGAATTTCTCTTGGAACTGAGTGACTATTTTATACTCTTATAATCCACAACCTATAAATATTAGTGGTTTTTGGTGCAACTGACACATTGTTGGTGTATGCTCCTTAGACATATCCCTTAGTGTCGAACCAAGTAAAATTGTTGTATCATTTCTTTGCATGTGATTGTTTATTTTATGCACTTCCTCTTCAAACAAGTTTAACAGGTTCCTCTCAACATGGGAAAATGAGTCATCAGTTTAAAAAAAAAGTTGACACTTTAATTAACCCCTCCCCTCTCAGGGTGTTCCAGGGTCCTTCAAGTGATATCAGAGGGAGGTTGTTGTTGTTAAATCTATCCTATTTTTCTGACATGGAGAATATAGTTAATGTTAGGGGAGTACCTTTGTTTGATGGAAGTAAATTTCAGATATGGAAGAATATGATGTGATCTCATCTAAGATCTCTTGGAACTGATGTGTTATTTTCCACTGCACAAGGAATATAGGTCACTAATACAACCGGTCTATCTATGACAGATACAGACCAGAAAATGATGGATGCTGATATTAAAGCACATAATTCCCTAACTGTAGATCTTTCTGATCGAATATATCTGAAGGTGAAGAACTTTATATCAAAACAGGCTATGTGGGAGAAATTTGAGAATATTTATGAAAGGTGATAGCCAAGTGAAGGAGGCAAAACTCCAAGTTTTACACAACAGGTTTGATAATCTAAGGATGCACTCTAATGAAAATACATATTATTTATTTAATCGAATTAATGAAGTTGTAGGAGAAATTCTAGGTCTTGGTGAAGAGATCAAAGACATTGATATTATAAAGAAAATCTTGAGAAGCCTTCTGCCCATTTATAATGCAAAGGTTTAAGAATTTGAGGAAAGGGGTATTTCCAAACTTTTTCTTGATAATCTACTGAGTATCCTGGTGGCATATGAGAGGAGAGTAAACCCATAAGATGCAAAGACTCATGTAAGCAAGGAAATAGCCTTCAAATCTACAAAAAAACTGAAAATTGCAAGAGATTTTTTTGATGAAGATGATGAGGAAAAATAATTTCTTTCTCTCATTTCCAAGAAACTCAAGAAGGGAACATGGAAATTTGAAGGAAATATACCTCTAGATTATTTTTATTATGGAAGATTTGGGCACATTGCCTCTTGTTTCCCAAGAAAGTTCAATGATAAAGAAAGCAAAGATGGAGACATTCATAAGCCTCATAAAAGGTTTTTCAAAAAAAGAGATTTCAAATGTAGAAAGAAATTTCAAGTAAAGAGTTTTTTTTGAAGAAGAAGACGGTGACAATGAACTCTTTGAGGAAGAAGAAGCAGAATTTAAATCTGGGAACCATGCTTCCATGATGGATACCATTGAAAAGTCAGAACCATTGATAGATAAAGTTAATGATAATCATTTGAATACTAATGTTGATCCCAAGTCACAACTTAATGATGCTTTTTATAATCTTGAGAAAAAATGTAAGAGATGAAATAAGTGGAAAGAAATGATGGAGGAATATTTATAATACATTGATCTGTTGGAAGTAGAAATTGAACAACTGGAAGAACTGGTGAAAGTACAATCATCAATCCTTTAAAGTACTGATGATTTTGTGAAACTAAAACTCGGAATTAAAGAACAAGAAAAGGTCATCAATGATGTAACGTCCCGACCCGACTTACCATTCAACCCGGTAGCCAGACCAGTCACCACATGGCCTCAAGCGCATCTCCCCAAATGACAGAGGCTACCAACTAGAAGTGAGGGCCTAGGTGAGTCTATGGGGAGACTATTCCCTCATTACCAAAGTATCGCAGTGGAATTACAAACATTCTATAACGGAAGAAGGTAACCAGTAGAAAACACATAGACAACAGAAATAGATAACAAATATAAGGATATGATGTATATAGGATGGTGAAAATAAATACAATACAGTGAAAGTATACAAAATACAAAAAAAAACCAAAATTTATTCCCTGTCGCATCGCAAGCCTCAGCTTGGTCTCATGCACACCTACTCCGAGTAGCAAGTCAAGTACCTGTACTAGGGCGTTTTCCATTCTCATTACCTGAAATCATATAATCTTCTTGGGTCTAAAAACATGAATCAAATAGGGTGTGAGAATAAAACCTAGTAGAAAACCACTAAAGATCCGTGCTAATATGTCAGTGAATATATAAAACAGGCAGTGTAATATTGAAGGCAGTAAACAAGGAAACTATCAAGACCGACCAAAGCTTGTGCTTTGGCTTGATGTCGCTTCAAGTATCCATTCCATTCATTAATCACTTCATTCATGTGTTCAAACCATTCCTTGAGCCCATTCCTGGAATACTCAATTTGGAAACCAGGCATCACTCAGGGAGAAAATCCACCAACACCCTACGAGCCCATTCTGGCGAACCTCCTAGGTACCCAGCCTCGCTCTAGGTGTGGCATAGTCCGTCATCTGAGCCCATCCCTAGGATCCTATAAATGAGATCCAGGTATCGCCCATGACATATCATTCCATGTTGAGTTCATCCATGGCATCTCACACTGGACACATGATTCACTCGGCATTTCAGTAACAAGTCTCGTATGAGTTCGTCCTTGGAAACTCACATTGGTTCCATGGTTCACCCATGACTTTGTTTTAAATTTTAAGTAGTTCAAAAGCATTTAACTCACGTGGGATAGAAATTCAAGAATTAGCATTCAAGGGGAAAGGCGAAAAACTCCATCCCATACCTGAAACCATTTCAATTACAATTTCATCTTATTTCAATTCCATTTGATTCTCGCTCAAATTTACCCAAGAGAAGAAGGTAGGACGGTCCTTGTATTCTAGCTTGGGTTGTCGAATCCACAGAGACCTAAGAAGTAACCTATAGACACGCACATTCTATGGACTATTTTTGTATATGAAGTGACCAAATTGGGTTGATTTTAGATGGGTTTAATGGATCACTAAAATATTTAAGTAAATTCAATTTAAAAGAATGAGTTGATCCTAGGTCATCGCTCGGGGTGGATTGGACGTATTTCCTTTTTAATGATTTCAATTTCTTATATTTGAGATGGGTTCATTTAAGGAGATAAAACAACATCATCACTTATTGTTTTAATGCCTACACCCTTTAATAATAATCACTTATAAACTTGAAGGATCAAATTAGTGAGCACTTCAAGGTAAAGGTTCATATTAGCACTTGAAGTGTGTGGCCTTAAATTCAACAAGGACGATGGAGTTTAAAAATCACCAAATAAAAATCTCAATTAAAGAAATGATTATACATTAATGAGGTGATAAATAACATCCAATCCAGCACATTTATACTCCCTTGGATCAAACCATAAGTGGGTTATCCCTATATTGATCCCATGGTTTCAATTGAAGCGAAAAGTAGACACATGAGGGAGGAAATGGAGAAGTAAAGAAAACAACAAAAATAAAATGATCACTCCACCGTTGTGTGAATAATTTCACAAGGGTTGGTGTGAATAAATTCGCACCTTGATCCAGTGGTATCAAAGTGATATTAATAAAAATATTATAAGAGTAGAATAAGAACTTTTACTAAGAAACTAAAGTGAATTGAATAACTTACATGTGAAAGACAAATTTGAGACAACAAAATTGCAGCATAACATTACAATTGAACAAAGCATCCAAGATTCTTCAATCCTCAAACCCCACCACCTTAAATAGGAATTTTTTATCCCTTGGGTCAAGCCTACAACAGTCCAAGTCTCCTCAATTAATTGTGGTAGGCCATAGGTGGGTGGAAAGGAAGGGAGAGTTGATTTTTCCACCCTTGACCCGAGGTGGCAGCCAGCTTTCCTTCACCGAACAGACACGCTTGGATGACCTTCTAGATGGCCGAATCAGAGTGGGAAATAGAAGAAGAAAATGGATCTCCGGATGGCTTATAGCCTCATGTTAAATTTGGGCCCATTTGGAGTTGTGGATTCCGAGATATTATCATATTAGTGGGATGTTTTTCTGGGCCGCAGAATCTGGCCCAGAATTTTATCTCTAAATTGGGAAGCCTAAATGACCACAATGTAAGCCTAATTAGCATTGGATAATGAATATTTACTTGTTCCTATACATGTCTTATAGAATACCACAACATTTGGGATTCATTGGGCCTGTATGTTGATCCCCACAGTCTCATCAGTGGGCTGGTGTCCAATCTGACTTCTCAAGAATTGCTTCTTTTCATCACAAAATATCTCCATCTTCTTCCATGAATTATCCATTGATTCCTAAATGAAACATGTTCATATTTAAGTGTATATAAATTTGAAAAAATATCAAATTAAAATATGTTTAACTAGATTCCTTAAAATCATATGAATCATTGGGTACTTTAAATGATGTTCAAAAATGTACCACATAATAGTGCATTTTAAGAAGGTATTACAATCATAATGTGAATGATGTTCAAAGTGTAAAATGAACTAAAATGGTGTTTATGAATAATAAAGAACATGAATATTATATATATTAACAATGAATATTATCCTCATTTAGTGACTAATCACACCCCCAACTTGAGTTTTTCTAGTCCCGAGCAAAATATATCTCAACAATATGAAATTTGAATTCCCTTTTCCAAAAACATTTTAATACACAATGATCACCAGAAACCCATATACCAAACAATCATGAAACCCATCAAAATATTTTAATACAAGATAGTTTCATAAGAAGATCCCAATCCCAAGCCCATTCCTTTGTTCAAATTCATTTCCATATTTCATCCAATATCAATTAAGTATGAGGATGTGTTGTGCATCACAATAGACATGGGGGTTCATCTTTATTCAAGGGGAAAATTACGGAAGCGCTAGGTGGAATCACATTTCAATATTAAGATGAGTATTCAATTTTTTTTTGTATTATTTTTTTTGTTTTTTTTTTCAATTTTGCCATTGTAATTGAAATTGCACTCAAAAGAGTCAACCCCTATAGCGAGACTTTGCCGATGACTCCCAGGCTCAAAGACCTTAGGGCACCAAGTGAAGCCCACATACTCGGGAATCATCTCGAGTTAACTCAGTCAAAAAAAATTCAAATTACCATAAATAGAGATAAAATTACTAACTCTGGGCCAGACAACTATGGAGTCACAATCCCCAAGTGCTGAAAGCCACGGATTAGGTCATTTCATTTCTCTACGCGCAAATGTTTTTTTTTTAATTTTTTTTGAATAATCATATTAAACTAAAATGATCACCAAACCTATGCTATTTATTTAGGGGACCCCATGAACTCAAACTAATACCCCACTATCCAAAGGTCGTGCATTGTGTTCTTTTTTAATTTGGATGAAAATATAAACAATGAAATATCACATTGGACAGCCACACTTTCCAAAATATATGCCCATGAAATTATACAAGGATTAAAATCAGAATCAGGGTATGCTAAATTATTTTATATTCAGTTTCAAAGTGTGAAATGTGTATTACCATGTTTAAAGTTAAAGGAATTTTTCCTTCCATTTTCAATTTTTTTTTTCAAATCATTCAATTTTTTTTGACACAAAAGCATTTTTTTTATTTTATCTCCCCCCCCAACTTAAAACAACACTATCCCTAGTGTTTGAAGAAATGAAAATTTAGAAGAAGTAGAGGCAGATAATGGAAGTTTAAAAAGGAAATTGAAACTAAGGATCATGGAATGAAATCACTTTGTGGTTGAAGTGCAAGTTCTTGTTGCTCCCTTTTAATCCTTTGATATCCATGTCACTTGCAGAGTTCCCTAGTAGAAAAAGAAAAAACAAAACAAAACAAAAAAAACAAAACAATATATATATATATATATATTTATATAATAAAGAAAGTAAAATATAAGTATATATATAAAAATTATAGAATAAGTATGCACAAAAGGCCGTAGGTCAGTGGTAAGCGCGCGCCCCTGTCTCCCTTTGGTCTCGGGTTCGAATCCCCATGGCTTCGCCGGTTGTGACGGGGTTTTCCCCACGACCTACGACGTGTCCCCTTTTTTTTATTATTATTATATTATTATTTATTTTTTTTATTTTTATTTTAACCTACAAACACATAAAAATAAAATGAACTGATGATACATTGTCTTGTTTTTATATTTCTGGGTAAGGTATTACTCGAGGATCACACCACATGACACAGATGAATATGGTGCTCCCCTTTCGTACCCATCCATACTCAGAATAGAAGAACAGATCAACAATCTATATTTTTATTAAATATCAAAATGATTAATTAATTTTATTTAAAATATAAAGTTGATTAAAACAACAAAATTATTGGAAACTTGAAAACCATGGGTTGCCTCCCATGCAGCGCTTTGTTTAACGTCGTCAGCCCGACATGGATCCCCTAACTTACCCAATACCAATTTTCAACATTTTAAGGACCACATGTTTCACCACTTCTACTAGGTTGAAATTGATTATATGTTTATAATTTGTTTCTTGCAAAAACCTCTGTTCTAAAATGAGCAGGTAAATCCATGGAATATCAGAAATGATGGATTCAATTTATTTTGTATTATTTTCTAAGACATTAAGAATCATTACCTCTTTATTGGTTTCAAGATAAGAAATGGTGAAAACTGGATGTTTTTGGCTATCCCCAATGAATGGAAACTTGAGGGTGGATGGAAAATCCTTTTGTTCAAGTTCAGGTAGGCTAAAACGTTCAAACATAGGTTGGGACTTTGAATTGAACTCAGTTTCATTTTCAAAATTGCTCAACAAAATTGGTTCCTTATGAATATAAGATTCAACCACCAAATTGGAAAGATCAATTTCAGGAATGGGTATGGATTCAAATTTTGCTATTTCTCTTAATGGTTCAGTGATTTGTGTTTTTGAAAAATCATCAATGGAGTTATATTCATGAGACTCAATCCATGACATCAAATTTCCCTCTTGTGAATACAAAAAATCAGTTTCCTCTTGATTTAAACACCCATCAACAATTCCTTTATCCTCTTCATCTTCCCCAAATACAAAGGTTTTCTCTTCAGTAAATTCATGAGAGGTTTGTGGGAAACTAGACACTTCACATAAGGTCATGGAAGGGATAGTTTGTGTAGGGATGGGTTCCTCACAATTTTTAATGTTTTGTAGTTCTAACCTCAATGATGAAACCTCAAAATTCATTATCTCCATTTTTTGAAACAATTTTTCAAGTAATGGATGTGGATTAGTATGGATAAGGGGTTGATCTGAATGGTCTATTCTAGGTGGATAATTAAGTTGTTGGAATTGCACCGGAGGGTGTTCAGATTGGCTTTGTGGGGATTGAAACTCATTATATGTTGGAATGTTTTGTGGAGAATAGAATTTAAAACATTGTGTCTCAATTGGTTGTTGGTTATACCACCAGTAGAAACTAGGATGGTCATTGTACATCACACTTGGTGTGGGGTGATCAATGTAGGGAGAGGTTCCCCATGTTTGGGCTTGTTCAAAATTGATTTCCATAGGAATGAGGGGGTGAGAATAGAGAAGAGGGATGAAAAAAATGATAGTGTCTAAAATAACATACATAGGTCCCCGAAAACGGCGCCAAAATTTGATTCTCGCTCAAATTTACCCAAGAGAAGAAGGTAGGATGGTCCTTGTAGTCTAGCTTGGGTTGTCGAATCCACAGAGACCTAAGAAGTAACCTATAAACACGCACATTATATGGACTGTTTTTGGCTATTAAGTGGCCAAATTGGGTTGATTTTAGATGGGTTTAAAATATCACTAAAATATTTAAGTAAATTAAATTTAAAAGAATGAGTTGATCCTAGGTTATCGCTCGGGGTGGATTGGACGTATTTCCTTTTTAATGATTTCAATTTCTTATATTTGAGATGGGTTCATTTAAGAAGATAAAACAACATCATCACTTACTGGTTTAATACCTACACCCTTTAATACTAATCACCTATACACTTGAAGGATCAATGTTTTGAGCACTTCAAGGTAAAGGTTCGTATTAGCACTTGAAGTGTGTGGCCTTAAATTCAACAAGGACGATGGAGTTTAAAAATAATCAAATAAAAATCTCAATTAAAGAAGTGATTATACATTAATGAAGTGATAAATAACATCCAATCCAGCCCCTTTCTACTCCCTTGAATCAACCCATAAGTGGGTTAGCCCTCCATTGATCCCATGGTTTCAATGGAAGCGGAAAGTAGACTCATGAGGGAGGAAATGAAGAAGTAAAGAAAACAACAAAAATAAAATGATCACTCCACCGTTGTGTGAATAATTTTACAAGGTTTGGTTTGAATAAATTCACACCTTGATCCAACGATATCAAAGTGATATGAAGAACAACATAATAAAAGTATAAGAATAACTTTTATTAAGAAACTAAAGTGAATTGAACAACTTACATGTGAAAGACAAATTTGAGACAACAAAATTACAGCATAACATTACAATTGAACAAAGCATCCAAGATTCTTCAATCCTCAAACACCACTGACTTAAATAGAAATTTTTGAGCCCTTGGGTCGAGCCTCTAACAGTCCAAGTCTCCTCAATTAATTGTGGTAGGCCATAGGTGGGTGGAAAGTAAGGGAGAGTTGATTTTTCCACCCTTGACCCGAGGTGGCAGCCAGCTTTCCTTCACCGAACAGACGCGCTTTTCAGACCTTCTATATGGACGAATCCGAGTGGGAAATAGAAGACGAAAATAGATCTCTGGATGTCTTCTAGCCGCATGTAAAATTTGGGCCCATTTGGAGTTTTGGATTCCGAGATATTATCATATTAGTGGGATGTTTTTCAGGGCCGCAGAATCTGGCCCATAATTTTATCTCTAACTTGGGCCGCCTAAATGAACACAATTTAAGCCGAATTAGCCTTGGATCCTGAAGAGTTATTTGTTTCTATACATGTCTTATATCATCCCAAAAAAGTTGGGATTCATTGGGCCCGTATGTTGAGCCCCACAGTCTCATCAGTGGGATGGTGTCCAATCTGACTTCTCCGGAATTGATTCCTTTCATCACAAAATATCTTCATCTTCTTCCATGAATTCTCTATTGATCCCTAAATGAAAAATGTTCATATTTAAGTGTATATAAAGTTCCAAGAATATAAAATTAAAATATGTATAACTAGATTCCTTAAAATCAGATGAATCATTGGGTACTTTAAATGATGTTCAAAAATGTACCACATAATAGTGCATTTTAAGAAGGTATTACAATCATAATGTGAATGATGTTCAAAGTGTAAAATGCACTAAAATGGTGTTTATGAATAATAAAGAACATGAATATTATATATATTAACAATTAATATTAGCCTCATTTAGTGACTAATCACCATTCATATTCAATTTCCATTTTTAACAACCCACAAGGGAAAGAAAAGGCATGCCTCATAGGCATCCTGGGTCAAAATCCTAAAAAAAATCCATTCAAGGAAACACACACAAGGGGTGGTTCCTTTCCAAGGTATACAAACTAAATCAAGCACATACCATCCTATTCAGATTACCTAAAACATGCTAGGTAATAACAGGGTTAAATTATAGGTTCAAGCGACACCTCAAAAGTGGGCGCGCAGTACTTCGTCATATATAAATAGCTTGAAAAACAGTGAAAAGTACGAGACCACCTACCTTAGGCTCGTACTAGATAGCTTGTCCAGTACCAGACTCTGATTCTTCCTGATTTGGATGATATTTGAAGAATAGACGAATAGCGAGAAATTAGCGCATATGAGCCTTAATCCAATATGCATTTGTTATAACCAGAAGAACCGAGAAAGATTAAAAAGGAATTGAGGAATTATCGTTGTGGATCTAACAAGATGAACAGTGTTTGAAACGGAGATCATACAAAGAAGCGGGATCAAAATCCTATGTAGTCTCCTTGAGAGCTCTCCCCCTTGTTGTGCGGTTGAAGATGGATATGTTTAGGTTTTATATAACATTTAATTAATTTAATTAAAAATTAATTAAATACCACAATACAGCAGGTCGCACGATCTACCCGCACGGCCTGGAAAAACCGTGCGGAGACCGTGCGAACCTTACTAGAAGGCAAGGGGCAACCGCACAGCCACCCCGCACGGTTTCCCCAAACTGTGCGTAGGTCATGCTCTTGCCTCGGCCAAGCCTGCACCAAGGCGCATGGTTTAACCAGTTCATGCGTAGGCCGTGTGCAAACCGTGTGTCGGGCCATTTACAGCCTAAAACTTGGTTTCAGGCTCCGAATAAGCCCCAGACACCTCCTTAACTCCCTCGATCAAGCTAGGAATCTACATTAGGCCTCAATAGAACAGTTAAACCAAAAAAGAAAAAGGATTTGTACCTCGTATGAAAACCTGGGTTCTTACAATCTTCCCCCCTTATAGCAATTCGTCCCCGAATTGCTCTCTAAAGGGTGGTCAATATTCGTCTGCAAACAGCTCTGGCCACTGAGCACGTATATCTACCTCTCACTCCCAAGTCTCATCCTGTAAACGGTCGTGATTCCATAACACCCGTACTAGAGGAACTGACCAGCCTTGGAGAACCTTCATGCTCCTATCAACAATACAAATTGGATTCTCCTCAAAGGATGCATCTACCTAAAGCTCGACCTCCTCAGGTTGTAGGTACTCCACCCACCATCGCTGCCTAAGATTCAGATCATGCTGAGTAAAGATATATTTGAGGCTCTTGTGGTCTGTGTACACCACAAAACGGTCTCCAAATAAATAGTGTCTCCAATAGTGCATCGCATGAACAAATGATGCTAACTGAAGATCGCGCGTCGGATAATTCCTCTCGTGTGGCCTTAGCTGCCGAGATCCGTACGCCACAACTCTATCTCCCTGCATCAACACTGTACCCAGCCCAATACCTGATGCATCACAATAGACCATTTAACTCTTGCCCTATTCTGGAAGTATCAGGACAGGTGCTGATGTCAACCTTCCTTTCAGCTCCTGAAAGGCTACTTCACAAGCATCTGTCCATACAAATTTCATGCCCTTCTTTGTCAGGCCTGTCAACGACTCTGCTAAGCATGAGAAATCCTATATTAAATGACGATAATAACCAGAAATCCCCAAGAAACTCCGTATGTCAAAGACATTCTAGGGCTGTTCCCAAGAAACCACAACTCTAACCTTCTCTGGGTCTACAGACACCCCTGTATCAGAGATAACATGGCCCAAGAAGTGAATCTGATCCATCCAAAAGTGGCACTTAGTAATATTTGCATAAAGCTGATGCTCTCTTAGTGTATTCCCGACGATCTCAAGATGGTTGGCATGGTCATTTTGATTTCGAGAATACACCAAAATATCATCCACAAAAACCACGACGAACGAGTCCAAGTAAGGATGGAAAATGAGATTCATCAAAGCCATGAAAACTGTTGGCACATTCGTGAGACTGAACGGCATAACCAGATACTCATATAAACCATATTTGCTACGAAAAGTTTTAAAAGGCATGTCTTCAGGTCGAACACGCACCTGGTGATACCCTGACCTCAAATCAATTTTTGATATCACCCTAGCTCCTCGAAGCTGATCAAACAAGTCATCTATCCACGACAAGGGATATCGGTTTTTAACTGTTAGTTGGTTCAGCTTCCAATAGTCTACACACAACCTAAGAGTACCGTCCTCATTTTTCACAAAAAGGACCGGTGAACCCCACAGAGAAGTACTGGGTCAAATAAACCCCTTTGCCTCCAAATCTTCGAGCTGTTTCTTGAGGTCTTGCAACTCCATCGTACCCATCCTGTAAGGAGGAATGGATACTGGTGCATCTCTTGGCACTAGCTCAATGGAGAACTCCACCTCTCCCTCAGGAGGTAAACCTGAAAAACTGTTAGGAAAAACATCCCTGAAGCACTCAACTACTGGAGGAAGGTCCGTCTGACTCACTCCCTAATCATCCAGAAAAAAACTAGCGATCTGGGCTATCATCCTGTCCAGCACACGATGCTCTGGTCTTGCTCGGCTTTCCTGGAGATTCCACTCGCCCTTAAGAGTATACACTGCACCCTCTAGTGATGTGAAAATCACCCTCTGGTGGTAACAATCAATGTAGGCTCGGTAAGCTACTAGCCAGTCCATACCGAGAATGACATCAATGCCTGTCATTTCGAGAATAGAAAGATCCCAGACGAAGTGACACCCTCCAACCTCAAGGGGTCACCCTCTTCACTGGCATACTACCTCTGACCTAACTCATAGTGGTGTGTCTAGCATCAAGACTCCATCAGAAGACAACCCAACTAGCCCAAGTATTTTCACTATAGGCACAGATATAAAACTGTGTGATGCACATGTATCAAATAGGACAGATGAAATAACAGATGCTACTAAGATCATACCTCTCACTGTAGACGGTCTCGCTCCCTAATCCTCAGAAGTAGGCTTCACTGAATACATCTGGCCTGAACCACGACCCTGTGATAAAAACTCACTACCTGGAACTGGACCACTCTGACGTCTCGGTGTACCCTGTGCCTAGCTACTTCTGCCATGACCACTACCTCAGCCTGATCAGCTAGTCACACCCCAACTCCCTGTCTGATGAGAAGCTTTCGACCCTGCTCCTACATATGGAGTTGGTGCGGACCCTCTATCGTTGGCTTCTGGTGAAAACATTTTGCAGAAAAGTTGAAGATGACCCATCTTTCCACATGATCAGCACTCGACTGGGTCCCTCAGACACTGCAGCTTCGTGTGTCCCATCCTACCACACTGGCAGCACATCATATTGTTAACCGAAGATAGGTTCTGACTGCTAGAATCACCGTGTGGAAGCTCCAGACGACGCTTCCTACTAACAGTCACTACAGTACTTGACCTTGATGCCGAACCACTATGGTTCGCACCTCCAGCCTCTCTCAGGTTACATTCTGTGATTAACGCCTGGTTCACAATTCTAGAAACAATAGTCAACCTAAAGATATTTACCTGAGATCAAATTTCATATCTCAGACCATCCTCAAAACGCTTGGCCCTTGATAGCTCATCGCCCATCGGGATAGGTGCGAAGTGCTGAAGCTCAGTAAAACGGGTTGATTATTCCATCAATGTTAACGCACCATGTTCCAGATGCAATAACTCTCGGGCTCAATCATCCCTCAAAGTCTCAGGATAAAAGAAATCATAGAAGGCCGTATGAAACTCTATCCAAGCCATCTCCCGATGATAATCCGACTGTGTGATTACATCCCACCACCTCTTGGCAGAATCGTGCAGCATGTACGTAGTGAGTTTGACCCTCCTCTCCAGAGGCATCTCTAAATGATCAAAGATAGATAGTATTGCCTCTAACCAGGACTCTGCATTATGTGGTCTGCCATCCCCTGAAAACGTAGGTAGATGCTGCTGCTGAAACTCACGCGTCAACTCTGCCATAGTCGGGGCAGGTCATGGTGCTCCCTGAACGGTCTGCATAAAACACAACAAGCTCTCACGGAACTGTGCCTCAGTGCCTGTGTCTGGTACAACCACTGGTGCTGCAGCTGGCACAACT
Source organism: Viscum album (assembly GCA_963277665.1). NCBI lineage: Eukaryota > Viridiplantae > Streptophyta > Magnoliopsida > Santalales > Viscaceae > Viscum > Viscum album. The sequence continues at coordinate 611,582,548 of OY728163.1, read as the reverse complement.
AGAGTTTCCTCTTGTAGCCCATGGCATAACATCTCTGGAACATGGTCGTCACCACTCTCCCGACATACGACTGGAGGTCGCCGTGGAGGCATGAATCTGCAATGCCAAACACACACCTCAGTTCAAGATTTTTAACGAGATTCGAAACTCACAAGCACAAAAACCAGGACAGGACAGGTCAAGACCTTCCTAAAAACCACTTCAACCCACAACCTACTTCTAAATCCAGGACTGCATAAGGAACAATCACCAAAAATCACTATAGTCACTACCTCTTGGCCACTCAGAAGCCAGGTCTAGGTCAGGCTCTATTTTCAACATTAATTATTTTAACATACCTTTGTTCAAAAGCTTTAACCAATGGTCCACCAAGTTCCAATCCCTGAGGGCCCATAACACCTCATGAATCAAAATTTTATGCCCACATAACCATGAAATTCAATTTCATTTAGCATCTACATCCCATTGGTGCATCATTTATCAAATCAACAAGGGCCTATACACCTTATGAATTGAAATATGACGTCACTCTACATTCATTGCACCCAATCTAACACAACAGTAGGCACACCTATCAATAAACTATCAAAACAGTATGCAATAGCTATCACAACACCTATCACAACAACATGCAATATCTAATGAATCCTAGATAGCATGGAATAATTCCTGACATGTGATTCCTAATAAGGTTACTATATGATGCATGAGATTGAAAAGCCTCGTCTCATCATGTTGCAACGAAATAGAACCCACAATAATATCAATAGTATCAGCAAAAACCATGTACGTCACCCAACGGTGAAATCGGAACAGCTGTAATAATTAAAACCAGAAACACAATTCCATATGAGGCAACATGGCTTTTCCTTGTACGCGGGTTTGCAACTCCTAGGCACAATTTATTACCAAATTCCCTTCCCTTCCTAATCCAATCTATAGTCACCAAACAGTAAGTCAAATCAGAAAAGGAAATACCCTTTGATACCACTTTGTAACGTCCCGACCTGACTTACCATTCAACCTGGTAGTCGGACTGGTCGCCACATGGTCTTAAGCACATCTCCCCAAACACCAGAGGTTGCCGACTAGTAGCCAGGTCCTAGGTGAGTCTGTGGGGAGACTATGCCCTCATTACCAAAGTATCACAGTGGAATTACAAACATTCAATAGCGAAAGAAGGTAACCAGTAGAGAATACATAGACAACAGAAATAGATAACAAATAGAAGGATCTGATGTATATAGGATGGTGAAAATCAATACAATATAGTGAAAGTATACAAAATACAAAAAAAACAACCAAAATGAATCCCCTGTCACATCACAAGCCTCATCTTGGTCCCGTGCACTCCAACTCTGAGCAGCAAGTCAAGTACCTGTACTAGGGCATTTTCTCTTCTCATTACCAGAAATCATGTAATCTGCTTGGGTCCAAAAACATGACCCAAATAGGGTTTGAGACTAAATACCAATAAAAAACCACCAAAGATCCGTACTAATCTTTTAGTTAATATATAAAACAGGCAGTGTAATATGGAAGGCAGTAAACAAGGAAACTAACAAGACTGACCCAAGCTTGTGCTTTGGCTTGACGTCACTTCAAGTATCCATTCCATTCATTAATCACTTCATTCATGTGTTCAAACCATTCCTTGAGCCCATTCCTGGAATACTCAATTCGGAAACTAGACATTGCTCAGGGAGAAAATCCACCAACACCCTAAGAGCCCATTCCGACGAACCTCCTCGGTACCCAGTCTCGCTCTAGGAGCGGTATAATCTGTCATATGAGCCTATCCCCGGGATCCTATAAATAAGATCTGGGTATCTCCCATGACATATCATGCCCTGTTGAGTCCATCCATGGCATCTCACACTGGACCCATGATTCACTCAGCATTTCAGTAATAAGTCTTGTATGAGTCCGTCCATGGAAACTCACATTGGTTCCATGGTTCACCCATGACTTTGTTTCACATTTTAAGCAGTTCAAAAGAATTTAACTCATGTGGGATAGCAATTCAAGAATTAGCATACAAGGGGAAAGGGGAAAAACTCCATCCCATACCCGAAACCATTTCAATTACAATTTCATCTTATTGCAATTTCATTCATATTCAATTTCCATTTTTAACAACCCATAAGGGAAAGAAAATGCATGCCTCATAGGCATCCTGGGTCAAAATCCTGCAAAAAATCCATTCAAGACAACGCACCCAAGGGGTGGTTCCTGTCCAAGGTGTACAACCTAACTCAAGCACATACCATCCTATTCAGATTACCTACAACATGCTAGGTAATAATAGGGTTAAATTCCAAGTTCAAGCGACACCCCAAAAGTGGGCGCGCGACACTCCGGCATATATAAACAGTTTGAAAAATAGCGAAAAGCAGGAGACCACCTACCTTAGGCTTGTACTAAATATCTCATCCAGTATCAGGCTCTGATTCTTCCTGATTTGGAAGAAATATGAAGAACAGACGAAGAACAAGAAATTAGGGAATATGAGTCTTAATCTAATCTACATTCGTTATAACCATAAGAATTGAGAAAGATTAAAATGGATTTGAGGACTTACCGTTGCGGATCTAACAAGACAAATGATGTTTGAAATGGAGATCGGATGAAGAAACAGGATCAAAATCCTCCGTAGTCTCCTTGAGAGCTCTCACCCTTTCTGTATGGTTGAAGATGGATAGGTTTAGGTTTTATATAACATTTAATTAACTTAATTAAATACCACAATACCGCAGGTCGCACGGTTTACCCGCACGGCCTGGACAAACTGTGCGGAGACCATGCAGACCTTACTGGAAGGAAATGGGCAACTGCACGGGCACCCTGCATGGTTTCCCCAAACCGTGCACAGGTCATGCTCCTGTCTCTTCCAAGCCTGCACCAAGGCCCACGGTTTAACTAGGTCATGCGCAGGACATGTGCAAACCATGTGTCAGGCCATTTCCAGCCTAAAACTTGGTTCTGGGCTCCGAACAAGCCCCGGACACCTCCGTAACTCCCTCAGTCAAGCTAGGCATCCACATTAGGCCTCAATAGAATAGTTAAATTGAAAAGAAAAGGGATCTATACCTCGTATGAAAACCTGGGTTCTTACAAATGACCTTACCTTGAGACTAGAGGATAAGTCCTAGACCATTTAGGGACTCGAAGAAGAAGTTGTTACTCTAATAAGTAAACTTGAAAGTTAATCAATTTCAAAAGAAGCAAAGAATAAAATAAAATTTGGAAGGTTCTCATAAACTGAGCTGCTAGAGAGATTAAAAAATGGTTCTAATGGAGTTGAAAATATATTTAGTGATCAAATACGCGCATGCATGGGAAATAGTGGAATTTTTTGTGATGCTGTAATGTCAAATTCTATAAATATAGTGAACCAGAATAAAGGCAAGTTGAAAGTTAATCATGTTGAAAAGCCACCAAAAGTGCTGAAAAAGAACCCCTTAAATCAAAATGAAAGGAGAACTGAATATTATCCTTGAGTTTCCATAGATGATATGGGGTCAAAAAAATTTCCCGAGGAAGAAGGCATGATGATAAATAGAAGGGAGAAGACATTTCCTTTCATAAAGTGTCAGTTTTGTGGCTATCTAGGCCATACCATGTCATGCTACGAAGAGGCAAGGAGCTATATGAATGGGTAAGAGTTATAAGATTAAAAAAAAGAACATAATCATATCTTAATTCTTATAGAAGAAATAATTTCTATAACATTGTTTCCACTATTCTAACATTGGCCATAAAGTTGTGTATTGCAGGTAGAGGTATGATAGGAGAAATTCTTTCAATGCTCAGATATGAGTCAATACTCGTCAACCAGATAGTGTTTCCATTTCAAACAGGTTTTCTCATATGGAAGATTATTTTTAATATGAAGAACCCATGTACGTGGAAAAGAGAATTGAAAGACCATCAATGTCCTATGCTCCATCCAATATATCATGGGAAAAAAAAGAAGAAAATTGAAAAACCCAATTTTGGAGAAGTATCCCTCAAAGATACAAAGAACAACATCTCTTGGATTCTTGATAGTGGATGTTAGTATCATATGAAAAGAAACACAAACCTATTAACGAATATAAAGAAAAAGGTAGATGGAATAAGGAGTTTTGGTAATGATGGTGCTCTTAAGATCAAAGGCAGTGGAAATACTGAACTGGATAATGACAAGCGGAGGAAGATGAAAGTTCTTTATGTGAATGGAATGCCTCATAATCTTCTGAGTGTGATTCAAATCTGTGACTCAGGCCTTACTGTGACATTCAACTAGAATGGATGTACTATAAGAGGAAAGTCTCATAATTCTCTCATGAAAGGTTATAGAACACATGGAAACTTATATCAGTTTGACAGCAAAGAGAATATTTTATACTAAACAGTTGAGGAGGAAAAAAACTTATAGAATCAAAGATTGGGTCACATCAATCAAAAAGACATGGAAAAAATTTATAAGCTAAATATATTCATTAATATCCCTAATCTTAAGCATGAACAATAAAAGACCTTTGATGCTTGCATGCGAGGGAAACTGGTCTGCAGTTCCTACTGACCAAAGAATAAAAGAGCATCAAATATCCTTGATCTCATCTATACATATGTATTTGAACTAATAATTTTTTGTGGAACACATGGAGAAAGGTACTTTGTTCTTTTCATAGATGATTATAGTATAATGTAATGTGTGATCATTATACATGGGAAACAACAAGTGCTTGATTGCATGAAAACCAATCGTCGAATCACTGAGAATGATACTAGATGGAAGATCAAATTCCTATGGTCTAACAATGGAGATTAATACACATCCATTGAATTTGAAAATTACCAAGAGAATCATGGGATAAAACATGAGGTGGAAGTTATGAGAACTCCATAGTAAAATGGAGTCATTGAGTACATGAATCAATAGGTAAACAACATGGCCAGAACTATGCTGATTCAGAGTCATATTCCTCAACATTACTGGAAAGAGGTAGTACAAGATTCAGTGTATATTCAAAATCAAATAGGGCTATATATGGGTGAGACAAAGACACCATATAAATTGTGGCATGGAAGGAAGCCCTCATTGAAATATTTTCGTGTTTTAAGAAGAAAATTATTCATACGAAACAAAGATTGAAATCAAGGGAAGTATGGAGACAATGCAGACGAAGGAATATTTCTTGGGTACTCAATGAACAAAAAATCCTACAATTGTTTCAATAAGCACTTGGAATGAATTGTGGAAAGCAGTGGTGTAAAGATTATTGAAGATAAAAAAAAGAATGATTCAATGAATTCTTATTATAATGTGATATAAGATGAGGAAGAATGTGAAAATGGAATAAATTCTAATACATAGGTATAGGAAGGTGTGAAAAACTCTCAAGAGTTACATCATGATGTTGAATCTGAAGAAGAATCCAAAGAGGAAGCCATTGATGGAGATAATTCGGTTGAATCCCAAAGGAGAAATCGAATATAAGAGGTTTATCAGTCCAACATTATCAGGGATCATAACGCACCTACATAGACAAGGATAATGAGGAATAATTCACAATCTACATTTCTATTATTTTTGGAACTATCCTCATTTGAAGAGGCAAAAAAGTATGAGTCATGGGTGAAAGTAATGAATGAAGAATTAGATCAGATTGAAAAAAATCAGACATGGGATCTTGTTAAAAGACCTGAAGATCATAATGTGATTGGTATGAAGTGGATTTTTAAGAAAAAATTTGACAAACATGGAAATTTGATCATAAATAAGGCTCAATTGGTCTGTAAAGGATATTCACAAATCGTAGGTGTTGATGTTGAGGATACATTTTCTCCAATAGTGATACTAGATTCAATCAGGTTGTTTCTTTCCATGGAAATCAAAAGAGGTTATAAAGTGTATCAAATGGATGTCAATACAACATTCTTAAACGGAATATTTAAAGAATAATTCTACATTGAACAAACTGTAGGGTTCATGCTTGGAAATGATGAACTGAAGGTTTGCAAATTAAAGTAAGCTCTGTGTGGCCTGAAATAGGCACCACAGGTGCGGTACTCTTAGATGGACTATTATATGAGAAATATTGAGTTTAAAAAAGGAGGAGTGGATCACAATAACTATGTGAAGAATTATCAGCAGGATCAGTTCATAGTATTGGTATACGTGGATGATATTATTTTCAGTGGAAGCAAGAATGGATTAGTGGATGAATTTTCCAATCACATCAAATAAGAATATGAAATGTCCATGATTGGTGAACTCACATGCTTTTTAGGGTTTTAGGTACTTCAGAAGAAGTATTACACTTTATTTTCTCAAGAAAAGTGTGCAAGAGAGCTACTAAAGAAATTCAATATGCATGATTCCAAACCAATTTCGACTCCGATTTCAGTTGGATCAAAGCTCGGAAAGCATGAGGAAGGGAATTCTGTGGATCCCACCATGTACAGAAGAATCATTGGAAGACTACTGTACCTAATGGTGACATGGCTAGATATTGTGTTTACAACTTTCATTTTGGCCCGCCTTTAGAGTAATCCGAAGAAAGAACAGATGACAGCAATGAAAATAATCATGAGATACATTCAAGGCAGACATAATTATGGGCTATAATTTGATATAGGAAGATATAGTGAACTATAAGCATTTTTGGATGCTGACTAGTATGGAGATGTAGTGTACAGAAAGTCTACCAGTGGTGGAGCATTCTATATTGGGAAGAAATGTGTGGGATGGTTAATCAACAAATAGGAAAGTACTTCACTTAGTACTAATGAAGCTGAATATATATCTACTACCAAGGTGTGCACTAAGTTACTTTGGATGAAGCATCAAATGATTGATATAGTTGATGAGGTGAAACAACCAATGGTGATTTACTGTGATAACAAGAGAACAATTGATCTTATGAAGAATCATGTTCAATATTCTTGTATGAAACATATAGAGATGAGATATCACTTCATCAAGGAAAATTTTGAACAAGGCGTGATCAAAATGGACCATGTGGGAACTGATGAGCAAGTGGTTGACATTATGACAAATTCACTATCAGCATCTATGTTTTATAAACATCAGTTGAACCTTAGTCTTTAGCCACCTCCCAGTGTATAAGGAGGTTACGAGATTCCCCTCTCCCTAGTTTTTTTAACTATTTTTAATCTATTTTTGGAAATGATGCAGGTTTATGGGGGTGATACAATCCAAGGGGAGCATGTTTTTTTACTCTAAAAGTCATGATTCGGTTAATTGGGTTTATTTCCAATAGGGTAGAATGGATAAATTCAATGGAAAGTTATATGTTTCATTCAGGATAGAGGAAATATGGAGAATAAAAAAATCCAGAAATGCAACTATGGGGGAGAAAATAAAAGGATGGGAACTCAATTCATGTCCTCTCTCTTTTTTTCTACACCAAGAACTTCTCATGTATACTTAGAGCGGTGGTTGAGTTGTTTCTTGAAGGTTCTAGTTTTGATTATGGTTGGCACATCAATGAATTTATCTGGAGATTTCTAACAAACCCAAAGGGGGAGATTTTTGGAACTAAGGTTGTTAATTGAAAATATTGAAGTTTGGTTTTTGTTTGTTTTTAATCTACACATGGATGACAATGAAGTTTTCAAATAATGGGATTATAAGTTTGAGGTTGAAAGCAATATTTAAGAGCTTGGTGATGTAAAACAAAGTTTTGGAGTGAATGGTATGAAGAACGGCATGCAGAGCTGTTCGGGGAAGGTTTTTTATATAGGAGTGAACGGTACATGGAACGGTATATAGAGAAGTTCGCAGAACCGAAAATAGTTCACAGTGACGGTACGCGGTGATGGCGTGCGGTACGCAGAATGCTTCCGAAAACGGTTTGCAGTGACGGTACGCGGTGAAGGTGTGTGGTACGTAGAATGCTGTTGAAAATAGTTTGTAGTGATTGTACATGATGAAGGTGTGTGGTATGTGGAATCCAAAAATTTTGCGGGATTGTTGCAGTTCGTGAAACATGAGAAGTATGTAGTGGAGGATAGCAGTACGCTGATGGAGTTCAGTATACAGTTAAGATTTCCCCACATTGAAAATTTGGGTCAATCAGATTAATGTAATTTTCAAAGTTACTTTCCTATTTAAGGATCATTAATCCTTTTTATTGAGTGATAATATTTGAGATTAAAATTTCATGAAGAAATTAAGGGAAGTCTGAAGTGGTTCGCGGAGGAGAAGATGGTACATAAAGAGAATCACCCGCGTAAGAAAGATGGTCTGCGGAAGAGAGTGTGGTTCTCATAGGAATCTCCCACAGTACGCGGTAGAGTAGGGAAGTACACAGATTAGGATAGTATGCAGAATAGTGGAGTAGTATGTGGAGTAAAGAAGTACACCGAGCAGGGCACTTCACAAAGGATTTAGATGGTACTCTGAAATAACAGTGGTATGTGGAAACAATAGTGGTATACTAAAACAACAACAATATTTAGAAATAGCAGTGGTACGCGGAACACCCAAGGAAGCCTTAAAAGTGACCAAATTATTTTGAAAAATTAATTACCACAACCTATCAGTGTGTGGGAAATTAAATTACATCTATGAGTGATAAAGAGACTTCAATAGAGCATCCATTTACAGTTGAGGATGCAGGATTTAATGCTAAACCATTGAAGTAACCTTCAAGTTGATAAACTGAGTGAAGATTCTTACAATGTAGTGAGTTAGGGGGATTCAGTGGAAGTGATCTAAGGGACACAGTGTGCTATCCCTAAAACCTTTTAAAGGCAGTGCGCCGGGCACCTAGTGACTATGCTAAACTCTTGTAATTCACAACCTAGTAAGATTAGTGGTTTTCGGTATGACTGACACACTATCATCGTATTCTCATTAGACGTAGCTCTTAGTGGTGAACCAAGTAAAATTGATGTTTCATTGCTTTGCATGTGATTGTTTATTTTATTTAATTCCTATTTATACGTATTTAACATGTTCCAACCAATGTGGGAATAAGGTCCATCAATATAAAAGAAAAACTTAACACCCTGATTCACCCCTCCCCTCTCAGGGTGTTCTGGGTTCCTTCATATTATATATGGGTTGAGGCATTTGAGACCCCATGAGAAGAACTATGTGAATCACGACCTAGAGCTTCCAATGGTATTCTTCGCTCTGTGGATGTGGATTCACTATCTTCTAGGAGAGCACTTTGTGGTTTACTTAGACCATTAGAGTCTCATTTATGTCTTCATGCAGAAGAACTTGAACCTAAGACAGTGGTGCTGGTTGGAGTTCCTATAGGACTATAACTTCAAGATAGTCTATACTCATGGGAAGGGAAACATAGTAGAAAATTCAGTTTATAGGAAGTCCAAAACTTGTTTAGTGTAGGAGGGTTCTAAGAATTTGGATTCCTTGCAATTGAACCTAGTTGGGGAGGATGCATCTTTTTTTTAGTCGATGGTGTTGACTCCTCTGCTCCTTCAGAATGTGAGAGAGTCTCAATTGGGGTACATCGACTATGAGGTCTTATATGACCATATATCCAAAAAAGATTCACATGATATATTTTTTGGATGATGTAATCACGCCATCCTTTTCCAGGGAAGAATGGTGGTCTAAGTCATGATGCGAGAGAAGGTGATGTGAGATTTTCACACATCTCCTTTGGTTGTGAATACTGGTGTGGGGAAGATTTAAAAAGACGTTCAGTGACAGTTTTGATGGGCTGGTATGAGATTAATCATAGTTTATTTCATCTCACAGTGTTTCACATGTCCACTGGAGAAGATTGAGCACTAGGTTTCGACAGGTTTTTTATAGCTCCTTGAGATCTCGAAGTGGAAATGGGATAGAATATCCATGGAATTCATGATAGGTCTTCCAAAGATAGTAAAGGGACACGATTATATCTAGGTGATAGTTGAATGACTCACAAAATCGAGACACTTACTTTCTATCAGGGAGCAGACTTCGGTGGAGAGTTTAGGGAAGATGTACGTACAAGAGATTATTCTCATTCATGGAATTCCTTCGACTATTGTCTTTGATTTTGATGCACAATTTACATTACAGTTACAGAGATACCTACATGAGAAATTTGGGACCCAGATGAGGATGATTAAATCCTTTCACCCCCATACATATCATAAGACTAAGCACACTATCCCGGTGTTGGGGGATATGTTGAGGGATTTCATGTTAGTCTTCATTTAGAGTTGGTAGGTTCACTTGAATTTTGTAGAGTTTGCATAAAACAATAGCTACCACTCTACTAAAGTCATGGAATCTTTTTGAGGCCCGGTATGGGAGACCCTTTAGGTCACCCTTCTACTAGATAGAGATTGGAGAGGCTCTCTTATTGGTCCATATATGGTGAGGGTGATAACAGAGAAGGTCTAGGTCATCCGCTCATGGATGGGGACAACCTAGAGCAAGCAGAAATCTTATGCAGATCAACATCGTATTCCCTTGTAGTTTGAGTACCGAGACCATGTTTTCTTGAGATTCTCCCCACAATGAGGATTGTATAGGTTTGACTTGGAGGAAAGGTATCCCCGAGGTTCATCGGGTTGTTCGAGATCTTGTAGAGGGTTAACGAGGTTTCTTACCGCCTCACCGTACCCCAATAGTTTGAGCGGGTACATGGCTTCTTTTATGTGTCATGTCTGAGGAGATATGTGCATAACCTCACGTACATCATAGGCTGGGATGAACTGGACATCAAGGATGAAGCCACTTTTTCATAGCACCTGGTGGAGACCGAGGATCGACTTGAGTGGACCCTACACAGATGGACCACCCCCTTGGTTGGTGTGTTGTGACAGTATGGGAGCATGTTGGAGATCTCTTGAGAGTGGGAGATCCATATATAGGCTCAGTATCATGATCTTTTTGTTTTGTTTTTATTTTTGGGGAAAAAATATTAAAGGATGGAATAATGTAGACACGTTATTTTTTCTTTATAAGACTTTGATATATTTCTAAATTTATTTTTTGAGCCAAGCGCTGAGACGAAATGATTTCGAGACCCGGTGTGTCCGGAATTAATTTTATAAAAAATATTAAAGATATTTCATATTAAGTGCATGCGGTTTTTTAAAGAAAATTGGATAAGTCTTAAATAGAGTATTGAATCAGAATTCTAAGACCGCAATTGAGTTCAAAATGCGATGTTTACCCTAGACATGGACTAAAATAGGTCAGCGTGGGATGTTCATATATGAATACCATTGGCGATGCATTTATTTGATTAATTAATTAATTAATTAACCTAATTCTAGATTCTCTATTAATACATAATTATGGATATTTTCCTAGGGTTAGCCACATAACCATGAGACCATAGAGAGGTCTCTTCTTCCTCCTTCATTAGAAAATTAGAATCTGGCAACAATGGAACTCCAGATCGAGGAAAATCTAAGAGAAACAAATGAAACAACTCCTTTCATTTGTTGGAAAGCACTTTCTTAAACAAGGAATTATCAAAAACTATGTATGACTCATAAATTCTGGGTTTATCCCATTATTTATTATATATATATTGAGAGAAATCAAAATACTTCTTGATATGCGCCTGAATTGAGCCATTGCATGTGCCCGTGTACCAGTTTTGTTAGTTCATTCAATGGTTTCTCACTTTAGATATCCCTTCTTGTGTTTGTTGGCCAAGAACATTTTTCCAACGAGTGTTCACCACTTCTTTGGTTCTTTTCTCTATTTTATTCTTTTCACTTTTTTCCATTGGGCTACGGGGCCATGACTCAACGTTGTCAGGTAAGAGAAAGTCTATTCAGAGCCACAGATTCACGGTGGAATCGCATGAAATGAATGGATTGACAAAAAAGGAAAGGTTTAAGATGATTTTCGGGTTATGGGTGATTGGTTTGTTGATAAGAATACAAAACAGAGGCGGTAAGGCATGGGTTATGTGCGCGCTGCATGCGAGAAGTGGGGAATAGAATGAAAATCAATTTCTATTCACCGAGAGGCCAAAAACAATGAATAGAGGAAAGATATTTCTATTTTAGGAATCCTATAGGAGATATATGAGGTAGTGATGAAGGATCTAGAACACTGGATTAGATCTAAATTTTCAATAAAAAAGACGACTACACACCATGTGGTTAGATGAACACATGGTGTGTAGCCTTTGCGACTATGGTTCTAGGGTTTTAGCAAAATTATAAGTATAACATGACATGTGGGACCCCCATACACCGTGTGACATGTGTGTTGGTGACATAGTGTGTACTCCGGGAGTACACGGGTACGGGCACGACCAGGAATATGTTGTTTGTAGAAGTATTTGGACACAAGAAGGATACATGGACATGACTAAGAAGCACAGGTAGGACCACGAGTAGCTGAGGCACGCTATATAGCTTGCCTACACTCTATGTATGGATACATGGGAAGAAATTTGTGTACTGGAAGGTACATGTCTAGGTGATAGAGAGGGACCACATGTCGTGTGGGTCCCCTCATATTCCATGTACCCCTTCTTTCCTTTTAAGAAAACTTTGACCTCTCGTATCTTCTTCATTTGGGCTCAGTTTTTGGCCTTCGAGTAGACTATACATCTTTTTTTATATAAAACAACATGGTGACCTTCGTATTGGATTTTGGAATAAAATTATAGATGTTCTAAGTGGAACACTTCATTAGGGAATGATCGATGACATCAGTGATCAGGCAGGATGACCAAGGCTTTAGAGTGGCAACCTCATGCGGGGCAGGGCATTGGTCCTCTATCTAATCGTACAGTGGAACCCTCATATTAGGATAGGGAAAGGGTCCTTTACTTATCCACTGAGTTTCACCCTACTTAGAAGTTACGGCATGGGTCCTCGACTACAAGAATGGTACCCTCCTATTGTATCAGGGTATGGGTCATCTACCTACTATCTAAGTGGAACCCTCAAGTTGTATCTGGGCATTGGTCATCGACTATTATAGTGGAACCCCTCAACTGGGTTGGGCATGGGTCATCTACCAACTATTAGAGTGGTACCCTCTAGCTGGGTTGGGAATGGGCCCTCTACTGACTATTAAAGTGGTGCCCTCCAGCTAGGTTGGCATGGGTCATCTACCGACCATTATAGTGGTACCCTCTAACTGGGCTGGGTATGGGTCCTCTATGGATTACTTGAGTGGAACCCTCATTTTGGGAAGGGCATGGGTCCTCTATCGACTATTGAGTGGGACCCTCCTATTTTAATAGGGCATGGGTCCTCTACCTAGAGATTATTGGACCTCGATTATGCAGCACAATGGAGAGGTGTAGCTTTACTTGGATGTTTTCTATTGGGGAGATGTCTGAGTTCTGGGCATTACTTCTAGAACTGATGGCACTCTTTACTTACGTTGGGCTGTGATATGGATATCCCCTTCTCTCTCATTTAGGTTTATTTGGTTTGAGCACATATATATTTGTATCCATGTAGTTGGATTTTGTACTCCCTTACTTTGGGTTGAGATGTCTGTTATCTATATATTCCTTTCGTGTCTCTAACTACTCCCCCTTCAGATTTTGGGTTATCCAACTGAGTATGTATATACTCACCCTTATATGGGTTTTTCCTACATGTGTCATGTCTTATATAGATGAAGGACAGGTCAGGAGTGACTATAGAGGATCTTTAGGGATACTTGGGGAATTGGACGACATATGGTGGTTGGAGATTGGGGATTAGGAGTTGGGATCTCTTGGCACTTTTACTTTCTAGTTTTTTCAGGTTAGGACATCTTTCTGGTTGATCATGTATTTTTTCCCTTTACTTTCAATAGGCACTATTATACTCTTTTACACCCTAGAGGTTTTCACATTCATGGTAATATTCTATAAATTTCATCTTTTGATTATTTTTCCTCTGCACTTCTTCATTAAGATGGTCGGGTGTGTCCATACAAGTTTATTTTGTAAAGGCCTCACCATGTTAGATATGAAGATATTGGGCACGCATCAAAATTAGGCGGGTTGAGGATTTAAAAAAAATCATCACTAGGATGATGAGACTTTTCGTCTCTGACAATCCGAGCCATGGAATGGTCCAAGGAACTTACATAAATTAAATAGATCATAATAATAAAATTGAAAACAGACCTATTCGATCTGAATCCACTCTCGATGTCTGCTCGTTTCTAGTGATCGGTGATTGAAGGATCCAAAAAATAATCCTTCTAGATCGTACAGATGCACTTTAAAAATCTTTTGGATCATCAAACGTCAAATTCTAGGTGCTATCACTAAGATCTGACGATGCCTTCAACATCTTGACGATCACCGCATTAACGTACTTTCAGTTCCTGGATATGAACTCAATATGATCACCTAGATCAATAGCTTATCTCCCTAGAAATAGGGAGAGAAGAAAGAGGCTCTATAAATCTTGTAGTGAATATTTATTGTGTGAGAGCCTCTCTCACCTATTTATAGTGGATACTCAAATACCCAGAAAGAGTTCTTCGACTCTCATATATTTAACGTCCACTAAATAAATAATTATGATGAACTAATCCGCATCATAAATATTATTTATATTTTATCACATACCTGAAATATATATTAAATATATTACATAATAAAAATAAGTCACTGACTCGACTCAAAATTCTCACTAATAATAAATGAACCTGAAATATTAAAATAATATTTGTTTGATTAATATTATTCCCTATATTATTTTAACTTGTAAATAAATTTAATAAATAAATTCAACCCAATAATTCTTTACTTGAATGATAATGAATTTATTTACTCTTTTGTGATCGATGACTTGGACAACACTCAGACCCTGTGGTGGGGCCCATCATGTCCAATATATATTTTTTCAAGAATATGATGGATTCTTGAAAACACTATTGTGTGTGACCCTCTAGACTATTATCTCGATAGCAGTGAATAATATTCACAGACCAAGAGAAGATTCTAACAACTCATCAAGACCCCTAAAGTGATAAGGATAGTCATAGCAATTCCAAACAACCTACGAACATGCATTGTGTAATATAATCTCTTTGTCTTTGCATATGTCATAAAGTAGGATACACACTTGTGTCATCGTCCTTCTTTGCTTTATTATTTATTGATCCAACTGAACGAATTTACCCTCAACTACCTTGACCAAGGACTTATTAAGGTACTATGAACCAGATCAACAAGGCCCAAGATATATTACTTCCTCAACCTGGAAGAAAAAAATCCTTTATTGAACATTCAACCAATGTCATATCATCAATGATGCACCCAACACAAGCTGCCTCACCACGATTGCATTGTCATGGTTTTTGACTCGCATCAAAGTATGTGATCAAATGGAACATATTGATAATGATCTCAAGTAAGTAGACCAAAACACATGTTCATAGATAGGAACATCCAATGTCACCTTAAACATGTGGTGTTTTAATTGGTGGGTCTGTACTCATGATCTCAACTACTAGAGATTACCAAGTGAAAACTTCATGAGAAGATGACTCAATTCTTATGATCCCCTAACACCTGATAGTCAAAAATTAGTTGTGTATAGTCGGTATTATGTATATAGACAATAATAAATTTGTTTAAGATTAAAGTCATAGTATCTCAAGGTTCTCATTATAGTCTTGGATCTTCTATATCCTTTTGATACGACAATTAATCTATATACATTATCATTAAATAGTGGATGTGGAAATGTATATACTATAATGGTAAGTGTACATCATGTATACCTAACTATATACAAGATATTGTAATCAAAAGTACTTTTCAAGTTGGGTCTAGGGTGCCCACTATTTCAACACTCCCACTTACACTAGATCCAACAGGCTAACGAACCTTGTTAGCTCTCACATGATTATGATCATGTTTATGCCAAGTAACAGATTTAGCTACTGGGTCTTCCACATTTCCACCACATGGTTATTATTTTATTTGTGGATTTATATCCTTGAGTAAAACTTCTCAAGAGATGGTATCCCCGAGTATATCCTTTTTATCTACTGTAAAAACTTGACATCTTGGCTAATGCTAGTAATAAAATTGTCTCACTCATCACCTAAAACTAACTAAAATATTAGATCATATTTTTCTAAGTAATATGAGTTTTTGCCTCATAAAAAATATTATCATTTCCTCTCCACTTTCTAGGTACATATCTTTTGTACTTTCCCAAGTACAATCAGATAGTTATGATTGCTTCCCATGCAGTTCTCTTGGATATAAATGATATTTTCCTACTACTAAGTAAATGTTACCAATGTAATTTCTTGTACATATCATGGAATATGTGATTGATCCATCACAAAATCACATATAATTAAGATCACTAATATAATCTCCTCCTATGCCCATGCATGTCTACTTTGAGGGATTTATGTCATGTCACATTGGTAACAATTCTCTCTTGAATTGTTTTAGCATATATTTTTCAATACCATGGCCTTATATGTATGATTTAATAGGTACAAGAAACCATTAGATATAACTTAGTATATTATTTTTCCTAGAATTTAGGTTTCTACTTTAAGTCAACCACTAGAGAATTACTTTCATCCTAGTCTTAAATAACTGTAAGACCAATACTTTTTTTTCATATGTTACCAAACATATTTCACTGGAAAATAATGGTGATCCCTCTAACCTCAGGTAGACACATGAAAAAGATTCATTCCAAATTAATATTCTATTATCTTTTTGCTTACTTTAATCCAAAACTGGATTTCAGTAACTTTCAACCCTATTGTAATTTTATAAAGTAACCACCCCTTTCTTGTTGCGTCAAATAGACACCTTCCACAATTTGTGGTCGTGACATAAAATCCACAATAAAATGATCATAGATAAAATATTACAAGTAAAATTATAATGAATAATGTATCACTGGCCATGGTGAATATAAATACATCACTATTGTTTTAACCTTCCTATGCAATATGTGTCTCAGGAACAATCCTTTTCCACAAGCCCTTGTGGAACTTGTTCCTATGCAAACTATTTGTGAATCTATAACATTGACTAGACCCAAGTCAATCTTACTCCCACTATCTCTAATAGATATGTGCACCCTTATATAAAAATGTATTCTATCACTTGACTGACACTTTTCTATATTAGGGATCTATGTAATATTATAACAAACTTTTAGGATAATTACTTTAGATGTACTTAGTGTTCTTCTTGATGCAAGTTTGTTTATATCCTAAAAAAATCTTAGCATCAAAACACATGTATTATGATATAATGGATTTATATCATACTATGTATCATATGATATCCATTTTTCATTATATTTGGAATACGTTTATGGGATATGGTTGTTATTTGTGAAGCACGTATTGAAATATAATGGAAGTTTATACAATATTTATCAACATTGATACTCCTTATACTTACATCATGAATTTGATGTGTATAATGAAATGTGTGTTTTTGAATTGCTTTATGATACATTTTTTATCAATATTAACATGTAAGAATCATCATCAATCCTCCTTATTGACATCATTGTCAGGATGTGGATAAGGTAATGTGCATTTAGGAATTGCTCCATGATACATTGTATTGATCGATGAATGCTTGGTCAAGAAATTATTCGACAAGTCGGCCCGAATCAACTCATATATTTTAACTATGAAAATAGAACACTTCATTTTCAGATTTCTTAATTACATAAAAGAATTTTATGAATTATATTTACCACTAGCTTACCCTTGGAATAGTTAACACTCTCTAGCTGAACTAATTCTGAAATCTTTATGGCATACTTTTAGTTCTAAAAGGTTTATTTTTCAAATATAAATAAGTATATATATCGATAATACCTAAGGTATTTAGCTCAATATATTATAAATACCAAACTGGGTATATTCTTCATGTACACTTTTAGTTTTACTTCGTAAAGAATTATTTTTTCACGGATGGGTAAATGATGAATGTACCGGGATGCTTTACAGAAGCTGATGGGAAGAGAATTTAAAATTTTTGCATCACTAGAGCGACGTAGTATCGTTAACTCTGGTGATATCATCTCAATATGGTCTGAAGACCATGCATGGTTTAAATGAAGTACAAAAATAAAACGAACATATACCTCATTCAGATCTGATGTGCGTAATCTTGACGCAAGATGCTGGAATCCATTTCTCAAAGGTTCTGACATTGAAGCCCTCTAGATCATCCACAGATGCTTCTTGAATTTGTGCCTGTGTCGTTCATCAGAATCCAAGTGCTAGGAAGGAACTCCAATTACCACTTCGACGCAGCGATGATCACCACAATCCCACATCTTCAATCCGAGAAAATGAAACTCGAAATACTTTCTTGATTGAAAGAGTTTCTCTCTAGGAATTAGGAGGAGAGATAGGCTCTCATTTCTAGTAGATAAATAGTTATCAAGAGAATAGCCTCTCTGAATTTATATAGTGGAAATCTATAATATCTGGTTTGGGTTCCCGACCCCTGTGTAATAAACACCCACTATATAAATATTATAAATAATTATTTATGAAAAACTAAATTATTCCATAAATATTATTTATATTTTATCACTAAACTGTAATATATATTAAATATATTACATGATAATATTGAGTCATTAACTCAACTCACATCTCCTGAAAATATTAAATAAACCTAGAATATATAATTAATATTCGTTCGAATAATATTTATCCATGTATTTACATTATCATTTGTAAATACATGTCATAAATAAATTCAACCAAGTTACTACTTACTTGAATAATAATAAATTTATTTATATCTTGGGGATCCATAGAACTTGGATAATACCCAAACCCTGTGATGGGGCCCATCAAGTTCTATATTTCTATTCAACATAATAGGACAGATTCTCATAGCACTATTGTGTGTGACCCTCTAGACCCTTATCTCAATAACAGTGAATAATATTTATAGTCTAAGAGAGGGGTCTAGAAACTCATTGAGGTCCCTATAGAGAAAAGAAAACATCAAAGAAACGACTAATTTCCAGCAAACACGATCTGTGGAATATAATATATTTGTCATTGATGTCTCAATAAAGCATAATGCACACTAGTCTCATCATCCTTGATCTTGATTTATTATTTGTTGATCTATCCATATGGACTTATCTTTGACTACCATATCCATGGATTTAATGAAAGTGCTACCATCTTAATCAACCATGACCGATATGTATCTTCCTCAACTTGGGAGTGACAAATCCTATCTTGATCATTCAATCAATTTCATGTCACCAATGACATACCCAATACGAACTACCTCTCCATGACTTCAATGACATGGTTTTTTCCTTGTATCAAAGTACGCAATAGAATGACATACATTGATAATGATCTCAGGTTAGGAGACCATTACACATGTCCATAGATAGGAAAAACCAATGACACCTGAAACATGTGGTGTTTTTATTGGAGGGTATGTCCTCATGATCTCAACTAGTAGAGATCACAAAGTTTGAATCCCATGAGAAGAAGTCCCAATGATTATGATCCCCTAGAACCTAATAGTTTTACATCATCTGTGTCCTTTCAGAATGATGTTACAGGACCATCATACATTACTTTAATATTTCTGTCATAGTATCTCTAGGTTATTATTATAGCACAGGATGTACTATAAACCATTGATACAACACATAATATAAGGAAAATACCATAAACATAGAGGATATAGAAGTATCTACTTTATTATGGAAAGATAAAAACAAGTATATATAACAAACTGTATACATTTAGTGGTAAAAAAATTACAACACACGTCAGGTCTAGGGTACCAACTTTCAACACTCCCACTTGCACTAGAGCCAACTGCTAACAAGTCTCAATCTGCTAGCTCTCACATGAGAATCATTCTTATGCTAAGATATGACTTTAGTTAGGGGGTATGTCGCATTATTATTTGTGGCTACTCTGCTAACTATGAATTTACCTCTCTGAGTAAAATTCCTCAAGAGATGAAACTTCTAAAGTATATGCTTTGTCATCTGGTGAGACCTGGGCTCCTTGGAAAGCACCACTACAGTAGTGTTATCATAATAAACTGGAATAAGGTCATCACTCCTAGGCACAACACTAATGTCAAAGACAAAATTGCGTATCCAAAATTCTTCCTTTACTGCATCGGAAGTCGCTATATACTCGGATTCTTCTATAGAATCGACGACCATGGATTAATTAATCTTCTCCATCTCACAGCACCACCATTCAAGAAAAATATGTATCCTGACTAAAATTTCAAATCATCATGATCTATTTAGAAACTAGAACCAATGTATCCTCTCACTACTAGTTCTTCATCTCCTCTATACACAAGAAATATATCCTTTGTATGCCTCAAGTACTTCAGGGTAGTTTTAATAGCTTCCCATTATAGCTCTCCTAGATTATCATGATATCTATTAACCATGCTTAAATCAATGGAAACATCAAACCTAGTACATAGAATGACATAAATGATAGAACCCACTACTAAGGAATAAGGTATTCTACTCATTATTTCAATCTCTTCCAGTGTTTGTGGACACATTTTCTTGGAGATACTAATACCATGTGGCATATAAAACAACCCTCTCTTGGATTGTTTCATATTATACATTTTGAGTACATTGTTAATGTATGTAATTTGACTTATCCCAAGCATCCTTTGAGATATATCTCGATATATCTTGATCCCCATAATGTAGGTTAATTCACCATAGTATTTCATGGAGAAGCATTCATTCAACAAAGTATTAACTAAATGTAATACTTTCACTTCATTTCCTATAATTAATTTCATCAGCATATAATACTAGGAAAAAAATGGAATTCCCATCAACCTTCTCATAGACACAAGTCTCGCTTTAGTTTTTGAAAAAACTAAATTCTTTTATGGCCTCATCAAAATGAACATTCCATTATTGAGATTCCTTCTTCAATCTATAAATGGATATCTACAGCTTACACACCTTATTGGCATTCTTTGACATGAAAAACCCTTATAGTTGAGTCATATAGACATCTTCAACCAACTTCCCATTTCAAAAATCAGTTTTAACATCCATTTTCCAAATCTCATAATCATGAAAGGCTCCTATTTTAAGCAATATTCTGATGGATTTCAGCATTGCTACTGGTGACAAGGTATCATCATAGTTGATTCTTTGACATTGCATGAAACCCTTTGCAACATGTCTTTCTTTATAGGTATTAACCTTACCATCCATGTCTATATTTTTATTAAATACCCATTTTCACCCAATGGTTTTACAATACCTGGAGGGCCTACCAAAATCCAAACCTGATTTTGGTACATGGACTCCATCTCAGAATGCATGGCATCTTTCCATTTAGCATCTTCTTTTCCATCTACCTATTTCTTGTTGGTTATAAGTTCATTTTCCTCAAGGGGTAATGTTTCACCTGACTCGGTGACAAGAAAACCATAACTCTATTGTTCTTTAATTTCTCAAGTATACCTATGTAGAATCTGTGCCTCAGGAACCACTTCTTACACTTACTCTTGTGGAGATTGTTTCTGTACCAACTCTTGTGCATTTGGGGCATTAAATTATTCAAAGTCAATCTTGCTCCCACTAATTCCATAGGAAATGTGTTCCCTTTCTAGAAATGTGGATTTTTTTTCACAATCACTTTTCAATCTAAGTGATTATATAGGTAATATCCTTTGGTTTCTTTAGGATAATCTATAAAGATGCACTTTCTGCTTCGAGATGAAATTTTTTCACTAGGTATAGTCTTGACAAAAATCTCACATCCCCATACACATATGTATGACAGACTGGGTTTCTTTCCATACCATAACTCATATGAAATATAATCTATAGATTTAGTTGTTACTCAATTAAGGGTATATGTTTTTGTCTGCATTTCATATCCCCAAAAGGATAATGGAAGAGTTTCATGACTCATCATTGATCTGACCATGTCGAGCATGGTCCTATTCTTCCTCTCACTAATATCATTCCACTATGGTGTATAAGGAGGAGTGAGTTGGTATACTATCCCAAACTCCTTAGAGTGATCAATGAAATCTTGGTTAAGATATTTTTTGCCTCGGTTTGAGTGGAGTGCCTTAATCTTCTTTCTAAGTTGGTTTTATACTATATGTTTCTATTCCTTAATCATCCGAAAGGAATCAGACTTATACTACATCAAGTAGATATAGTTATACCTACTATATTCATCACTAAAAGTAATGAATTATGAAAAACCACCCCTTGCATCTACTAGAAATGGACCACATACATCAGTATGTATTAATTTCAGTAATTCATTGGCTCTTTCGCCCTTCCCATAGAAAGGTGTTTTGGTTATTTTCCCTTGTAAACAAGCTTGGAATACATCCAAGGGTTTTAATTATATTGAGTCTAAATACTCTTCTTGATGTAATTTTTCTAATCGCTTCTCATTTACACGAACTTGCCTAAAGTGTCATGGGCGGTTGATATATGATTCATGCCCTCTGGGTTTTTCATTGATTTTCATTATCAGGTTTTCGAGTTCAAGTATATATAAATTATTTTTAATATGTGCCATACTATAACACATGTTATCCTTATAAAACAGGCAAAATTTATTTCCAAACTTGAAATAAAATTTCACAGTGTCCAAAATTGACATAGATATTATGTATTTAGTTATAAAAGGTACAGAATAACAATTATTTAAAAATAGAAGAAAACCTATAGGAAAAGTAAGGTGATAATTTCCCACATCTAAGGCTTCCATACTTCCAAAATTTGCAGCTCAAAGATCTACTTCTCCTTTTTTAATATTCTTAAACCTACTTGGTTCCTGTATATAAATACAAATGTGTGAGCCACAAGTCGTATCCAATACCCAACTCATAGATAATGAGAGATTGAATTCAATGACAACAATACCTTAAGCAGAAGCCTCATCTTACTTATTATTCTCAACTCTGCAATTTTTCTTGCAGTGGCCTTTCTTTCCACATGAATAGCAGACAGTCTCTTGCTCATTTATCTGCCTCTAAATATTTAGCTTCTTTTTAGGATGGTGCATTGATTTCTTCAGCCTTGACATAGACTTAGACCCATTTTCCTTTCACTTATTTCTCTATTTCACCATATAGAAAGATGAATTGGTATTTTCCATATCCTTGTCATCTTGGTGAACTAAAATCAAAAGGTTTTGGAGTGACCTTTTAATATCATTCATGTTATAATTAACAATAAAACTCTAAAATCTTAGTGATAAAGAGGCAATAATGGGATCTATTAATAGTTCTTGGTTCAATTTAAACCCAAGGGATTCAAGCCTCTCAATGTACCTAATAATCTTGAGAATATGAGGATCCTCTTGGTGACATTATTATAGCATGTGGCTATAAAGGGAACTAGATATCACATATCTTTCATATCCTTCCCTCTCCTAATATAATTGTCAAAGATGATAAAGTATCTTGTAGGCATCCTCATCCTCATGCATTTTCTACAATTGGCTAGACATGAATTACAACATGATGAATTGAACATCTAGTACATCATCTACATTTTTTCCATTTACCTTTTTACTCTTTACTTGCTCCCTGAGGAAGCTCAGTAGGAACTTGGGATTCCAGCACATATAACTTCTTTTCTTGGCATAGTACTATGTGCAAGTGCATGTACCACTCCTGGAAGTTATTACCGGTTAGGATATTTTCTTTATCCAGAATGATCATAAATATAATATACTTGTGGTGTGGGTTGTTTTCATTTTTGATCTATAATAGATAAATATTAGGAGTCATAACTTTATCATGATTACCTTTTTAGACATTTATGATTAATTAATTATTATACCATTTAAATATCTCCCACTATTTTATCAAAACTCAATAGCTCTCACTATTAGATTCAGAATACTCTATACCTTGATTATTATAGTGGAAAGAATCCTCAAAACCTCCCTCATAGTCTACAATCTATGGTTACACCACTACTCGGAGGGTTTCAAGGTAAGCGTTAGGTTAGACAACTGCTTAAACTGGCAGTTCCCTGTTATGTTGAGTAAATTATTAGCTTATTGGAATCCAAACTTTATTCCCTCAACTCGTTTTCTCTAAAACTATAGCAATTTAGCTATGTATAATCCTTAACTACTAACATTAGTTAATTCGGCCCAATACTCTAATGAGAAAACCCTGATAGTAAGAGGCACTCTCAACTATGGTTTATGAGCACCACGAACACCTAGTTTTGTTCAAATATGAGTAAATAAAGGCAATTAGAATTAATATATATTTGAGGGATTTTATTATTTATTGATGAATATAATCCAATTCTATTTTATTTGTTCAAACTATGTTGTCGCGCTCATAACTGAACAAGCAATAGAAATATATTCGTCGCACATTTATTCATTTTTTTCTTTTTTATTATTTTATGTGATCAAGAAATAATCATGCACTTAAATAAAACAATAAACAATGCATAAAGGGGAAACATTCAATTTGATTAGACTTTAGCATTTCATTATGATCAATCAATAATAGATCAATCATGACCTAGGGGGTTCCATACCTGAGCCGACTCCTGACTCGTGTCACAGCTCAACCTAAGTGAAAAGTTCTCGAATCCTATCTGGATTACTAACTTGATTTGGTGGGATCCACATATTTGAACTTCATTTTCTATTTACAAATATACTTGCATGCAGGAAATGGGGTCTTAGGGTACAATGTACAATGGGTGCATTAGATGTGAATACCCTTATACATATTTGAATTAAAATAAGAACATTCAAAAACTATCATTTAACTGCTTAATTATTACAAACATCGCACATAATAAATAAATAATTAAATAAATAAATCCAAACATGCATAGGTAGGTCACTATCTCAAGACCAGTTGGTATAAAATAATGTGCAATAAAAATTAAACTTCAATAAATTTAAATAGTACATGGGTGTTCAAATAAATTAAATGAATTTTAATAAATTCAAATAATTTATTTATTGATTCCAATTTTAATTAAATTTTAAATCCAAAAATTAAATTAACAGCCACCAGAGAGTGTCATGAGTTCCACTAATCCATATGGTGTAGTGATACTCATGATTCTACCTGATGGTTGTTAAGCCTGAGGTCTAAGATTCGAATTACGGGGTAAGCGTATTAAATCCCAGTAGGGCATGGGGACAATACCTATATTGAAATAGTGGGTTCCCTAGACCCAACTATTCAGTGCTTTTGATTACCATATCATGTGTACATTTAGTTATACATGATATATTCTTACCATTATAGTATAGATATTTATGCATCCACTATATAATGGTAATTTCCATAAATTAATTATCGTGTTGAGAGGTTATAGCAGATCTCAGGCTATAATGAGAACCCTAAAATACTATGACATTAATCTTAAATATTTATTTTATTTTCTAGATACATCTTACTGATCAGACATAATAGATGTTTGACTATCAGGTGATGGGGGCTCATAATCATTGAGACTTCTTCTCATGAAGTTTTCACTTGGCAATCTCTAGTAGTGGGATCATTAGGATAGACTCACCAATAGGAACACCACATGTTTCAGGTGTCATTGGATGTTTCTATCTATGATCATGTGTAATGGTTTCCTGACTTGAGATCATTGTTAGTGTATGTTATTTGATCATGTACTTTGATACAAGACAAAAACCATGATGTTGAAATCATGGCGAGTTAGTTTGTATTGGGTGTGTCATTGGTGGCATGACATTGTTTGAATGGTCAAGAAAAAATTTCTCGCTTCGAGGTTATGGAAGAAATATATCCCATGTCATGTTGATAAGGATGATAGTACCTTCATAAGACCATGTCCACGGAGTCGAGGGTAAATCCATCCAGTTGGATCAACAAACAATAAAGTAAGAAAAGGATGATGACACAGGTGTGCATCCTTCTTTACGAGAGATTAATGACAAAGAGATTATATTACACAGTAAGTGTTTGTAGGTTGGTTGTCACTAATGTGACAATATTTATCTCTATAGGGTCCAAGATGGGTTGTTAGATCCCACTTTTGGTCTATGAATAATATTCACTCCTATCGATATAAGGGCCTAGAGGGGTACACACAATAGTGTATTCAAGAATCTGCCATATTTCATTGAATAGGTATGTTGGACATGGTGGGGCTCACCACTGGGTTCGAGATTTGTCCTAGGAGATACTATTTCCAATGTAATAAATAAATTCATATTATTTAAGTTAAGAATATTGAGTATCAAATTTATTTATTAAATTTATTTATAACTTTTATGTAAATACATGAAAAATATTATTTGAATAAATATTAAAATATTCAAGGTTCAATTAATATTTATGGGAATGATGAGTCAAGTTATGGACTCATTTATTATCACATAATATTTTAATATATTACAAGAGAGTGATAATAATATTTATGACTCAGATTAATAGTCATAACATGTTGTTAATAGTGTGTTAGGTATTCAGGGGCTAGAGAGTCAATACTGGGTATTTTAATTACACACTATAAATAGATGATGAGGGACATTCACTAATTACTATTCATGGGATTTTTCACTCCTCTCCTCTCTCCCATGATATTGAGAGAGAAGCTCTGGATCTATAACGACCCATAATTTACATACATTGTTATTAATTCAAAATTGAAGCACACTTATTACAACATATAACAAAACCAGGAAAGGACCGTATAGGTATAGTGTCTTTAGAAACTGGGAAACATAAACAACTGGTTCATAAAGCATCTACACTGTCTCCCATTTATTTCATCATATCTATAGTCCCTATTGGCATATCTTACTTAATAACCTTCTCCCTGACCTGGGGAAAGAAAACATACAAAAGCGTGAGATCAAATGCTCAGTAAGGGTAAACAAAAGAAATATCAATCACATCATATTCATAAGAACATAACTTTTAGAAATCTTAACCTGCAAAAGAGATCATAATTTCATAACATGAGATAAATCATAGTAGTGAAATGTAATCCCAATAATCCTAACATAAAACATAAAATTTTGTGGCATACACACATAATCATAGAGAATCATTTCTTATTAGTCAAGACTCATGGCCAAGACTATCTTAGTGGACAAAGTCCATTTCTGAACCGAGTTCACTCCTCGTTTCAGTCCTGTTTCACTGAACCGGTTTAACCTGCCGTTCCAGCAATGTATATCTCATGAGATATAAAATATTTACCCAATTCATTGGAGGGAGATATATGTCCCACCCATCTAATAATTATACCATTCTTATGTGTGCCACAAAATCATAAACCATACATCATAGCATAACCCATGTAATAAAAATGGGAATCTTAAACATCATGACATCATAAAACAATTCATATAAGATAAAATAATTCATAAAAATAATTCCATCACAACATAATCAAATCAATGTAAAAATAGGGATAGAAACGGAACCCTTTATTATCTTAGATGGAAAATAATTTTGATAAAACACTTGAACTCCATTCTTGAGTAAAATATCCTTTCTACTTCAAAAACATTTTCATTTCTTAACATGTCATACAATTTTAAACTAAAAGAAGTTGATTAAAAATAAACTTGAAAACTTGTAAAGGAAGATTCTTGGAAATAATGTTTTAAAAATCCATTCATGTCGTATAAGTTAAAAAAACATTCTTCTCACACTTTTGTCAGAAAATTCAAAAAGTACCTCGTACGAAAAACAAAAAAAGATTGCTTTCATATCTTTTACTATAAACTCAACAAAGGGTAAAAATGGATTTAAACAATTTTAGGTGGATGGAAATAATATTACATATTGAGGAAACATGGATGTGGATGATAAAATACACCCCAGTAAATACCAAAGTATAAACAATCTCGGATAAGAATGAGATTGTGATATTTCCCTTACCTTAGGTCCGATTTGATTCGTAAGTGTTCGAACCTCCTGTATAATGATTTAAATAATGTTATTGACTTATTCCAGAATAATATTTATTTTTATGATATCATATATGGCCATATTCTTAGCTTCTTATTAAAAATATTTCATTACTACTTGTTATTCCGGTGTTTATTACTTTTTGTTCTTATGCGTGTTTTGTCGAATAAATTCTTATTTTTCTTTTTAGGTTATCGATAACTTATTTCCAAAATGGTATAACATATTCATTCATTCAATTCATTTATATAATCATTATGCAATGAAGATCATGTAGAACGAGTCACATCACATCGTGGAGACGGTATTTCGTATGTACGCACGAGCGATGATATCATTCCCATGATCATTTAATTGTATTGGAGTGTATATATACTATTTTCAGAATCAATATCACTTTAAAATAATAATATATAGTTATTATTTACACCATTATACCCATCCAAGTAAGGTGGTGGTGGAAAATAGATTACACCATGGCATGGAGACGGTATTCCGTACGTACGCACGCGTGGTGATTTTGTTTTCCGTGGGATGGATAGATGGAGAAATAGGGTTGTTTCATACTTATAATAACATATTAGTATATGAGTGATACTGATGGTATTACTTCATAATGAAACAACTAAAGAAGAAGAAGTGGAAGAAGAAATAAAGATGAAAGAATCGGTAATGGACATTACCTCTTCTTTGAAGTGCATCTTTGAGACCTCCTTTTAGGGCACTAAAATTGGTCTTTTAAGAAGATCAGGACCTCTAGGATGTCTCTAGGGAAGTGTAGAGAAGAAATTGGCAGGGTTTGTCTGAGCTTTAAGGCTCAAAGTGGTGTGAGGAAGAGGGGGAGGAGGTGCCCTTTTATAAGGGAGGAGAGGGGCTCCTTTGGAAAAACTAAAAATATTATTTTATTATAAAGCCAAATTCGGTTTTAAATAGCTCCAAATTGATTTATTTAGAAGATAAGGTGGGGATGGTTCGAAATCCTCTCATACAATAGAATTTATACAAGTTTAGATTTCTATTTTAACCTTATCATTTAGATTTAACATTAAGTTAAATAATTTTACTTTTACTGTGTCTTCTTGTGTTCTTACACTATAAGGTTAATAAACTTACTATAACAAGCCAAACGAACCCCAAGTTGTTTATTATTAACATATATAACCTTATCTAAGTCATTTTGCCGAACCTTAGATTTTTATGAATAAAATAACAATTAATAATATAATATTTGTTTTAAAAACTATTTTATGTCAATTTTGAAACTATTTGGTAATTTATTTTTGTGAAAATCATAACAGAATTATTAGTTAGAAAAAGTTAATTAAATAAATACTAACATGTCATATTAACCTATAAAATTATTGTAATTCATAAAAAGTCTCAAATTACATTTATTTGGGTATTTATAACATTAATTATGTCAATATTTTATTAATAAGATAATTACTGCATCATCATTGTGTCATAAATAAATTAAATTATTTATTTTCTAAAAATTACAAATAAAATACAATTATGTAGGAAATATTTTTATCTTTCTAATGAATATTTATAGTCAAATTTATCTTATGTATAAACCTATATTATAAATGATTTACTTATTAAACTTTGATTTTAACTATTTTAACCCTTCTTTAAATAAATTAATACTAAATGTCCTAATCTAATCCTAGTGGGCCTAAATGGTCATATTTATTACTAAGGTTGTTTTGGGTCTAATTACACTTATCCAATAGAATTAGGATATGTGTTAGGGTAATAATAATAACACTTTTACCCTTAATTACCCCATTTACTTTTAACCGTGGTAAAAAAAAGTAAAAAGTTATTGTTCACCAAAAATTATTTTCATCTCATTGAACCAAATTTTAGTCCTTGATATTAACAGTGTCTCTCGGATTTTTGAAATTCTACTCACAGAAGCGGTAAAATTAAGTTTTATGAAAAATTCAGTTTTTTTAACTACCACTTAGTGGTTTCACTATTCATCAAAAATTGAAAGTTTTCAGAAAAATACCAAAATTTCACCCTAGGCTAATTTCGATATTCCGAATCCAAAAATGAAGTCCATTTTGAAAAATAAAATTTATAAAATTTCAAAAAGTGGTTATTACTATTCATAACGGCTAGTTTTAATAATATTTTAATAGCATATCATTGTTTAGTGAAACTCGGTATTGCGTACGACGCAAGCTATCAAGGAAGGCCACAATTGCGTGTGAAGAAAGCCAATATAGTGTTTTGTGTAGTGAAAGATTCCTTTGATGATTTAAAAACAAAATATTTCTCATAAAAGTCTCGGGTGTTACATTCTACCCCCCTTAAAATGAATTTCGCCCTCAAAATTCGTCACTTTGTAACAAATAGATGAGGATACCTCTCCCCCATCATATCCTCAAGCTCCCATGTAGCTTCTTCTAATTGGTGGTTCCTCCATACAACTTTCACCAATCGAGTGATCTTGTTTCGTAGGACTTTTTCACTACGATCTAGAATCTCTATCGGTTGTTCTTCATAAGAAAGATCTTGCTCCAGCGGTACAACTTTTGAGTTGAGTACATATGAAGGATCAGGTATGTACTTTCTCAGGAGAGATACATGGAAAACATCGTGAACTTGAGAGAGATTCGGTGGAATCGCCAATCGGTAAGCTACCTTTCCAACACGATCCAGTATTTCGAAAGGACCGATATATCTAGGGCTCAATTTCCCCCTCTTTCCAAATCTCATGACCCTCTTCCAGGGAGATATTCGTAAGAACGCTTTATCACCCACTTCAAAATCTAGGACTTTTCTTCAGTTGTCGGCATAACTTTTCTGTCGACTCTGATCTGCTCTTATGTGTTGTTGAATAGATTGGACCTTTTCTGCCATCTCATCAACAAGATCAGGTCCTAATAGCTTTGTTTCCCCAACTTCATCCCAGCAAGTTGGAGTCCTACATTTCTTTCTATATAGAGCTTCATAAGAAGACATCTGAATACTAGAGTGAAAGCTATTATTATAAGAAAATTCCACCAAAGGTAGGTGTTGATTCTAACCACCTTTTAAATCCATAGAGCAAGCTCTCAACATATCTTCTAGAGTTTGAATTGTTCTCTCAGACTGACCGTCTGTCTGAGGATGATAAGCAGTGCTGAAACTCAACTCTGTATCCAGAGTATGCTGAAGACTTTGCCAGAACTTTGAGGTAAATCTCGGATCCCAATCAGATATAATAGAAAGTTGTACTCCATGAAATCTTACCACTTCCTTTACATATATCCTAGCAAGCTGATCCAGAGAGAAATCCTCTCTAATAGCAATGAAGTGTGTAGACTTTGTAAGACAATCAACTATGACCCAGATAGCATTATTGCCTTTGGATGTTTTAGGAAGTCCTGTGACAAAGTCCATAGTTATGTTTTCCCATTTCCATTCGGTTATGGGTAATGGTTGTAACATCCCCTTAGACTTCTATCTCTCAGCTTTAACTTGCTGACAAACCAAGCATCGAGAGACATATTCAGCAACATCTCTTTTCATGCCATCCCACCAGAAGTACTCTTTTAGGTCCCTATACATCTTCGTGCTTCCAGGATGAATAGATAATGAAGAACTATGAGCCTCATCCAGCAGCTCCTTCTTTAATTCGGGGATGGGAGGAACACAAACCCGATTCCTGAACTTTATTATCCCATCACAATCAAGGTTGAATTCAGGAACATTTCTCACCTTCTTTTGTAACTCATCATCTTCTTTCTGTGCCTCTTTAATCTTCACATGTATAGATGGTTGAACATTCATTTGATAAATATAATATTTTTCCCTTTCCATTATAATTCCAAAATCCATCCTTTGTAAATCCATAAATATTGGATCTTTTTTTATCCTCATCATGGATAAACTGGCATGGTTTTGTCAACTTAATGCATCTGCCACCTTGTTTGCTTTCCCAGGGTGGTAATGGATTGAGCATTCGTAATCCTTAATCAGCTCCAACCATCTTCTTTGGTGCATATTCAGCTCCTTTTTTGTGAAAATATACTTTAAACTTTTATGATCAGTATAAATGTCACACCTTTCTCCATAAAGATAATGCCTCCAAATCTTTAATGCAAAGATTACCGCAGCTAACTCCAAATCATGTGTTGGGTAATTTTTATCATGGATTTTCAACTGTCGTGAGGCATAAGCTATCACCATATCATTTTTCATAAGAACACACCCCAATACCTTCTTGGATGCATCACTGTAGATCACAAACCTTTCTCCACTACAAGGCAGTGTGAGCACAGGTACACTAAATAACCTTCTTTTCAACTCCTTGAAATTCTCTTCACATTCCTCAATCCAAACAAACTTAATTCCTTTCCGAGTCAACCTGGTGAGTGGATTAGATAATCGTGAAAAATCTTTCACAAAACGTCGATAATATCCAGCCAAACCAAGAAAACTTCGGATCTCAATTACTGTTGTTGGTCTCAACCATCTTTCGATAACCTCTATTTTTGCTGGATCCACAGATATCCCCTCTTTTGAGATTATGTGACCCAAAAATGAAACTCTTTGAAGCCAAAATTCACACTTGGTAAATTTGGCATAAAGCTTCTCCTTTCTCAAGGTCTTCAATATAATTCTCAAGTGATCTTCATGTTCTTCCTCGCTCTTTGAATAGACAAGAATATCGTCTATAAAGACTACCACAAACTGATCAAGATAGTCTCTAAAGACTCTATTAATCAGATCCATGAAGATAGAAGGGGAATTAGTAAGACCAAATGGCATCACTATAAATTCATAGTGTCCGTACCTTGTACGGAAAGCTATCTTTGGTATATCCTCCCTTTTGACCCTTAATTGATGATACCCTGAATGAAGATCAATCTTGGAAAAGTATTGAGCTCCGCGTAGTTGGTCAAATAAGTCATCAATGCATGGGAGAGGATATTTGTTCTTGATAGTAATCTTGTTAAGTTCTCGATAATCAATACAGAGTCTCATTGATCCATCTTTCTTCTTAACAAACAGAACAGGTTCTCCCAAAGGTGACGCACTAGGGCGTATGAATCCCTTATCAAGATTCTCTTGGAGTTTCTTCTTCAATTCCTGCAACTCAATTGGGGCCATTCTATAAGGTGACTTTGAAATAGGTAAAGCACCCGGTACGAGTTCTATTGAAAACTCAACTTCACGATTTGGTGGAAGACCCAGCAATTCCTCTGGAAAGACATCATCAAACTCCCGTACAATAGGAATATTCTTAATCGTGAGTTTATCACCAACCATTTGAGATAAATAACCTTCATTTAGTGGAATCAAGACCCATAAGATGGAAGAAATTTCCACTGGAAGGTTATGTTCATCGATGCGTCGATAGACGATCATAGATTGATCTGGAATATGAAATGTGACTTCACTTCTGTAACGCCCCGACCCTAGTTACCCAGAGTCGGTGCATTATTACATAACATTGGCATGATCACAAGAAAGATCAAATCTCGAAAGATCGATTGGTTTAGTAGCCTTGGAAACACTAGATATATTCATAAGTCTTACATTACATCTTAAAATGAAAAACTACTACAACAACATATTGTCTCCATAATCCACACTCATATCCCCACATAATATCCCTGCAGGTCATTCATAATTTACTTCTTCACTTCCTGGGAGAAATAAAACATAGAAAAGGGGTGAGCTCAAATGCCCAATAAGGATAACAATATAGCGGAAACTTTCATAAATAAGAATAAACATTTAAGGCAATGTATAACTAAAACAAAAGCCTTTCAAACTTGAACTTTCAACATGGTATGACATAAATAAAATGAAATAATTCCATTTACTTATTCACATGGATATTCTACTAATCGAATAATCACATGCAAAATCAATAACCACTTTCATAATGATGGAATGCATAATGCCAGACTATCATAACCACATAGCCAAGGCCTTGTGCCAAGACTACAAATAAGATTTTGTCAAGGCCTTGTGCCAAGACACTAGTTTGTCTCATGAGACCTACCGATGCATCGAGGAGCTATAGCGGGCTCCACCCGTCACATATTAAGTCCAATGCATTCCCATATGAAAAGGTTTAAACATAACATAAACATTCGTATTAAAAATAGCATAAGAAATGTCAATAATTTCACCATAAACTATGAATGGTATAAAAATAGCACATCCACAGTCAAACATATCACAAAACCTTCAATACAATATAGAAGTTTTGTATCATAATAAATCAACTTCAAATAAGCGTAAAATCCATCAAAGGATGTTGACATAGATGAAATCAAAACACTTTTTGGAGAAATATCTCTTTCTATTTTTGAAATCATTTAAGAGCCATATAAAATAAAACATTTTCTTGAAAATATTCTTATAAGCTTGTAAGGAAAACTTTGAAGATTTTATAACGGCAGGAAATAACCGCACTCTCCGTATAAGTTAAAAAAAACATTCTTACCTTAATTCTGTCGAAAAGGTTAAAAAGGACCTTGTTTTGAAAACAACGGAAAGATTCATCTTATAAAAAGTCAAACAAGGGTATAAATGACTTTAACCCATATTCTTGTAAATAATAAAAATGTTTTGAAATACATTTTTAAGAAACATGGATGTGGATGATAAAGAGATCCCAGTATATTATTACATATAAACAACCTCGGATAATGAAGAGATTGTGAAATAACCCTTACCTTGCACTTTTCCTTGGTTGGGGTAGGTTAAACTCCTGTATAATGGTGAAATAATTGTTATTAAATTATACAAGAATCATATATATTAATATGATATCATATATGATCTTTTAATATATCTTAGTATTATCATTGTTTCGGGTGTTAACTTACTTGTTTTTTTTATATGTTTTGTTACGTAAGACATGTTTGTAAAGGATAGGTTGTATATTATTCATATCCAGAATGATATAAAGTCCTTAAACATCATTTTTTAAATCATCAAATGATAATTATACTTGAATGGATACGATGGAGAATGAATCTCATCG
Source organism: Viscum album (assembly GCA_963277665.1). NCBI lineage: Eukaryota > Viridiplantae > Streptophyta > Magnoliopsida > Santalales > Viscaceae > Viscum > Viscum album. The sequence goes on along the minus strand of OY728163.1, from coordinate 611,547,670 downwards.
CGTTCGTGGAGACGGTAGTCCGTACGTACGCACGAGCGACAATATCATTCTTTTGATATTAAAATAATATATAAATGGTTGTTATATCATATATACAGAATCATTAACATGTTATATTTATTATTTACATGAGTTACAAATCATTATTATACCCATCCAAATAATATTATATTGAATAACAATTACACCACGACGTGGAGACGGTAAGTCGTACGTACGCACGTATGGTGACATGTTATTCAAAGGGTGGATAGAATACTGAATATGGTTGTACCATATTTATAATAACATCACAGTATATATATGATACTGGAGTTATTATTTTATAATGGTAACAACAAAGGAATAATAAGTGGAAGAAGAAATGAACTTGGAAAAAGGGTGGTGAAATCATTACCTCTTCTTCGGGTTCTTTCTTTTGATTTGATCAAAAGGGCTCCTTAGGTTGGCTTTCTGATCAAACTAAGGCCTCTAGGTTGTAGTGAGGGAAGTTGGGAGAGTATTTGGGCAGAGTTTGGCCGAGCCAAAAGGCTTTGAAGGTGTGAAGAAATGAGAAGGAGGAGTGCCCTTTTATAAGAGGGGTGAGGGGCACCTTTGGAAAAGCTAGAGATATTAGTTTATAATAAATTCATAATCGGTTTTCAATGGGTCCAAAGTTGACTATTCAAAGGTTAAGGTGGTTATGGGTCGAAAACAACTCAACCAATAGAATTTAGACAGGTTTGGGTACTTATATTAACCTTATCGTTAAGTATTAACTCTAAGTTAATTAGTTTCACTTTTACAATGTCTCTTTGTATTTTTATATAATATGGTTAATAAACTTACTATATACATCCAAGAGACCCCCAAGTGGTCCATTAATGATGAACCTATCATGAAATAAGTCTCTTGGCCGAACCTTAGATTTTTAGGAATTTAATATCAATTAATAATATAATATTTGTTTTAAGAACTCTTTTATGTCAATTTTGACACTATTCAATAGTTGATTTTTTTGAAACTCATAACAGATTTATTACTTCGAAAAAAGTAAATTAAATCAATCATAATATATCTTATTATCCTAGAAAATTATTTTAATTCATTAAAAGTTTCATATTATATTTATTTGGGTATTTATAATATCAATTAATTTAATTTTTCACTATTTTAGTAATTACTGCATCAACATTGTGTCATAAATAAAATAAATTATTTAATGTTTAAAAATTATAAATAAATTATAATTATGTAGGAAATCGTTTTATCTTTCTAATGAATATTTATAATCTAAAATCCAACATATATAACCCTATGTAATAATTATTTTTCTAAAAGATATATGCTTGTGTCATTTTTGTATTCATTTTAACTTAATTAAAATAAAGTGTCCCTATTACCTACAAGTGGCACCATGGGGTCCCCAAATCGACCCAAAGATGCTTATGGTCTAACATGTATCAACCAATAAGTCTAGGACACATTTTAGGGTAATTTAGTATTATTATAATATTATTTTTTAACCCTTATTTACCAGATTTACCCTTAACCATGGTAAATAAAATATTTACCACAGTAATTATTCAAAATGTCTAAAAATAAAAGTTACCTATTTACACAATTTTGACATCCTGATTCCAAATATGGAATCCATTTTTCTAAATTCAAAACACAGAAGTGGCAGAAATTAATTTAAAATTAATTCCTACTGTCAAAACAAAAAGCGTGTTTTTAAGAGATAATAACTATCAAAAGATTGACACTTGTTTATGTTCGGTTTAATTGTAAAATTATGTCCAATGACCAACATTATATTAAATGGTAAAAATATATTGTAAATATACTTTAAAACCACTCAAATTCATAATTTATCACTATTAATTATTTTGATTAAAAAAGTTGTTTTTAATTAAAATTTAGTAATTTTCACTATTCATCAAAATATGAAAGTTATCCGAAAAGTACCAAAATTTCACCTTAGGCTAAGTTAGATATTCCAAATCCAAAAATGAAGTCCATTTTGAAATATAAAATATATATAACTTCAAAAATTAGGTATTACTATTCATAACGGCTAGTTTGATTGGTTGTGGTGTGTGTTAAAACTCAAGGTTGCGTACAACACATGCTACTGTATTATTCAAAGAAAGTGTACCGTGGAAGCTTGGGATGTTTCATTTTAAATTTTTGATGTCCCCATTTAGTCAAAAAGTTTAAAATATTGTATTTAAAAAGGGTTCACTATTAAAATTTGATAAAAGTGCAATACTGAAAATGAATTTGTTCTTGCATTATGTCTAAGATACTCATAATATGGAAAAATTATAAGGATTATATAAAGTTTAAAATTTAGTTAATACTATTCATAACCTCTTTTGAATGGATTTTCGGTAGGTCATGGTGCAATTGAACTCGGTGTTGCGTGTAGTGCAAGTTATTGAATTATTTTGAAGAAATAACACATTATGAATTCTTGGGGTGTTACATTCTCCTCTCCTTCAATAAATTGCGTCCTCACAATTTGAAATTGTTCTTAGAAAATAAAAGGTTGAAAGTAGAAAATATATTTGTGGGAAAACCCACATCGGAAATTAGGTTACTAAAATTTAGTCTTAATATGAGGAAAAGAGAAATCAAAGGGTCACCACCAAATTATGATCTCGATTAGGAGAACATTGGTGGAAATTAGAGACATATAATTGGAGGAAAAACATAAATATTTATAGGTAGTGATTGAGGTCATCAATCACAAACAAGTATAAAATTGAGGTCCTTAAACTCATCATTCTATGATGATTTGAAATACCATCGGTTCAACAATACATAGGGTATTGGGATAACACATTTTTGACGTTTCAAAATATCTTAGTTGAAATCCCACATCGAAAAATGAATTAATGAGGCCTCTATTTAAAACAAAGAGTGGAAAGTATGAAGATTACCGAAAATAACACATATTAGGGTTCCATGTAGGAAAATATGGATATGGAAGAGAAATCTAACCATCAATTATCTGATGGAGAGTGGTAGAGAACATGGCTATGAAAAGGCCAAAAATCCCAAAGCCATAAATTAGTGATGATTTAAGGTACCATCTAGGACAACATTTTTGTTCTAATTTCCTTTTATTAATGTTGAGGAATTTATTTATTAGATTGGCTAAGATCATAAGGAGATATACTTACTTTATAATTAGAGTTTTATCCATTAATAAATTTCTACCACAAACTCATCTTTCACTCTAAAAGATAATAGAATGTAATTTTTTTTCTATTTATACTATTCGTACAGGGTTCCAAAATAAATGAATTTATAATTCATCTACCAGATCTTTTAAAAAAACTATATTATTTAATCCAGGACATCTCGTGGGCCAGTGGTAGGTGATACACCCTTTTCGCCCTTCGGTTGCGGGTTTAAGTCTCACAGCCTTGCCGGACGCGACGGGTTGCCGCCCGACCTCCGGGTTGTCCTTTTATGGCAATACAAAATAATCCAAACTAGAACTATCCAAAATACTTCTGTCCAAACTCACAGTCCAACATTTATAAGGAAGGTAAACATAATGTAGATCCTTTTTACCCCGTAATATCATATGAATACCTACATCATGTATTCTTTTAATACACTGAAACATCCTGAATTACCATATTCCTTATTGATTACATTCATTCTCCCTTATTCCATATAGAATGCTAGATATACTTCATCAATCCAAAAATGTTTTAAACCCCAACAATGATGGAATATACAAATCATTAATCATTTCCAAGGTAGTCAAGAATATCCAATATAATTTTTCCAAAATAATCATGTATTATTCGAAAATCACTACCTCGGTATCAGAACTATATTATGGTTTATCATTCTCTCAACCATATATTTTCCAAAAATTTATCCTGCTATTGAGTCACTTTTCTTTGTTCCACACAATCTCAAGTCCTTAATGAAATAGTACTGCAGTACAATCTTTATATACTCCATAATTATTATAACAAGTACATTATTGATACTACACTCAATTGACATAATCAACATAAGAACTCTAATCATTCCTCTTCATCTGTGGTAGTATCATAACTTGATTATTATCCAATAACATCATTTGCGGCATAGTCTGATGACTGGGACATAGGTTCGCGTAGTGTCCAAACTCCTTTCAAATTAAGCATTGTACATTTGAAACCATTTTCTTACCCTTGCAGTCACGTACTTTGTGCCCTTTTCCTCCACACTTATAACAAACTCTCATTCCTTTCAGGCAAGTTCCAGGGTGTTTCTTTCCACAGTTACCACATATGGAAAAATTCTTCTTTTCCCTCTTCCCTTTATCCATCTTTCTCTCTTCCATCCTTTTCTTCTCTTGCTTCCCTTCAAAGCCATAGGACTCAGTAAACTCTTTACTTATCTTATCAACACATGATATTATTTCTTCATATGATGATAATACATGCGAGACTATTTCTCTTGTAAATTTTGGATTAAGACCATAAAATATATGATCCTTCTTTCTCTTTGTATCATGTGCATTGCTAGAGTTCTCATTCCTTCTACTGGGCGCCATTTCTAAACAATGGCATACACTAGTTCAGTTTATGAATCAAAATACATAATCCCATACTTATAAAACACTTAACATAAATTGAACTATTTATGGATATAATCCATAATCATAAAAATGTTTTCTTTGAGGAAGTATATACTCATAAACCCTTCATAATGATTTGTAAATAAAATGAGAGTTATCCTAAGCATATCCCCCGGGAGTGTCGTAACCAAGAGTGCAGCAAGGCCCGTTGTCGTGCACCAGTTCCTGTTCGAGTCTAGCTCAAAACGGTGTTTTCGGGTTTTACCCCTAGGTACATCTGTGCCAAAGCCGCCTCTACCTGCTCGTATCCAGACAGGGATGTATTGCTCGGAAAACTCACAAAATCTCTACAATACCAAAATTCTAGGAAGTTATTCTATACTAATCCTCAAAGTTCATCTTAGGTCTACGTGCTCTAATCAGAGTTTATCTAAATCTAGTTTCCAAGGTTTGTACTAAACTTCCTCTGATACCAACTGTAACGCCCCGACCCTAGTTACCCAGAGTCAGTGCATTATTACATAACATTGGCACGATCACAAGAAAGATCAAATCTCGAAAGATCGATTGGTTTAGTAGCCTTGGAAACACTAGATATATTCATAAGTCTTACATTACATCTTAAAATGAAAAACTACTACAACAACATATTGTCTCCATAATCCACACTCATATCCCCACATAATATCCCTGTAGGTCATTCATAATTTATTTCTTCACTTCCTGGGAGAAATAAAACATAGAAAAGGGGTGAGATCAAATGCCCAGTAAGGATAACAATATAGCGGAAACTTTTATAAATAAGAATAAACATTTAAGGCAATGTATAACTAAAACAAAAGCCTTTCAAACTTGAACATTCAACATGGTATGACATAAATAAAATGAAATAATGCCATTTACTTATTCACATGGATATTCTACTAATCGAATAATCACATGCAAAATCAATAACCACTTTCATAATGATGGAATGCATAATGCCAGACTATCATAACCACATAGCCAAGGCCTCGTGCCAAGACTACAAATAAGATTTTGTCAAGGCCTTGTTCCACGACACTAGTTTGTCTCATGAGACCTACCGATGCATCGAGGAGCTATAGCGGGCTCCACCCGTCACATATTAAGTCCAATGCATTCCCATATGAAAAGGTTTAAACATAACATAAACATTCATATTAAAAATAGCATACGAAATGTCAATAATTTCACCATAAACTATGAATGGTATAAAAATAGCACATCCACAGTCAAACATATCACAAAACCTTCAATACAATATAGAAGTTTTGTATCATAATAAATCAACTTCAAATAAGCGTAAAATCCATCAAAGGATGTTGACATAGATGAAATCAAAACACTTTTTGGAGAAATATCTCTTTCTATTTTTGAAATAATTTAAGAGCCATATAAAATAAAACATTTTCTTGAAAATATTCTTATAAGCTTGTAAGGAAAACTTTGAAGATTTTATAACGGCAGGAAATAACCGCACTCGCCGTATAAGTTAAAAAAACATTCTTACCTTAATTCTGTCGAAAAGGTTAAAAAGGACCTTGTTTTGAAAACGACGGAAAGATTCCTCTTATAAAAAGTCAAACAAGGGTATAAATGACTTTAACCCATATTCTTGTAAATAATAAAAATGTTTTTAAATACATTTTGAAGAAACATGGATGTGGATGATAAAGAGATCCCAGTAGATTATTACATATAAACAACCTCGGATAATGAAGAGATTGTGAAATAACCCTTAACTTGCACTTTTACTTGGTTGGGGTAGGTTAACCTCCTGTATAATGGTGAAATAATTGTTATTAAATTATACAATAATCATATATATTAATATGATATAATATATGATCTTTTAATATATCTTAGTATTATCGTTGTTTCGGGTGTTAACTTACTTGTTTTCTTTTATATGTTTTGTTACGTAAGACATGTTTGTAAAGGATAGGTTGTATATTATTCATATCCAGAATGATATAAAGTCCTTAAACATCATTTTTTAAATCATCAAATGATAATTATACTTGAATGGATATGATGGAGAATGAATCTCATCGCGTTCGTGGAGACGGTAGTCCGTACGTACGCACGAGCGACAATATCATTCTTTTGATATTAAAATAATATATAAATGGTTGTTATATCATATATACAGAATCATTAACATGTTATATTTATTATTTACATGAGTTACATATCATTATTATACCCATCCAAATAATATTATATTGAATAACAATTACACCACGACGTGGAGACGGTAAGCCGTACGTACGCACGTATGGTGACATGTTATTCAAAGGGTGGATAGAATACTGAATATGGTTGTACCATATTTATAATAACATCACAGTATATATATGATACTGGAGTTATTATTTTAGAATGGTAACAACAAAGGAAGAATAAGTGGAAGAAGAAATGAACTTGGAAAAAGGGTGGTGAAATCATTACCTCTTCTTCGGGTTCTTCCTTTTGATTTGATCAAAAGGGATCCTTATGTTGGATTTCTGATCAAACTAAGGCCTCTAGGTTGTAGTGAGGGAAGTTGGGATATTATTTGGGCAGAGTTTGGCCGAACCAAAAGGCTTTGAAGGTGTGAAGAAATGAGAAGGAGGAGTGCCCTTTTATAAGAGGGGTGATGGGCACCTTTGGAAAAGCTAGAGATATTAGTTTATAATAAATTAATAATCGGTTTCCAATGGCTCCAAAGTTGACTATTCAAAGGTTAAGGTGGGGATGGGTCTAAAACAACTCAACCAATAGAATTTAGACAGGTTTGGGTACTTATATTAACCTTATCTTTAAGTATTGACTCTAAGTTAATTAGTTTCACTTTTACAATGTCTCTTTGTATTTTTATATAATATGGTTAATAAACTTACTATATACATCCAAGAGACCCCAAAGTGGTCTATTAATGATGAAACTATCATGATATAAGTCTCTTGGCCGAACCTTAGATTTTTAGGAATTTAATATAAATTAATAATATAATATTTGTTTTAATAACTCTTTTATTTCAATTTTGACACCATTCAATAGTTGATTTTTTTGAAACTCATAACAGATTGATTACTTCGAAAAAAGTAAATTAAATCAATCCTAATATATCCTATTATCCTAGAAAAGTAGTTTAATTCATTAAAAGTTTCATATTATATTTATTTGGGTATTTATAATATCAATTAATTTAATTTTTCACTATTTTAGTAATTACTGCATCATCATTGTGTCATAAATAAAATAAATTAATTAATGTATAAAAATTATAAATAAAATATAATTATGTAGGAAATATTTTTATATTTCTAATGAATATTTATAATCTAAAATCCAACATATATAACCCTATTTAATAATTGTTTTTCTAAAAGATATATGCTTGTGTCATTTTTGTATTCATTTTAACTTAATTAAAATAAAGTGTCCCTATCACCTACAAGTGGCACCATGGGGTCCCCAAATCGACCCAAATATGACTATGGTCGAACATGTATCAACCAATAAGGCTAGGACATGTTTTAGGGTAATTTAGTATTATTATAATATTATTTTTTAACCCTTATTTACCAGATTTACCCTTAACCATGGCAAATAAAATATTTACCACAGTAATTATTCAAAATGTCTAAAAATAAAAGTTACCTATATACACAATTTGGACATCATGATTCCAAATATGGAATCCATTTTTCTAAATTCAAAACACAGAAGTGGCAGAAATTAATTTAAAATTAATTCCCGCTGTCAAAACAAAAAGCGTGTTTTTAAGAGATAATAACTATCAAAAGATTGACACTTGTTTATTTCGGTTTAATTGTAAAATTATGTCCAATAACCAACATTATATTAAATGGTAAAAATATATTCTAAATATACTTTAAAACCACTCAAATTCATAATTTATCACTATTAATTATTTTGATTAAAAAAGTTGTTTTTAATTAAAATTTAGTAATTTTCACTATTCATCAAAATATGAAAGTTATCCGAAAAGTACCAAAATTTCACCTTAGGCTAAATTAGATATTCCGAATCCAAAAATGAAGTCCATTTTGAAATATAAAATATATATAATTTCAAAAATTAGGTATTATTATTCATAACGGCTAGTTTGATTGGTTGTGGTGTGTGTTAAAACTCAAGGTTGCGTACAACACATGCTACTGTATTATTCAAAGAAAGCGTACCGTGGAAGCTTGGGATGTTTCATTTTAAATTTTTGATGTCCCCATTTAGTCAAAAAGTTTAAAATATTGTATTTAAAAAGGGTTCACTATTAAAAGTTGATAAAAGTGTAATACTGAAAATGAATTTGTTCTTGCATTATGTCTAAGATACTCATAATATGGAAAAATTATAAGGATTATATAAAGTTTAAAATTTAGTTAATACTATTCATAACCTCTTTTGAATGCCTTTTTGGTATGTCATGGTGCAATTGAACTCGGTGTTGCGTGTAGTGTAAGTTATTGAATTATTTTGAAGAAATAACACATTATGAATTTTTGGGGTGTTAAAACTTCTTTGGCAATTGATATGAGCTCCATATAAAGAAAGACAATCCATGCCAAGAATCACATCAAATTCCACTATAGGAAGGATCACAAGATTTTCAGGAAGCACTTTCCCACAAACATCAATCGGGGAAGAATTATAAACTTTTGATGTGACTGTTGTGCCATTAGGGGTTGTCACAGCTAACTCAATATCTAATTGTTGAGGTAATATAGTGATATCCTTAGAAAATTATTCAGAAATAAAAGAGTGGGTGGATCCAGAATCAAATAAAACATTTTCTACTTTAGAGTGGATGGTAAGTTTACCTTTCACCACATCGTTATCGTACTCCACATCGCTGATAGAAATTGCATGTGACTTTCCTTTGTCTTTAGCCTTAAGAGTTTGTTGAAGTCGACCATCATCATCAACCCTTGGATTTGGGCATTGATTGGCATAATGCCCCATCTCCTTGCACTTGAAACATTAAAGTGTAGTAGGTTCATTCTGTGTATACCTTACTTTGTTTGTATCATTGGACATCTTCTTCCCATCATTGCGGCATTAAAATGCCAGATGACCTTCCTTTCCACATTTGAAACATTTACTTGTCCCTTTAAGACAACTCCCTCCATGTTTCTTTTCACACTTTGATCATAAGGGAAAACCCATCTTATTTTCAGTGTGCTCTTTAGATTTTCCTTTGAATTCCATTTTCTTCTTCTTATCAAACCCATATGACTGATGGGTTACTCCAATCTCCATCTTGACTTTGAGAGCACATCGAATGATTTCCTCGTAGCTATTGAAGTCCCTTATGGCTAATGCCCTTCGAATACTTGGTTTTAAGCCACTAAAGAATCGATCGATCTTACTCTTAGGTTGGATAATAATACCAGAAGCATACCTTGCAAGTCTTGTAAAATTTGATTCATAGGTACCAACAGATTCATCATCCTTTTGCTTTAGTTCAAGAAACTCTTTCTCCATCTTTGTTTGGAGAATACGAGGGAAGTAATTATTGAAAAATAAGTTCTTGAACTTGTCCCATTCCATGGACTCAATTTAATCTCTTTGCCTCATATTCTTGATAAGATTCCACTATTGATCAGCATCACCTTCCAAATGATACACTGCTAAGATGACTTTATCATGTTCAGAACATTGAAGAACTGAAAATATCTTTTCAGTAGTACTAATCCATTGTTCAGCAATTAATGGATCAGTGGACCCGCTGAATGAGGGTGGACGCTGCCTCATGAAGGATTCAACAAAATGTTTCTCCTTCCTTTGCTCGTTTGGAAGTCCTGCAGAATTCATAGCTTGAGAAAGTTGTGTGAGCATGGCTACAAGAATTTTCATTCCAACTCCCATAACGTTTGGTTGCTCAGGGGGACAATCATTGCATTGCCCATCGCATTCCGCATTAACACGGTTCCTTCGGGTTCCAGCCATTGACTAAAACCAAGAAGAATAGTGTGAGAAACACTAATTATAATAGGAAAACCACATAATCAAGAATAAAATTTCACAATTAAGGTCTTATCCTAGGTTATTCATGGCCATTTCTAAAACACTAAGATTGTGTTATATGCTTAGACTTATCCTTAGGGTTCTTACTAAGGCTTTCACATCATAGTTTCCAAAGGTTGACTATACCTTTCCTCTGATACCAACTATAACGGTCTGGAATTAATTCCAGTGGACTATAATTGATACCTATCATGGCACTCCATGGGCGGATACACCCCCGGGGTGGGACACACCATCATCCCCAGTGGCAGCCATTTCCTCATGAAGCCCTTGGGCGGAGAGCCATGCTTCGTCCAACGCTCACATGTGAGAGTTCCCAAGGATCGGATACATTCCTACCTCCTTTGCCTCTGATACCAACTACAACGACCCATACTTTACATACATTGTTATTAATTCAAAATTGAAGCACACTTATTACAACATATAAAAAAACCAGGAAAGGACTGTATAGGTATAGTGTCTTTAGAAACTGGGAAACATAAACAACTGGTTCATAAAGCATCTACACTATCTCCCATTTATTTCATCATATCTATAGTCCCTTTTGGAATATCTTACTTAATAACCTTCTCCCTGACTTGGGGAAAGAAAACATACAAAAGGGTGAGCTCAAATGCTCAGTAAAGGTAAACAAAAGAAATATCAATTACATCATATTCATAAGAACATAACTTTTAGAAATCCTAACCTGCAAAAGAGATCATAATTTCATAACATGGGATAAATCATAGTAGTGAAATGTAATCCCAATAATCATAACTTAAAACATGAAACTTTGTGGCATACACACATAATCATAGAGAATCATTTCTTATTAGTCAAGACTCATGGCCAAGACTATCTTAGTGGACAAAGTCCATTTCTGAACTGAGTTCACTCCTCGTTTCAGTCCTGTTTCACTGAACCGGTTTAACCTTCCGTTCCAGCCATGTCTATCTCATGAGATATAAAATCTTTACCCAATGCACTGTAGGGAGATATAGGTTCCACCCATCTCATAATGATACCATTCTTATGTGTGCCACAAAATCATAAACCATACATCATAGCATAACCCATGTAATAAAAATGGGAATCTTAAACATCGTGACATCATAAAACAATTCATATAATATAAATTAATTCATAAAAATAATTCCATCACAACATAATCAAATCAATGTAATAATAGGGATAGAAACAGAACCCTTTATTATCTTAGATGGAAAATAATTTTGATAAAACACTTGAACTCCATTCTTGAGGAAAATATCCTTTCTACTTCAAAAATATTTTCTTTTCTTAACATGTCATACAATTTTAAACTAAAATAAGTTGAGTAAAAATAAACTTTAAAACTTGTAATGGAAGCTTCTTGTAAATAATGTTTTAAAAATCCATTCATACCGTATAAGTTAAAAAAACATTCTTCTCGTACTTTTGTCGGAAAAGTCAAAAAGTACCTCGTACGAAAAACAACAAAAGATTCCTTTCATATCTTTTACTATAAACTCACTAAAGGTTAAAAATGGATTTAAAAAATTTTAGGTGGATGGAAATAATATTACATATTGAGGAAACATGGATGTGGATGATAAAATACACCCCAGTAAATACCAAAGTATAAACAATCTCAGATAAGAATGAGATTGTGATATTTCCCTTACCTTAGGTCCGATTTGCTTCGTAAGTCTTCGAAACTCCTGTATAATGATTTAAATAATGTTATTGACTTATTCCATAATCATAATTATTTTTATGATATCATATATGGTCATATTCTTAGTTTCTTATTAGTAATATTTCATTACTACTTGTTATTCGGGTGTTTATTACTTTTTGTTCTTATGCGTGTTTTGTCGAATAAATTCTTATTTTTATTTTTAGGTTATCGATACCTTATTTCCAGAATTTTATAACATATTAATTCATTCAATTCATTTATATAATCATTATGCAATGAAGATCATGTAGAACGAGTCGCATCACATTGTGGAGACGATATTCCGTACGTACGCACGAGCGATGATATCGTTCCCATGAGCGTGGAATTGTATTGGAGTGTATATATACTATTTCATAATCAATATAACTTTAAAATAATCATATATAGTTATTATTTACACCATTATACCCATCCAAGTAAGGTGGTGGTGGAAAATAGATTACACAACGGCGTGGAGACGGTATTCCGTACGTACGCACGCGCGGTGATTTCGTTTTCCGTAGGATGGATATATGGAGAAATAGGGTGGTTTCATACTTATAATAACATATAAGTATATGAGTGATACTGATGTTATTACTTCATAATGAAACAACTAAAGAAGAAGAAGTGGAAAAAGAAATAAAGATGAAAGAATCGGTAATGGACATTACCTCTTCTTTGAAGCGCTTCTTTAAGACCTCCTTTTAGGGCACTAAAATTGGTATTTGAAGAATACAAGGACCTCTAGGATGTCTCTAGGGAAGTGGAGAGAAGAAATTGGCAGGGTTTGGCCGAGCCTGAAGGCTCAAAGTGGTGTGAGGAAGAGGGGGTGGAGGTGCCCTTTTATAATGGAGGAGAGGGGCTCCTTTGGAAAAACTAAAAATATTATTTTATTATAAAGCCAAATTCGGTTTTAAATAGCTCCAAATTGATTTATTTCGAAGATAAGGTGGGTATGGGTCGAAAAAATCTCATACAATATAATTTAGACAAGTTTAGATTCCTATTTTAACCTTATCATTTAGATTTAACATTAAGTTAAATAATTTTACTTTTACCGTGTCTTCTTGTGTTCTTACACTATAAGGTTAATAAACTTACTATAACAAGCCAAAAGAACCCCAAGTTGTTTATTATTAATATATATAACCTTATCTAAGTCATTTGGCCGAACGTTATATTTTTAGGAATAAAATAACAATTAATAATATAATATTTGTTTTAAAAACTATTTTATGTCAATTTTGAAACTATTTGGTAATTGATTTTTATGAAAATCATAACAGAATTATTATTTTTAAAAAAGTTAATTAAATCAATACTAACATTCCATATTAACCTATAAAATTAGTGTAATTCATAAAAATCCACAAATTACATTTATTTGGGTATTTATAACATCAATTATGTCAATATTTCATTAATAAGATAATTACTGTATCATCATGGTGTTATCAATAAATTAAATTATTTAATGTCTAAAAATTACAAATAAAATACCATTATGTATGAAATATTTTTATCTTTCTAATGAATATTTATAGTCGAATTTATCTTATGTATAACCCTATATTAGAAATTATTTACTTATTAAACTTTGATTTTAACTATTTTAACCCTTCTTTAAATAAATTAATACTAAATGTCCTAATCTAATCCAAGTGGGCCTAAATGGTCATATTTTCTTCCTAAGGTTGTTTTTTGTCGAATTACACTTATCCAATAGAATTAGGACATGTGTTAGGGTAATAATAATAACACTTTTACCCTTAATTACCCTATTTACTTTTAATCGTGGTAAAAAAAAGTAAAAAGTTACTATTCAACAAAAATTATTTTCATCTCATTGAACCAAATTTTAGTCCTTGATATTAACCGTGTCTCTTGGATTTTCAAAATTCTACTACCAGAAGTGGTAAAATTATGTTTTATGAAAAATTCAGTTTTTTTAACTACCACTTAGTGGTTTCACTATTCATCAAAAATTGAATGTTTTCAGAAAAATACCAAAATTTTACCCTAGGCTAATTTCGATATTCCGAATCCAAAAATGAAGTCCATTTTGAAAAATAAAATTTATAAAATTTCAAAAATTGGTTATTACTATTCATAACAGCTAGTTTTAATAATATTTTAATAGTATATCATTGTTTAGTGAAACTCGGTATTGCGTACGACGCAAGCTATCGAGGAAGGCTGTGATTGCGTGTAAAGCAAGCCAATATAGTGTTGTGTGTAGTGAAAGATTCCTTTGATGATTTAAAAACAAAATATTTCTCATAAAAGTCTCGGGTGGTACAGGATCCAAGGAGCTCGGATCGAGCTCTCTCTCAGGTATTGTAAGCGAAGCGATGCATTGATCATCCGAGCATCAAAAGCATCATTGGATCTCCGCACTAGCACCTGGAATTCGACGATTGTCTCTCCCAGGGATTTCTTGAAGCTCGTGTGGAATATCTAGAGGAATTCAGCTTCAGATACTTTGAACATTGATCACCAATGATGGGCAGACCTCGTGCACGACTTAGGATCTATACCAGGTATTTTATGGTTTTATTTTTGTTCTTAAAACTCTTCACGCATGATCCTCAGCTTAAACTGGGATACTATTCACCAACGTAGACAAGTTCATGTCGATCGTCAGTGAATTTTTTTTAAATACCACCTTTTTGGTCTTCAACTACCTGCTTGGTTCCTTTAAGTTGTATCAGAGTGAACGCTTGAAATTTTAAGCCAATAAAAGAATTAAATTTGAAATAAATCTGAAAGAGGGTGTCCTTACAGTCCAACCACTGTAGACCGAATTTTAATCCGACATCAGATGACCATTATGCGGTCATCCAAAGTTTTATAGAAGATTTGTACCAATAGATTTATGAGTTTCTTAATCAATGAACCTTTGTTTAATCATTCCAATCCGTTAACATCAGAATAGTGTTTTCTGGTGAAGTTTAATGATTATTATTTTTATTATAATTTAATTATAATAATAATATTTTGATTATAATAATAATTTTATTATTATAATATTTATTATAATAATATTTTATCATTATAAGTTATTTTATTTTCTAGTTTAAATATAGAATTAAGAAAAATTATGATCATAATTTTTCAAAATGATTGGGTGGCCTTTTGTTTTATTGTTGTTGAAAAAAAAAGGTGTAATAATGGGGGGGCTCACAGATGAGAAACAAACCGAAAAAAGGGATTTACCTAGGGAGGCTCCTCACGGATTAATAGAGAAAAAAAACATATGGTCAACTTTTGGGGGGTCGAGCCCCCCTCCCCCTGTTTCCTCTGTTACACTATAGCAATCAACCCACACCAGGCTGGCAAGCGACCCCAACCCATTCCTCACCTGGAACCTCTCTAGTGTTAGGTCGGCCTCCTCCCTCTATGCCTCCTGCATCCAAACCCCTTGCACCTTCTCTACTCTGGCTCCCTGTTGGATCCGCCTCGAACCATCCACCCTCCAATAGCGGTGTGACCAAAACACGCCATAGGAGGCGGTGTCGGCAACCGCGCCTAGCCCCACCAACCACAAACTTTCGGTTCGATATCCACCCTCTGTCGTTCTTCTCTTGTGTCACCTCCATGGATAGCCGGCTCCTCCACTTGCCGGCGAGAGCAGCCACCCCTTCACCTACAACCATCATTCCAGGCACAACGACCCACTATCCACCCTCCAGCCTCCCTGCTCAGATCGAACCCAATATCCACCACAATGATTTTCCTCCTCCTACACCGGACCACCATGGTGACCCCTCCAGCAAGGTACTCCCTTGCTGCTCTATATACTGGCCCTGAAATGGGCATCTGCAGGTCTTCCTAGCTCAAAACGGGATTCGATGGACCTGTCTGGCCCAGAAAACTTCTATATTGGGTCAGAATAGCCTGAAATGGGTCTATTCGGGTTTGGGTCGACCCGCATAGACCCTACCCGGGGTTTATGGGGCTCGAGTAATTTTAATTTAATAAAAATTTAATTAAAATAATCAATTTAATTATAGTTTCTAATTAAATTAGTAAAATATTAATTTTTGGATTGATTATTAATGCAATGTGATTAATTTATTTTTGTAATTGATTAAATTAATTAATTAATTTAATTTTAATTCTAAAACTGAATTTATTAAATGGGACCGAATGACGTAATGATTGAATTAAAAATGATGAGAGTGAAATTTTTTAATTCAATTAAATTTCCTCGAGTTTGTTTTAATGTAGGTTTAATTTAATTTATATATTTATTTAATATATGTGAGTTTAAGGAATATATGATTGATCATGAGCCTAAGATGGTCCAATGTTTGTCTGGTGCATTTTGTTTAATTTATTTAATTATTTCATGGTTCTGTAATAATTAGTTTAATTAATTAAAATGAGATTTGTGTGTCATCTTAGAGTTGTTATATGTATAAGGGTCTGTGTTCCCATTCTCAGGGTTGTATTTTATACCCTAAGAACCCCTCTCCTATGTGTGAGTAATGTTGTATAATGAAGAGATGACAAGTGATGCAGTTCGTTCCATGTGATGGAAACAAACCATACAGAAGTTGAATGCAGTTGATAGGCAGATGCTGGAATCCAAGTTGCAAGTGGTGTGACTCAAGGTATTACCCTAGGGTCTAGGTTGGTCTATTATTCACTCAACAGATCAACCATTAGCACTGTCTCATGATCAGGTCTTCATTTTATTTTTTTTCATGTTTTATTATTTTTTATGTGTATTTAATGGAAAAACACATTGAGTAATAATAAACAAGCATGAAAGATAAAATGTACATGTGACGCGATGATTTTTTTCTATTTTATACATTGAAATTTGTGAGTGTGATCACATAGTATGTGCTAAGAAAATAGAAAATTATTTCTTTCATCACATTAAAACAATAAAATCCACACAAAAATATTAAGTCCAAACCACCTTCCATCATTCTAATTTGGACAAAATGGGTTGTTTGGGGTGTCGGTCATACCGAAGCTGAGGGTGCCTCTTACTACTGGGGAGTTTTTATGAGAGTGGTAGGTTGACTTAACTAAAATTGCAACAAAGAAATAGCCAAATCTATCTTGTTGTAATTTTAGAGGCAACTGTTGAATAAATCAAGTTACGATTTAAAAAAATATGGGACTTCACTCAATAGTTCAAGGAACTATGAGTTAAAACGGTCGGCCAGCCAAAAGCCTACCTTGGACCCTCCAAGTATTGTTGTGTCCAAATCTTGTAGACTATGAGGTGTGGTTCAGGGATCCTTTCCACTATAATACTCAAGCGATAAAGTATTTTGATTCTAGAATAGAGGGTTCCTAGAATCCGATAAAATAGTGGGAGACATTAAATGATTTAATTAATCAAAATGTCTAAACCGATAACCCAGATTAAAATTACTAATCTGCTAAAATTTATTTTTGTAGAAAAAATGCCAATTTATACAACAAGTTTAAAAACTCTGATAAATATTGGACAAAGTCAATGTCTACACTGGAATGAGTATCCAAGAATAATACAGACTCTTACACATAGTATTATGATATAGGAATCTCATGGTTCCATTATCCCCAACATCTGTAAAACTACCTCAAGGAGAAAGGGTGAAATTTCTTACAGGAGACTAATGTATGTAGCGTATGATGGTTATGTCATTATGCTTCATCAACGTCAAATGTTAGTTTTAATCACTACATCAGTACATGGATGATATAATATATAGTCTCATATCTAGGAAGAATACAAGGAGAAAGTGAAGCAATGATATGAATAGGTAATGGTTACATTGGATCTGTGTAAATTGAAAGGCGGGTTATGATATTTAGATACATCCTATTCTAATGTCATTTTCACCCCTTTACTCAAATTTCATCTTAATTTAAAAAATGAACAAGTATCAAGTAAAAAATTCATTACCAATTTAGGTAATAATCTCCAAGTAAATAAGAATATTAAAGAAAATTTCATCTTTAATTATTATGGCTAATAAATTAAAAGACAAGGTGAAAAGGCCAAAAGACAAGTAATTCCAAAGGCACATTAGAAACATCCTTCAATGAATGAGGTATTGACAAAGGTTATTTTCATTTCATATTATAAAATAAAACAATGTAAGTTTAAAATAAATAAACTAAATTAAATAATCAAGTTACCCACTTCGTATTCAAAAAATATTCATCAATTGTAATGTTTCTGTTTTACTACTTGGGTGTTAAATACAATATAATGGTGACATATGTTTATTCTAATTTGGTAACCAAGTAAGTATAGAAACCTTATGGGGAGTCAAGTGTATTCTCCAAGTGGCTGAGAAAAGGTGACACGTAGTCCAATGGTGAGAAGTACACGACTTCCTAATTTCCAAGTGAAATATTCATATAGAATTATTATTGAGTACAACCAAGACATTACTCTCATGTGTCCTTGGATGCAAGGAGACATTATTGAAAATTAAAGAATCAATGATGTCCTTGGTATTTGATACTCAACCTATAGTTCAATAATACTTGAATTTTAGAAAAAACTTGATGAATATAAAATGTAAGACTTATACCCAGTTGTGGCAAGATAATTATTTTTCAATGGACTAAAAGTGGACATTAATAATATACCAAGTATGGTATTTAGGCTCGGAATATCTAAACACCATTGGTATTATCGAGGTCTTTAGTTTGGACAAAAGAACCTTTATAAATAAACGTATGTCACAAAGATTTTGGAAATAGTTCAACAAGTGAATGTGAACGATTCCAAGGGTAAAACAGAGGTGTATATATACTTCATAATATTCCTTTAGGTTAATAAGGAATAATAAAGTGAAGTATATTCATGGTTAGAAGATATGATTTTCCTCGGTTCGGTATACCGAAGAATATCTTGACCAAGAATTCATTGATCATGATAATGTAGTGTGGAGTAATTCATAAACACATATTACCTTATACACATCATGAGATTGATGTTAATGAGGAGGATAAATGATGAATTCTTACATGTTAACATTTTTCAAAAAAATATAGCATAGAGAAATTCCTAAACATACATTTTATACAATAGAGTATCAATGTAAGTAGTATCAATGTTGAAACTTATAGAAACTTCCATTATATTTCATAACGTGATTAGCAGATAATGGAAATATCCCATAAATATATTCTAACTAAAATGAAAAATGGATATTATATGGGTAATAGTATGATAAAAATACATTATTTCATAAGATATGTGTTTGGATGCAAAGTTTTTGTTAGTACATAAACAAACTTGCATCAAGAACAGAAGCATAGTGCATCCATTGTATTATCCCAATAGTTGTTTATGATGTTACACAAATCCCTAATATAGAAAAGATATATCCAAGTTATAGACTGTATTTCTATAAAAGGGTGAGTATCTCTACTTGAGACTGTGGGAGAAAGATTGACTTGATCATAGTCAATGCTCAAGATGCACAAGTAGTTGGCATAGGAACAAGTTCCACAAGTTGATATTAAAAGGTTCCAGGGCCCACATCAGAAGCTGGTGGGCCAGGGATTATAAATTTTTCATCGACAGGAAAACATAACTTTTAATCACCAATGATCTGAGCCTCTGTAAGGTGTGAGGATCTCTTATAAATTATAAAGATCACAAATTTAAACCAAAAAACATAACCATTTCAGATCTAAAGTTGTAGTCAACTGAAACTCATCATCGGTGATCATTGATTCAAGGATCCATAGTAGTAACCCTATAGATCATCCACACATGCTTCAAAGATCCTCTAGAATGTCAATCGTCGAATTCCGGGTGTTAGAGTGGAGATTCGACGACACCTACAATGCTCTGATAATCACCACAATTCCCTTCCTTCGATGATAGTAGGCGGTACTTGGATCATCACTCAGGAGGGAGAGACTCTCTCTAGAAATCGGGAGGAGCAAGAGGCTCTCATTCATAAATTAATGAATAGTAACATGAAAGAGAGCATCACCCCTGTTTATAGTGGAGTTGCCAAATACCCAGTTGGGTTCCTCGACCGTAATTTATTTCAACATCCACTTAAAAAATAATTATGATGAACTAATCAACATAAATATTATTTATTATTTTATCACATACCTATAATATATATAAAATATATTACATGATAAAAACCAATCCATTTAACTCGACTAGCTATCCCGCTTAATATTAAACGATCCATGAATATTAAAATAATATTTATTCAATTAATATTATCTAATATATACTAAACTTGTAAATACATTAAATAAATTCAATACCAGATATTCATAACATGAATAATAATGGATTTATTTAATTCTTTGGCGATCGATACCTTGGACAACACTTGGACCCGATGGTGGGGCCCACCATGTCCAATATACCTATTCAAATTAATTGGGTGGATTCTTGAATACACAATTGTGTGTGACCCTATATGACCTTATCTTAATAGTAGTGAATAAAATTCACAGACCAAGAGTGAAGTCTAGAAACCCATCAAAGCCCCTATAGAGATAAGGATGGTCATAGAAATGACCACCATCCTACAAACACGTACTGTGTAATATAATCTCTTTGTCATTAAATATCTCATAAAGCAGGACACACACTTGTGTCATCATCCTTCTTCTTACTTTATTATTTGTTGATCTAATCGGATGGATTTTTTTTGAATGCTTTGGCCAAAGACTTATAAAGGTAGCACCATCCCGATCAACCAGGCTTGAGATATACAACTTCCAAAACCAAGAAGTGACAAATCCTTTCTTGACCATTAAACCAATGGAATACCACTAACGATGCACCCAACACAAGCTACCTCACCACAATTTCAATACTATGGTTTTTGCCTTTTATCAAAGTATGCAATCAAACAGTACACACTGGTAATGATCTCAATTCAGGAGAACAATACACATGTATGTAGACAGAAACGACCAATGACACCCAAAACATGTGGTGATTCTATTATCGGGTTTTTCTTCATGATCTCACTACTATAGATCACCAGGTGTGAACTTCATGAGAAGAAGTCTCAATGCTTATGATCCCCATCACCTGATAGTCAAACATTTACTGTGTCCAATCAGTAATATGTATCTAGACCATAGAAGATATATTTAAGATTAATTTCATAGTATCTCGAGGTTCTCATTATAGCCTGGGATATGTTATAACCTCTCGACATGACAATTAATCTATGGAAATTACCATTATATAGTGGATGCATAAATATCTACAATATAATATCAATACATCATGTATAACTCACTATACACATGATATGGTAATCAAAGGTACTGCATAGTTGGGTATAGGGCTCCCACTATTTCAACACTCCCACTTACACTAGAGAAAACTTGATAACCATGCTTGTTAGTTACTCACTTGATGAAGATCATGTTTTTGCAGAGTAATGGCTTTAGCTGCTGGGTATGCCACATTTCCGTCATGTGGCTATTCTACTATATGCGACCTCATCTCCTTGAGTATAACTTCTCAAGAGATGGTATCCCTGAGTATATCCCTTTTTGTACACTATCATAACTTGACGTATTGGATAGTAATAATCTCATAATTTACATTATGATAATACTTTACTTACTTAGTGTGATTCTAAGAACTGGAACAAATCATTGCGATTGATAGATGCTTCTTAGATGCCTTAGAAACTGTAACAAAATTGATATTTGTAGGTATGGCTAACACTGGACTTTATTAGCTTGACTCACTCGTCACATTTTCCTAACTGTGATACTAGATCAAATTGATATAAGGATTACTATTTTGGGTCCCACTATAACTAGTATACCTTCTTTTCTATATACCAGGTACAAATCATTTTTACTTGTCGAAGTACAAGATGATAGTTCTGACTGCTTAACTTACAATTCTATGGGATATAATTGATATCTAACTACTATAAAGTATATTCTAGAAATATCAATTATTGTACATAACATGGCATATGTGATTGATCCATCACTGAAGTGTATGGTACTGAACTTACAACTTTAATCTCTTCCCATGTTTCGAACATGTCAACCTGGAAAGATTATGCCATGTGAAATTGAAAATAATTCTTATCATGAATTATTCCAAATTTTATTTCTTAAAAAAATTTCAAAATATGTATGATCGACTAAGTCCAAGAAAATTTTATATCTACCTCGATAGATCTAGTTCCCTATAACTTGGGTTTATATTTTAAGTCAATCATTGGAGTATTACTTGTATCCTGATATTATCTAACTATAAGACCAATATATGTTTTTCGTATGTTTTTGAACATATTTCTCTTGAAAAATTTTGCGCTCCCACTAACCTTTGGTAGACACAAGGAAAAGATTCCTTTGAAATGAATTATCTAAGATCTTATTGCTTGCTTTAATTTAAAAATGGATTTCAGTAACTTGAAACCTTTATTGGAATTTGATGGTGTCATCATCCCTTTCTAGTTGCATCGTATAGACACCTTCCATGAAATTTGATCTTGACATCCAATGACCAATTTAATGATCTTTAGAAGTTAGTTATGACAAGTAAAATTCTAATGGATTTAGGCATACCATCTTGGTATAACAAATCAATCCTTATTGGTACCACGCATGTACCAACCATGTATCAAATCATATGAATACCCACCACAGTATTCAATTTATAAGCCCCTTTTCAATTTGAAACATGTAATCCAATAATGAATTTTAATTTATCTTGTTAATCTTAGCTAATTGTCATATAGTTGTTATAGGAATTATTATTATCAATGAATAATGTATCACCAGCTACAGTGAACTCAAAACCATCATAATGGTTTTATCCTTCCTACGTAGCATGTGTCTCTGAAACATTCTTGTTCCACGTACACCTGTGGAACTTATTCATATTCTAACCATTTGTGCATCTCGAGCATTGACTAAACCCAAGTATATCTTTCTGCCACTATCTCAAATAGAGATCTTTACCCTCTTTGTAGAAATGTCGTCTATCACTTAACTACCAATTTTTTTATCTTAGGGATTTGTGTAATATCCTAAGCAACCATTAGGATAATTACCTTAGATGCACAATGTGTTTAATTTAATTCATGTTTGTTTAAATCCTAACAAACTCTTTGAATCTTTAACACGTCCTATGACATAATGGATTTTTTTATCATATTATGACTCGTATGATATCCATTTTTCATTTTGAGTTGGAATATTGGTTATGGGGTTTCGCCATTATTTTCACAGCACATTTAGAAATTTGATGGAAGTTACTGCAGGTTGTAACATTGATACAACTTAGATCATGACTCTGATGTATAAAATGTGTGTTTAGGAATTACTCCACGCTAAATTTTTTTATCTATGTTGACATGTAAGACTTTATCATTGATCCTCTTTATTAACATCAATGTCATTATGTAAATGAGGTAATGTGTGTTTAGGAATTACTCCACACTACATTATCAAGATCGACGATTGCATAGTCAAGATATTCTTCAACATGTCGTCTCGAAGCAACTCATATCTTCTGACCATGAACTTACTTTACTTTACCATTCCATAATTACTTAAAGTAATCGTATGATTTAAATATATATACCTATAGATTATTCTTGGAATAGTTCACACTCTCTTGTTGAACTAATTTCGTAATCTTTGTGGCATACCTTCATTAATAAAGGTTTATTTGTCCAAACTAAAGAGGTTGAAAATATCGAAGGTGTTTAGCTGCATTGAGCCTAAATATCATACTGGGTATATTCATGATGTCCAATTTTATTATTTCTTGTAAAAGAATTAGCTTGCCACAACTGGGTATAAGTATTACATTTTTATATTCATCACTTATTACCTATGATTCAAGTACCACTGAACTATTTGATGAGTATGAGACACCAATAAAAACACTCATTCCTAATCTTGGAATAATGTCTCATTATGTCAATAGGGAATATGAGATGAATGTTTTTGGTTATACTCAACAACTCGTTCAACTAGAATAATTCACAAAGAAATATGAATTTATGTGTTTCTCACCACTAACTTAGGAATCACCCTTTCTCAAATACTTAGAAAAGACACCTTTCTTATTGTAATGTTTCTATACTTATTTGGTTACTATATTTCAATACATATATGTGAAAGGCATATTGTATTTAATACCCAAGAAGTATGTCAAAAATAATACATTTATTTGATGAATATACAAAAAAGAAAAAGCGGGTTCTTGCTTATTCAATCCAATGCATTTTAAACTTCCATAATTTTCTATTTCATAACATGAAATGAAAATAACCTCCTAATAAATAACCAACCTTGTCATTAAAAGGCATTTTGAATGTTCCTTTGGCGTTGCACTTTCCATTGGACTTTTCATTTTTTCTTCTAATTTATTCGCCATAAAAAAACTAAAGATGATACTTTCTTTAATATTCTTATTACTTGGAAAACCTTACCAAAAGGTAATGAATCAATTACTCCATATTGTTTGTTTGTACTCTTAAAATAATCTGGAGTAATTTTTTTTAAGAATTAGATTTCATGAAAGATCATGGTCTGACTTTCATGTTTACACAAAGCCAGTGTAATCATCAAATTCAAAACTTTATTAGCTTACTCCTCGGTAACTTCTCAGAGATGAGACTACATGTTCTTATCATCGATGTCCTAATGTAGTGATCACAGCTTACATCAGAAATTGATGATGGAATTATGAAGAAAACATCATATGCTTGATTAATGAGTCTCATGTAAGTAATTTCTAACCTTCACTTCCTGAGGTGGTTTAACAGCTAGGGACACATGCACCTTGAATTTCTGTTATAGTACTAATTTGTGCAAGCACCTATACTAAACTTGAAATTATATGATAGTTTGGACATTAAATTTATCTATTATTTATTACAGCTTTTCCTTGTGGTATTATTTTCTATTATCTGCAAATAAACTTTAGTAGATTGGTACTTTTTTATATTGATTACAGAATGTGACATTACTGATTAATTTAATCATTAAATGTATCCCACTATTTTATCGAATTCTATGAACCCTCTGTACTAGAATCAGAATACTCTATCATTTCATCATTCTAGTGGCAGGGATCCTTATACCCCCCTCATTTTCTACAAGATATGGCTACGCCACTACTCGAAGGGTTCAAGGTAGTCATTTGGCTGGCCAACCGCATTAACTCGCGGTTACTTGATCTGTTGAGTGAAGTCCCAACTTCTAAAATCATTACTTGATTTACTCAACGCTTGCCTCAAAAATGATAGAAAGTTATCTATGGATAAACCTCACTACCACTTTAGTTATGTCGACCCACCACTCTCATAAGAACTCCCGGGTAGTATGAGGAACCCTCAACTATGGAATGATCGACACCCCAAACACCCAGTTTTGTTCAAAATTGAATGTTGGATGGCGGTAAGAACTTAAAATTTATGTGGGGGTTTTGTGTTTTTCTCTTGATAAATGTAATCAATTTTTATTAATCTTTTTCATCTATGTTTTCATGCTCACAACTTAACATTAATAGAAAAACACACGTTTTTTCTTTATGAATTTAATTATTTATTATTTTATGTATTTTTCCGCTGTAATAAAATGCATAAAACAATAAAAAAATGCAAGAAGTTAAACTATTACATAACTGGTCTCGAGCATCTAAACGACATAGGGTCATCATACCAGAGTCATAGTTTGACTCCTTATGCAGCTTTCCCCTGTTATGTATGTCTGCTTCTCTTCTAGAGTATCATCTTCTCTTGTCGGGGTCCACGTCACATCTTGGAGTACCGCCTCATCTTGGTATGGTCCACGTCACATCTTTCATCGTCTTCGTCTGAAGTAAAAAATACTCACACACAGTAAAGGGGGACTGGGGTTATATATGTACAACATGTAAAATTGGGCACACAGACCCTTGTATATTTTAACCAAAAAATAGACAATGCGCAGACCATCAATTAATAAATTACAAGAATCACACACAGTTAAATAATTAAATAAATAATTGAAAACATACATAGTTCAGTGCTCAAGGATAGTATGTGGGTAAAATAATGTGATATTAAATTAAATTGCATTAAATAAAGTACGAGGGTTGTTAATTAAATTAAATGAATTAAGTAATTCAAATAATTTAATTATTTATCAGTCCACTGATTAAATTAATTTAATTCGATAATTAAATTAATTATTCAGGGTATTAAAATTATTATTTTCAATCATAATTAATATATTAATTAATTTAATTTAATTATGTAATTAAATTAATTAATTATATTAATTGAAATTAACTTGAGTCCAGAAACCCTGCTTTGGCCCGTTGTGGGTCACACTGAACCTGCGCAGACAAGTAATGGGTCGGGCAAAGACAGTGTTGGACATATCTGGGCTAGTAAGGTCCGCCCAGATTCATACTTGGTTGGGCTAACCCATCTAGTCCTATTTCAAGGCAAATCAGGCCCTGTACAACCCATCACGGGCTACCTGCACCCGAGTTTTGTCTGTAACATCCTGGGTAAATAAATAATAATACTATTTCATATGTATTAATATTTGTGAATTAAATGTTAATTTTACTTTCAATGAGATTATATGTTCGATGGATTACCCGATACACAACAACAGGTTTCTTTGAAATCTTACATTGCACACTAATAATATAATATTATTATTTTAAATGGTACTTAATGTTGAGCCATTGTATTGGAAGAAATGAATAGAACTAACTAAAATATAATTATATATGTTTGTTAAATGTTTTTAAATTTATCCAATAAAAGTTTTAGGCTTAAAATAAGAAAGGAATTCGATATTAAGCATAAATACTTTAATATTCATTAAAGGGACGATTTACCACCTTTTGATGACGAACCCTCTTTAAATATAGTTTTAGTACTTTTTATATGTTATATTTGACAAAATAAATTTCTTCTTTAGAATAAGGACATCAAAATTTACTTTGGGTAAAATTTTGGTATTTTTCTAATAAAATTCATTTCTTTGATGAATAGTGAAAAATGCTGTATTTTAATTCAAAACTTCCTTTTAATCTAATTTATTTATATGGTTAGATTATCTTTTTAAATGGTTTCAAAGTTTAATTAGATTATATATTTACCAATTAATCTAATTCTTTCCATTAGAAGAAATTTCACTTTGAAATTGGGTATAAACAAGTGTCAATCTTTTGATAGATATTGTTTCTTGAAAACCCGCTATTTGTTTTGACAATGGGAATTAATTTTAAATTAATTAATGCAACTTCTATATTTTTAATTTTGTAAAATAGAATTCATTTTTGAATTTGGAATATCAAATATATCTTAGGCTGAATGTTTGGAATTTTTCTGAAAAACATCAATGTTTGATGAATAGTGAAACCACTAAATAGTAGTTAAAAACTGACTTTTTCATTAAAATGAAATTTTACCGCTTCTGTGAATTGATTTTTAAAAATCCGACATACATGGTTGTTATTAGTAAGTAAAATTTGGTTCAATAAGAAGAAAATAATTTTTGCTGAATAGTAACTTTTGACTTTTATTTACCGTGGTTAAAGGTAAATAGGGTAATTCAAGGTAAAAAGTATATTATAATAATACAAAATTACCTTAACACTTGTCCTAACCTTATTGGTTTAGTCATGACCGACCATTGGCATCTTTAGGTCTATTTTGGGACCCCATTGAGCCACTAGAGAGTGATAATGACTCTTTAGATTAATTAATTTAAAGTAAAGACAAAAATGACACAAAAAAATATCTTTTAGTAAATTAATTTTTACATGGGGTTATATAAGTTATATTTTCGACTATAAATATTCATTAGAAAGATAAAAATATTTTCTACATCATGGTATTTTTTTTATAATTTTTAGACATTAAATAAATTAAATTATTTATGACAAAATAATGATGCAGTGTTTACCTCATTAATAAATTATTTAAATAAATAAGATTATAATGATTAAAATATTATCCAAAACATGTCCAATTTTTATTGGATGATTTTATTTAGAATATTAGTCATCTTATCTTTTACTTTAATGTGTTTTTAACCTTTTTAAACTGAATATAAGTTTATAATAAAATAATAGTTTCACACTTTCCTAAAGAGTCCCTCTTCTCCCTTATAAAAGGAGACCACTTCTGACCAATTAATCTCCATAGATCCCTCTCCTCCACCTAGAATCCTTAAATTAGGCATAAGGAACTTCAAGAAGTCCTTTTGGTTCAAACCAGAGGGAGTTAGCCAAATTAAAGGTAACAGTTTCTCTTAAATTCATTTCTTTTATTTTACTTCTCCAACCCCATGAACTCTTTTTATTCCTTTATTTTGTAACAACACCAATATATTCAATATAATATGATGCTGTTATAAGAATTATTTGATCTTCACTACACACACCTCCATCTAATGGGTGAAGAACATAAGGTTTCTGTGGATGGTAAACTAACGCCTCACGAAACAATGATTGTTCGATTATCTCCTACCGCCTCTTATGGTGGCCAATATGATGGAACTGTATTTATATATTATTTATATTATGTTTATGTTTTCTCTATGCTTCTATAATTTTTATTTAAAAACACACCTTTATGCTTTCCAATATGTATGACCACGATAATTTCATTTAAGGAAGTGTGGACTACCACCCCCTCAAGGTGATATGATTCGTTCATGACATTCATGGAACGTATAAAGGATAGAGTTAATTAAATTATGTAAAACATATATAATATTATATTATAATGGAATTATAATATACTTATGTATCATTATGTTTTAATTCCATTAAAATACAAAATAGAAATAAAAGTAGCGTTCATGCATACGTACGGCTTACCGTCTCCATGAAAGGTGCATTTCATTTCTTATCTCCAAATGTTATGTACTATTATAAATACATATATATACTGGATATATAATATATATATTATATCAAAATCATTTATATCATTCTCTAGATAATGGAATTTTGACCACATTGACAAATTTTAATTATAACAAGTTCATTTTTGACTCAAGTTCCAAACATCAATAAAATATCCAATATGAACTCAAATAATTAACTAATTATTATAGAAAGGTAATAAGTAATATAAAAGTAATAATAAAATTGAAAAGTGTTCTTAATCAATTAAAAATTAACTTAAGTTTATTATTAGGGAAGAACAAGGAACACACAAGACAATTCGGACTTGAGGAAGGGGGTTTCTTATCTCACCTTTAATTCCGTGAGATTTCCATTGTTCACCACTTATTTATTGCGTGTGGTGTGTGTAATGCCCATGATTGTATTCATTATGTAATATAGTTTAATTTATGGATATTTACATCATCATTGTATGATCCTTCTTTCATGGGTGTATGTTTCGTAAGTTACCAAATCGATAAGGGAATTTGAAATTTCAATTTCCACTCATTCGGCTTTACGCATACTTCATTGATTATTTTACTCCAAGATTATGTGTGGAATCACTATTCATTTTCTTATGTCATAATTTCCACTCCCCTTTCTCTGGATATACTTTTTATACACATAATCACGCCATTGATAAATTCTCAAGTCATCGATATGAACTTGATAAGAGTAATTTTAACTCAATCTCAATTTGTTGAGTTAAATATCCAATTCATTGGTGTTGTTTTTACAAGAATATGTGTGAATGTCCTCTGATTTACACTGAATATAGAATAATATCGAGTGTGTTTATATTTTTCATGCATAATTATGTCGTTGATTTATCCTTAACCTAAGGATACGGTCTTTATAATAGATTTCGTCTCAATTTACATTCCATTGCGACTTCTTTGTTGTTATACACCAAATCACTTTTATATGGTGTATATAATGTACTTTGACATAGTTTATCATGAATCCCATTATTCTCATGATATTATAAAGTTTTTATTACCTCAATTATTTGTATTGAATTGTCAATCTTTTGGTTAGGAACTCTAACTAAAATATCATTTTAAATGTTTTAAAGATTTATTATTCTAAATCTTTCTCATTAATGTCCATGTTTTAAAAATGGTTTTAAGGATTTATTTTTATGGACATTAAAGTTTTAAAATTAAAATTCTTTTTAAAAGTTTCAAAGTGGTTTGGGACACTTTGATTCAAAAATCTATTTT
Organism: Viscum album; assembly: GCA_963277665.1. Taxonomy (NCBI): domain Eukaryota; kingdom Viridiplantae; phylum Streptophyta; class Magnoliopsida; order Santalales; family Viscaceae; genus Viscum; species Viscum album. The sequence continues at coordinate 611,517,233 of OY728163.1, read as the reverse complement.
TAAACGGCTTCTTGACAAATAGTGTGATTTTTAAATGTTTTCAAGAAAAAGGGGGATATTTCTCTCCAATAGTCTTGATGATTATATTCATCGATGTCAATATCCTTCATTATTCTCATTTGAGGTTAATCTGTTACAATACAATCTTCCGTATTGTATTGAATGAGTTATGTTTGACTGTGGATGTGCTATTTTTATATCATTCATGGTTTGTGGATAAAGTATTGACATTCTGTATGCTAGTTTTAATATGAATGTTTATCTTATGTTTCAAATTTTTCATATAAGGAATTCATTTTACTTAGTAACTGACGAGTGGAGCCCGCTATAGCTCCTCGATGCATCGGTAGGTCTCATGAGACAAAATAGTGTCTTGACACATGGCCTTGACAAAATCTTATTTGTAGTCTTGGCACAAGGCATTGACTATGTGGTTATGATAGTCTGTCAATATGAATTCCATCATTATGAAAGTGGTTATTAATATTGCATGTGATTATTTGACTAGTATAATATCAATTTGAATAAGTAAATGGCATTATTTCATTTTAGTTTTTCCATATTATGTTGCAGTTTAAGTTTAAAAGGCTTTTGTTTTAGTTATACATTGCCTTAAATGTTTATGTTTATTTATGAAAGTTTCCGCTATATTGTTATCCTTACTGAGGATCTGAGATCACACCTTTCTATATTTTATTTTTCGTAGGATGTGTAGAATTTTTTTATGACTAACCTACAGGGATAGTCTGAGGGGATATGAGTGTGGACTATAGAGACTATGTTTTTGTAGTTTTTCACTTTATCATGTAATTTAAGACTTATGAATGTATCTAGTGTTTCTAAGGCTACTAAACTAATCGGTCTTTCGAGACTTGATATTTTGTGATCATGCCAATGTTTTGTAATAATGAACCGACTCTGGGTAACTGGGGTCGGGGCGTTATAGTTGGTATCAGAGGAAGTTTAGTACAAACCTTGGAAACTAGATTTAGATAAACTCTAATTAGAGCATAGTGCCCTAATATAGACTTTGAGGATTAATATAGAAGAACTTACTAGAATTTTGGTAATGTAGATATTTCGTGAGTTTTTTGAGCAATACATCCCTCTCTGGATACGAGCAGGTAGAGGCGGCTCTGGAAAAAATGTACCTAGGGGTAAAACCCAAAAACACCGCTTTGAGCTAGACTTGAACGGGAACTGGTGCACGACAACGGGCCTTGCTGCACTATTGGTTACGACACTCCCAGGGGATATGCTTAGGATAATTCTCATTTTCTTTACAAACCATTATGAAGGGTTTATGAGTATATACTTACTCAATGAAAACATTTTTATGATTATGGATTATATCCATAAACTGTTCAATTTACGTTTGGTATTTTACAAGTTTGGAATTATGAATTGTGATTCATAAACTGACATAGTGTATGACATTGTTTTGAAATGGCGCCCAGTAGAAGGAATGAGAACTCCAGCAATACGTATGATCCAAAGAGTAAGAAGGGTCATATATTTCATGGTATTAAGTGAACATTTAAAAGGGTAATACACTACTGGAAATTTGACTTTTCCCAAAGCTTCTATACCAACGGTTTGTAAAAACCGTTGGTATAGGTCCTTTTTCCCAACGGTTTGGTGAAACCGTTGGGAAATCCCACTTTCTGTCCACCTTTCCCAATGGTTTGGCCAAACCGTTGGGAAAATTCCACTTTGTGGCCACCTTTCCCAATGGTTTGGACAAACCGTTGGGATAGGTATACCCTTTCCCAACGGTTTTGGAAAACCATTGGGAAAAGTCCACTTTGTGGACACCTTTCCCAACGGTTTGTCCAAACCGTTGGGAAAGGGTATACCTATCCCAAAGGTTTGCCAAAACCGTTGGTAAAGGTCCCCTAGAAATCAACCTTCAACCCAAAATAAATTCCAAAATCAAGAACTATACCAACGGTTATCAAAACCGTTGGTATAGGTCCTGAGAATTTTTATTATATATTCTTACCGAGAACATTATATAAATCAAAATTTAAAATAATTATGACAATACATATATATATTTATGTAATTATGTTCACAAAAGTCATGTTTGGTTAGTGTTTAAGTTGTTCAATGATAAACTAGGGGTCCTGGGATCAAATCCCAGCGAATGTTTTTTTTTAAATACATATACCAACGGTTCCATAACCGTTGGTATAGATTTTCATATTACTTATACCAACGGTTTCCAAAACTGTTGGTATAGGCTATACAAACGGTTTTGAGGCCTATACCAATGGTTCCAAACTGTTGGTATATGTTAGTTTTCCAGTAGTGATAGTCTCCCGTGTGTTCTCATCATATGAAGAAATAGTATCATGTGTCAATAAGATAAGTAAACGATTCTCTGTGTCCTATGGCTTTGATGGGAAGCAAGTGAAGAATTATCTTTTCTTTTGTGGATATAATTATAAAGAGAAATTTGGCTTTATATGATCCTTGAATTTGAGGAAATTTCAGGTTATTAATTTTTGGGATGAAAATGTGAGGTATGAGATAACATTTGTGTTTAAATTATGTTATGGTGATTTTGAGAAATTTATTTTATTTTGGGAATGTTATAAAATATAGTTTTTAAAAAAGTACAACACGCAGACCATGTGACAACCTGTCATGTTGGACAAATCTGCAGGAATCGAACCCACAACCAAAGTGTGAGTGGGATTTATCACCTACCATTGTACTATGTGAAGTCCCTAGTTAGTTTGACTAATTATTTATAGTAAAATGATTTTACTGATCAATAATAAGTTAGTTTGGGATATTATGTTTTATCAAATGAATATCCTTAGTTTAGTAAAATGATTTGGTGATTAAGTGATAACTATTATTTTAGAAGACGTTCTCTCTGTTGGGAACACTATATGCCTAAGGAAAATAGAATACAATGGGATTTCATTTGAGGAGTAATGATGGATTTTTATCTATGTTTTTATTATTAATTTATAGTGATTTGGGTTATTTATGTAAATGATTAACCTATCATAGTGAATATGTGATTAGGTTAATTAATTTTAAGTATGTGACTTTAAGTGTATTCGATCTCATTTGAAGATTCAATTTAACATGGAAGACTACATAATCAAATTTTTCTAAGTTTTGGGTTTCAATATTAGTTTGGATTATATTGAAGGATTTTAAGGAAAATTGTTTATTGAGTGGTATTTATTGAACTTTGGGTATTGTTGGTTTAATTTTAGAAATTATGATCAGTATTTCTTTTGGGGATCATTTGACCTTGAACTAACCTTTTTTTTGGTTAAATATATAAAGACAAGAGAAATATATAGTTCATCCTTTGTGGATTATGTGATTCTATAGAAGTTGATTCTAGCGCTTTATGTGTGACCAAGCCATCCTCATACTCATCATTTGGAGAAAAGATGAGTTTGTGGAAGAAATGTAGTAAAGGATGAAAGTCTATATGAAAAGTAAGTATGTTTCCTAATGTTTTTAGTTAAGATATTAAATAAATTCATCAACTTTATGAAAGGTAACTTAAAACAAAAACTTTGTCCTTTAATTTTTTTTACTGGGGAATCAAAGACAATTTATCCAATCACAAGTTTGTGATTTTCTGGTGGTCAACTTTCTCCAAATCATATTTTCTATCACTCTCCATCAGAACTTGACACATTGTTTTCTCCTCCATATCCATGTTTTCATGGAATCCTAGTATCTTTTGTCTCGGGTATCCTTTTTACTTCTCTTACATTATTTTAAAGTGATATTTTTATTGACTCTTTTTCCGATGTGGGGCTTTCAATGAAGTTTCCGAGCCCAATTTTAAAATTGCGAGGACGCAATTCCCAAAAGGGGGAATGATGTAACATCCAGGGTAAATAAAGAATAATAATTTTTCATATTTATTAATATTTGTGAATTAAATATTAATTTTACTTTAAAGGAGATTCTATATTCTGTGGCTTACCCGATACACAACAACAGGTTTCTTTGAAATCTTACGTTGCACACTAATAATATAGTATTATTATTTTAAATGGTACTTAACGTCGAGCCATTTTATTGGAAGAAATGAATAGAACTAACTAAAATATGATTGTATATGTTTGTTAAATATTTTTACATTTATTCAATAAAAGTTATAGACTTAAAATAAAAAAATAATTTGATTTTAAGCATAAATACTCTAATATTCATTAAAGGGTCGATTTACCGCCTTTTAATGGAGAACCCTCTTTAAATATAGTTTTGGTCCTTTTTATATGTTATATTTGACGAAATAAAATTCTTCTTTTAAATCGGGACATCAAAACTTACTTTGGGTAAAATTTTGGTATTTTTCTAATAAAATTCATTTCTTTGATGAATAGTGAAAAATACTGTATTTTAATTCAAAACTCTCTTTTAATATAATTTAATCATATCATTAGATTATCTTTTTAAATGGTTTCAAATTGTAATTAGATTATATTTTTACCATTTAATCCAATTCTGGTCATTGGAAGAAATTTCACTTTAAAATTGGGCATAAACAAGTGTCAATCTTTTGATAGATATTATTTCTTAAAAACCTGCTATTTGTTTTGACAATGAGAATTAATTTTAAATTAATTAATGCAACTTATATGTTTTGAATTTTGTAAAATAGACTTCATTTTTTAATTTGTAATATCAAATATATCTCAGGCTGAATTTTTTTTATTTTTCTGAAAAACATCAAGTTTTTATGAATAGTGAAACCACTAAGTAGTAGTTAAAAAGTGACTTTTTCATTAAAATGAAATTTTACCACTTCTGTGAATATAATTTCAAAAATACATCATACATGGTTGTTATTATTAAGTAAAATGTGGTTCAATAAAATTAAAATAATTTTTGGTGAATAATAACTTTTGACTTTTATTTACCACGGTTAAAGGTAAATAGGGTAATTTAAGGTAAAAAGTATATTATAATAATACCAAATTACCTTAACACTTGTCCTAAACTTATTGGATGAGTCATGTCCGACCATGGGCATACTTGGGTCTATTTTGGGACCCCATGGAGCCACTTGAGAGTGATAATGACTCTTTAGATTAATTAATTTAAAGTAAAGACAATAATGACACAAACAAATATCTTTTAGTAAATTAATTTTTATATGGGGTTATATAAGTTATATTTTCATCTAAAAATATTCATTGGAAATATTAAAATATTTACTACATCATTGTATTTTTTTATAATTTTTAGACATCAAATAAATTAAACTATTTATGGCACAATAATGATGCAGTGTTTACCTCATTAATAAATGATTTAAATAAATAAGATTATAATGATTAAAATATTATCCAAAACATGTCCAATTCTGATTGTATGATTTTATTTAGAATATTAGTAATCTTATCTTCTATTGTAATGTGTTTTGTACCTTTTGAAACTGAAGATAAGTTTATAATAAAATAATAGTTTCACACTTTACTAAAGAGCCCCTCCTCTCCCTTATAAAAGGAGTCCACTTATAGCCAATTCTTCAAACCTCTCAAGCCTTTTGACTCATCCCACCTCTACCCAATTAAGCTCCATAAATCCCTCTCCTCCACCTAAAATCCTTAACTTAGGCATAAGTCACTTCAATAAGTCCTTTTGGTTCAAACCAAAGGGAGTTAGCCAAATTAAAGGTAACGGTTTCTCTTAAATTCATTTCTTTTATTTTACTTCTCCAACCCCTTGAACTATTTTTATTCCTTTATTTTGTAATAACACCAGTATATTCAATATAATATGATGATTTTATATGAAGGATTTGAGCTAAACTGACACACACCACCATCTAATGCCGCACGAAACGATGGATGGAAACTAACGCCTCATGAAACGATGATTGTTCGATTATCTCCTACCGCATCTTATGGTGGCCAATATGTGTGACCACGATAATTTCATTTGAGGAAGTGTGGACTAGCTCCCTCTCAAGGTGATATGATTTGTTCATGACATTCATGGAACTTATAAAGTATAGAGTTATTTAAATTATGTAAAAAATATATCATTTTATATTATAATGGAATTATAATATACCTATGTATCATTGTGTTTTAATTCCATTAAAATACAAAATAGAAATGAAAGTAGCGTTCATGCGTACGTACGGCTTACCGTCTCCCTGAAAGGTGCATTTCATTTCTTATCTCCAAATGTTATGTACTGTTATAAATACATATATATACTGGATATATAATATATATATATATGATATCTAAATCATTTATATCATTATGAAGATAATGTAATTTTGACCACATGGACAAATTGTAATTATAACATGTTCATTTTTGACTCAAGTTCTGAACATCAATAAAATATCCAATATGAACTCAAATAATTAAATAATTATTATAGAAAGGTGATAAGTAATATAAAAGGAATAATACAATTTAAAATTGTTCTTAATCAATTAGAAGTTAACTTAAGTGTATTATTCAGGAAGAACAAGGAACACACAAGACAATTCAGACTTGAGGTAGGGGGTTTCTTATCTCACTTTTAATTCTGTGAGATTTCAATTGTTCACCACTTATTTATTGCATGTGGTGTGTGTACTGCCCATGATTGTATTACATATGTAATATAGTTTAATTTATGGATATTTAAATCATCATTGTATGATCCTTCTTTCATGGGTGTATGTTTCGTAAGTTACCAAATCGATAAGAGAATTTGAAATTTTAATTTCCACTCATTCGGCTTTACGCATACTTCATTGATTATTTTACTCCAAAATTATTTGTGGAATCACTATTCATTTTCTTATGTCATAATTTCCACTCCCCTTTCTGTGGATATACTTTTTATACACATAATCATGCCATTGATAAATTATCAAGTCATCGATATGAACTTGATAAGAGTAATTTTAACTCAATCTCCATTTGTTGAGTTAAATATCCAATTCATTGGTGTTGTTTTTACAAGAATATGTGTGAATGTCCTATGATTGATTTACACTGAATATACAATAATATCGAGCGTATTTAAATTTTTCACACATAATTATGTCTTTGAATTATCCTTAACCTAAGGATACGGTCTTTATAAGATATTTCGTCTCAATTTACATTCCATTGTGACTTCTTTGTTGTTATACACCAAATCACTTTTATATGGTGTATATAATTTACTTTGACATAGTTTATCATGAATCCCTTTATTCTCATGATATTATAAAGTTTTTATTACCTCAATTATTTGTATTGAATTGTCAATCTTTTGGTTAGGAACTCTAACTAAAATATCATTTTAAATGTTTTAAAGATTTATTATTCTAAATCTTTCTCATTAATGTCCATGTTTTAAAAATGGTTTTAAGGATTTATTTTTATGGACATTAAAGTTTTAAAATTAAAATTCTTTTTAAAAGTTTCGAAGTGGTATGGGACACTTTGATTCAAAAATATACTTTTAAACGGTTTCTTGACAAATAGTGTGATTTTTAAATGTTTTCAAGAAAAAGGGGGATATTTCTCTCCAATAGTCTTGATGATTATTTTCATCCGTGTAAATATGCTTCATTATTCTCATTTGAGGTTAATCTGTTACAATACAATCTTTCGTATTGTATTGAATGAGTTATGTTTGACTGTGGATGTGCTATTTTTATACCATTCATTGTTTGTGGATAAAGTATTGACATTTTGTAAGCTAGTTTTAATATGAATGTTTATCTTATGTTTCAAATTTTTCATATGAGGAATGCATTGGACTTAGTAATTGATGGGTGGAGCCCGCTATAGCTCATCGATGCATCAGTAGGTCTCATGAGACAAACTAGTGTCTTAGCACGAGGCCTTGACAAAATCTTATTTGTAGTCTTGGCACAAGGCCTTGACTATGTGGTTATGATAGTCTGTCATTATGCATTCCATCATTATGATAGTGGTTATTGATATTTCATGTGATTATTCGACTAGTAGAATATCAATGTGAATAAGTAAATGGAATTATTTCATTTTATTTTTTCCATATTATGCTCCAGTTAAAGTTTAAAAGGATTTTGTTTTAGTTATACATTGCCTTAAATGTTTATGTTTATTTATGAAAGTTTCAGCTATATTGTTATCTTTACTGAGCATCTGAGCTCACCCCTTTCTATGTTTTATTTTTCGCAGGATGTGAAGAATTTTTTTATGACTAACCTGTAGGGATAGTCTGAGGGGATATGAGTGTGGACTATAGAGACTATGTTTTTGTAGTTTTTCACTTTATCATGTAATTTAAGACTTATGATTGTATCTAGTCTTTCTAAGGCTACTAAACTAATCGGTCTTTCGAGACTTGATATTTTTTGATCATGTCAATGTTATGTAATAATGCACCGACTATGGGTAACTGGGGTCGGGGCGTTACAGTTGGTATCAGAGGAAGTTTAGTACAAACCTTGGAAACTAGATTTAGATAAACTCTGATTAGAGCACATTACCCTAAGATAAACTTTGAGGATTAATATATAAGAACTTCCTAGAATTTTGGTAATGTAGATATTTTGTGAGTTTCCCGAGCAATACATCCCTTTCCAGATACGAGCAGGTATAGGCAGCTCGGGCACATATTTACCTAGGGGTAAAACCCGAAAACACCGCTTTGAGCTAGACTCAAACGGGAACTAGTGCACGACAACGGGCCTTGATGCACTATTGGTTACGACACTCCGAGGGGATATTCTTAGGATAATTCTCATTTTCTTTACAGACCATTATGAAGGGTTTATGAGTATATACTTACTCAAGGAAAAAAATTATGATTATGGATTATATCCATAAACTGTTCAATTTACGTTTGGTATTTTACAAGTTTGGAATTATGAATTGTGATTCATAAACTGACCTAGTGTATGACATTGTTTAGAAATGGCTCCCAGTAGATGTAATGATAACTCCAACAATGAGTATGATCCAAAGAGTAAGAAGGGTCATATATTTCATGGTATTAAGCTAATATTTAAAAAGAAAATAGTCTCCCGTGTATTCTCATCATATGAATAAATATTACCATGTGTTAATAAGATAAGTAAACAATTCTCTATGTCCTATGGCTTTAAAGGGAAGAAAGGGAAGAATTATATTTTCTTTTTTTGGATATAATTATAAAGAGCAATTTGGCTTTATATGATCCTTGAATTTGAGGAAATTGCTGGTTATTAATTTTTGGGATGAAAATGTGTGGTATGAGATAACATTTGTGGTTAAATTATGTTATGGTTATTTTGAGAAATTTATTTTATTTTGGGAATGTTATAAAATAGAGTTTTTTAAAAAGTACAACACGCAGACCGTGTGACAACCCATCATGTCGGACAAAGCTGCAGGAATCGAACCCACAACCAAAGTGTGACCTGGATTTATCACCTACCACTGTACTACGTGAAGTCCCTAGTTAGTTTGAATAATTATTTATAGTTAAATAATTTTACTGATCAATAATAAGTTAATTTGGGATCTTATGTTTTATCAAATGAATATCCTTAGTGTAGTAAAATTATTTGGTGATTAAGTGATAACTACTATTTTAGAAGACGTTCGCTCTGTTGGGAACACTATATGCCTAAGGAAAATAGAATACTATGAGATTTCATTTGAGGAGTAATGGTGGATTTTTATCTATGTTTTTATTATTAATTTATAGTGATTTTGGTTATTTATGGAAATGATTAACCTATCATCGAGAATATGTGATTAGGTTAATTACTTTTAAGTATGTGACTTTAAGAGTATTCGAACTTATTTGGAGATAAAATTTAACGTGGAAGACTACGTAATCAAATTTTATTAAGTTTTGAGTTTCAATATTAGTTTGGATTATAATGAAGGATTTTAAGGACAATTGTTTATTGAGTGGTATTTATTGAACTTTGGGTATTGTTGGTTTAATTTTAGAAATTATGATTAGTATTTCTTTTGGGGATAATTTGACCTTGTACTAACCATTTTTTTTTAGTTAAATCTATAAAGACAAGAGAAATATATAGTTCATCCTTTGTGGATTACGTGATTCTATATAATTTGATTCTAGCGCTTTAAGTGTGACCAAGCCATCTTCAATACTCATCATTTGGAGAGAGGATGAGTTTGTGGAAGAAATGTAGTAAAGGATGAAAGTCTATATGAAAAGTAAGTATGTTTCCTAATGTTTTTAGTTAAGATCTTAAATAAATTCACCAACTTTATGAAAGGTAACTTAAAACAAAAACTTTGTCCGTTAATTTTTTCTACTGGGGAATCAAATACCATTTATCCCATCACAATTTTGTGATTTTCTGGTGGTCAACTTTCTCCAAATCATATTTTCTATCTCTCTCCATCAGAACTTGACACATTGTTTTCCCCTCCATATCCATGTTTTCATGGAATCTTAGTATATGTTGTCTCGTGTAACCTTTTTACTTATCTTAATTTATTTTAAAGTGACATTTTTATTGACTCTTTTTCTGATGTGGGGCTTTCAATGAAGTTTTCGAGCCCAATTTTAAAATTGTGAGGACGCAATTCCCAAAAGGAGGGAATGATGTAACATCCTGGGTAAAGAAAGAATAATACTTTTTCATATTTATTAATATTTGTGAATTAAATATTAATTTTACTTTAAAGGGGATTCTATGTTCTATGGATTACCCGATACACAACAATAGGTTTCTTTGAAATCTTATGTTGCACACTAATAATATAATATTATCATTTTAAATAGTACTTAACATTGAGCCATTGTATTGGAGTAAATGAATAGAACTAACTAAAATATGATTATATATGTTTGTTAAATGTTTTTACATTTATCCAATAAAATTTAGAGGCTTAAAATAAGAAAGGAATTCGATTTTAAGCATAAATACTCTAATATTCATTAAAGGGCCGATTTACCGCCCTTTGATGGCGAACCCTATTTAAATATAGTTTTGGTCCTTTTTATATGTTATATTTGACAAAATAAAATTCTTCTTTTGAATCGTGACATGAAAACTTACTTTGGGTATAATTTTGGTATTTTTCTGATAAAATTCATTTCTTTGATCAATAGTGAAAAATACTTTATTTTAATTCAAAACCCTGTTTTAATATAATTTATTTATATGGTTATATTATCTTTTTAAATAGTTTCAAAGTGTAATTAGATTATATTTTTACCATTTAATCCAATTCTGGACATTGGAAGAGATTTCACTTTAAAATTGGGCATAAACAAGTGTCAATCTTTTGATAGATATTGTTTCTTAAAAACCTGCTATTTGTTTTGACAATGGGAATTAATTCAAATTCTATGTTTTGAATTTTGTAAAATAGACGTCATTTTTTAATTTGGAATATCAAATATATCTTCGGCTGAATTGTTTGTATTTTTCTGAAAAACATCAATTTCTGATGAATAGTGAAACCACTAAGTAGTAGTTAAAAACAGACTTTTTCATTAAAATGAAATTTTACCACTTCTGTGAATTGAATTTCAAAAGTCCGACATACATGGTTATTATTAGTAAGTAAAATTTGGTTCAATAAAATGAAAATATTTTTTGGTGAATAATAACTTTTGACTTTTATTTACCGCGATTAAAGGTAAATAGGGTAATTTAAGGTAAAAAGTATATTATTATAATACAAAATTATCTTAACACTTGTCCTAACCATATTGGTTGAGTCATGGCCGACCCTGGGCATCCTTGGGTCGATTTTGGGACCCCATGGAGCCACTTGAGAGTGATAATGACTCTTTATATTAATTAATTTAAAGTAAAGACAATAATGACACAAACAAATAACTTTTAGTAAATTAATTTTGACATGGGGTTATATAAGTTATATTTTTATCTAAAAATATTTATTGTAAATATTAAAATATTTCCTACATCATTGTATTTTTTTTATAATTTTTAGACATAAAATAAATTAAACTATTTATGACACAATAATGATGCAGTGTTTACCTCATTAATAAATGATTTAAATAAATAAGATTATAATGATTAAAATTTTATCCAAAACAAGTCCAATTCCAATTGTATGATTTTATTTAGAATATTAGTCATCTTATCATCGACTGTAATATGTTTTGGACCTTTTTAAACCAAATATAAGTTTATAATAAAATAGTAGTTTCACACTTTCCTAAAGAGTCCCTCCTCTCCCTTATAAAAGGAGACCACTTCTAACCAATTCTTCACACATCTCAAGCCTTTTGGCTCGTCCCACCTCTACCCAATTAAGCTCCCTAAATCCCTCTCCTCCACCTAGAAGCCTTAACTTAGGCATAAGGCACTTCAATAAGTCCTTTTGGTTCAAACCAAAGGGAGTTAGCCAAATTAAAGGTAATGATTTCTCTTAAATTCATTTCTTTTATTTTACTTCTCCAACCCCATGAACTATTTTTATTACTTTATTTTGTAACAAAATCAGTATATTAAATATACTAGGATGTTTTAATATTAATTATTTGAGCTACACTTACACATACCTCCATCTAATGGGTGAAGAACATAATGTTTCGATGGATGGAAAACTAACGCCTCACGAAATGATGATTGTTCGATTATCTCCTACCGCCTCTTATGGTGGTCAATATGATGGCACTGTATTTATATATTATGTATATTATGTTTATGTTTTCTCTATTCTTCTGTAATTTTTATTTAAAAACACACCTTTATGCTTTCCAATATGTGTGACCACGATAATTTCATTTGAGGAAGTGTGGACTACCGCCCCCTCAAGGTGATATGATTTGTTCATGACATTCATGGAATGTATAAAGAATAGAGTTAATTAAATTATTTAAAAAATATATCATATGATATTATACTGGAATTATAATATACATATGTATCATTATGTTTTAATTCCATTAATATACAAAATAGAAATGAAAGTAGTGTTCATGCTTACGTACGGCTTACCATTTCCATGAAAGGTGCATTTCATTTCTTATATCCAAATGTTATGTACTGTTATAAATACATATATATACTGGATATATAATATATATATTATATATAAATCATTTATATCATTATGAAGATAATGGACTTTTGACCACATGGACAAATTGTAATTATAACAAGTTCATTTTTTACTCAAGTTCCAAACATCAATAAAATATCCATTGTAAACTCAAATAATTAAATAATTATTATAGAATGGTAATAAGTAATGTAAAAGGAATAATAAAATTTAAAAGTGTTCTAAATCAAGTAGAAATTAACTTAAGTTTATTATTTCAGAAGAACAAGGAACACACAAGACAATTCAGACTTGAGGTAAGGGGTTCCTTATCTCACTTTTAATTCCATGAGATTTCCATTGTTCAACACTTATTTATTGAATGTGGTGTGTGTACTGCCCATGATTGTATTCACTATGTAATATACTTTAATTTATTTATATTTACATTATCATTGTATGATCCTTCTTTCACGGGTGTATGTTTCGTAAGTTACCAAATTGATAAGAGAATTTGAAATTTTAATTTCCACTCATTCGGCTTTACGCATACTTCATTGATTATTTTACTCCAAGATTATGTGTGGAATCACTATTAATTTTCTTATGTCATAATTTCCACTCCCCTTTCTGTGGATATACTTTTGATACACATAATCACACCATTGATAAATTCTCAAGTCATCGATATGAACTTGATAAGAGTAATTTTAACTCAATCTCCATTTGTTGAGTTAAATATCCAATTCATTGGTGTTGTTTTTACAAGAATATGTGTGAATGTACTTTGATTTATTTACACTGAATATACAATAATATTGAGTGTATTTATATTTTTGACACATAATTATGTCGTTGATTTATCCTTAACCTAAGGATACGGTCTTTATAAGATATTTCATCTCAATTTACATTCCATTGAGACTTCTTTATTGTTATACACCAAATCACTTTTATATGGTGTATATAATGTACTTTGATATATTATATCATGAATCCCTTTATTATCATGATATTATAAAGTTTTGATTACCTCAATTATTTGTATTGAAGTGTCTCTCTTTTGGTTAGGAACTCTAACTAAAATATCATTTTAAATGTTTTAAAGATTTATTATTCTAAATATTTCTCATTAATATCCATATTTTAAAAATGGTTTTAATGATTTATTTTTATGGACATTAAAGTTTTAAAATTAAAATTCATTTTAAAAGTTTCAAAGTGGTATGCGACACTTTGATTCAAAAATCTATTTTTAAACGGCTTCTTGACAAATAGTGTGATTTTTAAATGTTTTCAAGAATAAGGGGGATATTTATCTCCAATAGTCTTGATGATTATTTTAATTTATGTCAATATCCTTCATTATTCTTGTTTGAGGTTAATCTATTACAATAAAATCTTCCCTATTGTATTGAATGAGTTATGTTTGACTATGGATGTGCTATTTTTATACCATTCATGGTTTGTGGATAAAGTATTGGCATTTCATATACTAATTTTAATATGAATGTTTATGTTATGTTTCAAACTTTTCATATGAGGAATTAATTAGACTTAGTAAGTGATGGGTGGAGCCTGCTATAGCTCCTCGATGCATCGGTAGGTCTCATCAAACAAACTAGTGTCTTGGCACGAGGCCTTGACAAAATCTTATTTGTAGTCTTGGCACAAGGCCTTGACTATGTGGTTATGATAGTCTGGAATTATGTATTCCATCATTATGAAATTGGTTATTGATATTGCATGTGATTATTCGACTATTAGAATATCAATGTGAATAAGTAAATGACATTATTTCATTTTATTTTTTCCATATTATGCTGCAGTTCAAGTTTAAAAGGCTTTTGTTTTAGTTATACAATGCCTTAAATGTTTATGTTTATTTATTAAAGTTTCCACTATATTGTTATCCTTACTGAGCATCTGAGATCACCCTTTTCTATGTTTTATTTTTCCCAGGATGTGAAGAAGTATTTTATGACTGACCTGCAGGGATAGTCTAAGAGGATATGAGTGTGGACTATAGAGACTATGTTGTTGTATTTTTTCACTTTATCATGTACTTTAAGACTTATGAATGTATCTAGTGTTTCCAAGGCTACTAAACTAATCGGTATTTTGAGACTTGATCTTTTGTGATCACGCCAATATTATATAATAATGCATCAACTCTGGGTAACTGGGGTCAGAGCATTACATTGTTGATTCCTGGATAGTGATGCATGGCTGGTTCATCTAGTGAGGACCCAAAGGAAGGGACCGACTGACGGCTCCGAGTCACCAGATAAGGGAGGTCAAAAGGGTGTCATCCCAGGGTAGTGGAGGTCCGAGTGGCAGCCTTGTCCCAGGTCGGCAGCGGGTGTGCTGGTGGCGCGGTCGGGCAAGGGAGGTGGTACGACGTCGGGGTGAGCCAGTAGGGTGGCGGTGCACAGAAGGAGGTCATGGGGTGGACACGGTGGCGGGTTGGCCTTGGTGTCATTGGGAAGTGTGGGGAGGAGTCAATAGGTGGGTTCATGCCCTCTCCTTTCCAAAAGTTTTTTTTACTTCCTTTGATTTTTTTTAATTAAGTCTCCTCATCCCTTTTTGTAAAGGAGAATCCTTTTTGTTTTTTTATGAAATTTCATACCCTCCTTTTTTTATTTTTCAAAGGATAACACATTAGCCTTAATATAATAATAATACAATTATTATAATAAAAAAAATAATTTATTATTATATCATTATTATAATTATTATAATAATAATAAAATTATAATGAATTATTATAATAAAAGGTATAAAAATTATAAAAAATTTCAAATAATAATTTGCACATCATTTGAACTATTTTTTATAATAAAACATTGATCGAAACATGATCAGTTCATTGGGATGATTAAAATTTAATACCCAAGATCAAATCGCAAATTTGATCCAATAAGAAACTTTAAAATGGTCATCAATCAGTCATTCAAAATCAGATCGGTGCGCGGTTTGAAGCATTGAGACTGATTTCATACCCTCTACTTAATTTTAATACAAAATAATTTTTCAAGGCTCAGAAAATCTAATTGATCCCTCTAATACCACTAAAATGTTCTAGGGCCTGCAGAGGAAGCCGATGGGATGGGGATTTTAAAATTTTCATCGACGGGATGACGAAACTTGTTGTCTTCAATGATCTGAGACCTGATAAGGTCTGAGGATCTCATGTAAATTATAAAGAGAACAAAATTAAACTGAAAAAACATACCTATTTCAGATCTGAAGCTGCAGTCGAATGAAACTCGTCATAGGTGATCATTACTTGAAGGTTTCATATCAAGAACCATATAGATCATCCACACATGCTTCAGAGATCCATTGGAACGTCAATCATCAAATTCTGGGTGCTAGTACGGAGATCTGACAACACCTTCAATGCTCCGATGATCACCAAAATCCTCTACCTTCGATGCTTGTAGGAGGTATTTAGATCTTCACTCAAGAGGGAGAGACTCTCTCACTAGAAAGCGAGAGGATATAGAGGCTCCCATTCATAAATGAATGAATAGTTACATGAAAGAAAATCTCACCTCTCTTTATAGTGAAGTTTTCAAATACCTAGTTGGGTTCCCCGACCCCCATTTATTTCAACATCCACTTAATAAATAATTATGACAAAATAATCTACGTCAATATTATTTATTATTTTATCACTTACTTGTAATATATATGTAATATATTACGTGATAAAAACCGAGTCATTTAACTCAACTCGTTATCCCGTTTAATATTAAACAAATCTTGAATATTAAAATAATATTCGTTTGATTAATATTATCTCGTATTTTCTAAACTTTTAAATACATTAAATAAATTGAATCACAAATATCCATAACTTGAATAACAATGAATTTATTTAATTCTTTAGTGATCGATACCTTGGAGAACACTCAGACCCCATGGTGGGGCCCACTATGCCCAATATACCTATTTAACTGAATAGGGCGGATTCTTGAATATGCTATTGTGTGTGGTGCTCTAGACCCATATCTCAATAGCAGTGAATAAAATTCATAGACTAAGAGTAGAGTCTAGAAACCCATCCTGACCCCTAAAGAGATAAGGATAGTCATAGCAATGACTAACATCCTACGAACACATACTGTGTAATATAATCTCTTTATATTTAAATATATCATTTTTTTCCTCAGAATCTGGGGATAACCACCTTGATGGGAGGTTCAAACATTCTGATCGGTTTCTAACGGGTTTGTTCGTAGAACCAGAAACATTCAATGATTCCACATCCATTCGGACCTACTTTCCAAAGGTAAGTGCTCATTAGTTTGTGGACTGATGAGGCTTAGGAATTTGCATTGGTCGAGAGGATGGGAGGTCAGACTCATCACACCTTTTTGAGGGGAATTATTGTCTACTATGGGACTCTCTTTATAGATTTAAGTTATGTTCGTGAATCCTTATTACATTACCAAGTATAAAATGGGCTTTCCTTCAAATATGACAATCAATGATTAAATATGTAGGAAATTTAGAGAATCTTTTGTATGTATTCGAGGTTCGTCATAGATAGAGAATCATCTGTATTTATTAGAGATTCTTCGTCAATGGTACCCTTCGACACATTTATACAGAAGTCTCTTGGTCATTATGATGACCATGCTGGTTTTAAAGCCACTCAGTGGGACACTTGAAGTTTATTGTCATTCAGAAGGACATGGATTATTTTAGAGTTGGTATCGAACCCGTAGACGGGCTACCTACGTATCCTTTGTTTAGAAAAGGAAGCAGAACCCACATAGTTCGAGTAAGGGAGTATGATATTTATGATTGATGGCTCAAAGAAGGATGTCACAATTACTTTTACACTCTAAGCTCACGTGAGTCATGCTCAGTGCGAAAAACAAGAGTTATTGGTAAAAATTAGACAATTGTGCCATGAAATATGCAATCATAAGAAATAATGTGGGGACTATTTATGTATGACTTCCCAGATAAATGAAGGTTAGGATTTACTTTAGGGAAGAAATCCAGGAAGAGGGTCCATAAAGGTATATGTGCTTCATGGAGATTTTGAATACTCTAACTTGGGGCTTAATCCTGAAAAGGAGGCCCAAATTAGGAGAAGACTTATGATTGGGTTTTACTCTTGAAAAGGAATCCCAGTTCAAAGGTAAATTAAGACTGGTTAAGAGAAATTAAGACTGAGGCTTTTTCCTTAAAAGGAGTCCAAGGTTAAGAGATTTGAAAAATTAAGGGACTTGGGGTTTACTCTTGAAGAGGATGCCCATATTTGAGACTAGGGCTTACTCCTGAAAAGGAGGCCCAGGTTAAGGGAATTAAGGTTTGGGGCTTACTTCTGTAGAGGATTCCCAAATTAGGGGACTGGGGCTTACTCCTAAGGAGGATGCCCAGATTTGGGAACTTTAAGAATTGGGGCTTACTCCTAAGAAGGATGCCCAAGTTAAGAATTATGACTGGGGATTACTCCTAAGGAGGATGCTCATATTTGAGACTGAGGCTTACTCCTAAAAAGGAAGCCCAGGTTAGGGGATCTGGGGCTTACTCCTAAGAGGATGCCCAAATTAGAGGACTTATGACTGGGGATTATTCCTGAAAAGGAGACCCAGGTTAAGGATTCTCTCATCTTAAAGGATGAGGTTGAATGAATGAAATCTCAATCTTTAGTGACATAAAGATGTGTAAACCACTAGGTTTTGAGAAATATTCCACAGAATTCCTTTGAGATAAGGAAGTCAAATCAAGAAATCATGCCATAAATGGCTTTGAAGAGTGTCTTGAAGACTGAATCTTGAATAGGAAATGTGGAATGGCTTCAGAGGGGTGAAATGGGCAAGAAGGGTATCCAAAAAGGCAGGGGCGCACAAGTCCTGGCAGGCGCTCAGGTACTGCGTGGGCGCACAAGTCCTGGTCGCGCAGGTATGCCTGCGCGACACATGTTGTACTTGCGCGATGGTTTAACCAGAAGGGTAATACTTGAGAGACTCTTCATTAAATCCTTTATAATCCCCTTGAGGTTCTTCCTGAAGAGGGGTGCGCAAGTTCTATTGAATAAGTAAGGCGGCGTGCAAGTGTAGCCCTTTTCCCTTAAGGGTTGGCCACTCAGGCGCGCAAGTGTTGATGAGTTTCAACACTTAGTCCTTCCTCCCCCTCTTTATATCTTCCGTTATAGGTAATAAATTATCTTAGAAGTGTTTAGGAAGCTTTGGGAAGAGACTAGGGCGCCGGGAGCTCAAATATGAGTTTCTGGAAAAAATACTCCCCGAATGGGGGGCCCAGAGGGTCTCTTTATAGGCAGGAGAAGACCCCGAGCAGTTATTATTTAAGGCACACAAGTCACTTGGGTGACCATGAGGCGGCGTGCAAGTATACTTGCATGACCACTAGGCGGCACGCAAGTGTAATTGCATGACCACTAGGTGGCGCGCAACTGTACTTGCGCGACCATGAGGGAACTTGCGTGACCTATGGGCAATGTTCTCCTTGTTCATCCCTTTGTCGATTTTTTTATGTTTCTTCAAAGTATGAATCACTTTGGACTAAGGTATTTCCCTTTTTCAGACGTTAGACTCTGTGACAGAAAGAAGCGTCAACAAAAGTCCCCCCTCAGAGTTGGATCTGGAGAGAAAAGAAGATTTGACTCTGAGGTGAAAAAGGAAAAAACAAGAAATATGGCAGTTTAAAGTCATGCACGTCGGACATAAAAAGGCTAATGTTTAAGGTCTAAATAGTTTTGATCTAAATGGATTATAATTGACTCAATTCCTTGAAAATTCAACTGAAGCATATTACCATACACAAGTATGAGGGAAAATATGTAAGCTATGACTTAAGAATATTTGAATCTGAGGAATGGTATGAAAAAAAGCTAAAAGGCATTAGAAGAAGTAGTTTCCAAGAATGAAGTTACCATTATTTAAAAAACCCGTTAGGGGGTTGAATTATGCAGGGCCACCTAAGGGCATTGGCTGCATAGTTAAATAAAATAGTATCTTTTGGCTAACAAGTTTGTTATGTAGACTGTTTATGCAAGGCCACCTATGGGAACGTGCTGCATAGTCAGGAAAAATAACTCTCAGAAATTTACTTTCCGAGTGCTAAAAGCCAGTGAAAGTTTATGGAGATTCAAATCTTCCAAAGTATAGAGTTTGTTGTATGGAAATAGGTACTTTAATATGGAGAAAATATTTCAAAACAAGATTATCGAAGAACTGGATGAATATCACTCCTATGAAGGTATGACCCAAATGTAGGGAAGGAGAATATAAACCATAGACTTGAATACTTTCAGATCATGAAAAAGGATATGGGACAAATATGTTAAGGATGGCTATTTTTGCGGATCCCTACATACTGTCATTTAAGACAAATAAGGAAAAAAAGAGGTATTCTTCCCAAGAATGAAGTTACCACTATCCGAAAAACCCATTAGGGGGTTCAATTATGCAGGGCCACCTAAGGGCATTGGCTGCATAGTCAAATAATAGTATCTTTTGGATAACAAGTCTGTTATGTAGACTGTTTATGCAAGGCCGCCTATGGGCACGTGCTGCATATTCAGACAAAAGAACTCTCAGAAGTTTGACCTTTTTGTGACTAGGAGTCATGAAAAGGGTTATGAGTATCTGAAAATATTTAAGGTTATGATTATGGCACATAAAGATGGGTATTGTTCAATGTATACAGAGATACATAGATCAATGCTAACCATAATCATGTTGTGGCTGGGTCCTGAATTGAAATGTTGGACTTCACTACGTATCCCATAAGGATGAGAATCAATCCATACGTAGTTCTTAAACTACAATTTAACATCGTGTGGGACAAAAGGATTAGATATCTTAGTTTAGGTTCATAGAGCTTGGACCATTGTAAGAAATACACAGTGTGTGTTTTCATGGGTACTTTTCAGCCAAGGGACTGAAAGTGGAATTTGGGGTTAGGCCCAAAGACTTGGGACTGGATTTTAGGTACACTCGAACGTTCCTACATATCCCATAAGGATGGGAATCAAGCCCACGTAGTTCTAGAAATACCCTCTGTACAAATTTGGTTCGTACATGTGAAGGGTGAAAGGGGACTTTAGTGCAATGATGGTTTAACCCAAGATAAAAGGTTTGGGTGTTGCCATGTATGCACGTAGTCTTTGAAATGAAACATGATTGAAAAAATCAATGTAAATAATGATTCCCTCTTAGGTGAGGGTATCAAAGAATATTGTAGTTTATTGTCATACTGGAAAAAAGTGTTGTATAGTTTAACGTCGTATAACAAGGACAAAAGTGAACCAATGTAAAGATATTGATTCTATGGGCGGTTTCACGAATCAACATCGTATGAGATGGAGATGAACCAATGTGAAGAGATTGGTTTTGGGATTGAACCTTGGGAGGTTTCCTACATACCCATCCTAGAAGGAAAGGATCAAAGTCCGTGTAGTTCAATTAAATAATGAATTAATGATCAAGTTGTTCTTGGGGACAACGACATAAAAAATGATGTTGGGACTTACACATGGTTAGCAGCCCAGGGAGAGTGTTATGGTTGAGGTTTTCTCTAATCTCATGTGATTCATACTCGGTGTGAGAAACAAGAGGTAACAACAACCTTAACGATGCATAGTTTAATGTCATGTAGGACATATAAAGGGACTATGCAGTTTAAAGTCTTACAGTTAGTACTATTGGTGCTGCACAGTTTAGTGTCATGTAGCAGGGAAAAAATACAGTTTAATGTCATGTAAGATGTATCACGGATTTTCTGTACAGTTTAGCGTCATTTAGTTAGGACGATGGGGAAAATAGAGTTTAACATCATGTTGGACGAAAGGGGGACTATGCAGTTTAATGTCATGCAGGGAGGACAAAAGAGTACACCATTTATCGTCATTTTGGACGCATTAGGGAATTTTTCATAGTTTAATGTCATGTTGGACAAAAAAGGGACGATACAGTTTAGCGTCATGTTGGACGAAAGTGTAAATAGTTTAAGGTCATATGCATGGACCGTGGATGGTGCAGTTTAATGTCGTGTTGGACGGTGGTGTAGTTTAAGGTCATACAGGACCTTTGATGATTATGTAGTTTAACGTCTTTCCGGACATAAGGGACTTTTATACAGTTTAGCGTCATGTAGTTAGGACGTCACAATTTAACTTCTTGTTGGACCTAAGGGACTTGAAAATAGTTTAGGGTCATATGCATGGACCGTTGATGATGCAGTTTAAGATCATACATGACCTAGTTGCAGTTTAAGGTCATACTGGACCATTTAGGGAACTTTTTCACAGTTTAACGTCGTGTGGGACGAAAGTACAAATAGTTTAAGGTCATATGTATGGACCGTTGCTATATAGTTTAACGTCATATAGCAAGGACAAAAGAGGGATTTGCAGTTTAATGTCATGCAGTGAGGACATATTAGGGAATTTTTTCCATAGTTTAACGTCGTGTGGGACGAAATTAATACAAATAGTTTATGGTCATATGTATGGAACGTTGCTGTATAGTTTAACGTCATATAGTAAGGATGAAAG
Source organism: Viscum album (assembly GCA_963277665.1). Classification (NCBI taxonomy): domain Eukaryota; kingdom Viridiplantae; phylum Streptophyta; class Magnoliopsida; order Santalales; family Viscaceae; genus Viscum; species Viscum album. The sequence continues at coordinate 611,494,727 of OY728163.1, read as the reverse complement.
AGGGACTTTGCAGTTTAATGTCATGTAGTGAGGACATATTAGGGAATTTTTTTCCACAGTTTAACATCGTGTGGGACGAAATTAATACAAATAGTTTAAGGTCATATGTATAGACCGTTGTTGTATAGTTTAACGTCATATAGCAAGGACGAAAGAGGGACTTTGCAGTTTAATGTCATGCAGTGAGGACATATTAGGGAATTTTTTTCCATAGTTTAATGTCGTGTGGGACGAAATTAATACAAATAGTTTAAGTTCATATGTATGGACCGTTTCTGTATAGTTTAACGTTATATAGCAAGGACGAAAAAGGGATTTTGCAGTTTAATGTCATGTAGTGAGGACATATTATGGAATTTTTTTCCATAGTTTAACGTCGTGTGGGACGAAATTAATACAAATAGTTTGAGGTCATATGTATGGACCGTTTCTGTATAGTTTAACGTCATATATCAAGGACAAAAGAGGTACTTTAGAGTTTAATGTCAAGTAGTGAGGACATATTAGGGAATTTTTTTCCATAGTTTAACATCGTGTGGGATGAAATTAATACAAATAGTTTAAGGTCATATGTATGGACCGTTGCTGTATAGTTTAACGTCATATAGTAAGGACTAAAGAGGTACTTTGCAGTTTATACAAAATACTTCTTCAAAAATCTGGCATTGGTTGGAGTAGTAATGAGTTCTCCATCCATTGAGATTAATGAATAAGCTCCATTGGAGTAGACCCTATGTATTGAATAAGGTCCTTCCCATTTTGTCTCAAGCTTGGGAGGTTTCTTTCCTGGTATCATTGGAGTTCTGAGAACTAATACCAATTCTCCCTGAGTGAATGAACGAAGACGAACTTTTTTGCTAAAAGCTCGTGCTATTCGATTCTGATAGACTTCCAAGTGGTGCAAAGTGCACAATCTTTTCTCATCTAACCATTCCAATTCATTCAATCACTTTTGAGATTGTTCATATGTAGATGATTGATCACAAATGGCAACTCCGAGTGAGGATAGTTGAAATTCAATGGGCAAGATGGCTTCCGTTCCATATACCAATGAATATGGTGTTGACCGAGTTGCAGTGCGGGTGGTAGTACGATAAGCCCATAAAGCATGAAAGAGTTTATCAGGCCATGACCTCTTATCTTTATCCACCATCTTTTGCAGTATATTTGAAAGATTATTGTTAAAGGCTTCTATCTGGCCGTTGGCCGCTGCATGATACCGAGATGAATGGTTGTATTTGATGTTGTATTCTTGATACAACTTATTCATCTCGGATGAACAGAAATTGGTGCCATTGTCCGTCAATATGGTATGAGGGACACGAAATCTGGTAATGATGTTAGACTTTATGAAGCTAACAATGCATTTAGAACTGACTTCCTTGAGAGTTATTGCCTCTACCCATTTGTAAAAGAAGTCAGTAGCAGTAATAATGTACTTAAACTATTTGGTCGTAGCCGAAGGGTAAGGTCCCACCACTTCCATTCCCCATGTGGAAAATGGCCATGAGTATTTAGCTATATGAAGCAACTATGGAGGTTGATGAATGAAGTTGGTATGTACTTGGCATGAATTACACTTCTTTGTGAAATCGACACAATCTCGTATCATTGAAGGCCAAAAGTATCCAAGCCTTCGAATCTGATCAGACAGTCTATGTCCAGACTGGTGGGAACCACAGACTCCTGCATGCACTTCTTTCATGACAGCCATTGTCTCTTCACCATCAATGCATCTGAAGAGAACTCCATCAAAACCATGTTTGTAGAGAATTTTCTCTAAGTGATCTGGGCTATCATAAAGAGTAAAATTAACTACATGTCGCCGGATTTGTTCTTTCTCAGCTCGATCAGGTGGAAGTGTTCCATTTTGAAGGTATTTTCTGATAGGTGACATCCATCTTGTAGTATGACCATACAGTTCAGGAATGGGACAAATTTCATTAATTTCCTCTATTATGATTCGAACATAAGGTGAAATTGCACAACGGTGGGCAATACATATGGTTGTCTCATCCCGATTCGGATCTGCCAGAGCTGTGGCTATATTAGCCAATGCATCAGCTTGAGCATTTTATGATCTTGGGACATAAGAAAATTTTGGTTCAAAAGGGAATTCCTCCATTAACTCTCTAACGTAATCATACAAAGGGATTAGTTCTTCTTTTCTGATGGCATAATCCCCATTGACTTGTTTGATTACCAGGTCTGAATCACCTTTCACCTTTAAGTGATTCACTTGTGCTTGAAGCGCTAATTCCAAGACTATGATGAGAGCTTGGTATTCTGCTTCATTATTGGTACCACCTTCCCACAATAAGAAGAAATAAGGTAACACTACCTTTTCTGGAGAAATGAGTACAATTCCTAAGCCAACTTTGTTGAATTTAGGATTTTCCATTTTCCTCCCTGTTGGACTTCTAGAAGCACCATCAAAATACATTTCCCATGCTTGAGGTCTTTCTTTAATAGAGAATACTTCCTCATCAGGGAGTTCAATATCTGAAGATGTATCTTCCACTAAAGGGTGTTCAGCCAGGAAATCAGCCAGATCTTGGCTCTTTATCACCTTTTGAGACACATGCTGAATGTCGAATTGCTGCAAAATAACTGCCCACCTTGCCAGACGTCCTGTAATCATTGGACGACTAAGGATAAATTTGAGCGGGTTATTACGAGATACCAATTCGACCTCATGATGTTGCAGGTAGTGTCTCAACTTATGAAATGAAAATATTAATGCCAGGCAGCACTTCTCAATACTTGAATACCGGGTTTCTGCTTCAAGCATGGTTCGACTGAGATAGTAGAGACTGTTTTCATTCCCAGCACCATTCTTTTGAGCAATAAAGGCACCCAATGATCTCTCCAGAGCTGTCACATAGAGGATAAGTGGTCTTCCTTCAACAGGTGGCATGAGTACCGGTGGACTCAAGAGGTATTTCTTGATAATATCGAATGATTCTTGACATTCTTTAGTCCATTGGTAAGTGACTCCCTTCTTCATCAATTTGGTGAAGGGTAAACTTTTTCCTGCTAAATTGGCGATGAAACGCCGAATATAGGCTAAGTTTCCTTGAAGTCCTCTTAATTCTTTCAAATTTTGAGGAGGTGACATACCAAGGATTGACTTGGTCTTCTCAGGATCGACTTCAATACCACGATTGTGTACAACAAAGCCGAGAAATTTTCCTGAGGTTACCCCAAAAGCACATTTTAAGGGGTTCATCTTCAAATTATGTTGTCGAAGCTTGCAGAATATGACTTCCAAATCAGCCAAGTGATTAGAACGTTGTTTGGATTTAAATACCAAATCGTCTACATAGCATTCAACAAACTTCCCTAAGAAGGGTTTGAAGATACAATGCATGGCACGCTGATAAGTTGCACCTGCATTCTTTAAGCCAAAATGCATTACCCAATAGCAAAACACACCCTGAGGGGCTCTGAAGGCTGTAGATTCCTTGTCTTCTGGGGCCATTCGGATCTGATTATATCTGGAATATCCATCCATGAAGGAAAGTGCTTCATAGCCAGCTGTTGCATCAATTAGAAGTTCTGTAATCGGAACTGGGAAATCATCCTTAGGAAAATGTCGATTAAGATCTCTGAAATTGATGAAAACTCTAATTTTTCCATTCTTTTTCTTTACAGGGACAATATTAGCCAACAGTTTGAGATATTGAACTTCTCTGACGAAGTTAGATTTGATAAGCTTATTCACTTTAGCTTCAATTTTGGAAGCATAAGTTGGGTGTGTTCTTCTCGCGGCTTGCTTAAATCCTCGATGTTCTTCTGGTAAACCCAAATGATGAATAACAACATCAGGATCAAGCCCGGGAATTTCTGTATAGTTCCAAGCAAATATATATCTATTTTTCTTTAGAAAATAAATATACATCTCTTTCTCTTTAAGAGTCATGGCCGCACTGATTAAAGTGGGGCATGGATCTTCTTTTGTACCCAGATTTATTTCTCTGAGTTCATCCACAGTGGTAGAGATACCCTCTTCAAATGCTGGAGGAGCATCTCTGAGATCTTCCTCTTCTTCTTCATCATGTGTTATTTCTTCCTTTTCTACTTGTATAGTAGATGATAAAGTATAATTCTCATGATCCGAAGAGATGTCAAAATTTCCATATCTTGAATAAGAAGCTTCCAATTCCGACTCAATTGATGATGAAGGGTCTTCTTTGGGTAATAAAGAGGAGATGATGGATTGAGAATCAACATCATTGTTCACCTCTGATGTTGCTATAACTTCTTCTGGCCTAATTGGAGAAGCATAGACTTGTTGGATTTCAGCAGATGAAATGAAGACGTCACTATTTGTGCTTTCATCACTGCTTGGTAGATTACCAATTTCTCCCATGTTGTCTAGCTCGATTTCCGTAATTGACATTATGGATATTTCCATAAGAATAGTTTGATTTGGGTCTATCTTTTCAATTTGACTGATAGGAAACACATAATCTGTACTCACATGTGTAAATGGATTTACTGGGATTTTTTCCAAACCATATAGAGCATTAACTTTGGTAATCTCCTTTGTTATGGATTTCTCCCTTTGCTTCATGTGATAGAATTCTTCCTCAATGTATTGAGACTCACATGTCTTGAACGGGGCTTTATCACCATACAATGTCCCAACTTGACCATCAAAACAATATTTGAGACATTGATGGTATGATGAAGGGATAGACGCATGTTGATGTAGCCAGGGTCTTCCAAGAAAGATGTTGAAGGCTGAGTCTTGATCAACAACCATGAAATCTGAATTGGATACAAGATCTCCAAACTGAGTTCTGAGTGTAACTTCGCCCAGTGGTTCTTGTTCATTTTTATCATATCCTTGTAACATCATGGTAGAAGGAGATAAATCAGATTCCGTGAGGCCCAATCGACGAAGTGTATGAATGGGCATGAGGTTGACTCCTGAACCATTGTCAATGAAAGCCCTTCGAACATACATGCCATTGACCTTTCCAGACAAGTACAATGATCTAATATGTCCATGAACAACATCATCTTCCTCTTCATCAGTAAAAGATATTATTTCATGGCATTCTGCAGGATTATTCTCTATGTGATAGACTTCAGCTGCAACAATTTCAGTTTCAAACTCCTGAGGACTTGAAAAAGCCTCGATGAGTGCTTCCCAAAGATCTTTTGACAGATTCAGAGCATCCAGAATTGATAACTTGGCTGGCACTTGGGCCAAGTGTTTCAATATATCATACTTTTGATCCAGATGTCTTCGTTTCCCAATAGGAATATGTGGTTTAGCAGGTACCTTGGAAGCAGATGCTTTGGAAGTTGATGCATCTTGTATTGGGATAGGAGTTGGAAATATTCCTGGTTTTGGAAGATTAGACCGATTAGATCCATTTACTTGCTGAGAGGAAGAAGATGGAACCTTCAATCGGTCTTCCAAAATAACTGTGTCAGGACTGAATTTTCTATTGGTAAAAGAACTTGCTTGTTCTTGTTGAGCTTGCTGAAGAGCTCTACCACGAGTTTCTGCTGCGTATACAGTTCTAGCAGGGGTAGAATTGGAATAGTGGCTTCTGAAAGATCCACATCTTCCCCTGTATCCTGAGCCCCTGGAACTTTCTCTTATTCCTCTATTTGATATAGTGAATTAAGGCTCATTGAAATTGAAACTGCGACTGGCATACGGATCTGTTAATTGAATCATATTAACATAGCCAAAGATTAACTCTTCATCTGATGAAGACTCTTCCTGATTAACCTATTTAGGTTGTGCCTTTTGGTGGGGTGGTGCCCATGGCTTTGAAGTAGATGGCATGAAATCTGCCAAAGTCAAATACAACTTAGGCTTTGACACATACTCATCTTCTTCTGATTCTTTTTCTTTATTTGAATTATGTCATTTCTTTGAGGAATTTCCCTCTGACGAAGAGGGTTTTTTCATAACATTCATGGTAGAACACACAATTGGTTTCTTTAATTGTGTTTGAAAAATAGCATGAGTTCGATTGATTGTCTTTCAGAACATCCAATCATCATAATTTTGTGCATTTTTTCTTTTGACTTCCTGCCATTCATCTTCCTCCTCTGGAACTGTAGCAGTGACACATGCTACTTGGGCTGAGGAGCCTTTCAATGTGACCTGTCTTGAGTCAACCATCTTTTGCAGGAGGTCTTTGAAGACAAAACACTCCTGGATGGGATTCCCCAATATTTGATGAAAAGGGAAATAATTGGGACGGTCTTCATCTCCTTTATTGTTTGGCCTCTTGAGCATTGGCAATTGAACCAAATTGTTTTCCAGAGCCGAAATAAAATAACCAGGAACTTGTTCATTTCAGAAAGAGTATATTTTTCTCTTCATATCCTCAAATTGTTTTCGTCTTTGATCTCGTTGATCGTCTGGACGAAAAGGTCTTTGTTTTTGGTGCTCGGAAGGTGGAGCCCTTCGAGAAGATGAAGGTTTTGAGGTAGAAACAGGTACAGGTGCTTGTTTAAGCATAACTGTAGCAGTTTCTGCTTTACCCATTCTCCTTCCTGGATCTGATGGAATTACACGAGATTTAGCCTTAGCTTGTATATAGGAATCTTCAATCTGCTGAGCGATTGAAGTAAGGTATCGAAACCCTCCTGTGTATTTCACAGGGATTAACGGCATGCGTAATTCATCACGCAGATTTGCCACACAAATTGGAAACAATTCTTCTTGAGGGAGTGCTAAACTCAAGGAATATGTTAATACCTTCTATCAAGAAATGAAATCAGAGACCCTTTCATTCTCCCTTTGCTTACAGTTTGTAAGATTGAAAACTGATTTCTTTGGAAAAGTTGAGCTGAACTGAAGGAGGAATTTTTGGCGAAGATCCTCCCATCTGGTAATTGACCGGGATTGCAAGATTGTATACCAAACAAAAGCTGGTCCTTGCAAGGTTCGCACGAAGCATCTGAGTTTCACTGCTTCTTGCTGCTCTGGAGTTCCCATCATAGGATCGCAACAAGACACGTAATGTGTCAAAGGTTGTTCAGGATTTCCTGATCCATTGAAAATAGGGAATACAAGGTTCCCAAAACTAGATGGAGGAGAAATTGAATCCAACCATTCAGGGTAAAATTTCTTTTCTGGTTGAACATGTGCACGTTTCCCTTCCATAATTTCTAACTGAGCTGTTAATGACTCAATATTAGTTATTAACTTTTGAGAAACATCCGGTTGAACTTGGACTTGGGTAGGTGCAATGACTGGAGTTTGGACATATGTGGCGATTTGTGTTGTAACTGATGGTAGCACTGCCAACTGTTGTTACACTTGACGCGTAGGATTAGACCCGTGAGGGTGTTCTAATAGAGGAGGATATTCTTGATCTATCTCAGTAGCTGCAAAAAATTCCTTTGGCTGACTGACTCTAGCATGCTTAAGAAGAAGACTACTCTGAAGTAGTTCTGCATTCAACCTTCTTAATTCCTTCATTTCTTCCTCCTGTTGTGAAAACCTCTACTCTAGTGAGAGCGATTGACCTTCTCCAGAGGAAGGATATGTAACCTGGTTCATTCCCTTTACTTTGTTGGATCCTTTTCGGAGAGGGGGAAGTGGGTTACTCGAAGGATTACCTAGGTTCTGAGTAATCCTTTGACTTCGTGTGCACACACCTTCTTTATTTGTGTCAGTGCGTACATATTCTTGAGCAGGAACCTCTTCATCTGAGTCCCCTGAGTGAGCCTCACCTGGTGGATCAGAAACAACGGAATTGATGACATTGATTGATGCATAACTCATTGCATCCCTTTTATCAGCATTTCTGTGATATTGTCTTCTTCCATGTCTTTGATGAGACATTGCCTATTGTTGATTCGATCCCTCGGGAACTTCTTGACGAACCGTAATTTGGAGGGAATCTCCTGATAATTTGGCTCTTCGTTCCTCTTGAGGTTTCTTCCCCAATCGAGAAAAGACCGACTTTCTCTGAGGAGGGGATTGATGATTTGAAAAAGTCCCCAGTCCAGTGGAATGGGGTTGTTCCTGCTGTTCTCTCTCAACTCCCCGAATCCTTTTTGTTTATTATGAGGGTTGGTTTAAAAGAGTCCCCAGTCTGGCGAGCTGGGGTGGTTCTTGACATGCTATGTCTGAGAATTTCTTGAAAGTCCTCCTGATCTTGCGGACCTTAGTCCAGAAATTAGCTGGATGCATTAACCTGTATCCTCTTTTATCACCCGGTTCAAAAGACCGTTGGATGATTTCTGACACTTCTGTCACTTGGTGACGTGTTTGCTCCAAACGAGAGGCCTATTCAATATTCTCGTTTGCTTGATGCAAGAGTAATTAGTAAACTTGTTCTCTGTATTCTTGATTTTGAGAGGAACTAGTTGAATCCTATTCTTGGGAAAGCTTTTGATTACAAACAAAGCCCATTGACTGTGGCTGGTCATGGGCAATAACATTGCATGAGACCATTTTCGGTGGGCTTTACTGACTGGAGTGCACCGTGAAATGTAGTTCTCCATGAACACCCCATCCTCTGACACAAATACCAGATGGGGAATCGGTAATTAACTGACGCAATCTTCTTAGTGCGTCAAGGCATGAATGTTGAAGGGCTCTCTATTGCTTTTCAGCCTTCAGATATCGAGAGACTGATAGAGACGCCAAATCAATCTGACGTTGTAACCCTTCTATTATCTTAAGATGATTTTCATATTCATCATAAGATAATACTTTCTTTTTCAACTGACAAAGAGTTTTCCATACGTTGAGATGAATATCATGAATGTCATCTTCTATCAACATTTCTAGAATATTATACTGAGAGTCAGCCAGAGGCCAAAACATGACTGGCACTTCACCTTTTGCCAGTTGTTTTCTCATGTTCAGCATTTTCTCTTTATCATTTGATGAAGATTCTTCTACCTGATTTGACCAGAGTTGGTGTTTCCTTGTTGCTTCATTATATTCAAAAGGATTGGTAGAGAAATCATTGATCAAACTAGAAGATGCATGACTTAGGGGTGGTTCGTAGAATGACCTACACCCTGGGCTATCTTCTGATTGAGGAAGTATTTCACCTGCTAGCGATGAAGCTTTAGACATGACTGGTTTCGCATTTTCAAGTGCCTTAATATAAGAGGGCTTTCTCGGCACTACATTGTCCATTGGAGAATTTTCCGGGCAATGTGCATCACTACTGTGGAGAGGGCTTTCGCAGCGAAATTCATCATCATGGGGAGGACCACCATAATGGGTTACAGAAAAAGATGAGATCTCTTGCTCCTTGGTCTTCTGACCACACAAAGGGTTCCTGTGGCTCTCATCTGAAGATAAAAATTTGAGATCGACCGAATTGTCATGAAGCAACCCTTCATGAAGAAGTGTCTATTGAAGACCTTCGGAATTAATGTTCCCACTATTGGGAACTGAGGGAGTAGAGTTTTGAATTCCAACAGATAATTGTCTGAGGGCTTCAAGAACTCCAGCATCGAGCAAGGCCTTGTTATAGATTGGAACTTGATCTCCTGAATGTGCTGGGTGGGTCTTTTTCTTAGACGCCTTCTTACTCGCCTTAGAAACTACTTGTTGATGAAATTGGCTACTCTGCGCAGGTGTATATGCCTAATCAGGAAAGATGTCTAGGTTAGGCTGACGGTCTCTACTCAAATCAGGTTTATGTTCCTGACTTGGTTGTCCGTATGCTATGGGGGAGTATGCCCCACAACCCTCTTGGACTGGAACAGATGTGTGTGTCTATTCTAGAGTGAATTGTTGATGTATCACTCCACTGGTAGGGATAGATTTATGTGTCTTTCCCTGAGATGCCGCTGAAGTTGTTATAATATTCTATCAGGCATACAGAATATGAACAGGGATTTGCTTCTGCTCTTTCACCATTGATAGAATATGCTTGGTGACTTCAGCTTCCGGAATGGGAATATACATCTATTCCGGGCTTGGAGCAGGTGTATGTGCCTGCTCATGTCCTTCTTTTCGTGTCAGTGAATCCTGACAGTACTCAAGTGTGGGGGCAGAGAGTTGAGTCTGCCTCCTATTTGTTGTCGGGGATTTCCGACTAACTTCTCTGAATGCTACCAAGCGAGATTGTTGGTAGGCTTGATTAATACTAGTAGGTGTATGTGCCTACTGATTACACTTCACCAAACGTGGTTGACGAGATCCATTATATGTAGTCAGACAAGCCTGCTGACTAGCTGATGATGTATAAACAGGTGTATGTTCCTGCCTATAGTACTCCACCGAAATTGCCTGGCGGGATTGGCGTGATGCTGCCAGACGATTCTACTGGACAGTGGAATTAAAACGGGAAGGTGTGTGTGCCTGGTCGTTGCTTGACACCAAGTTAGGTTGGTGGACTTCTCCGGAGATGGCAGAGATGAGAACCTGCTCACTGTTGACCGGATTCTGCCTCTGGCGGTTCGTCTTGCTTGCTCGGGTTCAAGGAACCTTAGCCGAACGCCAGGAGTCGGTACCCTCATCATGTTGAGGGCGCACTGCTGCACGAGTCTGGCGATGATTGTTGGTGGGAGCCCTCAGGAAGGACTCCTGTCTGTTTGAATTAAGGTCCTAAGGGACCTGCTCATTCACCTCCCTAGAATAAGGGAGCGAATGGTGATTGCGTTCCGGGGATAACAACCCGAAACGGTTGGAGATGGTAGTCAGCACCTCCTGCTTCTTGATCACTGGTCATCGTTGTCTGGACGACCGATATGAGTTTTTTACTTGGAGGGATTGTCGGGAAGCCTCCATAGTTGGGATGGTACCGTGTTGGCGGTACTCCTTAACTAGTGTGTTTGATACCCAGCGTTGAAGACGCTGAGTAGGTGATATCGTCCTAAGAGTGGACGACGATCCAGCAGGAGTAGCAGCAGTGGCATTTTCAGTAGCAGTATTCACAAGTGTGAACTTGAGAGCATCCATTCTAGAAATGTAGAAGATCTTGGGAAAAGAGTGCATGTTTGATATGATATACATAATCAAGATAAATTTATCCACTACATCTTTTGGATGAGCACATATGTCAATGATTGTTTTTGTTGTCCCTCTCATTGAGTTTTAAATAAGGGCCTAACAAATAGGTAAAACATCATTTTAACTTGGTTAAGGATTCACGTCGGGTTCACCATTTTTGTTTCCCTCGGAATCCGGGGATGACCGCCTTGATGGGAGTTTCAAACATTCGAATCGGTTTCTAACGGGTTTGTTCGTAGAACTGGAAACATCCAATGATTCCACATCCATTCGGACCGACTTTCCAAAGGTAGGTGCTCATTAGTTTGTGGACTGATGAGGCTTAGGAATTTTCATTGGTCGAGAGGATGGGAGGTCGGACTCATCACACCTTTTTGAGGGGAATTATTGTCTACCCCGAGACTCTCTTTATAGATTTAAGTTATGTTCGTGAATCTTTATTATATTACCAAGTATAAAATGAGATTTCCTTCAGATCTGACAATCAATGATTAAATATGTAGGAAATTTAGAGAATCTTTTATATGTATTCGAGGTTCTTCACCGATAGAGAATCATCTGTATTTATTAGAGATTCTTGGTCAATGGTACCCTTCGACACATTTATACAGAAGTCTCTTGGTCATTATGATGACCATGCTGGTTTTAAAGCCACTCAGTGGGGCACTTGAAGTTTATTGTCATTAAGAAGGACATGGATTATTTTAGAGTTGGGATCGAACCCGTAGACGGGCTACCTACGTATCCTTTGTTTAGAAAAGGAATCAGAACCCACATAGTTCGAGTAAGGGAGTATGATGTTTATGATTGATGGCTCAAAGAAGGATGTCACAATTACTTTTACACTCTAAGCTCATGTGAGTCATGGTCGGTGTGAGAAACAAGAGGTATTGGTAAAAATTAGACAATTGTGCCATGAAAGATGCAATCATAAGAAATAATGTGGGGCATATATATGTATGACTGCCTAGATAAATGTAGGATAGGATTTACTTTAGGTAAGAAATCCAGGAACAGGGTCCATAAAGGTATATGTGCTTCATGTAGATTTTGAATACTCTAACTTGGGGATTACTCCTGAAAAGGAGGCCCAAATTAGGAGAAGACTTAGGTTGGGTTTTACTCTTGAAAAGGAATCCCAGATCAAAGGTAAATTAGGACTAGTTAAGAGAAATTAAGACTGGGGCTTATTTCTGAAAAGGAGCCCAGGTTGAGAGATTTGAAAAATTAAGGGACTTGGTGTTTACTCTTGAAGAGGATGCCCATATTTGAGACTGGGGCTTACTCCTGAAAAGGAGGCCCGGGTTAAGGGAATTAAGGTTTGGGGCTTACTCTTGAGGAGGATGCCCAAATTAGGGGACTGGGGATTACTCCTAAGGAGGATGCCCAGATTTGGAAACTTTAAGAATTGGGGCTTACTCCTAAGGAGGATTCCCAAGTTAAGAATTATGACTGGGGCTTACTCCTAAGGAGGATGCTCATATTTGAGACTGGGGCTTACTCTTGAAAAGGAAGCCCAGGTTAGGGGATCTGGGGCTTACTCCTAAGAGGATTCCCAAATTAGAGGACTTATGACTGGGGATTATTCCTGAAAAGGAGACCCAGGTTAAGGATTCTCTCATCTTAAAGGATGTGGTTGAATGAATGAAATCTCAATCTTTAGTGACATAAAGATGTGTAAACCACTAGGTTTTGAGAGATATTCCACAGAATTCCTTTCAGATAAGGAATTAAAATCAAGAAACCATTCCATAAATGGATTTGAAGAGTGTCTTGAAGACTGAATCTTGAATAGGAAAGGTGGAATGGCTTAAGAGGGGTGAAATGGGCAATAAGGGTATCCAAAAAGGCAGGGGCGTGCAAGTCCTGGCAGGCGCGCAGGTACTACGTGGGCATGCAAGTCTTGGTCGTGCAGGTATGCCTGCGCGACACATGCTGTACTTGCGTTACGGTTTAACCAGCAGGGTAATACTTGAGCAACTCTTGATTAAAGCCTTTAGAATCCCCTTGAGGTTCTTCCAGAAGAGTGGCGCGCAACTTCTATTGAAGGAGTAAGGCGGCGCGCAAGTGTGTACCTTTTCCCTTAAGGGATGGCCACTCAGGTGCGCAAGTGTTGACGAGTTTCAACACTTAGGCCTTCCTCCCCCTCTTTAGATATTCCGTTCTAGGTAATAAATTACCTTAGAAGTGTTTTGGAAGCTTTGAGAAGAGACTAGGGCGCTGGGAGCTCAAATCTGAGTTTATGGAAAAAATCATCCCCGAATGGGGGGCCCAAGGGGTCTATTTATAGGCAGGAGAAGACCTCGGGCAGTTATTATTTAAGGCCTGCAAGTCACTTGGGCGACCATGAGGTGGCGCGCAAGTATACTTGCACGACCACTAGGCGGCGCGCAAGTGTACTTGCACGACCACTAGGCGGCGCGCAAGTGTACTTGTGCGACCATGAGGGAACTTGCGCGACCTATGGTCAATGTTCTCCTTGTTCATCCCTTTGTCGATTTTTTTATGTTTCTTCAAAGGATGAATCACTTTGGACTAAGGTATTTCCCTTTTTCAGACGTTAGACTCTATGATGGAAAGTAGCATCAACAATCATAAATAAGGATGCACACTTGTGTCATTGTACTTTTTCTTGCTTTATTATTTGTTGATCTAACCTGATGGATTTTTCTTTCGATTGCTTTGTCCAAAGACTTATAAAGGTATCACCATCCTGATCAACCAGCCCTGAGATATACGACTTCTAGAATCGAGAAGCAAAAAATCCTTTCTTAACCATTCAACCAATGTCATATCACAAATGACACACCCATCACAACCTACCTCATCATGATTTCACTTCCATGGTTTTTTCCTTGCATCAAAGTATGCAGTGAAATGGTACACACTGGTAATGATCTCAAGTCAGGAGGCCAATGCACATGTTCGTAGATAGAAACAACCAATGACACCCAAAACATGCGGTGATCCTATTAGCGGGTCTGTCCTCATGATCTCACTACCATAGATCACCAAGTGCGAAATTCATGAGAAGAAGTCTCAATTCTTATGAGCCCCCAGCACATGATAGTCAAACATCTATTGTGTTTAGTCAGTAAGATGTATCTATAACATAGAACATATATTTAATATTAATGTCATAGTATCTCAAGGTTCTAATTATAGCCTAGGATCTATTATAACCTCATGACACAACAATTAATCTACGGACATTACCATTATATAGTGGATGTAAAAATATCTACACTATAACGGTAATAATATATCATGTATAACTAATTGTACTCATGATATGGTAATCAAAGGTACTTCATAGTTGGGTTTAGGGCACCCACTATTTCAACAGATATGGAAGAAAAATGTTCCAGAGAAATAGACTTCGTAGGAAGGTTTAAAACCATCATGATGGTTTCTAAATTCACCGCGGTTGGTGATCTATTATTCAATGTGTATAATATTTCCAACAAATAGTGTATGGTAATTATATAAAATTGAAAATACCAACTAAAATTCAATAAAGGATTCCATGTATCACATTTCAAAGAGGCTTAAATAATGAATACTACGCTGGGTATTCAAGTGAGTTGATACATGGGTTGTATAAACACAGTACCAATAAGGCTCGATTGGTTTTACTAAGTCGGTATTCCTAAATAAATTAGAATTTTTCTTTTCATAGCTAATTTCTCTTATCATTTTATTTGACATCGGAAGTCATGACTATCATTCATGGAAGGTGTCTATACGACACAACCATAAAGGGACTGTCACATCACAAAATGATAATAAAGGTTGCAAGTTATTGAAATATAGATTAGGTTTGAAGTAATCAATGAGATCATAGATTATAAATTTTCAATAAATTTTTTACTTGTGACTACCAAAGGTTAGTAGGAGTTCCAAGGTTTTCTAAGAAAAATATATTCGGCAATACATGGAAAATAGATTTTTCTTCAAGTTAGCTAAGACCATGATAAAATCTTTTCTCCAGTGATTGACTTAAAATAGCAACCTAAATTCTAGGGAATAAGATATATTGAGGTGGATCTAAAGGTTGCTTGGATCTATTCAATAGAACATATATTGACATGGTATTGAAAAATACAATTTGGAATAATTCAAGAGATGAATTTTTTCTAGTGTTACATTGCATTATCTCTCTAAGTTCACATGTCTGCGACATTGGAGGGATAAACGTGATGGTTTAATCCATACATCGAAGCGGTGGATCAATCATGTATTCCATAATATGTAAAAGAAATGATATTTCCATGATATAATTTATAGTAGGAAAATATTAGTTATATCTAGGAGCACTACAAGTGAAGCATTCATAACTATCTGGTTTTACTTTGACAAGTACGAAAGATATGTACCTAGTAAGTGGAGAATAAAGGATACTAGTTTTTAGGGTATAGAAACTAGTATTCCATAGATCAATGTGATATAGTATCACAATTAGGCTAAGGTGATGAGAACAACAAAATCATATAATCCATTGGTAACCATACCTACAAAGACCGAGTACGTTGCAGCTTCCAAGGCAGTTAAGAAGTAGGTAAACGCGGCGATTTGTTCCAGTTCTTGGAATCACACCTAATAAGGAAAAGATTATCATAATTTCAATTATGATACTCTTACTAGCCAAGATGTCAAGTTATGACAGTGGAAAAAAGGTATATACTCAAGGATACCATCTCTTGAGAAATTTTAATCAAGGAGATGTGGTCGCTAAAGCAGAATAGCCAGGCGGCAGAATCTTGGCGAGCTCAGTAGAAAAAGTTGTTACTTAGCAGAAACATGATATTTATCATGTAAGTAGCTAACAATTTCATTTATCAAGTTGGCTCTAGTGAAAGTGGGAGTGTTTAAATAGTAGGTTCCCTAAACCCCACTATTCAGTTCTTTTGATTACCACATCATGTGTATAGTTAGTTATACATGATGTATTCTTACCATTATAGTGTATATATTTCCGCATCCACTATATAATGGAAATGTCCATAGATTAATTGTCGCGTAAAGAGGTTATAGTAGATCCTGGGCTATAATGAGAACCTCGAGATACTATAACAATAATCTTAAATATTTGTTCTATGGTATAGATACATCTTACTGATTGGACACAGTAGATGTATGACTATCAGTTGTTGGGGGATCATATGCACTGATACTTCTTCTCATTAAGTTTTCACTTGGTGATCTTTAGTAGTGAAATCAAGAGGATAGACCCGCCAATAGGAAAACCACATGTTTCGGTTGTCATTGGATGTTCCTATCTATGATCATGTGTAATGTTCTCCTGACTATATATCATGGTCAGTGTATGTCATTTGATCGCGTACATTGATGCAAGACAAAAACCATGATGTTGAAATCTTGGTGAGGTAGTTTGTGTTGGGTGCATCATTGGTGACATGACATTGGTTGAATGATCAATAAAGGATTTTCACTTCTAGGTTATGGAAGTAATATATCTCAGGCCGGTAGTACCTTCATAAGACCATGGCCATAAAATTCGAGGGTAAATCCATCCAGTTGGATCAACAAATAATAAAGCAAGAAAAGGATGATGACACAGGTGTGCATCCTGCTTTATGAGAGATTAATGATAAAGAGATTATATTACACAGTAAGTGTTTGTAGGTTGGTTGTCACTGTTGTGAAAATCCTTATCTCTTTAGGATCCATGATGGGTTGTTATATCCCACTCTTGATCTGTGAGTAATATTCACTACTATCGAGATAATGGCCAATAGGTTCACACACAATAGCTTATTCCAGAATCTTCCATATTCAATTGAATAGGTTTGTTGGATATAGTGGGACCCACCACTGGGGTCCTGGATTTGTCCAAGGAGATACAATCTCCAATGCAATAAATAAATTCATATTATTCTGGTTAATAATAATGAGCATTGAATTTATTTATTAAATGTATTTACAAGTTTTATGTAAATACATGAAAAATATTATTTAAACAAATATTAAACTATTCAAGGTTTAATTAACATTTATGGGAATTAAGATTCAAGTGATGGACTCATTTATTATCATGTAATATTTTAATATATTACAGGAGAGTAATAATAATATTTATGGCTCAGATTAGTAGTCATAACATGTCATTAATAGTGCATTAAGTATTCGGGGGATGGAGAGGCAATATTGTGTAATTAAATTACATGATGTAAATTGAGGAGGAGGGGCATTCACCAAGGACTATTCATGGTATTTCTATCTCCTCTCCTATCTCCCATGATCTAGAGAGATAATCTCTGGATCCAAGGAGCTCAGATCGAGCTATCTCTCAAGTATCGCAAGAGAAGCAACACAGTGATCATTGTAGCATCGAAGGCGTCATCAGATCTTCATGCTACCACCCGAAATTCGATGATTGGTTCTCTTGAATATTTCTTGAAACATGTGTGGATGATCCAGAGGAATTCAGTTTCAGATTCTTTGAGCAGCGATCACCAACAATGAGTAGACGTCATCCACAACTTTAGATATAAACTAGGTATTTTATGGTTTTATTTTTATGCTTAAAACTCGTCATGTGTGATCTTCATCTTAAAATGGGATACTATTCACTGACGTCGACAAGTTCATGTCGAACATCGGTGATTTTTTTTTTAAAATCCCACCTTTTTTGGGCTTCCGCTGCCTGTCTGGTTCCTTCAACCAACCACGTGGAGGCATAACTCCCCAGTGGCCTAGTCTGCAGTAATGGTGGGCACGGGACATGGCCAGACTATGACCCGGTTGTTGTGTAGGTATGTAAAAAATATGCCTTTTGTTGGAACTGTGACACTCTTGAAAGAGACCAAGATACTCCCTAGCACCAACACTTAGGTTATTGGGCTCTTAATTGGACCACTCAACTTGGCCGAGTATCGTAGATATCTCCCCTAGCCATCTGCGGGTTTATTACACCTCCCAATAGAATCAAACTCGGGACTGACTGGCATTTAACCAACCTAGGATCACTTCTCAAAAGATCCAAAGAAGAATATCACTAGACCTTCCACATGTGCTTAAAAAATCTGTTGTAGTGCCGATCGTCGAATTCCGGGTGCTAACACAGAGACCCGACGATGCCTCGACATCTCAAAGATCATCGCATTGACATAACTTTGATGCATGGAGATGAACTTGATATGATCTCCTAGATTGAGAGATTCTCTATCTAGAAAGAGGGAGAGGAGAGAGAAGCTATGGAAATCCTACAATGAATAGTCATTGTGCGAGATCCTATCTCACCTATTTATAGTGGATGCTCAAATATCTAGAAAGGGTTTCCCATCCCCTGTATATTTAACGTCCACTAAATAAATAATTATGATGAATTAATATACGTCATAAATATTATTTATATTTTATCACATTCCGGTAATGTATGTTAAATATATTATGGTTTAAATCCGAGTTAATAAGTCAACTCAAAATTCCAGCTAATATTAAACGAACCTAGAATATTAAAATAATATTCGTTCGATTAATATTATTCCTTATATTTACTTAACTAGTAAATACTTTTAATAAATAAATTCAATCCAATTATTCTTTACCTAAAAAATAATGAAAGTATTTAATCTTCGGTGGTCGATGACTTGGACAACACCTGAACCCCATAGTGGGTCCCACCATGTCAAATATACATATTCACCATAATAGGGAAGATTCTTGAATACGCTATTGTGTGTGGACCACTAGACCCTTGTCTCGATAGTGGTGAATAATATTCACAAACCAAGAGTGAATTGTAGCAACTCATAAAGGCCCTTAAAGATATAAGGATAATCATAGAAATGATAACCAACCTACAAATATGCACTGTATAATATAATCTCTTTGTATTTACATAATCATGATGCGCACTTGTGTCATCTTCCTTCCTTGATTTATTATTTATTGATCTAATTAGACAGATTTACCCTTGACTGCCTTGGACAAGGACTTATGAAGGTACTATCATCCTAATCAACAAGGCCCGAGATATATTATTTCCTCAACCCGAAAATGAAAAATCTTTTCTTGACCATTCAACCAACATCATGCCATGAATGATGCACCCAAGACAAGCTACCTCACCATGATTTCATTATCATGGTTTTTGCCTTTCATCGAAGTACACGATCAAATGGAACACATTGATAATGATCTCAAGTAAAGAGTCCAATACACATGTTTGTAGATAGTAAAATCCAATGACACATGAAACACGTGGTGTTCCTATTGGTGGGTCTTTCCTTATGATCTCAACAACAATAGATCACCAAGTGAAAACTTCACGATAAGAAATCCCAATGTTTATGAGCTGCTAACACTTGATAGTTAGATATCAATTGTGTCCATACCATATGATGTAACTAAACCATATGAACTTTATTTAAGATTAATGTCATAGTATCTTGAGGTTCTCATTATAGTCTAATATCTGCTATAACTATTTGATACGATAATTAATCTATGGACATTACTATCAAATAATGGATGTAGAAATATCTACACTATAATGGTAAGTGTACATCATGTATATATAACTATATATATGATATATTAATAAAAATTTTGTTCAATTTGGGTCTATGAAACCCACTATTTAATAAATATATATCTTTCGGCACTTGTCTCCAACCTTTGGCCTATGGAGGCATGCTTGGGGCAGTCATGGTTTGAGCCTCGTTGGGTCGAATCGTGAGAACCACCTCACTAAGAGATTTCATTCATTTACACTTTACATGGAAGGTAATATGGATGGGTTTAATGAAAATATGTGATATATATAATATAAAAATTATTACCAAAGGATAATACATTATTTACCATTCTTTATTTCAATCCAACTAAAAAATGAAAACAACATTCATGTGTACGTACGACCTATTATCTCCATGAACAATGTATTTCATTTTCTATCACTAACTTTAATGAATTACTATAAATACAGATATACTAAATATATATTATATTTATATTATGGTTAACATTTTGGAAATTATGGAACCATTATCAAATTAATAGAAACAAAAAATTCAAAACATATACGAAAAATAAAGCATTTATTACCCGAAACGTGATTTTAACAAGGAATTGTTAATAAACGGGAAATAAAAGGTCATAATTAAATCATATTCAATATGATATATATAATTATGGATCTGTAATAAATGTGTAATAAACTTATATTTATTATATAGAAGGATCAAATGTGTACAATTGAAGTTGAGACTTAAGGTAAGGGGTTTCTATCTAAAATTTATTTTTCAATGAGACACATGTTATATTCACCATGTATTTCTTTTATGTGGTGTATATACTATCCATGAATGTATTTTATGTTGATTATCCTTAAATATTATGGTATTTACATATCTATTTGAGGATCTCTCTTTCATGGGGTTTATGGTTCAAAAGTTACCTAAGCAGTAAGGTATTTTTTGTCTCAAATTTCTTTTATTTGGATATAAGTTATGTCATACACCTATATTCTTATATGAGTTGTATATACTACTTATTTTACATGTTATATCGTGAATATCCTTCTTTTAATGATATTATAATATTTATTTAATTTTATTCTTTCATGGTTATTATGATTCAAAGTTACCAAAGTGGTAGTTTTATGTTATAATCTTGTTGTTTATGAGGATTGTTTAGGATTATGCTTATAAAAAAGAAATATTTTGATTTATATCTCAAGAAACTCATGAATCTACTTCTCCTTGGGTTATTTCATAAGAATATATTTTTTCCCTTCATTTTACTCTCCTTATGTACTCAAGAGTTCAAAATAATGTGATGTGGAAATTCTGGGATTCACAACGATAAAAAAAGAAATGATCCACATAAGAGTAAAAGGGAAAAAATAACTTGAACATAAAGATTTATGTGGTTTGAGAAATGATCTATGCATCCATATAGAGGCTGAAATTTCAATATAGTTAGTAGAAAAAATTATAGGGAATATTAGAGCTTCACACACCACAGAAATCCAAGCCTGAAATGGTCTAATGAAGAAGATGGATCACTATTCCACCAACCACATAGAAAGGTTGATGTACTATACTGAAAGGAGGCTAGAAGTCTATATCACTATAGTGTCGTGGCCACTCAAGTCTAAAGTGCTACAGTGGTTGGTAGCTGGAATTCCACGTCGCTACGGTACTGTTAAATCCAAAGTCTGATCTGCTACAGTAGTTATGCCAAAAGTATGCACTGCTATTGTACACTATTGATGTCAGTCAATCAGCTATAATACAGTGGTCAAAGTTACTATGGTATGTTCCTAAAGCATTTTGGCTCAGTCATCATCCAGAAACAAAATGGGCTACACCAATCCAATATAATGTTTTTAAGAAAAATCATCTTTATTTTTCTCTTCAGTTAAAAACCTTTTTTCTTCTAAAACCATGTTTTATAAAAATATTTTCAAAAATATTTTAACATTATCTAAAAAAATTATTAAAAAAAATTATCCATGTTAAAATTTTTACAAAATTTTTCAAAAGGAATCTTCTTGTCGTTTTCAAAAACAATGTTCATTTGGACTCTAAAAATGTTAAAAAGAATCTTTGTTTTAACATGTACAACATGTCACATCATCATG
Organism: Viscum album; assembly: GCA_963277665.1. NCBI lineage: Eukaryota > Viridiplantae > Streptophyta > Magnoliopsida > Santalales > Viscaceae > Viscum > Viscum album. The sequence continues at coordinate 611,473,152 of OY728163.1, read as the reverse complement.
ACTACTCAACATTTTAAAGCTTCCTTTATGAGTTTCAAAATCCATTTTCAAAGAACAGGATTTCCAAAAAAATTTATTTTAAAATTTTATTTTCAAATAAAATTTATTTTCCTAAAGAAATGTTCTAAATTATTTTTAAATATTTCTTTACAATTTTTCAAGATTATTTTCAAAAAAATGATTTTAAAAATTTTTTATGTTTCAAAAAAGAGTTTTTTAAAGTGGAAAGGCCATTTTCCTAAATAAATATTTCAAGAGATCTTTCAAAATAATTTTCCATCTAAGATAACATCATTTGATGTTACGTAGGCCTTACTGGAGATATGATCCAAGGATACCATTCTTATTATTTCTCTGAATGGTTTATATTTATAATGACATTATGCTTATGAAACTTGTTTCATTTTCCACAGGTTATGATTTGATGAAATGGAGAAATGATTATGAAACCTGTTTCTTTTCCAAATATTATGTTATGATGAGATGTTTATGAAAAACATTTCATTTCATGGGATCTAATATGATTAATGTTTTATGATCTTGTGGCACACATATGTATGATTTTAATTATGTAGCAGTTCAGACCTATATCAACCTCCAATACATTGGGTAAATCATTATATCTCATGAGATAATAATGGGAAATAGTACAATGGGATTGATCCACTATGATAAATATTGCAGAAATGTTGGGAGTCTTACTAAAAGAACATATTTGCGGATGAAGAAAAGTTTGAAACAAAAGAAGAAGAATAAGAACATGGACACAGAGATTTAAATAGTTCAGAAAATGATCCCTATGTCCACAGAGAGGCAGAAATATCACTATAAAATCTAGAAGAACAATTACAGAGAGTATCTCATAGTTTCTAACACAAGTAAACCCTAGCCCAAAAATAGATAATAAAGAAGATGACACAATATTCAAGAAACAACACAAAAAATTTGTTGTACTGTAGTGAAAGGTGGAAGGAATTATATATCGCTATAATGTTGTGGTCACCCAATTCCTAGCTAATACAATGGTTAGTGGTTGAATTTCTACAGAGGTGCAATATTGTTGACTCCAAAGTCCAGTCTTCTACAGTAGTCATGCCAAAAGTTTACGCTACTACAATGCTCTATCATGTCATCCAGTCATCTCTACTATAGTTGGTCATATATGCTACAGTGCCCCCAAAAAATTGGGTCGGGACCTTTGGCCCCTAGAGTAGGGGTGTGCTTCCCCCTGTAACCCCCAACGACCTCACTGCGAATCTCAACCCATGGAGTTGTGGCCAGGTGCGTAGTATGGGCTGCAAGAATTCGGTCCAACATCATCCAAAGAGGATCAGGCTGCACCAATCCAACCGGAAAGAGATGAGTCATAATCCACTATGTGAAATAGGTGTGACCATATCCACTATAGAAAACATGTGTGTCCTAATCCATAATGGGAAGCATGTGATGAGTTCCGATCCACTATGTTGATAGTCTTCGTATTTAACCTTGACATATGAAATGGTTTTCAAAATTTATGATGGAGCCACATTTTTATGATAAGAGATTATGGTTCATGATTTATTTATGATAATTTCTCACACTTATGGGCCATGTTTTTGAAAATGATAAATTTTTATGCCATTACTCATATTTATGATCTATGAAAGGTTAGGTATGAACTTCTTAAGTTATGTTCATGATCACATACTCTTATGTTTATCATATGCTTTCATATGACCATAGATTGATATCTCTTATGTCTACCATTACTGATAATTTGAGTTCACCCTTTCTTATGTTTCCTTCCCCAGGTTATAAAGAATGGTTTAGGAAGAGTGTTCCTAAGAGGAGTACTATTTGAGAAGATCTTTGTGGGAAAAATTGAATATCTTTCATGAAATAAAAATATTGTGTTTCTAATCTCCAAAGACACTAAACTATTATGATCCTCGGGCATGTATTTATAAAATTTATTGAATATTCATCTAAAAATATGAGATATTTATTATGAAAATCCTAAGTCTCTATAAAAATAATTAAAAAAATATAGAAAACCAAATCATAATCACTTCATGTAAGGGATCAGATCCCGGTAGCTCTTCTCTTTGTGTATTTGGAGTGATGCAAGTACCTAGAGGAAGTTCTAGGGTGTTTGGAGTGTGCTTGGGGAGAAAGGGAGTTACACTACCAAAAATGAAATGGTTTTAGTGTGGAGGGATACATTTCACCATATTTATTATGCTTGTAGTGAAGTGGATTCTGCTGTAGTGTAGGAGGGCTCGGGGAAGAGTTTCAGAACCACTATCCTATGAGGCATGGCAGCGCCATGGAGGGTAGGTTGTGACATAGTTTGTATGAATGTTGCACCGTGGATGGTATATTGTAGTGTAGGATCTCTAAGTCAAGTTTTTGAAGCAACTAGCATGGGAGGAATGGCTACATCGTGGAGGGATATGATGCGGCATAGCCTCCCTTTTAGAGGTAGGGTTCTGCAGTGTAATGGGTTGACTTGTGCCATAGTCTCCCTCCCCTTTTTTAGGGTCTGACTACGGACAACGTCATGGTTCTCGAGCACGCATTTGACCGAGGGGTTATGGTGTGATATCCTCCCATTGTGTTTTCGTTGAGGTGTTATGTGGCGTGGTCCATGGGGTTACGTCGCAATCCCTTAAATTTTTTCCTGCTTATAAATACTCTAAGACCCCCAAACCCAATTTTCTCCCAGTTCTTTCTCTCAAACCTTAGGTGCCCAAGGGTGGTTTTTCAAAGGCTTTAAAGATTATTTTTATGGGGATTGATCTCAGATTCTCATGTTCAATATGAGGTGATCTGAGGTGAGTTCCACTTCCTTTTATAGTGGTTTCTCTCTGTTCGATTTCATTTTCTTATGTTTCTTCTTACCATGTTATGGTTTTTGATCTTCATCATTCCAATTAAGATTTCATGGATGTTTATTATCATGGTAGTGTGATGTAATCCTTAGAGGGATGCATTTTCTTATGGGAGAGGTGATTATAGATCCGTGTTGGTGTTCCGTTTTTTTAAGAACATCAAAATTTCGAGGCTGGGGATTCGTTGCTTCTCTTTTTATTTATCTGAAATCATAAATTGACTATGTTTTATCCCTTTGTATGGTGGTTTAATTAACCTAATAAATATTTAATTAGATTAAATAATATAATTGGTTTTTGGTTATAGAAATTGAATGTTTTTTCTTTACACTATGATAACGGTTTCCCTCTTTATTTTCTAGATAGTGTGTTATCTATCATATGAGTGTTATCATATTCATGTGTACTTGGTTTAAAATTTTTATTTCATTGAAAAATGGTAAATAACATAAATATGATAATTGTGTTGGTTGGATAAAGAATAATTAAAGAGGCGTGTTGAAGTAATTTTTTGGTTCTTATAATTTAATGTAATTCAAATTGATGGAAGTATGAAAATTTAATTGAATATGTTTTTCCATATGTTAATGGAATTGGTTAAAGAACCTAAATCTATATCTATTGTTGATAATGAATAAAGTAATGAAAATTTGATGTTCTACCTTAATGTTTAATGAACTGGAAGCTTATGCTAGAGAGTATGTTTTGGTAATTTTTTATAGAATGTTATAGCTGATGTCTTAGGTTTCCCATAGTTAGAACCTATGATAATTAAATCAGTTAATTCAATCAGGAATGAAACCAGTTTTTTGATAAAAATAAATGTTTGGGGCTATGATTTTTTGTTGTTTAAAAATGTTGGATGCCTTATGTTGTGGATTTTGATAGCTTGTTTGCATGTGAAATTAGAATGCCTTGTTCTTAGGGCTTAGATTGCCTTTTTTTCAATGCTTGTTTGTTTAATTCCTTCCATGTTCTCTTGATATAAGCCGTGCAATGTGATTTGAACCAATTATGGATGATGAGATATGGGTGAGGTGGCCCAAGGTTGTGGCAGCAGTTAACTCCTGTGACAGTGATATGCATGGTGATATGCGTGTGGGTATCTGGGATGGAACCAGGATGATGGAATGGTTTGAATTTGGGCTTACCCATTATTGTGATGTTGAGATCTAACATGCTTTCTTGTTGAACCTGTTGAAAGGCCAGATGGTCAGGTTTCTTATTTATCTTCATTCCTTTCCCCATTGCTTGTAGTGGTTGCATGTGTTTGGTTACGTCTCTTGATGGTAGCTTAGGGCGTTTTCCTAGAGTTATTGGAATTTTGGAATGGTAATAATTTTTAATAAATGACTTAACCCATGGGGTTGGATTTTCTGGAATAAAAATGACAATGATAATATTGAGAAACCATGGAATCAATTGGATTATTCCTATAGGTCATAGACTTAACTTGTATGGTTAATAAAATGTAACCGAAATAATCTCAATTAATGGATAACCAAAAAATTAATCTAAAGTGAAATGTTAAAATAAAGGAATGAAATTAATATATACCCTTAAATGTTTTTGTGCTTAAAGGATATCTAGTCTCTATCAGTGGCAGCGGGGTGTCCGAGCGATGATAGTTGCAGTTGAACCTAGGACCGGGTTATTCTCATAGTGTGGTTGTGAGATATATTATATCTTGTATGTTTTGTGATTTCATATGTTACCTCGCCCATATTAGTTAGGGAGACTTACACCTAGCGGACTCTGGGAGGGTGTGTTTCCCAATATTTAGGTTGGTGAGGAAGGATGGTTGACTACCCCCTTGAGCCCTGCTTTCTTCTCTTGGAAGTATTATGTGATGGTATTCACGGTGGTTAGTTTCTCTATATATGTGTGTAGAGGTATGTAATGGCTTGTGGTTATTTCATACACATGTATCTCCATATATAGTATTCAAAGTAATATTATAGGTATGATGTGTATAAGTTGTGATGGATTAAGGTACCTTACTCAGTGTATGGGTTGTGATGCCTTGAGGTGTAATACTCGATGTATTATACACATCATACAGGCTGTAGTGGATCTCAGAAACTGTCTAGTTTATATATATTGATAAGTGGATGGGATTATGTGATGATGTGATGCATGATGTGCATGTTTTGATACTTATCCTATGTGTCTTCTGGATTTCTTTTGGAGGGAGATGCATCATGACATATTATGTAGGGGTAGAGTGGAAAACTAGTGGGGAAGTGGTAGCAGGGTACCATGGTTTTTTATTATTATAATACATGATATATTGTATGCGATACTTGGTGAGAGTTAGACATGGTAAGGTTGGGAACTTATCATATCTATTTACATGACAAGTTAGTTTCACTTATTGTTCATTGGGTTTTAGCATGGATGATTTATCTTTTTCATGAGAACTTTTGGGGAGGAAATTACTAAGTATACAGTTATGCTCACCCCACATATATATAAACTATTTTTCAGGTTAGAAAGAGCGAGTTGGAGATCGGTTTGGATACTACTAGCATGTGGTTTTGAAAAAGTTGTTTGGGATTCATGGTCGGTGTCATGTTTACTTTTTTTGTACTTATAGTTTTCCTTTCTAGTTGTTTGTGTTCTGTATGACATTACATGAATGAACTTGGGATTATTTTATATATATGAGAAGGATTTGACTGGTGTATTTATCTTATCCTATCCCTTCCACATCTTCTCTTAGAGCATAATTCCTCCCATTTGTATGTATGATATACCATCGGTGTTAATCGCAAACATGGGGCCTATTGGAGGTGGGACTCGGGCAGTCACCATCTCCCTTCCCTAATTGCTAGCATAGGAGGGGTACTCATTGGGGGGAGGGGGTCATGATAGAGTGGTGTCAAAGGTTCAGGTTGAGGGATATGATGGAGTTTACCGTTAGTCATAGGTGAGGACTGCATGGGTTGGTATAGAAATGGTGCCAGATAAGTTTACTAAGCGATGTAAACATGGGAGACTGGTTGAGATATGGGTTTTTAGGTCCCTAGTAATCTAATTCATGTACCTTTAAGTTTACTGATTGTACTAAACAAAGTGATGTTGGTTTCAAGGTAGAGACCTAGGAAAAGATCATGTATCATTCTTCTTTGCGCATGTGTTTGAAATTGGTAGACCATGGAATTAGGTTAACCTTAAATGAAATGAAGATAAATGATTAATATCTTGAGTACTCCATATTTCAATTTTAGTAGTATCTAACTATTTGTTCTTCATGAAAACATGGATCCAGGTTGATGTCCTCACCAGGTTTACACTGAAGATATTCAGCAGGATGTGCCAACATATTGTCGCAGGGTAGAGATCGTCAACGAAGACACTAGGAGGTGGAAACTCTGAGAGTTTCAGTGTCGAAGTATGTAGAAGTATGATGGATCCTTTTCAAACTCAGTCATAGAGGACTGGTTGGAGGAGGCTGAGATAACTTTCAGTTTGATATATTCTCAGAAGGAATACTGGGTTTCGTTAGTTGTGACGATGCTATTTGGGATAGTGAGGCAATGGCAGATCTTGTTCCTCAAGGATCACAAGGAGTCATTGGTCTTGAGAGAGAATTTTAGGGGCCAATTTTGATTAGAGTTTCCTTCTTCAATCGTGAAAGAGGTCAGTCACTAGGAGCTAATTACCCTTCAGTGGGGGAGTTTGGTCAATCATGAGTTTGAGATCTATTTTTGAACCCTTCTCTGATATGCTTTAGACCTATTTCCAAATGAGGAGTCCAGCATAAGGCATTTTTAGGAGGCTTTTCATCCAAATATACAGTGTCAGGTCACCTTATTTATATTTTCTACACGTCTCAAGGTGATTGAAAGAGCAGAGGTTATCGAGAGTACTCTAGCTAGAACTGGATCCTCACAAGAGGAGAGTCACCAGGATTCCTCATGAAGTATAGTTGTGGTTTGGGTTCCTAGTTTCCTAGACAAAAGAGTTTTTGTTCAGTCAGGGGTAGGTTGCAGCCCTCTTCATCTTATTTCCCTAGGTTGGTGGATCTCAGACCTATCTTGAGGGATTAGACGCATGTTTTTATTGTAGAGTTTGAGTTCATCAATGGTGAGAGTATCCAACCTTTATGAGCACTCAGTGTGCACCGAGTGTTCCACTTACAGTTCCTTATTTGATGTAATTTCAGCCAAGGCAGTATCAAGATCCTCCATATTAGTATTAGCTAAAGAGGGGATGTGGAAAGTATAGTACAACCTTGATATGCTCCTCATCCTCATATACCAAAGTGCGGTTGGAGATGTTGTCTTCATCATGGTCATAAAGGCCATAGAGCGGGTTGTGGTCAACTTAATGCTCTAGCATTGCTCGCGTTGGGTGATCTAGACATCATTTTAGGTACCCTTTTCTTGTTTTATATATAGTTTCATGGTTTGTTTGATTCAGGAGTTCCACACTCCCTCATATCACCTAACCTTGTCCATGTTTTGGGAATTGAGATAGAGAGTCTTCCAATTCCCTTGGAATTGAGTACACCAATTGGAGGTCAAGTTTATTTACATGACGTGTGTAGAAACTATAATCTAGTGTTGGGGAAACACTACTATTTGAGATAATTCCTATGTTTATGGATACATCCCTACGATATCATCCTCAGTATGGACTGGTAATATTTTTTTTAGGCCATTGTGGATTTCTTCAAGAGGTAGGTTGTGTTCTATGATGACGAGGGAGAGCTAACATTGTTCATTGGAGAGAAAGACCCTTAGAAGAGTGAGAAGAATATTTTTTCCTTATCTTCCTTGATGGATGGTACAATGCCAAGTTTATTGGAGGTTCTGCCGATGGTGTTTCCTAGGGTTGTGGAAGAGTACCTTGATGTTTTTTCTGTGGAGGTTGTGGTGTTACCCCCTAAATGAGAGATCAAGTTTGGGATCAAGCTACAGTTAGGGAATTTCTCTTATCTGGATGTCTCTGTATAGGATAGCACCATCTGAGTTATGGGAGCTATGAGTATAGCTCAATGATCTATTGCAATGAGGTTTTTTTCATCTGAGTATGTCACCTTGGGGGAACTAATTTAGTTCATAAATAATGTTTATGGAAACTTGTGTCTTTGTATAGATTATCATCATTTGAACCAAGTGATAGTGAAGAACTACTATCCTCTTCTGTGGATTGATGATTTATTTGATCAGCTGAAAGGAACTAGTTGGTTATTAAAGATCGATTTGCAGTCATGATATAATTAGATGTGGGTGAAGGACAATGATATTCCAAAAACCACTTTCCAATTTCATTTGGGAATTATGAGTTTGTTTTGATGTTGTTCAGTGTGAAGAATGCTCCATTTGTGCTCGTGGGTTTAATGGATGAAGTGTTTGAAGAGTTCTTGGATATATTAGTGGTGGTTTTCATCTACGATATCCATATGTAATTCATGTCTAAGGAGGAGCATGAAGAGTATCTATGTGCCATTTTGGGAGTTCATTATCATCATCAGTTGTTCAGGAAGTTGTTGAAGTGTGAGTTTTGGGCTCATGAAATTCATTTTTGGGGGCATGTTGTGTCCCGGTAGGGAGTAGTTGTAGATCCTTTGAAGATCAAGGTATTCATTTCCTGGGCAACCCCCAAGATAGTAGTATATGTGTAAAGTTTATTAGTTATTAAGAATATTATAGGAGGTTTGTAGTGGATTTCTCTCAGTTTGTGACTCCTCTGAAAGCTTTGAGCAGAAATTATTAGGAGTTCATATGGATTGATTAGTGTTAGATGGATTTTGAGCACCTAATGGAGAAGTTTTGTAGTGCTCTGGTTCTTCATCTTTCACAAGAGGGAGTTCAGTTTGAGGTTTTGTGTGATGTTTTTCATCTTTTTTGAGGTTGTGTATTGATTTAGAAGAGACTAGATGTCGCTTATGGGTCTTGACAGTTACGTCCTCATGAGCGTAATGGGGTCACTCATGATCTTGAGTTCGCAGTGGTTGGGTTTGTCTTAAATTTGTGGTAATATTACCTCAACAATGAGAATTTTGTAGTTTTTACCAATCATAAGATCCTAAGGTATGTCTTCTCCCAGTGTGACTTGAACTTGAGACAATGAAAGTGGATAGAATTCTTATCGGATTGTGACTTTGATATTTATTATACACCCAGAAAATTTAATTCTGTGGTTGATTCCTGGATAAGGAAGTCACGTAGTGATGCTGTGTGTGAATTTAGGGATTCTTAGAAGGTGGTGGGAGATATCTCAGTGATGCATCTTGATATGGTAGAGGTTGGAGGTGGAGGTTGTCTTTCTAGATGAAAATTCAGTTTTATTTAGTGTAGTAGGTAGAGGAGTCCCATTTAAGGGATTCTAAGGTGGAGGTATAGAGAGACTGGGTTTCTTTTGGTGATTCCCCTGATGGTTGGTTTGGGGATGAAAAACACAGTGTGTTGTTCTAGGGGATATTTTTCATCCATTTTGCGACGCATGAGATGGTTTTCCATGAGTTCCGTAGATCAACCTTAGTGATACATCCTGAAATAACAAAGATGTACCAAGATATGAGAGGGAATTTTTAGTAGCCTGGGTTTAAGCATGTGGATGTAGAGCTTGTGTCTCGATTTTTGGTCTTCCAAAAGGTAAAGGTTGAGAACTGTGTTCCCATTGGTTTTCTCTAGCCATTGGATGTTCCTTAGTGGAAGTGGAAGGACATATTGATGGTCTTCGTTACTAATTTACTTTGAGGTAAAGGAGGATTTGATGTTATATGGGTGATAGTGGGTCATTTGATGAAATCATACCACTTCATAGCGATCAAGGATTTGGGATTAGTGAATGTTTTTTCGAGGAAGTATCGAGAGGAGGTGATGAGACTCCATAGAATGTCGAGGATGATAATTTCCAATTATGATCCTTGTTTTATCTCTAAGTTTAAGAGAGTTCTTCAATATGATTTTAGCTTCTAGTTATTCCTTGGAACATCTTTTCTTCTACAGATGCACAGCTAGATAGAGCGAACCGTCCAAATTTTTTAAGACATGTTTCATTCTTATGTGCTATATTTTGGAGGTTCATTGATGAGGCACCTACCCTTGGTCTAGTTACTTAAAATAATAGTTTCCAAACCACAATTGGTATGGAATCATTTAATGATTTGTACATATGAACTTATAATTCTCTATTGTGTTGGATTGGGGTCAGAGATGCTGCAATTTTCAGGTCGGAGCTAGTGTCGAGCACAACAAATATGGTTTAGGTAATTATTGAGAGGATGAAAGTAAGGAAAGATCGTCATAAGTCCTATGTTGATCATAGGAGGAGATATCTAGAGTTCGATGCTGGAGATCACGTGTTCCTGAAGGTGACTTCTCATCATGGGAAATGAATGTTTTGTTGTGGGGGTAAGTTTTCTCTCTGGTTTTTTGGACCTTTCGACGTATTGGATCATATTGGAGTCATGGAATATCAAATAGAACTTACCCCATAGATGAGAAGGATAAACAATTTTTTTCATGTTTGGTGGCTTCGTATGTACCTTAAAGACAATGCTCATGTTATTGATTAGGGCGAGATTGATGTTGATAATGATGAAACCTTAGAGGAGTGGCCTATAGAGATCCAGGACCGCCGGGAGAAGGTTTTGTGTGGGTGTGTTATTCCTTTGGTATATGTCTTATGGCAGTACAATGGTGTGGAGGAGAGTACTTTGAAACATGAATCACAAATACGCACTCAATACCCCAAGTTTTTTTATGTTTATCTATTATCTTGTAACGTTCCTCCTTTGTGGTTGTAGACATTTTATAGTTTATGAGATTGTTTTTCTTTTGTTTCTTTGTTATGGTCTTTATCTCATTTGATAGGTATCTCCCTCATGAGAGTGTTTTGGGGCCGATTAATATTGTTGCATGGTTTTGATCATGTTTCCTCTGAGTGAGGTGGTTGAGCTCCTATGATGGAGAGATCCTTGAGAGGTATCTCGTAGGATGGTCATTCGGATGACACTTCCATTTCTTTTCTCTTAGGGTGTGGTTTTGATATTCTCAAAATGATAATGGTTTGAGAGGTATCTGATGAATGAGAAAAGATCCTGGTAGCCCTTCCCATTGTGGTTTCGAAGTGTTGGAATCACCTAGAGAAATTTCTAGGGTTTTTGGAGAGTACTTGGGGAGAAAGGGGGTGCCACTGTCAGAAATGGAATGGATGGAGCGCGGAGGGATGCATTCTGTCATAGTGCTAGTGGTTGCAGCATAGTAGATTTGGCTACAACATAAGAGGGACTGGGGAGGAGTTTTATGGATACTGTCATGTGAGGCATGGATGCACTGTGGACGGTAGGTTATGACATCGCCTAGCCAAATTTTTCACTATGGAGAGTTGGTTGCAGTGTAGGAGCTCAGAAGATAGTTTTTGAATCTACTATTGTGGGAGGAGTGGTTTCATCATGGAAGGCTATGATTCAGTGTAGCCTCCCATTTGGAGGCTGGGTTTTATGGCATAATGGGTTGCCTTGTGTCATAGTCTCCCTGCCCCTTTTTTTAGAATTTGACAATGGACTGTATTGTGGTTCTCTGATGTGTGTTTGACTAGGGGGTTACAGTGTGGTCTCCCCCCATTATTTTGTAGTTGAGGTGTTCTATGTCATGATCCATGGGGTTGCATTATGGTCCATTTAATTTTTGTCTGCCTAAAAATACCCTGACACCCCTGAACATGGATTTTCTCCCACTTATTTCTATCAAACCTTTCACGACTTCCTCCCAACAAAGTTTACCCCTCCTGGGCCAGCAATGGGAGAAGAGAGATAGTGACACCCGATTCCTGCCTCCAGTAGTCCCCGGGTTGGCGAATAACATTGACAGTATAGTAAACACACAGATGGGAGGCATTACCCTCTAAGAGAACACATGAAAAAGAGAGAGATAATACATACACCAACCAACTCTTTCTCAGACTCCAATATAAAATAAAATTCAAGTTGCACATATGTAATGACAGGAAAGAACTACTAAAACTGAAAGAAAAACTAAAGGTACTAAAAGAAAGGTAAAGACGGCAGTGACCATGAAGCCTAAATAGCTCCAGTTAAACCCCTAGCTATTAGTAACCATCCTAATCACTAACCTGCTTCAACTGACCTGAAAAATAGTTTATATATATGTTGGGTGAGTATAACAGTATACTCAATAGGATACTCCTCAGAGCCTCTCATGAAAAATTAATGAAATCATGCTAAATCACAGTGAAAAATAGGTGAAACTAACTCGTCACCTAAACAGGTATACTAACTTCCTAGCCTCACCATGGATACTCTGAATAAGTATCACATACAAGAGAATATAATATAATAAAGAATGTCAAGGGTGTCTCACTACCACTTCCCCACTGGTTTTCCACTATGCCCCAACGTCGCACGTTCTGATCATCTCTCTCCAAGAAGGTTATCCCACAGGCACCTGGTCGAAGCACCACAACATGCACCTCATGCAACACACCACCACGTCCATATAAAAAAAAGTAACTAGTTAGATTTTGGGAGCCACCACAACCGGTATAACATGTATCATGCATCGGGTATTATACCTCAATCCATCACAGCTCATACACTGAGTAAGTATCCTCAAGTCATCATAGCCTATACACGTTATACCTATAGTAGTCCATAGGAAACTATATCCAGAATACATGTTTCTAAAATAACCACAAGTCATTACATCCCTCTACACACATATATGGGGAAAACTAACCATTGTGCATACCATCATAAGTAACTACTAAGAGAAAAGAGTGGGGATAAAGGGGATAGTGAGTCATCCATCCTCCCACTAGGATGTTGGGGAAAACACCCCCCCCCCTGCAGGGTTTAGAATCTTTGGGTTGTCAGTTTCCTTAACCGATGGGGTGGAGTAGCATATAAAAACACAAAGCACGTGATATAATATATCCCGTAAACACACGATGGTAATAACCTAGTCTCAGACTCAACTGTAGCTAACATCTCTCAGACTCCCGACTTCCACTACTAAGACCAGTAATTTTATAAGCACACAACCATTTAAATAACATAATTAAATTAATTTATTATTTTTCATTAGTTTTACATTATGTTAATTAATTCTCTAACCATTAATTAACCATTAACAATTCCCACCTTACATTTTATTAGCATCACAACAAAGTTCCAATTCCCTCCAAGCATAAGAAAACTGAGTCCACGACTTCTCATAATTATAACCTCATCATTTCATCCTAGTAAGATCCAACCCCATGAGTTAAAAATTTATTCATTTATTAATAACATTATATTCCATATTACTAGGAACTCTAGGAAAACATCCAAAGCTACTGAACAAGGTATACAACCAAGCACATCCATCTATCTCAAGTAGCGGGGAAAGGAAAACATATAAACAAACAACTTGGTCGTCAGCTAAACAACATATTCAAACAAGAATCTAGCTTTCATGTCAACGGGTAATCCCAGCTTCAACATGTTTTTTCATCTTTGGTGTCCTCCCTGACACCCAAGTGCATATCTCGATACATCCCTCCATCCCAGGCATCAATTTTTGCCATAAAAATTGGGCATCCTCTCCCCACATACCACACCAGCCCTCTAGAATCAACCATCCCAAGCTCACATCACATCTGGGCCTCCCCTCCACAAATTTCACAACATCCCTCCAGACTTAGTCATCCCAAGCTCACATGACATCACAAGTAGTAGGAAACAAATATAAAAAATGGGCTCTTGGCCCTAAAGAAATCCATTTATCCTTTACACACAATGAGCTCTCATGGCTCCAAAGCACAAGGAACTCGGCTTTTGAAAGCAAGTGAGTGACTCAGGCCCTACAAAGGCATTATCTTTTATCACACAACCAATTCTTATTCCATATTGAATTAACAAATTCATTTTCATAGGTTTCAATTAAGTTCAACCTAAGAAACAAGCTATCACAACTATAACAAATTAATTAAACAATTAATTAAACATGTCTTTAATTCATTTATCAACAATCATCAACATGATTTAGTTTCCTTAACCAGTTTAATTAAACAGGAATACTTGCATTGATTGGATTATCATAAAATTAAAACAACAACCATATTAATTAAACATGAATATTTATACCTTTAGGAAATTAATTGTCAATTAATTTTGGATTTATGTTCTTTAACAATTTCACGTGTTAAACCAAGCATAACAAGTACATCATAGATACCAAACTATCTATCAAATCAAGATCCAACCTGTTATTGTGGTATAAATAATAACATCTCCATAAAATCGATACCAATTCATTAATCTAGTTCAAATAATTAATAGGTTAATTTCATTTTGATTCAATGGGATAAATCATGATAGCTCTATGATTTCACGTAAATAAAAGAGAAGAAACAAATCTTATACCTCAAAAGGGTGTCAACGTTCTTTGCATGAGAATGAACCAACACTGTGGATCCTAATCACCTCTCCCACATGAACTGCATCCACTTGAGTATGTCTCACCACAACCATGCCAAAAAACAACCAACAAAACTCCTTTAGAAACATTGAGATCAAGCTCCACCACATGAAAAATAGAAACGAGAGGAAACAGATCGAAGAAACCATAAAATTGGAGGTAGAACATACCTTATATTAAAGGTGTATTGAAGGAGGGAAGTCATAGATAGACCCTTGAAAAAGGAATCCTAAAAATGCCGAATTTGGGGTTGTCGGGTCGCCTGGAATGAGAGAGAGAGAGAGAGAGAGAGAGAGGTGCTAAAGTCATTGGTTTTGACAACCTGAGCCACTGGAAATGTTTAAAAAATACAATATCCAGGATTTACATTACGTGTAAACCCCTTTCACGTCGTGTAATCCTCAGGGTTCGGTTTCTAACAAAAAATGTGTCACCACTTTTTATTTTATTTATTTTTAAACCCCAATTCATTACACATCATGAAACTCACTTTCACATCGTGTAAAACCTTTACACGTCCTGAAATCTCCCTACTTACATATTTTAGCAACTGAACTACTCTAGACTTACTCTGAGCATCCTTCGAGCAACTCTATCTTCAAAAGCATTCAAAGGGTCAATCCACAAAGATCTGGGCCCTTTAAATACTTTTAAAAATATTCCCATCCTTGAGAATCCAAAACCAACCCAGAAAGGAAACAGAAAGGGGTCATCCGAATAGTCACCCAATGAGATAACTCTCAATACTCTCGCCACCATAGGATCTCAAGCACCACATCCAACCATAAGGAGCTTAACATTATGATTAAATGAACTACTCATCGAGTCTTTACCATCTATAGAATGAGAGTAGACTCATATAACCATATAAACCTAAACACGCAAAGCATGTGTCATACATCATGTGTCTTCTCCTTCCATGGAAAGAGAGTAAGCCACATTAAGAAACAAGAGAGATATATAATAAACAGAAAATGTCAAAACTGCAAAATGAACAATGTTGCAAGAGAATAGTTAAACATCAAACGGCTCAGGGTACTGAATGTGTATCTGTGACTCGCATTCCTAGGTACTCTCCTCCATGACATCGTGCTTCCTCAATACATGAACCAATGGGATAGAACTCTTGCGCAACACCTTCTTCGGACAGTCCTGGATCTCTACAGGCCGCTCTTCAAAGGTCGCATCAGCGTTAACATCAATCTCACCCAAATTGATGACGTGAGAGTCATCATGAATATAACAATGGAGTTGAGACATATGAAAAACATTGTGTATCCAACTTATCTACGGATCAAGTGTTATCTGATACGCTACAGCTCCAACATGATTTAATGCCTCAAAAGGCCTAGAAAACTGGGGAGAAAGCATACTCTCATGACCAAACCTTCGCTGCCCTCAAAGGGTAGTCACCTTAAGGAACACATAACCCCTAATGTTGAACTTCATAAATCTCCTCCTATGATCAGCATAGTATTTCTGATGATATTGTGCTACCTTCATCCTCTCATGGACCACATGAACCATCTATGTTGTATTTTGTACTTGTTCTGGTCCAAGAATTACTGAATCTCTGACCCTGGTCCATCATAAAGAAGAACGGAAAGGTCGTTCATACAAAACTTCAAAATAAATCATACCAATGGTGGAGTGAAAATTATTATTGTAAGGGAACTCTACCAAGGGAAGATGATTCATCCACAAACCTCCAAAATCCAGGATAAAAGAGTGCAATATATCGTCAAGAGTCTGAATGGTCTGCTTCCTCTGACTATCCGTATACAGATGAAAAGTAGTGCTAAGACATATCTGAGAACCAAAATCATGATGGAGACCTCTCCACACACTAGAGGTAAAAAGAGGATGTCAATAGAAGATTATCATCCTCTAAACTCTGTGGAGTCTCACCACCTCCTCCAGATACTGCCTCGACAAAACTGTCACTAAGATCGACTCCTTGGTCACTATAAAGTGGGATGGTTTTTTCAAACGATCCACTACCACCCATATAGTGTCATAGACTCCCTCATCTTGAGGTAAAATAGTAAAAAAATCCATATAGATGTCCTCCCACTTCTACTGGGGAACATCTAATGGCTAGAGCAAACCACCAGGAACACGGTGCTCCACCTTCACCTTCTGGAAGGACAAACATCGCGACACAAACTCTGCAACAGCACACTTCAACCTGAGCCACAAAAACTGACCTCTCAAAGCTTGGTACATCCTTTTCATGCCAGGATATATCGTAAAAGGAAGAATATGGAACTATCTAAGAACCATCTCATGCATCGCCAAAGGAACAAAAATTATTCCCTAAAATAACACTCGGTGTTGTTTATCCTCAGACTAACCATCAGGGATCTTTTCACAAACAACTCAGTCTCTCCAGAACTTTGCCTCAAGATCCCCCAATTGGGACTCTTCTACATGTTTCATCAAAGATGACTGCACCGTCATCTAAGAAAAACTACATCTTCCTTAGACTTCTCCCATATCTAGATGCAATACTGAAAGTTCTTCCATCAGTCGTTAGGAATCACCTGATTCATGCACCACATCACCGTGTGACTTTCTAATCAGTGCATCATCTACAACATTCCCCTTTTCAGAAGTGTAAAAAATCTCAATGTCGTAATCTTGTGAAATATCCTTCCACTGACATTGATGCAAATTCAAGTCACGTTGGAAGAAAACATACCTCGGGCTTTTTGGATCGGTGTAGACCACAAAATTCTTTTCAGTGATGTAATGTATCCACAACTTCAGGTCAAACACTACTGCCACCAACCCAACATTGTGGGTGGCATAACTACATTCTTGGGAATGTAACTATCCAGACCCATAATAAAAAAGTGATCTATGTTGTATCATAACACATCCCAACCCAAGATGAGAAGTGTCATAGAAAACCTCAAACTAAACTCTTTCTGTTGGAAAACAAATAATTGGAGCATTGACCAACATATCCTTCAGATAATCAAAATCTATCTAACACTGATCAGTCCACTAGAACACATAATCCTTTCTGATCAATATTGTCAGAGGATTCGTAACCTGAGAGAAATCGACTATGAACCTCTGATAATAGCCATCAAGACCAAGGAAACATCACACCTCTACCACTCTCTTGGGGTATTTTCAAGACAAAACTACTTTTACCTTCGACAGATCCACAACTACTCTCTAATGGGATATAATGTACCCCAAGAAATAGACTTCTCGAACCCAAAACTCACACTTTGAAAAATTCTCAAACATCAGTTCATGACGAACTCCCAAAACGGCATGCAGATGCTCTGCATTCTCCTCCTTGAACATGGAGTACACAAGGATGTCGTTGATGAAAACTACCATGTACTTATCCAGGAACTCATAGAACATAGTGTTTATTGACCCCATGAACACAGCTAAAGCATTCTTCACCACAAACTCGTAATACCCATCATGATAGAAAAAAGTTATCTTTGGGATATCCTCATCATTTATACACATCTGATGATATCCTGATCACAAATAGATATTTGATAACCAATTTTAACCCTTAAATTTATTGAATAAATCATTAATTTGTGGAAGATGATGGTGTTTCTTCACTATCATTTGGTTTAAGTGATAATAATAGATACACAACTGCAAAC
Organism: Viscum album; assembly: GCA_963277665.1. Lineage (NCBI taxonomy): Eukaryota > Viridiplantae > Streptophyta > Magnoliopsida > Santalales > Viscaceae > Viscum > Viscum album. Next base: position 611,455,203 of record OY728163.1, on the reverse strand, counting down.
TGTCATCTGCCTTCTTCACGAACAAAACGGGGGCACTCCACAGTGACACACTTGGCCGAACAAAACCACACTGCAACAAACCATCAAGTTTTATACGCATCTCTCACAACTCATAAGGTGACATATTATATGAAGAAATCGAGATAGAATACATGTCTGGTTGTAGCTTGATCCAGAACTCAATCTCTCATCAAGGGGGTAACGCTACAACCTTCTATAGAAAGACATCAGGGTACTCTTCTACGACCCTAGGAAATGCAGACTGCTAAACTTCTGAAAAAATCAGCATCAACCCAGCCATCAAGGATGATAAGGATGAAACACGCCTTTAACCCATCTAAAGGTCTTGCTCACCAACAAACATTGTTGGCTCTCCATCAGCATCCAAGAACACAACCCGCATCCTAAAGTAATCCACGATAGCATGCACTAAGTACAAAAAATACATGTCGAGTATGATTTTATATGTTTGTATCTGTAAACATAGGAAATATCCCCAAGAGCGGTGATTCCCCAATATTATCTCACAGTATCTACATACATCAAACAAGTCAGCTCAACCTTCAACTAGGGTAGTAAACACCAAGGGAACTGTAAGTATCTCTACCTCAAGTATCAAAGCATGGACAAGGGAAGGTGATATAAAGGAGTGTGTTTCTCCTAGATCAAATAAGTCTTGAACCCAAGTAGAAAAAAAAGGGTACCTTGAGTGATGTATAGCTCGCGTGGCGCTGGCAACGCTAAAGTATAAAGCTGACCATGACTTGATTCACGGACTCTCTGACCCTACCCCAAACCACCTCCACAGTCGCACTCTGCTCTCTGAGGATGGGGAGCATCCTAGTTTTGTTTTCTACCAGCCACATCTACTCTCTGTTGATCCCAAAATAGAGCAATATGCAGCAGCTTCCTTGGCTAGAACTGCCTCAGCAGATGAACCAGAATCGGAACAACTGGTGTGCGCTAACTGCTAAGAAAGGTTGGGCACTATCTCCATTGATGACCTCAGCCTCCATAAGAAAAGCATGCATCTGACCACTTGGTATATCCCTAAGAGTCGTTGCCCTTGGAAAAACAAGTCACTGAGGGTTGTGACCTACCCATGGATGATCGAAAGCTCTTCTATCCTAACAAATGGGAACATCAAACCACAGCTATGCTTCATGAGGAATCCCAAATACTCCCCTCTCTTGATGATCTGATTCTAACTAACATCCTCTCAATGACCTTTGTTTTCATCAACACCTCAATATTCATCTTCAACATAAATAGGGTGACCTGACATTGGATCTATGGATGCAAATCCTCCTAAAAATGTCTCACTCTAACCACCTCATTTGGAAAAAAGTTCAAAGTATATCATAGAAGGTTCCTGAAATGGATTCTAAACTCTCACACACTAGAGATTCCTTGTCGAAGGGTAAGTAGTGACTGGTGACCGGTCTCCTTCATGGTCGAAGAAAGAAACTTGGCTTTGAACTGGTCTTGGAACTTCTCCCAAGAGACTATCGACTCCTCACAATCCCCGAGGAATAAGAACCACCACTGCCTCACTGCCTCACACAACATCGCCACAGCCAACGATACTCAGTGCTTCTTCTGAGCATGGATTGAACAGAAGTTTATCTCAACCTCCTCCAACCAGTCTTCCAAGGCTGCATCTGAAACGGAACTCTCATGATTCTGTAGACTATGGTGCTGAAACTATCAGAGTGTCCTCCTACAAGTGTCGTCATCATCAAATTCCACTCTGTGGTGATCTACTGGTGCAACCTGCAGAAAATATTTTGTGCGAACTTGATGAGGAAGTTGACTTGGAGTCATGATTGCAAAAGAAAAAATAGTTAGAAATCATAAACCTAGAATATGAAATACTTTAACATTAGTTATTTTTTTTCTTTTATTAATTTTAGGTTAATATATCCCAAGGTCTACCCATTCAAACACAAGTGCAATGAATAATGATACATGATATTTTTCTAGATCTCTACCCTAGAACCAGTATCACCTCATTTAGTAGGCACTATAAGCCTAAAGGAATGTGCAACATATCACAGGGGGCCCTAAATACATGTGTCTAAGCTGGTCTCTCATGTAAACTTAGCTGACACTACTGCCCTACCAACCCATGAAATATCACCTGTGTTCAACACAAAACTTCATCTTATCCCTCAACCAGAGCTCTGATACCACTCTAACATGACTTTATCCCCACAAATTGGACCCTTATGGGCAAAAAATGGGATAAGAGAGTTAGTGACACCCAAATACAACCTCCAGTAGGCCGTGGGTTGGAAACTATCACCACGGGTATACAAAACACACAGATGGGAGGCATTACCCTCTAAGAGAACACATGAAAAAGAGACAGATAAGATAGACACCAACCAACTATTGTTAAAACTCCAATATAAAAGAAAATTCAAAGTGCATATATGTAATGACATGCAATAACTACTACAACTGAGAGTAAAAATGAAGGTACCAAAAGAAAGTTAAATATAGCAATGACCATGAATCTCAAACAGCTCCTGCTAAACTCCAAGATAGTAGTAACCAGCCTGATCTCCAACCTTATCCAACTAACCTGAAAAATAGTTTATATATACTTAGGGTGGCTATAACCGTATACTCATTAGGATCTACCCTGGAGCTTCTTGTGCAAAAGTAAATAAAATATTCTAAAGCAAAGTGAACAAAAATTGGAACTAACTCATCACATAAATAGGTATACTAAGTTCCCAGCCTCACCATGCCTAATCTCACAAATTATCGCATACAAGTGCATATAATATAATAAGGAATATCAAGGGTACCCCACTACCACTTCCCCATTGGTTTGTCTCTCTAGCCTAATGTCACACGTCTAGAGAATCTCTCTCCAAAAATGCTAGCTCACAGACACTTGGGCGAAGCACCACAACATGCACTTCGTGTAACAGACCACCATGTCCACATAACCAAAAGTAACCTAGTAGTTTTTAGAAGTGACCACAAACCATATAACATGGATCATACATAAGTTATTATACCTTAATCCATCATAACCCATACACCGAGTGTGGATCCTCAAGTCATCATAGCCAATACACGTTATACCTATAATAGTTCGTAGAAAACTATATCTAGAATACATGTGTATGAAATAACCACAAGTCATTATATCCCTCTACAAACATATATGGGGAAAACTAATCATCGTTCATACCAACACAAGTAACTACCAAGAGAAGAGGGCAGGTCCAAAGGGGGTAGTCAGTCATTCATCTGCCCGCCGGGATGTTGGCGAAAACACCTCCCCCCCCCCTCCCCAGGGCTCAGAATCCCTGAGGTGTCATTTTCCCTAACCAATAGTGTGGAGTTGTGTATAAAAACACAAAAAGTACATGATATAATATAGCTCATGACTACACTATGGGCATAACCTAGTCTCGGACTCAACTGCAGTTAATGTCTCTAAAACTCTGGACTGCCACTATTAAGACTAGATATCCTATAAGCACACAATAATTTAATGAGAAAAATTAAATTACTTTATTCCTTTTTATCAGTTTCACTTTACATTAATTAATTATTTAACCATTAATTAACCATTAACAATTCCCACCTTACATTTCATTAACATCACGACAAAGTTTCATGCCCTTCGGGCATAAGCAAACTGAGTCTACGGCTTCTTAGAATTATAACCCCAGTATGGCATCCCAACAAGCTCCAACCTCATGGATTAAAAATTTATTCATTTATTAATAACATTACTTTACATATTACTAGGTACTCTAGGAAAACATCCTAAGCTACCGAACAAGGTATACAACCAAACACATTTATCTGCCTCAAGTAGTGGGGAAAAGAAAAAAGATAAACAACAACCTAGTTGTCGACCAAACAACAGATTCAAACAAGCATCCAACTTTTATATCAATAGTTAATCTCAACTTCAACATGTTCTATTATCTCTGCTGTACTCCTTGACACCCACAAGCATATGTCGAATCATCCCTCCATCTCAGTCGTCAATTTCTACCATATTAACTGGGTCTCCCTACCCCACATACCACAATGTCCCTCCACGCTCAGTCATCTCAGGCGTCAATTGATGCCACAACAACTGGGTATCCCCTCCCCACATACCATAATATACCTCCAAGATTATCCATCCCAACCTCATGTCACATTCAGGCCTCCCCGCCCCACATACCAAAATAGCCCTCAAGGCTCATCCTTATCAGGCTCACGTCATATCACAAGGAGTAGGAAACAAACATAGAAATTGAGCTCTTTGCTATAAATCAAGGCATTTAGCCTTCATACACAATGAGCTCTCACGACCCCAAAGTACAAGGCACTCAGTATTTACAAGCATGCGGGTGAATCAGACCCTACAAAGCCATTATCTTTTATCACACAACCAATTTGTATTCCATATTGAATTAACTGATTCATTATCACATGTTCCAACTACAGACAACCTAAGTATCAATCTATCAAATATATCACAAATTAATTAAACAATTAATTTAACATGTCTTTAACTCATTTATCAACAACCATCAACATGTTTCAAGTCCCTTAAACAATTTAATTAAACATACATACTTGCATAAATTTGATTATCATCAAATTACAACAACAATCGAATTCATTAAACATGCCTATTTAAATATTTAGCCAAATAATTATCAATTAATTATGGATTTATGTTATTTACCAATTTCACATGCTAAACCAAGCATAATAAGCACAACATAGATTCCATGCTATCTAGAAAATCAAGAGGCAACTTGTTATAATGGTACAAAAAATGACATCGTCATGCGATCAACACCAATTCTTTAATCCGATTCAAATAATATTTAGGTTAATATCATTGCAATACAAGGGGATAAATCATGATAGCTATGATTACACATAAGTAAAATAGAAGCAATGAATCCCCTACCTAAAAATGGTGTCAATGTTCTTCGCATGAGAACGGGCCAACGTTGTGGATCCTGGTTGCCTCTCCTGCACAAATTGCATCCACTTGAGGATGCCGCACCATAACTGCATCAAAAAATAACCAACAAAACTTCTTTAGAAACATAGAGAGAAAACGAAACCATGTGGAAAAGAGGAACAGGAGAAAACAGATCGAAAAAACCGCAAGAACGAAGGTATAACATACCATAGATCGAAGGTGGGTCGAAGAAGTGAAGCTAGAGATCGACCCTTGACAAAAGAATCCCCAAAATTCTAAAGAGAGGGTTTTCAGGTCACTTGGAACAAGAGAGAGGGGTGTTGCAGCCATAGGGTTTGACAACCTGAGCGGGTTGAAACATTTAAAACATACCGCATCGAGGATTTACAAAATGTGTAATTCCCTTTAACGTCATGTAATCATCAGGGTTTGGTTTCCGCTAAAAAACATGTCGCCTCATTTTATTTTATTTATTTTTAAACCCTGATTCATTACACGTTGTGAAACCCACTTTCATGTCATGTAAAACCTTTACACGTGAAATCTCCCTACTTCCATCTTCTAGAAACCAAACTACTCCAGACTTCCTTTGATCCTCCTCTAAGCACCTCGGTCTTGGAAAACACGCAAAGGGTCAATCCACATGGATCCTAGCCCTTACAAAACCCTAGACACCCAAGGGTGTTTTTTTGAAGTATTTGAATCCCCTTTAGATGGGGATTGATCCTATCTTTCCTTGTTCGATCTAAGATGGTATGAGGTGAGTTCTACCTCCTTTTCTAGTGGTTTCTCTCTATCTAATCTTTTTTCCTTGAATTTCTTATTTCCATTTTATGGTGTTTGATATTCATTATTCTAATGGATTTTTCTTGGTTATTTGTTTGCACATTTTTGGTGCAGTGTCCTTGGAGGAGTGTAGTTTTTTACCGAAGAGGTGATCAGAGATCCACATTGGTGTTCTGTTTTTGTTTAAAGAACGAAAGAATTTTGAGGTATGGGATTTGTTGTTTCTCTTTTTATTTATGTGCAATTGTAAATTTATCAAGATTTAGGCCTTTGGATGGACGTTAAATTAACCTAATAAATATTTAACTATATTAAATAATTGAATTGGTTTATGGTTGTAGTGATCGCATGTTGTTTCTTTCCACCATGATAATGGTTTGCCACTTGATTTTCTAGATAGTGTGTTATCTATCATATGCATGTTAGCATGTTTATTTATGCTTAGTTTAGAATGTTTCTTTCATTGGAAATGGTAAAGAATGTAAATTCGTGTTCGTTGGATAAATAATAATTAAAGAGGCATGTTGAAGGAATTCATTGATTCTTATAATTTGATGTAATTTAACTTGATGAAAGTATGTATGTTTAATAGAATATGTTATTTCATATGTTAATGGAATTGGTTAAAGAACTTGAAGCTAGAATGATTGTTGATAATGAATAAAGGAATTATAATTTTATTCACTTCCTTAATGTTTAATGAAACAAGAAGCTTATGATAGATGACATGTTTTAGTAATTTTTGATAGCTAGTTATAGTAGATTCCTTAGGTTTCCCATGGTTGGAACCTATGATAATTGAATCGGTTAATACAAGAGAGAATAAAACTGGTTGTTTGGTAAATATAAATATTTAGGGTTGAGAGTTTCTGTTGTATAAGGGTTGAATACCATTTTTTGGAGGTTGTGAGAGCCTGTTTGTAACGACCAAAAGTTTCATTAATGGAAAATCCCTCTTGATCCAGTTAATTATCTATTTATAAAAAAAATGTTTTTATAAGATGTCAACTTCTTTGGTTTTATGATAAGAGTTGTGACCGTTACTTTTATAGTCGTTGAACAGTGATCACATGATTAGTATAAATATAAGACTTTAACGAACCCATTTTTTACTCAGACAAAGGAAGCAATGGCCTCATCCAATAGAATTGCCCCATATGAAGCCCATTTGTCGGAGCTCGGAAAAGAGGTGGAATCCTTGGGCTTCGCCCTTGACCAAGCCCAAGCTGAGCTTCATTATTTCAAGCTCGAACGTGACCGTCTACGGGAAAAGTGGAAGTTGATTGAAATTACCACTCGAGCGATGTTATCCGAGCCACCCCAAGAGTCTGTCACCATCGCACACCTTACCCTTAGGTCTTATGCGGTTGTTTTAAGGGGTTATTTAACAAATAAGTAGTACTATGTGTAGGTTCCGGGCAACTCCAACACTATGTTCATGTACATTATTTTTTTTGTATAAAATAATGAATATAATTTCTAGTCATTTTTGATACATTGTAAATAGTTTTTAAAGCACAAATGGTGTTTTTAGTTATTATTTAATTAAGAAATCCATTTTATTAAATTAAGGGATTTTTTGAATTAAATAATATTTTAATAAAATAATAATATTATTATTATATTAATTTTTATTAAATATAAATGATCTTATAATTTTATGAATGCAATTAAAATTTTATATTAAGGTTTGAAATCCATTTCTGTCAAAACCCGTGAATTTTTTATAAATGTTGGTTTTTATTTTAAAAGTGAAAATTAACATATTTAGAAATTTTTTTATATAAAATAAATTTCATTTCTGGAATTAGGATGTCGAAATTATCCAACGGTGAATTTTTCATAATTTTCTGAGACAGTCAATTTTTTGGGTAAAAATTAAATACCATTTAAATATATAATGTGTTTTATGACATCATAATGACCCAATGGTGATGTAATAAAATACCATAATCCTTATTTTCGGCCAATATATGTTTTATCATTAAAATAATGAGGTTTTGGGTTTGTTTGACTTACTTTTCAAAGCATTAATGAACCCCTCAAGACATATTCAACACTTTTCCATTTTAAATTAATTTCCATGGGAGTGTGACTCACCTCCACATAAGCAATCCTAATATTTTAATAAGTTCGGACCTTGGCCTTGTAAAATATTTTTTTCCTCTTTCCTTTTCCAGAAACCATGGGCAAAAACCATGGGATGGTTTGTGGTTTGGATTAGTTTAATATAAGGGGTTCCAAACCTAAATAATAAAGAATTCTCTCACCTTTCCTATATAAACCCACCCAAGCTCCCACTTCCTCCTCACTAAAATCCTTTGTAGTTCATCCAACCTCTTCCCTACTCTCTATAGAATCCTCCCAAGGTGCCCCAAGCTCCCAATAATCCTCTCACAAGCCTCTCTCTAGCCTATGGAAGCACACTTCCAAGTAAGGGTTTTTTCTTCCTTTCTCATTTTTGTCAATTTTCTTTAGGTTGTATTGCCCTTTTAATTTCAATTATGAATGTTGGGGTATGGTTTCGCACCTCCCCCATACTACCCTCTTATTGTTTGAATGATGGGAGACCCCTTTCTCTCTCATTAAATGCCTCCCATGTACACCCGTTACTATGCCAAAATTTCAAAAGGAACTTCTCTCTCTTCTTTTACATTCAAGCAATACTTTTGTATCATGAATCTAAATTCCTTTTCAATTGTTGGGAAATGTATCTATATGACCTCCTTACTGTCCATTACATGTAAATATGATGAGGAACCCCTTTCTCTCTCATCAACCATTTTTATGAATTCTTATGTCACGCCGTTACGCTGCCGAAATCGCACTGATTTTCTAAGCCAATGTCATTGGGTAGTGAATACCATGCCCATTTCTCCATCAAGGGTATTCACCTTTATGCACATTTAATTATTGATTATAAAGTTTCATTTATGAATTCCACATTCCTTTATCATGTAATAAATGATTATGTTTTATGAATCCATGTTTTATGATCCATGTGGCACACTTATGCATGAAATGAAATATTTAAGAAGGGTGTGCCCTTATAGTGCTCCAATGCATTGGGTAAAGTATAGTATCATGATACTTAAAGTTCATTTAGTGTTGACTCATGCTAATTCAAGTGAAACGAGGGTTTACTCGTGCTTCATGTGCAATGAGGGTTTACTCATGCTCCATGTGCAATGAGCCACGGCTCATGCTAATTCAATGTTAAGTGTTGTTGCCACATTTCCATGTTATGATTATCATGCTTTACCATGCCTTTATGTTCATGTTTCTTTTATGCTCTATTGATATGAATATTGTCTAACATGTATTGTACTCCTCATGTTATTCCATGTGTACTCCCTTACTGGGCTTTATAGCTCACCCTTTTCTTATGCATGTCCTCAGGTTATCCCATGCAATGCTAAGTACGAGGGAATATAGTGGTCATGTAAAGGAAGTTTTCAATAAAGATGTTGTATTTCAAGTTTTAAGTTTTATGTAATGATCTTAATACCCAAATACACTAAACCTCTTGATCTTCTTTTTTGTATCAAGTGAAGTTTTATGTAATAAAGCGTGTTTAAGTTGTAATAAAAAGCAGGGTTGTCATAGTTGGTATCAGAGGATAGGTTTAGATATTTTTGGGATTAGGAAACCCTAGTAAAGCCTTAGATACAAGACTAAGTATAATAAAAACATCCCTAAGTTTTGGTAAATACTAATTAAGTGGTTTGTCAAACAAATACATCCCTGTCTGGATACGAGCAGGTAGAGGCGGCTCTGGCACATATGTATCCTAGGGGTAAAACCAGAAAACGCCACTTTGTGCTAGACTCGAATGGGAATTGGTGCACGACAACGGGCATTGTTGCACTCTTGGTTACGACACTCCTGGGGGATATGTTTTGATAAATTCACAATCTTAGTATGAACCCTTATTAAGGGAAAAATTCCCCTAAGAATATATGTCAGAAAATAGATCATGAAAAGTCTAGATTGAAGCCTATAGACTCATGAGTTAAGGAAATAAAAGTTTATTTATAAGTCATCAACTTTTGTCTTTGGATTACCCTTTATGTGTTACCCCTAACTTTCCTTTTATTCCATCCAATGGCCGGTAATAGGAGGACTCGGGCTAACAACCATTGTGAAGATCAGTGTGATGATTGTACTAATGAGATGCCAAATCCAATGGGAGCGGTAATCGCGAACTTTGTCACGCTTCTCTCTCAGCTAACTCAAGTTTTGAATAGAAACACAGGTCAAGAGGAACGTTCAACCCCCCCTAAGAAAGAACAAGTCGCTATCGAGATCTTCATGAGACAAAGGCCTCCTACTTTTAGTGGATCATCTGATCCCACGATCGCTGAACAATGGATCAACTCCATTGAAAAGATATTCTCCATCCTCCAATGTTCTGAACAAGAGAAGGTTCTCCTGGCGGCTTATCGTATGGAGGGTGAAGCTGATCAATGGTGGACGTTGATCAAAAATATGAAGCTTGAGGAGGAGATCGAGGCTTTGGAATGGAAGGAATTCTGGAAGATGTTTTTTGATAAATATTTTCCGCGCACCCTCCGTCTTAAGATGGAAAGGGACTTCCTTTCCCTCAAGCAAAAAGATGAAGAATTTGTGGGAGCGTATGAGGAAAACTTCACAAGACTTGCACGATACGCTTCCGGCTTTGTTGTTACCCTCGAATGCAAGGTTGGCCGCTTCTTTGGGGGCTGAAGCCTAGATTGCGGAAAGCATTAGCGATCCGTGACTTCGACAGCTATGAGGAAATTGTCTGATGTGCCCTCAAGGTCGAAATAGAGATCGGAGAATCACAGGGGTATCATGGGGAAAAGAAGTGTAAGGTGGACTTTAATGTTGGTGGTCCGATGGATAAATCCAACGGCGCTAAGAAGTTCTAGCACCCCACTTTCCAAAAGTGCGGAAAGAAGCACCCTAGAAATTGCCTTAAGGGGACGAGAAAATGCTTCAGGTGTGGAAGAGAAGGGCACCTAGCTATTAACTGTAGGCAAGAAGGACCCACGGCTGTGACAGAGGATAGGAATGCTCCATTCGAACCTCAACGCGTTGTTCAATGCTACAAATGCAAAGAACTGGGTCATTTTGCAAATCAGTGCCCTAATCCAAGGGTTATTGGAGGCAACCAACAACCTCCAAGACAGCAAGGAAGAGCTTTTTCCATCACTTCTGCCGAAGTGAACCCCGACAATGAACTGGTGACAGGTACGCTAGTTATTCATTAAATAATAGAGAACGTACTTTTTTATCCAGGTTCTACGCATTCTTTTATATCTCGAAAGTTTAGTAGAACAATCCCAGCACCACCACAAATCATGGAAGTAAAGATGTCGGTGAGTACGGAAAATGGGGAAATCATTGCATCCCATGAATATAAGTCCTCCCCTGTTATAATCTGTGGATTGAATTTCCTAGAGAACCTCGTCATACTCCCTTTGGTGGAATTTGATGCAATTCTTGGCATGGATTGGCTTTCATTATATAGAGCCAACACAAATTGTCAGGAGAAGTAAATCACACTCCATATGGAGAATCGACCCCCGATTCTTTACAAGTGTCAGGAGGAAGATGAATCTCCATTAGCTCCATCATCTCAAGCATGGATATTACTGCCCTATGATCATGCATATCTGGCTCAAATGATTGAGTCCAAAGAAGAAACCATCCTTGAAGAAATGTCTATTGTGAGGGAATTTGCGGAAGTGTTTCCCGAGGAACTGCCTGGTCTTCCTCCAAGAAGAGATGTTGAGTTCTCAATTGAACTCATACCTGGGGCGCTACCAATATCCAAGACTCTATATAGAATGGATTTTTTGAGCTTGAAGAGCTAAAAAAACAATTACAGGAGAATCTGGATAAAGGGTTTATACGCCCAAGTGCTTCACCATGGGGTGCACCAGTCCTCTTCGTCAAGAAGAAGGATGGTTCAATGCGGCTTTTCATCGATTATCGTGAACTTAAAAAAATCATGATAAAGAACAATTATCCACTCCCGCGAATTGATGACTTGTTCGATCAGTTGTGTGGAGCACAATACTTCTCCAAGGTGGACTTGCGGTCGGGATATTATCAAGTAAGGGTGAAGAAGGAATATATCCCCAAGACTGCTTTTCGTACAAGATATGGGCACTATGAATTCATAGTAATGTCTTTTGGACTCACCAATGCTCCATAAAAATTCATGGACTTGATGAATAGAGTATTTAGAGATTACCTTGAAAAATTTGTGGTAGTCTTTATAGATGATATTCTAATATACTCCAAAACCAAGGAGGACCATGAGGAGAATTTAAGAACTGTACTAGAGACTTTGTGCAAGGAGAAGCTCTATGAAAAGTACAGCAAGTGTCAGTTCTGGTTGAAGGAAGTCTCATTCTTGGTCTATATCATCACAAGCAATGGGATATCTGTGGATCCCTACAAAACAGATGCAATTGAGGGATGGTCGAGGCCAACATCGGTAACGGATATCCGTAGCTTCTTGGGGTTAGCTGGATATTATCGATATTTTTTGAGAAATTTCTCACAATTGTCCAACCCTCTTACCAAGCTAACTCGAAAGGGATTAAAGTTTTCTTGGAGTAATGAATGTGAAAAAAGCTTCAAGGAGTTGAAAAGGAGGCTTATCACTGTGCCCGTGCTCACTTTACCCACAAGTGGGGAACTTTTTGTGGTATTCAGTGATGCTTCGAAGAAGGTATTAGGATGTGTGCGGATGCAGAATGATAAAGTGATATCCTATGCCTCAATTCAGTTGAAAATCCATGAGCGAAACTATCCAACGCATGATCTAGAGTTGGCGGCTATGATCTTTGCCTTGAAAATCTGGCGGCATTATCTCTATGGAGAGAAATGTGAGATATATACTGACCACAAGAGTCTTAAATATATATTCACATAGAAATAGATTAATATGCGCCAGAGAATATGGATAGATATCATAAAGGATTATGATTATTCAATACATTACCACCCTGGGAAAGCGAACAAGGGGGCAGATTCCCTAAGTAGAAAGGATCAAGCGATTCTATCAATGATGAGAATTGAGAAGGATCCAATCTTCTTAGACTTGATGAATATGGACGTGGGAATCATAAAGAAGGAAACATCATCAATCCTTTCACAAATTATTGCTCAACCATCTCTTTTGTAAAGGTTAAAGGATGTTCAAAAGAATGATGTGAGAATTCAAGAAAAAGTGGAAACTATCAAAAAGGGAAAATCCTCAGAGTTTAATGTTAATGAAGAAGGAATTGTGCGGTTTGGGAAAAAACTATGTGTTCCATCAAGTCCGGAGCTGAAGAAGGAACTTTTGGATGATGCACATAGTTCAAATTTCTTTATTCACCCAGGGAGCACAAAGATGTATCGAGATCTCTGAGAAAACTTTTGGTGGGATAATATGAAGAAGGAGATCGCTGAATATACATCAAAGTGCCTGGTGTGTCAGCAAGTGAAGGCAGAGAGGCAGAAGTCTAAGGGGATGATGCAACCATTGCCCATACCAGAATGGAAATTGGAGAACATCACCATGGACTTTGTCACCGGACTTCCAAGGACATCCAAAGGCAACAATGCAATCTGGGTTGTTTTGGATCGTCTTATAAAGACTGCACACTTCATTGCTATTCGAGAGGATTTCTCTTTGGATCAACTGGCAGGGATATATATCAGGGAAGTGGTAAGGTTGCATGGAGTACCACTATCTATTGTGTCTGACCGAGATCCAAGATTCACCTCTAATTTTTGGAAGAGTCTTCAACATGCTTTGAATACTGAATTGAACTTCAGTACAGCCTATCATCCTCAAACTGATGGCCAATCTGAGCGGACTATCCAAACACTTGAGGATATGTTGAGAGCGTGCTCAGTGGACTTTAAAGGAGGATGGGATCAACATATTCCTCTAGTTGAGTTCTCTTATAATAACAGTTTCCAATCAAGCATCCAAATGGCACCATATGAAGCCCTTTATAGGAAAAGGTGCAGAAAACCGGCATGTTGGGATGAGGTCGGTGAACGTAAGCTTCTTGGACCATAAATGGTCGAGGAAATGGTGGAGAAGGTGAAAACCATTCAGAAGCATATCAAGGAATCCCATAGTTGACAAAAGAGTTATGCAGATAATCATCAAGGAGGCCTTGAATTTAAAGTTGGAGACATGGTGTTTCTATGAATATCTCCGTGGAAGAAGGTCATGAGGTTTGGAAATAAAGGGAAGTTAAGTCCAAGGTACATCAGCCCCTTCAAGGTTCTTGATTGTGTTGGGGCTGTGGCCTATCGACTAGCACTTCCACCTACCATGGCCAAGGTGCATGATGTCTTTCATGTATCCCTCTTAAGGAAGTACATACCGGACCCTTCACATGTACTCTCTTCTGAGGTGGTTCAATTAGAAGACGATCTTTCTTATGAGGAGCAACTAGTGAAGATCTTAGATCGTAGAGAAAAAGTTCTATGAAATAAGACAATTCCCCTCGTCAAGGTGTTGTAGAGAAACCACAAGTTTGAAGAAGCAACTTGGGATTCGGGGGATATGATGAAGCTGAGTTACCCACATTTGTTTTAGTGTGGGAAAAGGAAAATTTCGAGGGCGAAATTTCTTAAGGGGGGAATATTGTAATGACCCAAAGTTTCATTAATGGAAAATCCCTCTTGATACAGTTAACTATCTCTTTATAAAAAAAATGTTTTTATAAGATGTCAACTTCTTTGGTTTTATGATAAGAGTTGTGACCATTACTTTTATAGTTGTTGAATAGTGATCACGTGATTAGTATAAATATAAGGCTTTAAGGAACCCAATTTTTACTCAGACAAAGGAAGCAATGGCCTCATCCAGTAGAATTGCCCCATACGAAGCCCATTTGTCAGATCTCGGAAAAGAGGTGGCATCCTTGGGCTTCGCCCTTGACCAAGCCCAAGCTGAGCTTCATTATTTCAAGCTCAAATGTGATCGTCTACGGGAAAAGTGGAAGTTTATTGAAATTACCACTCGAGCGATGTTATCCGAGCCACCCCAAGAGTCTGTCACCATCGCACACCTTACCCTTAGGTCTTATGCGGCTGTTTTAAGGGGTTATGTAACAAATAAGTAGTATTATGTTCATGTACATTATTTTTTTTGTATATAATAATGAATATAATTTCTAGTCATTTTTGATACATTGTAAATAGTTTTTAAAGAACAAATGGTGTTTTTAGTTATTATTTAATTAAGAAATCCATTTTATTAAATTAAGGGATTTTTTGAATTAAATAATATTTTAATAAAATATTATTATTATTATTATTATATTAATTTTTATTAAATATAAATGATCTTATAATTTTATGAATGCAATTAAAATTTTATATTAAGGTTTGAAAGCCATTTCTGTCAAAACCCGTGAATTTTCGATAAATGTTGGTTTTTATTTTAAAAGTGAAAATTAACATATTTAAAAAAAATAGATAAAATAAATTTCATTTCTGGAATCAGGACGTCGAAATTATCCAACGGTGAATTTTTTATAATTTTCTGAGACAGTCAAATTTTTGGGTAAAAATTAAATACCATTTAAATATATAATGTGTTTTATGACATCATAATGACCCAATGGTGATGTAATAAAATACCATAATCCTTATTTTCAGCCAATATATGTTTTATCATTAAAATAATGAGGTTTTGGGTTTGTTTGACTTACTTTTCAAAGCATTAATGAACCCCTCAAGACATATTCAACACTTTGCCATTTTAAATTAATTTACATGGGAGTGTGACTCACCTCCACATAAGCAACCCTAATATTTTAATAAGTTCGTACCTTGGCCTTGTAAAATATTTTTTTCCTATTTCCTTTTCCAGAAACCATGGGCAAAAACCATGGGATGGTTTGTGGTTTGGATTAGTTTAATTAAGGGGTCCCAAACCTAAATAATAAAGAATTCTCTCACCTTTCCTATATAAACCCACCCAAGCTCCCACTTCCTCCTCACTAAAATCCTTTTGAGTTCGTAAAACCTCTACCCTACTCTCTCTAGAATCCTCCCAAGGTGCCCCAAGCTCCCAATAAGCCTCTCACAAGCATCTCTCTAGCCTTTGGAAGCACACTTCCAAGTAAGGGTTTTTTCTTCCTTTCTCATTTTTGTCAATTTTCTTTAAGTTGTATTTCCCTTTTAATTTTAATTATGAATGTTGGGGTATGGTTTCTCACCTCCCCCATACTTCCCTCTTATTTTTTTAATGATTTGAGACCCCTTTCTCTCTCATTAAATGTCTCCCATGTACACCTGTTACTATGCCGAAATTTCGAAAGGAACTTCTCTCTCTTCTTTTACATTCAAGCAATACTTTTGTATAATGAATCTAAATTCCTTTTCAATTGTTGGGAAATGTATCTATATGACCTCCTTACTATCCATTACATTTAAATATGATGAGTAACCCCTTTCTCTCTCATCAACCATTTTTATGAATTCTTATGTCACGCCGTTACGCTGCCGAAATCGCACCGATTTTCTAAGCCAATGTCATTGTGTAGTGAATACCATGCCCATTTCTCCATCAAGGGTATTCACCTTTATGAACATTTACTTATTGATTATAAAGTTTCATGTATGAATTCCACATTCCTTTATCGTGGAATAAATGATTGTGTTTTATGAATCCATGTTTTATGATCCATGTGACACACTTATGCATGAAATGAAATGTTTAAGAAGGGCGCGCCCTTATAGCGCTCTAATGCATTGGGTAAAGTATAGTATCATGATACGTCAAGTGCAATGAGTGTTGAATCATGATAATTCAAGTGCAACTAGGGTTTACTCGTGCTTCATGTGCAATGAGGGTTTACTCATGCTCCATGTGCAATGAGCCACGGCTCATGCTAATTCAATGTTAAGTGTTGTTGCCACATTTCCATGTTATGATTATCATGATTTACCATGCCTTTATGTTCATGTTTCTTTTATGCTCTATTGATATGCCTATTTTCTAACATGTATTGTACTCCTCATGTTATTCCATGTGTACTCCCTTACTGGGCTTTATAGCTCACCCTTTTCTTATACATGTCCTCAGGTTATCCCATGCAATGCTAAGTATGAGGGAATGTAGTGGTCATGTAAAGGAAGTTTTAAATAAAGATGTTGTATTTCAAGTTTTAAGTTTTATGTAATTATCCTAAGCCCCAAATACTCTAAACATCTTGATCTTCTTTGTTGTATCAAGTGAAGTTTTATGTAATAAAGCATGTTTAAGTTGTAATAAAAAAGCAGGGTTGTCATACTGTTTGTATGTAAAGGCTGAATGACTTGTTTTTAGGGCCTAGATTTTCTTGTTTTCTATGTATGTTTTTTTTCTATTTTCTATGTTCCCTATATATGATCCTTAAGATGTGATGTGAGCTGGTGATGGTTATTGAGATATGAGATGGGAGGCATGAGGTTGTGGCAGAAGTTGACGCTTGTGATAGCGAGATGCATAGTGATATACATGTAGGTGTCGGGGATGGCATCAGGATGATGGAATGGGTTAAATCTGGGATTAACCATTATTGTGAGCTGAGAGCTAAGATAATCTCTAGTGGAGTCTATTGAAAGGCAGGATGGCTAGGTTTCTTGTTTATCTACATTCCTTTCCAAATTTCTTGAGGCATATGGATGTTCATGTTTGCATCTCTTGAAGGTAGCTTACGATGTTTTACTAGAGTGCTTGGAATTGTGGAATGGTAATAATTTTTAATAAATGACTTATGTAATGGGGTTGGTGTTTCTAGAATGAAAATGATAATGATAATCTTTAGAAATTTTTGAATCAAATAGATTATGTCTGTAGGTCATGGACTTTACTTGGATGGTTAATAAAATGTAATTGGAATTATGTTAGTTAATGTATAATGAATTAATTAATGTAAATTGAAATGTTAAAAAAAATAATGAACTTAATGTAGCACCTTAAATATTTGTGTGATTGTAGGATATCTAGTCTCTAGAAATGTCAATCAAGTGTATGAGCGATGATAGTTGTGGTTGAGCATGGGACTAGGTTATACTCATAGTGTGGTCGTGAGGGTGTGTTCCCCAACATCTAGGTTGGCGAGGATGGATGGATGACTACCCCCTCTAGCCCCGCTCTCTACTTTTAGTAGTTGTTTTTGACAAAAATGTGGGGGTTGTGTGTTTATGATAGTAGAATTGATTGTGGGGGGTTTTAATGGTTGCACAATCATTCACATTGGGTTCACCATTTTTGAATGGATTCCAATGGGTTTTGTTTATGGATTCGGAAACACCCAACAGTTCCCCCATTCGAGATGTTTCACGAACATGCTTTATAAAGGTAGGTGGTCATTAGGAAATAGTTCCAACAATGTTTATGGACTTACATTGGTTGAGATGATGAGAGGTTGGGCCCATCACACCTTTTTTAGGGGGATGATTGCCTACTTCAGGACACTTTTAAATATTTAAGATGTGATCATGAATCTTTTATTAAATCCCTAGTAGAACCCAGTTCAACCCTAAATTAGCAATCAATTATTAGTATGTATAAAATTTAAAATCATTAGTATGTATCTGAGGTACTTCATGGACGAAGAAATCTCTATGTATTTGAGGTTCTCTATTGATGGAACCCTTTTGTAAACGTATTATAGATTCTTTGGTCATTTATTATTACGATACTGGTTTTAAGCCACATAGTGGGGTGATCTGAAGTTTATTGTCATCTAGGGAGATGGGAGTTATTTTGATGTCGGGATTGAGGCCATAAGATAGGATTACTATGTATCCTCATTAAAGGAATCAAAACCTACATAGTTTAGTGCCACTTAATAGGACACATCATACCTTTTAAGATTATGTAACGAGGACCAAATCGTGTAGTTTAACGTCATGCAAAAATGATGTCAAATAGAAAGGCGCCTAGTCAAGGTTGGTGTGTGACTTACATCGAAGTGGCCTAAGGGACTTGGAGAGATATGTTCTCCCAGGTTCTATGTGAACATACAGGGAATATGTCCTAGATAAAATTAGGGCGATTTTGAGGTATTAGGTTTAGACCTTATGGAGGATTACTACATATCCCATATGGATGGGAATCAAAGCCCGTGTGGTTCGATTAGGTTGAGGACTCATGCTTATAGAGGTACTCTAAAGGTTTTCCTTACAGGGAATGTTCCCCTTTTAGGGTATTGTGATATGGTTCTAGGACTTATACCAAATAGGAGTCCCTTTTGAAATCTCACAGGGGATATGGCCCTTCGAGATGGATACATAGTTTTGAGGGCTCCTGTATATAGAGGCCCTCTGAAGGAAGGTGATAGGGAGATCTAAAAAAGGATTCTCTATTGAGACATGCATCTGATCGTGCAGATTCATGATCATCACTAACCTTTAAGTCTAAATAAGTCATGCTTGGTGTAAGAAACAAGAGGATGTAGAAGATCTGACAAACCACACAATCTCCTTCATCCGCTGGTGGATGAGGCTCGGGCTACGGGGGAGAGGGAAAGGGCTTTGATGTGTCAGTTTTCTCCTTGTCTTCATAACCCGGGGGATAGAGGATAGAAGTGGTGTGACCTCCTGTAAGAAAGACTAGGGGGATACTCCATGAGGGGTGGTATCTTCCCAGTTCTAGAGAAGAGGGGATGATCCCAAACAAACCCTTATTAAAGGGGGAAAGCAAGAGTCATGTAATGACCCAGAATTTTTGAATAATAATTATTTTTGGAAAATATTTGTTATTTTTTTACTCAATAAAGTCTTTTCCCTTTAATAATGAATTATATTTTAATGTGACCATCATGTTTCGACCGTTATATGACAGTTGGTCAATATGAATGTTGGAAACTATAATCTTAATGTTATGATTATTGTTTACAAATAGAAATCATTATGGTTAATTAATACAGAAATAACACTCGATGGCATCATCCAGTAGAAGTGTGTTATACAAATCCCATTTTTCGGAGATTCGAAAGAAGGTAGCGTCACTGGGTTACATTCTGGACCAAGCTGAAGTCGAGCTTCAACATGTTAATCTTGAAAGAAATCGCCTACAGGAGAAGTTCAAGTTAGTGGAGATTACCACTTAGGCGATGTTATCCAAGCCACCCCAAGAGTCTATCATCATCGCACACCTTACCCTTAGGTCATATTCAGGTGTTATAATGGGTTATGTTTCAAGGTCTTAGTCACTTAAATTTTAAACCCTTTGTTTTAATAAAATTTTAATTTCATTATTTCTGTTTTAATAACAGTTTGGCTTAATAAAATATATGTTTAATTGAGAAAAAATTGATCAATTGATTTTAAAGGTGAAAATTGTACTTTTTAGAAATTTCTCATACTTAGAGAATTATTATGGTAAAATAAACATCATTTTTGAATTTTAAATGTCAAAATTAATCAATGGTGATTTTTTAGTATTTTTCTAAGAAGTTTTATATTATTTATGAATAGTGAAAATACTTTATTTTAATTTAAATAATTATTATAATTTAAATAATTTATTTTGTGAAATGATTTTCAAAAAACATACATACACGGTTGTAATTAGTAATATATTTAGAGTCTGATAGGATAAACTTATTTTTTTAGTTAATAGTAAACATATAGTTTTGAGTTTTCAGTATGTTTAATGACATCATTAATGATGTAATAATGATTTAATAATTTCGGTTGGCTCTTGAGGATTAAAATATGATAATAGGTGTCTTGAGCGGCCAATATCATGGGAAAATACCATGGGGATGCACATAGTTTTGTAAATACCACTATTATAGTGTCCTTGGAAATTAATTAAAAACTGTCTCATTTTTGCTATAAATACCCACCCTTTTCTCTATTAGATTTCATTCTCAATTAACTATCCTCTAAGATATGATATTATTACCTTCCAAGGAGTCCTACCAAGGTTCCCTCAAGCCCCCAAGGTCTCGATCTTCAAGTTTTATTAGTCACTATTCAAGGTAAGGGAACTCTCAACTTCTCTTTTCCTCTCATGTTTCCTTTTTATGCGGTATGTATTTCAAATTTTCATATCATGTTATTCTATCCATTTTATTTTATCACTTTATTGTATTAAGATTCATTTATAAATGTTATACCCTTTTCCCCTCTCTTTTTAATGTTTTCTAAAACCATGTTTCATACCTGTTATGCTGTCATATTTTCGTCTCAAAATTTCTCTCCTTTTATCAAGAAAATATTTTACTTTCTTTGTGAATACCCAAACCTCTATCTTATCTAGGGTTATTCACACAAATGTAAAAATGATCTATTTTAATTCTAGGATTAACATACATGAAACTCGACTTCCTTTTTCTATGGGTTTAAAATGACAAAAGGATCTTGTTTTTAAGAAATTTCTAAAACACCATGATTTTGAAATAAAACTCTTACTTTATTATCCACGGGTTATTTATGAATTGTTTTATTATGATCTATGTGGATCACATTAATTAATACATATTAATGGTGTGTCCTAATATCATTCCAATGCATTGGGTAAAGAATTTAATCTCTAGAGATGATAAGTTTTATGATACCTTGGTGAATAACCTTGGTAATTTTTATGACACCTCAGTGATACACTTATGAATTAATTAATTAAATGTTGTAGCCATTTTTCTAAGTTAAAATTAATGTTATTTTATTATATTCCACTTTTTCCATTTCTAATGACTTTATGTATTTCCTTAAGTTCTTGTTGATATTCACCAAGATCACAAGTAAATTATTTCCCTTTTTTACCCTTACTGGGCTTTCCACTCTCCCTCTCCTTTGATTTATGTCCCCAGGTTATGAGATGAAATAAATGTACTTAGGATGAAACTTATAGAAGCCTTTCAAGTGTAATAGAATAATGTTTTAAGTTTTCATGTATTATGTACCTTATTTACAAGACACTAAACTTTAAAATATCCTTTGTTTGTAAAATTATATGTAAAGTTATGTATTAAAAAGGAAGTATTTCATAGTTGGTATCAAAGGAAGGTTTAGTTATTTTTGGAAATTAGGATCTGAAAACTTTAGGAAGAACCTTAGAGAAAAGTTTCAATATAGGAAAACTTCCTAGAATTTTTGTGAAATATTAATTAAGTGGTTTCCGAACAAATAAATCTATGTCTAGATATGAATATGTAGATTTGGATCTCGCACAGATGTATATAGGGGTAAAACTTGAATACAACACTTTGAGATAGACTCAAATGGGAACTGATGCACAAAAATGGGTTTTTCTTCACTCCTGGTTTGAAACTCCTGAGGGATATGTTTGGTTAATCACAAGATTCTTATGAACTATTATGAAGGATTTATAGAAAATATAATTGTTTTTAATGAATAAAAATTTACGTGTAATTTTTTAAGACATAAAATTCTTTTATATTTGTAATATTATTAAAAGAAACATGTTTCTCACTAAGTTTCTATTCTTTTAGAAAATGATGGGATATAGAAGGAACCGTGTAAATGTTGAGCACAACGAACCATGCGCTGACAACCTTGCAATAGAAGCTAGAATGGAAACCTTCATGAGAATGATGAATCAACTAACTAAAGTTATGGACATTAACTTGAATCAAACTGAGAGACCAGTTTCACTACAAAGGGAACAAATTTTTGTTGAGTACGTTATGCGTCAACGACCACCAATTTCTAGTGGATATATCGACCCATTGATTGCGTAACATTAGATAAGATCTATAGAAAATATCTTTTCTATACTTCATTGTTCAGAACAAGAGAATGTAACTTTGAATGTTTACTATTTAGAGGGAGAATCTGATTTGTGGTGGGAACTGATTAAAAACACGAGGCCAAGAGGTGAGATTGAAGCTATGGAATGTTAATATTTCAGGGGAATCTTCTTTAATAATTATTTCCCTCATTCGATGACAATGAAAATAGAGAATGAATTTCTCGAACTAAATCAGAAGGTGAATTAATCTATTGTAATCTATGAGATGAACTTCACAATATTTTCTCATTATACCTCTAGAGTTATCATGAATCCTAATGTGAAGGCTGATAGATTCTTCGGTGAACTAAGACCTCATCTATGAAATAATCTTTCCAACCGAGACTATAAAAACTATGAGGAGATCCTAAGGAGTGCTATGAAAGTTAAAATGGAGTTTGGAGAGACATAGCGGTCCCATAGATCAAATAAAAACAAGAGATATTTGGAGCTATACTTGAGGAGAATCTTTGATCAAGGAATAAGAGGAAATCAAGATCAAATTTTGGAATGTAATAAATGTTGGAAGAATCATTTGGGGTCTACCTGCTTGGGAGTGGGAAGTGTAATAAGTGTGGAAGAAATGACTATATTGATCAAAATTTTCATAATGAGGTGAAGCCTCAACTTCTCAACACAAACGAAAAAGGGAAGATGGTTTAGGCCTTGCCTAAAGTTCAATGCTTCAAATGTAGATAGCTTGGTCACTTTTTTAATCACTGTCTAAATCTGAGGGAAGTGGAGGGGAATCACCATCAACCTCAACATAGTCAAATGGAGCAAGGTCATGATTTTGTTATCACGACAACTGAAGTTGAAGCTCCAAATGATGTGGTGGTAGGTACTCTAATTGTTCTCTCAAAGCTAGCAAGTATTTTGTTTGGTTCTGGTTCTATGCATTCCATTATTTCATCCAGGTTTGAAAAAAATATAGAAATAATTCCTAAACTACTAGAAGTAAAGTTATTAGTCATGACTTCTAGTGGGATTATCCAATCATCATCAGTGTATATAAAATCTAGTATTTACTTTGGTGATCATAATATTATCACAAATCTAGTAGTCATTTTCATGTTAGAATTCGACACTATACTAGGGATGGACTGGATATCAAAGTATAATTCTAAGATCAAATGTAGAAGCAAGGAAATCTTAGTAGTCTTGAGTGGACAACCAATAGTTATCTTTAAAGGAGAGATATCTTGAACTGAACTTTTTCTAGAAGCACCACCTATAGCCTTCTTTATGGATTTTATTGGTGATGATGAATATGGGGATGAAAGTATAAGAATAGACAATTAACTCATCATTCAGGAATAAATTGAATTATTTTCTGAGGAGTTGTTTGGACCTCCCCTAGAAAGAGAGGAATAGTTCTCCATTGAACTGATGTCTGGTTCAAAGCTGATATCAAAAACTCTATATAGAGTAGAAAATGTGGAGCTGGAGAAATTAAAGAAACAACTCCAAGATCATTTGGAGAAGGGGTTTATCTAACCAAGTGTGTCTCTTTGGGGAGCACCTATTCTCTTTATGAAGAAGAAGTATGAATCAATGAGGCTATGAATTGATTACAGAGAACTTAACAGGATCAAAATAAAGAAAAAGTACCATTTTCCAAGAATTGATGATTTATTTGACCACCTTTATGGGGATCAATTCTTCTCCAAGATTGATCTTTGAATGGGTTACCATCAATTAAAGGTGAAGAAATAAGATATTCCAAAGACCACCATCTGATCGAGATATTGGCATTATGATTTTGTAGTTATGCCCTTCAGCTTCACTAATGCTCCTACTATTTTTATGGATTTTATGAATAAAGTCTTTAAAAGTTACCTTGATAATTTTTTGGTAGTTTTTATTGATGATATTCTGATATATTTCAAAATTCACAAGGAGCATGAGGATTATCTAAGAGTGATACTAAAAACTTGGAGGAAGGATATGTTATTTGGAAAGTTTAGAAGGTGTGATTTTTGGTAACAAAAAGTTTCTTTCTTGGGGAATATTGTAACCAGTGAAGGAATCTCAGTTGACCCTACAAAGATAAAGGTTGTAGAGGAGTGGCCTCATCCTACAACAGTAACTGAGATTCTAAGTTTCCATGGTTTAGTAGGATATTATAGGAGGTTTGTAAAAAAAATTCACAACTTTCTAATCCACTAACCAAGTTAAATTAAAAATTTATCATGTTTATCTGGACAAAGGAGTGTGAGGAAAGTTTCCAAGAGCTGAAGAAGAGATTGGTTACTACACCTGTGTTAACTCTACCCTCTATCTGAGAAGGATTCATTATTTTTAGTGATACATATCTGAAAGGTCTTGTGTGTATTCTCATGAGAAATAACAAGGTGATTACTTATGTATCTCAATAGTTAAAGTCTCATGAGCAGAATTATCCTATGCATGATCTGGAGCTAGCTGTGATTGCTTTTGCTTTGAAGATATGGAGGCACTATCTTTATGAGGATAAATGTGATATATACACATACCATCAAATTTTGAATTATATTTTCACACAAAATAAATTGAACATGAGATAGAGAATATGTATGGAAATTCTTAAAGGTTGTGATTTTTCAATTCATTATTATCCCTGAAGAGAAAACAAAGTCGTTGATATATTAAGTAGGAAAGACTTTGTTGTGCTGGTAATGATGAGGATTCAAGGAGAAAATTTGATCAAATTCCTAATGAAACTGAACATTGGAATTGTAAGGTAAGGGAAATCATCAACTTTATCCCAAATTATTTCTCAATCATCATTACTAGAGATGATCAAGAAATCTCAAAGAGAATATCCTTTGTTACATAAGAAGATAGAGGCTCTGAATAATGAGAAGTTTCTAGAGTTCAATATTGATCAAGGTGTACTAAAATTTCATATAAGGCTATGTGTTCCATCTATTCTAAAAATAAAGGATCTGATGGATGAATCCCAGAGCTCTATATTCTATATACATCCTGGAAGTACGAAAATGTATAGAGACTTTTGTGATCGTTATTGGTGGGATAACATGAAAAGGGAGATAGTCGACTACACTGCAAGGTGTACGGTGTGTCAACAAGTGAAGGTAGAGAAACCACTTCCTAATGGGGTATTATAACCACTACCCATACCAACATGGAAATGGGAAAATATCATTATGGATTTTTTCACTAGTATCCCAAAAACATCCAAAGAAAATAATGCGATATGGGTTATAGTGGATCGTTTGACCAAAACACCCCATTTTATCACTATCAGGGAAGACTTATCTCTTGAAAAACTTGCAAAGATATACATGAAGGAAATGTTAAGGATTCATGGAGTACCAGTTTATATCGTATCTGATCATGATCCAAGTTTCACATCAAAATTCTGGAGAAGTCTTCACAACATGCTCTGAGTACCGAATTGAATTTTACTACGTCTTTTTATCCCCAAATTGATGGTCAATATGAAATGACTGTTCAGAAACTCGAGGAAATGCTAATAACATGTTCAATGGAATTTAAAGGTGGATGGTATCAACATCTCTCATTAGTTGAGTTCTCATACAACAACAGCTTCCATTCGAGTATTCAAATGGATCTCAATGAAGCTCTATATGTGAAGCGATGTATAACTCCTACTAGTTGGAATAAATCTCATGAGAGAAGGCTTCTTGGGCTAGATATTGTGCAAGAGATGAAAAAAAGGTTCATGTAATCCAAAAACACATTAATACTACTCAGAGTTGAAAAAAGAGCTATGATGACAACTGTTAGAGGGACTTGGAGTTTGATGTTGGCGAAAAATTCTTCCTTCAAATTTCACCATGGAAGAAAGTCATGTGATTTGTGAAGAAAGGGAAGCTTAGCCCCAGGTACATTGGCCCCTATGAAATCCTTGATCACATAGGAGCAGTGGAATATTGTCTATCACATCCACCAAATCTATCTCAAGTTCATGATTTTTTCCACATATCTCTTTTATGAAAGTACATACGTGACACATCACATGTACTAAATTTAAATATGGTACAACTAGAACATGATCTCCCTTATGAGAAACAGTCGATAGAGATCTTGGACCATAGGGAAAAGATACAACGCAACAAGACTACCCACCTCATCAAAGTGTTATGGATGAATCACATGTATGAAGAAGCGATGTGGGAACCAGAGGAGACAATGAGGAAAAAGTACCCACACCTTTTCTCAACTGAAGTAACAAGTTGAAATTTTGGGGAAAAAAATTCTTAAGGGGGGAAGAATGTAACAAACCGAAATTTTTTAATAAGAATTTTTTTCGAAAAATATCTGTTTTATTACTCAACAAAAACTTTTTCCTTTAATAATGAAGTATATGTTAATATGATCATTGGTTTCTGATCGTTATATTACCATTGTTCAATTATGACCATTGGTTAATATGACCATTGGAAACTATTCTCTTAAGGTTATTATTATTGTTTATAAATAGAAATGCTAATGGTTAATTAATACAAAATGAAGATTCTATGGCCTCATCCAGTAGAATCATGTCATATAAAACTTGTTTTTCGAAGCATGAGAAGGAGGTAGCGTCACTAGGCTTCACTTTAGACCAAGCCCAAGTCAAGCTTCAACATTTTATGCATGAACAAAATTGCCTACAGGAGAAGTTTCAATTCATGGATATTACCACTTGGGAAATGTTATCCAAACCATACCAAGAGTCTTTCTCCTTCACAAAAATTTCCCTTAGGTCGTATGTGGGTGTTATAAAGGGTTATGTGTCAAGGACTTAGTCACTTAAATTGTAATCCCTTTGTTTTAATGAAATTTTTATTTCATCATTTCCATTTTAAGAATAGTTTTGCATAATAAAATATATGTTTAGTTGATACAAATTTGATAAATTGATTTTACAGGTGAAGATTGTAATTTCTATATATTTCTCAAATTTATGGAATTTTTATGGTAAAATAAAAATCATTTTCAATTTTCAAATGTCAAAATTAATATAGAGTGAATTTTTAGCATTTTTCTAAGAAGGTTTATATTTTTTATAAATAGTGAAAAATACTGTATTTTTCATTTAAATAATTATTATACTTTAAATAATTTATTATGTGAAATGATTTTATAAAACCAAATATACACAATTATTATCTTTAAGATATTTAGAGTCTGATATCATCAACTTATTTTTTTGGTGAATAGTAAACATATAGTTTTGGGTTTTCAGTATATTTAATGACATAATTAATGATATAATAATGATGTAATAATATTGGTTGACTCCTGGGGATTAAAATATTATAATAGTTGTCGCAAGGGGCCAACACCATGGGCAAATACCATGAGAAAGCTCATGGTTTTTCAAATACCACTATTGAGGTGTCCTCAGAAATTAATTAAAAACTCCCTCACTTTTGATAAAAATACCCACCCATTTATCCATTATATTTCATTCCCAATTCACTATCCTTGAAGATCTAATATTATTACCTCAAAATGATTCCTCCCAAGGTTCACTCAAGCCCCTAAGGTCCCGATCTTCGAGTTTTAGGAGTCAGTATTCAAGGTAAGGGAACTCTCAACTTCTCTTTTCCTTTCATGTTTCCTTTTTATGTGGTATGTATTTAAAATTTATATACCATGTTCTCCTATCCATTTTATTATATCCCTTAACTTTATTAAGATTCATTTATGAAAGGGATACCATTTTCCCCTCTCTTTTTAATGTTTTCAAAAACCATGTTTCATACCCGTTATGCTGCCAGATTTTCGTCTCAAGATTTCTATCTATTTATCAAGAAATTATTTTATTTTCTTTGTGAATACCCAAAACTCTATCTTCTCCAGGGTTATTCAAATATATTCAAAAATGATCTATTTTAATTCTAGTATTAAAAACATGAAAACTACCTTCCTTTCTTGTGGGTTTAAAATGACAAAAGGATCTTGTTTTTAAGCACTTTCTAAAACACCATAATTTTGAAATGAAACTCATTTATTTTATTATCCATAGGTTATTTATAAAAATATTTATTATGATCTATGTATCTCAAATTAATAAATATATATGAATGGTGTGCCCTTATAGTGCCCTAACGCATTGGGTAAAGAATTTAATCTCTAGAGATGACAAGTTTTATGATGCCTTGGTGAATAACCTTGGTAATTGTTATGACACCTCAGTGATAAACCTTGCTGATATGATTATGAATGACTCAATTAAATAATTTATCCACATTTATAAGTTATGATTCATGTTATTTTATGATATTCCACTTTTTCCATTGCTCGTGACTTTATGTATTTCCTTAAGTTCTTATAGATATTCCTCAAAATCACAAGTAAATTGTTTCCATTATTTACCCTTATTGGGTCTTCTGCTCACCATTTCCTTTGATATATGTCCCTGGGTTAAGAGACGAAATAAATGTACTTAGGATGAACCTTTAAGGATCCTTTCAAGTGGAATATAAAAATGTTTTAAGTTTTCATGTATTATGTACCTTATTTCCAAGACACTAGACTTTAAAATATCCATTGTTTATAAAATGTTATGTAAAGTTATGTATTAAAAAGGCGGGATGTCATATCCCCCCCACTGTCTGAAATGGGGAGGTTCTTAGTCTCAGAGATGACAAGGGGAGCACATGGACCAAGCCCTTGTATCTAAGACTAGGAAGTCCCTGGAACTACCCTCAAGGTTGGAACCCTCATTTTCATGGGAATGTATAATTGAGAACACTCTAAGAATATCACCTTCAAAATAGGATAAATAGAGGATCTCCATTATCAAGACAATGTATAATCGATAGGACACACCGGTGTGCCCTATGCTCTGATCACACATATTTGGAGGTTTGGGATAGGTCTTAGATTGGTCCCTCTTAGATGAGGGATCCAAGGGAATAGATGCCCTTCCATTGGTGGTGTGAAAGAGGGATCAAATGAGGCTTGTGCAGGTAAGGCCTGAGCAAGCAGAAGTGGACTCATGCGGGGTGAAGGCTTGGCGAGCTGAGGGGGTCTCACGCATGGTAGACCTGGGTGATCTGAAAATTTCTTCATGTAGGGTAGGCCTAAGTGAGCTTTAGATAACTCATTTATGATGGAAAACCTGAGAAACAACACTTTTTAGAGGACTTTCTCTTAGCTCTAAATGTTTCCTCATGTGTCCCTGGAGGGGTCTCACATGAGTCTCGAGTTTGGTAGGAGACCTTCGCGCTAGTACTTATAGATTAGGGGGAAGTGGTTCCTCGTGTAGGGGTTTTGTGTTTCAAAAACTGAAGAAAATTTGATCCCACTATTCCCCTTAATTCCATATTCCCTTGGGTTTTGGAGAGCTACCTTGATGGTCTCAAGGGCCTGGGTGAAGGAATGGGGCGTGCAGAACTTCGAGGCTTCTCCCAGATTTTTTGTCATTTGAAAAGAGGAGCTTCAAGGTTCTATTTATAAGAAATATCGGGACCCTTGGAAAAGGGGGTTGTTTGCACAGGTCCATCATGCATGTTTTGCGTGCAGGTGTGGCTACTCTTTCTAGGTTGCGTAGGCTAGTATGCATGATCTTCTTTGCGTGCAGATCAACTCGGGCGAGTTCCTTGGTTCTTCTTGGTGCACTTCACCACTTTTATTTTTTGAGGTATTTTCCATTAAATATTTCCATCCTCATTTGACAAAAATGAGTGTCAATAACCCCCACCCCCCTCGGGATTAGATCCTATATAAAGAAGATGGTGTAATCCTGAGCTAAATGGATGAAAATTTCATGAGGACTGCATAGGTCATCAACGCAGGTCGTCCGCACCAGCACTCCACGGAAATCTTCTACAGAGGTCGGTGATAAGATGAATTTGTACATACATTTTGGAATCATTTAATTAATGATTAATCATTTTTTATTCAATAATGCACTGGGTATATGTTGAATTTTATAGAGAATAGGTTTCCAATATTCTAAAGGAAAAACTATCAAACTGTCCAAAAGTGTACATTACAAGTCATGAATCACTTACCTGAAGACGTATAGGAATCATTCATAGCATTTCTAAAGTCATGAAGTAAGTTTTGAATAAATTACAAGTCATGAAAATATTACATGACATGAACCTCCAATACACATCATGTAATATTCAAAGGCCACTTCCTGCTTAAAGTTCAATTCATGAGAAGAAACATGTTGTGAGTTCCTATTACACATCATGAGATGAGTCAATCTCTGAATCCTGAAGATTCTGGCCAAGATTCGTGCCACATCCAAAATATATAGAGAAAAACATTGATTGATATTAAAAGATGTGAGAAGTTTAAGCATCGTGTTATTTCTTGACTATTTATTTTTCAGAGCATGTACAGCAGCAAAATAACATTCTAGA
The DNA here is from genome assembly GCA_963277665.1 of Viscum album. NCBI lineage: Eukaryota > Viridiplantae > Streptophyta > Magnoliopsida > Santalales > Viscaceae > Viscum > Viscum album. Next base: position 611,424,362 of record OY728163.1, on the reverse strand, counting down.
ACATTTTTTTTCTCTCATCTTTTCTCATTTTTCTATATTCTTTATCTCACAACTCAACTCTAGACAATTACTTTTACTGTTTCAATTAAATCCAAGTTTTGTTGATTGATATACAAGTGTTATTCATATTTTTCATCATCATTTACCATTCTGACACATATCTTTCATTATTGTTTCCATTCAACATCAGTTTTTCCATACGTTCTTGATTGTTTGTTGTTTCAAGTAAGTGTTTGATTGGTTTACTACTTGTTCTGATTGAGAACTTCTTGATTCTTGAATCTTTAATTTCAAACTATCATATTTCAATTGTTTTATCAATTTTCCAAACATTTCTACAATTTTTTCTTTGATCTTGATTATTACCTTCATGAGCGGCTAAATTGATTAGGTTAAGGGTTGAGAGTAGGGGTGTTCTGAACTTAATAAAGCTCTAAATAATAACTTGGTAACCCTAAGGCTAGTAATCAGGTTACATAAAAATTGTTTATTCAATTATTTTAGGCAATCGTGACCATGGGAAATTTAAATGAATGAACTTGACATGGTTGGAGTAGAGAGAGCTATGCCCATTAGCACATGACACTTTCTGCCATAAAAACTAAGCTTAATTCCTCTAGGTTGTTAACCATATATAGACTAAGGAATAATTGCATCTTAGTTAGATATCGTTGGTTTTACCATATCATCTAGTTCTCTATGCACTGCTTCTCAACCTAAGCCCTAGGAATATTCCAAGTTAAGACTGAGATTATAATTTTTACCTAAACCCTGAAATTGACCTTGATCCCTATCTTCTTTATGAACTATAAACCAAACTTCATCATATTAGTTAAATCCCAAACTCAACTCAGTTCATTAGGACCCCTAAATAATGGGTTCAAAGTCATTGGTTCCTTGTCATCCAATCATTCCTTATGAGTTTGACCCCACACTATCGCACTACTACATCATTATACCAAGTGTAATTTGGGATACCAAAAAATTCTAATCTGACTGCAGCCGGTGAAAATTAAACGACGTGTGCAGGTGCATCAGATTTTGGTGGAGTTTCTATGAAATAGTGATTATGCTTAGGCACATAAACATTTAGCACGAACTTAGGATTACCTCACTTATCCTCCTTTTCTCTTTTCATTATTTCTTCTTTCTTTCGGATGTCACTACATTCTTCTTCCTTCTATCCTAGTGCATGCGTCAAGACCCCATAACTTGTTCAAGGAGCCTTGATGCCCAATAATTGCTTACCTTCATTCTTGAAATCAAAAGGCACTTTTCTGCATGTCGTTGTTCAGGTATGGAAGACTGCAGTAATCCTACAGGTCTCAACCCACCCAATAAGCAATATGTGTCACCAGCACTTCACAGAGATCAACCCATGCAACTGGAGCACACCATTATGGATAATGGATTTCTATTTATCAATGGTGTCTCACCCAATATTGGGCACCCTCCTATCCAAGAACATATGTTTGAAATAAAATTTGGACTCATCAGTATGATCCAGAACATGGGTTAGTTCAGCAGACTTTAGAGTAAGGATCCTCTTGAGTGCATCTCTAACTTCCTAGAAGTATGTGATACCTTTTGAAACCAAGGATTATCCTCTGATTCAATATGGTTGTGGGTATTTCCATTCTCCTTGAGTGATATATCCAATTATTGGATGAAAAATCAAACTTCAGAGTCGATCACAACTTTAGATGATTTAGCCAAAAAGTTCTTAGAAAAATATTGTCCCCTAGGACGAACTTGGACACTATGCAATGAAATCCAGAATTTCAATCAAGTAGACAAAGATCCAGTATGGGAGGTCTAGAAGCGCTTTACAGAACTCACTCTAAAATTTCCACATCATGGACTTGATGTGTGGCTTCAGTTGCAAACCTTATACCAAGGTCTCCAAACCACCACTTGCACAGTATTATATGTTGTCATTGATGGCGGTAAAATGTTGAAAACACCTGAAGTAGGTAGAGCACTTCTAGATGAGTTCTCAGACAATTATAATCTATGGTAGAGCGATCGTGGACCGCATCAGCACAAAATCCACCAAGTTGAAGAAAACACTCATCTAGCTTCACTAGGAGAGGCTCTGACTAAAAAAATGGAATCTTTTTAGCTACTTGTTGCACCACCTCCCCCTCCTCCTCCTGTAATAGAGATTAAATACTTTGAAATTTTCATTGGTCCACACTTACTTTAGGGTAGGAGTAGATAAAAAACAAAGAAAATATTGTAATTACATAAATTACAATCAATAAAACCAACATTACCTGCAACCATAGCAGTACTACCAACAGAGATCGGTCAACAGTCATCGAAAAACAATTAAGGATACTACTAGTAGAAAAGTGATCAATCACCACTCAGGAACCAAGGACCATCTGGTTATCCACCTATGATTCTTGTTCCTAGGACACCTCAACAAGTACCCCAACAACCTTTTCTTCCTAGAGGCCACTAACAATTTCAATTGGCTCTACAAAGACCACCACAACCGGCTGCACATCTCAAATCAAATTTGGAGAATATTCACACAACCATCAGTCAAAAGGAAGATCAGAGAATGGCCACCCAAGAAAAAGAAATGAAAAAACAACGGCCGGACCTCTGAAACCTCAAACATCAAATGGGTCAAATCTCAAAGACTTTGTCCGATAGATTTTTAGGTACTATGCTTGGTAATACTGAAACATATCCAAAGGAAGAGGCCAAGGCAGTGGTACTGAGGAGAGAAAAAGTGATGGATTTTCAACAACCATGAGGACAAGAAGTGAAAAAGTATGAGGATCCCAAGAAATATTTAGCGGTCCTTGATGATAATAACAACGAAAGAGTGAATAAAACTGATCGTGAGAAACCTCTAGAATTGTCACCGCCTAAAGAAAACTCCAACCTAAGAGAAACCCAAAGAGGATATCTACATTACACCACCAGCTTACTTACCACCTCTCCCATTTTAAAAAATAATAAAACAAGGATCGAATGGAAATATAAGAAATTTTTTGAGATGTTCAAGCAATTTTACATCCACATCCTATTTGCTGAAGTCATTTACCAAATGCCTACCTATGTGAAATTTCTCAAGGAACTATTATCCAATAAGAAAAAAAATATAAGACCTAGGAGTTATTTCACTGAATGAAGAGTGTTATGTTGTTCGCTAGAAAATTCCACAAAAAATGAGAGATCTTGGGAGTTTCTCAATTCCATGCACTATAGGAGAATTCAACTTCGGAAGAGCCATTTGTGACTTAGGAACTAGAATTAACCTAGTTCAATGAGTTTATTTCACAAGCTATGACTCAAGGAACTGACAAGAGTGTCACTTCAATTAGATAACTGGTCAATTAAGTGTCCTCAAGGGCTTCTTGAGGATGTTTTAGTCAAAATCGATAAATTCATTTTCCCAGCAGACTTCCTCATTTTGGACATAGAAGAAGATAGATACATTCCTATTATCCTAGGTTGATCCTTTATATCCACTATTAATACACTAATTGATGTGAATCAAGGGATACTTATATTCAGAGTAGGTGAAAAACAAGTTTTGTTCGACCTAGTGAAAGCTACAAAAAAACAGATGATTTTTTTGACTGTCAAGATATATTTCTCATTCAAGAGAAGAATAAATACATGTTCATCAAGAAATATAGTGATGAACTTCCTCCTACTAAAAGGGAGGAGTATTACCTTGAGGAAACAAACTACATGAAACCTCTAACAAGGGACACTATCCCTCCTTTCATACCCTCGGTCATTCATCCACCAACGCTAGAGATGAAACCTCTCCCAAGCACCTCAAATATTCTTTTCTAAAGACTAAAGCTACACTACCCATCATCATTAACTCTAAACTGACATAGCCACAAGAGTACATGTTGATCAAAGTCTTATAAAGACATAAAAATTCAATTGTCTGGGGGTAAATGACATTAAAGGGATCATCCCAAAATTATGCACTCATAAGATTTTATTAGAAGAAAGTGTGAAACCCAAATTCCAACCCCATAGAAGACTCACCCCACCAATGAAGGAGGTATGTAAAAAAGAAGTACTAAAAATTATAGACACTAGAATAATTTTTTCAATTTGTGATAGTGAGTGGGTGAGTCCGCTATAAGTAGTTCCAGAAAAGGTGGTCTCACAGTTGTAAAGAATGATGAAGATGAATTGATCTTGACTCGCACCATCACTGGATGGTGAGAATGAGTGGAATGTAGAAACATAAATATGGAAAATTAGAAAGATAATTTCCCATTACCTTTCATGGATAAAATTCTAGAAAGACTCACAGGACATGAATTTTACTATTTCCTGGATGGATATTCAGGATACAGTCACATTACAGTTGACCCAGCTGATTACTCCAAAACAACATTCACATGTTCATTCGATACATCTACCTACAGACGCATGTCATTAAATATGTTTAATGCAATGGTGAAATTCCAAAGGTGTAAGAAGTTGAAATAGTGGGTACCCTAGACCCAACTATGCAGTATTTTTTATTACCATATTGTGTATATAGTTAGATATACATGATATAGACTTATCATTATAGTGTAGATATTTATGAATCCACTATTTAATGGTAATGTCCATAAATTAATTATTGTATCAAAATGTTATAGCAGATCCTAAACTATAATGAGAACCTAGAGATACTATGACATTAATCTTAAAACAAAAGTTTTATGGTCTAGACACATCGTACTGATTGGACACAGTCGATGTTTGACTGTCAGGTGTTGGGGGATCATAAGCATTGAGACTTATTTTCATGAAGTTCACACTTGGTGATCTATAGTAATGATATCATGAAGAAAAACAGGCCAATAGAAACACCACATGTTTTGAGTGTCATTGGTTTTTCCTATCTAGGCACATGTGTGTTGGTCTCCTGATTTGAGATAATTATTAGTGTGTTCCATTTGACTATATATTTTGATGCAAGGAAAAAAACCATAATAATGAAATCATGGTGAGGTAACTTTTGTTGGGTGCATTATTAGTGGTATGACATTGGTTGAATGGTCAAGAAATGATTTGTCATTTCCAAGTTAAGGAAGTTATATATCACAATCCTAGTTGATCAGGATGGTACTACCTTCATAAGTCTTTGGTCAAAGCAGTCGAAAGGTAAAGTAATCCAATTATATCAACAAATAATAAAGAAATAAAAGGGTGATTACAAAATTTGTCATCCTACTTTATGAGATATTTAAAGAAAAAGAGATTATAATACACAATACATGTTCGTATGTTGGTTATCGTTGCTATGTCAATCCTTATCTCTTTATGGGTCTTGATGGGTTTCTAAACTCCGCTATTAGTCTATGAATTTTATTCAATTTTATTGAGATAAGGGCTTAGAGGGTCACACACAATAGTGTATTCAAGAATCTGCCCTCTTCATTTTAATAGGTATATTGGACATGGTGGGCCCCACCATGGGGTCCAAGTTTTGTCCAAGGTATCGATCATAAAAGAAATAAATAAATTCATTATAATTCAAGTTATGAATAATTGGATTGAATTTATTTAAATTTATTTACAAGTTATGTAAACATGAGAAAAATATTAATCAAAAAAATATTATTTTATTATTCAAGTTACGTTTAATATTAGGTGGGAATTACGGGTTGAGTTAATGAATCAGGTTCATCATGTAATATATTACAAGCATGTGATAAAATAATAAATAATTTTGACGCAATTTAGTTTTTCATAATTATTTATTTAGTGGACGTTAAATAAACGGGGGGTCGGGGAACCCTAACGGGTATTTATAAACTCCACTATAAATATAGAGAGAGAGAATCTCTCCCAATAGACTATTAATTGATTTTGAATGAGAGTCACTCTCTCCTCCCACTTTTTAGACAGAGTCCCTCTCTCAAAATACAATCCAAGAACAGCTTCAAGCATCGAAGGTAGAGGATCATGGTGATCATTGAGACATCGAAGATATAATTGGATCACCACACTAGCACCTGGAATTCAAAGATCGTCACTCCCATGGATTTTTGAAGTGTGTGTGGACAATCTAGAGGAATCATGTTATGGATCCTTTAAGCAACGATCACTGACGATGAGTTTTTTTTATCGTGCCTTCAGATCTGCAAAGGTGTGTTTACAGTTTTATTTTTGTTATATTTTAATTTATGTGAGATCATCAAACCATACCAGGGCTTGCATCATTGGAAAGTATAAGTTATGTCATCCTGAAAATGAAAATTTTTAAAATCCTCAGACCATCGGCTTCCACAACGGGCCCCGATACCTTTATATGACACATATATTCCATGATATGGTGTAGGAATTCTTGAAAAATTTTATGGATGATTTTTCAATTCATGGAAGATCCTCTAATGTATGCTTAAGTAATTTCAAACTAGTCTTGCAACGTTATAAAGAGAAGTTTTTAGTTTTAAACTGGGAAAAATTTCACTTTATGGTTCAAGGAGGCATAGTCCTCAGACCCAAAATCTTTAAGGATGACATGAAATTTGATATTGAAAAGATTAAAGTGATCAAGGATTTACCTAGCCCTCAATTGTTAAAGTCATAAGGAGTTTTCTAGGATATACAGGATTCTACCGTCGCTTCGTGAAATATTTTGTGAAAGTTTTCCACCCTATGACACACTTATTAGTAAAGGATACCCCTTTTGAGTTCACTGAAGAGTGTTAGTGGGCATTCATCATTTTAAAGAAAAGTTTGGTGGCTACTTATATTATCATTCCACCAAACTGGGACAAATAATTTGAGTTAATGTGAGAGGCAAGAGACTTTGTTGTAGTTGTTGTCTTAGGATAGCAGCTCAGTCACATTTTATGTATCGTCTGCTCTATCAATCACACCTTGAATGATGCTCAGGTAAACTACACAACCATCGAAAAAGATCTCATGATAGTAAATTTTTCTTTCAAAATGTTTCACTCCTACTTAGTTTTTTCAAAGGTGATTGTTTACAATGATAATGCTACCATGAAATATTTGATGAGTAAAAAGGATGTCAAACCAAGACTACTATGGTAGATCCTATTGCTGCAATAATTTGACATCATCATCAAATACACCAAAGGAACAGAGAATGGTGTCATTGATCATCTATCCAGACTCCCACTTCCCCTTATTAAGGATGATGATAATCTGGACACCAAGGTCGACTTCCTGGATGAAACTCTTTTCATCAGAAATACCAAATCACAACCATGGTTTTCCAAAATTTAAAACTATATCACCATATAATCCCTCTACCTAGAACTCTCTTACCAGTAAAGGTGTAGATTTTTAGTTGAGGCATCACACTATTATTGGGATGATCTGCTACTTTTTAAGCGTTTTGATGACGGGTTAATGTGGCACTACATCCAAGAATATGAGATCCAAAGCATGTTAGACATGTTTCACATGTCACCAATAGGGGGGAATCATGGACCAGAACACACAATAGAAAAAAACCTGTAAAGTGGACTCTTTTGGCCCACACTCCATCAAGATGTAAGAAATTTTTGTTAGATCTGTGATCAGTACCAACAAACCGGAACCATTGGGAAAAGAAATGAAATTCCCAAAAACCCGATCATGGAAGTTAAAATATTCAATGTGTGGGGAATATATTTCATGGGATCATTCCCTAATTTACATGGCAAGTTTTATATCCTTGTTGGTGTTGACTATGTCTCAAACTGGGTGAAAGTTGAAGCTACCACTCATGACATGGTAAAAGTGGTCATGAATTTATTAAATAAAAGTGTGTTTTAAAGATTTTGATTTCTCTGACTGCTCATTAGTGATTGGGGAACACATTTTACCAATAATGTAGTTAAAATACTGGTGGGGAATCATGTAATCCGATATAGAAAAGGAACTCCCTACCACCCACAAATAAGTGGGAAAAGTTGAATTGTCAAATAGGAAAATCAAACAAATCCTGAAAAAGACCATGAACACAAATCAAAAGGATTGAAGCCTCAAGTTAGAGGATGAACTTTGGGCATACCTCACTACGTACAAAACGCCCATCGGCACTCCCCCTTTTGATTGGTGTACAGTAAGCCTTTCCATTTACCCATTGAACTAGAGCATCGCTCAAATTGGGAAATTAAGAAGTTGAATCTTGATTCCCAAAAAGCTGGGGAAGTTAGGATGTTGTAGTTGGATAAACTAAAATAGTTAAGAAAGGATTCATATGAAAATTCCAAGATTTATAGAGAAAACCAAAAAATGGAACAATCAGCGCATCGCGTGATGAATTTTGGTACTGGGGAATAAGGTCTTATTATTCAACCCCTAATTAAAACTATTCCATGGGAAGCTCAAATCCAGATGGTCAGCACCCTTCGTGGTCGTACAAGTATTCCCCTATGGGACCATTGAAATTCATAAAGGAAGTGAGACACCCTTCAAAGTCAATGGTCAATGATTGAAAATTTATCAGGAACAATTCCGTGAGGGGTGTGTTATCACTTTGAAATTCACATGAACACAGCTCGAGTCAAACTATGAATGTTAAATGAAGCATTGTCCAGGAGGAAACCCAGGATAGGTAACCATAAGATAGAGTGGGATAGAATAGGGGTTTGGATAGCTTGGTCCATGCCAAAATAAAAGGACCGAGCTCTAGTTCACAAATGTGAAAAAAGCCAAAATTATATGTAGTGTAAAAAAATACACAACGTGTGCAGTTCACGACCAAAAAATAGAAAATTTCTGAAATACCCATCATTTAATGTTCGAGCATGAAGATTCACCTCCGAACAAGTGTCGAAGGGCTCCTGCACCTCCATCACCTCCCACTTCATCCTCTTTGAGGCTTGCAGATGCTTCCGCAACTTTGTCAGCTTCCGAAGAATCCCATTCAACCACCTGTGGGACACAAGATGTAGCTCACCCCCATCCTACACCTTTCCAACCCCAAGCATCAGGTCACATTGGTCTTTCTGCATGAAAAGACCATGAAAATTAACAAAACATTTGTGAATTAGGATACCTCAATTCTTTTTTTTATATTAAATTTTTTCCTAAATCTATTTAATTAAATGCTTCCATTTAAATTGTTTTATTCACCGTGCTTTTATTATTTTACCCGCATATGTTGTTTACATTCCCTGATGAAAATCCAGGTTTATTTTTTTTCTTTAGCCCCTAGTCGTTCATCTCTATAGTAAGCCTTTTGATCTTAGCCATCCACCTTGCACCTGGTTTTCTGTTGGGTTGTTCTCAGAGTGCTTTGTGGTACGGTTTGGTTGGGTGTTCTGTTACGATGGTTGCAGGGGTTATCTTTTCTATCAGCAGCTAGGGTTTTAGGGTGAGTGGAGAGTTCTGGATCGTGGTTCTTTTGCGTCGTTGTCGGTATGCTGAAGGTTCTCCCAGAATCTCGTGGTGTCTTCTGCCTTCGTCTACAACAGAGGTTCCTGTTGTCCTGTCGAACTCCCTGCATACAGCTCATGTGCAGATCGTAGTGGAGCTCTTCTCAGCTTCCTTCCATAGAGAAGAGGTGTGGCTATATACAGACCAGAAGATTTCTAGAACCAGGTTTGAGTGACCTCTCTCTAGTGAGATCATGGAGAGGAGCACCATCTTCCTTCTCCAGACGCACCAAGAGATCTGGACGGCTGAACATGTGAGTCTAGCACTATAATATCCCCTTTTTCATTTGTTTTCTCCCTTTTAGTTCTGTTGTTTCCTTTATTGAAAGACTGTAGATCCCACTGTTTTCTTTTATAAATTTATAAAAGTGTGTGTGTGTGGTGTTCTTACCGTGCAGTAAGATCCATAAGGATCCAAATCACGTAAATCCTCTTGTCCCTTTATTATTTTGCGATTTTTTTCTCCTTTATTACAGTTCTTGGTTCAATTGCACATCACCATCGCCATATTTTCTTTTCTAATTTATTCCCTAGTTGTTTACATCCACTTTATTTTGACTCCTCAACCACAACAAGTGGTATCAGAGCCACCTTTGACTGATGTGCTGACTATTGTTTAACCTATTGTTTAAAATTGCCCATAGTTCTTTTTCTTTTATCTTGCTAAAATTTCAATTAACAGTCATAGTAATTGTTTTGTTGTATATCTAAGTTTAAGGTTGTTCATTATATTGCAACTTTCCCACTTCCATTTGTTTACAATCTATCTTAATGATTTTCCTTGTTGAAATTTTGTCTTAACTTTGTTTCTTGTTCATGATGTACATATTTGTTATTACCATGGCTACCAACACTTTATTAGCAGTCGCTTTGCGCCCTGTTTACAGCTTTGTTTTAAATCTGTCTAGTTGTATTTTTTCATTGTTTAGTGTTTAGTCTGCAGTTCTTTACTTTTGGGTTTCTTTGTTTGATTTCTGCATTTAAACCGTGTGTACATTCTTCCTATATATTTTTGTTGTTTGTTCTCTTTCTATTCTGGTGAAATCATTGTATTCAATGAATCATTTCGCTTTCATATCTCATGGTACACATTTACCCAGTGATATCGGTCAATTTTTGGTGGTGTACGCTTATCGTTGTCCCTAATCATTCAGCATCTACTCATCTAGATAAACATGTCTACAATGTGATAGTAAATCAAAAAATTCGATGGAGACAACGACTTCAATTTATGGAGAATAAAAATGAAGGAATTGTTTGTCCAGCAAGGTCTCATTGATTCCCTCTCTGGGACTACTAAACCCATAACATCTGTAAATGAAACCGGCCAAACTATTATTGAATACCAACCTGTGCCCCCCGACATTCTTGTTAAAGCCCACAGTTCCCTTTTATTATCCTTATGAGATAAAGTCCTTAGGGAAGTGGACTTTGAGTCTACAGTTGCCAGCATCTAAATTAAGTTAGAAAAGCTTTACATGACTTCCTCCCTTGTAGGTAGTCTATATAATAAGCACCACATTTTCACCTTTAGGATGAGACCAGGCATTTCTTTGAAATCTCATCTTGATGATTTTAACAAAATCATGTTAGATCTAGCTAATATAGATGTCTCGGTAGATTATGAAGATCAAGCCATCATTCTCCTGATCTCCCTTAACCATAGTTATAGTACCTTGGTTGATACCATGATGTATGGTTGAGACTCCTTGACTCTAGAAGAAGTCAAGTCTGCCCTTCTGTCCAAGGAACTTCACACTAAACCTAAGGTGAAAGGTGAGGCTGAGAGTTTGTTCACTAGGGGTAGACCCCAGGTTAAAGGTAAAAAGAAACAATTTAATAGAGATAAAAGTATAAGTATCAAAGAACCTAGGCAAGATCCAAAACCAAAGAGTAATAATAATAAATAAATAAAAGTCACTTGCTTACATTGCGGCAAGCCTGGGCATATTAAGCCTGAATGTAGGCAGCTTAAATGTGAGAAAGAATGTGCACAACCCACTGACCAGCCTCTCATTGTTGACTATGGATATGACACTGCTGAAGTATTAAATGCTTCCAACTATACACTCGACAGAGAGTGGGTCCTTGACTCTGGTTGTTCCTTTCATATGTGTCCATACAAAGAGTCATTTTCAGAGCTGGTTGAGAGAGTGGAAGGGGATGTCATGTTAAGGAATAATAAGAAGTGTAAAGTGGAGGTTATAGGATCTGTTCTGTTAGAACTTGAAAATCAATATGTGATTACCTTGCTTTATTTAAGGTGGGTTCCCAACCTTCAACGCTACTTAATTTCCTTAAGATTATTTGATCAAAAAGGATATACATTTAGATCATAATCAAGATCTATTAAAATCTCTAAAGGATCTAGGACCATTATTAGAGGGTCTCTCACAAATGGGTTGTATGTATTGGATAGTAAGACCCATTCAAGGCAATTGGGAAGTGCTCACAATACAAACACTGACAATACTATGCTTTGGCATTGATAGTTGGGGCATGTAATCTCCAAAGGATTCGAAGAGCTCAGTAAGAAGGGCCTGTTCAATGAAATAACACCTATAAACCTTCCATTTTGTGAAGACTGTATAATGGGAAAGGCTAAGAGAGTTAGTTTCAAAAGATCCACCTTCAAAACCGCTGCCCCATTTGAATACATCCATTCGGATTTATGGGGTCCAACGAGGACTACCTCTCAGGGTAGAGGATCTTATTTCATCACTTTCATTGATGACTTCTCTAGGAAGGTCTGGGTGTACATACTGAAACATAAATCAGATGTTTTCTAGACCTTTAAGACCTGGAAATCTTCGGTTGAAAATCAGACTGGGAAGAAAATAAAGACCATGAGGATAGACAATGTTTTGGAGTATCTGTCTACATACTTTATTGAGTTTTGTGGAAAAAGAAGGGATTAGAAGACATAGAATGGTTAGGGATACCCCCCAACAGAATGGGATAGTAGAGAGGATGAATAGGACCATCTTAGAGCACGTCCAAAGCATGTTTTCATGCTCATGCCTCCCCAAGTCTTTCTGGGTCGAGGCTACTAGCATTGTTGTTTACCTAATTAATAGGTGTCCCTCTTCTGCTAACCAGATCAAGAGTCCTAAAGAGCTTTGGACTGGGAGGCCGCCGTTTTAGTTCTAGTTTAGGATTTTCGGTTCCACAGCCTATGCACATGTTAGGACTGATAAGATGCAACCAAGAGATCTAAAATGATTCTTTATTGGTTACCCCAAAGGGGTTAAAGGATACAAGCTCTGGGTTGATAAACCTGGGAATCAAAAGTGAATTATTAGTTGGGATGTGGTCTTTCATGAGTCATCCTATACCAAGAACAAGCCTACCCATCAATGCAGAAATGAACCAGACATCTCTAAGTTTGATGAACCCGAGCCTTCGGCTCATTTTGAGGCTGATCTTCAACTTGATCAGTCTGCTTCTCAGCCCACTATGTTGGCTTATTCTGAAAGCAGTTCTGGTTCAGATTCGGAGTCTGAACCCCTTGATACTTACAGGGACTACCAATTGACCTGTGATAGAAAAAAGAGGGTCCCAAGGCCTCATGTTAGGTTCATCCAGTATGACATGGATTTCTTTGCCTTTCATGTGTCCTAGGATATCATCAATGATGATCCTCAGTCATATAGTCAAGCCTTGAAAGACAAAGACTCCAAGCAATGGGTCTTTGCTATGAATGAAGAGATGTTTTCTTTAAAGAAATACCATGCAATGAGTGTTTTGAACAAACCGTTTAATGCTAAGGTAATTGGTTCCAAATGGATTTTCAAAAGGAAAGAGGATAATACTGAGGGAAACAAAATCAAGTTCAAATCTAGGTTAGTAGCTAAGTGTTTTCTCCAAAGGGAGGGAATAGATTATTCTGAAATATTCTCTCCAATAGTGAAGCACTCTTCTATTAGGCTCCTGTTAGCCTATACTGCATATAATGACTTCCATATTGAGCAGTTAGATGTTAAAATTGCTTTCTTACCTGGTGAATTGAAAGAAGATATTTATATGCAGCCTCTTGAAGGATATCCTTGGGAATTCAAACCACATCAAGTGTGACTCCTGAACAAGTCTCTATACGGCTTAAAGCAAGCCTCGAGACAATGGTACTTGAAATTCGACTCTTTCATGCTAGGTAATAAATTCACTAGAAGTCAATATGATGTCTGTGTTTATTTCAAAGAAACTAGGCCTTGCATCATTTACCTTCTGTTTTATGTTGATGATATGATCATCATATGCAAGGATATATATCTTATATTTTCTGTCAAAACCCAATTGAAGAAAACTTTTTAAATGAAGGACCTGAGTGTGGCCAAGAAAATTCTTGGCATTGAAATCATTAGGGACAGACCCAATAAATTACTCTATCTTTCTCAACATGGTTATATTTTAAAAGATCTCAAGAGGTACATGTTTGAAACTTTAAAACATGTTAATATACCTCTTTATCAACATTTTAAATTGACTTTGACACAAGATTTTGAAACTAAAGAAGATATTGAATTTATGTCCAAAATTCATTATGTCAACATGGTTGGAAGCATAATGTATGCCATGATTTGTACATGCCCTGACATTTCCTTTGCAGTATGCACCCTTAGTAGGTTCATGGCCAAACCAGGGAAGCCACACTGGCATTCCCTTAGGTAGATTCTTAGATATCTCTCTAGTACACCCAGTATTTTCTTATGTTATGGTAGAAATACTGATTCTACTGATCTTATCTATGGTTATGTGGATGCTGATTATACTGGAAATGTGTATACTCGTAAATCTATAACCGGTTATGTGTTTAGTGCATTTGGTGGTACCATTTCCTAGAAGTGAAACATGAAATCTATTGTTTCACTTTTGACTACAGAATCTGAGTACATAGCCTTGATTGAGGCAGTCAAGGAAGCATTGTGGATCAAAGGTATGGCCTCTGAACTTTGTATTTACAATTCTACTATTAATGTATATTCAGATAGTCAATCAGATATTCATTTATCAAATAACCTTGTTTTCCATGGTAAGTCAAAACATATTGATATTAGGTTACATTTTATTAGATACATCGTTGAATCTAGAACCATGTGTATCAATAAGATACACACTGACATAAACCCAGCTGATAGTTTGACTAAAGTTGTGGTCTTGTCAAAATTTAATTTTTTCCTAGATAGATTAAACTTGGTTCGGATTCCATGACCCCTAGGTGCAAGAACATCACTAAATTTAATTAAAAATGGTGGAGATTTGTGAATTAGGATACCATAATTCCTTATTTTTATATTAAATCTGTTTCTAATTCTGTTTAATTAAATGCTTCCATTTAAATTGTTTTATTCACCATGCTTTTATTATTTTACTCACATATGCTGTTTACATTCCCTGCTGGTTGTACGGGTTTATTTTTTTATTTAACCCATTGCCGTTCATCTCCATAGTAATCCTTTTGATCTCAGCCGTCCACCTTGCACCCGGTTTTTTGTTGGGTTGTTCCCAGAGTGCTTTGTGGCACTATTTGGTTGGGTAATCTGTTACGATGATTACAGGGGTTATCTTTTCTATCAGGGACTAGGGTTTTAGGGTGAGTGGAGAGTTCTGAATCGTGGTTCTTTTATGTCACTACTGGTACGCTGAAGGTTCTCCAAGAATCACATGGTGTCTTTTGCCTTCATCTACAACAGAGGTTTCCGTTGGCCTACCGAACTCCCTACATACAGCTCGTGCACAGCTCGTGGTGGAGCTCTTCTCGGTGTCCTTCCATAGCGAAGAGGTGTGGCTGCATACAGACCAGAAGATTGCTAGAACCAGGGTTGAGAGACCTCTCGCCCACGAGATTATAGAGAGGAGCACCATCTTCCTTGTCCAGACATGCTAAGAGATCCGGATGGCCGGACCTGTGAGTTTGGCAATGTAATATCCCCTTTTTCATCTGTTTGCTCCATTTTAGTTTTTTTGTTTCCTTTATTGCAAGATTGTAGATCCTATTGTTTTCTTTTAGAAATTAAAAAAGTGTGTGTGTGTGGTGTTATTTCCGTGCAGTAGGATCCATAAGGATCTGAAGCACATAAATCCTCCTGTCTCTTTATTATTTTGCGATTTTTTTCTCCTGTATTATGGTTCTTGGTTCAATTGCACATCACCAGCGTCATATTTTATTTTCTAAGTTGTTCCTTGATTGTTTACGTCCACTAAAGTTTTACTCCTCAACACCACAACAACATTATATTTGTTTGTCCTCACACGCCTTCACATTATCCATGAGGTCCTCTGCCTATTCCTGGAGTTCTTGGCCACTATCGAGGTGCATGTCGATAACCTCTACTTCCGGCTAAGAGAAAGACCCCACGAGCACTCATACACCAAGTTCAGCATTGGGATCAGTCTTTATTCTGCCGACTTTGCCACTTCTGATGTATTATCAACTCAAAAGATCGAGCCGAGAAAGTCGGATGTTGCCCTACTCTAGAGGATGACTTTCCGGGACCTTCAGAGCATCCATGATCCTCATATTATGAAATCCACTCAACTGAGAGGTCTTGCGCTCCCAATTCTTTATCTAGCATTGACTCATGCCTGGTTCGCTCGCGCTGAGGCTCATGGAAGCATCAGCCAGTTGGATGTCAACATCCTCGCCGCTGTTGTAGGCAGCCCTGCAGTCAATATGGCATCTCATTTTTCATTCTACTTCAGGGAGCATGCGCAACGGGCATGTGGTACACTGATGGGTGGGTCCTTCATCACTCATTTGGCCCAACGTCTCGTCATTTTCGACTCCGCCCTTTCCCTCTCCTATCTCGGCTCGATGGAGTCGATCGACTTCCCTCTGCTTCACAAGATTAAGCTGCTGAAAAAGGACGGTGACATCAATTGTTCAGCACCAGGATGAATTGAGGGTACTGAAGAGGCACCCAGAGACCATGCTGCTGACCCAACACCAACTACTACCACCTCTGATCCCGCCCCAGCTGCTACTCCGTCCATCCCATCCCATCCCTACACTACCACCACTCCAGATCTCATGTCATCCCCTACTCACCCATTTTATTTCCTCATCCACCACCATCATACCCACCTCATCTACCACCCCACCCAGCTCTGCTGACTTCTGGCTTTCATACCGGTACATTTGGGTGAACCTTCAGTAGATATACCGTCACCTAGGCATCTCACTCATAACCCCACCCTCATTCACCATCCCTTCATCCCCATCAGCCATTGCGGCCGCTCATCCTCCACCTCCAACAAGCCCTTCATCCTCCACTATTCCTGCACCAGCCACCACACCTGTCGACCTACCATCTGAGCTAACATACCCTGCTTCCCATTAGAATTTACTAGCAAATCAGTCCCAATGTGGAAAGGGCACTGCTCCATCATCTTTTGAGGTACCTTTCATCGATCCTACTATCATATCCATGACCACACTCAAGATCGGTATCTTAACATTGTCAACCACTGAGATAGTTGTTAGCACTACAACACCCTCTACAGTAGTTGATTCGCCAGCCCCTTCCTCCATTGCTCATATTCATCAGGCGAGAGAGCTGTAGGCACCCTCTATTTAGAAGAGGACTGTAGATGAGCATCTCAACGATTTTGATTACTCTTAGTATATCCTAGCCCCCTCTCTAGTTTTTGTACTATGTCTAGGTGATCATATTTTGTACTATCTGTATTTCATATCACTGATGTATCATTTCACTTATTATATACATGGGAAAATTATTTTTCCTCATTATTGCATGGATTATTTTTCATTTCATTATTGTATTACTTTATTCATGTATAGATCTTCTGCCTCTTCTATGGTCATTGATGCACCTGTTCTGTCACCATCCGTCTTCATACTATGGATGACTTGGAATCTGGCTGATGTTGAGCACCAGATTGAGGCGATTTCATTGGAGATCCATGCTCAATAGCGGTCACCACCACGACGATCATGAATGTTATTCCTACTAACCATATTCATGCTCAGTATGCTTCTGAGGTGGTTAATCCTTCCAAGCATCCATGTGATTTCAATGACACAACCATTAGTTATTGTTGGAGGGGGAGGACTTCTGAGTAGATTCACGGCACTTCCTAATACTTTTTTTCATTTGTCTGGCTGACGACGTCTTTGATAGCGCTTTATGAGAGGCAACCCATATTTCATTTATTTTCTTTGTTTTTCTACTTAGGATTCTTATTTTCATTTTATTGTCATTTTTTATATATTGTTCTTGAGCTTCATTGAACCCCCATATCTTCATTTATCTGAGTTATTTTTTTAATCTTATCCACTGTGTGCACCTTCCCATTACAGTACTCTTCTCATGTCTCAAACCTGTGAACTACTATTTTATTTAGTGAATGTTTATTATTTCTAACACATAATGCAGGTATCCCAATTTGAAATCAAGACTCACCAAGTTTCCTCATGGCATGACACTCATAGAGGGAGCTCTCGATTCCTTAAACTCATTTTCAAAATTTTAACTTCATTATGTATATGTTATATCTATCACATCTCTCCCATGAGGATTTTTTAGGATAGTACAGACACTGAAAACTCTTCACACCCATTTAAATAAAAGACAAAGTTAAGTTGACATTTATTGAAATCCATGTTTTGCTCCTATTTATATTTTTAGAATGATTGATGAGTTTAGTAATTTAATTCAATTTCAAAAAAATTAAAATTAATTTTGATTGACTTATTACTTGATTTTTATATCTTAGGTTATTATTAGTTACTTTTGTATATTCTCATTCCTGACAGGATTCTAAGCCTATGATTTCATTTTCTTTTTTGATCATATTTCCTAAGTCACGCATGGGACATGTAAACCTATCAGAACTTACATTGAGATTTTTTGAGGCTATGACTGAACAATACAATTTTAATACGATTGAGGAAATATTTGTTGAGCTACTTTTTCTAGAGGCTCACCTTTTATTTTGTCTTTCTTTAGATCATGGTTTCCATGAATGACCTATTTAGGGTGCAGTTATTCCAAATCGATTATCCCTTTCTACCCAGCTCTTGGTATTATGCATGATTAAACTTTTAACAAGTGGGGGGGAATATTCAGCCTATGAACATGGGATGTATTGATTGAGAAAATGTATTTTGGTACTTTACCAAGCTAATTTATTGTGATCCATGTGTTATTTTTGGTATTTTATGCTTACCATGTTCCTTCGAAAAATATAAAAAGAAAAAGGTTTTGGGTTGTATATTAGGAATGTCAAAAATCACCATTTCCATATCGATTAATCCCCTAAAGGATCATATATGGTTAGGGGATAGATGTGGGATCTAACCTAAACATGACTTTAAAAAAAAGGAACATAGTACATTTTTAATACATACTAGATACACTCATGGACCCATTATGAGATACTTGAATCATGGACACTATTTGTTCTTGGAGGAGGCACACCATTGCACTATTCTCATTTATCATGCATTAAACTTTAGAGCTTACCCTCCTTTTGAGCTTTATTTTCATTTTCTACCCACTTTCCCTCTAGCTCAAAGTCGTTTGAACCCCTTTTACGGAAGTTCTCATGATTAATTTTTTATTTGTCTTTACAAAGTTGAGATGATAGAACTAATGCAAGTCTATGGTTAGGAACATGTATTCAGGGTATGAGTATAACTCCAGTTACATTTTACCCCAAGTGATGAGAGAAAATTCATTGTGAGGTAAATTGTAAAATGGATGTATAATTTAAGAAATGGTTTTGAAATTGTAATTAGAAGATTAAGAATCTGAATAAAGAACTTAATTATGAGGCATGATTTATTTTCTCTTCATGATTGATTCTAGAGGAATTTTTCTTCTTGCACTTATTTTTATTTACCTAGATGTAATTCATTTTTCTTATTTAAAAAAAATGTGTCTTTTGGAATCCCTTTTGAGATGATTTTTTCTTGAGGACAAGCAAAGTATGGGGAAATTTGATAACCTAAATTTTTATATACATTTTGGAGTCATTTAATTAATTATTATTCATGTTTTATTCAATAATGAACTGGGTATATTTTTAATTTTGAAAAGAATAGGTTTCCAATATTCTAAAGGAAAAGCTATCAAAACTGGCCTAAAGTGAACATTACAAGTCGTGAATCACTTACACGTCTTGTAGGAATCATTCAAAGCATGTCTGAAGTCGTGAAGGAAATCACAAAGAAATTACAAGTCATGAAAATATTTCATGAAGTTAACCTCTAATAAACATCATTTAATATTTAAATTCCACTTCCTACTTAAAGTTCAAGTCGTGAGAAGCAACATATTGTGAGTTCCCATTACACATCATGAGATGAGTCAAATCACTGAGCCCCAAAGATCTAGGTCGAGATTCGCACCATATCCAAAATATATAGAGAAAACTATGGATAAAGGTTACATGATGTGAGAATTTTACACGTCGTGTAATTTTCCGACTATTTATTTTCTAGACCACACACATGAAAATTTATTTTCCATAGCGCGCACAGCTACGAAATAACATTCTGGAACATCATTTTTTTCTCTCGTCTTCTCTCATTTTTCTCTCTTATTTCTCTCCCAACTCAACTATAAACAATTAATTTTACTGTTTTGATTAAATCCAAGCATCTTTGATTCATCTACAAGCGTTCTTCATATTTTTCATCGTCGTTTATAGTTCTTATACCCTTTTTCCATTTTCGTTTTAGTTCAACATCGGTTTTTCCATACATTCTTACTTGTTTACTATTTCAAGTAAGTGTTTGATTCATTTACTACTTGTTCTGATTGTGAACTGCTTGATTCTTGAATCTTCAATTATAAACTGTCGTATTTCAACTATTTTATCAATTTTCTGAACATGTTTTCAATTGTTTCCTTGATCTTGATTATTATCATCATGAGTGGCTAAACCTCTTTGGGTAAGAGTCGAGAGTAGGGGTGTTCTGAACTTAATAAAGCTCTAAATCATAACTTGGTAACCCAAAGTCTAGTAATCAGATTACATAACAACTATTTATTCGATTCTTTTAGGCAACTCTGACCATGGGAAGTTTAAATGAATGAACTTGGCCTGATTGGAGTAGAGTAAGCTATGACCATTAGCATGTGACACTTTATTCCATAAAAGTTTGGCTTAATGTGTCTATATTGTTAGCTATATCTGAACCAAGGAATAGTTGCATCTTAGGTAGATCTATTTGGTTTGACTATAATCAACTAGTTCTCTATGAACTACTTTGCAGCCTAATCCCTTGAACTATTCCAAGTTAGGATCGATATTTTCCTTTTTACCTAAACCCTGAAATTGACTTTAATCCCTATATTCTTTCTGAACCATAAACCAAACTTCATGGTGTTAGTTAAATCCCAAACTCGACTCAATTCATGAGGAATCCTACATAAAGGGTTCAAATTCCCTGGTTCCTTGTCATCCAATCTTTCCCCATGGGTTCGACCCCACACTACCACTCTACTACGTCATTGAAGCAAGTATAGTTTGGGATAACAAGAAGTTATAATCTGACCGAACCCCACACAAATTAAACAACGTATGCGGGCATGTTAGTCAGCCACACAGTTTAACCACATTTAAAAAAAGGGTCGATCACCCAGTGATTCTTTCCTCCTCTTTCTTCGTTCTTCTCCCATCATGCAAGTCGTCTGCATTTCCTTCTAAAGAATCCTCTCACGTAATCACTCAATATAGCTACTTGAGAAATCAACCTACGTGGGGTCACTTGGGCGAGTAACCTGCGTGGGATCAATTGGTCAAGTGACCTGTGTGGGATCACTTGGGCGAGTGACCTACGTGAGGTCACCTGGGTGAGTAAAATGTGGGAGGTCCTCCCTATGAAAGTTTCCAATGGCTTCTCAAATAGATTCCAGTGAACAAGTTGTTTCATGTGTTTCAGATATGCTCAAGACCGTCGAGCCATATTACTATGACATGTGTGACTCCACCCTATTAGACTTAGAAAAACACTTGAAGAAGTACCAGTTTGAGTACCCGTAGAGTGATTATCTATCTCAGTATAATAACGAACAACTTCTGAGAGATATTCTCATCTCAAACCTTTATAATTATTCGTCGAAGTCCTGGTTCGTGTAATACACTAATTATATCACCATCAACATCTCCTCCAAGGGCACATTTATTAACAAAGGGATAGTTCCTATAGCATGTGTCATGCACCACAGCCTGTGTGCCCCGAACCTGAAACCTCACACCCACGAATCTAAACCTTGTTGTTGCAGGTCAATCTCTTGTGCATCTAAGATAGACTAATCACATGGCTAAAAGAAATATTGGGACTTCTATTCTGGAGGAGTCGAGCCGAAATGGATGTAGGCATACTCGGTGCACCAAACATACACAGAATTTAAGATTGAGCTACAAAACGTCAACATTTATGAGGTTTTTTGGGTGGCGCAAATTTATGTTTACAAGAACCCGAACATCATCCTAGAACAGCTGAGCTAATGGATCCCTCAAACAAACACTTCATCTGATGCATGGTGAAGTCAAAATTAGCCTATTTGATGTCTACATGATCTCAGGGGGCATCCATTCTTAGGGATATGTATGATGAGTTCATCCCACCAAAAGTCACCTTGGATGATGTTGAAATGATGTCTAGTTTGGCCTGAAAGCTATTGAAGATGGCCTGGAAGATTAATAAGGGAGACCCGCTCCTAAGGGGTGGAATCCATCCTGAAGCATGGATGAAGGCCTTCCTCAAGACAGAAGGAGAAGGTCCTACTTGTTAGTGTTCAATGGGATTCACCTCATTAGAGAAACGGAGAATCCCTAGAAAATTATCGTCTACATTGGAGAAAGGTCGGTACCGGTGGGGTTATGTGGTCAATTATGTTGTCCCCACAAGTACTCATCTTGTTGGATTTCTTACGATGTGGTTGAGTACCTTCCTGTTGGCATTTCACGAATCTAATGGCGGTGTGAGGCTGGGGTGTTTTTTATAGCCGCCAAATTGGAAGAAGGGAACCACATAGGGTTGGTTTCCCCTATTATGGAAAAAAATCTACTGGTTTTTACTGCATGTGTACACCGAGAAGGTCCCATATCAAATTTCAGGGCCATTTCAAGTGTTTTGGGGATGGATTTCAACACACTTCAAATCTTATATTTTTCTAAGTGGTGTTCAAGTTCTTGAAGGCCGATTTTTCCCATTCATTAAGCTTGCCTCTGGTATTAAGACTTTATCTCTGGAGTATGGTAAATCCCTAAAGAATCTGAAAATATTGGGAGATTTCCACTTCTTCCCATATGGTGATCCACTTAATGGGAAGTTTGTTGACAATGGTTAAGCTAATGATAGCCTGAGGTAGTACATGAATGTATTCAAATATAGAGTGCAAGCAGCTCGTATTGACAGTGAGATCATGTGTGAGGCTATACTCCATATCAATTTTACCACAAGTTTAAGTGTCTGCAACAAAAAAAATTTCTCTCCCCCCATATAAGTTCGGTTCGAAGAAATATCTGATGGTGGCCCAACAATTTTGGATCCTCATGGCCCTGGGGGTATCTCAAGCATCGATCAAGCTACCCCATTCGGTGCATCCATCGGGTTAAACTTCATGTACACCAGTGCTTGGATTTCTTCCTACCCCTAAGGGTTGTTGACAAAAATTGACCCTCATGTCAAGGCCATGATGACTGTTGGGTGTGGCATGCGCGGTGGGAAGGTTCATCCTGGGGGAGATGATGATGAAGCTCCAAAGTCTTCAAAATTATCTCGTGCAAGGGACACAGAGCAAGTCAAATTTTAGAGGACCACATCTCTCGAGCTGAGGCGGTCTAGTCATCACATTCAGGAGAATACTCAAGCCACAACTATCTAGTATCCTTTTATAGAAGAGAGACCTAAAATGGATTCAAAGTCAAAAATATGGTAGTTATTCCTATCGGTCGGCTTCATTAGCATCAGAGTATGGGCATAGTTTTGCAACCCAAGCTTGGTAGTGCGTAACCCGAGACTTCAGAGATTTATGGTTGTTTATATAAGCTATCATATGTATCCTAGAAATTGGGGATATTCAAGCACCCTCTGATCTTTACCCCGACAGGAGCCTTACTGAGGTGGGGAAATATTTTCGGGAGTTTTAGATGTTAATATATTCCACAGATGATCATATCTCGGCTAAAAAGTGGGTAACTCACATGTTGGCCCAAGCTGCTGCTGAGGGAATATATGGCTGATTTAACGAGAAATGTGATGACTACGTTGAAACTAGCGAGTTATCTCTCTATTTTACCTTCTCCCTTCCCTCCCTCAACCACCATAATTAATTTTGGGGGGATTTATCTTGCAGTTGGTAGGAGAAGAATGGGCACCAAGGATGGAACTTGAGTCTCCAAAATATGGGTGGACAGGAACCCCCGTCAGAGTGTGGGATGAGTCTCCCAAGTCCTTAAAGTTATCATCGGGTCAGAGGATAGTGGAGGAGAAGATGGCGGGAGGGTCTTCTCGACCGCCACCTCAAGTTATCATAACTGAGAGGACTGATATAGGCCCCTCACAATCTCATGGGAAGAAATGAAAGAGGGCAAAGAAGTTGGCTGGGCATATTCACTGCAGTAAGTCTTTTGTCATCATTTAATTCTATGACTCTCCAGATATACCCATTTCACCATACTTTCCTTTTGTAGGGTGTGCTTCACTCTCCTCCCTTAAGGGGTCTGACACTGATCTATCGAGAACTGAGGGGGGCATTTCAGATGAGGCACATACTTGTGTTGATGAATTCGTCCCTTTGACAAATGAAGTACTGAGAGATTAATTTGTGTCAGCTTCTGTTACTGTATAGAGGGAGGAGGGTCCTGGTAATTTCAAATGCACATAATGAGGTGGCATGTACCGATCACTAACTTTTATTCCTTATGATATTTCAAATTTGTCGCAAACACTAGAGTAACCTTCAAAAACCACCACCAACCATGTCACTATTATAGAAGGGGTTTACATGGATATTTAGTGGTCTGGTGAAGGTACTAGTGCTGACCCTGACTCTACGGGGTCTAAATAAGTTATGCACATCGATAAGCTGACAGAAAGAATTGATGGCGAAGACAATTTCAGTCCTAATCCATGCACCTTAGATACCCCTACTAGTGAGGATGCTAAGAGATATGAGGTCTTATATAATGAACTAATGGAACTTGAGGAAATATTGAAATATATTAATATTCCCACCTCTCTAGAGGAGTTCTAGGACTTTGATAGGGAATTGGACGGACAAGAGTTTTCTTTTTATGGTGTTTCCAAACATAATCGATCTCCTTTCATTTGATGTCTTAGATAAGAGATTGACTTGTGCAACTTTGTCCACATAAAACATTTTCAAGGAGATGTGTGATGATGGCATTAAAGTCCATCCTACTCTCATTGTTGAGAGAATAGTATCTTAGTGTCTTGAAGTGGGAGATTCTTAAGATCCATCCATCCCAGTTTCTGGGAAAACTCGGAAGGATATTCCTTGCCATGAGATCCTAACCCAAAGCATTGATACTGAGGTTTTTGGGGAGTCATCAATCCCAACAGTTGATACACCATTGGGTGAGCATTATTAACTACTCTGGTTTTTTCTCTTCCTTTTCTACATGTTACCCTCTGATGTGAATGATGGGTTTTATCTGTTATCCAGTGTCATTGACTTCAGTGGTCAAGCCTGAGGAAGGAGCTTCCATTACCATTTAGCCAATGGTATAAGGTGGAGCTAACACTGTTTTAGAGGGAGCATAACAAGATAAATCATTGAGTGAATTAATCATAAAGTACATCTCTCCCTCTGAAAGCAGTTCTGATATGGACTTGGAAACACAAGATGCTCTTCCCACCACACATCGTATTTTTTGGAGAGATATCTGGAAGATAATTTTGTAGACATCTCTTAAAGACCTATCACCACGACTTTTCCAACATCCAACCATGTTTTCCATTTTGGGGTTCGGTGGGTTTGATTACTGTGCAATCCACCATGTTATGGAGTCAATCATCTGACAACGAGAAGAGGATCACAGATTGCAGTAGGTTGTGGTGTAGTTATTAAGCCAATTTGAATATCTCAAATCTATTGTATCATAGGCGGATCTTAGCCATGCCAAGGAGGTGGAAAAGTATCATCATTGTCTTCATGAGAAATCTCTCCAAATGGTACACCTTCAAGAAGAACTAAATGTCATAAAGGAAGAGATTGTTCAAATCCACTATTCCTTGAAGAAGGCATCAGCACAAGGCAGAGATTCTCTTTCTACAGAGGAGAAACTTCATCATGATTAAGGGTTTGTCGCCACACAACTAGATGGGTTTCAACAAACTGTGGATAAAGCTCCGGCCACAGTCCAACAGCTCAAATCTTATGTTGAGGAACATCTGTAAAATTTGGCAGAGACTTCAACCTGTGGAAGTTTCTTTGCATTTTAATATATGAATGAAAAGTATTTTACTTCCAACCATATATTTTTGTGTTCTTATATTCATTACAACTATAATATAACACTCAAAATGACTCATTTGATTGAATTTCATTGTGTCAATGTGTTATAATTACAATAATAAGGATGAGAGCACTCTGATTTTTTTCTAAGTCTTTATACCTAGCAAGCATAGTTTGACTATTTCTATGGTCATATGACATGCCCTACAAAATTTTTGTCTTTTATTTCATCACCCTAATTTTTTCTAGGTCAAAATAAAGACAACTTAATGGTGAGACTTGGATTTTTCTTAATCCGCCCTTTGTGGATTTTCAGTCTAACAAGTTCTATGTATTTTCCTTTTCATTGCTCTTTTTTTCCTAAACCATGTGGAGTGTGTGTCTAGTGAGATAAAACTAGACTTTTATCTAGGGTTCCCTTTGTGGTTTTTCATCCTGGTGAGTAGTGTGACTCTTTTCATGGGAAGTTTAGAGTCTTGTAATATTGACTAATGTGACTAGTTTTTCTATTGAACAGCTTTGACCTTAGTTATGGAATGATGACCCAAGCAGGGATTGTTGGCTGAGGATGTTCCAAAATTCTTCAGATGCACATAAGGGGGTTTTTTGATTCACAGTTTTGTGATTTTGTGATCTGAAACATGAAATGAGACAAATATGTGGGGAATGACCATGGACCATATTCAAAAAGCGGTTTCCAACACAATGTTGTTGGGGATTACAGAGATAGAAGTGGTCTCTCATGAGAACGAATGTGCCTCTGGTTGATAGGCCCTTTTGGTGGTAGACTTGTGCAAATCCAACTAGGGCGTATCAATGCATAGTCCGAACAAAGTTAGCCTCAAGAATCTGACATTCTATTATTGATGGTCAGGGAAATTTATGAAGATCTGAATTTTTCAAGACCATGGTGTGTGGTTTGTGAAGGGAATGTGTTTGAGAATGAAGGGAACATCTGTGTTGGCATTATCTATGAATGGGAAACCGATCCTACACAAATTTAGTTTTTGGAAAGGAAGGGGTATTTTGTTTTGATTGAAAGCTTGCAAAGGAGGGATCCTGAGAAAAAAACTGTAACTTTCTGCATAATTCGGGGTTGAGTCCATGAAAAAAGGAACAAAAATGTTTTAGATATTGTGGAATTTGGGCCTAGAATGGAGGATCTAGGCATAACTATGTGTCTTGATGGGATGAGAATAAAGTTGTACGTGGTTCTTTAGGGTGATGCAATGGGTTACCAACATCAAGAGAAAAGTCTCCTCCCTAAGAAGGGTTGGATCATTGTGCAGTTTAAGGTTGTGTGACTAAGACATAGACCATGTAGTTTAACCCCTTACGGTAAGGACATTGAGGTCTACAATTTAATTTTTCTTAGCTTTGAGAGAAAGATTAGTGATTTTCCATTTCACGGTAATATGTCCAAGAATGTTCCATCATCTACAGGAATGAAGGGGGGAGGTTATAAGCTATTATTTGGGGGCTTCTGAATCTGAGAAGTGATACGAGTCAAGTATGCAAGGAATGACTGCAAACCATATTTGAAAAGTGGTTCTTGTTGGAGTTGGTTCCCTAGAACCAACTTCTAAGTAATTTATGATAAACATGTATTCATCGGATGGATATTAATACACTTCTTATCACATCATGATTTTTCTTTTTTATGACATTATATGTGATAATTTCCTAAGAGTAGTTGTCGCACTAAAAGGTCATAGCAGATCTCTACTATGATGAGAACTCGGAAGTGTCATGACACTATTCTTTAATATATGATCTATACTTGTATGATATCATTTGAAGGGATAAAAATATAATAGGTTATTAGGGGTGGATACTCATAGGACTTTGAGGCACCTTCTCATAGTGTATGCCCTTAGTAATTTCCAGAAGGATATTATCAAAATGAGACCTGCCGGTAAGAAATCCACATTTATAAGTGTCATTAGATGTTCCTATCTGTGGACATGTGTATTGATCATTATACTTTAATATTACTATTAATGGGTATTATGACTCGTTCACTTAGATTTATTGGTGAAAACTGTGACAACGTATGTTTGGGAGAGGTAGGATATGTTGGGTGCATCACGAGTAATATTACATTAATGAATAATGCGAGAAAGGATTTTTCTCTTTTATTCCATAATAGAAGTTGATATCTCAGGCCCTTTGATGGAAATGATGTAGCCTAAATAAATCTATGGTCATGGTGTTCTATAGGCAAGTTCAATTTCTGATAAGTCAAAGAATGATAAATCGAGCACATGGGTTGATGGCACTTGCATGCAACCCACTTGATTGGAGATATCGAGACAAAGGTAATATATTACGCAGTAAGCATTCTTATGGGGTGACATGTCGTTGCGGCATTAACTTATTTCTCTATGGGTTCCTTGGTGTGTTGATCGACCCTAACATTGGAGTTTTGGCTAATCCGCCTAATGCCACTTAGAAAGAGGCCTAGAGGGCCACACCCTAAGTGAATACAGTATCTTAGTTAAATAATATATTATTTTTTATTTAAAAAGTTAAATAAAGTTTATTATTTAATAATTATTCATGGATGTATGATCACATTTATTTCCACACTATTTATTCGAGAGAATATATTATGGGCAGAATAATTAATAAATATTTATTTTCTATTTAATGAATATAATATTTATATATTTATTGATGAATAATGCAGTAATATTTATTTTATAAATAAATAATCATTATTCAAGGTTCAATAAATATGGTGGATAATTGGAAGACCGAGTTAATGGTATAGTGAGAAATAATAATATTGAATATTATTTGATTAAATAATATTTAATTATAACTCACAAGTTAAGAGCATGTCAAGAAATAATAATGTTTTTATAATTATTTGAAATGGGGTTTTGCTAGGATTAATAAAATAATTATGGCACTTGTGCAAATTATTTATTATTACCCTAGTGAATTAAATACCAGATTATATTATTCTTTTATTAGCTAAGAACTAACTAAGTGAAACCCATTGTATTGTGAATAAAGAATTGGAGAAAATATCTCAAGCTTAAAGAGTTTATCCCTCTCCAAGAATGATCTCAAGAATGAGAGCGATCCTCCTTCATCGGATCAAGGAGAACACTTTCGAAGAGGTTCTCAAGAAGATCAAAGGTGGACATCGCAAGCAAAAATATCTTCCGTGATAGCACCCTAAGACTCCTTCGATGACGTCTGAAGATATGTGGAACACATGTGGATCACCGCTAGAGGAGATCTACCCCTGATCTTTACAGCGCAATGACAGTGCACCTAAAAATCTATGGCCGAACGCATCAACGAAAAAAGAATCACCATGGAGGTGATTTTTATTTAATTAAATTAATTATAAACATAATATGTTGATCTACTCTATTGGTTTTGGGTTTCTATTATTTTTTCCTATTTCTTTGATTCAATTCTATGTATCACATCATTCATTTTCGCATGGATCCTAAATTGTTCATTGAATATGGAAAAAATTAAAGTTGGGCACTGACCCTCCTGTGCTTCCACTATGCTCAGAAACTACAAGTGGTATCATAGGGGGCATATTATTATTTATAATTATTTAATAATCATTGGTGATTTGCGCATTTATAATTTAGTTTTTAAATTCAAGTTTAATCATTCCTTTTTAATCTGAATAATCAGATCTATTTATTCTTATATAATTTCTCAAAGATCTAATAGAAACGATTAATTTTATGATTAAAATTATGTTGAGGATCTCATACAA
Organism: Viscum album; assembly: GCA_963277665.1. Taxonomy (NCBI): domain Eukaryota; kingdom Viridiplantae; phylum Streptophyta; class Magnoliopsida; order Santalales; family Viscaceae; genus Viscum; species Viscum album. The sequence continues at coordinate 611,394,774 of OY728163.1, read as the reverse complement.
ATGATCCAAGGATTATTTCCACGTAACACAACAATACATGTCGTGTAATCAGAATTACATGTCATGTAGTTGAGTTCAATGAATCAGGAGTTGTTCGCTAATTACTCAACTCATGTGCATTAATGACACACTGTGTAGTTAATTCTTAAACCACGTATTGACTAGGATAGGTTGGCACACGGTCAGCCAAACTACACACCGTGTGGCCCACTGGAAACAACGTGTAGTCCCCTTTGGGTTATGGTTGGGATGTGTATCTCATACACCGCTTAGCCGACCAGTAACCATGTAACATAGATTCAACATAGTATATGGCCCACTGGACACATTGTGTACTCCGAAATTTCCAAAGTACTCCTCACACGCCGAGTCCCTAGGTGTGTACTTCAGATAAATGGTAAAGGTAGTACACGCCATATAGATCGAATCTACACGTCGTGTAATTTACCAAATTATGTATAATTAAAACTTTAATATTTGAGTAATTTTCAAATCTTCATATCATGTATAAGTCATATTATAGGTTGTTACTCTAAGTGTGTTGAAGAATAACACATGGCTAAAAATTCATGTAATTCGTGTAATCATCTGTGAAGTGCACATCATGAAAGTACATGATAGGTTGTGTATGTCATATTCCACAAGAGTAAAATAGTATACAATCATAATACATGTTGGGTAGGTTTGGATGGGTATTCACCGGGTTACCTCCAAGGTACAAGTTATGTACAAGGTTAATTTTAAATGAATTCTAATTTGTTTAAAATTATAACGGATGAGAATCTCAAGGAAATCCAGAAAAGGTTTAAGATAAAAGTATTGATTAATTAAAGATAATAATTAATTGATTCGAACATGATTTATCTTAAATAAGAATGATTAAAGAATTGAATCCTAGTTTTATTAAAAGTGTAAATTAATTGCATGCATGTGGATTCGAGCACGATTTATCTTTTAAATTATATATGTATGTTCCAAAATCATATATCCAAATCAGTTGATTATTATTTGATGATAGAATAAATGTTTTATAAGGTTATATTTTCAAGTCTTCTCGATACATAAGCCTGATTAAAGGGAACGTCTTGATTTCTTACCCATTTCCAATTACCGTCCACAATTTGTTTTAAGACACCATTATTTTTATAAAATCAATAATTTTATCTTGAAAAACTAAATTTGTTCATTACTAGTTTTATATAAACAATTATGAAAAAATAAAAATAATTTTTCCAAAAAAACTCTTCTTTGTAAAGTAAAAGGGATATTTCTCTCAATAATTCCTCGATTCTTTTATTAGAGTATTTTCATCTATTTCAACACCTATGTTGAATTTTATGCTTTATTGATATTGATCTATTATTATTTTCATCTACCATAAGTTATTAAATGGTTTATGACTAGTTTGACTGTGGATGTGTTATCTTGATATCCTTCACCATGTTACTCATTTTGGTTAGTGATTATGTTTACAGATTGGGGAAATTTATTTACATATCATATTTTCAGATTGTTTATGTTTATCCCCATTCATATGAGAAATGCATTGTACTTATAAAATGATGGTTGGGGCCTGTTATAGCCCCTCAATGCATCGGTAGGTCCCATGAGACAAAACCAAATTAGGTTTTGGTTGAGGCCCTACCCTAGTATTTTCAGACGTCTTGGTTGAGGTCTTAACGATATGTTACAAATGTCAGGCATTATGCATTCCCTCATTATGATATTAATAACTGAAAAACCATGTGATATTTGACCAGTAGAATATCCATGATTAAGGTTCATTCTCTTATGATCAGTTATATGGTTTTATTTACTAAGCTTTCATTCCTACCATATTATGCACAAGTTTATTTTTAAAGGTATGTGTTTTTAGTTATTCACCATGACTAATGTTTATGTTTATAATAACTTATGTTGTATTAATTACCCTTAATGAACCATTTATTATGTTTTATTTTTTCCTCAGGATGTGAAGATGAATATTATGAATGACTTTCAGGGATAATCTAGGAGTTATGGATTTTTTCAATGGAATTTCTATATTGTTTTTCCTTTAAAAGTAGTAGTGTAAAACTTATGTTTGTATCTAGTTTTCCAAAACTATTAAATTATTTTCTCCTTCATGATGTGATGTCCTTGTAATCATACCGATGTAATAAGGTAAGGAACCGACTCTAATCTACCGAGGTTGGGGTCTTTACAAAGTCAATTGACTCTAATAAGTTCATATGATGTAGATCCTTGAGTGGCCTCACAGATACATGAGCAGCATGGTTTCGTAGATAGAAAGGATGTGTGGAGATGTGATTGGCTCCCAATCAAATCTCTAAGTGGGATATGCATCGGTAGTTTCTCTCCATTGATGGCACTGTCCCCCCTCCTTTGTTAAAGAGGGGAAGGTGGTGGTAGGTGGTTGGTCGTCGGTGGCTAGATTCACTAAACCCACTAGTAGGATAAGGCAGTAGGAGGGGGAGATACAACCTATAAAATGGGATCTCCCCCAGTGGTTTCATCATCATCAGCTTCACTGTTCATCAGTGTATAGTATTTTTTTAGGTGGTTTCCACATATATCCAAGAGATATTTATGAGGTATTTTCTCCTTGTGTTAGTGAGGGAGTGTGTACCCACTTTCACCCATATCAATCCTTCTATTTTCCAGTGGTTTTTTACCCATTCCATTTTGGTGGTATTTTCACATTACATTTAGTTTTATTTATTTCCACATTTTTACACTTTGTTTTATCTCATAATTATTGCTGCATTGGTAGGACAATCATTTTCAATCCCAACAAATAAAATATTCTACCACCACTTTGGCAGTTTCACAACCTTATGATGCATTGGAATCAAATGATCTCTCAGCTTGTAGATTTACTTCTCAGGTAACTTTTGATGTAAATTCTAGTACTCTAGGGGAAGTTTCATTATCAGGTGAAACACTAGATTTTGTATCTTGTCAAAAGGAATTCCTATCTGAGTCTTCATTGCGGAAAACTATGCAATTTATTGATGGTTTAGCTTGTGTGCAAGTGGTGATGATCACCCCAATTGACCTGATATCTAATTATGTTAATTTATGCAAAACACAGGCATCTAATTCCAACTATTTTGGAGTGATAGATTTGACAAGTGGTATATGAGAACTCCCTAGAGTGGAACCCCAACCTGAGGTGGTTCAAATCCTAATTGATAAGGGAAAAAGAACAAGTGAAGTGAACCAGGAAGAAGCAGGTGGAAGTGACCCGAGAGAATATAAAGATCTTGAGGGTGGTTAGAAATGTTTGAAATCACGGAGGAGATATCAGCATCTAAGTAGTTGTGGACATAGGTGTGGCCGAATATATTGGGGTTCTTTTCATAATGATGGACATAAGATTAGTTTCAATATTTTAAAGAAATTGGGTATATGAATTTTATTTGATGCGAACAGTCTTACTTTGTCTGACCCCATCCTATGATCTTTCTATTTTTTTGGATTTTAATAAAAGATATCTGACCCTGTCTTTTAAAAAAACTCATGATATATAAATTTTTTGGTAGATATTTATTGTTAAATTTTAAGATGTTTTTATTGTTTTTAAACCACATAATGGCGGGTTTGTTTGTTTTTAATGTTTTTTTTTTATCGATTATTTTAACAATTTTGATTTTTTAGTGTATATATATTTATTTGGAAAAAGTGTTCAAATATTCAGTTTTTAATAGTAACCATATATTATGTGTTTTTAATATTGATTATTTTGTTTTTAAAATATTTTTAATTACTATTAAAACATAAAACATATGAATCTGTATTTATTTTGTTAAAATTTTAAATATTTTTTAGTTTATATAAGTTTTATTTTTCAAAAAAAATTAATTATTTGTTTTTATGACATAGAACACATGTTACATATTTTAATATTGATTATTCAGTTTTTAAATATTTTTAATTATTTTGAAACCCAAAAACACATGTTATATGGATTTATTTTTTGTTTTATTAAATTTTATTAGTTTTAAATTTTTAAGTGTTTTCAATTTTTGAAACCCAAAAACACGTGTTTTATTAAACCCAAATATTTGGTTTTTTTTCAAATTTTATCAAAACATAGTCTTTCTCAAAAGAGAGCGTCTTGACACCACACTATTGGATAAAGTAATGTTTTTTAAAAAAAATCCATCCCTAAGTGAAAAGAAAATTTTGCATCCATATAAAGATAAAATCCCCTCACTTTTATCTTTTCTCACTTTTCCTTTTCACTCCAGCATTTTATGATAACTATAATTTTAGATTCATTTAAGAATGAAAAGTGATTTCGTTTCCATTGAAGGAAAACGTTGTACATATTCTCCCCCTTTTTCAACATAATCCAAAGCACAATGGGGGATCTTCCTTAAGAGTTTTAGAAATTCATTAGAGGAGGCTGAATATGAAGTTGTAGCCTTAATTCTACAAATCTATCTTTCATCATAGCTTTTTTGAATATATCAAAAATTTGATACTTTGTTGAGATATATTCTAGAAAAATATATCCACTAGTAACTTTCTATTTTATAAATTGAAACTTTATATCAATGTGTTTTGATCTTGAGTGTTGAATAGGATTTTTAGAAAGAACAATTACAATATGATTATCACAAAGAATATTTAATGGTTTAGAAACTTACACTTTCAATACTTCTAGGTGAACTTTCACCCACAACATTTGAGTACAATCATGATTAGTTGCAACATATTCTGATTCTATTGTGCTCAAAGTTACTAAACCTTGTTTCTTACTATGCCAACTCACACAACATTCTCCCAAGAAAAAAATTCCTACAAAATATGATTTTCTATCATTAAAATATCCACCCCAATCAGCATCCACTACTATAAAATTAGTTTTTAACAGTGTTTGCCTTTATCAATGCTAAAACAAGCACTAATAAAGGGAACCTTTTATCAGCGTTTTTTTAGCGATGATAAAAGCTACCCTTTGTCAGTGTTTTTTAGCACTGATAAAGGGTAACATTTATCAATTCTTTTCTTTATTACTAATAAAAGATAATCTTTATCAATAATTTATTTTTAGTGTTGAAAAAGGGCACCCTTTATCAGCGCTTTATTTTTAGTGTTGAAAAAGAACACCCTTTATCAGCGCTTTATTTTTAGTGTTGAAAAAGGGAACCCTTTATCAGCGCTTTATTTTTAGTGTTGATAAATGGATCTTTTTTCAGTGCTTTTTTAGCACTAATAAAGGTCCTGAATAAAATGAAATAATTAAGTAAACAAAAAATAAAAATGAGTTTATTGAAAAAAAATTTAAAAATTTTATTAATTAAATAATTATTGATAAAAATGTATAAATTTAATATACTTTATATAAATTATAAATACTAATAAATAGTACATATTAAATATATATATATATGTAAAATGAAATAATTAAACAAATAAAAAATAAAGATAAGTAAATTAAGAAAAATATCAATCATTTTATTAATTAAAAAATCATTGATAATATTAATAAATAGTATATATTAAATATAGATATATAAGAATGTATATAAATATATGATTTATATAATAAAAAATATTTATACTTTACATTAAATAATTCGTATATTAGTGAAGAATGGTTTATAATTAAAAATTAATATGAATTAAAAATATTGACTAATTGCATCGAGTAATGGACATAATTGAGTGACATTTAATTTTTAAATTTAACATATATCAAACGTGTGTTATATTGAATTCATATATATATGCAATCAATGCATTTTTATATACAATGCACACACACAAATATTTAAGTAATTAATGAAATCTTATATAGAAACACCTACACCTAATATTTATGTAATTTATTCAAATTTTAGTTTTCATTTTATAATTTCATTATAACATGATACATTTAATATATAATGCATTTTATTGGTAAATTTTATTTATTTATTTTTAATTTTATTACAGTTAGGTATTAATTCATTTTTTATTTTTTTATTTTTTATTTTTTATTTTTTTAGGAATTTAATCATTTTCTATTATTTATTTTTATATATATTTATTTAATATGTTTTAATATTTTCAATATGTATTAAAAATATAGAAATATTTTTTTAATAATTTCTATTTAATTAATAAAACATATCTATATTTTTAATATTGTTAAAGTGTACTCATTTTTAATTATTAAATTTCACTCATTTTTAACATGCTTGTACTCAAGATTAAATATTCATTAATAATGATAAAAATATATTTATAAATAAATATTTATAAATAAATATATTTATAAATATATATTTACTATATTTATACATTTATACATTTATAATTATAAATAATTAAATATTATTTTTATAATTATAAATAAATAATTATATATACATAAATAACTATACAATTATAATAAATTTATTTAAATAATGAATATATTTACTATATTTATATTTATATATATTTATTAAATATATATACATAATTATATAAAAATATATAATGATATAAACATATAAATATATAAATATTATTTTTTAAGAGTATTTATATAATTATAAATAAATAATTATATATTTAAATAATTATAAAATTATAATAAATATATTTAAATAATGAATATATTTACTATATTTATATTTATATTTATTTATTATATATATAATCATATACATGAATTTATAAAAAAATATTTATAATTATAATTATAAATCATTTTATCAACGCTTATTAATTTAGCACTGATAAAAGGGATCTTTATCAGTGATTTTTTTTTGGAAGCACTGATAAAAGTGTCTCAATCTATTTAAAGAACCCTAAATAGTCCCAAACTAGTCGTGATATCCGAAGATTTCCATGGAAGCCACTTGATGTAGGTGCTCCACCTCGTCGAATCCAAGCTTAAATCAAGGATTGAATAAAGACTCAAACAATTTCAAGGCTCGAATCCAAGGCTCGAATGATTCAAGGGTAAAATGAATCCAAGGCTCAAACAAATTCTAGGTTTAGTGATATCTATTATTTCTATCACATGATTCAAATCTTCAATCCAAGATATGTTATTTTCTCCTCCTCCTCACTCGTTGATTGATTGTTTGGCGATATCTATTTTTATTTTTTTGTTCATTATCTCTTTCTATTAATTATCCATCATCAATTTCTCTTTTATAATGAATTTCTAATTAGAGGTTTCTTTGATTTTGGGTTTTTATTCACCCTTTAAGGGATTTTCTTATTGTCTTTTAGTGTATTAAGAATTCCACACACCGATTTCATCCTTGTAGAGTATTCAGTTTAAATGTTTTGAACTTCCTTCCATGGAAATAAGGAACATAAATTGTTTTTTAAAGTACCACCAATGTTTTTTATTTAATAAATAAAAATGGATTTCATGTAATTATTTCTTGAAGTCGAGGTGTGATTTTTTCGGGTTTTTTCTATTTTGAAGCTTAAGTCGTATTACACTAAGATTTTTATTTTATGCTAAGTGTCCTGAGTTTTATCACTTTGTTTTTTTTTATCCTATATGAACATCCATATGTGTGTGTGTGTGTGTTTGTTTGTATAAATTTTTAAATCTAAATATATATATATATATATATTAATATAATATTTCATGTACATATGTAAGTATGTATTCATGTGAAATATAGATTGGATTCATTCAATAAAGAAAACAATAATTTTTTTCTTGGTTTCAAAAATATATTCCAAGAGAGACTATTAATGTGTGTGTTTTAAAATTACAGATTCGAGGCATGTCTGGAACTTTTTAAAATTACTTTGATTCTCACTTTTTTATTTTGAATAATTTTAAAATAAATAAGTTTTTCTTTGAAAATTAGTAGTAGTATTGAGTGTTATGGCCTTATTGGTACCATGAAATAGTTTTTATATAAATTTATCATCGTATATAGAAGTTGTCTATGTTAGTTATAATGTGGTAATATTTTTTTCTTTTAAATACAGAGATGGTATTGATGGGTGTTGAAAGGATATTTGAATAGATATGTTTGGGTTATTTTGATTTTCAATTTATATGTTTTCTGAAAAGGTGACCTTACCTCCTATTACTATCATAATAAGGATCATATGAATCTTAGTGAGGGATGGAAGATAGTTATAATTTAGTCCTGATTAGATTAAATGGGTCCCCACTTATATCAAAATCTATATGGGAGTCTAACAAGGTAGGCTAGTTGTGGGTCTCTAGTAGGTTATAAACATAGGAACTCATCATCTTTCTTTTAGGTGGTTGAAACCTAAGTATGTACAAATTCACCTCAAAGGATGTTTTGGGATTTCCCAATATTACATATGCTTCATTTACTACTTTTTTCATGTATATTATTTTTGAATTACTCCACATTTAATAATGACCCATTATAATGTGAATGATTTTTTATATTATTTTTTTATTGTATTGATTTATTTATTTTTATAAATAATGTTTAATTTTATTATTATATATTATTCTTCATGATTATGTTTATAAAGAGGCATATTCAAGAACCCTAGAATATCTATAGAGTCTATAAGTATCTTTATTCAATAAAATATCATTTATTAGGGTGAAAATATTTATTAATAGGAGTTATGGAGATTAATGATATTTGATATACCATTAATATTAAATGTAATAAATCCCTAGGTTGACAAATCAGTTATTCCAAAAAAAAAATGAGTGTTATCAAATTCTATATATATTGGAATAATTATTAGAAAATATTTTTAGGTATTCATCATTTTAGGTCTACATGTATTGGTTCCACCCTTAGGAATCTCTAATTACCATCCATGTATTTGAAATAACTCTTTATTTATTAAATTTTTTTATCAATACAGTTTTATATCTTCTATTTGATATAATGGGAGTTTATTATTCCTGTTTATCATATTTTTGTTTATTATTACTCCTTAATTTCCTATATTATATTATCATTTGTTTAGGGGATTTAAGAAAAACTTGATGGATCTTTTTAATAGAGTTGGGACTAATCTTAGTTAAAGGATCAAAAATATAAAAAGTGGGATTTCTCCTATAAATATATAATTTATAGAGGTGCCAAGGATTCATATGTCATAACATGTCCCCACTGAGAACCCTTGAATCATATACAAGAACATGTATTCCCCCCAAATATCACCTTTAATAGGACATGAGTTAATAATTAGTTCTAATGGTGTAATTCTAAAAAATGGGAGGTATTACCCCTTTTAGAGAACACAATGGAGTACAATTGTTATCCCCATTAGCTTCATCCCTTGAATAGTTATTATTGCAATTTGTTGCTTGAGAATCACCCTCATCTCGTTTATGTTGCTTGAACTACTCTGTGTAGTAGTCATCCCATGGATGACTACTACTGAGATTATTTCAAGCAATATAGGTTCATATCCACAAGAGATGGAGGATAAGTCTCAAATAACAAAATTTAATAATAACTATTGGGAGATGAAGTTAATGAGGATGGCATTTGTCTATATATTTCACCTTTGGATGAATTCAAGGGATAACACCTACCATAGCAGAGTAATTATTTTCTTAAATCTAATCACCCATTTTATTCAAACCATACTGAAATTATTTAAAATAATCAAATTTTGGGTTTCCCTTATTAGAATTATCTATAACTTCCACCTTTGATAATGAATATTTTATGTGTATTTATTTATTTATTGTACAAAATGAATATTTAATGAACCCAATAGGATAGATGTGAATCGAAAATGGATACACACTAATATTTTGACAGAAGAGTATGAAGATAGTGTTAAAGATTTCATCAAGTTTATAATAGATCATTCATATGACCCTTATCAAATTCTTTGTTCATGTTTACATTGTTTTTATACAAAACAAATTAGTCTAGGAGAGTTGGAATAACATTTGATTTTTCACAAAATATATCATAGCTATAAATTTTGGACGAAACATGGGAAGAAATTGAATGTGCACACTGATTGGGATGATATTTTGGTTTATGGATCATTCCATATGAATACCATTGTAAATAATGATGAAGATCACATAGAAGAAATGAAAATGGAAATTTAAGATGAACTTCATGATTGTCCAAAGTTGTTTGAAAATTTAAATAGTTGTGCTAAGAGACCATTGTATACTGGTTGTACAAAATACACAACATTGTCAGCTATATTGAAGTTATTTAATTTTAGTGACAACTGTCGATGGAGTGACACTAGATTTACAGAACTACTTTCTCTCCTAAATGATATAATACTAGAAGAAAATGAACTACCATGTCAAACATATGATGCTCAATGAATTCTAAGTTCAATGGGAATGATCTCTAAAAAGATACATGTTTGTCCAAATTATTTAATATTGTTTTACAAGGACAATGAATCACTCATAAAATTCCTTAAGTGTGGTGCAAATTGATATAAGAAAAATGAATCAAGTTTATTGAGAGTTTTATGGTACTTTCCTATCATTCCATGATTTAGAAGACTACATAGATGTTAGGAAACCATAAGACAATTGACATGGAATACAGATATAAGAATTAAATATAGGAACCTACATCATCCAACAGATTCTCATTAGTGGAATAAAACTGATTACGGGTATCCTAATTTTGGAAATGAGTTGAGAAGCTTTCATCTTGAATTATCTATAGATGGAATAAATACTTTTGGTGTACATAGTAGTACTCACAGTACATAGCCCATCTTGTTAGTAAATTATAACTTGCCTCCATGGTTATACATGAAGTGAAATAACATTATGTTGTCTCTACTTATATCTGGACCAAAGAAACCAATAATTATATTGATATATATTTGGATCCATTGATCGAAGATCTGAAATTGATATGGGATATAGGTTTTACAAAGTATAATGCTCATAGAAGTGACGAATTCACATTGAGGGCCATGTTGTACGGGACGATAAATGACTTTCCCACTTTTGGAAATTTATCATGCTATAGAATTAAAGGAATATTGGGGTGTCCCATTTGTGAAGAATACATATACTCGGTTTGGTTGAAAATTTCCCCGAAGACTGTGTTTTTAGGATATCAGAAATTTTTACCTCAATGACATAAATACTAATCCTAGATGAAAAAATTCGATGGGAATATAGAATAGGGTACAACACTGTCTCCACTAATGAGTGATCAACTATTTGATAAAGTAAAGTATATTGAAACTATTTTTGGTAAACCATTTTTAAAAAACCTTATGAAATCAGGTTGGAGGAAGAGATCTGTTTTCTTTGAATTATCATATTGGAATTGTTTGTATGTCATACATTTTCTTGATGTCATGCATGTAGAAAAAAAATTATTTGATAGTGTTTTTGGAATGTTACTAACTGTTCCTAAAAAACGAAATATGGAATCCAGGATAGGTTGGACATGATTGACATGGGGATCAGGGAAGATTTGGCACCAGTGAAGGGTAAAGGGTGTAATTTTCTTCCTCTATTAGCATACACTCTATCCAGATAGGAAAATTTTCATTTTTAAATTTTCCTTAATAGTGTAAAAGTTATAGATAGGTATTCATCAAATATCAATAATGTCATGTCAATGACTATTTTAAAATTATAGGTACTAAAATCAGACAATTGTTATGTTTTGATGCAAGATTTGATGCATGTTTCTTTCCATTGCATTCTACCTAAAAATGTACGACATATATTAACCAGACTCTAATTATTTTTTAAATCCATATACAGTAAAGTTATAGAATCGATGAAGTTTCCAATCATGAATAAGGAGGTTTTAGTCATATGTTTTGAATTAGATATCTTCTTACCACTATCATTCTTTGATATAATGGTCCACCTAATAGTTAACTTGGCTAGAGAGGTTTAACTATGTGTCCCTTTCCATTACATATGGATGTACCCCCATGGAATGGTATATGAAGATTTTAGAAGGGTATGTCAAGAATCAAAGTCATCCATAAGGTTGTATTGTAGAATGATATATTGTTGAAGAATCTATTGAATTCTGTACTGATTACTTATCATATGTTGACATCATTGGTCTCCCAAAGTCTCATCATAGCAGATGATTTATGGGTGAAGGGATTTTTTCAAGATTTGTTGTTACAATTACCTTGACAGAGCGAGGGCAAGCAGACCTTTACATTTTACAAAATAGTGAATATATTGATCAATATGTTGAAGCCCGTAACTAAATTCTTAGAGATTTGAATCCAACAAGGGAAAAAGGATGGATATAAAATACACATAATCAACAATTTATTTTATGGCTATGATATCAAATTTATAAGAAGTTATCTAAAAATATAAATTCAATTTATGAATGAATTTGATGGCTATACAAGGGACCGAATGAAAATATTATATGTTATAATGGTTTTGTAATCAATGGTTATATGTTCTATACAAAATAATATGATTAATGTAATACAATGTAAAATAGGGGTGTTACGCTTGTGGTGGAAGCGATGTACAAATCTGGTTCCAAATATAAAAAACCAATTTATGCAAATATGTCATATTTTGCCATTATTGAATATATATATATATATATATATGAGTTAGATTATACAATATGTTGAGAACACATGGTGTTTTGGATTTATTTGTTGTCAATAGATCAATATGGTGATTTTATTGAAGAAAGAAAGTATATTAAGAAGACGATGGATGGAAATACATATTGAATAAGGTTTTTAATTGGATCCATAACATTTAAATGAGTCAATATAATCAATCGGGCTATGATTAGATTCACCATCCAAATCAGGAAGCAGGTTGTTGGTGATCGGTTTTGCTGCCAAAGAAGAAAAAGAAATCACCTCACTTTGTTTTTTGTGAAATTCAGACTCACTATAGTATTCATATAATCAGATTCACAATGCTTTAAAAGGTCCATTGTATTCAGAAAATGTTGGATGGAAGAAAAGTCTCATCAGATTCACAAAGAAAAGGATCATCGGATTCACACTGAATCTAGTATGAATAGTTTGATCATAGTGGGGGAACCAGAGTCTGCATGACAACGATAAATTAAATAGGATGATGCTTTGATAATCATAAAGTTCTCATAAATCATGAGTTAGTAGTTTAACTTGTGATCCAATCCTGATAAAATAAATGGTAGTGAAAGAGAAAATATTCCACGAGTTGTATTCAGATTGATCAGATCTAGATGGAAAGATAAAAGGATGCTTGAGATCATATTCAGGTTAGTTGTATTTTGGAAAATCGTATTCAGAATAAATTGTAAAATAAATCTAGTTTATGGAATGATTGGGAAGTCACAACACTTTCAAATTGTAATCAAGACACTACAGAAACCAACTGTCAATTTATTCAAAGGCATGAGGAAGTCATGTCTTCTGAGTTTTAAAGGAGAAAGTTGATGAAGCCTAATATTTCTGATGGGATCATCAGATTCATAAAGGCCAAGAAAATTTGTGGAGAATATGAAAAAAAGGTTTTGGATTTCAGTTAGACCAAAATCCAAAAGATTCAAATCTTCAGAGAATGAAGTTTTCAGTGGAATCGTATTCAGAAGAAAGAAGCTAATGATTGGACTCTGTATGTTATCGTAATCATAGGTAGACTTGTTTGGAATCAATGAATGAAAAGGAAGGAAAATAATCGAGTGACCAATATGAATATGGATTTTAGATTTTGATCAATAATGTAGTAAAAAGAGAGAAGTACTTTTTGTACATTCTATGACTACTGAAGATGGAGGTATTGTTCATGGTAAGAGAGAGAAGATCTTTCTTTATAGGGAGAGAAGAATTTTTTCATATTAAGTTTTTGTCGAAGAATTTTCAACGAAGAGAATTTAAAGCAGAAGAGACAAGATTGAAACATTATTCAGTTGATTATCGTATTTAGTGATCACCATATTCAGCAGTCTATCATATTCTGCTTGTCATCATATCTGGATGGTCACCATATCAGGCTAGATAATCGGATCTGGGTTTCTGTATAGAGATTTTAGGACCGAGGAAGAAGGAGTTCTAAATTGTCTCAATTATATTCTATTAGAGTTATATCTAAAATATTTGGAAATTGGATATTATGATCAAATCAAAAGAATCGAAGTGGATAGATCGGATTGGGAAATCAGAAAAAATTATATTTCAAAGTTCTTGAGGTTCTTACCATCTTATGGGTAAGAAATTGAAGAATTGTTTCTAATTGATCATATTTATTGGAGTTGAATAGTAATCATAGGTAACATGTTTTGTTACACCAACATTTTATTACCCCAATTATGCTAGAGGGTGCACGTGCACTTTTGGATTGACTTCAAAGTGCTACATGAGTGAAAGGGTATATCATACTCATTGTATTTCACACAACAGATTGTTTCTAATGGATTGTGTAGTATTGTATAATTTCCAAACCATAACAAGGATGTACCTATTCATATTGAATAGTTAATCCTGTAAATACTTGTGTTCTTATGGATGTGTGTTTGAATTTTTTTCAGAAGGGAATGAAATATTTAATAGGATGCGAAGGTTGTTTCAAGGAAATATAAAATAAAATTTATCACTTATTCACCCCCTCACCCTCTTAGTGATACAATTATCCAAACATATCACTTTCAAGCAGTATCAAAGGGTAGGTTCCCTTAACTTATTCTTTACTAAAGTTTTTGAAGAAGAAGTTGTGATGAAATATCTGAATTGTGTGAATAGTAAGGGGATTCCAATCTTAAATGATAGGAATTGTCATGTCTAGAAAGGAATAATGTTTCCATATCTTATGTCTCTTGGGTATGGTGTTTCAATAGCTATTATAGATGGTTTCCATCCTCGTATTGAGAATGATCCTCTTATAAATATTCATAGGTAAAACCTTGAGAATGGTGGAAGAGCTAAGAATGATTTGATCTCATCTCTTTCTGAAAGTGAGTTTATAAGAGTAAAAGTATTTCCACTACCAAAGGGATCTAGGATAATATAAATAACATTTATGAAGGAAATGAAAATTTGAAAAAGGAAAATTTGAAAATCTAGAGATTAAAGTATGAATATTTGAAGATGGGTGAGTAAGAATACATTGGTGACTTATTTACCAGTCTTAATGACATTGTGATAACTATTCTAGGCCTTAGTAAAAAGTTATAAGGTTCTATTATTGTTGAAAAGATCTATATAATTCTTCCTGAAAAGTTTTATGATGAAGTTTTTTCATTGGAATATAGGGATCCTAATACATTATCTCTGGATTTTTTCTATAGTACTCTCATCACATATGAGATGATAAGGGAAAATTTTATGATGGAAAAAACAAAAGATGATTGAGAAATATATTTCAAAGCCACCAAGAAGGAAAAGTAAAAGATAATTCTTGAAGAAGAAGAATTAGTAGATTCTGATTCTGAAAATGAGGTATGTAAAAATCTTGAGGAAATTTTATCCTTGTTTTCTAGGAATGTGAAAAGGCGTATAGGAATGTATAAAGGGAAAATCCCCTTAAAAAATTTTGGATGTGGAGCTATTGGGTATTTAATTTCCAATTTTCCTTGAAGAGGTGATGAAGAAGAAAGTGATGAAAAAAAAGTGAAGAAGAAGAAATAAAACTAGAAAGATCTTGGAAGAAAAATGGTGATAAAGAAAAATCATATTCTAAGAGGTAAGATAAGAAGTTCCTTAAAACCAAAAACAAATTCTTTTTGTTTAAGGATGATGATAGCGAGGAGGTTACAAATAGTGTTGAAGGGAACATGTTTATTATAATAGTTAATGAGGAAATTTTTACTAGCAGTGAATGTAGTTTTTCTAAAGAAGAAGAAAGTGAATATGAATTTGAAAAATCTATTGAGTATGTTGGTGAAAATACTTTTATTAAAACAGTGAATGATAAAGAATTTAGAAGCAGCAGTTACAAGGAAGAAGAAACTAAACTTGAAATGCATTTGAAATAAGAACTGAAAGAATGTTTGAGAAAGAATATAAGACTTGAAAAACATAATGAGAAGTTGGAAGATGAACGTTCCTTAATAATTAATAGAAATATTTTCAAAAGATAAGAATAAGATACTATTATAGATTGATGATTTGAAGAAAACTCTTGAAGAAGAAAAGAATCGTAATGAGCATCTAGATGTAAAGATGAAGTCTAAAGAAGAAGAGTTGGAACTCGTTCAAAAAATACTTTTTAAAGTTGAAAAAAAGGAACAAGTTTCAAAAACTCTATCTATGAATTTAGTGAAAGTTCTAGAAAAGGTCAACCTAATAAGGTTCAATAAAAGTTACCTTACAAGGTTGAGAAGAAATATAAAATTGTTTCTGAAAAGAATAAAGCTAGAAAAGTTATGTATGTATCCAAAACCAATAAATTTGGGAATTCATAAGGTTCAAAATAACTTGAGTCCAAAAAAGTTTCTAAACATTATGAATATGGAAATGTTTCTATTAAATATGATTCCTATAAGGTAGAAAATAAAATGAAGATTCTGATTGATAATAGAAATATTGGTGGCTCAGATGATAAAAACAAGAATGTTGCTGAGAAACATGTTTTCAATTCTTGTCAGTACGGAAGTTACAAAAGAAAATACTATTTCTATGGATACTACTGGAATTGTGGTATATTTGGGAATACATCTAACATGTTTTGGTTTAACCAACAACATTACTATTAGTCCACAATATATGGAAGGAAAAGTTTGAGGGGGAGTCAATATCCTCAAAGAAAAAAGTCAGAGAAGGTTGTTTTGGAGAAACCTAAGAAGGTTGGAGTAAATATTAAAAATAGGTTCCAACTCCTAGAAACTATTTGTGAAATATATGAAAAATCTAGATTCCTTGAAAAAGGATGTATTTTATTGTTACTAGATCAACAAAATTTTCTATAAATTTATCAAAAGCTGGGTGTTTTAGAAGTTAAGAAAAATAGATTTACTGAGTCCTAAAAGAAAGAATGATTAGTTATCTGTCCAAAACATGTTGACTTAGCTAAAAATTTATTAGAAGCACAAAAATCAGTAAAAGAAGATGGGAAGAAATATACTTATAAATATTTAAGTAATGTTGAAAAAAAAGTATCAATAGATTTTGGATACTATAAATAAGGGAATGATATGAAAATTTGTTCAACTATCTTTCGAGAACAAAAGACAGACTTGGAAAAAATGTTACAAACTGATTGTAACAAAGATATTACTAAAGATGAATAAAATTCAGCATCCTCATCGGAAAATTATACAAATGAGAAGAAATTTGTTACAAAATCTAATAAGGATGAAAAAAGTAAGAAAACGCATCCAATGCAATATTCAAGAAAAAGAATAAAAATTATACTGGGAGAGTACTCTCAGTCTGATTGTTGTTTCTAAAAAAACAATCAAGGTTTCTCGTTATTCCCAACATATTTTTATATTTGTACTAACTTGCAAGGAATTTAAGGAGTGAAAATAAGGAATATGTAATTGATGATTCTCTTACTATTCTTCCAAAATAAAATAATGAGGTTATGAAAAATATGAGGTTTCTAAAAGTAGTGTTTTTATACACCTGAACTTTCTAATATGTTTGTTGAGATGGGTGTTGGTTACTTTTATAAATTATTTTCAATATTTCCCCAGAAATGAGAATGTTGAAGGAAATATGTTAAGGTATTACATGAAAGTTTTGTTATGGATAAAATTGATAACCTTGATTATACAATATTGTTTTCTACATTGGGTTCACCCAAGTATAATTATAGTTGTTTAGTTAAAGGATATTTGTTAAGAAACTCATATAATACTTATGTTTTCTTGAATAATAGTTTCAAGTTTTTGAGATGAAAAGTTCCAACCCCTAGAAATGAAATCATTTTTCAATAAAGGAGGAACTTTTCCTAATGACCCCTTTGAATTTGATTATTAATAAGGATGAGAGATAATAGAAATGGGGAAAGAAAATAAATAGATGGAGCAAGGAAACAATAGAGATAATAAAACTTGAGAAAATAAAACAATACCACTTATTTTTTTGAAGTGGTTGAAGTGGTTGAAGTGAGAATTGACAAAAAAACACAAATGGAGAGATTGTTAGGACCACATGGTGTTTTGGTTGTATTTTTTTCAAAAAGATCAATATGGTGATTGTGTTGAATAAATAAATTATATTGAGAAGATGATTGATGGAAATCTAGATTGAAGAAAGTTCTCAATTAGATATGGAACATTTGAATGAGTCAATATAATCAATTAGATTATGATCAGATACATTATCCAAATTAGGAATAGGTTTATTGGTGATATGTTTTGCTGCCAAAGAAAAAAAGGAAATCACCTCACCTTATTTTTTATAAAATTTAGACTGACCATCATATTTAGGGAATTGTTTTCACAATGCTTGAAAAGTTCCATCGTATTCAGGAGATGCTAGATAGAAGAAAAGGCTCATCAGATTCACAAACAAAAGACTCATTAGATTCACACTGAATCCAGTATGAATGGTTTGATCATAATGGGATAATCAAAGTATATGTGACTATGATAAATTAAATGTAATGATGCATTTCTGATCTTGGATTTCTTATAAATCATGAGTTAGTGGAAAAACTTGTGATGAAAGACTGATTAAAGAAAGGTGGAATTAAAGAAAAAATATTCTATCGATCATATTCAGATTGATCGGATCTAGATGGAAAGAGAAAAAGATATTGGAGATCATATTCAGCCTAATCGTATTTATGTTGATCATATTCAGGTCATTTTTATTCTGGATAATAATATTCAGACTTAATTGGAAAAAAAACTGGTTTATGGAAAGTTTAGGAAGTTACAAAATTTTTAAATTATAAGCAAGTCATTGTAGAATCCGATCATAAACATGTTCAAAGGCATGAGTAATTCATGACTTCTGAGTTTTAAAGGATAAAGTTGATGAATACGAAGATTTATGATGGGCTCATTGGATTCATAATGGATGAGAAGATTTGTGAAAAATGTGAATAACTGAAGGTGTTAGATTTCGGTCAGACCAAAAGTTAAAAGAAACAAATATTTAGAGAATAAATTTTTTAGTGGAATCTTATTCAAAAGAAAGAAGTTGTTGATCAGACTCAGTATGTTATTGTAATCAGAGGTAGAATTGTTTGTTACTGATGAATACAATGGAAAGAAAATAACGGAGTGACCAATATGAAGAGGAATTCCAGATTTTGATCAATAATGTAGTCAACCATTTAAAAGGGGTCGAATTTCTTTATTGTACTAATGGGTCAAGAGAAGAGATGAAGAAGAAGTTTTGTATTTCAAGTGGTTCAAGATAATATATGAATAATAATCTATTATTTTAAATTTCTCCTTGTCATAACAAGGCAGATCATAATGGAAATCAGAATTGAAATTGGAATTGAGTATGTGAAGAAGATTATTAAATGTATTTTCAAGGGGAGCATCATATTCAACAATAAAATTGAAGAATTGAAATCGGACTGGAATTTGATAATGAAAGCTTAGAGAAGAGAGGAAGTTTTAAAAAGGTTTGAGAAGATTTGAGAAGGGTTGAATAAGTCATAGATACACACGAAATTAAAGGGAAAAAGAGATTTGGGTCAATTTGGATGAGTGCAAAAGTTTTTGGGATTCCCACCAAAATTTTCCTTAGGTTTCCTATAAAAGGATGAAGTACTTTATACTTTTTATAACTATTGATGGTGGAGGTACTACTCATGGGAAGAGAGAGAATCTCTGACTTTCTAGGGAGAGAGTAAGTTTTTCATATTAAGCTTTTGTTGAAGAAGTTTCGACAGAGATAATTTAAAGGAGAAGAGACAATATTGCAATGTTATTCAAATGATCATCGTATTTAGTGATCATCATATTCATATGTCTATTGTATTCTAATTGTCATTGTATTCAGCTAGTCATCATATCGGGCTGGATAATCAGATCTGGATTTCTGTATTGGGATTTCTGAACTGAGTAAGAAGGAGTTTTGAATTGCCTAAATTGTATTCTTTCAGAATTATATCCATCGTATTGGGCAATCAGATTTGAATAATCAGAGTGGTCAGATAATACTAGGTAATTAGACTGAATTGTATTTCAAAGTCCTTGAGGTTCTTACCAACTTATAGCTATGAAATTAAATAATTGTTTCTGATTGATCAAATCTGTGGGAGTTGAAAAAGAAGCACGTGTAACATGTTTTGTTACACCAACATTGTATTACCCCAATTTTGATAGAGGGTGCACACACACATTTGGATTGTCTTCAAATTGCCATACAGTTAAAAGGGTATATACTACTCATTGTATTCCACATAAAGGATTTTTTCTAGTGGATTGTGTGGTATTATATCATTTCCAAACCATACTTAGGATGTAGCTATTCTTATTGAATAGTGAACCTTGTAAATACTTGTGCTCCTATGGATGTGTGTTTGATTTTTTTTCAGCAGGGAGTGAAATATTTAACAAGAGTTGAAAGTTGTTTAAAGAAAACAAAAAAGAAAAATTATCACTGATTCACCCCTCCCCCTCTTAGTGATACAATTTTCAGGACTATGCACTTTTGCAACATTTAAAGTGACAATTTTCCGTTGAAAATTGGTTAAAAATATGAGTGCAGTGAAAGTTGATGAAATGGGATTCATAAAAGTGAATTTCGGTGTGGAAGGGGAAAAAGATGATCCATTCATAATGGAATAATAAGAAGTGAAAGTATTTTATGTCACAGATCCAACAAACAAGTATTTGTTGATTTTCCTGCTTGAAACTAAAACAAATATCGGATTAGATGAAAATTCAATCAAGGATGACCCTTTCATTGGGAAATCACAATTAGTTCATTCCAATCCCAATATAGAAAATTTCTTGTATGTTTGAGAGGATCATAAAGATGGGATTTGAATTCTTGATAGATGATCCAAATCCCTAAAATATTTAAAAAAATAAAGATATTTCAATGAGAAGGTAAAAGTGTTTTTTAATATACTATGTTTTCCATCATAATATTATCTATTCTCTAATTTATTAACATAATATAAATTAAAGGTTTGACTACTCAAGATGAAAATGTATTCTACACATGATGAAGTTACCAATACCACAGAATAATATACTATAACAAAGGAAACCCTTTGGGAAGATGTAAAGGTAATATTACGATATACCTTGTCTATTTTAAAGAAAAATTATATAATGAAATGTTGATTTAATTTTCATTATTCCTTCAAGAGTTCAATTATTTTAAAATATTTATGTCTATATTTCATGCCTTTCTACACCAAATATAGCATCCCGTCTTCTTATAACATAAACTTTCATTACATTACACAAAACTAAGGATCTTTAAGGTTTAGTGTCTTGGAAACCAGGAACATAATACATGAAAACAACATAAAGCATTCTTCTTAAACACTTGAAAGTCTTCTCCTTAAGTTCATCCTAGGTTCATTACTGCATCTCATAACCTAGGGACATACATCAAAATAAAGGGTGAGCAGAAGGCCCAGTAAGGGAAACAAGAGGAACATTTTACATGTGAACTTGATATACTTCAATAAGGACATGAAAAGAACTTTAAGGCATGAGAAATAAATCATGAGGCATTTCATAATAAAAATAACATTTTTCATAACTTGAAGATGTGGCTACATCATTTAACATAGACAATCATGAACAAATCACCAAGGTCCATCCCCAAGGTGTCATTTGAAAATTACCAAGGTTATTCACCAAGGTATCGTGAAAATTGTAATATCTAGTGGTTACATCATTACCCAATGCATTGGAGAGTTATCAGGGTGCACCCTTAAATTTGCCTTTATTATCATGTGATCCACATATATCATCATCAAACATTTCATAAATAACCCATAGAGCATAAAATAAATGGGTTTCATTTCATAATCATAACGTTTTAAAAACTGCTTTAAAGACATGATCTTTACATCACTTTAAAACCCACAGAAAAGGAAGGTGGGTCTCATGTATGTAAATCCTAGAATTTAAAATAGAACATTTTGGTATATATGTGAATACCCCTTTAGAATAAAGAGCTTTGAGTATTCACTTAATAATATAAAATAACTTTATAAAAATAGAGAGACATTTTGAGACGGAAATTCTGCAGCATAACGGCTATGTTACGAGGTTTTAGAAGACATTAAAAAGAGAGGTAAAATGGGTCAAACATTCATAAATGACCCATAAAATAGTAGATGGACAGAATAAGAAGGATACATGATCATGGTAATGAAATTTCAACGACATACCATTTGAAATGAAAAACATTGAAGGAAGACAAAAAATAGATTTCTCTTGTGAAAGTTCGGCAGCCTAACGGCGTTACTTAAACTTCAACAAAAATGATTTGAAAAGATCAAATAGGGTCTATAATCATGTGAACATAAGAGTTCAGTATGATAGATATAGAGATAATGCCCCAAAATAACAAAAAGGAACTTGAAATAATTGACATGAAAAAAGAACTTCAAAACGAGAAGGGTGAAGAACCACTTAAAAATCCGGCAGCCTAACGACGCCACTTAAAACATCAAAATACTGAATTGAAGAGATCAAATGGGGTCTCTCATAATATTAAAATAAGAGTCCAGTATGATAGATATAGATATCATACCCCAACATAACAAAAAGGAACTTGAAAGAATTGACATGAAAGTAGAACTTCAAAACGAGAAGGGTGAAGAACCACTTAAAAATTCGGCAGCCTAACGGCGCCACTTAAAACTTCAAAATACTGAATTGAAGCGATCAAATGGGGTATCTCATCATATGATCATAAAAGATCAGTATGATAAATTTAGAGATCATACCCCGACATAATAAAAAGGAACTTAAAATACTTTACATGAAAATAGATCTTGAAAAATGAGAAGGGAGAAAGAATCCGTTACAAAAATTTCGGCAGCCTAACGGCGCCACTTAAAACTTCATAAAACGAAATAATGAGAGCAAGAGGGGATCTCTCATTGTATGAACATGAAAAGGGCAGTAATAGGAGTATAAAAGAACATCCTCCAACATAATAACATGGATCATAAAAGGAATGACATAAAAGAGATTACTTGAAATGAAAGAGAGAGGTCGGATCCCTTACCTTAAAACGTAACTCTTAAAACTCAAAGGTTTGGACCTTGAGGGCTTGGGGGCACCTTGGGAGGACTCCTTGGGAGGTAAGGAGACCAGAACTTTGTTGGTGGAGAGTGGGGAGTCGAATGGATGAGAGGATGGCTTGGTATTTATAGGGAAAGTGAGGGGATAAGGCATTAATGGCCAAGGGACACCTCATTAGTGGTTTTGGCAAAACCATGGGCTTGCCCATGGTATTTGCCCATGGTATTGGCCACTTGGGACACATCATACCTTATCTTACTATTCATAAGTTGACCATATTGATTACATACTTAATACATCATTTAATGATGTCATTAAACACCGGTAACTTAAAAACTGTATTTTCACTATTCATCGAAAATTCAACTTTCTCAGAATAGTCCCAAAATTTCACCCTAACCAAATATCAATGCTCTGATTTCAAAAATGAAATACATTTTATAAAAATAATTTTCTAAATATTTTTAATAAAATTTTTAATTAAAAACACTATTCATCGAAAATTTATTTTTTTCAGAAAAATCCCCAAAAATTACCTTAACATAATATCGATGCTCTGAGTTCAAAAATGAAGTCCATTTTATAAAAATAATTTTCTAAATATTTTTAATTAAAATTTTAATTAAAAACACTATTCATCCGAAAAAACTAATACTTGAATAATAATTTATGAAACCGTTATTTAACCATTTTATTGAATCACATTACTTAATCAAAGTGCCTAGATTATTTTAATACTTTCTTTAAGTGAGATTACTAATCCATTTGGACACATTATTAATCCTAATCATAAAATCACTATTCATAATTTACTATTCATCAAAAATCAAGTTGATCTTATTAGACTCTAAATTTCGTACTGAACATAATTGTAGAAGACCATTTTTTGAAAATCATTACACATTTTTAATTATTTAGGGTTTACATAAACATATTTAAAATATCCTTTTTCTAAAATTCATCAAAAATATGCATACTATATTTATCCGGTCATTTGAAAATTCATAAAAGAAAACGAAATTTTTATTTAAAAGAAAGGATTACACAAGACAGTTACGGTCTCCTTACATAGCCTCTTATCACACCAGCATAGGACCTAAGTGTAAGGTGTGCTAAGGTGAGAGAATCCGAGGGAGGCTCGGCCAACATCGCACGAGTAGTAATTTCTATCAGTTTGAACTTCTCGCGAAGGCGATCCCGTTCTAGCTTTATACGATGAAGTTCAGCTTGGGTTTGGTCCAGAGCAAAGCCCAGTGGTGCTACCTCCTTCCCAAGTTCTGTTAGATGGGCTTCGATCGGTCCAAGACCACTGGGTGAGGCCATCGAATCTTCTTTCTATATTAATTAACCAAGATTGCTTGTATTTAGAGACAATAGTCAAAAGGTTTAGTTTCCAGCGGTCATATTGACCAATGGTCAAATAACAGTCAAAACCCAACAGCCTCATTTTAATTATACTCATGTTATCAAATGAAACATTTTTGTTGAGTATAAAAATAAAATAAAATAACACATAAAATTAGGAAACAATATTTATTTAAAATTTCGGGTCGTTACAATCTTCCCCCCTTAAGAAATTGCGTCCTCGCAATTTTTTTAAAATTGGGTTTTGAAATTTCATTGAAAGTCCCACATAGGAAAAGGAGTCAGTAAAACTATTACTTTAAAATAAAGAAAGGGAAGTACAACGGTCACCCGAGTTAACCCACACTAGGATTCCATGTAGGAAAACATAGACATGGAGGAGAAAACCAAGGGTCAAGTTCTGAGGGAGAGTGATAGAGAACATGATTAGGAGAAAGTTAACCATAAGAAAATCCCAAACTTATGATGTGTGTAAACGGTATTTGATTACCTAGTAGGAAACGTAAACCAACAACATTTTTGTTTTACGTTTCTTTTCATAATTTTGAGAAATTCATTTACTACATAGAACAAAAACATAAGAAAATATACCTTCCTTCAAGTAGAGTTTCATCCTTTAATAAGTCCCTACCAACACTAATCTTTTCTCCAAATGATGAGACTTCAAAAACACTTGGTCTCACAAAAGCACAAGAATCATCTTCTAGAGAATCACATAATCTACAAAAGATTAACTATCTATTTCTTCTATCTTTAAACATTATCCCAAAAACAGAAAGGTTAAGGTAAAACAACTCTTCAAAAAGAAAGAATCCCATAGGAATGGAAACTGCTTTTAAATCTCCAAAGTTCCACGGTACTACCCAAAGTTCATCATAAACCATTCCATAAATAACGGTCCTTAAAATTCCTCAAAATGAACCAAACTAAGATTGAAACCCAAATACAAGAAGGATTTGATAACATAGTCTTCCAAAACAACTTCAGTGTTCATCTCCAGACAACATCAACCACTCCAAAAATCTTATAACAAAAGTAGCTAACCTAAACATATTTTACCCAAGATAGGTTAATCATTCCCATAAGTAACCTAAACTACTATAAGTCCACCTTAAATTCATCAATTCTTCAAAATATAAGTCAACCTTACTCCTTAATGAAAATGCTATAGTAATCTATTTACCTTGATCATATAGGGTCCCCAAAATAGTGAACGTCTTCCAAAATAATAATCATCTTTTAATCCCCTAATCACCTCTGTCATATTAATATGGAAATTGTCGCATTTCCTATCACATTGGTTGTTGGTACACGTTATTCCATTTCCCACCATTAACTAAGAAGATAAAGTATAATTAGATGATTAAATACTTAACCAATAATCATGAAAAGGAACTTAAAGCATATAAGGATAACTTGTAGAAGAAAAGTATACCCTAACTTGTGATCCCATAGGTTCACATCTAGGTTATCCATGATCATATATTCTTATGTGAATCTTTATTTTATTTTATCTTTGTTCCTTTAACAATGGTTCATACCAAGCTTATGAATTTACCAAAGCATATCCCCCAGGAGTGTCGTAACCAAGAGTGCAGCAAGGCCCGTTGTCGTGTACCAGTTCCCATTCGAGTCTAGCTCAAAGCGGTGTTTTCGGGTTTTACCCCTATGTACATCTGTGCTAGAGCCACCTCTACCTGCTCGTATCCAGACAGGGATGTATTTGCTTGGCAACCCCTTACTCAATACTCACCAAAATACCAGGAAGATTTCCTATATTTAAACTTTTCTATAAGGTTCTTCCTAGAGTTTTCATATCCTAATTTCCACAAATAACTAAACCATCCTTTGATACCAAGTATATCATCCCGTCTTCTTATAACATAAACTTTCATTACATTACATAAAACTGAGGATCTTTAAGGTTTAGTGTCTTGAAAACAAGGAACATAATACATGAAAACAACATAAAGCATTCTTCTAAAACACTTGAAAGGATTCTCCTTAATTTCATCCTAGGATCATTACTGCATCTCATAACCTGGGGACATACATAAAAAGAAAGGGTGAGCAGAAGGCCCAGTAAGGGAAACAAGAGGAACATTTTACATGTGAACTTGATATACTTCAATAAGGACATGAAAAGAACTTTAAAGCATGAGAAAGAAATCATGAGGCATTTCATAATAAAAATAACATTTTTCATAACTTGAAGATGTGGCTACATCATCTAACATAGAAAATCATGAACATATCACCAAGGTCCATCCCCAAGGTTTCATTTGAAAATTACCAAAGTTATTCACCAAGGTATCGTGAAAATTGTAATCTCTAGTGGTTACATCATTACCCAATGCATTGGAGCGCTATCAGGGCGCACCATTAAATTTGCCTTTATTATCATGTAATCCACATATATCATCATCAAACATTTCATAAATAACCCATATAGCATAAAATAAATGGGTTTCATTTCATAATCATAACGTTTTAAAAACTGCTTTAAAGACATGATCTTTACATCACTTTAAAACCCACAGAAAAGGAAGGTGGGTCTCATGTATGTAAATCCCAGAATTTAAAATAGAACATTTTGGTATATATGTGAATACCCATTTAGAATAAAGAGCTTTGAGTATTCAATTAATAATATAAAAGAACTTTAGAAAAAGAGAGAGACATTTTGAGACGGAAATTCTGCAGCATAACGGCTATGTTACGAGGTTTTAGAAGACATTAAAAAGAGAGGTAAAATGGGTCAAACATTCATAAATGACCCATAAAATAGTATATGGACAGAATAAGAAGGATAAATGATCATGGTAATGAAATTTAAAGTACATACCATTTGAAATGAAAAACATGGAAGGAAGACAAAAATTAGATTTCTCTTATGAAAGTTCGGCAGGCTAACGGCGTTACTTAAACTTCAACAAAAATGATTTGAAAAGATCAAATAGGGTCTCTCATCATGTGAAAATAAGAGTTCAGTATGATAGATATAGAGATAATGCCCCAACATAACAAAAAGGAACTTGAAAGAATTGACATGAAAGTAGAACTTCAAAACGAGAAGGGTGAAGAACCACTTAAAAATTCGGCAGCCTAACGACGCCACTTAAAACTTCAAAATACTGAATTGAAGAGATCAAATGGGGTCCCTCATCATATGAACATAAGAGTCCAGTATGATAGATATAGATATCATACCCCAACATAACAAAAATGAACTTGAAATAATTGACATGATAGTAGAACTTCAAAATGAGAAGGGTGAAGAACCACTTAAAAATTCGGAAGCCTAACGGCGCCACTTAAAACTTCAAAATACTGAATTGAAGCGATCAAATGGGGTCTCTCATCATATGATCATAGAAGATCAGTATGATAAATTTAGAGATCATACCCAAAAATCATAAAAGTAACTTAAAATACTTTACATGAAAATAGATCTTGAAAAATGAGAAGGGAGAAAGAATCTGTTACAAAAATTTCGGCAGCCTAACGGCGCCACTTAAAACTTCATAAAAAGAAATAATGAGAGAAAGAGGGGATCTCTCATTGTATGAACATGAAAAGGGAAGTAAGAGGAGTATAAAAGAACATCCTCCAACATAAGAACATGGAGCATAAAAGGAATGACATAAAAGAGATTACTTGAAATGAAAGAGAGAGGTCGGATCCCTTACCTTAAAACGTAACTCTTAAAACTCAAAGGTTTGGACCTTGAGGGCTTGGGGGAACATTGGGAGGACTCCTTGGGAGGTAAGGAGATCAGAACTTTGTTGGGGGAGAGTGGGGAGTCGAATGGATGAGAGGATGGCTTGGTATTTATAGGGAAAGTGAGGGGACAAGGCATTAATGGCCAAGGGACACCTCATTACTGGTTTTGGAAAAACCATGGGCTTTCCCATGGTATTTTCCCATGGTATTGGCCACTTGGGACACCTAATACCTTATCTAACTATTCATAAGTAGACCATATTGATTATATACTTAATACATCATTTAATGATGTCATTAAACACCCGTAACTTAAAAACTGTATTTTCACTATTCATCAAAAATTCAACTTTCTCAGAATAGTTCCAAAATTTCACCTTAACCAAATATCAATGCTCTGATTTCAAAAATGAAATCCATTTTATAAAAATAATTTTCTAAATATTTTTAATTAAATTTTTAATTAAAAACACTATTCATCGAAAATTTATTTTTTTCAGAAAAATCCCCAAAAATTACCTTAACATAATATCAATGCTCTGAGTTCAAAAATGAAGTCCATTTTATAAAAATAATTTTCTAAATATTTTTAATTAAAATTTTAATTAAAAACACTATTCATCTAAAAAACGAATACTTGAATAATAATTTATGAAACCGTTATTTCACCATTTTATTGAATCACATTACTTAATCAAAGTGCCTAGATTATTTTAATACTTTCTTTAAGTGATATTACTAATCCATTTGGACACATTATTAATCCTAATCATAAAATCACTATTCATAATTTACTATTCATCAAAAATAAAGTTGATCTTATTAGATTCTAAATTCCCTACTGAAAATAATTGTAGAAGACCATTTTTTGAAAATCATTACACATTTTTAATTATTTAGGGTTTACATAAACATATTTAAAATATCCTTTTTCTAAAATTCATCAAAAATATGCATACTATATTTATCCGGTCATTTGAAAATTCATAAAAGAAATCAAAAAATTTATTTAAAACAAAGGATTACACAAGACAGTTACGGTCTCCTTACATAGCCCCTTATCACACCAGTATAGGACTTAAGTGTAAGGTGTGCTAAGGTGAGAGAATCTGAGGGAGGCTCGGCCAACATCGCACGAGTAGTAATTTCTATCAGTTTGAACTTCTCGCGAAGGCGATCCCGTTCTACCTTTATACGATGAAGTTCAGCTTGGGTTTGGTCCAGAGCAAAGCCCAGTGGTGCTACCTCCTTCCCAAGTTCTGTTAGATGGGATTTGATCGGTCCAAGACCACTGGGTGGGGCCATCGAATCTTCTTTCTATATTAATTAACCAAGATTGCTTGTATTTAGAGACAATAGTCAAAAGGTTTAGTTTCCAGCGGTCATATTGACTAATGGTCAAATAACAGTCAAAACCCAACAGCCTCATTTTAATTATACTCATTTTATCAAATGAAACATTTTTGTTGGGTATAAAAATAAAATAAAATAACACATAAAATTAGGAAACAATTTTTATTTAAAATTTCGGGTCGTTACAATCTTCCCCCCTTAAGAAATTGCGTCCTCACAATTTTTTTAAAATTGGGTTTTGAAATTTCATTGAAAGTCCCACATCGGAAAAGGAGTTAGTAAAACTATTACTTTAAAAGAAAGAAAGGGAAGTACAAAGGTCACCCGAGTTAACCCACACTAGGATTCTGTGTAGGAAAACATGGACATGGAGGAGAAAACCAAGGGTCAAGTTCTGAGGGAGAGGGATAGAGAACATGATTAGGAGAAAGTTAACCATAAGAAAATCTCAAACTTATGATGTGTGTAAACAGTATTTGATTACCTAGTAGGAAACGTAAACCAACAACATTTTTGTTTTACGTTTCTTTTCATAATTTTGAGGAATTCATTTACTACATAGAACAAAAACATAAGAAAATATACCTACCTTCAAGTAGAGTTTCATCCTTTAATAAGTCCCTACCAACACTAATCTTTTCTCCAAATGACGAGACTTCAAAAACACTTGGTCTCACAAAAGCACAAGAATCATCTTCTAGAGAATCACATAATCTACAAAAGATTAACTATCTATTTCTTCTATCTTTAAACATTATCCCAAAAACAGAAAGGTTAAGGTAAAACAACTCTTCAAAAAGAAAGAATCCCATAGGAATGGAAACTGCTTTTAAATCTCCAAAGTTCCATGGTACTACCCAAAGTTCATCATAAACCATTCCATAAATAACGGTCCTTAAAATTCCTCAAAATGAACCAAACTAAGATTGAAACCCAAATACAAGAAGGATTTGATAACATAGTCTTCCAAAACAACTTCACTGTTCATCTCCAGACAACATCAACCACTCCTAAAATCTTATAACAAAAGTAGCAAACCTAAACATATTTTACCCAAGATAGGTTAATCATTCCCATTAATAACCTAAATTACTATAAGTCCACCTTAAATTCATCAATTATTCAAAATATTAGTCAACCTTACTCCTCAATGAAAATACTATAGTAATCTATTTACCTCGATCATATAGGGTCCCCAAAATAGTGAACGTCTTCCAAAATAATAATCATCTTTTAATCCCCTAATCATCTCTGTCATATTAATATGGAAATTGTCGTATTTCCTATCACATTGGTTGTTGGGACAAGTTATTCCATTTCCCACTGTTAACTAAGAAGATAAAGTATAATTAGATGATTAAATACTTAACCAATAATCATGAAAAGGAACTTAAAGCATATAAGGATAACTTGTAGAAGAAAAGTATACCCTAACTTGTGATCCCCTTGGTTCCCATCTAGGTTATCCAAGATCATATATTCTTATGTGAATCTTTATTTTATTTTATCTTTGTTCCTTTAACAATGGTTCATACCAAGCTTAGGAAATTACCAAAGCATATCCCCCAGGAGTGTCGTAACCAAGAGTGCAGCAAGGCCCGTTGTCGTGTACCAGTTCCCGTTCGAGTCTAGCTCAAAGCGGTGTTTTCGGGTTTTACCCCTATGTACATTTGTGCCAGAGCCACCTCTACCTGCTCGTATCCAGACAGGGATGTATTTGCTTGGCAACCCCTTACTCAATACTCACCAAAATACCAGGAAGATTTCCTATATTTAAACTTTTCTATAAGGTTCTTCCTAGAGTTTTCATATCCTAATTTCCACAAATAACTAAACCATACTTTGATACCAACTATAGCATCCCGTATTCTTATAACATAAACTTTCATTACATTACACAATACTGGGGATCTTTAAGGTTTAGTGTCTGGGAAACAAGGAACATAATACATGAAAACAACATAAAGAATTCTTCTTAAACACTTGAAAGGCTTCTCCTTAAGTTCATCCTAGGTTCATTACTGCATCTCATAACCTGGGGACATACATCAAAAGAAAGGGTGAGCAGAAGGCCCAGTAAGGGAAACAAGAGGAACATTTTACATGTGAACTTGAAATACTTCAATAAGGACATGAAAAGAACTTTAAGGCATGAGAAATAAATCATGAGGAATTTCATAATAAAAATAACATTTTTCATAACTTGAATATGTGGATACATCATTTAACATAGACAATCATGAACATATCACCAAGGTCCATCCCCAAGGTGTCATTTGAAAATTACCAAGGTTATTCACCAAGGTATCGTGAAAATTGTAATCTCTAGTGGTTACATCATTACCCAATGCATCGGGGCGCTATCAGGGCGCACCCTTAAATTTTCCTTTATTATCATGTGATCCACATATATCATCATCAAACATTTCATAAATAACCCATATAGCATAAAATAAATGGGTTTCATTTCATAATCATAACGTTTTAAAAACTGCTTTAAAGACATGATCTTTACATCACTTTAAAACCCACAGAAAAGGAAGGTGGGTCTCATGTATGTAAATCCCAGAATTTAAAATAGAACATTTTGGTATATATGTGAATACCCCTTTAGAAGAAATAGATTTGAGTATTCAATTAATAATATAAAATAACTTTAGAAAAAGAGAGAGGCATTTTGAGATGGAAATTCTGCAGCATAACGGCTATATTACGAGGTTTTAGAAGACATTAAAAAGAGAGGTAAAATGGGTCAAACATTCATAAATGACTCATAAAATAGTAGATGGACAGAATAAGAAGGATACATGATCATGGTAATGAAATTTCAAGGACATACCATTTGAAATGAAAAACATGGAAGGAAGACAAAAATTAGATTTCTCTTATGAAAGTTCGGCAGCCTAACGGCGTTACTTAAACTTCAGCAAAAATGATTTGAAAAGATCAAATAGGGTCTCTCATCATGTGAACATAAGAGTTCAGTATGATAGATATAGAGATAATTCCCCAACATAACAAAAAGGAACTTGATAGAATTGACATGAAAGTAGAACTTCAAAACGAGAAGGGTGAAGAACCCCTTAAAAATTCGGCAGCCTAACGACGCCACTTAAAACTTCAAAATACTGAATTGAAGAGATAAAATGGGGTCCCTCATCATATGAAAATAAGAGTCCAGTATGATAGATATAGAGATCATACCCCAACATAACAAAAAGGAACTTGAAAGAATTGACATGAAAGTAGAACTTCAAAACGAGAAGGGTGAAGAACCACTTAAAAATTCGGCAGCCTAACGGCGCCAATTAAAACTTCAAAATACTGAATTGAAGCGATCAAATGGGGTCTCTAATCATATGATCATAAGAGATCATACCCCAACATAATAAAAATAAACTTAAAATACTTTACATGAAAATAGATCTTGAAAAATGAGAAGGGAGAAAGAATCCGTTACAAAAATTTCGGCAGCCTAACAGCGCCACTTAAAACTTCATAAAACGAAATAATGAGAGCAAGAGGGGATCTCTCATTGTATGAACATGAAAAGGGCAGTAAGAGGAGTATAAAAGAACATCCTCCAACATAAGAACATGGATCATAAAAGGAATGACATAAAAGAGATTACTTGAAATGAAAGAGAGAGGTCGGATCCCTTACCTTAAAACGTAACTCTTAAAACTAAAAGGTTTGGACCTTGAGGGCTTGGGGACACCTTGGGAGGACTCCTTGGGAGGTAAGGAGATCAGAACTTCGTTGGGGGAGATTGGGGAGTCGAATGGATGAGAGGATGGCTTGGTATTTATAGGGAAAGTGAGGGGACAAGGCATTAATGGCCAAGGGACACCTCATTACTGGTTTTGGAAAAACCATGGGCTTGCCCATGGTATTTGCCCATGGTATTGGCCACTTGGGACACCTCATACCTTATATTACTATTCATAAGTCGACCATATTGATTACATACTTAATACATCATTTAATGATGTCATTAAACACCCGTAACTTAAAAACTGTATTTTCACTATTCATCGAAAATTCAACTTTCTCAGAATAGTCCCAAAATTTCACCTTAACCAAATATCAATGCTCTGATTTCAAAAATTAAATCCATTTTATAAAAATAATTTTCTAAATATTTTTAATTAAATTTTTAATTAAAAACACTATTCATCGAAAATTTATTTTTTTCAGAAAAATCCCCAAAAATTACCTTAACATAATATCAATGCTCTGAGTTCAAAAATGAAGTCCATTTTATAAAAATATTTTTTTAAATATTTTTAATTAAAATTTTAATTAAAAACACTATTCATCTGAAAAAACTAATACTTGAATAATAATTTATGAAACCGTTATTTCACCATTTTATTGAATCACATTACTTAATCAAAGTGCCTAGATTATTTTAATACTTTCTTTAAGTGAGATTACTAATCCATTTGAACACATTATTAATCCTAATCATAAAATCACTATTCATAATTTACTATTCATCAAAAATCAAGTTGATCTTATTAGACTCTAAATTTAGTACTGAACATAATTGTAGAAGACCATTTTTTGAAAATCATTACACATTTTTAATTATTTAGGGTTTACATAAACATATTTAAAATATCCTTTTTCTAAAATTCATCAAAAATATGCATACTATATTTATCCGGTCATTTGAAAATTCATAAAAGAAATCGAAATTTTTATTTAAAACAAAGGATTACACAAGACAGTTACGGTCTCCTTACATAGCCCATTATCACACCAGTATAGGACCTAAGTGTAAGGTGTGCTAAGGTGAGAGAATTCGAGGGAGGCTCGGCCAACATCGCACGAGTAGTAATTTCTATTAGTTTGAACTTCTCGCAAAGGCGATCCCGTTCTAGCATTATACGATGAAGTTCAGCTTGGGTTTGGTCCAGAGCAAAGCCCAGTGGTGCTACCTCCTTCCCAAGTTCTGTTAGATGGGCTTCGATCGGTCCAAGACCACTGGGTGAGGCCATCGAATCTTCTTTCTATATTAATTAACCAGGATTGCTTGTATTTAGAGACAATATTCAAAAGGTTTAGTTTCCAGCGGTCATATTGACCAATGGTCAAATAACAGTCAAAACCCAACAGCCTCATTTTAATTATACTCATGTTATCAAATGAAACATTTTTGTTGAGTATAAAAACAAAATAAAATAACACATAAAATTAGGAAACAATATTTATTTAAAATTTCGGGTCGTTACACCAAAACTTCCACAGAATTATTTTCGCCCAAAACCTTTTCACCCTTATAGTGTTGGAATTTATCACTTTCCTTCAAGTTTCCTCTACTATGAAGAGAAACAATACTGTTTATGATCAATCACAGAGGTAATCTTGATGTTTTCACAGAAAAATCATTGCCTATAGAGTTAATAAATTGTTTCATATTTATTATTTATTTATTTATTTTTAGTATTACTCACATAAGAATTATTTTCTTATACAGGTGGATCCTTTTGTTCAAGTTGGGGTGGTTTGTTTGAAGTTTCTCAGGCTCTTGATAGATTATACTTTGAGGCTGCAACTCAAATAATGACAACAAGGAAATGGTTCAAGAATGTATTCAACCATCATGAAAATATGAAGTACTACTACTTATTTAATTAATTTTTTCAATATTTTATTTACTATTTGTACATTAATTTCCTAATCATTTTTATCTAATACTTAGTTTTTTCATAAATCTTTTGGGAAGTCATATTTTTCTTTCAGCTATATGCAATAAGCCACAAAAGAGATAGCATGTTCTTTTCTACTAATGTTACCATGCTTTCCATTGCCTTTATTTTTTAAACTTGAAACACTTCATATTGAGTCGGTGTTCTTAATCGAAAAACCTTTTTCAGCTAAGAACATCGACTCAATATATAGTGTTGGTAGTTTGAAAAATAAAGGCAGTGGAAATCATGTTAACATTAAAAGTTGGGGGGTTTTTTAACTTTGGGATGTGTAGGAATCATCCACACCTCAATCTAAAACATGGTGTGATAGGTATGACTCTAAGTGATTCTTTTTATTTTAAAATTGACATTAATTTTAGTAAAAAGGACAACTGACATACTCAAAACCAAACAAATGCATTTGGATTGTTTTAATACTTTAGGAAAATGATCCATAATTCATTTTTGATGTGTAGGAATTAGAAACACCTCAGTCTGATACACGATGTGTCTAATATGACACTACTACAAAACACACCTCTTATAGTGCTGACATTTATCAGTGCTAAAATAAGTGCTGATAAAGGAAACCCTTTATTAGTGTTTTTTAGGGCTGATAAAGGGATCCCTTTATCAATGCTTATTTTAGTGTTCATAAAGGATACCCATTATCAGCATTTTTTTTAGTGCTGATAAAAGATACACTTTATCAACACTTTTTTTACCATTGATGAAGAGTACCCATTATCAGCGCTTTTTTAGTGCTGATAAAGGTCTATAATAAAATGAAATAATTAATAAAAAAAATTAACAATTTCATTAATTAAATAATTATAGTTAAAAATAAATAAATTAAATATACATATATATAAATTTTGAAAATTAATAAATAGTATATATTAATTATATATATATATAATGAATAAAATGAAATAATTAAACAAATAAGAATTTAAAATAAGTAAATTAAGAAAAATATTAAACATTTTATTAATTAAATAATTATTGATAAAAATGAATAAATTTAATATATATATACATATTATAAATATTAATAAATACTATATATTAAATATAGATATATAAAAAGAATAAATTGTAATAATGAAACAAAAAAAATAAAAATGAATAAATTAAAAAATTATTTAAAATTTTATTAATGAAACAATTATTAAAAAAATGAATAAGTATAATATATATATATATTAATTATAAATATTAATAAATAATATATTTTAAATATAAATATATATAAAATGAATAAAATGTTAATTAAAAACTTATTAATGTCTTATTCATTTTTAATGTTGCTTGATTTTTCAATTTAACATATATCAAATGTCATGTGTTACATTGATTTCATGTATATATATATATATATATAATTAATGCATTTTTATATACACATGCACACACAAATATATTTATGTAATATATAGAAACACACACCTAATATTTATGTAATTTATTCTAATTTTAATATATTTTAAAATTTCATTATAACATGATGCATTTAATATATTATGTTTTTAATCAGTCAATTTTATTTATATGTTTTTAATACTATTACAGTTAGGGTATTCATTTTTCATATTTTTTTATTTTTTATTTTATATTTGAATTTGATCATTTTCTATTATTAATTTTTATATATTTATTTACTATGTTTCAAAATTTTCAATATGTATTCATCCACTTAAATATATATATATATATATCCATATTTTTTAATAATTTATATTTAATTAATAAAACTTATCCATTTTTTCAATATTTTTAAAGTGTACTCATTTTGAATTATTCAATTTCACTCATTTTTAAAATGCATGTATTTAAGATTATATATCCACTAATAATGTTAAAAATATATTTTTAAATAAATATTTATAAATAAATATATTTACTATATTTATAAATTTATAAATTTATAATTATTATAAATAAATAATTATCATTTAAATAAGTATTTATATAATTATAAATAAATAATTATATATATTTAAATAATTATAAAATTATAATAAATTTATTTAAATAATTACAATTATAAAACCTTTATCAACACTAAATTTTTAGTGCTACTAAAAGAAATATTTATTAGCGCTAAAAAGCACTGCTAAAAGAAATATTTATTAGTGCTAAAATGTTAGCACTGATAAATATCTCTTTATTTGTGCTTATCAATTGAGCACTGATAAAAGGGATCTTTATCAACACTTTTCTGAAAGCGTTGTTAAAAGTGTCCCGGATCTATTTAAAAGAATCTTAATCGTGACTCAGTCACTCATGATTCCTAAGCTCATGTGGAACTCCTCTGATTCCAGTGTGACTCCTCTATGTTCCCTCATATTAATCAAGGCTAGAATCGAATGCATATTATTTTCTACTTTTCCTCTATCTTTGTTTGATTTTTTGGGTTCCGTGTTTTTTGCTTTTGCACTGTTCTTAACCATGATGAACCCTACATCTCGTCTCCTCACCGCTGAAATATAATGAGTGGTTATATTTCATCCTTTTCCTCCATAGACAATGGTTTCAAAGAAAGAGAAAGATGTTTTCATATATTAAGGTCAGTCAACATATGTGTATGGGCCTATATGGATAAATAAAATAGATTTTTCACCACATGCTACTGTAAAGGTAATGATGGATTTATATCATGATAAAATTGATTTTAGTTAAAGATTTAAGAGTTTAACCCATTTCTCAAACATGTTATTTATATCCATTGTCATTGACACAATAATTTTTTGATAGGAAGTGTCTCTAAGGTGATATGCTGACCTGAATTAGGAACTATTTGGGTATACTAGGTAAAAAATGTTACAAAATGGAATCAGAGTGAAATTAAGGATATTGGTATTGATTATATCCAAAATAAAAAACTTTCCATACATAAGAAGTAATCCATAAACATGTCTAGATATCATAATTATGTTGGATACTTGAGTTACTATATGAAGTCTAGGTTGTTTTTTGTTTATTTTTTCCTTAACCAATCTTATTGAGTCTCATGCCTCTTATTTAGGAGTTGATAGGTAGGAATCAGTAAGAATATATGAAATGTCATGTTCTTATGTGTCTTTGTTTAATTTTTTTCTAGAATCAATTATAAATTTATATTAATAGAAACATGAATAATAAATAAATAGCGCATTCTTATTTACTTGTTAGTGATGATTGAGTTTAAATAACTTATTAACTGATTGATTTTATTTATTAACCCCCTTAACTGATACTATTAGTTAGTTGTTTCATACTTATATTTAAAAAAAAATACTTCTAACATATTTTAAATTATATTTAAAGTATGAAAATACTTATTAAAAAGGAAATGAATGAGAGAGAGGGGCAGGGGTTCCCATTTAATATAGATTATTTTGTGCTTATTTCTGAAAGATTATTGTTTTTTTGGAAGGGGAAAATTATGTAAATCTCTACATTAATATAGAATATTTCACCACTATAACCACTAGATCTCCATAGGAAGGATCCAATGAACATCCTCTGTATTCTATAACTTATATTTATCCTCATATCCTAGAGGTAATTGTAGATATACTTTAAGTTATGTGGTATAATTTTCAATGATGGGAACATATATTATATATGGTTCCTCTATGATTTTATGGTAATATATCATAATAATAAATTTTGTATTTCATTGAATAGATTCATTTCATTTATAAGAGTAAAAAAATTCCAAATCAACATTGATCATAAGTTGAGAAATTCACCCTTTAAAGGGATGTATGTTATTGGTTGGATCTTATGGTGGATTAAAAAAATATCCAAAATTGTAAGGTGAGTAATCCTTCAGTAGACACAAGTGACATCAAATGTAGGTGGGGTGAGATTCATTTCTTCAAGACTATTAAAGTGGAGTTATTCCAGTTCCTCTTCAATTGAGTAGAATTTTTGAGTGATTCCATCATTGTAGATTCATAAGACACTTTAATCCTTATTGTCTCTTCGATGTGAAACATTTACATTGATATTGTAAGTTAGGGAACCTCCAATTGTCATTTTGAGCTATCCCTTACAGGTAGGGTCATTAGATTTGACTGGTAGATTATTTATGGCTGAGTGGTCTATGGATGATTCTAGAAATGGTTCTTCTATAGTGATGCGTACAATCCTAGTATATTATACTCTTGTTTATGGTCTTAGGACACATAAGCTTCTTATTCTTTATTTATTAGTATATTATATTTGGGATTGGGATTATAACTTATTCATAATGTTATTAACATCAATATCCACTATAGGTAAACATATGTAAAAAGAGTAGTCAATGTCAATTTTATATAATAGTGATACGCACAAGTGGGTATATCTTCCTAATTGAAAGTGAAAGTTTCCTCAAAGTTGATGATTATTGATCAACCTGGATAATATGGATGTAATATATGGTAGATTTACAAATTGTGATATTATAATGGGTACATATAGTCATTTTAAATATTTTTATATCATTATTATGACATATTTTGACTTTATTTTTCATACAAGACCACTAAAAACTGCATCTCCATCTGCTGTTGTAAAAGAAGCATACAACACATAATAGTCATAAGCAACATAAATAAATTTTCATAAAAAAAGGACCACAGGTTTCACAAATAAGGTTTTGTAAATAAGGATTCATTTTGGTAAGATAAATATACAATACAATACACTCCATGCATAAAATTCCACAATTGCATGCATCTTTCATGAAAATTATTACTGTCTTGAAAAAAGATATAATACTTCAATACTGCAGTACAAATAACCATCACTAACTCTATTTATTCCATCCTTAGACACTTGATTTCCTTCCATCTTTTGATGATGGATTGGACTCCCTCTTTCAAACTAGACTTCCTCCCATCATTGTGGCTCCAAAGTTCCTTGATGACATACCTCTCACCTGGATTGTATTCATTAATATCCATAAAAGTCACTACCATGGCTTTGAATACAGCATCTCCCAACTCATTCTTCAACTCCTTAAACCTTTTATCCACCTCATTTACTACTTCCTAAGAACAAAAAAAATGAAACTGAAAAATTAATAAAAACATAATGAATGAATTTTTTTTTGGTTTCTTGATATACATTTTCTTATATGACTCACTCGGTTACTTTTGAAAACACTTAATCAAAAATAACTTTTATTTTGAGTGCAGTCACATTGGATCCTATTAAAACTTTGAATTTCAGCATACTTGGACAAGAATACTACTATGATGAGTGCCCTTCTGAAAATAATCGTTTTTCACATTTTTTTTGTGAAAAAAAACACGCCGAACACGCCTTTTATTCTCTTATCCTTCACCCTTGATAAGTTTAAAAGGATTCCAATTTGACTCTTGAAGGTATTCCTACCACAATGAGTAGAGCTCTCCATAACTTTTTTTTGCTTCATCTTCAAGATACTTTATCTTGGTAGCTTGTAGAAATGGTTGGTTGTCAAGATCTTCCATATGCCTCACACCAATACCACCAAAAGTTTGTATATCCTCTAATCCCTTCCAAAAAAAGAAACATTTTAGAGGAAGTGGAAAATAATAAATTTTTGTGAGTGGAATTCATATGGATTTGAATGTTCATTCCTTCATTTTTGTAATGTAATATATTAGAATCCATAATTATAATTTCATTTAAGTTATTTATGAACCTTACTGGAAACTCTAACTTCATATCCCAAATAGTTATTATTACATTTTTTTCTTGAGACTCATCCCTCATCTCTTATATGTTGCTTGAACTACTCTGAGTAGTAGTTATCCAAAATTATCCCTGGTACATGGTATGGGATTACTTTTGGTTGGAGTAATTCAATAAACATAGGAGGATGTCCACAAAATATGGGAGATAAATATCAAACAATAAAATGAAATAATAACTATTTGGGAGGTATGTAATCAATGAAATTTGGAACCAAAATGATGGGAGGAAGGCTGGTTTAAAAGAGGGAGTCAGATCCATAATCAAGATATTGAAGGAAATCAACATCTGAGGATGAATTAAATAAAGGTCGTAAAGGTTAGTTAAACTGTAGTATTAAATTATTATATCTCTATTCAAGACGGTAACAATTTTCATGAAAGATGCATGAAAATGTGGACTTTTAGGCATGGAGTATATTGTATTATTGTTACTCAAGACAAATTAAATGTTTGAATACTCATGAATACAATGCCTTCTAAACATGATGATGTTACCAATCCTGAGGAAGAATAGACCACTGATGATGAAACTACAAAATTATTAGGGTATCAACAACATGTTGATGAAAAAAACAATGATGCAGAATCACAGTTTTAAATAAAATTATAAAGGCAAGAATTCAGGGTATAGAATTTGTGGTTGGCTGGAATCAACACAACTAACATGTTGACTCCAACAATTCAATGTTCCTTAGTTATCTTGGGGTCACAATGAGGATGAATGTGCCGATTGACATTGATTCATGGTGTTTCATCCAACTTGTAATAAAGGAAATCCTTTGTAAAAATATAATGGTAATGTTAAAATATAATTTCTCTATTTTACTAAAAATTTATATAATGAAATATTGATTTAATTTTCATTATTCCTTACAAACTTCATTTATTTTAGAATATTTTCGTAATAAATTTTTCTTAATGGTTGTTGGAAAATCCCATAGAGGCTTCCAGACTCTTCTTAAAAAGTTATATATTAGGGATGTTGAGGGGAAAATAAATCCCCACTCACCACTTAGTTATGCACACATTATAAATCAGGAAAAAAAGACTGATTTCATCAATCATCATAATGAGAAATCAATTCAAGTGTATTGTAGTCGATAATATATTATTTGATGTTTTTTATTTTATCCAAATTGATTCAAAAAAATTAATTTATGAAATAGTAAAAGATTTCTGAAAATAAAGAATTTGCATCAAAACCAACGTACCCCTATCACAAAGGAAGGACGGTGTTCACCTCATTATAAAATAAATTGGTATGTATTTTAAATCAACAATAAAAGTATAATTATGTGATATGAAACAACATATGTTCCTTTGTTTATATGTATATTGATGAATCAAAATATGAAAACACTTTCATCCCACATCAGGTGATATGGAAGGAGGCTTGTGTAAATAAGGGGGTAAATTAGTTGATGGAAACACAAAAGCAGTATTGTCACACCCAGTTTTTCAAGTTTTGTTTTATGATATGGTTCGTTGGGAATCTTGGTATTTTTCTTAGGTTTTGGGTGTGACGGGTGTTGGGTTTTGAAGTGTTTTTTTCTAATCTTTCCCTTTTATTTGTCCCTTGGTTCATGTTGGGATAAAGTCACATGATGGAGACTTTTTGACACCCATGGTGTCACTATATTGTGTTTAAAACATTTAAGGATCATTGGGTAGGATTCCCTAGTGTTTGCGTGTCATTTGAGGGTTTTTTGAATTTTTTTGGGCCATACAGTTTGAGCACGGTTTTCCCAAACTGTGCAACTTAAACCAACAAAGCTCCATAATTTTTTCAGTAGCATTCGTACGATTTACACATGGTTTATAAAATCGTGTAGCAAAATCGTGCAGCCTATTACAGAATAAATAAATTTTAACCTAAAAGTATGATTTAAGTGATTCTACCTCCCATTTAAAGCCCTAAATTTTGGGTATCAACTAGATCCCACCCTCCCCCCTTGTTCTTCATCATTTTGGACACATTTTGGGCGATTTATCACCAAAGGTTAGTGATTCTTCTTAAAATCCTTCCCTTTTCTCTTCTCATCTCTTCCCTCTTCCTCCTCATTCCATTATTTCTTGGTTTTATCTTATCCCCTAGTCATTATTAACCTAGGATTATATTTTTTCATGGTTTTTAATGGGGGTTTTGTTTTTTTAGGGCTATTATTCATAGGTTTAGGGTTTTGAAACCCCCAGGTGGTGTTTTCGGGTGTTCGTTTCCATTCTTCTTGGGATTTGTGGTAGGTTTCCCATTTTTCTTGCCTTTATAATTTTATTTTCATCATTTTATTGATTTTCACACTTTAAATATATGACAGTTATTGTTGTGAAACCTTTGGTTAATTTATTTGGTGTGCAAAGTGGTGTTTATGCCTTGTTTATTGATGAATAGTGTTATTTGGTTAAAATGGGCATACCAAGTACTTTTAAAAATGTTTTGTAAGTTTTGAAAACTGGTTTGTGGTGTTTAGAATATATTTTGGAAATTTAAATTAATTTATGACATGAAAATTTGGTTTTATACCCTTTGGAGTGTAAAATAGAATTTTTTTTGTTAAATACTGCATGCCTTGTGTTGAAAAAATTGGTCAGTTGGCTCTTATGGTTTATTTGGGATATAAAATGATTGGTTTGGTTTTATAAAAATATTTCAATCATGATAAATAGTATTTTGAGACTCCTTATATGCTTTCAAAGTTGTTTTTGGTTTTATAAATAAAAGGGTTTTGGTTTTTAGCATGTTTTGGCACGAGTTGTTGGAAAATGGCCAATTCAGAATTTTTAATGAAATGGTTCTATTTTTAATGTGTATCCTGAGTGTTTTATGGGGTTTATATAAATTTTTTCGGAAAATTTTTTTCTTAAACATATTTTTGAAAGGTGTAAATTGTATCTTTGATAAATGCAAGTTTTTTGAAATGCTTAATGGCCCGTTTGGAAACATTGTAAAAATTGTGATAATGTTTATTATGAAAACTTACCTTAGACATTCCTCATGAATTTTTTATTCATATAATGGATGGGATGTCCTTGTTTTTTAATCACCATGATCCATTATTATATTTCCTTAGGTTGGACTCTTTATGTTCGGTTTATTTTATGGCATGTGATTGGTCCTTGGGGTGGCTCGAGGTGAGGCATGTTTTTGAATAATTATTATATACCCGTGTGATTGGATACTTGGTTGTAATCGGTTGGCTCACCCCCTTTATACATGAGACATGGTAACCTGGAATATTTATAGAATTTTCTAGAACAATTACTACATTATTAGTTCCCATACTGACTAGTGTCCCATAGTAGGTGGATATATTTGGGTTTATTATTATGGGACTGGGCCCCTCGGTCTGTCCTGAGTTAGGGTGGATGGGAGTTTGGGAATTTTGATTTTCATCATGTGTGAAATTTCAATGGGGATAGAGTCTCATGTATTAGTATGTTTTGGATTGTTCTTGATTTCCTGGGTTCACTTATGTCTACTTGTTATTAGTTGCTTTCAGTGTTGAATGTGATGCTTGTATGTATATTTTTCATTTCATTTTTTTTTGTAACTACTATAGTGATTTCTTATGTAAATTTTTTATTGGAAAGAGATGGGTGGTTTTAATATGTCTTATGAAAACCGTTTTCGAAGAAAAGTGTTTTATCCTCTTTGTGCAAGTTGAGAATGTA
Source organism: Viscum album (assembly GCA_963277665.1). Lineage (NCBI taxonomy): Eukaryota > Viridiplantae > Streptophyta > Magnoliopsida > Santalales > Viscaceae > Viscum > Viscum album. The sequence goes on along the minus strand of OY728163.1, from coordinate 611,350,224 downwards.
AACATCACTTTACCCTTGAAAATGAAAATGTCTCACTAACGAATTAAACTTGGTTTTTTGAAATGAATAAGGGAAATGAGTTGTAAATTTTTTTAAGTAATTATATTAAAAAGATTAATTTTATATATTGTAGTTCAAACATGAAAATGGATGTTTCTTTTATTTTAAAAGAGGTGCATTGGGAATAAATTATTGGGCTAGCCTACTGAGTTTTAATACTCACACCTATAGTTATTTTCTGTTTAAGCCCTTGTGTAGGATTCATCTCGAGTTAGATCACCATGAGAAATGTGTGATCATTATGTTATAGAGTGACCAGTGGGGTCACATAGATTTAGTTTGTTCATCAGTTTCGGTCGGTTTAGTTGTATTGTTTAGTTGTAATTTTAGTTTCTTGTATAAATGATGTTCAGTTCAATTTTATATATGTATGTTGGGTTGTTTGTTTCTTTCCTATGTTTATTTAATTGTTTTTTTATTGGGATAAATCATTCCCTCATGCACTCTGATGGTGTCTGGCACTAGTTTCTAGCCCGTGGGGATTGGGAATGCCCTTCAGACTATGTCACGGACCGGCTCGGGTTATCAGTTTAGGGTCGAATCTTGATGGTTCATGAAAATTATGGTAAGCATGTGTGAGTATAACATAATTTTAATTAATTATGATTTATAACAATATTAAATAAAAATATCTATTAATTTTCAAAAAAAATTATATGGTTTAGACATAAGAATCAGAAACAACCGTACTGAAGAAAAGCTACTTTCAGTAGCTTTGAAGAAGCCTGAACAATATGATCGTGTTAGAGGATTAGGTTTTAAAGTATCTCCTAGAACATATTTTGAGAAGATAAAACCACATAAAGATACATATAATATGGTGAGATGATTACAGACACAAATAAACTCACTACAAGATATTATTTTGTGGTTTGTTTTGGCAGACCAATGTATAATAAAGGATCAAAGAGAACCGGTGGTGGAGCAAAGATCCACACATGAACCAAATTATCCCACTACCTTTGAGTCTATCCATTCCCCCAAACCAAATACCTTACCTATGCTGATCAATTTTTTTCATTACTCTTTCTCCTAAATGTGAATCAAACAACTTTCAATAACTTTATATTACTAAAATTCTACATGGTACAATTGTATGTGATTTATATCTGTCAACACCCACGTACCTATATGCTATGATGGGTATAGTGTATAATATATTGAGAGACTATCTACACAATCAAGACCTCCCAAAAGACCACATGAGAGTGAGGATTGAGGTATCTTATAAGCCGACTGCTGAGTTTCATGTTCCAATTGATGGTTCGTATGTTATAATGGTCTAAGTTGTTATTGGAGATTTCATAGCATGGACATCTAATCTTATAAAGATACATGAGGTACGTCTTTAAAAAAATTAATATTAAAAACATGTAACTGTTGATGATAAAAGGTCTAAACTGAGGTATGATATTATAGATGGATAAAGTGGTGGAGAAACAGAAGGTCAAATCAAGAAAATCTAGTGAATCTTCCAAGAAAAAAATGAACTTTTGAGAGTACCTTCTCCCTACCAGTTCCCAAGAAATATTTATTATCATTAAAACTTCATGAAAAGACCACATTTAAAGATAAAACTATGACTTACATTGAATATAAAGAAGAAATATATAGAGATTCCTTAATAGATAGAATTGGTCTCAAGACTCTAAATGAGATTCTCAAGAATGAATGGTTGGGTATCTTAGTTGTGAATACATACATAAGGTACATTTTCATAATATGTCTATACAAATAGTGAGCTAATATGTTTATTAAATTTAATAACTATTCATATTTTGTACAGGTGTTTGTATCATAACTATATAAAGGAAAGATTGTGTGAAGCATGATTTGGATTCATTAATCCCTATATCATTTCTATGTCATCACTTATTTTGAATGAGAAAGCAATTAATGAGAAAAAATAAGTTACTCAAAGCATTTAATAAAAAAAACATCAGACGAAATACTCTTTTTTATGCCTACAATGCAAAGGTAAAACTCTATAATCTAATAACATAAAATATATTATTAATTTTTTCATTACTTAATTGTTTTTTTAGAGGACACACTTGATGCTGATAGCAGTCAATTTAGACACCCCAAATATTTATTTTTTGGATCCAATGCATGGATATGCAACCAACCGACCACACATGATGTGTATTGTGAATATGTAATACACTACAATCCATATTTTATAGATAAACTTTTAATTATATATTTAGTCTGTGTTTTAACAAGAATTTTTTTATGATAAGGCGGTTTCTAAATACAGGAAAGATCATGGCATGAAGTCGGTGTCTGAGGGATAAAGTATATAGATTACTAAAAATAGAAATAAATTAAGTTATATATAGAAATATTTAACTATCAAAACATTTCAAAATAATTTACTTATTTTGGTAAATGTTTATGCAGTGTCCAAAATAAGATAATTACATCGATTGTGAATATTATGTTTGAAAATTTATGAGAGAAATCATAAATAATGAAAATAACAGTATCCCCCAATAGGTAATTTCTGAAGGTAATTAAAATTTCATTAAATAAATTTCATAATAATTTTTTTTTCTATATTTTATCAGTACTATCAATATTGATGACTACCTAGTTACTCAAAAGAATAAATCAATTTGTTTAAAGATGAGTGGGCGTCATACTTTTTGTCATAATGTATATCAACAAAACATTTATGCTATTACCTACTATTTTTGTAATCTAGTATATAACCTTCAAAATGTATTTGGGGTGTGAAGATTTAATGTCATAATGCTTATATATTATTTTTGATCTCTTTATCAAAGATAATTATAATGGAAGAAATCAATTTGTTTAGAAGCGCTGACCTATAAAAAATAAAAAAAAAATTGGTAATCATAGAGCGGGGTGTGGAGGCGGAGGTCGAGGTGAAGGTGGAGGTAGAGGAAAAGGTGGAGGTAGAGTTAGATGCAGAGTTGGAGTCGAATAGAGGAGGAGGTAAAGGTGATGACCGAGGTGGAGATCGAGGTAGAGGAGGATAATAAGCGTTGTCTTGAAAACAATAAAATTGTTGGGAAATGAAGTAGAATGAAGATCATACCATTATTTTGTTTGAGAACAGTTCTTTAAAAGTGCACACAATACTTTTCACTTAAGATAAGATACATTGCGCAAGTGTTTCAGGTGACTTATTGAAATAATGAATTTCACAACTTATTTAAGTGATTTTATGTAGGGTAGTAATCCACATATAAAATCATTCTATAGGAATCGGTTACACCTCAATACAGCACACAGTGTGACTAGTATGACTCCAATTGCATCTTTTTATTCAAAATTGAAATTAATTTTAGTGAAAAAAAACAACTAACATGCTCAAAACAAAGAAAAAAACATTCGGGGTGTTTTTGGAATTTAGGAAAATGATCCATAAATAATTTTTGACATGTAGGAAATATTTGTACCTCAATACAACACACAATGTTATCGATATGAATTTAAGTGTCCATTATCAATTTAAAATTGATATTTTAATACAAAAAGTGTCACTCACTAAAAACTGATAAAAAACAATCAGATTGACTTGATAATTTGGTACAATGATTTATAATTTGTTTTTAATGTGTATGGATTAGTCTCATGTCAAACCCACACATGATTCCACCTATATAGCTCAAAGTGCGTGTTTCTAGTTTAAAATGACATTTTAGTAACAAACACAAGTGGTGTACTCAAAATCAAGTAAATTCATTATGATTGTTTTTATACTTTAAGAAAATGATCCATAAGTCATTTAAGATGTGTAGGAATCATCTTAACCTCAATCTAGTGCATGGTGTGACCGGTATGACTCCAAGTGTATATTTTTATTCAAATTTGACATTAATTTTAGTGAAAAAACAACTAATATACTCAAAACTAAGAAAACGAATTTGTTATATTTTTTTACTTTAGAAAAATGATCTATAATTTCTTTGTGACATATATGAATTAGGCACACCAAAATTTGACGCACGGTGTGACCGGTATGACTCCAAGTGTCCGTTATCAGTTTAAAATTGACATTTTAATACAAAAAAGTGCTACTCACTGAAAACTAAGAAAACACACTTGGATTTTCATGATAATTTTATATAAAGATTCATAATTCATTTGTAACATGTATGAATAATCCTCATGTTAAAGCCATACATGATTCCACCTGTACGACTCAAAGTGTGTGTTTCTAGTTTAAAATGACATTTTAGTAAAAAACACAAGTGACATACTCCAAACTGAAAAAATGAATTTTTATTGTTTTTATACTTTTGTAAAATTATCCATATGTCATTTGGGATGTGTAGGAATCAGTCTCACCTTAATTTGATGCACGGTATGATCATTATGACTCCAAGTTCATCTTTTTATTCAAAACTGACATTAATTTTAGTGAAAAACGACATACTAAAAACTGAGAAAACACATTCATATTGCTTTAGTGCTCTAGTAAAATGATCTATAAGTCATTTTTGACATGTAGGAATCAGTCACACCTCAATCCGATGCACAGTGTGATCATTATGACTCAAAGTGCATCTTTTTATTCAAAAATGACATTAATTTTAATCAAAAAAACAACAGATATACTCAAAACTAATAAAACACATTCATATTATATTGTTACTTTAATAAAATGATCCATAATTCATTTTTTATGTGTATGAATTAGTTACGACTCAATTCGACTCATGGTGTGACTGGTATGACTCCAAGTGTGCCTTTTTATTCAAAATTTATGTTAATTTCAATAAAAAATAACTGACATACTATATAATCGTGTTTTTTTTTGTATTTGTGTTAGAAATTTTATTTCATTTAAATTTTATATTTTTATCTTATTTTAGAAATTTATGTTACTATTTTTGGTGATGCGGTGTGTTGTTGCAACATGCTACATGCTATGTTTTTGGTGTTGTAGTGTGTTTTAGCATCACACTGTAGTTTTCCCCTTTATCAGCACTACTAAATGTGTTGATAAAGGAATCCTTTATCAATGCCTTTTAAAGCACTGATAAAGATAGCCTTTATCAGTGCTTATAAAAGCACCAATAAAGGCTATCTTTATCCCCACTTATAAAAGCATTGATAAAGTGTCTCTTTATCAGTGCTAAATAAAAGCGCTTATAAATGGTGTCTTTTATTAGTTCTTTAAAAAACACTAATAAAAGAATGATTTATTAGCGCTTTTATTTGGGCTAATAAAGATACCCTTTATCAGCACTTTTCTTGCACTGATAAAAACCTTGGACTTTTAGCCATACTGAGGTAGTCAGTTATTTTCTAGCACTGATAAAGGCCTATTCTAGCATTTTTAAAGGCCACTATTGTTGTTGTGGGATTCATAATGTTCGTTATCTATTAAAAATTGGAATTTTATTTTAAAATTTTTCACTCACAAAAAATGGAGAAAATTTTCTCTTATTGTCTTGGTAATTTAGGAAAATAATTCATGAGTCATTTTTAATGTGTCGGAATCAGTCTCATGTCAAACTGACACATGATGTGACTGGTATGACTCAAAGTGCATGTTTCCAGTTTAAAATGAAATTTTATCAAAAAAGAAAAGTGACATACTCAAAATCAATAAAATAAATTCTGATTGTTTTTTTACTTTATTAAAATGATTCATAAGTTATTTGGGACATGTAAGAATCATTCAAACCTCAATCTGATACACAGTGTGATCAGTATGACTCCAAGTGCATCTTTTTATTTAAAATTGACATTAATTTTAGTAAAAAAGACAACTCACATGCTCAAAACTAAGAAAACACATTCATATTGTTTTTATACATTAGGAAAATGATCCTTAAGTCATTTATAACATGTAGGAATCATATTCACCTCAATCTGATACATGATGTTACCAGTATGACTCAAAGTATTCGTTATCAGTTTTAAATTGAAATTTTAGTTCAAAAAGTATCACTCACTAAAAACCAATAAAACATGCTCTAATTGTCTTAATAATTTAGTAAAAAAATTCAAAATTCATTTTTTATGTGTGGGAATCAGTCTCACATCAAACCGACACACAATATGATCGGTATGACTCAAAGTGCGTGTTTCCAGTTTAAAATTAAATTTTAGTAAAAAGAAAAGTTACATACTCAAAACTTAGAAAGAACATCAGGATTATTTTTATACTTTAGTAAAATGATCCATAAATCATTTGGGACATTTAGGAACCCTCCAAACCTCAATTTGTTTCATGGTGTGATCGATATGACTCCAAGTGCGTATTTTTATTTAAAATTGACATTAATTTTAGTAAAAAAGAAAACTGACATACTCAAAACTAAGAAAATGCACTCATATTGTTTTGATACTTTATAAAAATGATCTATAATTCATTTTTTATGTATATTTATTAGATGTGCCTCAATATGATACATGATGTGCTCGGTATGACTCAAAGTATCCATTATGAGTTTAAAATTGACATTTTAGTTCAAAAACGTATCACTCACTGAAAACTGAGAAAACATGCCCGAATTGTATTGATAATTTATTAAAATTATTCATAAGTTATTTTTAAAGTATATGAATTCGTTTCATGTCAAATTGGCATACGATGTGACCAGTATGACTCAAAGTGTGTGTTTCTAGTTTAAAATGACATTTTAGTGAAAAAGAAAAGTGACATACTAAAAACTGGGACAATGCATTCGAATTATTTTTATAATTTAGGAAAATGATCAATAAGTCATTTAGGATGTGTGTGAATCATAATAATCTCAATATGATGCATGGTGTGATTGGTATGACTCCAAGTTCTTCTTTTTATTTAAAATTGACATTAATTTTAGTAAAAAATACAAATGACATACTCAAAATTGAGAAAATGCATTCATATTTTTTTGATACTTTAGTAAAATGATCCATAATTCATCTTTGACATGTATGAATTATCTGAACCTCAATTTAATACATTATGTTCCCGATATGACTCAAAGTGTTCGTTATTAGTTTAAAATTGGCATTTTTGTTAAAAAGTTGTTACTCACTAAAAACTATGAAAACATGCTCAGATTGTCTTTATAATTTAAGAAAACTATTCATAAGTCATTTTTTAATTGTAGGAATTAGTTTCATGTCAAACCAATATACGATGTGATCAGTATGAATCAAAGTGCATGTTTCGGGTTTAAAATGAAATTTTAGTAAAAAAGACAAGTGATGCACTCAAAACTGATCAAACACATTTTTATTATTTTGATACTTTGATAAAATGATCAAAAAGTCATTTAAGGTGTTTAGTAATTAGCCACAACTCAATCTGATGCACAGTGTGACCGACATGACTCCAAGTGCGCTTTTTATTTAAAATTGACATTAATTTTAATAAAAAAGAAAACTAACATACTTAAAATAGATCAAACACATTTGGATTATTTTAAAAATTTAAGAAAATGATCAATAATTCGTTTTTAACATGTAGGAATCAACCGCACCTCAATTCAATACAATATGTTCTTGGTATGACTCAAAGTGCCCTTTATCAGTTTAAAATTAACATTTTAGTTCAAAAAGTGGAACTCACTAAAAAAAGAAAACATGATCAGATTATATTGATAATTTAGTAAAATTATTCATAAGTCATTTATGATTTGTAGGAATTAGTATCACATAAAACCAACACATGATGTGACTGTTATGACTCAAAGTGTGTGTTTCCAGTTTAAAATGACATTTTAGTAAAAAAGACAAGTGATGTTCTGAAAACCAAGAAAAAACATTTGGATTATTTTGATACTTTAATACAATGATACATAATTCATTTGGTATGTTTAGGAATCATCTGCACCTCAATATTATTCATGGTGTGACCATTATGACTCTAAGTGTATCTTTTCAGTATATAAGTGTCATTTTAGTTTAAAACATGCATCACATCTCCAAAACTCAGAAAACGAGACTAGATTTTTTTATCATTCTATATGTTATTTCTTAATTAATTTAATTATCATTTTTATCTTATAATTATTTATTATATTTTAATATAGTTTATTCTTGAATATGAACAAGAAATGGTGTGACATGCAAGAATCAATAACAACTCAATCTGATACATAGTGTTCCTGGTAAAAATCAAAGTTTAGTTTAAAATTAACACATTATGTTTAATTTATTTATTTATATTATTACTAACATAAGAATTGTTTTCTAATATATATGAATTATTTTTCTCTAGAAGGGTTGGTTTGTTTGGAAATAGCATGAGTCGGGTTAGGGTCAAAAGGCAAAGTAACATTGATGTTTTTGAATCTTTGTAATAATTTTTAATTACTCATGTAATTGTATAAATCAATGTTTGAAATGTATATAATAAGTGTTATTTTATTTTATTTGTGTTTGAAAATTTATTTCATCTAAATTCTATATTGGTACTTGATTTTGTTGATTTCTAGTGGTGTTTTTGGTGTTATAGTGTGTTGTTACAGCACACTGTAGTATGCCCCATTATGAATTCTTTTACAAGAACTAATAAATGTTTTCCTTTATCAGTGCTCCTAAAAGAATTAATAAATGACCCCTATATCAGTTTCATTTTAGCACTTATAAAATCCTAGGGCTTTTAATCTCACTCTGGTAGTCATCGCTTCTCTAAAGCTGATAAAGGCCATTTTAGCACTATTAAAGGCCTATTTTGTAGTAGTGATCAGTATAAACATGAAAGTTTATTCCACAACTTATTTTGTATAAAATACCATATGAATTTTTTCCTTTTAATTATCTCAAAATTCTATTTTCTGTCAACATATGGGATTCTTTTGGATTACTTTGATACCTAGAACACAAAGTTATAGCATAAAAAATATCAGGTCTTTAGCCTGTGAGATAAAGCAAACTTCCTATTAGCTTCTGAAAATCTTTTTGATTCACACTTTCTATGTATTTATCTTTACTCATATTTATCCCAATTGAAATAATAATAGAAACTTATTTGGAATCTTCCATACCAAACGTTTGTAATATTTCCCTAACATAATTTTCTTGAGATAAGAAAATATACTTTTCTTTTTGTTGAACTTATAAGACAAGGAAGAAAGTTAATTCTCCCAAAATTTATATTTCAAAATTCTTCTTCATTGCCTTAGAAAATTCTTTACAAACTTTTTCTTCACCCCCCAAAAAAATTATATCATCTACATATAAAATAACAATTAGTGTGTTGGAGTTAACTTATTTCACATACTTGTTACTATCAACCTTTCCTTTAGAAAAATTAAACATTCTAAAACAACTATAAAGTTTTGAATACTAGGAACTTGGGGATTGTTTCAACCCTTAAAAATATTTCTTAAATTTAAAAACTTTGTTTTCATCTTCATCAATTAGAAACCCACAAGTTGGATTAATGTAAACTTCTTATTCAATCTCACCATTTAGAAATGATAACTTTACATCCATCTAATACACTTTGTAATTCTAGTGGGCAGCCACTACTATAAATATTCTGATAGTTTTTAACCTTTCAAAGGGGGAAATTATTCACCAAAATCCAAACCTTCCACCTATTCATATACATTACAAACAAGCCTTTCTTTATTTCTTGAAACTTCTCTGTGTTCATTCAACTTGTTTTTGTAAACCCACTTTGTTATGATAACATTTTTACCTTTAAAACGTGGTACAATTTCCCATGTTTTATTTTTCTCAATTTGATCCAAATATTCATTGATAACATCCACACATTCTTTTTGTTGAATAGCTTCTAAAACTGATTCCGGTTCAACTTTTAAAATAAGTGAAGTTTGATTTTCTAATCTCAACTTTCTTCTAGTCTTAATTGGAGCCTTGTGATTCCCAAGAATATTTTCAGTGTTAACATGTTTTTGTAAAGTATGAAATTTAAAATTTCCTCTTCCAACTTCACTTTCCTCATCACATGATTCACCTAAATATTGATAAGTCCCTTTTGACTCATAATCATCTTTGTTGGAATTCTTCAACTTGTCTTCCTCAATATTCTCAGAAAATTTTGTTAAGAAGTTTAGACAATATCTTTCACATCATATGAGTCAACAAAATTTTTTAAAAATTTGTCCCAACACTTGTAACTTCTTAAATTGGGTGAATAACCCATAAAAGTTCTTTATTTGGATTTCTCATCAAACTTTACAAGATCCAGATTTGGGATTTTAAGTAAACATAGACTTCAAAAAACTGTAAAGTATTTCAATAAAGGTTTTTTTCTATAACACATTTCATAATAAGTCATGTTGGATTCCAATATCAATAAACATATGTTATAGACATGTACAATATTACTAACAATGTATCTCTAATAAAACTTTAAAAGTCTGTATTCTACCAACAGGCTTCTTCCCATTTCTACCAAACTTTTATTCTTCTTATCTACTACTCCATTTTGTTGTGGGGTATATGGAACACTATATTGATATTTGATTCTACAATTTATTAGATAATATTCAAAAGTATTTAATGTGAATTAAGTAACATTATATTTTATCAAATTCATTATGTAAACCCCCAATTCTTTCTCAACTTCTCTTCTGAAGACTCTGAACATTTCTACAGCCTCTGACTTTTGTTTCATAAACATGATGTTTGTCATCTGATTGAAATCATTAATAAAAGTGATAAAGTAAAAAATCCCTATTTGTTATTTATGTCCCATAATCCCACATAAATCAAAATGAATGAGTTCAATAGGTCTAGTAGATTGAATCTTAACTTTCTTATGAATCCTGTTAGTCATATTCCATTTATGAAAAGTTACACAAACATCTTCTTCTATTATTTTCGATTATGGAAAAATTCTTACAACATAAAATTTATAGAGTTTTTTCATTTTTTTCTACCCAAGTTGGATAAGTATTTGGTGTCGCAAATTATTTTCATCTTTAGCACTTAAGTAACAAGAATTGTTAAATTATACTATTTGGAAGAGATTCCCACTCGTTCTTTCTACTTTTGTAATAAATTTTCCATATTTCACAATTTTGATAACACAAGAATATTTTTTGAATATAACTTCTTTTACATCCTCACAAAGTTGACTTACACTAAGTAATTTATGTTTTATTCCATCAACAAACAAAATTTCCTTAGATTTCAACTTTTAAACTTCAATCATAGTCATTCTGATTCCTCTAGTTTTTATAGAACTATCATTCCCAAAGTTAACAATACCTCTATATTGATTTTAAACATGATAAAATATTTTTAAATAACCTATCTTGTGTAAATAACAAATAATATCAAGTATCCATGATTTGATCTTTTTTACTTGCTTTCAAGGCAGTTTCAACAACAAAGGCTCTTTCTTCAACTTTCTTCGTTCCTTCTTCCTTTTATTTTCTTGCATACAAAACTTGTCTTGGAAGAGTAGTCATAAATTCTTCATAAAAATTACCTATTTGATCACATATTAAACAAACTTCTTTCTAAAAATCAAACTGTTTTTACATTGGAAAGTTTCTAACATCTTGATATTTCACTTTTTCAACTTTCTATAAGTTTGGAAAGTTACTCATTCTACTTTCACTATTTCTTCCACTTTTTTAAAAAATTATTTCAAGAAGAGATAAGTTATGCCAATTATTATAATCCATGTTCCCATATATTCCATATCACTAACAATAACCATAAAATCTAGATTTTCTACTGAAGTAAGATCTTTCTCTGTGGAAACTTTATTGAGGTTGATAACTTCTTTATGCTCTAACATACTCTGGTCATGGACCATCTTTCTTACAAAAGTAGTTTTCAACTTTTGTAGTTGTGATAGTTTTATCACATCCCTTCTCAACCCATACTTCCCCAAAACTTTTCTTATCACCTAAAATATTATAAAAATCATATGAAACATTATTTTTAGTGGGTGAGGATTTCACTTGGTTCTTGATTTGAACTTTATTATAAACTTTAGAAGTCTCAACTTTTACTTATGAAGATTTTTTTAAGTTTCCATTTATATTCATCAAGGTGATTTTGGACTCAATAAGTTTTTATTAAAACTTGTTAACATCTTCTTCCTTAGTTGCAAGGTTCTTACTATAATCTTCAACCATCTTTCCATATTCAGTAATTTTAAGTTTGTAACTTAATATATCTTGGATGTATTCTTCTTATTTATTAAAAAAATGTTCTACACCTTCATAAAATTTTCCACTATCTTTATTTATCATTATTATTTCCTTCTAGAGAGATATTTTTTGCTCAAGACATGGAACAAGTCCTGTTCTGAGCTGATACTCTCTGTAAGATTCTTCACCTCCTTCTTCTTCACTATTTGATAAGTCTTCAACTTTATCAACTTTTTCAATGAGATTTATGAATTTTTCTGAAAATTCATCATCATAGGAATTGTTTTCAGTAGATTTGGATTCATCCTTCTTACTCAGCATACTGCTTTTGTCTCCAATGAACTTATATTTTTTAAATGAATTTTCTTCTTTAAAACTTTTTCTACACTTCTTCCATCAAGGTTTTTCATGAGAATCATATTTATATTCTCCCTCCACCACACTCAAAACATTTGAGAGTAATTTTAACTTCATACTTTACTCTTCCTATCCAATAGTTCTTAGATATAAGAAACGTGATTTTTTAATTAAACTCATCATACTATTTATCTTTAGAGTCACATGGATCAACATCTTTAACATATTGAATTTTAATTTTTCTCATATCTTAAAAATTCATTTAATATTTCATATTATTTTTTAACATTAGAGTTTTTCTTATTTCACAAGCAACAATAAAGTTATGCAACTCATCAAGAGATAAAACATCTTCATATTACAAAGAAGAAATTTTAGAATCAAACATGTCTGGAAAGTTTCTCATAATTTTCTTCACAATTGTAGAATCTTACAGAATATCTATGAATCCTAATATTTTGCAAACAATTTCATTTATTTTGGTGAAGTATTCATAAATATTTTATGTATCTCTAATTCTTATTTATTCATACTTATTGTGCTATGTTTTTAGCCTTCCTTTATTCACTTTAGTATTCCCTTCAAAAATACTTTCTAGATTTTCCTACATGCTCTTTGAAGTTTTGAGACCCATCACCTTCATATAAAAAACATTTATAAGGACATAAGGATATAATTTATATCCTTTACGTCAAATTTAATATTTATCTTGTTAACAAACATCATAGGAGAATATTTCTCAATAGGTGGAAAAAAATTGTAGCAACATAAACAACTTCTAGGAAAAGAGATAAGAGATATGGAATCATTCTATTCTTCCAACCATAATAATTTTTTCCATAAAATATAGGAATACCTATACTACTGAGAAAATGAGATTATCCATGATAATGATTCAACAAGGTACCCTTAACTATGATACCAATTGAAGTTCCAAAGGATCGAATAACAGCTAAGAAGGGGGGGTTGAATCAGTTATATACTTTTCATGTGTTTCAACACTTTTAGAAACTTAACCCCTACAACATGTTAAATTTCATCACCTTATCATATTTTAGTTTATACTCATGTATGAAAAAGTATGAAATCAAGTAAAGAACATGATATTTACCAGGTTTTTCCTCTGTGTGAGAACTTGTATCCTTTCCATAGCCACTCTTGTGGGTCTATGGAAATTCACTATTATGAATAAGTGAATATAACTTATGCCAACTCTAATTAGATGCCTTATATCTCCTTATAGGAATGATTATACTAACTCCCATTAGTTTATAAAGTTTTCTTACAAATAATTGATCCAAAACAAAAGAATATATATTTTGTTCAAACTGCTCCACAAATGCTCAGTCCTAATCCTCAGTCTGATGTGGTTGGGTCTGATTCTCTCAGTCTGATGGGTTTGGGTCTGATGGACTCAATCTGATGAATTTAATATGATAGAATTCATACGATGAACCCATTCTCAATATGAATTACTCAAACTCTACTCAAATTCTTAGTCTAGTCTTCCTTAGTTTGGTAAACAAAACTTTCAGATATCTGATCTTATAATGAGGTCTCAGTCCAGAAAGATAACTCTAATATGAATTCTATAGAGATCCACCTTTTTCTCTCATGTGAAAGGTCAAAAAGTATGAATGTACTGTGCATATATTTATAGGAATCTCCAAATAGAAAATGTGTGAAACTAAAAAACTTTTCTTATTTACTAAAATTCAAAACCTAAAAAAATCATTTATATTTAAACTTTATGTTTGACTGCTTAAAACCTTCCCAACTCTTCTATAACCTTATTGAAATTTCTTAAGTCTTCTAAGTAATCATCTTTCTAGAACTTCCTATATTTTCTTCAGTCCGATGGAACTTCCTTAGCTCAATACTATGGAACTTCCTCAACTCATTATGATGGAACTTCCTCATCTCATTACGATGGAACTTCTTTATCTCATTGTTAGCCTCATTGTCTTTCCTTTTCATAGATAGTACGATTGAATTTCCTTCTCAAAATTAGTCCGATTAAATTTCTTTCTCAGATTCAGTCTGATTGAAGTTCTTTCTCAAATTCAGTCTGATTGACTTTCCTTCTTAGAGTTAGTATAATTTTTTTCCTTCTAAAAGTCAGTATGATTGATCTGTGGAACACCGCGTCTGATGGACCGGTAATTGTAGAAAATTCTTCCTTTCTATGATTATGGAAAAGTAAAATGTCTAGCAATCAACAGTTTATGCCTCTGATTCTTTTGGAATTGATGATTTGTATATTTGATTTATTAGTCTGACTAGAAACTAGCATCTTTGTTTTCTCATGTTTCTTCACACATAAGAACCCATAAATCTTCAAACACTAACTCCTGCTTGTATCATAACTCTCCCATAATGTTGAGAAATTTTGAGAACGACATATCATTTTCTAACTTAAGGTTAAAAATTTTAAGAAATTTATAAATCCTGAAAATAATTTATTCATTCAACCTCTTCAGTAACATTCTGATTTTCTTACACCACATCTACTAATTTTCTAACAGACATCGTGTCTGATAGATCTTTAACTTCATGTCAATCGATATGAGACCGATAATGTGTCTAATAAATAACTTCATCTTTCTGATGACTTTTGAGTCTGGTGCTTCTCAATATAATACATTTTTTCTGGAAAAAAACTTTCTTAAAAAAAACTTTTCTCTCCCTTGGTGTTTGGGTTCGAACATTCTGCAACTTTCACTCGTTTTTCAAAAACATTATTTTACAAAATATTAGTTGTCAAAAAAACTTTATTAAAACAAAACATCATAAAGGTTCTTTAATTTATAATTTGATTATTATTTTATAATATAAATTTAATAAATCAATAAAAATTAATTTAATTAGTTCTTTATTGATAATGTCCCATGCCTACTACTCAAACTCTATCTGAATATTAATTGTGTTTTTAATTCACTAACCCAACTCAATAAAAGACCTGATTAACCATTATTCAAACCCTTATCAATAGGTTTGGGTGACATCAAATATCCAATTAAAGAGTATCCAATGTGATCCTTAAGTTTATATAGTCAATTTAAAAAATATTTTTTTTAAACACCTAACACTTTTTTGGGAAAAACATTCCATCGTAGATATATATATATATATAATTTAATGGGGTAGTTTATTTTTTATTAGGGAACTAGGTGCATCCAATACCAAATGAAGTGGCATTGGCTAGATGAATTATAAAAGCGCTACATGAAATGACACTTTTAGCTTTATATTAGAATACCATTTGAAGTAGAGTTCTTCTTTAAAGAAATATCCTAAGGGAGCCACTTGAAGTGGCGCCCTACCATTAATACCTTATAAAAGAGGGTAAGCCCCCCCCCCCCCCTCATTTCATCCCTTAAACACTCTCAAGCTCTCAAGCTCCCCCGCTCCCAAGATCTCAAGCTCCCCCGCTCCCATTGTCTAGTATTTTCCAACCTTTATAATTTTGAGGTATTTCAATTTATATTTTATTTTTTTAATGTTTTATTTAATTTATTTAATTTTTTAGTAGTTATTTTATTATAATATTAATTTTCATATTTAATTTTTTATAAAATATTGTAGAGTAATTAAGTAATTATAATTAGTAATTAATTATTAAGTAATTGTAATTAGTAATTAATTAGTAAGTAACTATAATTAGTAATTAATTATTAAGTGAATATAATTATTAATTAATTATTAAGTAAATATAATTAGTTGTTAATTAGTTATTAATTAATTATAATTACTGACAAACTAATAATTATACAAATAATTATTTAGTAATTAATTAATATTTTGTTAATAAATAATAAATATCATTTTCAATTAATATCTATAATAATTAATAATTAATAATATGATTAGTTAATTATTAAATAAAATATTAATAATTACTTAATTATTAATTATTAATTTATAAATAATTAAATAACTAATTAATAATGAATTGATAATTACTTATAATTACTAAATATAATTACTAATTAAATATAATTACTAATTGCTTAATAATTTATCAATTATAATTTATGTAGGAATTAATTAAATATAATTAGAAATTAATTAATTGTAATTACTAATTAACGAATAATAAATTAACTGTAATAGTAACAAACTAATAATAAATTTATAATAATTTATAATTACCAATTAATTATAATTAATAATTAACTTAATATGCCTAGTTAGTGAATGAATAATAAACTAACAATTAATTAATATGATGCCAAAGAACATTTCGAGCCCACTCCTATGAGGATCGACTGACCTTTGAACCATCCTCCACTATTGGAAGCATGATTGACCCAAGGCATGGCACGCTTTCTATAATTTTATTGGTCAAATATTACTCATAGTATAGAATTTTCAGGAATTATTGGTGGCACAAATCGAGTGTCAGATGAAGGTTTTTCATGGTGGTTCATCTGTTGTGTGATATGTGGTGTTGTGACCTATGGTATGGGTTCAAGGGACTTTGCAACTAGACATTTTTCATGGTCTGGTCCAGATGAGGTTCATAGTAAGGAGTTTTCACCAAACCATTATTATCCATATTTAGACGTTTGAGAGGGTATGACTTTTTTCATTGGTACTAGTTTCGTGCAGCTCTGTACGAGAGAGCTAGCCGAGCAACGATGAGATGGTGGAAGATGGACTTAATATTTTTTATGCTAGGGAGAATGTTTTCTTTGTTGTATTGATATGGTTTTTGATGGATTTTGGATTTTTGGGGCATAGTTTAAATATTTACGTCCTTGATGTCATGTTGGGTTCCCCCTCAGCCCTTAAAAGGGGGTTTGTGTTAATAAAAAAATTAATATTCAGTCAGTGATAAATATTATTTAGACTGTCATGTGCATTTGAGAGATATAATTGATAAAAAAATCACTATTTTCGTATTAATAGATTTAATCCAAACACATGTGTGAACCCAAGTCTATCAGACGATCACTCGTCATTAGATTCTAAATTTGTTTCAACAATTATTGTTGAAAACAAATACTAGTTTAGTTTAAAAACAATTGAAAAAATAGTGTACAACAAAACACATCTTGAAATATAATATAAAAAAGAAATAGTAATAGATGAGAGATGTGGATATTTGATGAAAGTGATCAGATATGTGAAGAAAGAGTAAGAGATGAGAGATGTGAAGATTTTCACAGAAGGTTCAGGAAAATAGAGTATTGCAGAGAGTTCTTAATGAATCCTCTTTGTATTATAAGTGCATTCCTATGTTTATTTGTTGTTTTTTGTAAGAGTATATATCCCTTTTTCCACAATCACATGTTTCAATTAAAAATAACTTTATCTCAAAGTACATATGTGGTCACTTGCAATAACATACTTAATTTTTAAGAAAAAACCAATTAAAACTTAAAAAAATCCTTTATACCAAATCATAAAACCATGTATGAGTTAAATAGTTGTCGCCATTAATTCCTTACCATTCATACATTAAGATGGAAAAACCTTTGTTATCTGCCCAGAAGTTTCACGTGTTATGTGGCATGTTGGTGCAATGACCTATTAGAAATCCTTTTGTTCAAAGAACACGTCATTTTCAGCATGATGCACCTCCAGTGGCCATTGTTCCTACCTCATACGGGGTAGATTTTATAGAGTCTCCATTTGTGACTTCAATATTATTGATCACCATTTGATTGTTGCATTGTTTTAGATATGACAGTTAGAGACACACATATTTCATCTCCCTAAGGGGGGAGATGATCATTGTTTTATAGGATGTGACCTACATGATTGACCTACCCATCCATGGAAAGATGATTACGAGTGCCACTATTGGAAACTTGTGTATAGTCATACACCGTCTACTAGGCATTGATTTCGTCGGCATACCGTGTGTCTTCCAGGGTTCCTGATTGTGCATAGGGTTACTTGATGAGCATTTCTCCATCATTCCTGATTATGTGGAGGAGAAGATACTTATTCAGCACACACATGCATACATTATGCGACTAATCAGAGACATATTGTGTGTGTATCACTCCACCACCCTGGTACACATGATGTATCTACCATTAATTGAGGATCTTGACTAGATGGGTAGATATATTTGGGGTCTGTTGTATTATCACATCTATATAGATGTCTCTGTACTGGTTGTTGAGGTGATGCGTAGCAGATTATAGGGTGTACGGATTTGGTACAGATGTGGGCAAGAGATCATTTCCCATAAATCTCTCTTAGATTCATCACACCACTTCCACATCACCTATTTCATGAATTCCCTCGGGAATGATGGTATGTTTACGTCATTAATTTGAGTTATTTTTTAATTTTATTAATTTTCTATAAAAATTGGCCTTATATTATTTTTCTAACTAGTTGGAGTCAGACTCAGCGTTATGTGATGGTTTAATGTACAACAGAAGCTTTTGATGGGTCATGCATAACTTTTATTTTTATCATGATCGATGATTAATCTAATATTTACATGATGATGAATGTTGTGATCAATGGAATTTAATCAAATAATATAGACAATGGATAAAGTTCAGAACCAAAGTATAGAATTGTCACATATTATTAATAATTAATTTAAGAAATTAAATAATTACATTTCATGAAATTATTTCTTCATTTATGGATATGACAATGGATGTAAATTATAATATCATTTTTTTTATAGTAATCAATATGAGATTCCCTCTAGCGGTGATCCACACGTGGTCCATGAATCTACAAACATCATTGTAGGAATCTCCAGGTGATATCATGGTAGATCCTATCTCTTCCGTCGTTCACCTTTGATCTCCCTAAGAATCACTTTTGAAGTATTCTCCTTGATCTCTCTAGACACGAGAGTGGAATGTGGAGGAAGACTTTTCTCCATTCTTGGGAGCGTTTTTTGGAGAGGGAGCTCTCTATAGATTGAGAGGATTCTCTTTGGATGTCATTGTTCAGAAAAAAATGAATTGGATCTCTTGAAAAATAATATAATTGGGATTATATATTTCTAGGGTTAGAAAAAAATAATTTAACAAGTTCCCTTTATTATTTACTCAATTCTTGTGGAACTCCATGTCTATAATAATAATATTATTATTTTTTAACATGCGTTAAACTCACAAATTAAATTAAATATTATTTAATCAACTAATATTTAATATATATTATTTCTCATTGGAACATTAAACTCAGTCTGTCATTCCTCCTTAATATTTATCGAGACTTTATTAATGAATATTTATTTAATAAATAAATATCACTACATTATTTTCCAATAAATAAATAAACATTATATTCACTAAATAAAAAATAAATATTTATTAAATATTTTGCTCACATAATATTCTTTTGAATAACTAGTGATGAAATATATGCGATCAAGAAAACATAAATAATTATTAAACAATTTATAGGAATAATATTCATTCAACTTGTTAAATAATAACTAATAATATATTATTTAATTGAGATTCTAGATACACTTACTTTGTGACCCTCTAGTCCTCTTTCTCAGTGGCATTAGGCAAAGCAGCCTAAAGTCCAAGTTTAGAATATAACAACACACCAAGACACCCATAGAGAAAGAAGTTGATGATAAAATGACATAATACCTCATACAAATTCTTACTGTGTAATATAATTCATTTATCGCGATATCTCTAATCAAGAAGGTTGCATGCTAGTTCCATTAATCTATGTGATCGATGTCTCTTTATTTGACTTTTTGGAAATCAAATTTACCTATTGAACACCGTGGTCATGGATTTATTTAGGCTATATCATTTCCATAAAAGGGCCTGATATATTAAATTTTTTAAATAACAGAAGGGACAAATCATTTCTCTCATTATTCATTAATTAAATATTACTTATGACGCACTCAGCATATCCTTCCTCACTGTGAACATATGTCGTCAGGGATTTCATCAATACATCAAAGTACATGAATCATAACACTTATTAATAATAGTCTTAAATTATAAGGATCAATACACATGCATTTAGATAGAAACATCCAATGACACATATAAATGTGGATTTCCTACTAATGGGTCTCGTTCTCATATTATCCTATACTCGATATTACCAAGGGCATACACCATGAGAAGGTGCCTCAATGTCCTATGAGTCTCCACCCTTGATATCCTGAATCATTTGTTTCCCTCAAATTATTTCATTCAGCTATAGAGAATAAATTTAAGAATATTATTATGACACTTTTGGGTTCTCATCATAGTAGGGAACTATTATGACCTTTTAGTGTGATAAATACTCTTAGGACATTATCATATAATATGTCACATAGAAGAAAAATCATGACATCATAAGGAGTTTACTAATATTAAAAACAATGAATATAGGTTATCATAAAGTATACATAAGTTGGTTCTAGGGCACCAACTCTAACAGACTCCCACTTGCACCAAATCTAACTGCTAACAACCTTTAGTCTGCTATCTCTCACATGATACTCATGATTCTTATGATATAGGCCTTCAGTAAATGGGTCTACCACATTTTATTCTTTGGGAACTCTTCTTACTAAAATTTCACCCCTTTGATAAAAATCCCTTAAGAGATAATACTTCCAGAGTATGTGCTTTGTCTGTTGGTGTGACCTTATCCCTTTTGTAAGAACCACTATAGGAAAATAACCTTTTAGTGGAGGTTTTTTTGGATATAGTGGCGGTTTAAACCGCCTCTATATGCTTTGGTGGCAATTTTAGGAAATCACCACTAAATTGCGAGTCGGGAAACTATTAACGGTGGTTATATACGTTTCACGGCAGTTTAAATTAATCATCGCAGTTGCATCATTTCACGGCGGTTTGGGTTTTTTTAGTGGTGGTTTTATGGAAGGTGTATCTCTTTTAGTTGCGGCAATTATAACCACCATGAATAAAAAATACCCCCTCACCGGAAAATTGACACTAAAATAATCAAAACCGCCACGGAATACACGCGGATGGTGGGACATTGTAGCGGAAGTTTTAACCACCGTTATGAGAAAAAAATCTATATTTAGCGGTAGTTTTAACCATCACTAAAATTTTACCAGTTTCATTTAGGGGTGGTTAAAACTGCCACTAAAAGCTGATCCGGGAAAAAATAGCAGCTCTGCATCCCCTGCACCAGTTCCCTGAAAAACAAACCATTCCAGGAATACAAATATTCTAAAATAATAAATACTAGTCAATATGAAAAGAGATTCTTAACTATGCACAATCAAATGAATCTTTCTGTAAAGTAAAGAAGATAAACATATCACATGGTCATTAGACCTTTAAACAAAATTATAAACAAGCATGTCTGTCATATTTCATGAAAACGATGCCAAACCTAGGTTCAACCTATTCCATCCATAACAGTTCCAACCCTGACATAACAATTCATATCAAAATACATCCCTGTTGTAATATATGATGAATTGTGTATGATATTCATAATTTATGGTCATTCTCTCATATGATTATTCTTATCTTATGATTTCATATTATTATCAATTTATATCTCTTGCGTTTACCCTTAATGAACAACTGATTTGACACGTTATTTTGTTTCCCTAACCACTAGGTTATAAAGAACTACTACCCAACCTGTGAATTATCATGACACGATCAATCAATTATACGTTCATATAAAAATAATTTGAATTTTTTCCAAAATTAATTCTTTGAAAATAAGTGCATACAAGAATGGACTTATATTCTATAAAATTGAGTACTAGTAATGCATAGTGGAAAACAGTGCATACAGTAGTCATGTCACAATTACTTTCTATATAAGTGAAAACTAGTAATGTATACTAGAAAATAAGCACATATATGAATATGTATATTGGAAAAAATAAAATTAGTAATATATATAGAGAATAAAAAGATATTACATGTATAAGAAGAAAGCACGTCCTTTAGTAATATAAATCAAAAATTCACAAAGAGAAACTACAAACATAAACTCATGTATGCACTTATGTTATGAAGTTAATTTTGTGTGATTGTATCATCATTAATTATTCAACATCATCTTGACTCTACTTCTATTATGAGAACGTAGGAAATGAATTGTTTGGTAACTCTACAACAGGGATTCCCATGACCGGGTTTAGATTCTATGAGCCTTGTTAGCATGTAAATTTTTCCAATGCCTTCATTATGATCCAGATATAATAAAGTAATTCATTCTATCATCACACCCAACCCAGATATAATCAAGTAATTCATTCTACCAAAATAGTACCTCTCACTATAGAAGGTCCAACACTCTGTTTCTCACATATTGGTCTCACATTATACAATTATACTAATTTGTGGCCCTAATATATAGCCTAGATACCTTGAGAAGGTCCTCTATGCTAGTGATGTAAGTCTTGTGTCTGGATGCTTTGACTATGACCACCGCTTTGGAATGATCGATTGGCCAAACAATATCTCCCTTCCTAACATGAAGCTAATCAAATGGAAGTTTTGTTACTGATCAATTGGCATCGCATAGTTATTTAATTCTTACCTATAAATAAAATATCAATATATATTAACACATTAAAAAATGATAATAAGTTATTATAATAAAAAATTGACTTCATACCCCAAATTCTTTTGCAGGCTCATTAACAAAACTTCCATCTGATTTTTTGTGAACATCCAACCACACTTTAGTTCGGGATGCTTCGTGCCCTAAACTTTGTGAATGAATTAAGAAACTATAAATCAAAAATTTAATATATTAAATAGATAATATTGTCTTATATATATTTAAACTAATGAATTATTACCAGAGTCATTCGACTTCTAGAAAATCTTTTTGACCCCGCGGTGTGAGGGATGACTTGCTTAGCCCGGTTTGATACATTCTGTCTTGAGAGATCCTGAAATAAATAAAATTCAATTTAATAGTAATGTATTAAATGTCATATCATCTTCATATACATGTATAAATGTAAAATAAGGATGATATAATAATATATATTTCAATACCATCCGCTTCTCATCACGATGTTTGTCAACAAAAACTTTCCACTGTTCTTTTGGTACCTCACTGGGTAGCTTCTCATACATTTGTTGCACGGTCAATGAAGTGTCATTAACATCGCACCACAATATCCATTTGAATTCTTTCCATTTCTTACTAATATTTTTCAACGTCCACTTTCATGTTATCACATCACCAACTCTAAAGTGGAAGAACATCTATATACAGAAATTCATTTTGAACAAATTAGTAACATGACATTCAATTAAACCATAATGTATTAAAATTACCTTTATTTGGGAATCAAAAACTTCATTTTTACAACTTTGAGGAATATGTCTCCAATCATCATAATAAATAGGTAGGGAAATGGGATATATTGCCAATTGGCTTAGAATCTGGCCAGGTAACCCTGCGGCGTCATCCGTAGGGACCCCAAATGAATCAAATGGCACGACTATCTTCTCTCCATTCATATTCCAAACATCTGAAATTTTTATGTTTTTCTCCATGGTTGAATTTTTTTTATCTTCAATGAGAAAACAATTACTATAAACAAAATGTAATAAATTTATTTATATTAAAATTTGTACCTATGACAGTGACCCTCTAGTATGCCTGTGATGAACTGGAAGGGGCGTGTTGTTGCCCCACTACTGAGGCTCCTGAAGGGAGAGTCGATGACTTAGCCTCTAATGGGACACCCATATAGGGTTTGAGAGATGGTGCAGGGGGAGATGGTGCAAGGGTGTAGGCAGCTGGTGGCTCAGATGCCATGGGGAGGGAGACAGATGGATCGTCAATTTTCGCAGTAGTAGATGAAATAGTGTATCACTTCCTCCTTGGAATTCTTGTCATTTAATCAAATAAAATTAAGTTCATAATATATATTTCAAAAAATTATGCAGAAAAAAAATTTAAAATGATAATAGATGCCCAATACTAACAAACAAAATATATATAACAATGATAATGAATGATTGCACAAATGAAATAAGTGGTTGCTAAATGAATAAATAACTGTATATAAAATAATTTTCCCCTTCAATCATGTCAGTTTTGTACTCCATTACTTCATCCACTTCATTCATCCTTTCTAGACTAATATTTTCAATATCATGATGGACAAATAATTCTACTTCTTTTTGTTGATGATATTCAATTTCAGAGGTTAAATATTCCACTTCATCACCCATATCATACAAATCTCTTTGTATTACGTGAGCAACTACGCTCCACCCTTCATCCACAACATCATTCATATAATATACCATTTTTTCTTGTGATGATAAGATATATGGATCATGCAGTTCATGATCACCAACATCCATCAAGCGAGAGAAGTTCACAAAAGTAAATTGCAAGGAATCTCTTTTAACACCTCTAATAATATCGACCCAATTTCATTTGAATAAAACAACAGAAAAATTCCCATGGTAGTTTAATTCAATAATATCAAGTATATTTCCATAGTATCCCACTTCATAAAATGTAAATATACCACCATTCTGTGTTTTCAAACCCACTTATCAATCGACTGTACAAAATCTAAATCCATTCACATTGTAAGCGTCGAACTTTCTAACTTTTTTTATAAGACCTCTATCAAGAAACTTCAAATATTCTGACAAATCTGCTCTAGTATTGGTATTCATGATCTAAAAAAAGAAATATGATTTATTAGATTTACAATATGTATGTGCCAAACTAATATTCATATTTATTGCAATGTTTATGAACTTACATGTCGTGCAAACCATTCTACAAGCTCTTTATTCATATCTTTCATTATATCTTTCTCATTTTGTGTTCGGGCTCTCATTAGTCTCTTTGTTTGTATCCTAAACTCTTCAATAAATGGATTTGCAATTTCACTATTCAACAGCACATATCTATGTTCCTATAATAATTCCAATTCTATCAGTGTCACATTTGAGGTCCTCCCAACTGATCGGCCAATAGAAGGAAATATTTTTGATTTCTGATGTATTTTAGATTGAGTCGATGTGTCGTCAACACGTCCAACTCGATTAAATCTTGTATCAATATCATCCAAGTATCTAGAACAAAAGTTAATACACTTTTCATCCAAATAGCCTTCATCAATAGAGCCTTCTAGTTGAGCTTTATTTCTCACATATGCTTTCAAATGCACAAGATATCTGTGAAATAAAATAATCATAATTATGCATTTATTTAAATGCCAAAAAAATTTTACTTAACTGAAAAACATATAAATAAAATACCTCTCAATTGGATACATCCATCGATAATGAACGGGGCCTCCTAATTTAGCTTCCTCAACCAAATGCACAGTTAAATGCATCATGATAGTAAAAAATGATGGAGGAAATATCATCTCCATTGCACAAAGGGTTAATACAAACCTCTCTTGGAGGTTGTCAAGCTGAAATGGATGTAGATATTTCTCACATAATTTCCTGAAAAATGTGCAGAATTGGAGTACAACAGCAGAAACTTTTTCAGTTAATAATGTACGCAATGCCAATGGTAGTAATTGTTGTAACAAAATATGTGAATTGTGACTTTTCAATCCATGTAACTTATGATTCTTCAAGTAAACACACATCAAGATGTTACTCGAATACCCATCAGATACCTTTAAATTCTTTAAAATTAGAAGGAATGTATCTTTATCCCTATTTTTCATTGCAAAAATTGCCGGAGCATACTTTTCATTCTCATCTAGCCTGAATTCACGTTTTATGTTCATTATTTGTAAGTCTTTGCAAGCATTGATATGATCCTTTGACTTTCCATGCTCATTAAGTAATGTGAAAATCAAATTTTCACAGACATTATTCTCAATATGTATCACATCAAGATTATTTCGTAAAAAATTAAATTCCCAATACGAAAGTTTGAAGAATATACTTTTTTCTTCTATTGTTGCATTCTGATTTCACTTGATGATTCACTTCGAACTCGTTTTCCACTATCATTCAAATGATGAACCTTCCCAAATTATGTTTCAACATTTTTAAGTTGTGTCAATATTTTAGAACCAGTTAACAACTTTGGAGGTGGTCTACGATCAATGAAACCATTAAATTTTGATCTGTTCAGCCGAAATCTATGAGATGCATCAAGAAATCTTTGATGGCACAAGAAGCGCCATTTTCTATGATGAGGTATCCGTTTGGGGTTTAAAATAAAAGTTACAAATGGGATAAACCAAAACTATGTAAGTGTTCTAAACAGATAAATTCCCAAGCCTAGGGAAGTCACTAATGGTCCACATTAAAGAAGCATGCATTTTGAACATTTTTTTAGAAGAAGCATCAAATGTCTCAACATTGTTGCTCCATAAATCCTGAAATTCATCAATCAAAGGCTGCAAGTATACATCAATATCATTTCCAGACATTTTTTTTCCAGTAATAGTCATCGAAAAGATAAAAGATGTTTGTTGAATATACATCCATGGAGGCAGATTTTAAGGGATCAAAACAACTGGACAAATTCTATAACTGGTACTCAAAGTCCCAAATGGGTTGAATCCATCTGAAGCAATCCCAATCGAACATTCCTATGATTAGCTGAGAAATATAGATGTAATGAATCAAATTTCTTCCATGATTTTGAATCTCGTGGATGTCTCATTCACCCATCATTGTTATTATCTACAGAATGCCACTTCATGTGTTTGGCGATTTTTGATGACAAGAATAATCTTTGCAATCGAGGCATCAAAGGAAAGTAACACAAAACCTTTGTAGGTGTGTTCCTTTTCTTATTCCCCATGAAATTATGTTGATTCAGACTTCCAACATCACCCTTTGACTGCCATCTAGAAGAAGAACATTTTTTGCAATTCTGTCTACTTGAATCCTCTACCCAATAAAGCATACAATCATTGGGACACACATGTATTTTTGTATAATTCAGACCAAGCCTGTTAACAACTTTTTTCATATCATAAAAATACTCGAGGATTTTTTCTTCAGGAAATTCATCACGAATCAATTCCAATATCATGGACATTGCCTTATTTGTAATTCCACATAGACATTTGATATGGTACAACTTCAGTAGAAAAGAAAACTTTGAATATTTCAAACACCCACTATAAAACTCTTGATTTCCATCATCAACTAAATCATGAAACGCATTTTCCTTAGTGAAGTTTTCTATTAAATTTGGCTCCAAAAAATCAAAAGGATGATCCAATGATATGTTACAATCTTGATCTGGTTGTGTTACAGTCTCAAAAACATCACTTGTCTCGTTTCTATTTTTAGCACCCACGTCTGGTTGTTCTGATATGTTTTGATGTTGATGGTGGTCTCTTGTAGTGATGAATTCATCATTTATAAGGTTTTTCATTTCATTTTCTATTATCGAGGAAGTTGGGAGGTCATTATGTGGATTGAAATCAGTGCTCAACCTTTCTGTAACATTCGATTCTTCGTGCCAAAACCAACGCAAATATTGACCAGGGAATTGCTTCAATATTAAATGTTCATAAACGTAATCTCTCTTCATTCATATTCTAAATTTACATTTAGGACATGGACATCTTATTCTCTATTCAATGGATCTATTGGAAATTAAAAAATCTAAAATCTCATTCAAACCCTTAATATACTGAGGTGTGTTCCTCGGTAATGTGATCCATCTTTTATCCATGTATATCACAATGTTCCTACACAATATTGAAAAAAAAATAAAACACATAACTATTACTAAATAGGGAAATAGATTCATATATACTAGTTGAAAAAATATATAGATATGTTAAATAAGGTTTTCCTATAACAATACATATGGTAAATCACCCACTAGTGGTGTCATCTAAAGTAGTACCACCACAAAGGATTAGAATTAAATTAAGAGATTAGGGTGAGTGAACAAAGTCCAACCACATTACTGAACTTAAGAAAGTTGGAGGTTCCCCTCTCCCATTAAATTAAATAATTCTAACCATTTTTTGAAGTGTCCCAATATTTAGGGAGAGATATGATCCATGGGGTGGATGTGCTAATAAAGTACATGTTATTCAGCTAAAGGAAGATCTGATTAAATCCAAAAAATGCATGAAATAAGTGATGTAATAATTATTTCAAGTCTCATTTGATATAAAATATGATCAAAACATGTCATGGCTGCTCATGACTCGGAAAGTGGTGTTAAGAAACCACTTTTTTTTCTTCAAAAATTGATCTAGAAGTTTCATGATGAAGTAAAGTCACTTGTTGAATCTAGAATTACATAAAAAGGATTATTCAAGAATAAAAAGAGGTTTCCAAGCCTTAACTAAAAGAATCAATGATATCATATTGAATCTGGTTTATAACAAGGGATATCAAGCACTAAATTTAGTAGAATTAGACCACTAATAAGGAAGAGGTACCATCCATACCATCTCGTAATAATGTTTGTAAATCTCTTTTTATGAAGGGAGTGGGTAGGAAAAAAAATTATGTACAAGTATGGATTTTAAAAATTTTGATGGAATATTCCACCTTAGCTAAGGTGGATAAGAAAATTAAGGAAGTTGGTTGCCCTTAAAAATCTAAAAAGGTTATAAACAAGACCTAATGTCATTATTCAAATGAAATAAGATGATCATGGGTTGTGGATCAATGTTGGTGTTGCAAAAAATTCATTTATTGTGAATTATATTATTGGTATAGACCGTTAAATGAAAAATTAGAAAGGAATCCAATTCTAAGGTATAGAAATCTAGATATGAAGAAGAAACATCCATAGGTTAAGAGAAACATGTATACATAAAAAATAATTGGAAATTTTGAAAATGTGTCTGATGTATGAAGAATTAGTATTCATAGGATTGGTCCATGTTCATATCAACCTATATATTAATCGAATAAGAAAATAAGGCCACATAAGTTAGTGAATAAATAAAAAGAATCCTTAGGAAAAAGTGAAATAATATTGTAAGAAAAAAACTCCTAAGAATATTTCACATAGGGAAGGTAAGAGGCCTTATAATATAAATTTGAGAAGTTTATGAAAGATTCATCATCTAAAAGAACTAATAAAAAGGAGGGAAGTTAGCAGTATCCATGTTGAAAGTTCAAACATTATACCAATGAAAAAACTGACATGTTAGTTATATATATGGAAGTAATAAAGAAAATCTGGAAAATAAAATAAGCACAAGAAAATTATAGTCAAAAAGTAAAAGAATCAATTCCACATAAAGATAACTTAGTTCAATGTGTGTGGTGAAACATGGATGGACAAACTCCTAGATATTGTTATAAAATAATTCCATATTACCAACCATGCATAAAAATAAAACCTCTTATAATACTATTTTTTAATGAACCAACATGAGTCCCAAAGAGTATTCCTGATCACCATGGGCAAGCGACAAGCACCTGGGTATCAACACACATAACCATGGGAGTGATTTCACACTAAAATAACAAGAAAATATCTCTCATATATAACAAGATAAATATAATCAATCAGATTACATCATTGATGAAAAAT
The DNA here is from genome assembly GCA_963277665.1 of Viscum album. Lineage (NCBI taxonomy): Eukaryota > Viridiplantae > Streptophyta > Magnoliopsida > Santalales > Viscaceae > Viscum > Viscum album. Next base: position 611,320,315 of record OY728163.1, on the reverse strand, counting down.
TACATGACCATGATATATAAATAAACCAATCTAGAAACATTTTAGATGTCATATTCGGCCAAAGGATTGAGTTAGATTAAAACCATTACCTCATTTTGAATTAAGAGGATAATTATAGAAACATTTTAGATGTCATATTCGACCATAGTTATGAAATTCTCAAAGGACTATCATACATTCCCTTTTTAAGTGATCCAAAGAGACATATTGGAATTAACCCAACTAATTATTTTTAAGTGGATAAAAGTAAAACGACCTTGTGGATTGGTTATCTGGTGCTTTTCTACCCTGGGGATAATTTTTTCTTCTATACTTATTTCCACTTCCAGAGTTTCCACCCATGGTCATGTGGAAAAAGTTTTTCCCTCCACTAATATTCCCTATAATGTACACCTTTTCTACCATCAAGTTATTCTCAATCTCAATGAAATTGTCAATAAAAAACATGAAAACCTTAGAGTGATTCTTAAGTCATAGAACCAACTCAAACACACATGATTTGATAGATTAACTAGATTCCACTTTTAGTACAAAGTGAGGAAGGTAAGTAAATTGGGATCTATATTACATACTTGAGATATCTCTATGATTAAGATAAAAAAATATATTTTTCTTAATACTTGAAAGGTATATAGGTATAATTTTTTGTTAAAAAATCCTCAAATCCATCCGAGGTAAGGTATTAATAAACCTTAACATAGATGACTCAGTATCACCATTTTCATGATATTACTTTGAGTATGCACACTACTATATTTAATTTAGTCTCATCTATAGTTCCAAGAAAATCTAAGATCCTATTTATCCAACCTATCCATGACTTTGAATCTTCAGGTCCCAAGTCACCCTATAATATTGGCAGGAATTTACTTTGAAATTCCAATGATTGATCCATATAATGTGGTTCCTCATTCCAATTTTTTCTTTTCCACTACCCAAAAATATTTCATTATTCTTATTAATAGTTACAAATTTACTTATGGTTTAGGTGGAACCACATTCCTAGTATCACACTCCTACTAATTTATAGGTCTTCTAACAAGTGGTATTTTTTTTCTATAACCATATTCGATGTTATTAAAATCATTACTTAGTCACCATCCAACACTTTAGTTATAGGTTTTACAGTGTGCAATAGTACACAAGCAATATCAAAATAGAAAATTTTCAAAGTAACAACCCATGAAATGTCATGTGAATGATGAATTTATGGTGGTAATTATCTTTAATAATGTTGATACAAAACTCTCATTGGCTAAACCCGTGATGATGAGGAGAAAACACACCTAGAAGTGTTTTAAAACACTTTTAATACTCAGACCACCTAGGTAACTTGAATATTAGTATAAAGAGGTTATATGTACCTTTTTATACCCTATATTTCAAGTCCTAAAACATCATATATCAATACCTAACTTCCTAACTAATAGATCATACCAAACTAATATCTTTTTTAATATCACAACCCCAACTGATCACCTTAGATAATATTGGAATGCCACTAACCTTAGGTCCATCCCACAAACACTAAAGGTTGAAAATAAACACCTAGGGTTAAGAATATTACTGGGGGATGATTTATCCTTAAAATACATAACCTTCAGTGGAATAACTCTAATGGTAAAAAATAAATATGATGCATGAGAAAGGAAAACCAAACTATAATAATATAAAATAATAATAATAATCAGAGATACAATAAACAAAAATATCATCAAATAAGTCTATAAGACAAAAGACTTAAAAAGGTAAAATAGGGAGCCAAACATGGCACTACACCAAGCTACAAACCACTAATATCTCTAATATCCTACCTCTATCACCAATAACCACAAAATCAAGGTGCTCCTATATAGAATTAAAAGGTCTTCCCTTTACCTATACCATGTCAAACTTCATATGCACCAAGATGCATATGCGGGATGTGAGTATGTACACCCAGTAGACAGTCAACCAAATATTTCCTACACATGATGCTATAATAAAAAAAGTTATCTCACATTTTATATAAAATAAAATTAAAGCAAAAAACCAGTGAATAAGATACATATAACCAGTGAAAAAAACTCACACTATAGCACACATCTAGATCATGAAATCACACACCCATAAAATACACTAAAACTTCCCCTCTGGGAGCTATTTAATGAACCTAGTGTATCCCGAATCTAATTAGGACCAAATTAATAACCCAAAATCATGATTAGAAACCCATCCCCTTAACCCAAGTCATCACTTGGTGGTACAATCTATGTTCCTAATTAAACAGAATTGGTATCCAAATCCAAACCAACAAAGGTGAATATATATGAATCATGAATGAACACTAACCTCTTTCAAGACATGTTTATACACACAAAAGGGTTGAATATTTCTATAACCCTATGTACTGAAGGCTCTAAAAAAATATGAAAAACAATACCTACGGCTATGCAAACCACCGGTGGTAGGGGAGGGGAGCTGACCTAGGGTAGGAACTCGACGGGGTCGGGGGAGAAGGTGGTGTCGCGGGTGTCGGGGGGAGAAGGGGGGTTAGTAGCGACGAGCGGTGAGGTCATTGGCGGCACGTGAGGGGAGCGGAGCTAGGTTTGGGGCTCGTCATGGGAGAAGCGTTTCGGGTGTCGGGGAAGAGGGTCGGCTCGGGTGGGGGGGGAGTGTCGCCGTTGTAAAAAATTAAATAGGTTTCGCAGCGGTTTTTAATAAACCACCGCTAAACCATTTTAAGGAAAGGTTTAGCGGTAGTTTTGTAAACTGTCACTAAAAGACCACCGCTAAAGGCAATTTATGTTGTAGTGAACCATCGTTGTAGTATTATCATAATAAAATGTGATGGGGTCTTTACTTCTAGGTAACACATCAAGATCCTAGATAAATTTTCATATCCAAATGGAATAATGGGATACATTAGAAGTTGTTATATACTCATACTCCACTATAGAATCAATGAAAACTGGAAACTTTGAGCTCCTCTATCCCACAGATCCTTTGTTGAGATAAAAAACATATCCTGACTAAAACTTCATATCAATCTTATCTGTTTGAAAACTAGCATCAATATAACCTCTGATGACCAGCTCCTCATCTTCTCCATACACTAGAAGCATACCTTAGTTCTTCTCAGATACTTGAGGATATCCTTAACAATAGACTAATGTTATTATCCTAGATCTTCTTGATATCTACCTACCATTCTCAATACATATACAATATCAAGTCAAGTATATAACATGGCATACATGATTGATCCTATCACTGAAGCATATGATATCTTACTCATTTTCTTTGTCTCCTTTTATATCTGAGGACACATTTTCTTATAAAGATATATACCATGTCACATTAGAACCAATATGCACTAGGATTGTTTCATACTAAATCTCTTTAGTATATGGTCAATATATATACTTTGACTTAGTCCAAGTATCCTCTTAGATTTATCATGAATGATCTTTATCCCTAAAATATAGGAAACTTCACCTAAGTCCTTTATGGAGAAAAACTTGTTTAATTATTTCTTAATAGACTATAAGAATAGTATGTTGTTTTCAATAATCAATATGTCATCAACATATACTACTAGGATAATGACTGCATTTCTACTAAACCTCTTGTAAGCACATGGCTCATATTCATTCTTAATGAAACCAAATTATTTTATAGCTTTATTGAGTCAAATGTTCCATGACCTCGATGCTTGATTCAATCCATAAATAGATCTCTATAACTTGAAAATATTTTTGGCATCACCTGGTGTCGTGACCCACTCCCCACAAGGTGTACCCCTCCTGAGTTGGCAATGTGAGAAGGGAGATAGTGACCCCCGAGTCCTGCCTCTAGTAGACCTCAGTTTGGTGACTATCACTGAGGGTATAGTAAACACACAAATGGGAGGCATTACCATCTAAGAGAACACATGGAAAAGAGAGAGATAAGACATACACTAACCAACTCCAAATCAAACTGCAATATAAAATAAATCCCAAGTACACATATGTAATTTCATGAAAAAACTACTACAAATGAAACGGAAAACTACAAGTACCAAAATAAAATAAAAACAGTAGTGTCCATGAATCCCGAATAGCTCTTATAACCCCAACCTAGTAGTAACTAGACTGATCTACAACCTGCTCCAAGTGACCTGAAAATAGTTTATATATATTTAGGGTGAGTATAATAGTATACTTAGTAGGATCCTCCCTAGATCCTCTCTTGAAAAAGTAAAGAAAGATTGTAAAAGCACAGTGAACAAAAAGTGAAACTAACTCATCAGCTAAATAGGTATACTAAGTTCCCATCCTCACTATGGATACTCTCACCAAGTATCTCATACAAGAGTATATAATATAATAAATAATATTAAGGGTACCCCACTACCACTTCCACACTGTTTTGCTGCTTTTCCCCAACGTCGCATGTCATAATCATCTCTCTCCAAAAAGGTCAGACCAAAGACACTTGGGTGAGCACTACCACATGCACCTCATGCAACACAAAACTTGTCCATAGACACCTAGGTAAAGAACCACACCTTCCACACAACCAAAAGTAACCAGGTAGTTTCTAAGAGCCACCACAGCACACATAACATGTATCATACATCAGGTATTAAACTTCAAGCCATTATAACTCATACACTAAGTAAGGATCCTCAAGCCATCACAGCCAATACATATTACACATATAGTAGTCCATAGAAAACTATATCTAGAATATGTGTGTATGAATAACCACAATCCATTACAGCACTCTACACACATATATGAGGAAAACTAACCGTTGTGACTACCAGCACTAGTAACTACCATGGGAAGAGAGTGGGGCCAAAGGGGGAAGTCATATATCAATCCTCCCACCAGGTTGTTGGGGAAAACACCCCCCCCCCCCCTTCCCAGGGCTCAGAATCCCCAGGGTGTCAGTTTCTCTAACCAAAAAGGTTGGGTAGCATATATAAACACAAAAAATTAAAGAATATACTATAGCTCACAACCACATTATGGGCATAACCTAGTCTTATACACAACTACAGCTAACATCTCTCATACTCCCGGCTGCCACTACTAAGACTAGGTATCCTATAAGCACACAACCATTTAAAGATATTTATTACATTACTTCACTCCCTTTATATCAGTTTCACTTTACATTAATTAATTATTTAAACATTAATTAACCATTAACAATTCCACAGTATATTTCATTAACATCGTACCAAAGTTTCATGCCCTCTAGGAATAACCAAACCAAGTACAAAACTTCTCAGAAAGATTACCGTAGTGTTACATCCTAGAAATCTCCAACCCCATGGGTTAACATCATTTATTCAATCATTTATTAATAGCATTATTACTTTCATATATTCCGAGGAATTCTAGAAAAATATTATAAGCTACTAAACACAAGGGGATCAACACGGTGAGTAGGTGAACTACCTATCAAGTCTTTGCCACCTATAGAAGGAGCGTAGATCCATCCTCCCTCAAGAAGATAAACACAGAAATCATGTGGCATACCCCGCATGTTTTCGCCTCTTTTTGGAAGGAGGGTAGAAAAACTAGCTACCTTGAGCAGTGGGGAAAGTAAAGAAGATAAACAACCAACAAGATTCAATAATAATCCAATATTCATATCTAACATGTTTCATCACCTATGGTGTCCTCCCTGACACAACATACATAAACTGATGTATCTCGCCACTCTAGGAGTCAGTTGTTTCCACAACCAATGGGCCTCCCTACCCCCCACATATTACAACAGCCATCCCATCTCACATCACAACACAAGCAGCATGAAATAAAAGTAATATAAACCGATCTCTTGTACCTTAAACAAGGAATCCATCCTTCATACATAATGAGCACTCATGGATCCAAAGCATAAGGCACTCGGCCTTACAAGAAAGAGGGTTACTCAGAACCCTACCAGGCATTATCTTTTACAAAACAAACAGTTATTTAATCCATCTTGAATAAACCGATTCATAATTAGTAGGTTACGACTATGGGAAACCTAAACAACAATTTATCATAACTATCACAAATTAATTAAACATTCTTACTACATCAATTTGATTATCATCAAATTACAACAACAACCAGATTCATTTATATACCTATTTATCTTTATCCAATTAATTATAAACTAATTACATCTTTATGTTCTTTACCAATTTCATCAAGAACAACATGCTGACAAGAAAAGCATAGATATCACACTATCTAGAAAATCAAGAGGTAAACCATTATCATGGTGCAAAGCAACAACATGCGATCAAACCAATTCTTTTAATCTAGTTCAAGTGTTTAATTAGGTCAATTCCATTGCTATCCAAAGGCTAAATCATACTAACTCTATGATTTCATGTAATTATTATAGAATCAATGAATCCCCTACCTCGAAAGGTTTCCGAAATTCTTCACTCTAGAATGGATCAAAGCAATGGATCGCAATCACTTTCCCCACAACAACTACATCCACCTGAGGATGTCACGGAAAAAATGTATCAAAAACAACTAAAATAAACTCCCTTAGAACTATGGAGATCAAATACCATATCATGGAAATAAGAAATGGGAAAAAACGGATCGAATAGAACCAAAGAACGGAGGTAGATCTTACCTCAAATTGAAGATGGATCGAAGAAGGAAGTGGGGAACCAATCTAGGATGAAGGAATCCCCAAACATTGAAGAGGTAGGAATCCGAGTCATTTGGGGTCAATAGGGGGTGTGCTCAAACCGTGGTTTTTGAAAAACCCAAGTGGTGGGGCAGTACATGACGTGTACCTCCTCGTCACGTTGTGTACCGCCTCGAGGTGATTTACACAAAAAAACGCATCGCCTCAATGATTTGTTTTATTTTTCTAAAACCAGAAATGATACATGTCGTGTCCCCCTTGGTCACGTCATGTACCCCCTGTTTCCAGATTCCCATGACCAAACTCCTCCAGACTTCCTCTGAGCCTTCTTCAAGAACCTCGGTCTTTGAAAACACACAAAGGCTTAATCCACGTGGATCCAGGCCCTTATGCTTGGAGTCACAAACCCTTTTGGTTGTGTCATGTAGACATCTTCCTAAAGGTTCTCATTAAGGAAAGCTATTTTGACATCCATCTACCAAATTTCATAGTGATAGTAAGATACTATAGAAAATATAATTTTGATGTATTTAAACATGGAAATTTGTAAAAAGGTTTCATCGTAGTAAATTCCTTGAATTTTCTTAATCCCTTTAGTCACTATCCTTTATTTATAGTTATTTACCTTACCTTACATGTATATTTTTCTATTTAATACTCATTTTCACCCCACAAGATATACATCAAGAGGAGAATTGACCACAAACCAAACTTGGTTCTAATACATGGAATCCATTTCATAATTCATAGCTTCTTAACATCTTGTATATTTCAAGCTATATACTTCCTCTTTAAAGGATATAGGTTCATCATTGTCAACCAATAATGAGTCACCATCTTCGATGAGTAGAAAATCATATCTCTTATGTTCTCTTAGCTCTCTAGTGATCTTATAAAGTACTTTTGTTCCAAGTACTAGGATACCTATGAAATTTGTTCTTGTGCCAACTATTGTGTATCTTGAGAATCAATTTTATCAAAGTCAATATTTCTACCACTTATTAGAGTTGGTGTCCTAGGACCAACTTATTGTACTTTTATTACATGTATATTAAATGTATTGAATGATAATTTAATATATTATAACATATTGTTCATTTTTCTGCATGGATATAATGTAATAATGTCCTAGAGTATTTGTCACATTGATAAGATCGTAGAAGTTTCCCGTTATGATGAGAACCTTGAAGTAATATGATAGTATTCTTAATACAGTTTTGTAGTTGGATAACGTACTATGATGGGACAAATAGTATTTAGATCATCAAGTGCAAGTACTCGTAAGTGGATGAGGATTATTCTCATGAATTTTTCACTTGGTAATCTCCAATATGGGAGATTATGTGAAAAGACCTGCCAGTAGGAATTCCACATGTTTTGGTGTCATCATATATTCCTATATGTGAGCATGTGTAATGGTCCTTAGACTTTAAGATTATCATTGATTCATATCATGAATCATTCATTTAAATTTACTGAAAAAAACCATCACTCCATATGTTAGAAGAAAGTGGGGTATATTGGGTGTGTCGCTATTGAAATGTCATTAATGGATAAGTCAAGGAAGGATATGTCCCTTCTATATTTATGGGAGTTGATATCTTGACCCTTTGATTGGAATATAATTTTCACTTAAATTACATGGTCATGGTGTATCAACGTGTTTATTTTAGATAGTAAAAGAAACGTGTATCAAGAAAATCGGTTGGTGACACTGTTGTGCAACCTGCTTGATGAGATATTGTGAAAAAAATAGATTATATTGTACAATGAGTGTTTTTATGTGTTTGTATTCATTGCGACATGAAGTTATTTCTCTTGGGTGCCTTAACCTATTTCTAGATAGTAATCTTGGACTTTAGACAATCTCACCTAATGTCAACGAGAAAGAATCATAGAGGGTCATGTACTAAGTGTTTCCATTGATCTCATTAAATTCTATTTGAATTTAATTAATGGAATAAATATTATTCTCAATACTAAAGAATAATTTTTTTCAAGTTATATTGATCGCATAAATTAAATAAATATTTATTTTCTGATATATGAATAAAAATGTTTTTTCATATTTTATTGAAGATTTAATAAATATTTATTTGATGATATGAGAATGAAATATATATTTATGAATAAAATATTTATTTGGGTATTGAATAAATATTGAGGAGTTTGAATGGACCAAGACTATATCCGGTGATAAAATAATCATTCACAAGCCGGTAAATATTATTTATCAATTTGTACAAGTTGGAGCACCACAAAATATTATTATTATTATGTAGCATGTGGTTTATTAAAGGTTTTAAATTTTATTTAATGGACATGAAATTAAATAATATTTTAACCTAATACCTAACTCTATAAATAGATGATTTTGTCTATTATGTATTGAATCTAAAATTGAGAATAGAGAATTGTTACGCACAATGAATTCTCTCTCAACTCCTCCTTCTCTCTCCCTCTCAAGAATGAGAAATGCAAGGGATATTTCTTCAAGACTGAAGAATAATCATTCAAGAACAAACAAAACAGGACATTCAATTTGGTGTGCTTGCACCTAGAGATCAAGTGGTGTTTCTCAGAGATTATTAAAGCGCACGTGGTTCACCGCTAGATGGATTCTATCCTTGGATCCTCGTAGCATGATGAAGGAAATCTAAAAGGGTATTTTCAGATGATCGATTTTTCTCAATGAAAAAAATTCCTAATCCCAAGTATTTATTTCTTTAGATATTAAATTAATTAATTATAAATTTTATGTGAAAGATCCTTTCTTATGGTTTTGAGCAACGATTATTAAAATAAATTTTAATATATCACCCACCACCTTATACTTCCACTACACTTGAAACCAACAAGTGGTATAAGAGCGGTAACATTTAAATTTTTAATTATTTATTTGATTATTGATCTATGCACAATTGTCGTTAGAATTTCATTTCATATTATTCATTCCTTAATCCAATTTGAATTAATATGATTTATCATCTTAATCATATATGTTCAAGTGTTTTCATTTTCTTAAAGGTTTAAGAACAGATGAGGAATGACCAGAGATTTCATCACGAAATTATCAATTTATGGCTGGTAAGCCAGGGTTACACGAAATGAACTCAAAAGTACATGTTGTGTACCCTAGTGCGCTAAATATGTATGTACTGAGGTATACACGGTGTGATACATAGTAATTAAATGCAGTGTACACCGTGTGTTAACCGGCCAACCTAGAACATGGTTGTTGGATTACATAGCGTATATCAGTGTACATTCCATGTAGTCTATATGGGTTAGCAGTGTAAATCATGCAATTTGTGTGGTCGTTATACATGGTAAAAACCATGTGAGACTGACAACCAAGTGATTTTATCATACACATGATGTGTATGCGGTGTACACGGCATGTATTTCATCAATTCTCACATATAAGGAACACGTTGAGTGACTTGGAGAGAAAAATGGACACACGGGTCAAAGAGATTCATGGTGTGTAGCTGGCTTGTACATGCTATGTAGTCTGTTAAGACACACGTCGAAGACCCAAGCGTGTGACCCAGATACATGACAATCAAGATACATAGTGTGTATCTGGATGAACATTCCATGTATTCTTTCATTGATGGGTGGAATTAAAAACTACATTAAATTGAAAAAATTTAGCATTAAAACCTTATTTTATTTATTTTCACACCCTTTTGTGTTATAAAATTTAATAATGGTTTAAAAAATGATCAATTAATTTATTGTAATAAATATTCCATTATTAGTTCTACCATTTATTTTTCATGAATGTCATAAATGATGGGTATCTACAATTATGTTCAAATGATCATTAAGATGAAATGTAATTAGTTAATTCATTAATTAATTAATGCACAAATGTTCATCTTAATAATAAATAATGAATGAAGAAATGAATTTTAGCTAGTTACTTTTTTCATATTCATTGCATGTATGACCATTCATGAGATTGACCACGACCTTTGTATGTGTTGGATGTTTTAATTTAATTTAATTCATGAGTTTTCAATTATTTAATATTACATTAAATGATGTGTTTTGAGTCATCCCTCCCTCCATTATTATATAAGACATGTGTGACTAAGGATATTTATGTAATCCCATTTTAACCAATCCTTTAGTTCCCTTAACCTTCATGTGAGTCATAAATGCATGTAATTAATAGAGTATACCAAGGTGTGTATAGGTAGTTCAAAATGAAACCATTATGATTCCAACTCAGTTGATGCACAGGTAGGTGGATGGAATGTTGTAACTCATGCCTAGATCAGCAATAGGAGTTATTTCCGCTATGTCAAAGGTTTATTTAATTTCTTCTCATTAAATAAACCATTAGATAAATCTAGTGAACATTTCATTTAATTATTTATTTATTTTTTCCTATAAAATTATTTATTTCATGGATGCATGGTCGTGATCACATAAATAAATGAATTAATTTTCAAAGACAGAAATTAAATAAATTAATTACTTGTAAATGTTTTATCAAATATGGTTAATTAATTAAGTAACATCCACTTAATATTAACAAGAAATGTAAAAGATAAAACATGATAAAATTTATGTATAATAAATTAAAAATACCTCAATTAAATACTAAGTCAGACTTGGTATTCCATTATTTTATTGGGAATGAAAATCAATAGAACTAAGTGTTTTTCCAACCCTTATTGGGACACTTACTTTTATAATGGGATTTCTTATAAATTTTTTGGGTTGACTTAACCATTTTTCATTAAGAGGAGTATCCCTTTATAGATTTGGTGTAATTTAGAGGCAAGTGCTAAGGAAATCCAAGTCATTATTTTAGGATAGGGGAGTTCACTCAACGGATCAAGGAGCTGCAAGCCTATAGTTGGAAAAGACCTGCCTACCTAAATACTTTCAAGTAGCTTGACCAACCCTTTTGGGGGTTATGAGAAGGGTAATATGGATCCTTTCCACTATAATTTCAAAGAAACTATACATTCCAATTTCAAAGGTGAGGGCTATTGGAACTTGATAAAATAGTGGGAGAATTAATAAAATTAATTTATTTATTATATATCACCCAATTTGTAATCAAGATAAGTATTAATAATCTACTATTTTAATTGTAGAATAAAATTTTTAGATGCCTTTGGGTTATGCGATGCCATGAACAAAAATCTTACATGCTAGAATCCTCATTTCTTGATCCACCTACTAAGGACATGAGTAATTAAGAGTTCCCATTCAATAAAAAACATATGAATGATGTGGATGACGTTCAATGTTTGATGTTTTTGTCTATGTTTAGTAAACTCATAAAGTCTCATGAAAACATGGACGTGTATATCATGCTTGATCCCCTCTATGGTATTTACCAAGAGAGATCTAGATAGTAATGGTTTTAGATTTACAAGGTGATCTTTTAGATCAATCTTAGAGAGGGTGCTCCAACTAGGCCTTACATAGTCAAGATCATTGGCTACATTGGGTTCATATAGGTTTTAGGGTTTAAAATTCCTGAATAACTATGCACCTATCTCATTCTGACATCACTCCCTCGGAGATTCTCCAGCTTTTTTGTTAATTTTAATATGAACAACATCAAGAAATCTCTATCAGATCTTCTTACTCATCTTTTCTAAGTAGATAAGGATATGAAGCATGAAAAACCTTCCATCCTTATAGTAAAAAAAATAGAAAGTGAAAGTTAATATATTTAATCCCAAAGATTCTTAACACTCTTATAAGAAGAGGAAGATCAAGGGTAGATCAAGGGAACAAGATGATATCTGTTTCGCATGTGGTAAGAAGGGACATTAGAAGAAAAACTGCACCCAGACAAAGAAGTAGGGGGGAGATTTAGGTATGTTTGTTATCGAGTGTAATTTATCTATTTCTAAAAATTGGGTATTAGATACATCTTTTGGTTCTGATATATGTATTCAAGTACAGAAACCAAGTAGATTCAAAAAAATTACCAAGGGAAGGTAGATCTATGAGTAGTTAATGGATCAAAACTTTATATTGTATCTATCGGGGAATATCACCTCATGTTTTTGACCAGAATGATCTTGGTTTTGAAAGATTATTTTTATGTTCCATATGTTACCAAAAACATTATTTTTGTATCCAAATATTATAATGATGGATTTATTTTCAAATTTGGGAATAAATTTTTCTCCATTTATAAATATAGAATTTTTTATAGTAATATACATTTAAATAATGATCTTTATGTGTTGGGTTACATAAACTAAGTAATGTAAATCAATAACAAAGTTACTTCACATGAATCATACCACACACAACTTTGGAATCACTGGTTAGGTCATGTAAATTAAAATAATTTTACAAAATTACATCAAGATGAATATTTAGATTATTTTTAACTAAAACCACTTGGTGTATGTCACACATGTTTATAAGGAAAAATGATCAGTTCCCCATTTAGTGGGAAAGGTGAAAGGGATAAAGATCTTATTAAATTAGTTCATACCAATGTGGGTGGATCATTTCCTATTGAATCAAGGAGAGGGTACTCATACTTTATAACTTTTACTGATGATTTTAGTTTATATGGATATGTCTACTTAATGAGGTATAAGTCAGATTATTTTGATAAATTCAAGGAATAAAATAATGAAGTTGAGAACCAAATTTGTAGGAAGATTAAGAAACTCTATTCAGACTGTGATAGAGAATATCTTAATCAATACTTCATTAATTACTTGTAGGAGTTTTGGATACTATCCCAATTCAATCCTTCTTACATGCCTAAGTTGAATGGTGTAATCGAAAGGATGAATCACACCTTGTTGGACATAGTGACATCAATGATGAGTCATGTGAGTCTTCCATTATCTTTTTGGGGATATGAGTTATAAATAGAAACACATATACTAAACCAAGTACCAACTAAATTGATAAATGGGATTCCGTACAAATTTGGGAGCATAAAGAAAATCATGATATTGAATTTACATGTGTGGGGAAGAAAATTGTTTGTTAAGGCCTATTTAGGTAACAAACTTGCACCCTGAGGAACAAAGTGTACCTTTATAGGATACCTTAAGGAAATGAGGGGATATTACCTATATGACCCCTCATATAAAAAGGTTGTAGTGGAAATACACACTATATTCCTTGAGGGAGAGCACAACTCTAAAAGAGATAGTGGGAGCAGGATTGACTTCAATGACGTCGTGGCTGAAGGCATACAAAAGTTGGTACAGAAAAAAATTCCATAAAACCCTATGGAAGAATAAATTTTTCTAAAGACACAAGTACTATTTAGAAGTACAATAGTGGTTAGAGAGCCAAAATTTTATGATTTTTTATTCATTTAGGATGGTGACTCGTTATTAGTTGATAATAACGATCCTCTAACCTAAAAGGAAGTGGTAAGTGGCATAGATGTTTCCAAGTGGAAAGAAGCCATGAATTATAAAATGGATTCCATATACCAAAATCAATTCTAGATTTTGGTAGACCCTCCAGTAGATGTAAATCCTATTGGTTGTAAATGGGTATTCAAGAAAAAAATGGACATAGAAGGAAAATCCAGTACCTATAATGCATTACTAGTTTCAAAAGGGTTTAAACAACGTCAAGGAATTGACTATGATGAATTCTTTCTTCCGGTTTCAATACTAAAATCCATCAAAATTCTACTTGCTATTGTATCCTTCCATGATTATGAGATTTGGAAAGTGTATTTCAAAACAAATTTCCTTAATGGTAACTTTTAGTAAGATGTATATATGACACAATCCAAAGGGTTTGTGTCTCCAAAGGATGCCAATAAGGTATGAAAGTTGTAAATATCCATTTATCAATTTAATTAAGCATCCAGGTCATGGAAAATTCATTTTTATGAGGCTATAATAGAATTTGTTTTCAAAAATAATGAATGCAAGTTGTGTTTATATAAACAGATTAGTGGGTGTGCAGTCATTTTCTTGATAGTATATTTCAATGACATATTACTTATTTGAAATGCAATATTTGTATTATAGTTTGTTAAGGAGTGTTTGAATAAATGATTCTCTATGAAGGACTTGGGTGAGACAATATATATTCTTCAGATCAAGATCCATCGTGATATATTGAATAGGTTTCTTGGACTAATTAAAAGTACATACATTAATAAGATACTGAATAGATTCGTTATGGTACAATCCAAAAGGGGACTATTTCCAGCATCACAAGGCATTCATCTTTCTTGGAAAATGTGTCCTCAAACACATGTAAGAATAAACATAATGGCAAGGATTCTATAAGCATCATTGGTTGGGTTAGTCATGTATGTTATGTTATGTACTATGTTAGATGTTACCTATGCATTGAGTGTAATAGGAAGATATCAAGTTGATTTAGGTGACCACTATTGGATGGAAGTCAAGACTATCCTTAATTATATGAGGTGTACTAGGTATATATTTTTTGTTCTATGGAGGAGATGAGGAACTAGTTATCAGAGGATATGTGGATGATAGTTTTCAAGCTGGTCAATATGATATGAATCCAAAATGGGATACATCTTCACTTTGAATGGAGGTGTTGTAAGCTAGAAGAGCTCAAAGAAGGTTGTGGTTATAGATTCTATAGTAGAGACTAGGTATATTATATCTTCTGAGGTAGATAAGGAAGCATTATGGATGCACAACTTCATCCAAGAGCTTTATGGGGTACCTGATAGTAAAGATCTTATCACACTCTACTATGATAATACTGCAACGATGGTTATCAAAAAAGATCCAAGGTAACATCAGTGGATGAAACACATACTTCTGAAGTATCATATCTTGAGGGATTCTTCTTAAAGAGGTGAGGTTGCAGTGAAGAATATTTCCACAGAAGACAACATGGAGGACCATTTGACTATAGACTTGACTTAGCGAGAACATAATTATCATGTGAGGTCTAGTGGACTAAAAGTCATAGGAAATTGGCTCTAGTCCAAGTGGGAGTTTGTTAGAGTTTGTGTCCTATGACCAACTGATTTTACTTTGATTACATGTATATTTGATGTATTGAATAATAATTTAACATCTTATTACATATTTTTCATTGTTCTGTATAGATTTAATGTAATAATGTCCTAGAGTATTTATTAAATTAATAAGGTCATAGTAGTTCCCCGCTATGATGAGAACCTTGAAGTTCAATGGAAATATTCTTAATATAGTTTTGAATTCAGATAACGTGCTATGATGGGATGTATAGTATTTAGACCGTCAGGTGTGAGTACTCGTAAGAAGATGAGGCTTCTTCTCATGAATTTCACACTTGGTAATCTTCAATAAAGAAGATTATGAGAACATACCCACCATTAGGAATTCTTCATGTTTTGGTGTCATCAGATATTCCTATATATGAGTGTGTGTAATGGTACTTATACTTTAAGAATATCATTGATGCATTTCATGAATCACACACTTAGATTTACTGAAAAATATTTTCATTCCATGTGTCAGCGAGAAGTAGGGTACGTTGGATGCATCATGATTGACATGCCATTAATAGATAAGTGAAAGAAGAATTTTTCCCTTCTATATTTATGGGAGTTGATATCTTGACCCTTTGATTAGAATAAAATCGTCGCCTAAATTTCATGGCCATGGTGTATCGACATGTTTATTTCAGATAGTCAAAGAAATTCATGTCAAGAAAATAGGTTGATGACACCATTGTGCAACCTACTTGATGAGATATTATGATAAAGGGATTACATTAACATTGATTATTTGTATGTGTTTATCATCTTTGCGACATTAATTTATTTCTCTTGGGTATTGTGACACATTTCTAGACAGTAATATTAGACTTTAGGCAATCCAACCTAATACCAATGAGAAAGAATCCTAGAGGGTAATACACTAAGTGTTTGTGTTGATCTAGATTAAATTATATTTCAATTTAATTAATGAAATAAATATTATTCTGAAGACCAAGGAATAATTTTATTCAAGTTATATTGATCGCATAAATTAAATAAATATTTACTCACAGACATGTGAATAAAAAAAATTATCATTTTTTTTTATTTTTAATAAATATTTATTCATCGGTATGTGAATGAAATATTTATTTATAAGTAAAATATTTATTCAGGTATTCAATAAATACTAAGGAGTTCAAATGTACCAAGACTACGCCTGATGATAAAATAATTATTTACAATCTGGTAAATATTATTTATCAATTTATGAAAGTTTTCATACCACAAAATATTATTATTATTATTATTATTATTATTATATGGCATAGGGTTTATTAAAGGCTTTAAATGTTATTTAATGGACAATATGAAATTAAATATTATTTTAACCTAAACCCTAACTCTATAAATATACAGTTGTTTTTATTATATATTTCATCCAAAATTGAGAATAAAGAATTGTTACACACACAAAATTCTCTCTCAAATCCTCCTTCTTTATCCCTCTCAAGAATGATAAATGCAAGAGATATGTCTTCAAGATCGAATAAAGATCAATCAATAATGAACAATGCACGACATTCGATTCAACATGGTAGCATCCAAAGATCAAGTGGTGTTGCTCGTAGATCATTAGAGCACATGTGGATCACCACTAGAGGTATTATAGCCTTGGGTTCTCACATCACAACAAAGGCAATCTGAAAGGGTCTTTTTGGATGATCAAAATTCATCAACGAAGAAAGTTCCTAAGCCTGGGTATTTATTTCTTCAGATATTAAATAAATTAATTATAAATTTTATATGCAATATCATTGCTCATGGTTTTAGGTGATGATTATTAAAGTAAATTTTAATATATCTCCCACCACCGCATGCTTCCACTGTACCTGAAACTAGAACCATTATCCTTTTTTAGGATGTGCCCCCTCTCAAGAAAGATGGATTGTCTAGAAACAAACACTTTCTTTTTTTAAAGTGGTTGTATAGCTAGTATTCCTTTGTTTCCTTAGGATACCCTATAAAGATACACCTTGTGCCTCAAGATTCTAGTTTTTTATTTGAGAAGGTCGTAACAAATATTTCACAACCCCATACATGTGTATGTGACAAAATAAATTGATTTCTATTCCATAACTTAAAGGGAATTCTATTTTCCACTTTAGTTAGTACTCAGTTTAGTGTGTATGCCACAGTTTGTAATGAATATCCTCAAAAGGATAATGGAATATATACATGAATCATTATCAACCAAACCATATCTAACAAGTTATGGTTCCTCCTTTCACTAACACCATTACACTATGGTGTGTAATGTGGAGTGAGTTGAGATAGAATCCCAAACTCCCATAAAAATTAAATAAACTCTTAGTTAATATATTCATCACCTTGATCCGATTGAAGCTTCTTTATATTATTTACAATTTGATTCTCTAATTCATTCTTGAATTATTTGAATTTCTCAAAGGAATCATACTTACACCTCATCAAGTAGACATATCCATATCTAATCAATCCATTAATAAAAGTTGTGAATTAAGAATGACCACATATAGCTTCTACTGAAAATGGTCCACACACATTAGTGTGTACCAATACTAAAATCTCTATGTATCTTTCACCATAGCCACCAAATAGTGATTTAGTTGTTTTTTCTTGTAAACAAGAATTAAATCTTTCAAGTAGTTATATCTTAGAATAGTCTAAATAACCATCTTGATATAGAATTTTCAAACACTTCTCATTTACATGACCAGGATGGTGATGCCACAGATGGGTGTGATATGAGTCATGTGAACATGATTCGTTATTTATTTTCAATGCTTGGTTTTAGTAATTTAATACATAAAGTTTAGTATTTAAATTAATGTGTCATACCATAAAATATGTTGTCTTTATAAAAGAAAAAAAATATACCCAAAATTGAAAATAAAACCATCTACATAAAATTATTTTCTTGGTAACAGTTGGTATATAATAACAATTTTTTCAAACCAATATCGTTCATGTTGGCAAGGAAATGTGGTAGTCACCAATGGCTATAGCAACTATCCTTGCACCATTGGTAGCTCATAAACCCACCCCTCCCCTAGTAATCTTTTGGGATATACCTAGTTTCTATATTTGGATACACAAGTTGTATCTAATACCCAATGTGTAGATACTAAAATATTACATTCGATAACAAACACACATTTAGCTTCCCCTTGATTTTGGGTATAGTTCTTCTTCGAGTGGATTTGATTGCCATATCAAAAACATATTACATCATTTTCCTTTCCTTACCTCTGGATCTTTCTCTTCTTGTAAGGACAATGCTTAGGATATTTAGACTTATTATAAGTCTTGGGAACCTTCTCCTTGTTATTTCTTTTCTTATTCACCATAAGGAATATGGGTTTTTCATACCCCATGTCCTTATGCACTTGGAAAATCAGAGTAAGAAGTTATAAAATAATCTTATCATTATTTCTCATGTTATAATTAACAATAAAACTGGAGAGTGTATTGGGTAGTGAGGAAAGTATGAGATTTGTGCGCAAATCATCTGGGAATTTAATCTCTAAGATGTATAAGTGTTCAATGTAGCCAATAATCTTGACCAAATAAGGCCCAGCTGGCACCGACTCTCCAATCTTAATTGTAAATAGAGTATTGGAGATCTCATATCTCTCTTGTATCACCTTCTCTTGATAGATATCCTAAAGGTGGGACATCAAGCTATACGTAGCCATGTACTCATACCGCTTCAAAAGGTTATTGGTCGTGGATGATATCATGAAACATTGAACATTTATAGCATCATTTAAATTTTTCTTATAAATAGATAATTTTTCCTCACTAGCCTCGTTACTA
This sequence comes from Viscum album, assembly GCA_963277665.1. NCBI lineage: Eukaryota > Viridiplantae > Streptophyta > Magnoliopsida > Santalales > Viscaceae > Viscum > Viscum album. The sequence continues at coordinate 611,300,895 of OY728163.1, read as the reverse complement.
GGTTCATCGGGAATAGGTTCTTCTATCACATACAATTTCCTTTCATGGTGTAGGATAACGTGTAAGCACCTTTACAACTCTTGAAAATTTTTATCAGTGAGAAGGTTATCCTTCTCAAGTATGAATCACAATGATATGTTTGAAGTCATTTTATTATTGTTTCTATAAATAATATGAGTATAGTTTTAGTACTTTATCTGATAAATTTTAGAAAAATAAATAAATATTATATTTATTAATCTCCCACTATTTTATCAAAACCCAATATACCTCACCATTGGCTTCAAAATATCATGAGGCTTGAACATTCTAGTTTAAAGGGTCTATATTCCCATTCTCATCGCCCCAACTTTGGCTGGTCAAGAAATTTGAAGGGTTTTAGGTAGTCATTCCAAATACCAACTGCATAACTCACAGTTATTTGATCTGTTGAGTGGACTCCCCAATCCTGAAATCCTTAAATTGGATTTCCTCAACCTTTTTATCTTAGTTACACCAAGTCCTGCTTTGGTAGTCAATCCTTGATGTGAACTAAGTTAAGTTAACTAAAAACTTCAAGTTGGCATTCCTCGATAATTGAAATCACCCCAACTTTAGTTAGTCAAGCACTTTGAACTATGGTTCTATTTTAACTGAAGTAGCAGGAGGATATTCTTACTTAATATATATAATTGATGGATTTTATATTATATAAATAAATTTATGATTATTACCTTTATTACATGCATTTTAATATTAAGTGTATTTCCTTACATGATTAACCATGTTTTAGATAATATTTACACATAATCCAATTTATTTTAGTTTTATCTTACATGCTTATTAATTCATTAAATCATGTGATTATGAAAAAACATCCACAATGAAATAACCATGAAACTTGAATTAAATAAAATAATAAAATGGTATTATCATGAGCTTTTACTGGTGGTTAGTTTATCTAGCAGATGATAAGCTAACCATTGACCTAAGGGAAAAAACCTTCAACAATTTATGGTTCGTGTTGTGTCTTTCCACATATCCACTTGTGTTCCTATCTTGTATTGGTTTCACCTTGGCTATAAACTTGAATAGCCTCCACTAGCTTAGGATATTGATCCATTACATATTCTTTTACTCATGCACAAGTGAGGGAACCAAAGGATTGGTTGGTGTGCTTACATAAAAGAAACCATGAGAGCGTAGATCCTTACATAATGAGAGGAGAGATGAAAATTATGGAAAATAATTAATTTAATAATAAATTAATTGAAACCAATCATATATAAAGGTCTAGGATATTCTCATTATCATCCACATGCATACAAAAAATTATGCATTTGATATAATTAGAATTCAATTCTAATCATTCTTATCTAAGATAAATCACACTCAAATAAATTAATTATTTTCTTTATTTAATAAATTATTTTATCTTAATTATCATCCAAATTTTATTGAGATTCTCATCTATCATAATTTTAAACAAATTAAATAAATTTATTTAAAATTAACCGTGTATAAAAAATGTACCTTGGAGGCAACATAGTGAGTACCCATCTGAACTAACCAATGTGTATTATAATCATATATGGTTTACTCTTGTGACATGTGGCATACACGACTTAATCATGTAATTTCATTACATGTACTATCAACTTAACAATCACACGATTTACATGTTATTTACGTAGTGTGTTATGTTTCAATGTGCGTAGATTAATAACAATAATAAAACTTATACATGATATGTGGATCCGAACATTATGCAAAAAATTAATTAGAAATTTATATATATATAACCCATCACATCACATGTCTTATCAACTTATTGACCACAAATAATCATATATTGATAATATTTTCACAGTATAATAAATTAATTTTAATTTTGTGTAATTTGGTAAAAGTACACGGCATGTACATAGGAGCTACACGACATGTATTCTTCTCACCGTCTATCTGTGATATGCGCCTAGGTACTCAGCATGTAACTATGTCACTGAAAATATTAGATTACATGGAGTGTACATGAGATACACAGTGTGTGGTCTTCGAGTGACACGGTCACCAGTCAGGTAGGCTGTGTAAGTGGATGCATGACTTTTCTGTAACTAAAGGACTACACATCGTGTATGAAAGCTACATGGTGTGTAATTCGGATGACCATGCACAAAGTTGGCCTAATTATCATGTGATATAAAATTAAAGTCACCACATGTAATAAATGCACACACCGTGAATTAATTATGAATTAATTCTTGGTGCATTAAACACTAGTACACAGCGTGTACCTCCAGGTTACATAGTGTGTACTCTTGTGTTATCTGAACAGACACCTCAATACCTCTAGATGGGATCTTTAAATTTATTATGTCCATAAAATTGATCTATTTGATTATATTTATGAGAAATAAAGAGGAAAAAATCAAATCTCACAATTAGTATTGAATAATGGTTAAAATGGAATTGAAAACTAATGAAAAATTTATAAATAAATCAATGGTATTTAAATAATTATAAATAATTATGTGACTACTCTGGTATCACTTGATGGTTCCGTGCATAGAATAAGTGTGTGATGGGTCATGCCCAACTTTTCTTTTTGTCATAATCAATAATTAATCCAAGATTCACATGATAATGAACTTTTTGATTAATGGAATTTAATCAAAGAATATAGATAATGGATAAATTTTGGAAGTAAAGTATAATATTGTCACATGTTATTTATAATTATTTTATGAAATTAAAGAATTACCTGACATGAAATTCTTTCTTCATTGATGGATTTGATAGTGGATCTATGTTGTATCATCATTGTGTTATAAGAATCAAGATTAGATTCCCTCTATCGGTGATCCACATATGGTCCATGAATCTCTAAACATCGTCATATGAATCTTTGAGTGCTATCACGGTAGATCATATTGCTTGTGTCGTTTGACTTTGATCGCCCTGAGAATCACTTAAAAAGGAGTCGCTTATAACTCTCTAGACTCAAGAGTGGAAGGTAGTGTAAGATCACTCTCCATTCTTCGAAGCATTCTTGGAGAGGGGGCTCTCTAGGGCTTGAGAGGATTCTCTCGAGATGTCATTGTGCACAACAAAAATTAATTGACGCTCTTAAAAAAATATAATTGGGTTTATATACCACTTGGGTTAGAAATAAATAATTGAAGAAGTTTCCTTTATTATTTATTTAATCCCTCCATTTATATAATAATATTATTATTATTATTTCTTGACATGTGATAAACTCATGTATTAAAATTAAATATTATCTAATAAAATAATATTCAATATATATTATTTATCACGAGACCATTAAACTTAGTCTGCCATTCCTCCTTAATATTTGTTGGTCCATAAATAATGATTATTTATTTAATAAATAAATCACTACTAGAAAAATGATCTATACCCACCGACTTATAGCCACGGTTTTATAGATCTGTGGCTATAGATTTATTTATATCCACGGTTTAATCAGGGTTGTGGATATATGTATACTTAAAGTCATGGTTTTACAAAAAAACATGGCAATAGGGTTTATTTTTGTTCCAATATCCTTGTGAAGCTCCCCTTCTCCTCATTACCCTCCTCCCATTTGCGATACCATCCTCCCCAGACCTTGATAATCCTCCCACGATGCTTTTGGTTCTCTCTCTGCTACCCTCCTCACCCGACACTGCCAACTCTTTCTCTCTGCTACCCTCCTCCCCGAACACAGTTCCCTGACGCCATCCTTGACGCCCTCCCTGATGCTTCTCCCTGACGCCCTCCTTGATTCTCTCCCTGAAACTGCTCCCTGAAATCACCCCCAACGACTCCCCACACACCACCCTCAACACCTCCAACGCTGACGACGATTCCATGCTCGTCGCCACCCTCCCCGATGCCACCCCCGATGCCCGAGACCTCTTGCGGCCTCGACCCATATTCCTCCTCATCTACCTAAATTCGTTCCCCACCTCCTCTACTAACTCCTCCTGGACTTCAGTGTCCCTTTTCTGACAGTTCCTCTACCCACTAGTCATTCCTTATCCCCCACCCATGCACATTCCACCCGAACCGAGGTCTGACCTCAAACCCCCAACACCCTTCCTCTGTAGTATGTTTCTTACATAGTTTTATTCAGGTTCTAATTTATATTTACATTCTTCTAATCTACATTATTCTAGTTTATAACTTCCATTATTCTATTATGTGTTTGGAAACTTTCTGAAATCATTCATTTTAATTTTCTTGGATATTTCCACCCTTTTAATTTCCATGTTTTGAATGGTAAACTGATTTCCCTAAATCAATAGATTAATTGATAAGAAATTAAGTTACATGAAATCTATTTTGACATATAATTCCAAAATGAATTGTATTATTTTTTCTTATGTTATTCCAACATGTTTTAAAATTATTACTTGAAAAATTAGGTTGTATGATTATTTACAGGAAACAAAAATTCAATCAACGATCACTATGTGACACAAATATCAAAATTATCACTTGGGTAATTTTCTTTTAACATTATTGTTCCGACGTGTTTTTAAATTATGGGGATATTGACCATTTTATATTTATAATTATATTTTTTATTTATTAAGATTATTGAATCCTTATGCTCTTAGGGAGGCTATGGGTCTATACCATAAGAGGATTCCTTGTCCTCTTTGAGTTAAATGACCTATCACTTTCTCATGAGTTTGGTATGTGTTCATATGTGAATTATGGATTGTTTATTGATTTAAATTGATTTTATGTGTTTATTTGATTGGTAATTAGTATAATTGGTAATAAATAGATTTTTTGTGATTTGCAGAATGATGATCATGACCCTAAAATGGTGATATAGGGTTGAAATTAAGTTTGGACATGTTTAAACTGATGAACTAGTCAGGGAAAGGTTAATATGAAATGAATAAGATAAATGAACAATAATGTGATGATTTTAGATAGGTAAAGGCTAAAAAATTAATAAATAATGAGAATAATGGCATATTAGGTGTCTAGAAGTGTTTTTTAATTTCATATGGTGGAATTATAAGTTCCATTATGTCCTCATGGTAAGTTAAACATAACTTGGTGGTTTTCAGGGGTATATTTGTTACTGAAATGGTCATTTACGCATATGGAAATTAGTGTTTAATAGGGATAAGAATGTCAAGCCTAATTTAGTGAATTAACCTCAAGCTTGGAAGGTGAAAATTTCTTGGGCCATCATGCATTCACAATAAGTCAAACTACTTATATTTGGTTTCAAGTATGAGAAGTGAGCTTACCTTTACAATTTTATTTCTAATTATCATTTTTTTTATTCTTTCTCTTATCATCTTCATTTTTAAACTTATGTAATTCTTATTCTATAATTTCAACTACGAAAAAATGGATATTTCTATGTAAGCTTCTTATACAATAAAATTATATTAGGATGTTGGGTTATATATAACCAAAATGAGAGGTTCTTTTCATCTTGGTAATTACTTTTTGTTTTGAATTTTCTACTTGTGCTTACCAAGTAATTTGATTTGAAGAATTAATTTTGCATCACTTTATAAGGACTTGAGAAAATGGTAATGAAATAACACACTAATATAGTATCCTTCATACCTTTAATATTATTTTCTTTTTGTATAATTTTTTCTAACTAAATATTTCACCTTCAGACAATTCATAAAGGAGACAATTTTTTAGGCCATTATGCATTCACAAGAAATGAAACTACTTCTACTTGGTTTCAAGTATGAAAATTGAGTTTCCCATAACAATTTTATTTCTAATTGTCATTTTTATTTTTTTCACTTATTCTCTTCATTTTTATATTGTGTAATTATTATTCTATAATTTTAGGTATGAGGAATGACCATTCCTATGTTAGATCTGTCTGTAGTAAAATTATATTGTGAATTGGGGTTGTATATAACCATAATGGGAGATTTATCATTGAGGTAATTTGAAGTGATTCCCCTAGAGAATTAAGAGTCAACCCCTTTTATTCCACTAGTCACATGAATTCTATTTCAAGTTATAGGATAATGCATCAATAGTATGAGTTAAAATAGAATAATGAGTGAATGTTTTAATCGAGAAATAAATTAGGAATTAGTGATGTTGAATCAAATCCTTTTAAGAATACAATGAATAAAGTTGAAGATAATAATCATCCAAGTGGGAAGAATTGATTCTATTGTGGATATATGTGCCACATCATAGATCATTAAAAGATGGCCATGAATCTCAACAATGATGGGAGAAATCTGAAAATTAAAAAGGAATAAATTTATAAATGTCATAGTTGAGATGGAATTGTTATGGGAATTCTTGATGAGGATATTGAAAGGATTCCAAAAAGGGTTTCTCAAAAACTGAGTAAGTGATGTATGGAAGGTGAAGTAAGGAAATAAAAATGGATTTCAAGTGTATGACTTACTTACCTGGACAAATGATAAATAAAATCAAAATCACCAGTGAGATTAAATTATAAAAATATTGTTGAAGAAAAGCATGAAATTAAAATGTTTTGATTTTTTATTCATGTTATTAGAGGTTTATGAATAATTCTTGGAATTTTATTTGAGAATCCCTTAAAAAGTGAGTTTCATAAGGAGGTTCACATGTGTTGAAATTATAGAGAGATATGTTGACTAAATTAACCTATCTTGTTTTATAGACTAGGTTAGGCAATATTAACATAGAGTTGGTTGATGGAACAATTCTATGTTAGATTCTGTATTTCCATTATCTCCTGGAAATGTTGAATAGTGTTTAATGTGAATGGAAATAAAATATAGGGAAGTGGGTTTTCTTAAAATTAGATGAGTTTTTTGGAGTTGAGAAAAGCTAAGATAAAATTTCATCTAAGGTGAATAACTCTATTACCAACCTAAAATTTATTATCAATTTGAGGGAGATTGATTATTGACTCTTGATATAATTTGTAATTGACAAAAAAATGGTTAAGGTTAAAGTATCCTTGGATGTATAGAGATGAAGTTTTTGTTTTTTTCAGTGAGTGAGATTCAATGTTTATAGAAGCTTCCATTAAACGTGTAAAAGATAAAGTGAGTTTTGTTAAAATATAGGTGAAGTGGATAACCATGGAATATAGGCAATAAATATGATTCAATTCAATACCTAACTAGAAATTATGTGTTTTGAAGTACATGGAATAATATAAGTAAGTATATAATATTCGTACATGGAATAATCTAAGTATACAATAAGCTTCTACACTGTGGAGTAAATCTTATGGTGGTTAGGATTATTTTGATAATACATGGAATTAGCTTGATCTTATTTGATGTGTCTTTAAGTGGGGTGGTATGCCTAGATTCCATTTGAAGAATCCCCAAAGTCAATTGAAAAAATATAAAGTTTATCTTTTGGAGATTGAAAACATGGTAGTCATTTTTTTTCTTGACTTCGGTGTTCCAGGAATATCATAATACTTATTTAGGATCATATGAATTTTTTTCACTTTCATATAACTCCATAATTTGAATATCAAAAGAATTTTATAATTTATCCCCAGAAATGACATTGATTTTTCATCAAAATACACTGTAACGCCCCGACCCCAGTTACCCAGAGTCGGTGCATTATTACATAACATTGGCATGATCACAAGAAAGATCAAATCTCGAAAGACCAATTAGTTTAGTAGCCTTGGAATAACTAGATACATCCATAAATTTTTACATTACATCATAAAAAAAAACATCTTGTCTTCATATCCCCTCATACTATCCCTGCAGGTCATTCATAAATTACTTCTTCATAATCCTGGGAAAAATAAAACATTGAAAGGGGTGAGCTCAGATGCTCAGTAAGGATAACATTATAGTAGAAGCTTTCATTAATAAGCATAAACACTTAAGGCAATTTATAACTAAAACAAAAGCCTTTTAAACTTGAACTTCAGCATAAAATGGAAAAGGTAAAATGAAATAATTCCATTACTTACTCACATGGATATTCTACTAGTCGGATGATCACATGCAATATCAATAACCACTTTCATAATGATGGAATGCATAATTCCAGACTATCATAACCACATAGCCAAGGCCTCGTGCCAATACTACAAATAAGATTTTGCCAAGGCCTTGTGCCAAGACACTAGTTTGTCTCATGAGACCTACCGATGCATCGAGGAGCTATAGCGGGCTCCAACCGTCACTTATTAAGTCCAATGCATTCCTCATATGAACAGGTTTAAACATAACATAAACATTCGTATTAAAAATAGCATACGAAATGTCAATACTTCTACCACAAACCATGAATGGTATAAAAATAGAACATCCACAGTCAAATATAACTCATTTGATACAATATGGAAGATTGTATTGTATCACATTAACCTCAATCATGAATAATGAAGGATGTTGACATAGATGAAAATAATCATCAAAACTATTTGAGGGAAATATCCCCCTTTTCTTGAAATCATTTAAAAGTCACACTATTTGTCAAGAAGCCATTTAAAAACAGATTTTTGAATCAAAGTGTCCCATACCACTTTGAAACTTTTAAAAGGAGTTTTGATTTTAAAACTTTAATGTCCATATAAATAAATCCTTAAAACCATTTTTTAAAACATGGACATTAATGAGCAAGATTTAGAAGAATAATTCTTTAAAACATTTTAAAATGGTATTTTGGTTAGAGATTCTAACCAAAAGAGAGACACTTGAGTAAAAATAATTGAGGTAATCAAAACTTTGTAATATCATGAGAATAAAGGGATTCATGATATACTATGTCAAAGTACATTATATACACCACATAAAAGTGATTTGGTGTATATCAACAAAGAAGTCCCAATTGAATGTAAATTGAGATGAAATCTCTCATAAAGGCCGTATCCTTAGGTTAAGGATAAATCAACGACATAATTATGTGTGAAAATATAAATACACTAAATATGATTGAATATTCAGTGTAAAACAATCAAAGGATATTCACACATATTCTTGTAGAAACAACACCAACGAATTGGATGTTTAACTCAACAAATGGTGAAAGAGTAAAAATTACTCTTATCAAATTCATATTAATGACTTGAGAATTATCAATAGAGTGATTATGTGTATCAAAAGTATATCCATAGGAAGGGGAGTGGAAATTATGACATAATCAAATGAATAGTGATTCCACACATAATCTTGGAGTAATATAATCAATGAAATATGCGTAAAGCCGAATGAGTGGAAATTGAAATCTCAAATTCCCTTATCGATTTGGTAACTTACGAAACAAACAACCATGAAATAAGGATCATACCATGACTATGTAAATACCCATAAATTAAAGTATATTACACAATGAATACAATCATGGGCAGTACACATACACCACATGTAATAATTAAGTGGTGAACAATGGAATTCTCAAGAAATTAAGAGCGAGATAAGAAACTCCTTACCACGTTAATCAACTGAGTCGTATGGCCAAAAGTTAATAACCGCCAAATGATTTACAGAATAACATGAATATAAAGAGAATCATGATAATATATATCAAATGGCAGTACACAATACACCACTTTCAATAATTTAGTGGCGAATAATGGAAATCTCACGGAATTGAAAGTGAGATAAGAAAATCCCTTACTTTGTACTTTTTCCTTGGTCGATGGTAGGTTTACCTCCTGTATAATGGTGAAATAATTGTTATTTAATAATACAAGAATCGTTTACTTTAATATGATATCATATATGATCTTTTAACATTGATTTGTTAATAATATCTTAGAATTATCGTCATTTCGGGTGTTAACGGGTTCATTTTACTTTATATTCTTTGTTATGTGAGCCATATTCGTTATTAATGGGATGTATATTATTCATATCCAGAATTATATTAAGTCCTTAGATACTATTTTTAAACCATCAAATTATAATTATACTTGAATGGATATGATGGACAATGAATCTCATCGCGTTCGTGGAGACGGTAGTCCGTACATACGCACGAGCGACAATATCATTCTTTTGATATTAAAATAATATATAATTGGATTTTATATCATATATACAGAATCATTATCATGTTATATTTATTATTTACATGAGTTACACATCATTATTATACCCATCCAAATAATAATATATTGAATAACAATTACACCACGACGTGGAGACGGTAAGCCGTACGTACGCACGTATGGTGACATGTTATTCAAAGGATGGATAGAATACTGAATATGGTTGTACCATATTTATAATAACATCACAGTATATATATGATACTGGAGTTATTATTTTATAATGGAAATAACAAAGAAAGAGGAAGTGGAAGAAGAAAGGAACTTGAAAAGGGGTGGTGAAAACATTACCTCTTCTTCGGGTTCTTCCTTTTGATTTGATCAAAAAGGCTCCTTAGGTTGGCTTTCTGATCAAACTAATGCCTCTATTTTGTAGTGAGGGAAGTTGAGATAGTATTTGGGAAGGGTTTGGCCGAACCAAAGGGCTTTGAAGGTGTGAATAAATGAGAAGAAGGAGTGCCCTTTTATAAGAGGGGTGAGGGGCACCTTTGGAAAAGCTAGAGATATTATTTTATAATAAATTCATATTCGGTTTCCAATGGCTCCAAAGCAGACTATTAAACGGTTAAGGTGGGTATGGGTCGAAAACAACTCAACCAATAGAATTTAGACAGGTTTGGGTACTTATATTAACCTTATCTTTAAGTATTAACTCTAAGTTAATTAGTTTCACTTTTACAATGTCTCTTTGTATTTTTATATTATATGGTTAATAAACTTACCATATACATACAAGAGACCCCCAAGTGGTCCATTAATGATACACCTATCATGATATAAGTCTCTTGGCCGAACCTTAGATTTTTAGGAATTTAATATAAATTAATAATATAATATTTGTTTTAAAAACTCTTTTATGTCAATTTTGACACTATTCAATAGTTGATTTTTGTGAAACTCATAAAAGATTGATTACTTCGAAAAAATTCAATTAAATCAATACTAATATATCATATTATCCTAGAAAATTATTTTAATTCATTAAAATTTTCATATTATATTTATTTGGGTATTTATAATATCAATTATTTTGATTTTTCACTATTATAGTAATTACTACATCATCATTGTGTCATAAATAAATTAAATTATTTAATGTCTAAAAATTATAAATAAAATATAATTATGTAGGAAATCTTTTTATCTTTCTAAGGAATATTTATAATCTAAAATCCAACATATATAACCCTCTGTAACAATTGTTTTGTTAAAAGATATATGCTTGTGTCATTTTTGTATTTATTTTAACTTAATTAAAATAAAGTGTCATTATCACTTACAAGTGGATCCATGGGGTCCCAAAATAGACCCAAAGATACCCATGGTCGACCATGTATCAACCAATAGGGTTAAGACACGTTTTAGGGTAATTTAGTATTATTATAATATTATTTTTTTAACCCTTGTTTATCGGATTTACCCTTTAACCATGGTAAATAAAATATTTACCGAATAATTATCCAAAATGTTTAAAAATAAAAGTTACCTATTTAAACAATTTGAACATCCTGATTCAAAATATGGAATCCATTTTTTCAAATTCAAAACACATAAGTGGCAGAAATTAATTTAAAATTAATTCTCGTTGTTAAAACAAAAAGCGTGTTTTTTAGAGATAATAACTATCAAAAGATTATCACTTGTTTATGTCTGGTTTAAATGTGAAATTATGTTCAATGACCCAAATTGTATTACATGGTAAAAATATATTCTAAATATACTTTAAAACCACTCAAATTCATAATTTATCACTATTAATTATTTTGATTAAAAAAGTTGTTTTTAATTAAAATTTAGTAATTTTCACTATTCATCAAAATATGAAAGTTATCCAAAAAGTACCAAAATTTCACCCTAGGATAATTTCGATATTACGAATCCAAAAATGAAGTCCATTTTGAGAGATAGAATTTATAAAATTTCAAAAATTAGGTATTACTATTCATAACGGCTAGTTTGATTGGTTATGGTGTGTTAAAATCTCGAAAGTTGCGTACAATGCACGCCATGGAATTATTCGAAAGGAAACATACCGAGGAAAATTGGGGTTTTACATTCTCCCCTCCTTCAATAAATTGCGTCCTCGCAATTTTTAAAATTTTGCTTGGGAATATAATGGAAAGTCCCACATCGGAAAAAGAGTCAATAAAACTATCACTTTAAAAGAAAGAAAGAGATGTATAAGGGTCATCCAAGATAACCCATACTAGGATTCCATGTAAGAAAACATGGATATGGATGATAAACTAAGTGTCAAGTTCTGATGGAGAGGGATAGAAATCATGATCAGGAGAAAGTTAACAATGAGAAAACCACAAACTTGTGTTGGGACAAACGACCATTAGTCTCCTAGTAGGAAAGTAAACGGACAACATTTTTTTTTAAGTTACATTACATAAGGAAGAGGAATTAATTTATGATATTGACTAAGAACATTATGAGATATACTTACATTTTAAGTAAATTTTCATTCTTTAATAAATTTCCACCACTAACTCAATTTTTTTTTAAACGATGAGTATTCAAGAAGACTTGGTCACACTGGAAGAGCTAGAATAAACTTCTATAGAATCACATGATCCATGTAGGATAAACCATATATTTACATTGTCTTTGAAGATTAATCAAAACCAAAATGGTTAGTGAATGATCTAATGATCCCCCAAAAGGATATTCATTGAGATAAATATGCACTAATCTTAATTTCTAAAATTAAACCAACAATACCCCAAAGTTAAATAGATACCATTCAATAACCAATTGTCCTTAAAATCCTTTAATATAATCCAAACTAATATTGAAACCCAAATCATAGAAGAATTTGATTATGTAGTCTCCCATGTTACATTGTATCTCCAAATGACATCAAATACTCTTAAAGTCACATACTTAAAAGTAATTAACATCATCACATATTATCTGTTATAGGTTAATCATTTCCATAAATAACCCAAATCACTATAAATCAACAATAAAAACGTAGATAAAAATCCACCATTACTCTAGAAATGAAACCCCATTGTATTCTATTTTCCTTGGGCATATAGTGTTCCCAACAAAGCGAACATCTTCCAAAATAACATTTATCACTTAATCACCAAATCATTTTCCTATACCAAGGGTATTAATTTGATAAGACATAAGAACCCAAATAATCTTATTATTGATCAATAAAATCATTTAACAAAAAAAAATAGTCACATTAACCAGGGACTTCACGTAGTCCAGTGGTAGGCGATAAATCCCAATCGCACTTTGGTTGTGGGTTCGATTCCCACAGCTTTGTCCGACGCGACGGGTTGTCACACGGTCTACGTGTTGTCCTTTTTCAAAAACTATATTTTATAATATTACCAAAATGAGATAAATTCCTCAAAATAACATAATTTAACCACAAATGTTATATCATACTTTGCATTTTCATCCCAAATTATAATAACTTATCATTTTCTCAAACCCCAATGATCATATAAAACCAAATGGTTATTTATACCTATATCCACAAGAGAAGAGAAAATTCTTCCTCAAATATCATTCTCACATGGCAAACTGCGGGGTTACAAATACAAGAGAAAATTATTCCAAAGTAAACCCATCAACAAGGAGTGCTAATACTTTTTAAATTTTTCTCCAACCATTTATTTCCACATAGCTTCTTCTTTGACCAAGAAAATATCCTATAGAATAGGACATTCACTCGGGTAATGGCCATGTCCCCTACATTTACGGCAAATGACTGTAAATGGACTCTTGGGACCATTTTTATCTTCTTCCATAGTACTCTTCATTTTTCTTCGGCAATTATTCACTTTATGTCCTTCCTTCCCGCACGTAAAACATTTCGTTGTCCCATTGAGACACTTTCCTGGGTGTCTCTTTCCACATTTCCTGCATGATGAAAATTGAGGTTTCTTTTCTCCATGGTCTCCATTGCTGGAGATCTTATCATTTATCACCTTTCTCTTCCTTGTTGAGTCTGGGAGTTGGTTAATATATATGTTGTTGATCATATTTTTGGAAAACTGATTTGGCATAAAGATGATATCTTTTACGCCTATCAACATTCCATTTTGTTGCTCATTGCCACCACCGTTCTCACCTTGTACATCATTCTCAAAGTCACTATGACTTCCTTGGAATCCAGCCATTGACTAAAACCAGAAAGCATTGTGTGAGTAATAGTAGTCGTAAAATCATTTAGAGATTAAAATGTCACCATATTCTCAATTTGAAACATATTAGGATTAACCAAGGTCATTTACTCTCATCTTATGTATATATTACTTAAATCGGTTTGTAAAGAAAATGTAAATTATCCCAAGCATATCCCCCAGGAGTGTCGTAACCAAGAGTGCCGCAAGGCCCGTTGTCGTGCACCAGTTCTCGTTCGAGTCTAGCTCAAAGCGGTGTTTTCGGGTTTTACCCCTAGGTACATCTGTGCCAGAGCCGCCTCTACCTACTCGTATCCAGACAGGGATGTATTGCTCGGAAAACTCACAAAATCTCTACAATACCAAAATTCTAGGAAGTTCTTCTACACTAATCCTCAAAGTTCATCTTAGGTCTACGTGCTCTAATCAGAGTTTATCTAAATCTAGCTTCCAAGGTTTGTACTAAACTTCCTCTGATACCAACTGTAACGCCCCGACCCCAGTTACCCAGAGTCGGTGCATTATTACATAACATTGGCATGATCACAAGAAATATCAAATCTCGAAAGACCAATTAGTTTAGTATCCTTGGAATAACTAGATACATCCATAAATTTTTACATTACATCATAAAAAAACATCTTGTCTTCATATCCCCTCATACTATCCCTCCAGGTCATTCATAAATTACTTCTTCATAATCCTGGGAAAAATAAAACATTGAAAGGGGTGAGCTCAGATGCTCAGTAAGGATAACATTATAGCAGAAGGTTTCATAAATAAGCATAAACACTTAAGGCAATTTATAACTAAAACAAAAGCCTTTTAAACTTGAACTTCAGCATAAAATGGAAAAGGTAAAATGAAATAATGCCATTTACTTACTCACATGGATATTCTACTAGTCGAATGATCACATGCAATATCAATAACCACTTTCATAATGATGGAATGCATAATGTCAGACTATCATAACCACATAGCCAAGGCCTCGTGCCAAGACTACAAATAAGATTTTTCCAAGGCCTTGTGCCAAGACACTAGTTTGTCTCATGAGACCTACCGATGCATCGAGGAGCTATAGCGGGCTCCACCCGTCACTTATTAAGTCCAATTCATTCCTCATATGAACAGGTTTAAACATAACATAAACATTCGTATTAAAAATAGCATACGAAATGTCAATACTTCTACCACAAACCATGAATGGTATAAAAATAGAACATCCACAGTCAAATATAACTCATTTGATACAATATGGAAGATTGTATTGTATCACATTAACCTCAATCATGAATAATGAAGGATGTTGACATAGATGAAAATAATCATCAAAACTATTTGAGGGAAATATCCCCCTTTTCTTGAAATCATTTAAAAGTCACACTATTTGTCAAGAAGCCATTTAAAAACAGATTTTTGAATCAGAGTGTCCCATACCACTTTGAAACTTTTAAAAGGAGTTTTGATTTTAAAACTTTAATGTCCATATAAATAAATCCTTAAAACCATTTTTTAAAACATGGACATTAATGAGCAAGATTTAGAAGAATAATTCTTTAAAACATTTTAAAATGGTATTTTGGTTAGAGATTCTAACCAAAAGAGAGACACTTGAGTACAAATAATTGAGGTAATCAAAACTTTGTAATATCATGAGAATAAAGGGATTCATGATATACTATGTCAAAGTACATTATATACACCACATAAAAGTGATTTGGTGTATATCAACAAAGAAGTCCCAATTGAATGTAAATTGAGATGAAATCTCTCATAAAGGCCGTATCCTTAGGTTAAGGACAAATCAATGACATAATTATGTGTGAAAATATAAATACACTAAATATGATTGAATATTCAGTGTAAAACAATCAAAGGATATTCACACATATTCTTGTAGAAACAACACCAACGAATTGGATGTTTAACTCAACAAATGGTGAAAGAGTAAAAATTACTCTTATCAAATTCATATTAATGACTTGAGAATTATCAATAGAGTGATTATGTGTATCAAAAGTATATCCACAGGAAGGGGAGTGGAAATTATGACATAATCAAATGAATAGTGATTCCACACATAATCTTGGAGTAATATAATCAATGAAATATGCGTAAAGCCGAATGAGTGGAAATTGAAATCTCAAATTCCCTTATCGATTTGGTAACTTACGAAACAAACAACCATGAAATAAGGATCATACCATGACTATGTAAATACCCATAAATTAAAGTATATTACACAATTAATACAATCATGGGCAGTACACATACACCACATGTAATAATTAAGTGGTGAACAATGGAATTCTCAAGAAATTAAGAGCGAGATAAGAAACTCCTTACCACGTTAATCAACTGAGTCGTATGGACAAAAGTTAATAACCGCCAAATGATTTACAGAATAACATGAATATAAAGAGAATCATGATAATATATATCAAATGGCAGTACACAATACACCACTTTCAATAATTTAGTGGCGAATAATGGAAATCTCACGGAATTGAAAGTGAGATAAGAAAATCCCTTACTTTGTACTTTTTCCTTGGTCGATGGTAGGTTTACCTCCTGTATAATGGTGAAATAATTGTTATTTAATAATACAAGAATCGTTTACTTTAATATGATATCATATATGATCTTTTAACATTGATTTGTTAATAATATCTTAGAATTATCGTCATTTCGGGTGTTAACGGGTTCATTTTACTTTATATTCTTTGTTATGTGAGCCATATTCGTTATTAATGGGATGTATATTATTCATATCCAGAATTATATTAAGTCCTTAGATACTATTTTTAAACCATCAAATTATAATTATACTTGAATGGATATGATGGACAATGAATCTCATCGCGTTCGTGGAGACGGTAGTCCGTACATACGCACGAGCGACAATATCATTCTTTTGATATTAAAATAATATATAATTGGATTTTATATCATATATACAGAATCATTATCATGTTATATTTATTATTTACATGAGTTACACATCATTATTATACCCATCCAAATAATAATATATTGAATAACAATTACACCACGACGTGGAGACGGTAAGCCGTACGTACGCACGTATGGTGACATGTTATTCAAAGGATGGATAGAATACTGAATATGGTTGTACCATATTTATAATAACATCACAGTATATATATGATACTGGAGTTATTATTTTATAATGGAAATAACAAAGAATGAGGAAGTGGAAGAAGAAAGGAACTTGAAAAGGGGTGGTGAAAACATTACCTCTTCTTCGGGTTCTTCCTTTTGATTTGATCAAAAAGGCTCCTTAGGTTGGCTTTCTGATCAAACTAATGCCTCTATTTTGTAGTGAGGGAAGTTGAGATAGTATTTGGGTAGGGTTTGGCCGAACCAAAGGGCTTTGAAGGTGTGAATAAATGAGAAGAAGGAGTGCCCTTTTATAAGAGGGGTGAGGGGCACCTTTGGAAAAGCTAGAGATATTATTTTATAATAAATTCATATTCGGTTTCCAATGGCTCCAAAGCAGACTATTAAACGGTTAAGGTCGGGATGGGTCGAAAAAAACTCAACCAATAGAATTTAGACAGGTTTGGGTACTTATATTAACCTTATCTTTAAGTATTAACTCTAAGTTAATTAGTTTCACTTTTACAATGTCTCTTTGTATTTTTATATTATATGGTTAATAAACTTACCATATACATACAAGAGACCCCCAAGTGGTCCATTAATGATACACCTATCATTATATAAGTCTCTTGGCCAAACCTTAGATTTTTAGGAATTTAATATAAATTAATAATATAATATTTGTTTTAAAAACTCTTTTATGTCAATTTTGACACTATTCAATAGTTGATTTTTGTGAAACTCATAACAGATTGATTACTTCGAAAAAAATCAATTAAATCAATACTAATATATCATATTATCCTAGAAAATTATTTTAATTCATTAAAAGTTTCATATTATATTTATTTGGGTATTTATAATATCAATTATTTTGATTTTTCACTATTATAGTAATTACTGCATCATCATTGTGTCATAAATAAATTAAATTATTTAATGTCTAAAAATTATAAATAAAATATAATTATGTAGGAAATCTTTTTATATTTCTAAGGAATATTTATAATCTAAAATCCAACATATATAACCCTCTGTAACAATTGTTTTGTTAAAAGATATATGCTTGTGTCATTTTTGTATTTATTTTAACTTAATTAAAATAAAGTGTCATTATCACTTACAAGTGGATCCATGGGGTCCCAAAATAGACCCAAAGATGCCCATGGTCGACCATGTATCAACCAATAGGGTTAAGACACGTCTTAGGGTAATTTAGTATTATTATAATATTATTTTTTTAACCCTTGTTTACCGGATTTACCCTTTAACCATGGTAAATAAAATATTTACCGAATAATTATCCAAAATGTTTAAAAATAAAAGTTACCTATTTAAAAAATTTGAACATCCTGATTCAAAATATGGAATCCATTTTTTCAAATTCAAAACACATAAGTGGCAGAAATTAATTTAAAATTAATTCTCGTTGTTAAAACAAAAAGCGTGTTTTTTAGAGATAATAACTATCAAAAGATTATCACTTGTTTATGTCTGGTTTAAATGTGAAATTATGTTCAATGACCCAAATTGTATTACATGGTAAAAATATATTCTAAATATACTTTAAAACCACTCAAATTCATAATTTATCACTATTAATTATTTTGATTAAAAAAGTTGTTTTTAATTAAAATTTAGTAATTTTCACTATTCATCAAAATATGAAAGTTATCCAAAAAGTACCAAAATTTCACCCTAGGATAATTTCGATATTACGAATCCAAAAATGAAGTCCATTTTGAGAGATAGAATTTATAAAATTTCAAAAATTAGGTATTACTATTCATAACGGCTAGTTTGATTGGTTATGGTGTGTTAAAATCTCGAAGTTGCGTACAATGCACGCCATTGCATTATTCGAAAGGAAACATACTGAGGAAAATTGGGGTTTTACATTCTCCCCTCCTTCAATAAATTGCGTCCTCGCAATTTTTAAAATTTTGCTTGGGAATATAATGGAAAGTCCCACATCGGAAAAAGAGTCAATAAAACTATCACTTTAAAAGAAAGAAAGAGAGGTATAAGGGTCATCCAAGATAACCCATACTAGGATTCCATGTAAGAAAACATGGATATGGATGATAAACTAAGTGTCAAGTTCTGATGGAGAGGGATAGAAATCATGATCAGGAGAAAGTTAACAATGAGAAAACCACAAACTTGTGTTGGGACAAACGACCATTAGTCTCCTAGTAGGAAAGTAAACGGACAACATTTTTTTTTAAGTTACATTACATAAGGAAGAGGAATTAATTTATGATATTGACTAAGAACATTATGAGATATACTTACATTTTAAGTAAATTTTCATTCTTTAATAAATTTCCACCACTAACTCAATTTTTTTTTAAATGATGAGTATTCAAGAAGACTTGGTCACACTGGAAGAGCTAGAATAAACTTCTATAGAATCACATGATCCATGTAGGATAAACCATATATTTACATTGTCTTTGAAGATTAATCAAAACCAAAATGGTTAGTGAATGATCTAATGATCCCCCAAAAGGATATTCATTGAGATAAATATGCACTAATCTTAATTTCTAAAATTAAACCAACAATACCCCAAAGTTAAATAGATACCATTCAATAACCAATTGTCCTTAAAATCCTTTAATATAATCCAAACTAATATTGAAACCCAAATCATAGAAGAATTTGATTATGTAGTCTCCCATGTTACATTGTATCTCCAAATGACATCAAATACTCTTAAAGTCACATACTTAAAAGTAATTAACATCATCACATATTATCTGTTATAGGTTAATCATTTCCATAAATAACCCAAATCACTATAAATCAACAATAAAAACGTAGATAAAAATCCACCATTACTCTAGAAATGAAACCCCATTGTATTCTATTTTCCTTGGGCATATAGTGTTCCCAACAAAGCGAATATCTTCCAAAATAACATTTATCACTTAATCACCAAATCATTTTCCTATACCAAGGGTATTCATTTGATAAGACATAAGAACCCAAATCATCTTATTATTGATCAATAAAATCATTTAACAAAAAAAAATAGTCACGTTAACCAGGGACTTCACGTAGTCCAGTGGTAGGAGATAAATCCCAATCGCACTTTGGTTGTGGGTTCGATTCCCACAGCTTTGTCCGACGCGACGGGTTGTCACACGGTCTACGTGTTGTCCTTTTTCAAAAACTATATTTTATAATATTACCAAAATGAGATAAATTCCTCAAAATAACATAATTTAACCACAAATGTTATATCATACTTTGCATTTTCATCCCAAATTATAATAACTTATCATTTTCTCAAACCCCAATGATCATATAAAACCAAATGGTTATTTATACCTATTTCCACAAGAGAAGAGACAATTCTTCCTCAAATATCATTCTCACATGGAAAACTGCGGGGTTACAAATACAAGAGAAAATTATTCCAAAGTAAACCCATCAACAAGGAGTGCTAATACTTTTTAAATTTTTCTCCAACCATTTATTTCCACATAGCTTCTTCTTTAACCAAGAAAATATCCTATAGAATAGGACATTCACTCGGGTAATGGCCAGGTCCCCTACATTTACGGCAAATGACTGTAAATGGACTCTTGGGACCATTTTTATCTTCTTCCATAGTACTCTTCATTTTTCTTCGGCAATTATTCACTTTATGTCCTTCCTTCCCGCACGTAAAACATTTCGTTGTCCCATTGAGACACTTTCCTGGGTGTCTCTTTCCACATTTCCTGCATGATGAAAATTGAGGTTTCTTTTCTCCATGGTCTCCATTGCTGGAGATCTTATCATTTATCACCTTTCTCTTCCTTGTTGAGTCTGGGAGTTGGTTAATATATATGTTGTTGATCATATTTTTGGAAAACTGATTTGGCATAAAGATGATATCTTTTACGCCTATCAACATTCCATTTTGTTGCTCATTGCCACCACCGTTCTCACCTTGTACATCATTCTCAAAGTCACTATGACTTCCTTGGAATCCAGCCATTGACTAAAACCAGAAAGCAATGTGTGAGTAATAGTAGTCGTAAAATCATTTAGAGATTAAAATGTCACCATATTCTCAATTTGAAACATATTAGGATTAACCAAGGTCATTTACTCTCATCTTATGTATATATTACTTAAATCGGTTTGTAAAGAAAATGTAAATTATCCCAAGAATATCCCCCGGGAGTGTCGTAACCAAGAGTGCCGCAAGGCCCGTTGTCGTGCACCAGTTCTCGTTCGAGTCTAGCTCAAAGCGGTGTTTTCGGGTTTTACCCCTAGGTACATCTGTGCCAGAGCCGCCTCTACCTACTCGTATCCAGACAGGGATGTATTGCTCGGAAAACTCACAAAATCTCTACAATACCAAAATTCTAGGAAGTTCTTCTACACTAATCCTCAAAGTTCATCTTAGGTCTACGTGCTCTAATCAGAGTTTATCTAAATCTAGCTTCCAAGGTTTGTACTAAACTTCCTCTGATACCAACTGTAACGCCCCGACCCCAGTTACCCAGAGTCGGTGCATTATTACATAACATTGGCATGATCACAAGAAATATCAAATCTCGAAAGACCAATTAGTTTAGTAGCCTTGGAATAACTAGATACATCCATAAATTTTTACATTACATCATAAAAAAACATCTTGTCTTCATATCCCCTCATACTATCCCTCCAGGTCATTCATAAATTACTTCTTCATAATCCTGGGAAAAATAAAACATTGAAAGGGGTGAGCTCAGATGCTCAGTAAGGATAACATTATAGCAGAAGGTTTCATAAATAAGCATAAACACTTAAGGCAATTTATAACTAAAACAAAAGCCTTTTAAACTTGAACTTCAGCATAAAATGGAAAAGGTAAAATGAAATAATGCCATTTACTTACTCACATGGATATTCTACTAGTCGAATGATCACATGCAATATCAATAACCACTTTCATAATGATGGAATGCATAATGCCAGACTATCATAACCACATAGCCAAGGCCTCGTGCCAAGACTACAAATAAGATTTTGCCAAGGCCTTATGCCAAGACACTAGTTTGTCTCATGAGACCTACCGATGCATCGAGGAGCTATAGCGGGCTCCACCCGTCACTTATTAAGTCCAATTCATTCCTCATATGAACAGGTTTAAACATAACATAAACATTCGTATTAAAAATAGCATACGAAATGTCAATACTTCTACCAAAAACCATGAATGGTATAAAAATAGAACATCCACAGTCAAATATAACTCATTTGATAAAATATGGAAGATTTTATTGTATCACATTAACCTCAATCATGAATAATGAAGGATGTTGACATAGATGAAAATAATAATCAAAACTATTTGAGGGAAATATCCCCCTTTTCTTGAAATCATTTAAAAGTCACACTATTTGTCAAGAAGCCATTTAAAAACAGATTTTTGAATCAAAGTGTCCCATACCACTTTGAAACTTTTAAAAGGAGTTTTGATTTTAAAACTTTAATGTCCATATAAATAAATCCTTAAAACCATTTTTTAAAACATGGACATTAATGAGCAAGATTTAGAAGAATAAGTCTTTAAAACATTTTAAAATGGTATTTTGGTTAGAGATTTTAACCAAAAGAGAGACACTTGAGTACAAATAATTGAGGTAATCAAAACTTTGTAATATCATGAGAATAAAGGGATTCATGATATAATATGTCAAAGTACATTATAAACACCACATAAAAGTGATTTGGTGTATATCAACAAAGAAGTCCCAATTGAATGTAAATTGAGATGAAATCTCTCATAAAGGCTGTATCCTTAGGTTAAGGATAAATCAACGACATAATTATGTGTGAAAATATAAATACACTAAATATGATTGAATATTCAGTGTAAAACAATCAAAGGATATTCACACATATTCTTGTAGAAACAACACCAACGAATTGGATGTTTAACTCAACAAATGGTGAAAGAGTTAAAATTACTCTTATCAAATTCATATTAATGACTTGATAATTATCAATAGAGAGATTATGTGTATCAAAAGTATATCCACAGGAAGGGGATTGGAAATTATGACATAATCAAATGAATAGTGATTCCACACATAATCTTGGAGTAATATAATCAATGAAATATGCGTAAAGCCGAATGAGTGGAAATTGAAATCTCAAATTCCCTTATCGATTTGGTAACTTACGAAACAAACAACCATGAAATAAGGATCATACCATGACTATGTAAATACCCATAAATTAAAGTATATTACACAATGAATACAATCATGGGCAGTACACATACACCACATGTAATAATTAAGTGGTGAACAATGGAATTCTCAAGAAATTAAGAGCGAGATAAGAAACTCCTTACCACGTTAATCAACTGAGTCGTATGGACAAAAGTTAATAACCGCCAAATGATTTACAGAATAACATGAATATAAAGAGAATCATGATAATATATATCAAATGGTAGTACACAATACACCACTTTCAATAATTTAGTGGCGAACAATGGAAATCTCACGGAATTGAAAGTGAGATAAGAAAATCCCTTACTTTGTACTTTTTCCTTGGTCGATGGTAGGTTTACCTCCTGTATAATGGTGAAATAATTGTTATTGAATAATAAAAGAATCATTTACTTTAATATGATATCATATATGATCTTTTAATATTGATTTGTTAATAATATCTTAGAATTATCGTCATTTCGGGTGTTAACGGGTTCATTTTACTTTATATTCTTTGTTATGTGAGCCATATTCGTTATTAATGGGATGTATATTATTCATATCCAGAATTATATTAAGTCCTTAGATACTATTTTTAAATCATCAAATTATAATTATACTTGAATGGATATGATGGACAATGAATCTCATCGCGTTCGTGGAGACGGTAGTCCGTACATACGCACGAGCGACAATATCATTCTTTTGATATTAAAATAATATATAATTGGATTTTATATCATATATACAGAATCATTATCATGTTAAATTTATTATTTACATGAGTTACACATCATTATTATACCCATCCAAATAATAATCTATTGAATAACAATTACACCACGACGTGGAGACGGTAAGCCGTACGTACGCACGTATGGTGACATGTTATTCAAAGGATGGATAGAATACTGAATATGGTTGTACCATATTTATAATAACATCACAATATATATATGATACTGGAGTTATTATTTTATAATGGAAATAACAAAGAAAGAGGAAGTGGGATAAGAAAGGAACTTGAAAAGGGGTGGTGAAAACATTACCTCTTCTTCGGGTTCTTCCTTTTGATTTGATCAAAAGGGCTCCTTAGGTTGGCTTTCTGATCAAACTAAGGCCTCTAGGTTGTAGTGAGGGAAGTTGAGATAGTATTTGGGCAGGGTTTGGCCGAACCAAAGGGCTTTGAAGGTGTGAAGAAATGAGAAGGAGGAGTGCCCTTTTATAAGAGGGGTGAGGGGCACCTTTGGAAAAGCTAGAGATATTAGTTTATAATAAATTCATATTCGGTTTCCAATGGCTCCAAAGTTGACTATTCAAAGGTTAAGGAGGGGATGGGTTGAAAACAACTCAACCAATAGAATTTAGACAGGTTTGGGTACTTATATTAACCTTATCTTTAAGTATTAACTCTAAGTTAATTAGTTTCACTTTTACAATGTCTCTTTGTATTTTTATATTATATGGTTAATAAACTTACCATATACATACAAGCGACCCCCAAGTGGTCTATTAATGATACACCTATCATTATATAAGTCTCTTGGCCGAACCTTAGATTTTTAGGAATTTAATATCAATTAATAATATAATATTTGTTTTAAAAACTCTTTTATGTCAATTTTGACACTATTCAATAGTTGATTTTTGTGAAACTCATAACAGATTGATTACTTCGAACAAAGTCAATTAAATCAATACTAATATATCATATTATCCTAGAAAATTATTTTAATTCATTAAAAGTTTCATATTATATTTATTTGGGTATTTATAATATCAATTATTTTGATTTTTCACTATTATAGTAATTACTGCATCATCATTATGTCATAAATAAATTAAATTATTTAATATCTAAAAATTATAAATAAAATATCATTATGTAGGAAATCTTTTTATATTTCTAAGGAATATTTATAATCTAAAATCCAACATATATAACCCTCTGTAACAATTGTTTTGTTAAAAGATATATGCTTGTGTCATTTTTGTATTTATTTTAACTTAATTAAAATAAAGTGTCATTATCACTTACAAGTGGATCCATGGGGTCCCAAAATAGACCCAAAGATGCCCATGGTCGACCATGTATCAACCAATAGGGTTAAGACACGTTTTAGGGTAATTTAGTATTATTATAATATTATTTTTTTAACCCTTGTTTACCGAATTTACCCTTTAACCATAGTAAATAAAATATTTACCGAAGTAATTATCCAAAATGTTTAAAAATAAAAGTTACCTATTTACACAATTTGAACATCCTGATTCAAAATATGGAATCCTTTTTTCCAAATTCAAAACACAGAAGTGGCAGAAATTAATTTAAAATTAATTCCCGTTGTTAAAACAAAAAGCGTGTTTTTTAGAGATAATACAAAAAGCGTGTTTTTTAGAGATAATAACAAGTGACAATCTTTTGATAGTTATTATCTCTAAAAAACATGCTTTTTGTTTTAACAACGGGAATTAATTTTAAATTAATTTCTGTCACTTCTGTGTTTTGAATTTGGAAAAAAAGATTCCATATTTTGAATCAGGATGTTCAAATTGTGTAAATAGGTAACTTTTATTTTTAAACATTTTGGATAATTACTTCAGTAAATATTTTATTTACCATGGTTAAAGGGTAAATCCGGTAAACAAGGGTTAAAAAAATAATATTATAATAATACTAAATTACCCTAAAACGTGTCTTAACCCTATTGGTTGATACATGGTCGACCCTGGGCATCTTTGGGTCTATTTTGGGACCCCATGGATCCACTTGTAAGTGATAATGACACTTTATTTTAATTAAGTTAAAATAAATACAAAAATGACACAAGCATATATCTTTTAACAAAACAATTGTTACAGAGGGTTATATATGTTGGATTTTAGATTATAAATATTCCTTAGAAATATAAAAAGATTTCATACATAATGATATTTTATTTATAATTTTTAGACATTAAATAATTTAATTTATTTATGACACAATGATGATGCAGTAATTACTATAATAGTGAAAAATCAAAATAATTGATATTATAAATACCCAAATAAATATAATATGAAACTTTTAATGAATTAAAATAATTTTCTTGGATAATATGATATATTAGTATTGATTTAATTGAATTTGTTCGAAGTAATCAATCTGTTATGAGTTTCACAAAAATCAACTATTGAATAGTGTCAAAATTGACATAAAAGAGTTTTTAAAACAAATATTATATTATTAATTGACATTAAATTCCTAAAAATCTAAGGTTCGGCCAAGAGACTTATATAATGATAGGTGTATCATTAATGGACCACTTGGGGGTCGCTTGTATGTATATGGTAAGTTTATTAACCATATAATATAAAAATACAAAGAGACATTGTAAAAGTG
This sequence comes from Viscum album, assembly GCA_963277665.1. Classification (NCBI taxonomy): domain Eukaryota; kingdom Viridiplantae; phylum Streptophyta; class Magnoliopsida; order Santalales; family Viscaceae; genus Viscum; species Viscum album. The sequence goes on along the minus strand of OY728163.1, from coordinate 611,274,006 downwards.
AAACTAATAAACTTAGAGTTAACACTTAAAGATAAGGTTAATATAAGTACCCAAACCTGTATAAATTCTATTGGTTGAGTTGTTTTCGACCCATCCCCACCTTAACCTTTTAATAGTGAACTTTGGATCCATTGGAAACCGAATATGAATTTATTATAAACTAATATCTCTAGCTTTTCCAAAGGTGCCCCTCACCCCTCTTATAAAAGGTCACTCCTCCTTCTCATTTATTCACACCTTCAAAGCCCTTTGGTTCGGCCAAAACCTGCCCAAATACTATCTCAACTTCCCTCACTACAACCTAGAGGCCTTAGTTTGATTAGAAAGCCAACCTAAGGAGCCCTTTTGATCAAATCAAAAGGAAGAACCCGAAGAAGAGGTAATGTTTTCACCACCCCTTTTCAAGTTCCTTTATTATCCCACTTCCTCTTTCTTTGTTATTTACATTATAAAATAATAACTCCATTATAATATATATATTGTGATGTTATTATAAATATGGTACAACCATATTCAGTATTCTATCCATCCTTTGAATAACATGTCACCATACGTGCGTACGTACGGCTTACCGTCTCCACGTCGTTGTGTAATTGTTATTCAATATATTATTATTTGGATGGGTATAATAATGATGTGTAACTCATGTAAATAATAAATATAACATGATAATAATTCTGTATATATGATATAAAATCCAATTATATATTATTTTAATATCAAAAGAATGATATTGTCGCTCGTGCGTATGTACGGACTACCGTCTCCACGAACGCGATGAGATTCATTGTCCATCATATCCATTCAAGTATAATTATAATTTGATGATTTAAAAATAGTATCTAAGGACTTAATATCATTCTGGATATGAATAATATACATCCCATTAATAACGAATATGGCTCACATAACAAAGAATATAAAGTAAAATGAACCCGTTAACACCCGAAATGACGATAATTCTAAGATATTATTAACAAATCAATGTTAAAAGATCATATATGATATCATATTAAAGTAAATGATTCTTTTATTATTAAATAACAATTATTTCACCATTATACAGGAGGTAAACCTACCATCAACAAAGGAAAAAGTACAAAGTAAGGGATTTTCTTATCTCACTTTCAATTCCGTGAGATTTCCATTGTTCGCCACTAAATTATTGGAAGTGGTGTATTGTGTACTGCCATTTGATATATATTATCATGATTCTCTTTATATTCATGTTATTCTGTAAATCATTTGGTGTTTATTAACTTTTGGCCATACGACTCAGTTGATTAACGTGGTAAGGAGTTTCTTATCTCGCTCTTAATTTCTTGAGAATTCCATTGTTCACCACTTAATTATTACATGTGGTGTATGTGTACTGCCCATGATTGTATTCATTGTGTAATATACTTTAATTTATCGGTATTTACATAGTCATGGTATGATCCTTATTTCATGGTTGTTTGTTTCGTAAGTTACCAAATCGATAAGGGAATTTGAGATTTCAATTTCCACTCATTCGGCTTTACGCATATTTCATTGATTATATTACTCCAAGATTATGTGTGGAATCATTATTCATTTGATTATGTCATAATTTCCACTCCCCTTCCTGTGGATATAATTTTGATACACATAATCACTCTATTGATAATTCTCAAGTCATTAATATGAATTTGATAAGAGTAATTTTAACTCTTTCACCATTTGTTGAGTTAAACATCCAATTCGTTGGTGTTGTTTCTACAAGAATATGTGTGAATATCCTTTGATTGTTTTACACTGAATATTCAATCATATTTAGTGTATTTATATTTTCACACATAATTATGTCGTTGATTTATCCTTAACCTAAGGATACGGCCTTTATGAGAGATTTCATCTCAATTTACATTCAATTGGGACTTCTTTGTTGATATACACCAAATCACTTTTATGTGGTGTATATAATGTACTTTGACATAGTATATCATGAATCCCTTTATTCTCATGATATTACAAAGTTTTGATTACCTCAATTATTTGTACTCAAGTGTCTCTCTTTTGGTTAGAATCTCTAACCAAAATACCATTTTAAAATGTTTTAAACACTTATTCTTCTAAATCTTGCTCATTAATGTCCATGTTTTAAAAAATGGTTTTAAGGATTTATTTATATGGACATTAAAGTTTTAAAATCAAAACTCCTTTTAAAAGTTTCAAAGTGGTAAGGGACACTTTGATTCAAAAATCTGTTTTTAAATGGCTTCTTGACAAATAGTGTGACTTTTAAATGATTTCAAGAAAAGGGGGATATTTCCCTCCAATAGTTTTGATGATTATTTTCATCTATGTCAACATCCTTCATTATTCATGATTGATGTTAATGTGATACAATACAATCTTCCATATTGTATCAAATGAGTTATATTTGACTGTGGATGTTCTATTTTTATACCATTCATGGTTTGTGGTAGAAGTATTGACATTTCGTATGCTATTTTTAATACGAATGTTTATGTTATGTTTAAACCTGTTCATATGAGGAATGCATTGGACTTAATAAGTGACGGGTGGAGCCCGCTATAGCTCCTCGATGCATCGGTAGGTCTCATGAGACAAACTAGTGTCTTGGCACAAGGCCTTGGAAAAATCTTATTTGTAGTCTTGGCACGAGGCCTTGGCTATGTGGTTATGATAGTCTGGCATTATGCATTCCATCATTATGAAAGTGGTTATTGATATTGCATGTGATCATTCGACTAGTAGAATATCCATGTGAGTAAGTAAATGGCATTATTTCATTTTACCTTTTCCATTTTATGCTGAAGTTTAAGTTTAAAAGGCTTTTGTTTTAGTTATAAATTGCCTTAAGTGTTTATGCTTATTTATGAAAGCTTCTGCTATAATGTTATCCTTACTGGGCATCTGAGCTCACCCCTTTCAATGTTTTATTTTTCCCAGGATTATGAAGAAGTAATTTATGAATGACCTGCAGGGATAGTATGAGGGGATATGAAGACAAGATGTTTTTTTTATGATGTAATGTAAAAATTTATGGATGTATCTAGTAATTCCAAGGCTACTAAACTAATTGGTCTTTCGAAATTTGATCTTTCTTGTGATCATGCCAATGTTATGTAATAATGCACCGACTCTGGGTAACTGGGGTCGGGGCGTTATAGTTGGTATCAGAGGAAGTTTATTACAAACCTTGGAAGCTAGATTTAGATAAACTCTGATTAGAGCACGTAGACCTAAGATGAACTTTGAGGATTAGTGTAGAAGAACTTCCTAGAATTTTGGTATTGTAGAGATTTTGTGAGTTTTCCGAGCAATACATCCCTGTCTGGATACGAGCAGGTAGAGGCGGCTCTGGCACAGATGTACCAAGGGGTAAAACCCAAAAACACCGCTTTGAGTTAGACTCGAACGGGAACTGGTGCACGACAACGGGCCTTGCTGCACTCTTGGTTACGACACTCGTGGGGGATATGCTTGGGATAATTTACATTTTCTTTACAAACCGATTTAAGTAATATATACATAAGATGAGAGTAAATGACCTTGGTTAATCCTAATATGTTTCAAATTGAGAATATGGTGACATTTTAATCTCTAAATGATTTTACGACTACTATTACTCACACAATGCTTTCTGGTTTTAGTCAATGGCTGGATTCCAAGGAAGTCATAGTGACTTTGAGAATGATGTACAAGGTGAGAACGGTGGTGGCAATGAGCAACAAAATGGAATGTTGATAGGCGTAAAAGATATCATCTTTATGCCAAATCAGTTTTCCAAAAATATGATCAACAACATATATATTAACCAACTCCCAGACTCAACAAGGAAGAGAAAGGTGATAAATGATAAGATCTCCAGCAATGGAGACCATGGAGAAAAGAAACCTCAATTTTCATCATGCAGGAAATGTGGAAAGAGACACCCAGGAAAGTGTCTCAATGGGACAACGAAATGTTTTACGTGCGGGAAGGAAGGACATAAAGTGAATAATTGCCGAAGAAAAATGAAGAGTACTATGGAAGAAGATAAAAATGGTCCCAAGAGTCCATTTACAGTCATTTGCCGTAAATGTAGGGGACCTGGCCATTACCCGAGTGAATGTCCTATTCTATAGGATATTTTCTTGGTCAAAGAAGAAGCTATGTGGAAATAAATGGTTGTAGAAAAATTTAAAAAGTATTATCACTCCTTGTTGATGGGTTTACTTTGGAATAATTTTCTCTTGTATTTGTAACCCCGCAGTTTTCCATGTGAGAATGATATTTGAGGAAGAATTGTCTCTTCTCTTGTGGATATAGGTATAAATAACCATTTGGTTTTATATGATCATTGGGGTTTGAGAAAATGATAAGTTATTATAATTTGGGATGAAAATGCAAAGTATGATATAACATTTGTGGTTAAATTATGTTATTTTGAGGAATTTATCTCATTTTGGTAATATTATAAAATATAGTTTTTGAAAAAGGACAACATGTAGACCGTGTGACAACCCGTCGCGTCGGACAAAGCTGTGGGAATCGAACCCACAACCAAAGTGCGATTGGGATTTATCGCCTACCACTGGACTACGTGAAGTCCCTGGTTAATGTGGCTATTTTTTTTGTTAAATGATTTTATTGATCAATAATAAGATGATTTGGGTTCTTATGCCTTATCAAATGAATACCCTTGGTATAGGAAAATGATTTGGTGATTAAGTGATAAATGTTATTTTGGAAGATGTTCGCTTTGTTGGGAACACTATATGCCCAAGGAAAATAGAATACAATGGGGTTTCATTTGTAGAGTAATGGTGGATTTTTATCTACGTTTTTATTATTGATTTATAGTGATTTGGGTTATTTATGGAAATGATTAACCTATAACAGAGAATATGTGATGATGTTAATTACTTTTAAGTATGTGACTTTAAGAGTATTTGATGTCATTTGGAGATACAATGTAACATGGGAGACTACATAATCAAATTCTTCTATGATTTGGGTTTCAATATTAGTTTGGATTATATTAAAGGATTTTACGGACAATTGGTTATTGAATGGTATCTATTTAACTTTGGGGTATTGTTGGTTTAATTTTAGAAATTAAGATTAGTGTATATTTATCTCAATGAATATCCTTTTGGGGGATCATTAGATCATTCACTAACCATTTTGGTTTTGATTAATCTTCAAAGACAATGTAAATATATGGTTTATCCTACATGGATCATGTGATTCTATAGAAGTTTATTCTAGCTCTTCCAGTGTGACCAAGTCTTCATGAATACTCATCGTTTAAAAAAAATTGAGTTAGTGGTGGAAATTTATTAAAGAATGAAAATTTACTTAAAATGTAAGTATATCTCATAATGTTCTTAGTCAATATCATAAATGAATTCCTCTTCCTTATGTAATGTAACTTTAAAAAAAATGTTGTCCGTTTACTTTCCTACTAGGAGACTAATGGTCGTTTGTCCCAACACAAGTTTGTGGTTTTCTCATTGTTAAATTTCTCCTGATCATGATTTCTATCCCTCTCCATCAGAACTTGACACTTAGTTTATCATCCATATCCATATTTTCTTACATGGAATCCTAGTATGGGTTATCTTGGATGACCCTTATACCTCTCTTTCTTTCTTTTAAAGTGATAGTTTTATTGACTCTTTTTCTGATGTGGGAATTTCCATTATATTCCCAAGCAAAATTTTAAAAATTGCGAGGACGCAATTTATTGAAGGAGGGGAGAATGTAACACCCCAAGTTTCCTTGGTATGTTTCCTTTCAAATAATGCAATGGCGTGCATTGTACGCAACTTCGACATTTTAACACACCATAACCAATCAAACTAGCCGTTATGAATAGTAATACCTACTTTTTGAAATTTTATAAATTCTATCTCTCAAAATGGACTTCATTTTTGGATTCTTAATATCGAAATTATCCTAGGGTGAAATTTTGGTACTTTTTGGATAACTTTCATATTTTGATGAATAGTGAAAATTTCTAAATTTTAATTAAAAACAACTTTTTTAATCAAAATAATTAATAGTGATAAATTATGAATTTGAGTGGTTTTAAAGTATATTTAGAATATATTTTTACCATGTAATACAATTTGGGTCATTGAACATAATTTCACATTTAAACCAGACATAAACAAGTGACAATCTTTTGATAGTTATTATCTCTAAAAAACACGCTTTTTGTTTTAACAACGGGAATTAATTTTAAATTAATTTCTGCCACTTCTGTGTTTTGAATTTGGAAAAATGGATTCCATATTTTGAATCAGGATGTTCATATTGTGTAAATTGGTAACTTTTATTTTTAAACATTTTGGATAATTACTTCGGTAAATATTTTATTTACCATGGTTAAAGGGTAAATCCGGTAAACAAGGGTTAAAACAATAATATTATAATAATACTAAATTACCCTAAAACGTGTCTTAACCCTATTGGTTGATACATGGTCGACCATGGGCATCTTTGGGTCTATTTTGGGACCCCATGGATCCACTTGTAAGTGATAATGACACTTTATTTTAATTAAGTTAAAATAAATACAAAAATGACACAAGCATATATCTTTTAACAAAACAATTGTTACAGAGGGTTATATATGTTGGATTTTAGATTATAAATATTACTTAGAAAGATAAAAAGATTTCATACATAATTATATTTTATTTATAATTTTTAGACATTAAATAATTTAATTTATTTATGACACAATGATGATGGAGTAATTAATATAATAGTGAAAAATCAAAATAATTGATATTATAAATACCCAAATAAATATAATATGAAACTTTTAATGAATTAAAATAATTTTCTAGGATAATATGATATATTAGTATTGATTTAATTGACTTTTTTTGAAGTAATTAATCTGTTATGAGTTTCAAAAAAATCAACTATTGAATAGTGTCAAAATTGACATAAAAGAGTTTTTAAAACAAATATTATATTATTAATTGATATTAAATTCCTAAAAATCTATGGTTCGGCCAAGAGACTTATATCATGATATTTGTATCATTAATGGACCACTTGGGGGGTCTCTTGTATGTATATGGTAAGTTTATTAACCATATAATATAAAAATACAAAGAGACATTGTAAAAGTGAAACTAATTAACTTAGAGTTAATACTTAAAGATAAGGTTAATATAAGTACCCAAACCTATCTAAATTCTATTGGTTGAGTTGTTTTAGACCCATCCCCACCTTAACCTTTTAATAGTCAACTTTGGAGCCATTGGAAACCGAATATGAATTTATTATAAACTAATATCTCTAGCTTTTCCAAAGGTGTCCCTCACCCCTCTTATAAAAGGGCACTCCTCCTTCTCATTTCTTCACACCTTCAAAGCCCTTTGGTTCGGCCAAACCCTGCCCAAATACTATCTCAACTTCCCTCACTACAACCTAGAGGCCTTAGTTTGATCAGAAATCCAACCTAAGGAGGCCTTTTGATCAAATCAAAAGGAAGAACCCGAAGAAGAGGTAATGTTTTCACCACCCCTTTTCAAGTTCCTTTCTTCTTCCACTTCCTCTTTATTTTTTATTTCCCTTATAAAATAATAAATCCAGTATCATATATATACTGTGATGTTATTATAAATATGGTACAACCATATTCAGTATTCTATCCATCCTTTGAATAACATGTCACCATACGTGCGTACGTACGGCTTACCGTCTCCACGTCGTGGTGTAATTGTTATTCAATATATTATTATTTGGATGGGTATAATAATGATGTGTAACTCATGTAAATAATAAATATAACATGATAATGATTCTGTATATATGATATAAAATCCAATTGTATATTATTTTAATATCAAAAGAATGATATTGTCGCTCGTGCGTATGTACGGACTACCGTCTCCACGAACGCGATGAGATTCATTGTCCATCATATCCATTCAAGTATAATTATAATTTGATGATTTAAAAATAGTATCTAAGGACTTAATATCATTCTGGATATGAATAATATACATCCCATTAATAACGAATATGGCTCACATAACAAAGAATATAAAGTAAAATGAACTTGTTAACACCCGAAATGACGATAATTCTAAGATATTATTAACAAATCAATGTTAAAAGATCATATATTATATCATATTAAAGTAAATGATTCTTGTATTATTAAATAACAATTATTTCACCATTATACAGGAGGTAAACCTACCATCGACCAAGGAAAAAGTACAAAGTAAGGGATTTTCTTATCTCACTTTCAATTCCGTGAGATTTCCATTGTTCGCCACTAAATTATTGAAAGTGGTGTATTGTGTACTGCCATTTGATATATATTATCATGATTCTCTTTATATTCATGTTATTCTGTAAATCATTTGGTTTTTATTAACTTTTGGCCATACGACTCAGTTGATTAACGTGGTAAGGAGTTTCTTATCTCGCTCTTAATTTCTTGAGAATTCCATTGTTCACCACTTAATTATTACATGTGGTGTATGTGTACTGCCCATGATTGTATTCATTGTGTAATATAATTTAATTTATGGGTATTTACATAGTCATGGTATGATCCTTATTTCATGGTTGTTTGTTTCGTAAGTTACCAAATCGATAAGGGAATTTGAGATTTCAATTTCCACTCATTCGGCTTTACCCATATTTCATTGATTATATTACTCCAAGATTATGTGTGGAATCACTATTCATTTGATTATGTCATAATTTCCACTCCCCTTTCTGTGTATATACTTTTGATACACATAATCACTCTATTTATAATTCTCAAGTCATTAATATGAATTTGATAAGAGTAATTTTAACTCTTTCACCATTTGTTGAGTTAAACATCCAATTCGTTGGTGTTGTTTCTACAAGAATATGTGTGAATATCCTTTGATTGTTTTACACTGAATATTCAATCATATTTAGTGTATTTATATTTTCACACATAATTATGTCGTTGATTTATCCTTAACCTAAGGATACGGCCTTTATGAGATATTTCATCTCAATTTACATTCAATTGGGACTTCTTTGTTGATATACACCAAATCACTTTTATGTGGTGTATATAATGTACTTTGACATAGTATATCATGAATCCCTTTATTCTCATGATATTACAAAGTTTTGATTACCTCAATTATTTTTACTCAAGTGTCTCTCTTTTGGTTAGAATCTCTAACCAAAATAGCATTTTAAAATGTTTTAAAGACTTATTCTTCTAAATCTTGCTCATTAATGTCCATGTTTTAAAAAATGGTTTTAAGGATTTATTTATATGGACATTAAAGTTTTAAAATCAAAACTCCTTTTAAAAGTTTCAAAGTGGTATGGGACACTTTGATTCAAAAATCTGTTTTTAAATGGCTTCTTGACAAATAGTGTGACTTTTAAATGATTTCAAGAAAAGGGGGATATTTCCCTCAAATAGTTTTGATGATTATTTTCATCTATGTCAACATCCTTTATTATTCATGATTGAGGTTAATGTGATACAATACAATCTTCCATATTGTATCAAATGAGTTATATTTGACTGTGGATGTTGCTATAGATTTGTTGGAAATAAATAAATACAATGCAAGTGGAAGATATGTTTTTATAGAACTATGCAATCATACAAAAGGAAGGGTGGATACTCTGAAGGAGGGTGTTTCATTGATCATTGATCGATGTAATACCATGAGTAAATGCCAATAAGTGTCTTAAAGGTTAGTGTTAATGTTTTCTTTTTTTTTAAGAAAAGGTAAGGCTCACCACGGAAGCATAGATAGATCAGGTTATCAAATTAATGGTTCAGAAGGTGGTGAAGTTGAGGTAAATGATCCCCATTTATGAAATGGTGAAGGAAGGAATCGACATCAAGAACATACAGTGGTCAAAGAACTGACTTCTTTTGTATCATACAGATGGGTTATGTGTGTAGAGTGGAAGAATGAGGAGCTGCCCAGCCCTGGATTGAAGGTTTAGGTGAGTTGTGTTCTGTAAATTCCTTTACAGCACTTGTATAAATTCATCCTTTATAGATGTGCTCTATAGGTGTGTTGGATAATAGTTTTGCAGTTCCTTTAGTCTAAACACAAAATTTTGTGATAGTTGATTAGAAGAATAATTTTATCATATATTTTCATTGGCCTTGCATAACCTATGCACAATACATTAACATGAAAAACAATGGGTGGGTTGGAATTAAAAATAATGGTCGATATGTACATGTATTTCATACGCTTATGTTATAATTATGTAAAATGTAAAAAAAATTGTGTATGATGAATTATATGGAATAATATAGTAGGTATACTTTTTAATTTATTAAGTGTATAAATTGTTATGAAAAAATTATTTCCCAAACATGACTATAGCTTTGAGATGTCCAACATGTCATTCTCTATTACTGATAGAGTGACTTTGATAGTGTATGGTTTCTTTGATCATGGATACTTCTTTGATATAAAATGAGAATCTTGGTAGGTGTATTTTGATGTCATATAAAATATATCGCAGTGTTTCCTTCTTGGACCCTACAAATTACAATGTTGAAATAGTTCTCCTTTTTTGTCTGTCACTGTGTTGTTTATTCATGTTTGATCTTTTGTTTTTTTTTTGTTCCTAGTGTAGGGGGTGTATAGGGGGTGGAGGGGGTATTTCCAGAGGGAGGGGTGTCCTGGAGGTAGGGAGGGGGGTCTAGGAGGGGGTGTCTAGAAGGGAGGGGGTTGTCCAGGAGGGGGTGGAGGGCTATCCAGGGGGTGTCTAGAAGGGAGGGGGGTTGTCCATGGGGTGTCCAGGAGGGAGGTGTCTAGGAGGGAGGGGGTGTCCAGGAGGGGGGGTGCAAGGGGGGTCTGCAGGAGGTAGGGGTGTGCAGGGGGGTAAGGGGGTTCAAGGGGGTTTTCCAGGAGGGGGGTGTCCAGGGGGGTGTCCAGGAGGGAGGGGGAGGTGTCCATGAGGGGGGAGGTCCATGTGGGGGTGTTTAGATGGGGGTTTTGAGGAGGGAGGGGTGTCCAGGAGGGAGGGGTGTTCAGGGGGAGGGGTGTCCAAGGGGGTGCAAGGGGGATGTGGGGGGAGTGGGGGTATACAGGGGGTGCAGGGGGTCTATAGGGGGTATAAGGGGGTCTGAAGGGGGTGGGGGTGTGTAGGGGGGTGGGGATGGGTCTAAGAGGGAGGGGGTCCAGGAGGGAGGGAGTTGTCCAGGAGGGGGTTGGGGGCTGTCAAGGGGGTTTCTAGGAGGGAGGGGGTCCAGGAGGGGGAGGTCTAGGAGGGGGTGTCTAGGAGGGGGGTTGTCCAAGAGGGGGGTCCAGGAGGGGGTGTCTAGGAGGGGGTACAAGGGGGTTTGTAGGGGGAGGGGTGTGCAGGGGGGTGTAAGGGGGGTCTTCAAGGTGGTTCTTCAGGAGGGGGGGCTATCCAGGTGGTGTCCAGGAGGGGGGTGTCCAGGAGGGAGGGGGAGGTTTCCAGGAGGGGGGAGGTCCAGGAGGGGGGGTCCAGGAGGTGGGGGTCCAGGAGAGGGGGTCCATGAGGTAGGGGTGTCCAGGGGGCGCAAGGGGGACTTCAAGGGGAGTGGGGTGTGAAGGGGTGCAAGGGGGTGAAAGGGTGGTCTGTGGGGGGAGGGGGTCTGCAGGGGGTGTGGAAGGTCTGCAGGGAGGCAGGGGTTCAAGGGGGGTCTGTAGGGGGGAGGGGATGTGTAGGGGGTGGGGGTGTGAAGGGGGGTTCTTCTAAGGAAGGAGTGTGGGGGGTTGTCCAAGGAGGGGGTGCAAGGGGGCTCTACAGGGGGGTGGGGTTAAAGGGGGTCTGCAAGGGGGAGGGGTGCAGGGGGGGTCTCTAGGGAGGAGGAGTGTGCAAGGGGGTGCAAGGAGGTATGAAAGGGGGAGGGGTGTGCAGGGGGAAGGGGTCTGTCCAGGGAGGTGTGGGGTCTTTCTGGGTGGTCCATCCAGGAAATGGGTCTATCTAGGAAGGAGGGGGGCATGTCCAGGGGGTGTAGGGTGGGGGTTGTCTAGGAAGGAGAGGGGTCTGTCCAGGAAGGGGGGTATGTTCAGGGGGTGGGGTATGTCTAGGGGGAGTGGGGGTTGTCCAGGGGGGAGTGGATGGGGGGTTTGCAGGGGGGAGGATGTAGGGGGAGTGGGGGTCTATCCAAGGGGGTGAGGTCTGTCTAGGGAGGTGGGGTCTGTCTAGAGGGAGTGGGGGTCTGTCCAAGGGGGTGGGGTCTGTCCAGGGGGAGTGGGGGGCTATCCAGTGGGGAGTGGAGGGGGTCGTTGTAGGGGGAAGTGTAACGTCCCGACCCTAGTTACCCAGAGTCTGTGAATTATTACATAACATTGGAATGATCACAAAATATCAAGTCTCAAAAGACTGATTAGTTTAGTAGCCTTGGAAATACTAGATACATTCATAAGTTTTACATTACATTATAAAATGAAAAACTACAACAACATAGTCTCCATAGGCCACACTCATATCCCTTAGACTATCCCTATAGGTCAGTCATAATATACTTCTTCGTATCTTGGTAAAAATAAAACATAAAAAGGGGTGAGCTCAGATGCTTAGTAAGGATAACAATATAGCAGAAACTTTCATAAATAAGCATAAACATTTAAGGTAATGTAAGACTAAAACAAAAAACTTTTAAACTTGAACTTCAGAATAATATGGAAAAGATAAAATCAAATAATTCCATTTACTTATTCACATGGATATTCTACTATTCGAATAATCACATGCAATATCAATAGCCACTTTCATAATGATGGAATGCATAATGCCAGACTTCATAACCACATAGTCAAGGACTTGTGCCAAGACTACAAATAATATTTTTTCAAGGCCTTGTTCCAAGACACTAGTTTGTCTTATGAGACCTACCTATTCATCAAGGAGCTATAGTGGGCTCCACCCGTCACTTACTAAGTCCAATGCATTACTCATATGAAAATGTTTAAACATAACATAAATATTCATATTAAAACTAACATATGAAATGTCAATAATTTATCCATAAACCATGAATGGTGTAAAAATAACACATCCATAGTCAAACATATCACAAAACCTTCAATACAATATGGAAGTTTTGTATCATAATAAATCAACTTCAAATAAGCTTAAAATTCATCAAAGGATGTTGACGTAGATGAAATCAAAACTTTTTTTAGAGAAATATCTCTTTCTATTTTGAAATCATTTAAAATTCATATAATTATAAAAGAAAACATTTATTTTGAAAATATTTTTATAATCTTGTAAGGGAAGCTTCGATGATGTTATAATGGTGGAAAATAGCCGCACTCACCGTATAAGTTAAAAAAACATTCTTACCTTAATTTTTTCGAAAAGGTCATAAGGTACCTTGTTTGGAAAACGATGGAAAGATTCCTTTCAAACCATTTTATAAAAATTAAAACAAGGGTATAAATGACTTTAACCCATATTCTAGTAAATAGTAAAAAAAATTTGGAATAAATTTTTAAGAAACATGAATGTGGATGATAAAGAGGTCCCAGTAGATACATAAAAACAACCTCGGATAATAAAGAGATTGTGAAATTAACCCTTACTTTGTAATTTTCCTTGGTTGAGGGTACGTTAACCTCCTGTATAATAGTTAAATCATTTTTATTAAATTATAAAAGAACTATATAGATAAATATGATATTATATATGATCTTCTAATATTGCTTTGTTAATGATGTTTCAGTAGTATCATCGTTTCGGGTGTTAACTGATTCATTTTCCTTTATATGCTTTGTTACATAAGTATTCTTTGTTATTTATAGGATTTATCTTATTCATATTAAGAATTATATTAAGTCTTTAAACATTATTTTTAATCATAAAATGAAAATTATTCTTGAATGGATACGATGGGGAATGAATCTCATCGCGTTCGTGGAGACGGTAATCCGTACGTACGCACGAGCGACAATATCAATATTTTGATATTAAAATCGTATATAATTGGATAGTATATCATATATACAGAATCATTATCATGTTATATTTATTATTTACATCATTTATACTCATTCTTATACCTATCCAACTGATGAAGTGTTTGAATAACAAACTACACCATGACGTGGAGACGATAATCCGTACGTACGCACGTATGGTGACGTTGTCATTTATAGGATGGATAGAATAATGAATATGGTTGTACCATTTTTATGATAAAATCACAGTATATATAAGATACTGGATTTATTATTTTATAATGGAAATAATAAATAAATAGGAAGTGGAAGAAGAAAAGAACTTGAAAGAGGTGATGAAATATTTACCTCTTCTTCGGGTTCTTCCTTTTGATTTGATCAAAAGGGCTCCCTAGGTTGGATTTATGACTAAAGGAAGGCCTCTAGGATGAAGGGAGGACAGTTTAAAGGATATTTGGGTTGTTTTTGGCCGAGTAAAATGGCTTTGAATGTGTGTATTTGATAGAAGGGGAAGTGCCCTTTTATAAGAGGGGTGAGGGGCACCTTAGGAAAAGATTGAAATATTATTTTATAATAAAATTATTTTTGGTTTATAATAGATCCAAAATGAATTATTTAAATTCTAAGGTGGTGATGGGTCAAAAACCACTCAACCAATAGGTTTTAGATAGTTTTGGGTCACTATATTAACCTTATCTTTTAGATTTAACTCTTAGTTAAATAGTTTGACATTTACCATGTCTCTTTGTATTTTTATATTATATGGTTAATAAACTTACTATAAACTTCCAAGAGAACCTCAAGTGGTTCATTAATTACATATATAATATTATTTAATCCCTTTGGCTGAACCTTATATTTTTAGTAATAGAATAAAAATTAATAATATAATATATTTTTTTAAACTATTTTATGTCAATTTTGACACTATTTGGTATTTTGTTTTTGTTAAATTCATAACAGTATTATTAATTCGAAAAAAATTCATTTAATCAACCCTAACATGTCATATTAACATATAAAATTGGTGGAATTCATTAAAAGTCTCAAATTAGATTTATTTGGGTATTTATAATATCAATTATTTTAATCTTTCATTAATAAGGTAATTACTGCATCATCATTGTGTCATAAATAAATTTTATTATTTAATGTATAAAAATTATAAATAAAATACCATTATGTAGGAAATATTTTTAGATTTATAATTCATATTTATAGTTGAATTTATCTTATGTATAACCCTATATTAAAAATGGTTTAGTTATTAAACTTTGATTTTAACTCTTTTAACTCTTCTTTAAATAAAATAATAATAAATGTCCTAATATAATCCAAGTGGACCAAAGAGGTTCATATTTTATTCCTAAGGTTGTTTTTGTTCGAATTATACTTATCCAATATAATTAGGACATGTGTTTTTGTAATTATGATATCATTTTTACCCTTAATTACCCTATTTACTTTTAACCGTGGTAAATAAAAGTAAAAAGTTACTATTCACAAAAAAAATAGTTTTATCTTATTGAACCACATTTTACTTAATTATATTAACTATGTCTCCCATATTTTTGAAATTCAACCCATAGAAGTGGTAAAATTAAGTTTTATAAAAATTTGCAAATTCTTCTAGGAGGTGGGTAAAAGACGGTAAAAAGTTCAATAAAATTTTTATATATCTAAACTCATTATAAAATGACTCCAATGAATTACATTGAACTTATATATGTATTTTGTATCTATTTTGACCTAAAATAAATTTATATAAAAAGTCATTTTTAAACAATAACTTGGTGTTTTTCACTATTCATCAAAAATTGAAAGTTTTCAGAAAAATACCAAAAATTCACCCTAAGATAATTTAGATATTCCAAATCCAAAAATAAAGTCCATTTTGAAAGATAAAATTTATAAAATTTTAAAAAGTGGGTATTAGTATTCATAACAGCTAGTTTGATTGGTCGCGGTGTGTTAGAATCTTGATGTTGCGTACAATGCAAGCTATTGCATTATTCAAAGGGAAACGTACCATGTAAGATTGGGGTGTTACATTCTTCCCTCCTTCAAATAATTTCGACCTAGAAATTTCTAGAATATTACTGCATAAAAAGATTTAGGTGGTTCTTCATTGTAAGTTCCTCAAGTTCCCACGTTGTCTCTTCCATCTTATGGTTTCTCCATAGAACTTTTACTAGACGAGTCGTCCGGTTTCTCAAGACTTGTTCTCTGGTATTAATAATTTTGACAGGCTCTTCACAATAAGACAGATCAGGTTCTAGTTCAATTTCCTCATAGGTGAGTACATGTGTTGGTTCGGGCATGTATTTTCTCAACAGTGATACGTGGAACACATCATGAACTTTGGAGAGACTTGGCGGCATTGCCAAACGGTAAGCTACAGCCCCAATTCGTTCTAGAATTGAAAAAGGTCTGATGTACCTAGGACTCAATTTACCCTTCTTATCAAATCGTATAACTCCCTTCCATGAAGATACCTTCAAGAAAACATGATCTCCTACCTAAAATTCCAAATCCTTCCTTTGGTTATCGGCATAGCTCTTTTGCCTACTTTGTGCTGCTTTCATGTGGGTTTGGATAACCTTCACCTTTTCCATAATTTCCTCAACATGTTTTGGGCCTACGAGTTTTCTTTCACCAACATCATCCCAACAAGTTGGTGTGAGACATCTCTTTCTATATAACGCTTCATATGGTGTTATCTGAATACTTGAATGGAAGCTATTGTTATAGGAAAATTCTACCAGAGGTAAATATTGATCCCACATACCTTGAAAGTCAAGTGATAAAGATATCAAAATGTCTTCTAAGGTTTGAATAGTCCGTTCTGATTTCCCATAAGTTTGAGGGTGGTAGGCAGTGCTCAAACAAAGTTCAGTATCTAGGGATTTCTGAAGACTTTTCAAGAATCTTGATGTAAAATGGGGATCACGGTCAGAAAAAATCGATAAGTGTACTCCATGAAGTCTTAAAACTTCATTAATATATAGTCTTGCTAGACGTTCAAGTGGTAAATATTCTCTTATAGTAAGAAATGTGTTGACTTGGTAAAACTATCAACAATGACCCATATGGAATAATTCCTTCTAGGTGTCTTTGGTAGCCCCATGACAAAGTCCATCATAATATTATCCCATTTCCACTAAGGTATGGGAATAGGTTGCATGACTCCTCCAGGTTGTTGCCTTCCATCTTTCACTTATTGACAAACCATACATCATGACACAAAATCAGTAATCTCCCTCTTCATGTTGTCCCACCAAAAATGTTCCTTCAAATCTCTATACATCTTAGTGCTACCAGGGTGTATAGATAAATTGGAGATATGAGCATCATCCGAAAATTCCCTTTTTAGATCAGGTATGTTAGGAACACAAAGTCTCTTCCCAAATTTCAAAATTCTATCTTCATATATGAAGTCACTCAATCTCCCATCGTTCACAGCTTTAATTTTCTTTTGAAACTCCTCATCATCAGCCTGAGAACTTTTTATCCTTTCTAATAAATATGTTTTGGCAACCATTTGAAAAAGTATTGATGTTTCACCTTCCATTATTATTCCCATATCCATTTTCACTATATCCATGAAAATAGGATCCCTTTCAACTCTCATCATGTTCAAAACTCCATGATCCTTTCTGCTCAAAGCATCTTCCACCTTATTTACCTTCCCTGAGTGGTAGTTTATTGTGAAATCATAATCCTTGAGTAGTTCAAGCCATCTCTTTTGCCTCATGTTGAGTTCTTTCTATGAGAAAATATACTTCAAACTCTTTTGATCGGTATATATCTCACATTTTTCACCATAGTGATAATGTCTTCATATCTTCAAAGTAAAGATTACAGCTTCTAACTCAAGATCATGAGTAGGATAGTTTTTCTCATGAATTTTTAGATGTCGTGATGCATAGGTAATAACTCTATCATTCTGCATAAGGACACAACCAAGTCCTTTCTTTGAAGCATCACTATAAATAACAAACCCATTATTCCCCGATGGTAGAGTCAAGATAGAAGCATTGACTAATATTCTCTTCGGTTCTTCAAAACATTCTTCACACTCTTTTTTCCAAACAAATTTAACCCATTTACATATGAGCTTGGTTAATGGGTTAGCCAACTGGGCAAAATTATGGACGAAATGTCGATAATAACCTGCTAAACCAATAAAAATGTGTACCTCAGTTATATTTTTCAGTGCTGGTCATTCTTGGATTGCCATGGTCTTTGAAGGATCAACAGAGATTCCATACTTAGAGACAATATGTCCAAGAAAATAAATCTCTTGAAACCATAATTCACACTTGCTAAATTTCTCATATAATTCATTTCTTCTAAGAGTCTTTAGCGCAAGTGATTTTCATGATCTTCATAGCTTTTGAATTATACCAAGATATCATTAATAAATACCACTAAAAAGTCATGAAGATATTCCTTGAAAACTCTATTCATTAGATCCATAAAGACAGAGGGTGCATTAGTCAATCCAAAAGGCATTACTATAAACTCATAATGATCGTACCTGGTTCGAAATATTTTTTTTGGAATGTTTTCCTTTTTCACACACAACTGATGATATCCAGATCGAAGGTCAATATTTGAAAAATATTGAGCTCCATGAAGTTGGTCGAATAAATCATCAATGCGTGGTAGGGGATACTTGTTCTTTGTTGTTATAGAATTTATCTCCCTGTAGTCAATGAACAACCTTATAGATCCATCTTTATTCTTAACAAAAAGAATAGGGGCTCCCCATAGAGAAACACTAGGGAGAATAAATCCCTTATTACTCAATTCCTCTAGTTGTTTCTTTAGTTAAACTAATTCCAAAGTGTCCATTCTATAAGGGTTCTTCTATATGGTCCTTGAACCAGGAATTAAATCAATGGAAAAATCAATTTCTCATTCTGTAGGATGTCTAAGTAAATCTTCTGGAAACACGTCAACATATTCTTACACAATAGGTACATCCTCTATTTGAACATTCCTTTCCTCACCCACAGTTATTTCATTCTATTCCTCCCCAATAATTGAATTTAGTTGAGGTACTAGGGGTGGATATAGATAAGAATTAGGTGGTGACATTTCTGCTCTAAATATAAGGTACTCCTTATCATCATCGAGAATTGTAACCTCCTTCTTCTTACAATAAATTTTCGCATCATGGTCTGAAAGTCAATCCATACCAAGGATTATATCAAATTCAATCATGGGTATGATGATGAGATTAGAAGATAAAGAACATTTATATGCCTTAATGGGAATTGATTCAAAAAAAATTATTGCAATGATACTTCCCTGAGGTGTTTTGACTGACAACTCCTTTGTTAAGTCAAATTGAAAATATATAATTTTCTTAGAAAACTGAGAAGATATGAAATAATACGATGATCCAAAATCAAATAAATCATTTGATAAACTTGAGGAAACCATTAAATTACCTACCACCACGTCTTTCGGAGCTTCAACCTCAGAAGTAGTGATAGCATAAGCTTGGCCTTGATCTCTTGTCCTTTTCTGAGGTAAGTTTCCTTGGTGATTAGGAAATTCATTTGCATAATGCCCCCTTTATCTAAAATTGTAGCATTCAACATTGACATCATCTTTATTCCCCTTGCAATCACGAGCTTGGTGTCCTTTTTCACCACACTTGTAACAGACTCCAATTCCCTTCAGGAAAGTACAGGGGTGTTTCTTCCCAAATTTATTGCAGGATGGATATTCAACTTTTCCATTCTTCCCCTTATTTCCATTTCCATAGTGTTCAGAAAATCTCTTCTTCTCTTTCTTTTCTTTAAAGTTGTAAGACTTAGAGAATTCCTTTTCTGTCTTGATAGCACATGAGACAATATCTTTGTATGATAAGAAGGATTGTGAGACTAATGCTCACCAGAGAAATGGTTTTAACCCATCAAAGAATTGATCAATCTTACTCCTTGGGTAACGTATATAATCTTTTACATGTCTTTCTAACCATGTAAAGTTAGCCTCATACTTTGCGACATTCTCATCCTCCTTTTGCCTCAGACTCATAAATTGTCTTTCCATATCCGCTCGATGGTCATGAAGAAAGTATTTTTCTAAGAAAATCTCTTTAAACTCCCTCTATTCCATATTTGATACTTCATCATATTCCTTTGTGTTTTGAATTAATGACTACCATTGATCTTCATCTCTCGTGAGGTGATAAACTTTCATGACAACTTTTTCCCTTTTGCTACTCCCCAAAGCATGAAATATTTTATCTAAGGAACTTATCCATTTCTCGGCTACAAATGGATTTGTATTCCCATTGAATGTTGGTGGTTGTTGCCTCATGAATTGGTCTAACATTGATCCTCCATGTTGTGGATCAAGGTGCTCTATACAGGTATGGTTATTATTCATAACCTGAGTGAGTTGTCCCAGTATGGTGATAAGCTGATTAGCACCAGTTGGATCTCCAGCTCCACTATAATTATCTTGAGTATGAGAGAAATCTCTACATGGATTATGTGCATTGATACGGTTTCCATTCCTTCCACTAGGCTCCATTTCTAAACAATGGCATACACTATATTAGTTTATGAATCGCAATACATAATTACAAACTTGTAAAACACTTAACATAAATTGAACAGTTTATGAATATAATCCATAATCATAAAAATGTTTTCTTTGAGTAAGTATATACTCATAAACCCTTCATAATGGTTTGTAAAGAAAATGAGAATTATCATAAGCATATCCCCCGGGAGTGTCGTAACCAAGAGTGCAGTAAGGCTCGTTGTCGTGCACCAGTTCATGTTCGAGTCTAGCTCAAAGCAGTGTTTTCGGGTTTTACCCCTAGGTACATCTGTGTTAGAGCCACCTCTACCTTCTCATATCCAGACAGGGATGTATTTCTTGGAAAACTCAAAAAATCTCTACAGTACCAAAATTTTAGGAAGTTCTTCTATACTAATCCTCAAATTCTATCTTAGGGTAATGTTCTCTAATCAGAGTTTTTCTAAATATAGCTTCCAAGGTTTGTACTAAACTTCCTCTGATACCAACTTTAATGCCCCGACCCTAGTTACCCAGAGTCGGTGCATTATTACATAACATTTTCATGATCACAAAATATCAAGTCTCGAAATACCGATTATTTTAGTAGCCTTGGAAATACTAGATACATTCATAAATTTTACATTGCATTATAAAATGAAAAACTAAAATAACATAGTCAACATAGGACACACTCATATCCCTTAGACTATCCCTACAGGTCAGTCATAATATACTTCTTCACATCTTGGGAAAAATAAAACATAGAAAGGGGTGAGCTCAGATGCTCAATAAGGATAACAATATAGCGGAAACTTTCATAAATAAGCATAAACATTTAAGGCAATGTAAGACTAAAACAAAAGCCTTTTAAACTTTAAATTCAATATAATATAGAAAATATAAAATCAAATAATGTCATTTACTTATTCACATGGATATTCTACTATTCGAATAATCACATGCAATATCAATAGCCTCTTTCATAATGATGGAATTCATAATGTCAGACTTCATAACCACATAGTCAAGGCCTTGTGCTAGGACTACAAATAAAATTTTGTCAAGGCCTTGTGCCAAGAAACTATTTTGTCTCATGATACCTACCGATGCATTGAGGAGATATAGCGGGCTCCACCCATTACTTACTAGGTCCAATACATTCCTCATATGAAAAGGTTTAAACATAACATAAACATTCGTATTAAAACTAGCATACAAAATGTCAATACTTTATCTATAAACCATGAATGGTGTAAAAATAACACATCCACGGTCAAACATATCACAAAAACTTCAATAAAATATGGAAGTTTTGTATCATAATAAATCAAAACCTTCAAAACCTTCAAAACCTTCAAAACCTTCAATAAAAACCTTCAAAACCTTCAATAAAAAAACATTCTTACCTTAATTTTGTGGAAAAGGTCATAAGGTACCTTGTTTGGAAAACGACGGAAATATTCCTTTCAAACCATTTTATAAAAATTAAAACAAGGGTATAAATTACTTTAACCCATAATCTAGTAAATAGTAAAAATGTTTTGGAATAAATTTTTAAGAAACATGGATGTGGATGATAAAGAGATCTCAGTAGATACTTACGTAAAAACAACCTCGGATAATAAAGCGATTGTAAAATTAACCCTTACCTTGTACTTTTCCATGGTTGAGGGTATGTTAACCTCATTTATAATAGTTAAATCATTGTTATTAAATTATACAAGAACTATATACATAAATATGATATCATATATGATCTTCTAATATTGATTTGTTAATGATATTTCAGTAGTATCATCATTTTGGGTGTTAACTGATTCGTTTTCCTTTATATGATTTGTTACATAAGTAATGTTTTTTATGGATAGGATGTATCTTATTCATATTAAGAATGATATTAAGTCTTTAAATATTATTTTTAATCATCAGATAAAAATTAGTCTTGAATGGATACGATGGAGAATGAATCTCATCGCGTTCGTGGAGACGGTAATCAGTACGTACGCACGAGTGACAATATCATTCTTTTGATATTAAAATCATATATAATTGGATTATATATCATATATATAGAATCATTATAATGTTATATTTATTATTTACATCATTTATACTCATTATTATACCTATCCAAATGATGAAGTGTTTGAATAACAAACTACACCACGATGTGGAGACGGTAATCCGTACGTACGCACATATGGTGACTTTGTCATTTATAGGATGGATAGAATAATGAATATGGTTGTACCATTTTTATAATAACATAAAATTATATAGAAGATAATGGATTTATTATTTTAGAATGGAAACAATAAATACAGAGGAAGTGGAAGAAGAAAAGAACTTGAAAGAGGTGATGAAATATTTACCTCTTCTTCGGGTTCTTCCTTTTGATTTGATCAAAATGGATTCTTAGGTTGGCTTTCTAAATAAAGGAAGGCCTATAGGATGAAGGGAGGATATTTTAGAGGATATTTGTTCAGGTTTTGGCTGATCCAAATGGATTTTAAGGTGTGAATTTGAGAGAAGGGGAAGTGCCCTTTTATAAGAGGGGTGAGGGGAACCGTAGGAAAAGATTGAAATATTATTTTATAATAAAATTATTTTCGGCTTCTAATGGCTCCAAAATGAATTATTTAAAGGATAAGGTGGGGATGGGTTGAAAACCACTCAACCAATAGGTTTTAGACAGGTTTGGGTCACTATATTAACCTTATCTTTTATATTTAACTCTTAGTTAAATGGTTTGGCATTTACCATGTCTCTTTGTATTTTTACATTATATGGTTAATAAACTTACTATAAACTTTAAAGCGAACCTCAAGTGGTTTATTAATGACATATATAATATTATTTAATCCCTTTGGATGAACCTTATATTTTTAGGAATATAATAACAATTAATAATATAATATTTGTTTTAAAAACTCTTTTATGTCAATTTTGACATTGTTTGGTATTTTGTTTTTGTTAAATTTATAACAACATTATTACTTCGAAAAAAAATTATTTAATCAACCCTAACATGTAATATTAACCTAGAAAATTATTTTAATTCATTAAAATTCTCAAATTAGATTTATTTGGATATTTATAATATCAATTATTTTAATCTTTCATTAATAAGGTAATTATTGCATCATCATTGTTTCATAAATAAATTTAATTATTTAATGTCTAAAAATTATAAATAAAATACCATTATGTAGAAAATATTTTTATCTTTCTAAGTAATATTTATAGTTGAATTTATCTTATGTATAAACCTGTATTAAAAATGTTTTAGTTATTAAACTTTGATTTTAACTCTTTTAATTCTTCTTTAAATAAAATAATAATAAATATCCTAATCTAATCCAAGTGGACCAAAGAGGTTCATATTTTATTTCTAAGGTTGTTTTTGGTATAATTATACTTATCCAATATAATTAGGATATGTGTTTGGGTAATTATGATATCATTTTTACCCTTAATTATCCTATTTAATTTTAACCATGGTAAATAAAAGTAAAAAGTTACTATTCGCCAAAAATTATTTTCCTCTTATTGAACCACATTTTACTTATTGATATTAACCATTTCTCTCAGATTTTTTAAATTCAACCTACAAAAGTGGTAAAATTAAGTTTTATGCAAATTTGCAAATTCTCCTAGGAGATGGGTAAAAGACGGTAAAAAGTTCAATAAAATTTTTATATATCTAAACTCATTATAAAATGACTCCAATGAATTAAATTGAACTTATATAGGTATTATGTATCAATTTTGACCTAAAATAAATTTAAATAAAATAAATAATTATTTAAATAAAAAGTCAGTTTTAAACAATAACTCAGTGTTTTTCACTATTCATCAAAAATTGAAAGTTTTCAGAAAAATACTAAAAATTCACCCTAAGATAATTTCGATATTCCGAATCCAAAAATGAAGTCCATTTTGAAAGATAAAATTTATAAAATTTTAAAAAGTGGGTATTACTATTCATAACAGCTATTTTGATTAGTCGCGGTGTGTTAGAATCTTGAAGTTGCATACAACGTAAGCTATTGCATTATTCAAAGGGAAATGTATCATGGAAGCTTGGAGTGTTATAGGAAGGGGTCTGCAGGGGGAGTGGTGGGGGGGATTTGCAGGGGGTGGGCTACTACAAGGGGAGTGGGAGGGATATGCAGGGGGAGGGTGGGGGAGTTTTTTTATGAAATGGGAATTTCTATAGCCACGGTTTCAAACTGTGGATAAATCTCTATATCCACGGTTTCAACCTGTGTCTATAAACCCGATTGGCTTAAGCTACTGTCATAGTTTCAAACTGTGGCTATAAGGCTTTAGCCACAGTTCAAACTGCAGCTATAGATCTTTTTCCACAGTTGGAATCGTGGCTATAGGGATTTAGCCACGATTTGAAACTATGGCTATAGGTCTTTCCCTATAGCCATGTCAATACCAGCCATAGTTCATTAAACCATGGCTATAACCTATTTCCATGGTTTTTGGGCTTACAACCACGATTCCAAACTGTGTTTATAGCCTAAATTTCTAGTAGTGAATATCGCTATATTATTCACCACTAAATAAATAGATATTATATTCATTAAATAGAAAATATATATTTATTAAATATTCTGCTCACATAATATTCTCTCGAATAACTGGTGACAAAATATAAGTGATCAAGCAAACATGAATAATTATTAAACTATATGCAGGGATAATATTCATTTAACTTTTTAAATAATAAATAATAATATATTATTTAACTGAGATTTTGAATACACTTAGTGTGTAACCTTCAAGGCCTCTTTCTTAGTGGCATTAGGCGACGCAGTCTAAAGTCCAAGGTTAGCATCTAGCAATACACCAAGGAACCCATAGAGAATGAAGTTAGTGCTGCAACAACATAATACATCATATGGATACTTATTATGTGATATAATCCTTTTATCATGATATCTCTAATCAAGCAGGTTGCATGTTGGTGTCACCAATCTATGTGCTCAATGTCCTTTGACTTTTTAGAAATCGAACGTACCTATTGAACACCATGGTCGTAGATTTATTTAGGCTATATCATTTCTATTAAAGGTTATGAGATATAAAATTATTTTAAATAAAATAAGAGACAAATCTTTTCTCTCATTATTCATTAATGAAATTTTCATGACCCAACCCAACGGGGACCAATCCACAACTACCACAAGCCCACCTCCATAGGACAAGGGCTGGAGACCAATGATGAGTTGGTATATCACATGCATGGGAGTCCTTAGCTTATGGTACTTGTATACACACACCCCCAAACACCTAATGCATTAGTGTATAGGTAATATAAACTGAAAAGAAATGACTGCATACATCTATCCCAACCAGAGTATAATGGGAAAACTAACAACATGAAAGGGAAAAATACAAGCCCAAAAAAACTATGAAAGCATCCAACCTGCTTAGAAGTAGAAGATCATTGTAAAATGCAACTGTCGGAAAGCTCCTCGACTAAGCTCTGGTAAACACCTTGGTCATTCTAGCTCACCAAGCTCTGCGTGCCTCGGGTTCTCCTAGGACTCCATCAAAAGGCTTGTGATCTACACAAGACACAACATGTGCGGGAAAATACCATGCAGGGGTGAGTATAACAATACCAAATAGACACCCTAAATACCCAAAATAAAAGAGAGAAACTGAAAGGCAACAATCCGCTCAACCCAGCAGAGGGAATCCCAGTGAGAGAGAAACTCCATATCGACTATCCTCAGCTATATACGACTAGTCAAATCATACCACATGGCGTGTCGACCAATGGGAAAAAACCACAAGGAAACCCCAAAAACTCCTAGATATACTCCTCTCAGACTCCAAGTCTCATGAGATTCTGACATCATGATCAGTTATATGATTCTACTTGAGGCTCAAAGGTAAGACACGCCCAGGAGAAACACACTCCATGATCCCATTCATCCCATATGTGGCACTCTTCCTAGAGATACACTCCATCGAGAACAACCCTACCATCCTCAATGGTACGTCTGAGAGATACCACTCTATCGGGTATCACATAGCTGATAACACATCTCTGCCATCCTAAGTGGCATATATCTGAGTGAACACGCTTGTCAGATCTTTCCGCAAAGAAAGTCGCGCTGGAACCTAGTGGATCACGATACATAGATAGGGGATCACACCCATCCTAGATGGAGATGCTACTAGCCCTATTGGAACCATGAAAGTTCTTATCTCTCAGAAATGGGATCCCACCCATTACTGTTGGGGAACACCACGAACCCAGTCTAAAATGTTGAAGACCACACCTCCTTGGATAGGGGATCGCTCCCAGGGATGCTAGGGGACACCTCCAACCCAATATAGTAACTCAAAGATCTCTCAAAAGGGGGATCACACCCAGTACTGTTGGGGACACCAAAATCCCAATATGACATCTTGGATGTCATATCGCTTAGATAGGGGATCGCCACCTATGTAGTGTTGGTCACAACGATTCCAAAAACCCCACCTGGTATAACTCACGAAGTAGGGGATCATACTCTTGATGATAACACAAACCCTACTAAAAACTACCTGCTACTTAGGGGATCGTATAATCGACGATGCCACAAACTCTACTAGGCTATCATGCTAGATAGGGGATCACCGCCTGTGTAGTGTTGGTCATGATGATACCAAGAACCCGATCTAGGGTAAAATGATAAGACAGTAGACCCCGCCCCAGCCTCCCCAATGGGATTCTACAACTCTACTCAATCACATACTATCAAGGGGATCACGATCTTGTATTGAGGATGTAATGCCACATTGTACCCTCATAGGGATAGACCAAGGGACTCACTCAATTGTTGTTGGTCGAAACATCACTAACAGAAGTGATCCGCAACATCGCCTCACATCACATATCTAAGACCCAAAATGTGTCCACCATTGCATTCTACATGGAAAACTACTTAGGATAGACTACTCACATGCCTGAATCCGAGCTCCAAAGAAAGAGATGTGCAAGGTAGAAGTCTCCAAGAAGACTACACGACGTGTACATGGGTCCACACAACATGTGACCTCGCATGAACACCCAACCGTGTCATCTGCTACATGGCTTGGCTGGCCATGTGATCTTACACAATGTGTACGGGTTGTACATGACGTGTCTCGCCTCACTCGATCCCCAATTGTATCTTTCCCTACACAGCTCGGCCAGTCGTGTCACACATACGGTGTGTACCCCCCGGTACACAACATGTCCCAACTAACCAACCACTTGGTTGTGTTGTCTCCCCATGCCCGTGTTTGGCACCCCATTTCTGTGTACTCTAGTCGTATACTTCCACACGGCTATGTCCCATTGCACGACTACCCTGGCCATGTCCCTTGGACACACGACCTGGGGTCACTACAGGGCATGTAACCCCGGTACACGGAGTGTAGCCCCCAAAAGTCATCTTCCACGAAAGAGAAGAACACATGACATGTGACCCTGAACTATACGTTGTGTGATCGAGAATTCCAAATAGGAATTCCCTGCAAGCAGCCCGAATCACCCCAGTTTCCCTGAAACCTACAAATTGACCCCCAGGGGATCTCTAGCAGTCGTATAAGGGCTCTAAAACCTTAAAACAACGCATAACAAAGGGGATCATGGATTAAAACTCAAATTCACCTACCTCGTGGCAAAACGCCGAAACTTCGGGTGCAGATCCACACTCCAAAGTCATTGCGCCACGATCTGGGAGCGATCGTCGTCAAGATCGGAGATTGGCAGCGCCTCTTCTCCTTGGATCTGCCCCAGTTTCGTCTATCGCTCCTACGGGGTAGAAGGGTTTGGCTCCTCTCTACTATGAGAACACCAAAGTGGGAAGTGGGAGGGTATTGTTTTTAATTTTATTAAAACAATATCCCCCATTTAACACCCCGCCAACTCGCCTCTGACCCGACACTCGGTGCTGAAATTTTTTTTGTCGCTCTCTGGGTAAACACCACGTTCTGAACTCAACCGCGGTCTCAGAATTCCAATTTGAGACTCCGCTCGGGAGTTATTGCATGTTTCTAAGGAAACTGCGTGTGTGTGATATAATATATTTAATATTTTTAATATCATCACACCGAGGCTCTCTGGGCCTCGGGATCTCACGCCGACTCAGCGCCTTGCTTCGGAAATATTCCCAGAAATATTCCAAACACTTACAGGTCAAAACCCGATTCACTACAAAAATATTAATCGTGACGTACCCAACGTATCTTACCTCACTGTGAATATATATTGTCACGGTTTTCAAAAATACATCAAAGTACACGACTTATAACACTCATTAATAATAATTTTAAAGTCTAAGGATCAATACACACATCCGCAGATAAGAACATCCAATGACACATCTAAATGTGAATTTTCTACTGGCGGGTCTCATTCTCATAATATCCTACACGGGATATTACCAAGGGCATACACTATGAGAAGGTGTCTCAGAGACCGATGAGTCTCCACCCCTGATAGTCTGAATCATCTTTGTCCCTCAAATGATTTCATTCGACTATGGAATATATATTTAAGAATACTGTCGTAGCACTTCTGGGTTCTCATCATAGCAGATAACTGTTATGATCTTTCAGCGCGACAACTACTCTTAGGACATTATCACATACTATGTCACGCTGAAGAACAATCATGATGTGATAAAAAAATTATTAATATTCAAAACAATAAATATGAGTTATCATAAAGTACACAGAAGTTAGTATAGGGCACCAAATCCAACAATATGCACATACTCTGAGACATGGTGTGCATAACTTTCGACTAATATTTGACGTTATACAACCCAGTGATGTAAGCTAAACATTAAATTTTTTATAAAAAAATTAATTTTGTCATTACTTTTTTAAGATATTGCAGTGTTGTCTTGGTAACATTTTTGTGTTGATTTATGAGTTCTTTTTTGAGTTGACATTTCAGGTTTCATGAACCTTATATACAGGATTTTTCTACGTGTCAGTTCCACCATACTGCACAACTATGGTTGAAGATAATTATGCAATGGTGTCACTCATCCACTTCCACATCATTAAGTGACATCAATCAGGCCAAGTCATGCCACAACTTGGCTATATGCAGTATATTCCCATTACACCACGACAGATTGATGAATTACGTTCCATTACAGTTATTGGTAGACAGACGATGGATTGGTCGCAGTATCATGCATGTTACATTGAGTATTGAGACACACATACCCAATACTTTTAGCACAAACATCCCACGACATGCTTTCGCTTAGATGGTCAGGGGGATAATGCATATTGATACCGATGACACGCGATCATGTACTTTATGCGTCATGAGATATGCATTCAGTAGTTGGCAAGTTTACAAACATTTATTATATTTTTTTAAGTCATGTTTTGTATTAATTCGAATGTTATTTCATTTGTAGTCACACGGACTTGATTGATTTGTACATATCATTGACCCTTAGGAGGGGGAATTTATTAGGTTAGATGTAAAATTTGGTGGCTCTCAGAGATCCTTTCTATTTCATATGTGAGTGTATATGTTGAGGAGGCACATTTATATCTCGATCCACATGCTCTGGTTGAGGTACCTGAGGATGATGATGTGTCTGATGTGTTTGTTGAGGACGATGCACCGTCGCCGCCACCGCCAACCAGAGGATAGAGATGAGAACACAGGTGAGGGCAATGGCGAGGACAAAGAGAGCGACACCTGAGAGAGGCTCTTGAAGATGTTGGTGCACCGCAGAGTGAGGATCCTACACAACAGGCGGAGGATCTTGCACAACCGGGAGACATTTATATGCCACATATGTCGATTCATACATCTGATATACCGTCTGTGTCTCAGTTGGTTTCAGTGGACTCATAACCAAGTATGGCATCACAACTTGTGGCGGCCTCGGACGCCCCTTCCACTGACGATGACTTTTTTGATATCACACTGCTAACATATTTAGGACATTCAGGGTCATATGACTCCACGTATGATATTGAGCAGTCTTTCGCATATGATGTTGGGTCGTCCTCCACATATGATGTCGGGAAGTCCTCTACACACCGACATGAGAAGGCACTTGCAACATCACATGTGGAGGAACTTGCGCCTATATCTAGGACATTGGAGTGACATATACGTCAAACTAGAGTGAGCGTGAGGTTCATATACTGGCTTGTGGTGCTGAGGGACATCGATGTTAATTTCTTGGTAGTAAAATGAATGCCAAAAACATTTATAAGTACACATGTTATGTTTTGAAACAATGATATTTTGTGCATTTAAAATTATTTTTCATTAACTATTTTTATGAAAAAAAAATATTTTCAATTATTTTTTATAAGTTTAGTCAATGTTTCAAATTTCATTTAGATTATATTTATACTTTATAATTTATAGACTTTCAAAGTCACATAACTGTAACATTATTATGCTTCATTTACGTGGCTTTGAAAGCATATAAATTATAAAATATAAATGTTATCTAAATGAAATTTGTTTGTCACACTCACTAAACATATAATAAATTATTGAAAAATAAATATAAATTAAAAAATATTGTAAGCAAAAACTAGTTTACATGACACAAACTCTACTGTTTAAAAACATTACATTTACACTTCAAAAAATTTATGGACATATTTCTTATTATGTGTTATATTATAAATTACTTTATTATGAAGTATTATTGATTATGTTATTATTATT
The DNA here is from genome assembly GCA_963277665.1 of Viscum album. NCBI lineage: Eukaryota > Viridiplantae > Streptophyta > Magnoliopsida > Santalales > Viscaceae > Viscum > Viscum album. The sequence goes on along the minus strand of OY728163.1, from coordinate 611,242,830 downwards.
GAATGTTCTTAATTACATTATTAAATATTTACAATAATTATATTAATAAATGTGAATAATAATGGCAATGATACTAATAAAGTAGTTAATAATATAATTAAAAATTAATCTTAATTAAATTAGTAATATAGAAAATAATAATAATAATAATAATAATAATAACGTTATTATTAACAATTTATTATATTTTTAAATATATTTTAAATTTATTTATAAACAAATATTTATAACTATATAAATTTAAATATATGTATAATTATAGTATTATTAAAATATATTTATATATTTATATATACAAATGTATTTTTACTTATATAATTATAAATATATTTAAAGAATTTTAAATATGTCTATAGATATAATTATAAATATAAATTTATATATATATATATATATAAATAATAAATATATTTATAATTATATAAATAATAATATATTTATAAATATATGATTATTAAAATATATTTATAAATAAATTTAAATTTTATTTATAAATATATTTAATGTTTATATATATTTAATATTTATATACATAAATATATAATATATTTATATAATTATATATAATTATATAATTATATATATTTATATAAATATATATATTTATATAAAAATATGCATGCCAAATATATTTAAATAATTTTAATTATATATATATGAATATAATTATATATATATATATATGTATATATATATATATGTATATATATATATATATGTATATATATATATATCTATATATATATATTTACAAATATAGTAAATATACATTTATAAATATATTTATATATAAATATAAAAAATATTTATTTACAAATATATTGATAAATAAGTATTTCTAAATATGTTTCGGGTACGGATAAGGTTCAAGTTTTAAAAATATTACACAAATTCGTCTGGATTAATAATCAGATAATAATTTAAAATTTAATTTTGTTATATATATATGCGTGTGTGAATTTATTTTACCATATAAATAAATATATGTATTTATAAATAAATAAATAAATATAATTTTATTTTTGAATGTGGGAGGAGGGGGCGAGCGCGAGATGAATTGGCGCCCAGCCCGGGTCATCATCAATTGATCTGATGCTGGCCGCAGTTCCCAAATAAAAGAAACCTACTTCCATTTATTTAAAAAAAAAAACACCCACCCCGCAAATTTTGCCGGATTTTCTGTAATTGGTTTGTTTTGTTTTTTTTTTACACTTTAAATGTAAATGTTACTATTTTTAAACTTTAAATTTGTTTGAAATATAACGATGAATTATTTGTGGTATTTACTTTTCACTTTTATATTTTTATTAAATAAGGTTTGTTTTAAATAAGAATTTCTTTGAATAGTGGGGTCATTTTTTGTCGGATGAAACACGCAATTCCTTGAAAAAAGGAATAGTGGGGTCACTTTAAATGTAACTGTTACTATTTTTAAACTTTAAATTTGTTTGAAATATAACGATGAATTATTTGTGGTATTTACTTTTCACTTTTATATTTTTATTAAATAAGGTTTGTTTTAAATAAGAATTTCTTTGAATAGTGGGGTCATTTTTTGTCGGATGAAACACGCAATTCCTTTAAAAAAATTCGCGAGTTCTTGGTAAATAAAATTAATTGTTTTTTTCCGAATAAATTCATTACTTTTTTTATAAAGTTTTACAAAAAAATAACTATTGATAAATGCATACCATAAACCTGTTTAACAATATTTCCAAATTAATTGTTTTATTTTTCCTTATAAATTCATTATTTTTTTATAAAGTTTTACAAAAGAAATTATTGATACGTGCCGTAAACCCGTTTAACAATATTTCCAAATGTTTTTTTTTGGTACTCACAAATGAATCTGCGGATCATGAAGTTATAAAAAAAAAATACTGATAAATGCCTTAAAACTGAAATATATTTGTGAAAATAAATGGCTTTTTATTTTTTTAATAAGTAAACGAAATGAACAGAGATCCAGGAAATTAGTTGTACACGTACTCACAAATGAATCTGCGGATCATGAAGTTAAAAAGAAAATGAAAAAAAATACTGATAAATGCCTTAAAACTGAAATATATGTGAGAAAAAAAAATGGACAGAGATCCAGGAAATTACTTGTACACGTACTCACAAATGAATCTGCAGATCATGAAGTGAAAAAAAAAAATACCGATAAATGCCTTAAAACTGAAATATACTTAGAAAAAAAATGCCAGTACTTTTATTTAAGCAATTTAACTAGTGCATGGAATCTATAATTCCTAAATCATCGTCGACAGCAGGATTTGAACCTGCGCAGGCGAAGCCCAACAGATTTCAAGTCTGTCTCCTTAACCACTCGGACATATCGACTACTGCTATGGCAGTTCTTCTATTTTATATAAACTGAGAATATCTATTATTATTGGAAAATTTCTTTTGTTATTTTTCATACATATTGTGTTCATGGTTGATTATTGATAATTTTAATTTAACCACATTCTATTTTGTTTTTTTGATATTGCCAACCCTAAATTAAATATGATTTGATTTAAACATATCTAATATATATACATCCTTAACTAAAAATGAATGTTATGATATATTCTTTTGTGAAATGTTTACGAAAGATTCTAAACACATATTACATGATCTATGTACTTTTTCACAAGTTAATTAATGTGCAATGTCAACACATAAATAAAAAAAATTGACCAAATATTGTGTTATATATATACTAACAAGTGATTGTTTTTTTGATGTGTTTTGCAGACTTCCAATATATCATAATGTAGTGAAAAAACAACAAAACTCTTGTCAAGATCGATCAAAATAGGTTAAGGATAAATCACATAGAACAGAGGAACATGAAGAACTCACCAGTCACAATTGGAGAATAAGCCTTTATCAACATCAGAAATCTCTATCGACAACGTTAAAAAAGCATTGAAGTTAAAATCACCTTTAAAAACCAATCAATTTTATCAGTGCTAAGAAAAACACTAATAAAATATGACCTTTAGTAGTGTGCATTTTAGCACAAAAAAGTGAGATTTTATCGGCCATATATTTAGTGATGATAAAAGTACCAATTGCAGTAGTGTGGTGCTACATCCACAACACACTGCAAAAACATACAATTACAAACAATTTCAAATGTTTCAATACATTTACAGCACACAACACGGTTTAATTTCAAATAAATATACATTACAAACATTTCAATATATTTTAATTACATTGGTATGTACAATCTATTACAAACATTGCATTTTTCTAACAAATTTAAAAATAACATGGGTGACCCTGTATTCCGCTATCTTTGAGACCCCCTTTCAAAAGAAATCAATCACACTACCAGTTCAGAACCACTCCAACTCGAACAAAAGAAGAATGTACCTGTAATAAAAACAATTCTTATATTAGCAATACTATAAATAAATAAATGAAACATAAATATGATACAATAATGCATTAATAAAATGTCACTTTTAAGCTGAAAACACACACTTTGAGTCATATTGGGTACACCATGTGTCATATTGATGTGCGGTTAATTATTACATATGAAAAATGATTTATGAATCATCATCCTAAAGTATCAAGACAATACGAACACGTTTGATCAATTTTGAGTATTGACACGTGTTTTGAACTAAAATATCAATTTTAGATAAAAACACATATTTTCAGTCATACCAATCATATCGTGTTTCATATTGATGTGTGACTGATTCCTACACACCACAAATGACTTATGGATCATTTTCCAAAAATATCAATATAATCCAATTATGTTTTCTCAAATTTCAATGAGTAACACACATTTTGAACTAAAATGTCACTTGTAAACTAAAAACACACACTTTGAGTCACGCCGACCATAAACTATTTCAGATTTGTAGGATCGAAATATAATATGAGATGCTCAATATACAAGAGGGGGGGTGAATTGTATACTTTAAAAATTCCTTTGGAACCTTTAAAGTTAGTTATGAATAACTAGAGTTTCCTTAAGAAAAGGAAAGAACTAAGTTTAACAAAGTTAAACTAAGTTGATTCACAACACCTCTAACACCGAACTAAACTTGGAAAGAGATTCCAAAAGTAAGTTCCGGAAATATGGTTCCGGAATTTGAAACTTAACAAAAGTTACAATATAAGATTCTACCTTAAAGCGTATAGAATCTGAATGAATCAGAGTAAGTAAGGAAGTATAAGAATGTTATACTTTCCTTAAGATACGAATTACAGCGGAATAGAAACGAGTAGTAAAACTACTAGCAACAAGATAATAGTCTTTTAACCCAAAGAGAAGGGTATCCAACAACCTTGGATAAAGGTCCCTTGATTTATACTTTCAAGCAAGTCTGTCTTACCCACACCAGGGTAAGCCCTCGATACGAAGATCGGTGTCTCTGTCTTGCTATCCCCGCAAGCCCTCAACTTCAAGGTAGTTGGCAACCTCTGTCTTTCTCAGCAAGAAAGCCCTCGATCTTTAAGGTAGTCGGCACCTCTGTCTTCCTATCCCCGGAAGCCCTCGAATGTAATCACCAACATTCGGAGTCGCACGAAGCTTTGAGAGTTAATAAGAGACTCTCTCTCTAGAAATCACTTCAACAGCATGTATGCACAAAGTCCAAATGTTCATCCATCCGTTGCGAGCTTTTTCAAATGAGCTCCTATTTATAGGTAAGGTCGGCTCCTTCTCCAACGGTCATATTTCCCTTAAAGTTCGGAGGGACCTGTACACGTGTCACTTAGACAACGGTTAGTTTATAACAAAATGGACGACATCGTTTTATAACAAAACAAGTGTAACAGAAAGTACGACATCGTTTTAAACTCTAACATAAAAGTTCGGAATAGAAATTTCGGAATGAAGGTTCGGAGTGAATGAATTCAGAGTGTATAAAACAATGATAATCAGATTCTGTTTAATAGGAGAATTCGGAATGAGAATTCGGAGTAGGAATTCGGAATAGGAATTCGTAATGAGAATTCATCATTAGAATTCGTAATGAGAATTCGTCATCAGAATTCGTAATGAGAATTCGTCAACAGAATTCGTAATGAGAATTCGTCATCAGAATTCGTAATGAGAATTCTTTATCAGAATTCGTAATGAGAATTCGGAATGAGATTTCTTCATTAGAATTCGTAATGAGAATTCTTCTTCAGAATTCGTAATGGGAATTCTTCTTCAGAATTCGTAATGAGAATTCAGAATAGAATTTCTTCATTAGAATTCGTAATGAGAATTCTTCATCAGAATTCGTATCCTGATTCTGGAATAGAACTAAGTCAGAATTCATATCCGGAATTCGGAATGAAATTTCCTTATAGTTCTTGTCCAGAACCGAATCCTAAAAACAGAATGCTTTTATATCAAAGTTTTTATGACTCCGAGAAAAATGAATCCGAAACTCATACTTAAGAAAAATATGAATGAAAATATGATAAGGATAATTTTTCTTATAAAAGCGATTTTCCTTAAGAAAGCAATTTTCCTTATAAAAGCAATTTTCCTTAAGAAAGCATTTTTCCTTATAAAAGCGATTTTCCTTAAGAAATCATTTTTCCTTAAAGATAAGGTGTTTGTGATTTTCAAAACAAGAAGGAATGGAAAAGTCATAAGGAAAACCTTATTGACTCAACAATCTCCCCCTTTTTGGAAAGCACAAACATCCTTACGAAAAAGCTATTCTAAGAAAGAAACACATTAAAGCTTATCTCCCTTGGTTTAAAAAAAATAGATGAATACGACTAACTCCCCCTTAGGCTTTGAAACTCTAAGGATCGTATTCATATTTCCGGAGTGATGTTTCTTTAAGAAAAACTCCTCCTTAAACAAACTCTTATTAGAGTTCTATTTCCATGGGTATTTTTCTTTCTCCCCCTTTGATAAGCACTTATTAGATTTCCTCTTTTTCTTAAGGATCTTTTCCTTCTCCCCCTTTGTGATTTTCAAAAAGAATTGGAGGGAATGGAAAAAAATAACAAAGTACCTGAAAGATTAGTAATGACAAAAATAGAATCAACAAGCACAATTCTCATTATATTTGAAATGTCAGTAACAAAAACAGATTACAACAAAATGATCGGATTGGTCATTTCGGATCTTTCTCCTTCGACATGAGCCCCTTGAGAATTGTCTTGATCTTCTTGAGATCCTTATGATCTTCCTCTGCTTGCTTTTCTAAGGCAACTATTCTTGCTGACTGAGCTTGAATGATTTCTTCCTGAGCCTTCAACTTTTCTTCCTGAGCTTCCATTTTCTCTTCCTGAGACTTTATCCTTTCTAGAAAATTGATCCGATGATCCCTTTCAAATTTCCAACTTTGATTAACAGAGTTGAGCTTTCCATTCAGATCTCTTACTTCCTGACTCCGAATGTTCTTTTCCTCAGCCAATTTCTCATCGAATGATGCAGTCATCTCATGAAACTTCTTATCCTCGGTTTGAAAAGCATCCTTAACATTCTCCTGAAAATCATCCAGCAACCTCATCTCTTCCACATTCTTCTTCGACCAGCTAGTCATCCTTTTGCAAGATCTTTTATGGGCTTCGTAACCAATGAAGAAATTTTTGAACTGGGCTTCTATCTCAACACACTTATCCATTACCATGGATACGGAATCGGTTTTCTGATTCAGCGTATGTTGGAGCATCTGGCACCGAGAATCAATACTGGAGAAGGTTGGAATGGTTCCCACCAACTTCTTCAAGGACTGAACAACAAAATCGTGCCCCAACGATGATGACTCCGAATCAGAAATCTTGCTAGGAGAATTTTCTTCCTCGATAAGCTCCAACTTCCTCTTAGAAGAGCTACCAGCTTCCTTCCTCAAACTTTTTTCTGAACTCGGGGTATCAGCAAGAATTTGCTTTCCCTTTTGTTTTTCCGGAATTGAAACCTGTTCCGGAGATCTGTTCTCACTATCAGAGACTTGAACAATTTTATCTTCCTCATCAGCAACTTCTTGAACATTGGCTTCCACGTTTCCCATCTGAGCAGCATCAAGTAAAATATTTTCTTGACAAGTAACTTCTTCTTCTCCCTTTTCTTCTTCCATTGCAGGAGTAGCAAGCTTTGAAGATTGAGCTTCAGATGTTCGGAGCGACAGGTGTTCCGAAGGAGTTCCCTTATATTCATCTACTTGTTTGAGCACATCTCCTGTCTCACCACTTCCTTCAGCCGCTTCTTCAACCTCTTCCACTTGCTCTACTTCCTCAGTAGGAACAGCCTCTTCCGGAGTTACAAGATTTCTTCCTGGAGTCTCAGGTAGAGATTCCAGAGAAAAAGATCTCGGAACGGGAATGGTTGCTGAAACCATTTCATTAAACTTCAACAAAGCTTGCACAGCCTCAGCTTCTGACAACTTCTTTTTCAGCTTCTTTTCCTTAGCTTGCTTCTCAAGCTCATCAGCATCCTTTTCTTTCAGAGCCTTAGCCTCTGCAGGATCCAATCCGAACTGCGGATCTCCTTCCTTCCTCTTTTCCTTGTCAGCTCTCCACTTCGCTGCAACCTCATCAGTATATGTCTTCTTCTTCTTAGGCTTAGGAGGTGCGGAATGGACTTCCTTAGACTTGGGTTCCTCAGCTTCACCTACCACTTCTTTCTGCTTCCTCTTCCTTACCGGTTTTGATGATTCCGGATCAGCCACTTTCGGAGTCACTTCTGCTTGAGGCGGTAGATCAATGAATTTCCCTGACTCCTTGTTAAAAGCTATATTCATCCTTTTAAGAGTTGCATCACTGAGCAACATGATCTTGCAAACTTTCGGTTTAGAACTACAAGCAACCTTGAAGGATTCTAGGCACCGAACTATCAGCTTCGACAATATTGCCGGGTACATCACTATCTGAGCTCTCAGATTCCCCTTCTTCAAATTATCAATGTTGAGAAGAATATGCTTCATCAGGTTGAACTTTCTTAGATTTATCAGAAAATCCAAGATGTATATCTCACTCTTCTTCAGGCTATCCTTATCTCCTTTTCTCGGTACGATAAGCCCTTGCACCCATAACTCCAGAATCCGGAAGTTTGTAGAAAGACTTGCAATTTTCGGAGCCTTATCATCATCTAATCCGAGAATTTCTAAGGCTTTCTCCTTGTTGAAACTACCCAAGGAGTCTGGCAGAACGTGCGAGATAAACTCAGCTTCCCCTTCATAACTCAGCCCTACCAAGCTTGCAGCCTTGGTGTAAGATAGCTTATATGTCTTTCCATACGATTTGAAAGAAAATTTTTCTCTATTGTCTTCCACAAAGAAAGCAACCGACTCATAAAACTCAACAAGCAAATCTGAGTAGACTTCATCTTGGTTGCCGGTTTTTGATATCGCAACATCCTCCCAGCCATTCAACTTGATATTCTTCGAAATGATAGAATCATAGTTGCTGAAGAAATTCGGATGAACTAACCGTTCTCTGTAAACTAACCACTGTGAAATGGGCTTAGTTGAAGACATCTCTTGAGAAGCTAACTCTGCAGACATTCGGATTAGAAGTCTCTGAGAAGTTCGGAACTGAGAAGACTGAAGTTCGGAACTGGAAAACTGTAGTTCGGAACAGCCTTAAATCAGAGAGACAGAGCTTCAGCACGCAAGAGCTTGAGATCGATGTGGGACGAGAAAATAGGGTCCCCTTTATATAGGCTTTGGAATGACGGTTCAACTTCCTCGGTTGATCTAACGGTTTAGAACGATCTGAGATCAGATCTAACGGTTGAAAGCTTGAATCCGATCTTTTTGAGGTTTTATTAAAGTAAAGATTTAAGAAATTCAAAAAAAAAACCAAAAACAAACTATAAGAAATTTCCAGCAAGTAAAATATGATTACGAAAACTTCAGTAAGGAAATCATACCTTTCGGATTAGCTTAGGAAAGTTATTCGTAATGGGTAATATAAAGACGACTACGAAAAATTCAATACGAAAAACTAAATACGAAAACCTTAATACGAAAAAGTCAATACGAAAAAGTAAATACGAAAAAGTCAATACGAAAGACTCAATACGAAAAGGTAAACACGAAAAGTCAATACGAAAGACTCAGTACGAAAGTTCCGTTATGAAAATACCAGTACGAAAGTTTTCCATTCCGGAAATTTTCAATACGAATACTTCCATTCTAGAAGTATTCTGTGCGAAAATATCCTTTCTGGAAAATTGTTGTTCCGGAAATTCCATTCCGGAAATTTTCGTTCCGAAAAGTTTGAAAACAAATTTTGAAAAAACTTTGTTAAATAAACAAACAAATGTACTCCCCCTATGAAAAGGAGTTTATTACTGTAAGGAGATTTTTCAACAGAAAGTTAATTGAGGAAGATTACCTTACGGTTATCATTCCTAACTTCTGTTTAATATATTCAAATCTATCAGAAGGTAAAGATTTTGTGAAAATATCAGCAAGTTGATCTTGCGTTCCGATAAACTGAAGAATAATGTCTCCTTTAAGTGTGTGATCCCTAAGAAAGTGATGCCTAATATCTATGTGTTTTGCACGAGAGTGATGTGCAGGGTTTTTACTTAGGGCAATGGCACTTGTGTTATCACACAAAATTTGAGTTTTAGTAAAACTCAAGCCATAGTCTGTAAGTGTGTGTTGCATCCACAACACTTGTGCACAACAACTTCCAGCTGCTACATATTCAGCTTCAGCAGTGGAGAGTGCAACAGAATGTTGCTTCTTGCATGACCAAGAAACTAATGAATCTCCTAAGAAATGACAAGTTCCGGATGTACTTTTTCTATCCATTCTACAACCACCAAAGTCAGCATCAGAAAAGCTTTTTAGAACAAAATCATTTCCAGAAGTATAAAATAATCCTAGATCCATGGTTCCCTTAAGGTAGCGAAAAATTCTTTTAACTGCCTTTAAGTGAGATTCCTTAGGATTGGATTGATATCTTGCACATAAGCATACTGAAAACATTAAGTCTGGTCGACTAGCAGTTAAGTAAAGTAGACTTCCAATCATACCTCTAAAAGATGTTTGATCTACTGGTTTCCCAGCTTCATCAAGATCTAAAGAGTTTGAGGTACCAATAGGAGTACTTATACTCTTCGTGTTGTCATAACCATACTTTTTAAGAAGATCTTTAATATACTTATGTTGAGATATGTAGGTTCCTTCTGGTTTTTGAGAAATTTGAAAACCAAGGAAAAATGTTAACTCACCCATCATACTCATTTCAAACTCAGATTTCATTAGACTAGCAAAAGAATCAGTCAAAGATTGCTGAGTTGAACCAAATATAATGTCATCAACATAAATTTGAACAATCAAAACATTTTTCTTATCTTTCTTTATAAAAAGGGTTGGATCTGCATTTCCCTTAACATAGTTATTTTGAAGCAAAAATCCAGTGAGTCTATCATACCATGCTCGTGGGGCTTGTTTAAGGCCATACAAAGCTTTGGTAAGTCTAAAAACATGATCAGGATGTTTTGTATCTTCAAAGCCAGGAGGTTGTTCAACAAAAACTTCCTCTTGAACATAACCGTTAAGAAAAGCACATTTCACATCCATTTGAAATAGTTTGAAATTAAAGAATGCTGCAAAGGCAAGTAGAATACGGATAGATTCAAGTCTAGCTACTGGAGCATAGGTTTCTTCATAGTCTATTCCTTCTTGCTGATTATAGCCTTTAGCAACAAGTCTAGCTTTATTTCTAACAATGACTCCATTTTCATCACATTTATTTCTGAAGACCCATTTTACTCCAATAACAGAAGTTTCCTTAGGTCTTTCAACCAAGGTCCAGACTTTATTCCTTTCGAATTCATTTAGTTCATCTTGCATTGCTTTGATCCAATCATCATCACCTAAAGCTTCATCAGTGCTTTTAGGTTCTAGTTGGGAAAGAAATGCTAGATGTTCTACTTCATTTCTTAAGGAACTTCTAGTCCTTACAGGTTGATTTACATCACCAATAATACTATCACTGGGATGATTCTTAAGAAACATCTGATTTGGGTTTTGTAAAACCTGTTCATCAACATAAGGTAGAAAGTCTTCTGGGGTAAATGTTTCAGAAGTATCTTCTAGAACAATTTCCTTATCAGAAGGTTCTTCTAACAAAGGTTGACAATCAGTTTTTGAAAACACATCCGAAGATGTAAGTTGGGAAGTTTTAAAAACAAAAGGATCTGACTCATCAAATTTCACATGTACTGTTTCCTCAACAGTACAAGTATTTTTATTAAAAACTCTATAAGCCTTAGAGGTTGTGGAATATCCTAAGAAAATTCCTTCGTCTGATTTTGGTGCGAATTTATGTAAGTTATCTTTAGTATTCAAAATGAATACTTTGCAACCAAAAACCCTGAAGTAGGAAAGCCTTGGTTTTCTACCATTCCATAACTCATAAGGAGTTTTATTAAGAAAAGGTCTAATCAAAACTCGATTTATAGTATAACAAGCAGTACTTACAGCTTCAGCCCAGAAATGTCTAGCAATAGAATATTCACTCAACATGGTTCTAGTTATTTCTTGAAGAATTCGATTTCTTCTTTCAACTACACCATTCTGTTGAGGAGTTCTAGGTGCTGAAAAGTTGTGAGTAATACCTTTCTTACTACAAAAAGTTTCAAAATCAGAATTTTGAAATTCTCCTCCATGATCACTATGAATAGTTTTCAATGGAAGGTTTTTTTCATTTTTAACTTGAGCTCTAAAACTTTTGAAATAAGAAAAAGCTTCAGATTTCCTTGCTAGAAAATAGACCCAAGTAAATCTAGTGTAATCATCAACTAGAACAAACACATAGTATTTGCCTCCAATGCTTCCAGTTTGTGTAGGACCAAAAAGATCCATGTGCACCAACTGTAATGCATCGGTTGTTGAGACTTCACCGATTGACTTAAAACTAGATTTATGTTGCTTGCCATATTGACAAGGATCACAAACTTTAGAAGAATCAAATCTAAGCTCCGGTAGATCCTTAACTAGTTTCTTCTTAGAGAGTTTACATAGGTTTCTAAGATTACAGTGTCCTAGTCTTCTATGCCATAACCAAGAATGATCTTCCATTGCACTTAGGCAAGGTAAATCTTGGCTTCTTAGGTCTTCTAAGTTTAAGGTGTAAACATTCTCTTGCCTGTTGGCTGAGAGAATAAATTCTTCCTTGGAATTGTGAACTAAGCATTTATCATTCCTAAAATTCACAAGGTAACCTTCATCACATAACTGACTTATGCTAATGAGGTTATGCTTAAGACCTTTAACAAAAAGAACATTTGAAATCAAAGTTTTACCTAAAAGAACAATATTACCAATACCAACAATCTCTCCCTTAGCATTGTCTCCGAAAGTTACCTTTCCTCCTTTCGTCTTGATAATTTTTTCAAAGAAGCTTTTGTTACCAGTCATGTGCCGGGAACATCCACTATCCATGTACCAAACATTGTTGCTGGAACTTTCTTTATTTTCCTGAAATTAAGAACAAAGTTAGACTTTCGGAATCCAAACTTGTTTGGATCCGAGATTTCTAGACAATAAAATCTTAGGTACCCACATTTTCTTGGAAAAATAAGCTTTATGAAAACCTAAGGATTGGGTTTTGTTTAAGGAACAATTTCTTGCCCAGTGACCACCACATTGACACTTAGTACAAAATGGGGCACTTTGAGGAACAAAATAATTGTTGCTGAAAACAGGTTTTGCATGGGTATAACCAAATCCGGATTTATTTCTTAAAGGTCGTATTTGAGAATACATCTTATCAAAATTTTCCTTACCATGGGTAAAGTTTGATAAGCACTTCTTTAAGGAAAAAATTTCGGACTTGAGTTTTACAACCAAGTTTTTATCTTCAAAATCATTAGTTTTGGAACTAGAGTTAGACTCGAAAACATTTTTATTAGAAATTACTTTTTCTAACTCTTTAGAAAGTTTATTCTTCTCAGAACTTACTTCCTCAAGATTTTTTGAAATATTTTCAAAATCAGCATTTTTCTTATCAAGATCTTTAGAAAGATCTGATATCTCTTTAGTAAGAATAGAATTCCTAGAATTTGCCTTATCAAGTTTCTTGTTGAGTTTGGAATTCTCAATCTCAAGAAGTTCAGCAAATCTAGAGACTTCTTCAAAAGTAGGTAAAGTATTTTCCTCATCAGAAGATGATTCTTCATCAGAAGAGTTATAATACTTACTATCATTAGGATTTAAAGAAACATTGGTCAAAGATTCAGCATTTCGTACCTTAGCCATAAGACAATGATTATCAATAGGTAATCTGGCTATAAGACCAAGATTCTTCTGTCCTGAAGATTCATATTCAGAAGATTCATCTGAAGAGTCACCACCACTGGCACTCCAGGTGTCATTAGCTTTCAAAACTTTCTTAGCTTTAGCTTTGTAATATTTCTTCCTGTTCCTGTCTGAATGCCTTTCCTTTCTTTCTTTCTTTCTGAGCATAGGGCAATCTGGTCTAATATGTCCTGCTCTCTTACATTCATAACAAGTAACTTCTCCATCTTTCTTATCTTTCCTATCCTTCTTCTTATACTTGGATTGAAAGTTTCTTTGTCCAGCTATCTTGTTCATCCTTCGAGCAAGATTGGCTAATTCATTTTCTGAAACTTCACTTTCACTAGATTCGGATTGGAAAATGACTTTCTTCGATTTGGATCTGGTTACTCTCTCAGGAGTCTTAGCTTTCATCTGATTCGAAGTTGTAGTAAAAGCAACAGTACCATTTCCATTCTTCTTCTTGATGTTGTCAGCATCTCTCTTCATTCTGGTCTCATGTTGTAGAAGAGTTCCAAATAATTCATCAAGAGTTATTTGAGTAACCTTCCTGTTCTCATCTATAGCTGTTCTCTTGGATTCCCACTCATTGGGCATAATGTCAATTATCTTGTCCACAAGAGCTTCGTCATCTAAACCTTTCTCTCCCATAGACTGTAGACTATTGACGATTGTCATAAATCTTTGTTGTACTTTACAGATAGGTTCTCCATAAGGAAAATTAAAGCCATGATATTCAGCTCTAAGCATAGCTCTCCTAGTCTCAATCACTTTAGAAGTCCCAAAATGAGTAACCTCTAACTTCTTCCATATACAATTAGCTGCTTCACAAGAAGAAATTTGGCTATATATATTTCTGGTCATTGAACATAATAAAGTGTTGCGTACCTTGTAGTTGAGTTGATATTCTTGCTTCTCCTGGTTAGTAAAGGTTCTGACTTCCTTGTCAGGAATTTTGTAATCACCAGTAAGCATGACAAAGTTATCTACTCCAGTATTGATAACAAACGTCTTCATACGATCTCTCCAGTATTCATAATCATTACCATCAAATATTGGTGGCCTTGTAGGATTCAAATTGTCTATCGAACCAACATTCATTCCTGCCATACTTGAAAATAACTTGGAGACAAACTTGTTAATAACAAAAATTCGGAATTAAAAAGTTCGGAATAGGAAAGGTTCGGAATGGATAATCCGGAATGAAAAAGTTCGGAATTGAAAAGTGAGCAAGAAAAACTTGAACGTGAGTACAAGTATTTCAGTAACCTTGGCTCTGATACCAAATGTAAGAATGGTATAGAGTAAGAGGTTTCCAACCTCTGATACCAATTGTAGGATCGAAATATAATATGAGATGCTCAATATACAAGAGGGGGGGTGAATTGTATACTTTAAAAATTCCTTTGGAACCTTTAAAGTTAGTTATGAATAACTAGAGTTTCCTTAAGAAAAGGAAAGAACTAAGTTTAACAAAGTTAAACTAAGTTGATTCACAACACCTCTAACACCGAACTAAACTTGGAAAGAGATTCCAAAAGTAAGTTCCGGAAATATGGTTCCGGAATTTGAAACTTAACAAAAGTTACAATATAAGATTCTACCTTAAAGCGTATAGAATCTGAATGAATCAGAGTAAGTAAGGAAGTATAAGAATGTTATACTTTCCTTAAGATACGAATTACAGCGGAATAGAAACGAGTAGTAAAACTACTAGCAACAAGATAATAGTCTTTTAACCCAAAGAGAAGGGTATCCAACAACCTTGGATAAAGGTCCCTTGATTTATACTTTCAAGCAAGTCTGTCTTACCCACACCAGGGTAAGCCCTCGATACGAAGATCGGTGTCTCTGTCTTGCTATCCCCGCAAGCCCTCAACTTCAAGGTAGTTGGCAACCTCTGTCTTTCTCAGCAAGAAAGCCCTCGATCTTTAAGGTAGTCGGCACCTCTGTCTTCCTATCCCCGGAAGCCCTCGAATGTAATCACCAACATTCGGAGTCGCACGAAGCTTTGAGAGTTAATAAGAGACTCTCTCTCTAGAAATCACTTCAACAGCATGTATGCACAAAGTCCAAATGTTCATCCATCCGTTGCGAGCTTTTTCAAATGAGCTCCTATTTATAGGTAAGGTCGGCTCCTTCTCCAACGGTCATATTTCCCTTAAAGTTCGGAGGGACCTGTACACGTGTCACTTAGACAACGGTTAGTTTATAACAAAATGGACGACATCGTTTTATAACAAAACAAGTGTAACAGAAAGTACGACATCGTTTTAAACTCTAACATAAAAGTTCGGAATAGAAATTTCGGAATGAAGGTTCGGAGTGAATGAATTCAGAGTGTATAAAACAATGATAATCAGATTCTGTTTAATAGGAGAATTCGGAATGAGAATTCGGAGTAGGAATTCGGAATAGGAATTCGTAATGAGAATTCATCATTAGAATTCGTAATGAGAATTCGTCATCAGAATTCGTAATGAGAATTCGTCAACAGAATTCGTAATGAGAATTCGTCATCAGAATTCGTAATGAGAATTCTTTATCAGAATTCGTAATGAGAATTCGGAATGAGATTTCTTCATTAGAATTCGTAATGAGAATTCTTCTTCAGAATTCGTAATGGGAATTCTTCTTCAGAATTCGTAATGAGAATTCAGAATAGAATTTCTTCATTAGAATTCGTAATGAGAATTCTTCATCAGAATTCGTATCCTGATTCTGGAATAGAACTAAGTCAGAATTCATATCCGGAATTCGGAATGAAATTTCCTTATAGTTCTTGTCCAGAACCGAATCCTAAAAACAGAATGCTTTTATATCAAAGTTTTTATGACTCCGAGAAAAATGAATCCGAAACTCATACTTAAGAAAAATATGAATGAAAATATGATAAGGATAATTTTTCTTATAAAAGCGATTTTCCTTAAGAAAGCAATTTTCCTTATAAAAGCAATTTTCCTTAAGAAAGCATTTTTCCTTATAAAAGCGATTTTCCTTAAGAAATCATTTTTCCTTAAAGATAAGGTGTTTGTGATTTTCAAAACAAGAAGGAATGGAAAAGTCATAAGGAAAACCTTATTGACTCAACAAGATTGATGTATGAATGATTCTTACACATCAAAAATGATTTGTAGATTGTTTTCATGAATTAAAAAATAATAATATGTGTTTGTTTTCTTGGTTTTCAGTGAGCGACATATATTTTGAACTAAAATATCACTTTTAAACTGAAAACACGCACTTTGAGTCATACCTGACACACTATATATCATATTGATTTGAAATTGATTCCTACACATTAAAAATGATTTATGAAACATTTTACTAAATTATCAATACAATATGAGCACATTTTATGGGTTTTGAGTATGTGATGCGTGTTTTGAACTAAAATGTCAATTTTAAATAAAAACACACACTTTGAGTCACATTAGACACACTGTGTGTCGGATTAACGTGCGTGTTGGAGTTGGTGACCTAGAACCAACTATTTTGTACTTTATTCATTAATAAATACCTAATCACATCTTAATTGTTCTTCTACATGACAATGCATGTGATAATGTCCTAAGGATAACTGTTGCATTAAAGGGTCATAGCAGATCCCTACTATGATGAG
Organism: Viscum album; assembly: GCA_963277665.1. Classification (NCBI taxonomy): domain Eukaryota; kingdom Viridiplantae; phylum Streptophyta; class Magnoliopsida; order Santalales; family Viscaceae; genus Viscum; species Viscum album. The sequence goes on along the minus strand of OY728163.1, from coordinate 611,225,982 downwards.
AACCCGGAAGTTCCATAATACTGTTATTGAATATTTGTTCTATGGCCGGATGATGTTATTTGAGGGACACAAATAATACAGACAATTAGGGGCGAGGACTTATAAAACTTTGAGGCACCTTATCATGGTGTGCGCCCTTGGTAATATCCAGGAGGATATTATGAGAACGAGACCCACCAGTAGGAAATCCACATTTCATAGTGTCATTGGATGTTTCTATCGGCATACGTGTATATTGGTCCTTAGACTTTAAGATTATTATTAATGAGTATTACAACTCGCAAACTTAGATGTATTGATGAAAGCTGTGACGACGCACTGTTCGTAGTGAAGTAGGATATGTTGGGTGCGTCACGAGTAATACTACATTAATAGATAATGCGAGAAAGGATTTGTCCCTTCTGTTCTATAACAGAAGTAGATATCTCATGCCCTTTGATGGAATTGATATAGCCTAAATAAATCCATGACCATTGTGAGGAATGAGCAAGTTCAATTTTGGAAAGTTAAAGAAAGAATAATCGAGCACATGAGTTGATGGAACTAGCATACAACCCACTTGATTTCAGATATCGAGACAAAGAGATTATATTACACGGTAAGCGTTTATGGGTGCCTTGGCGTGTTTCTGGACACTAACCTTGGACTTTAGGCATGATCTGTCTAATGCCACTGAGAAAGAGGCCTAGAGGGTCACACACTAAGTGTGTCCAAGTATCTTAGTTAAATATTAATTTAGCAAGTTAAATAAAGATTATTCCTGATTGTGGTTTAATAATTATTTAAGGATGGATGATCACATTTATTTCAACACTAGTTATTCGAGAGAATATATTGTGGGTGAAATAATATATTTATTAGTGATTAATGTAGTGAAATTTATTTTAGAAATAAGTAGCCATTATTCAAGGTCTAATAAATGTGGTGGAGAAAATAAAGAAAAATATAAAAATAAAAGTACACGTCGTGTATATTAAATATACACGCCATGTATTTTTTTGGGAATTTATGAGAAATAATATTATTTATTTAATTAAATAATATTAGGTATAATTCGCTGGGTGCATGTCAAGTTATAATAATAGTCAACTGTTATTATTAGACATGTGGTATTACTAAGAATTAAATGAAATGAATAAATTCTTTTGGGTAATTAATTAATTTTATTATTCTATGTAATTAAAAATTCCAATTATATATTTCTCATTAGCCTAGCCATTTTTTGTGTGGTTGTGAAGAACGGATTTGAAAAATCTCTCAAGCCAAGAGATAATTCCTTTTCCACCAAGAACACTCTCAAGCTATGAGAGAGAGATCCACCTCTATCAGATCAAAGCGATCGAAGGCGGACATCGCAAGCGAAAGCTCTTCCACGCTAGTACACAGAGATCCCTTCGGTGATGTCTAGAGATACGTGGAGCACATGTGGATCACTGATAGAGGAATCCTACACTTGGATTCTACGACGCAATGACGGATCACATCTGATCGTGACCAGAAATATCAACGAAGAAATAATTCTATCAAGGTAATTCTTGTCAATTAATTAAATTAATTATAACCAACATATGATGATCCTATCTATGGTTCCAGGACTCCCCTATTTATTTTTCGTTCTATTACGAAGATCCGAAATTTTATTATCGTGACGGATCTCGGATTGATCGTTGTTAACGCTAAAATTAAAGTTGGGTACACCCACCAACGCGCTTCTACTGCACCCGGAACCCACAATGTGGTTAATTTATACTCATCAAAAATGACTTAGGTATTTTTTTATGAAAGTATCAAGACAATCTGAGTGTGTTTGCTCAATTTTCAGTGAGCGGTTCATGTTTTGAACTAAAATGCCACTTTTAAACTGAAAACAAACACTTTGTGTCATACTGGACATACCGTGTGTTGGATTGATGTGAGGTTGATTCCTACACAACAAAAATAACTTATGGATCATTGTCTCAAAGTATCAATACAATTGAAGTGTGTTTAGCCAATTTTTAGTGATTGATGTATGTTTTGAACTAAAATGTCACTTTTAAACTAATGACACGTACTTTGAGTCATACTGGGCACATCATGTGGTAGATTTACATGAAATTTATTTCTATATGTCACAAATGATTTATGGATTGTTGTGATAAATTATCAAGATAATCCAATTGTATTTACTCTATTTTGACTATGTGACACACATTTTAGACTAAAATATCTCTTTTAAACTTAAAACAAACGATTTGAGTCACACCAGACACACCATATGTCATATTAATGTGTGATTGATTCCTATACATAAAAAATGACTTATGAATCATTTTACTAAAGTATCAAGGCATTTCAAATGTTTTTTTTGATTTTCAGTGAGTGATGCATATTTTGAACCAAAATGTCACTTTTAATCTGAAAACATGCACTTTGAGTCATGCAAGGCACACCGTGTGTCGAATTAATGTATGGTTGATTCATACACACAAATGATTTATGTATCATTTTACTAAATTATCAATAAAATATTAGCGTGTTTTCTTAGTTTTGAGTATGTGACACATGTTTTAAACTAAAATATCAATTTTAAATAAAAATACGCGCTTTCAGTCATACTCACCACACCATGTACCAGATTGATGTGCGTTTGATTTATATATGTAAAAAATGACTTATGTATTGTTTTTATACATTATAGATTCAATCTGAGTGCATTTACTTGGTTTTTAGAGACTAAGCACATTTTGAGCTTAAATATCACTTTTAAATTGAAAACACACACTTTGAGTCATACCGATCACATCGTGTGTTGGATTGATATGCGGTTGATTCCCACATTTCATAAATGAATTATGTATCATTTTATTAAAGTATAAATATGTTAAAATTGTGTTTTATTGGTTTTCAATGAGTGACACATGTCTTGAATTAAAATGTCACTTTTAAACTGAAAACATGCACTTTGAGTCATACCTAGAGAACTATGTGTTGTATTGATGTGAAATTGATTACTATACATTAAAAATGATTTATGTATTTTTTTACTAAAGAATTAATACAATAAGAGGGTGTTTTCTTGGTTTTGAGTGTTAGGTTTGGTGTAAAATGTTTTTCCTTGGTCAAGTGTTAGAGCTTTGGAAGTTCAGTCACAGATAGAAACACTAGGGAAGATCTATATGGATACAATTCACCAGATCCATGAAAGGATATATTTAAGTAGTTTAATTTAGTTCATTGGGAGTTTAGTATTTAGACGAGTCAATTCACTAGTAGCAGCAACAATGTCAGTTGAACGGAATTTCAATAAGATCCTTGGGATGTCATATCAATGGAAGCATGCTGAATGATGTGGGATCACTAGATGTTCAATGACAATAGTTGGAAAAGTGATTTCAGTAAATGAAGCACAATGGAGGCTGAGTATAGAAATGTCGAGGAAGAACATTTCTCAATAAATGCACATGTGGAGTCACTCATGGATCCAGAGGATGATGTGAGGTGAACGATAGGGGAGGCTATTGATATCTAAATATAATTCTGGAGGATCGGTGAAGAAATTGTGAGATTCCATGACTTGTATGAAGTCATTGATATCAGGACACAAAATCTTTCCTCACAAAGAAAATTTTCATCAAGGCATCATTGTGGATTGATAAATGGAATGAAATTTTCATCAAGATTTAGTGGTCAATGCAGCAAGTACTAAGGGAAGTCAAGAGTTGAATAGACCAATAGAGGGATGCTCACATCTATTGGATGTTAGTGATGAATGGATAACTAGTTGGATCCCACTCTAAGAAGGCCATTAGTTAACATATGAAAATCACTAACAACTATCTAACATCTAAAGGCTGACAGAGGCTGATGGGGGATAAAACTAGAAGTATAGGTGGCTCTAGAAGGAGTTCACTTGGGCGCATCCAGGTGCCAAAGGTTGAAGTGTTGAAGGTAGAAGGCCAAAGGTATAAATATTGGATATTGCAATGATCAATATATGGAATTGGTGAGGCTTATTCTAGAAATATGAGTAGGATTGTCAATAAATGATCTATCCTTATAATTTAAATGTACTTTTAAAGGAATAAAAGTGATTCTATCATTCTATCATGCATGTAGGATGAAAGTCTAAAGAACATAATCCTTGTGTGCATTGTGTTTGTGTTGTTGTGCTTTCACGTGTCTATTGTGTGCATGTTTGCCTATGTGTTTACCAGAAGTGGGGTTGTGAGGATCTCAGTGCTAGTGATTTACAAGGTGAGGACGACTCAATGTAGTGGATGGAGTGTGAGGTCTTCCTAGTTCTAGTCTTTGAAGTCATGGGGGATGATTCGATCAGAATCTTCCCTTCCTCTGATGGTTGATGTTCCACTGCACTGGATAATTGGTAGTACAAATTGCTAGTGATATAAAAAATAACCTTTCATCCCCAATAAGTGGTATCAGAGCCTGATTATAGTGTTAAATTATATAGAACACATGTAGAGGACTCTGGTGGAGTAATTTTTCAATTACTTAAAAGGATCTTAGATGGAAGACTGTTGGGTTTCCTCATGATCAAGTGGTGTATCAAGTTACTAGAAGGATTTCACCAGAAGATGACAATAGTATCAAAAGGGCTTTGGAAATATAAAAAGTGTAATTGGATGTAGGAGTCATGCTATAGGTTTTTTTTTTCATTCGGTGGCATTCTTTTGATTGGTGGAAGATCATAAAAATTCTAATGTAATCCAATAATCCCTTATGTTATTCAGACTCAGTGAGAGTTTATGCTTTATATGAAAAGAGTTGGATAGATTATGTGTGGTTTGATGATATGATGGTAGAAGCTATATATCTTGGAGAATGGTGGTGATGATACTCTTGAGGGGTTTTTAGTTTCATTGGATGGAGAAGTCAAGCGGCGGTAGGAAAGTGAACAGGAAGGCCATGATAGCAAGCATGTAGATTGTTATGAAGGTTGTGATCAAAGTTGATACATGTTCCCAAAAGGAGTTGTCAGAGGTGATGTCAGTAGATCTGAGGAAAATCAATAGAATATTGAAAATCTATTTCCTTGGAGTTCAAATTTTGAAGTTTCCATATACTTCAGCTAATATAGGGTTACTAGAAAGTTTCCAAGTTCCATATTGAGCCCATATCAAGAAGAAGATGTGATATGGCACAATTCTCGTGTTCAAAATAATATAATTAATTGAAGAGCAGGAGGAATGTAGAAGAGTGTGGTGTAATTAATAATGGGTATATTTATGGTTGTGTCAAGTGCAAAAAAGGATCAAAGCTCATTTGAAGTATTGCTGGAACTTGGTGGCAGAGAGTACAATATTCAATGGCAGCAACCAGTGTTCAAATTTCAATGTTTTCTATCATAAGAATAAATTTTACTTTAAATCACCTTTGATAAAATAATAATAACCATAGTGAGTATGGACTAGAATTTGGTCCATGGGATGAGAGTAATGAGAAAGAGTTGAAGTTCCAAAAGGTGAAATTATGGAGGGAACTTCAGATGTCCGGTAATAGTGAAATTTTTATCTCATCTGAAAGTTTATGAAAAACGCATACTAGTGTCATGTTAAAGCAGGAGAACGGAAAACCTGAAGTTCTAGAAGGTGTTTCTTTTTAGTTTTTCTAAATATATGGAAATCATCATTGAAATATTGTCTAAGAATCAGAAGGACCTCCGGTAGTCTGAGCATGATTTTTGGTAAATGTTTTATCTTTGTAATTCCAATGTACTCATGAAGGAATTAAATTGGTGTTATCATTCTCTCGTGCATGTAAAATGAAAGTTTGAAGAACATAATACTTATGTGTATTATGTTTGTGTTTTTGCACTTTCATGATTCTATCATGTGAATGTTTTCTTGTGTGTTTACTAAAAGAAGGATCATGGGGTTATTGATACTAGAGGAATCCAAGGTGAGTATGAATCATTGTGGTGGCTAGGGTGCAAGGGATTTTAAGTTCTGATATTTTAATTCATGGTAGGTGATTCAATTGGAAGTTTCTTTGCATCTGATGGTTGATGTTCTGCTGCACTGGAGAACTAGTAGTATGAACTACCGGTGATCTAAAAAATTACCCCCATCCCCAACATTGAGTATGTGATGTGTGTTTTGAACTAAAAAGTCAATTTTAAATAAAAATACACACTTTCAGTCACACTAGCCACACCATGTGTCAGATTTAAGTGTATTTGATTCCTACACATCACAAATGACTTATAGATCATTTTCCTAAATTATCAAAACAAAATGTGTGTGTTTTATAAGGTTTTATTGAGTGAGCACATTTTGAACTAAAATGTGACTATTAAACTAAAAACATAAAATTTGATTCATACCAGCATACCATATGTCAGATTGAAATACATTTGATTTCTATATGCCACAAATTAATTGTGGATTGTTTTCCTAAAGTATTAAGGAAAAACAAGTTTGTTAGATCTTTTTTTAGTGAGTGATCATGTTTTGAACTAAAATTCCACTTTTAAACTGAAAACATGTACTTTGAGTCATACTAGGAACACTGTGTGTCAGATTGATGTGTAGTTGATTCCTATATATCATAAATTAATCAAATAATGTTTTTCTAATGTATTAAGACATTATAATTTACTTTTCCTGGTTTTGAATATATAACATATGTTTTCTTCTAAAATGTTACTTTGAGGGGAATGACTAGCCTCAAACATCTTTGGAGAATCATAAAGGAAGTAGGTATAATTGTATTTGTATACCCCAAAGGAAGTAGGTATAAATATATACAAGTGATAGTGTCATGCCCAGATAATCTACTGTATTAAATTCAATAACTTGGTTTTATATCAGTAAAACACAAATTTGTTTCACTCAGTATGTTATTAAAAGGTATTAAACCCAAAAAGGATTGAATTGCATCACTACTGAACATAAAAAAATCAAATAAAGAATAAAAAGATCAATAGAGATAACATTAAATAGTACCCCGGTGCATTATCCTTTTCGAAGTCTTTGTTGAAAATTTATTTTTCTCCAAGAATTTTTTGCCTATGAAGTGAATAATAGATATATATATATATTTAATGATCCGTATTTAATGCTAATATCATTTCCCCTTTAGAATATCACTTTATGTTAACCAATCATTTCCATTTTAGAGTTCATGGTTATTCTCAATGGAAATAATTTTAGACTTCAATAAGGGCCTTGAACTCTATATGAAGTCCTTTTGTTCTCTTCATAGGCATAAAAGTCTTAGAGAAAAAATTAGTGGGAAGTCACCTCTTCATCATATTTGAAAAAAGTAACTAAATAATAAATAGGTAAAAATGATAAAAAAATTAATTAAATAAGTAGTAGGTAAAATGATAAGAAAATTAACTAAATAATTAGCAGATAAACTGATAATTCATGATCTATGTGAAATAAAAAATTAAAAATATAACAGGAAATCACATCTTCATGATGTCTATAATCATTCTGACAACATATAATCTACCCACTTGATTCTAAACAAATATACTTCCTCTTTTGAACACATGGACTGTCAAAAAATTTGGTAGTATTGTAAAAATGTAAATAAAGAAACAATTAATAAATATTTTAAATGAAATTTTAATTATTATCAGAAACACCTCTTTAGGGATGCTAGTTTATTGATGGAATATAATATCTTTCATAAATTCACAAACTTAATAACCATAATTGTTGTCATTATTTTGTTTCAAAAACTACATAAAAATTGAGAAAAATAATTAATTTGTCTTGATATATGTTTTTAAGTGAAACATTATTATATAAAAATTAATACTTATCCAATTATATAAATTTATAAGCTTATTATTTTCATATACAGTCCTTATACCATGATTTTGACAATATTGAAACACCACTCCATCATAATTTTTTTTGTTAAAAAATATAAAATTTATAATTTGAAGTTTAATTATAAAATTTTGAATGTAGTGTATTAAAAATTGATAAATTTCATCTTGTGTGGTTGATTTTTTTGGATATCCATGCTTTGAATCCAAAAAATAAATCTTTTGATTATCCAAATTGATTATAATGAGCAACCAATACTTTATAAAAAAACAAAAAGGAATAAGTAATGAAATAAATGAGAATATATTTTATATGATTAGATTATAGTTTTGTAACCCTACATTGTTCCTATTAAGAAGAGTCTATCTTCAATAAGTTTCTTTTAAAATACTTCATCCAATTATTGCACTATTATTTCAATTTCATTTTTTCCAATGAACATTTTTTATAGAAGTGATGTGAGGACTAATGAGTCCATATTTTTATTCACAAAGTTTTCCCTTTACAAAGTAATAATATATACACCTATAAAAATGAAAATTATTTAACAATAATTAACATAGTAGATAAATTATTGGACAAAAATATTATGAAAATATAACTCAAGTATATATTCACAACAGAGGATCCCAACCATCCATGATTTAGAATATCATTTATACTCTCACAACCAATCATGCCTAGAATGGACTCTACATACATTTTTCTTTGAATTCAATGTAGACCATATAATTATATTTGAATGTTATATTTTCATGAACTTTTAATATTATAAAACAACACTGTTGAATTGGTGGGAGGGGTAAAGATACCATTTAAAGGTCTTTTCAATTTATTGGTCGATCCTTTAAATTGTTTTGATTTAACCTTTCATTTCCCCTTCCCCTTCTCTATCTATAATAACATTCATGGGTTCAAATTTATTTTCATTAATTGATAATGGTTTTTGATTTTTTTTGTAAAAATAACACCTAATTATCATCATATATTTTTACAAAATCAAATGGTTATGCTATGAAAGTTCCAATCACAAGTTCGACCATGTGAACATCCAGATCATCAAGGGGAACAAGTAGCTCAACGATTGACTAATTATCTACATGAATCCCTACTATAAAATTATCTTTTGGAATTTGTTTTTTGTGTAGAACATCTCCTTGGATATTCTAAATTATACCCCTATTAATAAGGAAATTAATGGGTGATGGTAAAATATATACCACAATCAATTTCACCTCATAGAATTTTAGTACATGAAAGGTATTGATATCTATATTATTCACATTTCACATAAAAAGTTATGAAAAAAATAGATAAACTATGGTAAGGAATACCTTTGGGGGTAATTTCTAGACTCAAATATGGGGGGGGGGGTCATGTAGTGGTTTTAACCATGTTTTTTCTTCTCCTTGATCTCTTTACATAAAATTTTCTAATAACTCTGACTTCTAATTAACTTTTTGTTTTAAACATTCTATCCATGTATTCATTTCATTAATTTTATTATATATATCCCACCATGTATTTGATTTCTCAAAATTTATTTGACATGTACTCCAAAACTTGCAACTTTTGGTTGAACATATTGTTCTAGCTGCTTCAAGGCCACTGAAAGTATTTGTTCATTAGGTACAAACAATGACAATTCTTGTGTTTATACTAGATACAAAATTATAGTAAAATAAGTAGTCATTGTTATGTAATACTGATTTAAATCATAATTTTTTTATTATGTTATAATTACACATGATTATCACACTCTTTGTGTGTTTTTATATACTAGTTTTCCCTCTTTATTTACATGAGCCTCCTTTCATAGCACACAACATGGGATGAAATATTCTCTGAGTTCTAATTAATTAATCTACATATAAACAAAGGAATATAATTATGTTGTTATTTTATATAACATAAAAGTATTACTGTATATTTAAAATACACACCATTTTATTTAAGAGAATCATACCCCATCCTTGATTTACGATAGAGGTACATTGGTTTTGATGCACGTTAATTATTTTAAGTACCCAATTTCTATTTCATAAATTAAAAAATAATTAACCAAAGTGATTAATATATGTAATTTCAAGTAAAATATTACCAATTAAAATGTATCTGAAATGATGAATCCTCACGATAACTAATGGACGTGTTTCACATATCTTGTCTTATCATGTGTGCATGTGTATATATATATGCGGTGGGTGATACTTTAATTTACATTTAGAATCCCTAAGATTATGCTTTGTAATAATCATCCTAAAGGATATATGATCCTTTACAATGACCATTAATATAAATTTCATTTGATAGTCATCTAATATAAGTACACTATGCAAGGGATAATGAAGATTAAATCAACATTTCATTAATTTATTTTTTAGTAAAATAGAGAAAGTATATGACATTGTTACCCTAATATCCTCTTAAATTAGTCTCTTTATCATAGGCACACCATTGCGCCAAAATTATATATCAATCAACATAGGCATTTGAGTGGTGACACCAATGTAACTACTAGAAATAGACTTTTCAGGTTCAACAGGTTGGTCACATGAATTCCATCATATTAATTATGTTGAAACTAAGTAAATAGTATAAAGTGAAAAACCTATGTATGAGAAAAAACATGAGCTTATTAGTGAAACAATCTTAAAAAAATTATTAATTTGAAAATAAAAGGTATAAAATTATGTACGTTAATTATTTTCAATACCCAATTTCTATTTCATAAATTAAAAAATTCTTAATCAAAGTGATTCATACATGAAATTTCAAGTAAAATATTACCAATTACAATGTATCTGAAATGATGCATCCTCACGACAACTAATGGATGTGTTTTATGTATCTTGGCTTATCATGTGTGTATATATATATGCGGTGAGTGATACTTTACTTTACATTTAGAATCCCTAAAATTATGCTTCGTAATAATCATCCTAAAAGATATATGATCCTTTATAATGACCATTAATATAAATTTCATTTGATATTCATCTAATATAAGTACACTATGCAAGGGATAATAAAGATTAAATCAACATCTCATTATTTTATTTTTTAGTAAAATAGAGAAAGTATATGACAATGTTACCCTAATATCCTCATAAATTAGTCTCTTTATCATAGGCACACCATTTTACCACAATTCTATATCAATAAACATAGGCATTTGAGTGGTGACACCAATGCAACTACTAGAAATAGACTTTTTAGGGTTAACATGTTGGTCACATGCATTCCATCCAAACTCAAATTTTATGCCTTTTCTTTTCAAATTAATAATTTTTGTTAATATTGTTGCACTAAGAAGCTCCTGTTTTTTCTCATACATAGGTTTTTTACTTTCTACTATTTACTTAGTTTCAACATAATTAATATGATATTCCTCAATATTGGTCGCACCAATATATGGAGAAACCTATTATTCCTCAAGATTGGGAGAATCAGCATATGGAGAATCCATTATCCATATAATTAGTTGAACATTTAATTTAGATTAAGTAAATACACTAGTGAACACATAATATTACGAGGTAACACACTATATATTAATAAAAATTTAACCTGATTATTGAACTTTTTTTATTTAAAGGTTGAAGGGATTTGGCCCCTCTATCTAGTATCCAAATACCCTCATTATGGTCCCCTTTTAAGTACATGATTTCATATATGTTTAGGCCACCATGAAATGATTGTGACATCCCAATGAAAGGGCCATCCTCAGTGGAATTTTCATGTGAACTCACAATGGGTTTATCCGATAACAAAACAATTGAATAATTTTTATTTTCAAGATCTGATACATAATGTAACACCTCGACCCAAACCACCGAGTCAGAGTCATATAGCCACACGACCTTATTTGTGCCTCCTCATACATAATAGGATGTCAAATAATAGAGAGATTTTTAATTCCATCGATGGGGAGACTATACCCTTAGCATCATATCATATCTATATAATAAACATAAACAAAATATAATATAATAATCAGAGTGACATAAGGAAGAATAAATAGTCCCAATGTGACAATTCATGGCACACAATTCATACAAATAAAAATAATCTAGGATCCCAATGTGGAAATCCAAACCATGGTAATAAGTGCACATATATGAATAAAGAAACACTATGAATTCCTCTAGAGTATGTCCTGGTACCACCACCTCCTCCTCTATGATCCTTAGCTCAACCGTCTACTATGGCCCCCTTGCCCTTACTTGGATCCCTATACATGAATTCTACACCTACATCGAGATGACCGTGTAGAGTGTGAGTAATAAAACCTAGTAGGAAACCACCAATTGGTCTTTAATAAGTGTGAAAATATATAACAGTTGTATGCCATGATAATAATAAATGTTCAAGAATGCATAAACAAATACATACCTATCACTTATGTTCTAACCAAGCCACCATGAGCCCCAATTTTACCTGCTTCACCTCCATACTAGAAGGAAGATCACAATATTAGAAGTAATAAAGAACCATCCACAAGGATAATAAACATACCTCCTGGAATCCTCAAGTCATCGTGTGAACATACTACTCGACATCCATTAGGCATCAAGTGAATAATGCTACTCAACATCCACTAGGCATCGATTGATCATGCTAATCAACATCCACTATGCATCGAGTAAACATGCTACATGGCATCCATTAGGCATCGAGTGAATCACATGAAATCCATGAGGAATTTTCATATCTTTACCCTATTATTAGATAAATCATCACAAGTCATGTGAACTTCCCCTATAAGAGATAACCATTTCACAATGGTCCACCTATTACGATCACTAAGAATAATACCTCCAAAGGCATGATAACTCACATAACAAGGTAGAGCATGAAAAGAAAATAATAACATATCATCATGAGAAAATAGTAGCATTATACAATACATGTGATCAGTATCAAACATGATCAAACAATCTCTAAGCATACTCATGGAAATAAGTATCATAAATGGGCCTCATAGGCTATGCACACACCCAAATGTGATCACAATTAAGAATGATCACCAAAGTAAGGGAAAAAAATAAAAATACCAAGAAACCATGTGCATACAAGAGCCTCAAATGGTAAGGAAATTCCCACCTCAGGGTTGTTGATGAAATACTCCAAAGTTCATCAAAGGATCAAATCCCGAACCACATTGTACACCTATAAAGAGACCCAATAAGATTCCATGTCAATAAGGTCATTATAGAATTTCATACCTCATGTATTCTATCAATGAAACTAGTTTTGAGGTACGTTTATAGAGAGGATATCAATTCATCTGATCCATGATTGATTCAAGAATAGATCATGAATTCCTCATCAATTCCATAAGATAATCTCAACTCTAGCTAATGAACATCAATACACCAATAATTCATCAATGGAAAATATATATAAGGTGAGATTAAAGAAGAAGAAGATCTCAAGATGATCGATCTAAAGAAACTTACTTGGAAGAGTCCACCATTCATGAGGAATCAATCTCTAGTCAAAGAGATGCCATTGAAACATTGAATCCACCACCAGTATACCAAAGGATCATTAATAGATTATATTTCTATAATCAATACACCATCAAGACACTACTAGAAACTAAATCTATAACAACAGACCTATACCCACAGTTTTGGAAAAACCGTGGGTATAAGAGGCTTATTCAAACCCTATACCCACAGGTTTTTCAAAACCGTGGGTATAAGTAATTTATTGAAACCCTATACCCATGGTTTTTCCAAAAACATGGGCATAGGTTCCTTCTATACCCATAGTTTTGAAAAAATCATGGGTATAAGTACCTTGTTCAAACTCTATACCCATAGTTTTTCCAAAACCATGGGAATAGGTATTTCCATATACTAATGGTTATGAAAAACCATTGGTATATGTCCCAAATATTAGGGTAATTATACCAATGGTTCTCAAAACTATCGTTATAGGTCTATACCAATGATTTTGAGAACCGTTGGTGTAGGTACCTAGATTTTTTATGAATTCTTTTTTCAAATATCATCAAATAAATCAATATATAAATTATATATATATATATATCCAATTATATTCACAAAGATAATTATAACATAGTGGTTAGGTCATTGATATATAAGTGGGAGGTCATGGGTTCAAACCTTGGATGCCTCTTTTATTTTACTTTACCTATCCCAATGGTTTTCCAAACCATTGGTATAAACCTATACCAACGGTTTTCTCAAAATCATTGGTATAGGTTTATACCAATAAAAAATAAACCAACATCCCTCCAAACCATTGGTATAGGCTATACCAATGGTTTGGGTACCTATACCAAAAATTCAACACCATTGGTATAATATATTTTTCTAATAGTGAGAAGAGGTTGGGGAAGATGATTCAAAAACACATACCCATAAAACATTCATAATTGATGGTATGTCTTGATCCAATCAAGAGGCATTATAAAAAATATAGATCCGACATTGATCTATGAGTAAAGAAAAAATTCGTCAATAGATCGACATAGAAACCAAAAATACATCATAGATCCATGCTCGTCTCACAAGAAAGAATAAGTATTTGGTGTGATATATAGAAAACTCCATATTCTAAAGTCACCAGATTGGTTTAAATTTGAAGTATCTAGGGGAGATGAATGGGAGATATCTAGAAACCATAGGGGATGTCTCAAATTCTAAATAGAGACATTAGGGTCAGAATTGGGTAATAAATAGGGTCAAAACCATGTGAGAATCAAAAGTTATGGGGTGTATTTAATGCACCCCAGACTGGGTGCACTGGAAGGCCGATGTTCTTGGAATAACCATCTGGGTTCTTCCAGCACCACCAACTATCCGATGGGGTTTTCAGAATTGTGCAGACCTGCTAGAACCCCACTAGTTGTGTAATTTATAATATTTTCCATGTAATTTTTTGAGAATTATATGGGATTATTTCGAGACCAGGTGCTGATATGGAATGTGATTCTGAGGCTTGGGGTTCCTGGAATAAATGCTCAAACTATTTTTAAGTTTATTAAAAACAGCGTGCGTGTACGGTTTTAGTAACTTCTAAATGGGTGCCAAGATTAGAAATAAGAGGGAACCATTGAGCTCAGAACAATGAGTTCACCCTAGGTGAGGCCTAACATCGACCGACACAGGTCAACTGAAAAAGTTAATTTATGGAAGTTTTAAGAGAAAAATAAAATATACTTAAAAATTCATTTTATTTCTTTAACGTTACATAGAAACTCAGCAACACTATGATGTGGTGACTTAGTGATGCTGCAATGCAGTATCATGGCAACACTGAAATGCATTAACATGCTTCCTCCATTAATCATAGGAAAAGACCAATGTTATAATTCATAATGCTAGATAATTCCTCCCTAAAGCCTTGAAGTTTCCCTAAGGAAAGGAGAAGGAAGCTCTCATACCGGTGACGACGAACGACGAATGCTGACAAATGAAATATCAAGGACGTTTGTGGAGGGATCACCTTCAATGTCGAATTCTCTCTTATAAGTAGGGGGTTTATTTCGAAGTATTTATTTTCACCGTACTTGGAATTAATGGCAAACACAGATCAAACCACAAAAAGGTTGACCCGCGGATCGCTCGTTCTTGAAATATGGTTTCTTTTGCGGGAATGTTTTTGGGGATGATCATTATTATTCGGATTTTTGTGTATCTGAATTCAATTATTGTTTTTCTTGATCCTTAAAACAGAATGGATCAAGGTCAGAATGAAAAATGAATAAGGTCCATTCCTTGAGTTGTTACTTGTACTTTTCCCCCTTTTTGTTCTATACGTTCTTCGCATTCTTTACGGGAATATGAACAGACAATCATTACACAACCGTTTCTTAGTTCAATGAACTGGAATCAAAGATCCATCCTCGTGATGACCTAGTAAAGGTTCAACAACGATGAAGATTGACGGATCAAAGCAACACAGGAGATACCATCACTCGTGAATTTAATGGCGGAATGGGTCACAATGTGGATTTGAGACCATGGAGATGAATAAGACAACCCAATGGTAGCATGCGTGATTTTGTTTAAAAACATAGATCACAAGAGTGCGACCGATGACCCATAAAAGGAGATCCGTCAGTGGTAGTGCATGGCGGCGTGTTTACCCGGTAGTAGGTGGCCACAGGCTCAATGACCGACAGTGGAGGGGCCCACAGTGATGCGACCATGGGCGGTGACAGAAGCCACAGCCAGGGCGGGTCATGGTGGTGCAGATCAGTGACAAAGTAGGGAACCACATCAGATTGGTTGGCATGCAGTCCTGCAGACCACGTATGGGAGAAGTGACCGACTCAATAGCCGACCGTGTGGAGCTAGAGAAGACACAAAAGTTTCCGCGTTTGGTTAGACCAAACCGGTCCACGTCCGAGTGGGTCGGGTCAAACCCGAAAAGTCAGGTTAGGTGGGACCTAGTGGGTCAGGTCGGATCAAGTCAGTCTGATCGGGTCATACTGAACTCGAACCCCACCAGCCCCTTTTAACTTAAATGCCCATAACTCTCAAACAAGGTGTCCCTTTGATGATCCATTTTTGGTGTTGGGACACTTATAAAGAGGCATTCCTTTTGGGACAATCTACAAGAGTTTTCATGGAAGTTGGTGTATGGCCTATTGGCTTGAGGAGTAGGTGCTCCCGGAGCGAGAACGCTAAGGAAGAAATCCTGTGACTGGCTGCGACCTATACAGAGTGTGTCTTCTGCACCCATATAGATTGTGTCTTCTGTACCCATACAGAGTGTGTATTCTACGCCTACATAGAGTGTATCTCCTTTGCCTATGCGAAGTGTGTCTCATACACCTATGTAAAGTGTGTCTCCTATGAAGACCCGGAGTGTGTCTCCTTAGATTTGGATATGCCTGGAATTTCTTAGTATATGTATCCTGGTGTGATCTGACTCCAGTTAATCTCTTAATTATACTTCTTATAGGCTACACTTCGTGTTCCTCTTTGGTAGTCTGCCTTGTTTGTTTCTTTGTGGTTTACCGTTGTGGTTTGGGGTCCCTACTTTGTATTGTTTTACTCACCCCTACACGGGGTTCGCCCGCACGTGTCGTGTCTTGTGCGGATGATCAAAATATTTGATGGAGTCCTTGGTTGGCCGAAGATATGGGGTGCTTTAGGGTGACCCGACAGACATGGTATGCTTTAGGGACATCCAAAAAACTTATTGTACCTACCCTTCAAGTAGGGTTTTCTATGGATGAGACCCTGGGGATTATACTTTATTTTTCATTTGGGTTTGTATTCTAGCCCGTTTACTTTTTTAGTTTGTAATATTACTCTCAGTGGTTGTCATAGTGGGTTTCATATCTATTTACTAGTGTTTTTAGTTTCAGTACTTTTCTTTGGGATGGGTGCATGTGTGTAGGTTTATAGGAAAATTCCTCCCCTTTGTGGGAAATGCTTACTTGACACTAGTCGCCAACCCCTGGACTATGGGAGGCGGGCTTGGGGTAGTTACAACATGGGACCCGAGGGATGGGTCATGATAGAGTGGCATCAAAGGGCGGTCAATTCTACTTTTATTTTGGGGAAATAGTGTTAAGTGCTTCGAGTTCAGCTTTCAGGCCAGGGAACCCAGTGTTGGTGCGGCGGCCGATGTATCCATACACCAGGACCTTGAATTACGCTTTCCTACTTGGTACATGAAAACACTAGTTGCATGGGAAATTAATGGTTCATGCATCATATAGGAATTGGGTGTGTTCTCATGTCCTTCTTGAGTCAGAGTCATCTCACCAGGTATACTCTATTAACCGTGGTACATATTTTTCTGTTTCAGGATGATTCCACATAGACAACTAGCAAGGATTTTGGGGTGTGACCATTAGGATGGTCCACCGAGCAATGAGGCATCGATGTAGGGACCATTTCCAGAGATAGCACCTCCTGGTGGTGTACCAATGATACCACCACTTGGAGATCAGAATTTCCTACTGGAATTACGAGTAGAGGATGCACACAGGCTCAGTGTGTTACATGATTTTAAAAGATAACAACCTCCTAGGTTCTGAGGAGAGATAGATCCTTAGGTAGCTGAGGAATGGTTGGAGGTAGTGATGTGAGTTTTCTACTTAGTGAGGATGCCTCTTGACCAGATGGAGGTCCTAGATATGAGTCTTCTATAGGGATTGGTGGGGAGATGGTGGAACTTGATGATCCAGACACATGAAGAGGTGACATTCTCCTGGATAGACTTTGAGCATCTCTTAAGGGAGGAGTTCCTTCCAGCGGCGTTACGTTCTAAACATATACAAGATCTCATACATCTGTAGTAGAGAATCCAAATGGTGGAAGAGTACTTAGCGAGATTCACAGATATTTATTTCTACTCTACAGATATGGTGTATGACCCATTCTTAAGGTCTTTTACCTTTGATAAGGGACTATTATGGGAGATTAGGGAATCAATGATATCCCTTAGCATCCCTATGCATGTTAGGGTGTTGGAGAGATCTCAACTGGTAGAGAGATTTATTGCAGAATAGGTAGCAGGGTCTTTGGAAGCAGGTAGCCGACATATGACGCAGGGGTCCAAGAGGACTAGACAGTCCATGGTATAACCCCAAGAAATGAGATTAGCAGTGCAGTGATTCCAGGGAAGAACATGTCAGCCGAATGAGAGGTTGTGCTACTCATGCGGCAGTCGGGGATATATGGCTAGAGATTTTCCGACCAGCTGTACGACTGACCAAGAGATGGTCAAGGGACTATTGAGGCAGTGGCAGAGGCAAGAACCGGGTGGTCTTCTAGGTGAAAGATGTGTAAGAGGAGTGGGATGAGTGGCAGTAGGTGGACAGAGGTTCGAGACACTACCACCACCACCCTGAGCTCAAGGAGCTGGTGGAAAGGGGAAAGGCCATCTCTAGGTGATGGAGGTTTATGATCCAGAGACTCCTGAGATGATTAGAAATAAGATCTATGTATTTTCCACCCTATCTATAGTTTTGATAGACACAGGTTCCAGTCACTCTTTCTCACCATGACCCTTGTTCGAGACATGGAGATTCCAGTAGAACCATTGACCCAATCTCTATGCTTAGAAACTCCTATGGGAGGAGACTTTACGATCACACACTACTGTTGATAGTGTGACCTTACTCTTGGGGGAGATAGTTTTGGTTAGGATCTATTGGTGTTCGCATCGAGGCCTTACGATGTCATTTTGGGTATGGATTGGTTATCCACAGTTTATGCTCAGGTTGACTATTTTAGGCGCACAATGTGGTGTGTCCGCAGAGATCGGACTTGGTTTTCCTTTGTTAGTGAATGAGAAACACAAGTAATGCAGGATAAACTCACACGTAGGAGGGTTCAACCGACTACGCATCAGTTGGATATCATGAACCTCAGTGCAATGGATGAGATGAGTCCTTAGATTCCTTCAGTGGTGGTTGAGTACGAGAATGTCTTTTCAGAAGATGTTCTAGGACTAACTTCTCGTAGGGAGGTAGAAGTTTTCATTGACCTGTACCCAGAGATGACACCTATATCTACACTAACATATCAGATGGATCCTGTAGAGATTTTTGAATTGAGGATACAGTTAGAGGATTTTCAGAGTAGGGATTTATGAGACCTAGTGTTTCACCATGGGAAGCCCTGGTTTTGTTTTCCAATAAGGCAGACAAGATCTTGAGGTTGTGTGTGGACTTTTGACACCGGAATCAGAAGATCATGAAGAATATATACCCACTACTGAGGATTGATGACCTTTTCAGTCAACTAAAGGGAGTGAGATGGTTCTCGAAGATAGACCCCAGATCAGGCTATCACCATCTTCAGGTGTGGGATGAGGACATTCTGAAGACAGATTTTATATGTTGCTATGGGCACTATAAGTACTTAGTGATGCTGTTTGGTATGAAGAACTCCCCAGCAGTGTTCATAGGACTCATGAATAGGATCTTCGAGCCTTACCAAGACCAGTTTGTAGTGATCTTTATTGATGACATCTTAGTTTACTCGGCATCCGAGGAGGATCACATGATACGCTTGAGGATGGTCCTGGACTAACTTCGAGAGAACTGGTTTTATGGAAAGCTCTCGAAGTGTCAGTTCTGGATACGAGAGGTCCAATTTTTGTAACAAGTCATCTCATAGGTTGGAGTTATAGTAGATCCAGTGAAGATAGAAGTGGTTCTTGCTTGGAAGCCACCCAAGAACGTTACCAATGTGACACCCCAAACTTTTTCACATGTAATAATAATAATTTTATGTTTTAATTATTATACTAACCAGTAAGGTTTTCAAAGTAAATATTATCTCACCTTTTTTAATGAATAATTTAAATATAACTATTTTTTTCAAACATAATTTATTCTAATAAAATAATTATTTAATATAATATATTAAATAATAATAAAAATATATATAAATATAGCTAATTTTTTGTTTGGTTCCAAGATGTGATATGTATATATATATACATATATACATATGTATACTAGATTTGAATTATATGAAATTATGATAAAATTATAATTTTATATTGAGGTTATAAATGATATTGAATGTTATTGTTTTAAAATATTTTAACGACATTATTTTGTAAAAGGTGAAAAATTTTAATTATGCGAACAATTACTTAATCTATTTTTTTTGTTTTCGTAAATGTGATGTATACATAATTATTAGATTATAAATTTTTGATTGGATTAAAAGTTTCATAACATTATTAACATTTTGAATATATAATAAAACTATTTTAATAGAAGGATTAAAATTGTACATATATGAATGATCTTTTGATAAAAATTATTTTTATTTTGAATCACACACACACACACACATATGTAATATTAATTTTTTTAAAGTTTCAAATTTAAAATTATTTTTTGTAAAAATTATGATAATTATTATTATGTTTTTCAAGATAATACATTTTCAATTATTAATTTAATTTATAAAATTTTAAGAATATAATATATATATATATATGTAATGATAAAATGAGGTATATATATAAAAAAGGGTTTAAATATATATGATAAAAAATGGGTGAATGATATTATTTAATAATATGTTATAATATAAAAATGCAATGATGACTTATATAATAAAATAAGAAAATATTGACATGTAAAACAATCAAATAGAAAACATGATTGAAAAAAGTAAATGTAAAAGAAATCTTAAAGAAGAAAAAAATGGCGATTGATTAAATAATTTTAATAGATTATTAGATAACTTTGGTGGATTATCAGTTTTATATATAACTTTTGACTTCTTTAAAAAAAATTTAAGATAATAATTAGGATATAATAATAATAATAGATTATTAAAATAACAAAAAATAGAAGGAATCCTGGAATGGGATTTGAGGGTCCGTGATTAAGGTGTCACGCTGCGGGGGTCCGGTCTTCTGACTTCGAGGTTTAGGGTTTTAGCAGGGTCCGACATCACGGTCGTTGAGTAGGAGGTCGGTTCATCCGTGAGGCTCCATTGGGTTCAAACAGTTGGAGGCGTGGCCTTGTGGTGGATTCTGAGTGCTGACCCCGAGCCGCACTGTTAATAGAGACTGAGCAGCGTCGTTCGAAGTTACGGTGGAGTCCGGTCCTAGTGCTAAGTCAGATCTAGGATTGCGCTTTGCTTTGTAAATTGGTCCATATGAGTTTAGGGTATCATTTTTCCAAATCTAGCATGAGGTCGAATCTGTTTAGTTTTAGGTTGTGGTTCATTTTTGTTTTGTCAATTTCACAGTTTCCTTTTAGCCTTTTGATTTTGGGGACCACTGGTTTTAGATATTGATTTGTCTAATATGAATTTTTTCCGATTATTGATTTCTTTCCTTTGTTGTTTTTGTTGTTTCATTTTGGTCCATCTGTTTCAATTCGATCATAATATAAAAAAATATATTTTTTCTTAGTTGAATTTTCTTCATATTCATTACCTGTTGCAGGTGTGGACAATTTGATTCGCTCAATTATCATCTCGTTTCATGACTTCTTGAAAACTCTTCTTCTGTTTTGGTGGTCTGTGTATATATATGAGCTTTTTTGTATATTGAGGAAGGCAATTACTTCTTGTGAGGATAAACTCTGAACGATCCATCACTTTTTTTATACCACTGGTCTAATTTTAATCCATGTTTTGGGTTCTTCATTTCAAGTAAGGTATTATTTTCTTCTAATTAATTTGTATTTAAGATTATTGTCTTGTAAGGATTTATTTTCAAGTGTTTTTATATTCGTAAACCCAATTATACACTTTGTATATAATCATATTGTTGACGCTCCGTTCCATCACAGAGTCCAAAGATTGACTAAGGAGAGTACCTTAAGCAAAGAAGAAGGAAGATTCATAAAAAAATTGCAAAGTCATTAAGGCGCGCACGTATACCTGCACGCCAGCCTTGGGCGCGCAAGTCACTTGCGTGCCAGACATGAGGCGCGCAAGTCACTTGCGCCTGCAAAGTGAAATGTCTCCCAAACCTCAGGTGGCCTATAAATACCCCCTGTGGGCCCCCCATTTCAGGGACAAAAAATCCAAAACTCAGATTCAAGCTCTGGTCGCCCAAGTCTCTATCTGAAGTCTTCCGAACACTTCTAAGGTAATTCTTTACCTAGAATATAAGCTCTGAAGAGGAAGAATAATGCCTAAGTATTAGAACTCATCAATACTTGCGTGCCTAAGTGTCCATCCCTTAAGGGAAGTGAAGACACTTGCACGCCACCTTTCCCTCTCAAGGAAACTTGCGCGCCACACATCTGAAATCCTCTAGGGATGATACTAAGGGCTCCAATTCAAAGTCGCCCAAGTATCACTTCATGGATTCTTCATCGCCCAAGTTGACTCATGTCACGCAAGTATACTTGCGTGACCAGGACTTGCCCGCCAGACCAATACTTGCGTGCCTCCTTCCAATTCACTTTCTTTCCTCAAATTCACCTCTCCTCTTCAAGATTTAGCCTTCAAAACCCTCTTCAAAGACATTTTTGACATGGTTCCTTTGTTTGCTTCCTTATCTAAAAGGAATTCTGTGGAAAATCTCTCAAAACCTCGTGATTTACATAACTTTATGTCACTAATATTATAGATTTCCTTCATTCAACCTCATCCTTTAAGATGAGAAGATCCCTAATTTGGGAATCCTCCTTAAGAGTAAGCCCCAATCATAAATCCACTTTAATTTGGGCATCCTCCTTAAGAGAAAGTCCCAAGTTCCCTAATTTGGGCATCCTCCTTAGGAGTAAGCCCCAAGTTCCCTAATTTGGGCCTCCTTCTCAGGATTAAGTCCCAAGTTATAAGTTCCCTAATTTGGGCATTCTCCTTAGAAGTAAGCCCCAAGTTCCCTAATCTGGGCCTCCTTCTTAGGAGTAAGTCCCAAGTTATAAGTTCCCTTTAATTGGGAATCTTCTTCAAGAGTAATCCCCAATCATAAGTCCCCTTAATATGGGCATCATTCTCAAGAGTAAGCCCCAAATTAAGAATTTAAATCTCCATAAAGCACAAATACCTTTATAGACCCTGTTAATGGGAATCCTCCTTAGGAGTAAGCCCCAAGTCCCCCCTAATTTGGGCATCCTCCTCAGGAGTAAGCCCCAAGTTAGAGTATTCAAATCTCCATAAAGCATGAATATCTTTATGGACCCTGTTCCCAGGCTTCTTTCCAGAATTAAATACTAGTCTTCACCTACTTGGGTAGTCACACATACATAAGCCCCATATCATTCCTTGTGACCGCATATTTCATGGCACAAATCATCAGGTTTACTGATACCTCTTATTTCTCACACCGAGCATGAATCACATGATCTTAGAGTGTAAAAGTAACCATGAAACATCTCTTTAGGTCGTTAATCATACTTAATACTCACACTTCTTAATTGAAATACGTGGACTTTGATCTCTAACTTAAAAGTAGAGTATGTAGGAAGACTTTCTAAGGTTCAAGCCCATCACTCATTAATTATCATCTGTCCTATATGACGTTAAACTATATCTTAATTACCGAACTATGTGGGTTTCGATTCCTCTTTAACAAGGATACGTAGGTAGCCCATTTTCAGGTACGATCCCAACTTTGAAATAATCTCTATCCTTGTGAATGATAATAAACTTCAAGTGCCCCAGTGAGTGGCTTTAAAACCAGTATGGTCATCATAATGACCAAGAGATTTCTATATAATGTATTGAAGGATACCATTGACTAAGAATATCCAATACATACAGATGATTCTCCATCGATGAAGAACCTCAAATACATATAAAAGATTCTCTAAATCTCATACATATCAATCATTGATTTCCAAATCTAAAGGAAAACTCATTTTCATGCTTGGTAAATTAATAAGGATTCGTGAACATAACTTAAATATATAAGAGAGTCCCAGAGTAGGTAATAATTCCCCTAAAAAAGGTGTGATGAGCCTGAACTCCCATCCTCTCAACCAATGCAATTTATTAAGCCTCATCGGTCCACAACTAATGAGCACCTACCTTTGGAAAGTAGGTCTAAATGGATATAGAATCATTGTATGTTTCCAGTTCTACGAATAAACCCGTTAGAAACCGATTGGAAAGTTTGAACCTTAAACAAACAAGGTCATCCCCATTTCCATAAGAAACACATATACATATATTTATATAAACAAATTTATGGGAATCAAACCAAATCTCTTTTATGAATTTTAGAAGATGATTTCCAACCCTTAAATAATGTTTTTGATTCAAATTATTTTTTGGGTTCAATTATATTTGCACTTGTTATGAAAAATCCAATACATAGTTATGTTCATATTTAGGTATATACCTATATATTTACATGTATTTAAAATCAAAACCTATCTATACTTTCAAAGGATGGATGTTGTGTTTACAATTATTTTTTTAGGTTTAAATGATGTAAGGGTTGTTTTGTCTTGCATTGTGTTTTTTAGAATATATACATATGTATACTTATGATGTATATTTATACATCTCACGGTTTGAGTTTAAACCCTTCCTTACCTGATTTAGAGCTTTAGGATTTTTGAGTTATAGGGTATTAGTAGACCAAAAACATGAATACCTCATGAAAACTTATTTTCTTACCTTATATATATATAATCGGTTATGTATATACATATATGTATATAAATATATAAATTTATGGCCCACTAATTTACATAAACTCTTTATGTCCAGATTTAAGTTTTTTTAAGCTTTAGGTTCGAAGTAAAATTAAGAACCTAAAAATGTGAAGAACTATATTTTTTATATCACTTTTACTCAATTATGTATGTTCTTACACACACACAGATATATATAAATATATAAATAAATATATATATATATATATATATATATATATCATCTCTAAGGTGAATCTAGGTTTTTCAAAGGTTAAAAGTTTTTATGTATTAATATTTCTAAGGTCGATAATTATATTTGGGTTCGTTTAATATGGTTTTTAATTATGAAAAACTGAATATACACTTAGTGTATATTCGGACATACACACATAATTCAATATATTTCTATTTTATGTTATTAAAGATGATTTAAATTTTTTAAATAAAGACTTGGATGTGAATAAAGTTTTGGGTTCAAATAGATTGATATATTTATTACACATACACCCATATAGTTTTAATCCACCCAGTTTTAATTCTATCAAGTGTTGATTTACAATGATGTTTTTAAAATGTAAGGGAAATTTATTTATTACTTTAAACAATCTCTATTTTCTAGTTCTTGTAAGGAAGTTCATTTGCTTAAAATGTGAGTTACTTTTATGATGCTAAGGGTTTGTTATTATTAAACAAATTAAATTTCATGTAAGATGTTAACACACACACACACACACACAGATATATATATATATATATATATATATGTAATTTTAGTTTTCATAATATATAAAGTAAGGGTGCGACATATACATATTTTATGTATATATATATGGTTATATGTATGCACCTATAAGTTTGAACCATAATCCGAAATAGGTTAGCCTAAAATAAAATTCGGTGGTTAAAGTATGTTGTTGATATGCATAATTAAATTCTCATGAATGTATGAATTACATAGAACAAATGTTGCACAACAAATCAGTTGACCATATATTCCATGCAACATAGGGTATGACCATTCATTAAGACATGACCATTTATCAGCACATGCTTGTGTACAAATGACTTCTGTCTTAATTTAAAATTGTTCATTTTAAACTATAAATATTCATTTCCATGAATCAAGGATTTTGAAAATTAAGGAACTATCATTTTATGTGGTAACCCCATTACTTGCGTATTTTAAATTAATATCACATGCACAAAGAATGTTTACTAGGTTATGCATGTAGTTGGGAAAATTATTATTTAAATAATAACTGAAATATTATGATTTAGTCCAATGTCATTTCCATTTATCAGCACATGATTTGAACATGAATAATACCTATCCAAAGTTATAAACATGCAATGTAATGCATTGAAAGTTTATGGAAGAGTTGTAAAGTTATTAATTTATGTGATAAATTGAACTATTTATTATTCATCACTTATGATAATGAATTAAGAATTTAATTATTTGTAGTGGTTTGGGACACCCCAAATAAAAGACATGGAATTAGGTATTCAAAGTGGTATGGGACACTTTGGATATATGGCCTTATTAAACATATGAGGAATGTATTGGACTAGTATGTTCCTGGTTGGGGAACGGTAAAAGTAAGCCCTCCGGGTTGGGGTTCAGTTATAGCAGACCCTCCGGGTTGGAGTCTAGTTACAGAGACTCTCTGGGTTGGTGTTCGGTTACAGATGCTCTCTGGGATGGAGTCCGGTTATAGAGGCTCTCCGGGTTGGGGTCTGGTTACTGTTAGCCCCTAGGTCTTGGCACGAGGCCTTGACATAGAAATTAAAGTCTTACATTATACATTTCCCTCATTATGTGTATGATAATTAATTAACCAAATGGATATTCGACTAGTAGAATATCCATGGTTAAGATCCAGTACTTAAGAGTATCATAAAAGTAAAATATTATGGCATGACATATGTTTAGAACTCAGTGATTTAGTATTCGATGTATGAAATTGAAGTTATTACCTTTAGGTGCAACTTTGATTATTCATTACTCTTAGCTATTTAATTTGTGATCTCATATGCATACATCATACATGTTTAGAATGTTTTATTTATTTATTACTCAAAATTAGCATGCCTATAATTGAATCATGCATCCTTATAATTCTGTTAGCATGTTTTTAATTGAGCACTTTTATGATATGTTACATGTGTTATAGATTTTATTTAAGAAATTTTTTTATGGAAAGTTTTAAAGAATGTTTTCAAAATTTATATTGGTTTATTTTAAAACCACTTAATGGGTATTCTTATGCTCACCCTACATTTTTGATTAAAATTATTCAGGTATTAGTTTGAGCTAAATAAGTATGAAAAAAGTGACTGGTTTCCCAGAACCTAAACCGAATTCGATCCTCTGAATGGGGCATGATGTGTAATTTATTGGTGTTTGTTTTTGTGAAGAATTACACATCATGATTCAAGGCACTAACTCTGGGTATTCGGGAGATGGGGCGTTATAGTTGGTATCAGAGGATTCAGTTTAGATAACTATGGAAAACTAGAACTCAAACAAAGAAAAATTTACTTAAGCATTACTAAATATGAGGTTTTTTATAATTTTAAGATGTAAAATAAAAGTAATAGTCTTATGTCTCTTCCAACAGAAGTATTAGAGACCATAATTGGAAAGTCATGTGTAGAAAACTATGAGACTTTTGAAAATATTTGTTTATCATGCAAAACCCTCTACCGAGTGTTCAACTCTCCTTGTGTACTCCAACTTCACCATGGAGAAAGTTTTGTCTATTACCTCATGATGAATTCCCAATTCCTATTCTATGTATGACAAGGGAAATACTTTGAGGGTATCTTTAAATGTTTTACCCTATCCAATAATTTCTTTTCTCTTGAGGACTTTGAGGAGGCTTCACAAGGGAGTGACCTCCGGGCATCATATATATGTCAAATTTTGACCTACAGTCTCCGTGGTCAAGTTATGAACTTTGAAGCCCTTGAGAACGAGACTAATCGTTTTCATTATCGACATCAAGTTCAAACTGATGTTGCTCAACTTGATACCCGACATGCTTCTCTCAATCTGAATTCTAGATGTCCACATGCGGTTGATCCTAGTTTCACATATTGCATCTGGACCAAGGAGATAGAAGAATTTAGAACCTCTTTGGGGATCTGTCTCTATGAGAACTGGGGAAATACCCAACATCGGTGGAATCTATGAGGAGTCATCTTAAAGGATTTCAGGAAATCCATACTAGTGTTTCTTGAGAGGGAGAAAGAGATTATGTAATTTTTGAGTTTTATTAATCATGTCTAAATAAATGATGTTGTATTCTCTATTTTGATATGCTTCTATATAAAACAATGACTCTACTTAAACTAGAATTTACATACTGAAGGCTGACTTCTTAAACATTTTCAGACAGAAGACATGAGTTCACCAATAAATATTTTATCTCTTCCTACTGAACTGTTAGAGACTATAATCATCAGGACGTGCTCCGAAGAGTACCGGACCTATGCCAACTTATGTCTGACTTGTAAACAACTCCATCAGGTGTCGAACCACCCAAAAATTCTCCATCTTTACCAAGGAAGCAATCTTGTCTATTACCATATAGCAATTTCACAATTTTCATCTTATAGGAAAAGAGGGAAGTTTCATGAAGCACTTTTTCTATGTTTCACTTTGCCTGATAACTACCGAGATGTAGGTAAATTTCTAGAAGCTTCTTTGGATGGTGACCATCGAGCGACCTACCTATTCTAGGTCCTGAGTTTTAGTATGTACGAATAACTCCACGATATTAATATTTTCAAGAACGACATGGCGTGTGGGACTTATAGGGATTTAGTCCACTATGAAATTTCTGACCTCCACACTTCTCGTTCCTCTCTATAGAAGGCCAAGTTCTTTAGGCACAAGTTTGACCCTAGCTGTTCACAGTGTGTCTGGGCCAAGGAAATCGAGCAGCTAAACACTACCTTAGGAATACAACTGAGGTTGTCAACACCCTACCGTTGGTGGTGTTCCCCGTAAAGGGACCTCGTGAGTGACGTGTTTATGATGTTGCTGTGGTTGGTGTACAAATATTTTTAGAATTACGAGGACACAATTCTTTGAAGGGGGGAATAATGTGACACCCCAAACTTTTTCACGTGTAATAATAATAATTTTATGTTTTAATTATCATACTAACCAGTACAATTTTCAAATAAATATTATCTCACCTTGTTTAATGAATAATTTAAAAATAACTATTTTTGTTAAACATAATTTATTCTAATCAAATAATTATTTAATATAATATTTTAAATAATAATACTAATATATATAAATATAGATAATTTGTTGTTTGGTTCCAAGATGTGATATGTATACATATATACATATATACATATGTATACTAGATTTGAATTATATGAAATTATGATAAAATTATAATTTTATATTGAGGTTAAAAATGATATTTAAAGTTATTGTTTTAAAATATTTTAAAGACATTATTTTGTAAAAAGTTCAAAATTTTAATTATGCGGAAAATTACTTAATCTATTTTGCATATTTTTGAAAATGTGATGTATACATAATTATTAGATTATAAATTTTTGATTGGATTAAAAGTTTTATAACATTATTAACATTTTGAATATATAATAAAACTATTTTAATATAAGGATTAAAATCGTACATATATGAATGATATTTTGATAAAAATTATTGTTATTTTGAATCACACACACACACACACATGTAATATTGACATTTTTTTTAAAGTTTTAAATTTAAAATTATTTTTGTTCAAATTATGATAATTATTATTATGTTTTTCAAGATAATACATTTTCAATTATTAATTTAATATATAAAATTTTAAGCATATAATATATATATATGTAATGATAAAATGAGGTATATATATATATAAACGATTTAAATATATATGCTAAAAAATGGATGAATGATATTATGTAATAATATGTTATAATATAAAAATGCAATGATGACTTATATAATAAAATAATAAAAGTTTAACATGTAAAAAAATCAAATAGAAAACATGACTGACAAAATTAAACGTAAAATCAATCTTAAAGAAGAAAAAAATGGTGATTGATTAAATAATTTTAATAGATTATTAGATAAATTTTGTGGATTATTAGTTTTATATATAACTTTTGACTTATTTAAAAAAAGTTAAGATAATAATTGGTATATAATAATAATAGATTATTAAAATAAAAATAAATAGAAGGAATCCTGTAATAGGATTTGAGGGTCCGTGATTGAGGTGTCATGCCACGGGGGTCCGGTCTTCTGACTTTGCGGTTTAGGGTTTTAGCAGGGTCCGACATCGCAGTCATCGAGCAGGTGGTCGGTTCGTCTGTGAGGCGCCATTGGGTTCAAACAACGGGAGGCACGGCCTTGCGGTGGAGTCCAAGTTCTGAGCACCGAGCTGCACTGTGGATGGAGGCCAAGTAGCATCGTCCGCAGTTGCGGTGGAGTCCAGTCCTAGTGCTGAACCGGATCTAGGATTGCGCTTTACTTCGTAAACTGGTTCGTATGAGTTTAGGGTATCATTTTTTCAGATCTAGCGTGAGGTTGAATCTGTTTAGTTTTAGGTTGTGGGTCATTTTTGTTTTTTCAATTTCACAGTTTCCTTTTTGCCTTTTGATTTTGGGGACCACTGGTTTCAGATGTTGATTTATCTAATATCAAATTTTTTCCGATTATTTATTTATTTCCTTTGTTTTTTTATTGTTTCATTTTGGTCCGTCTGTTTCAATTCGATCACAATATAAATAAATACATAAATATATATATATATATATATATATATATTTTCTTAGTTGATTTTTCTTCGTATTCATTACCTGTTGCTGGTGTGGATAATTTGATTCTCTCAATTATCATCTCGTTTCATGACTTCTTGAATACTCTTCTTCTATTTTGGTGGCCTATGTATATATATGAGTTTTTTTATATAGAGGAAGGTAATTAATTCTTGTGAGGATAAACTCTGCACGAGCCATCACTTTTCTATACCACTGGTCTAATTTTGATCCATGTTTTAAGTTCTTCATTTCAGGTAAGGGATTATTTTCTTCAAATTAATTTGTATTTAAGATTATTGTCATGTAAGGATTTATTTTCAAGTGTTTTTATATCCACAAACCCAATTATACATTTTGTATATAATCATATACATATATTTATATAAAAAAATTTATGTGACTCAAACCAAATCTGTTTTATGAATTTTAGAAGATGATTTCCAACCCTTAAATAATGTTTTTGATGAAAATTATGTTTTGTGTTCAATTAGATTTGTACTTCTTATGCAAAACCCAATATATAGTTATGTTCATATTCAGGTATATACCTATATATTTACATGTATTTCAAATCAAAACCTATCTATACTTTCAAAGGCTGGATGTTGTGTTTACAATTATTTTTTTAGGTTTAAATGATGTAAGGGTTGTTTTGTCTTGCATTGTGTTTTTTTAGAATATATACATATGTATACTTATGATGTATATTTATGCATCTCACTGTTTGAGTTTAAACCCTTCCTTACCCGATTTAGAGCTTCGGGATTTTTGAGTTATAGGTTATTAGTAGACCCGAAACATGAATACCTCATGTAAACTTATTTTCTTACCTTATATATATATAATCAGTTATGTATATACGTATATGTATATAAATATATAAATTTATGGCCCACTGATTTACATAAACTCTTTATGTCCAGATTTAAGTTTTTTTTAAGCTTGAGGTTCGAAGTTAAATTAAGAACCTAAAAATGCGAAGAACTATATTTTTTATATCACTTTTACTCAATTATGTATGTTATTACATATATATATATATATATATCATCTCTAAGGTGAATGTAGGTTTTTCAAAGGTTAAAAGTTTGTATGTATAAATATTTCTAAGGTCAATAATTATATTTGGGTTCATTTAATATGGTTTTTAATTATGCAAAACCAAATATACACTTAGTTTATATTCATACATACACACATAATTCAATTTATTTCTATTTTATGTTATTAAAGTTGATTTACAATCTTTAAATAAAGACTTGGATGCGAATAAAGTTTTGGGTTCAAATGGATTGATATATTTATTACACATACACCCATATAGCTTTAATCCACCCAGTTTTAATTCTATCAAGTGTTGATTTACAATGATGTTTTTAAAATGTAAGGAAAAGTTATTTATTACTTTATACAATCTCTATTTTTTGGTTCTTGTAAGGAAGTTCCTTTTCTTAAAATGTGAATTACTTTTATGATTCTAAGGGTTTTTTATTATTAAACAAATTGCATTTCTTGTAAGATGTTAATATACAAACATATATATATATATATATATATGTAATTTTAGTTTTCATAATATATAAAGTAAGGGTGCGACATATACATATTTTATGTATATATATATGGTTGTATGTATGTACCTATAAGTTTGAACCATAATCCGAAATAGGTTGGCCTAAAAAAAACTTCGGTGGTTAAAGTATGTTTTTGATATGCTTAATCAAATTCTCATGAATGTACGCATTACATAGAATAAATTTTGCACAAAAAATCAGTTGACCATATATGCTATGCAACGTAGGGTATGACCATTCATTAAGACATGACCATTTATCATCACATTCTTGTGTACAAATTACATCTGTCTTAATTTAAAATTGGTCATTTTAAACTATAAATATTCATTTCCATGAATCAAGGATTTTGAAAATTAAGGAACTATCATTTTATGTGGTAACCCCATTACTTGCGTATTTTAAATTAATATCACATGAGAAAATAATGTTTACTAGTTTATGCATGTCGTTGGAAAAATTATTATTTAAATAATAAATGACATATTATGATTTAGTCCAATGTCATTTCCATTTATCAGGGCATGATTTGAACATGAATACTACCTATCCAAAGTTATAAACATGCAATGTAATGCATTGAAAGTTTATGGAAGAGTTATAAAGTTGTTAATTTATGAGATAAATCGAACTATTTATTATTCATCACTTATGATAATGAATTAAGAATTTAATTATTTAGAGTGGTATGGGACACCCCAAATAAAAGACATGGAATTAGGTATTCAAAGTGGTATGAGAAACTTTGGATACATGGACTTATTAAACATATGAGGAATGTATTAGACTAGTATGTTCCGGGTTGGGGACTGGTAAAAGTAAGCCCTTCGGGTTGGGGTCCGGTTACAGCAGACCCTCTGGGTTAGAGTCTGGTTAGAAAGGCTCTCTGGGTTGGATTCCGGTTATAGATGCTCTCCAAGATGGAGTCTGGTTACAGTGACTCTCCGGGTTGGGGTCCAGTTACTGTTAGCCCCTAGGTCTTGGAACGAGGCCTTGACATAGAAATTAAAGTCCGAGATTATACATTTGAATCATTATGTGTATGATAATTAATTAATCAAATGGATATTAGACTAGTATATAACCATGGTTAAGAGTCAGTACTTATGAGTATCAAAAAAGTAAAAGCTTATGGCATGACATATGTTTAACACTCAATGATTTAGTATTCAATGTATGAAATTGAAGTTATTACCTTTACGTGCAACTCTGATTATTCATTACTATTAACTATTTAATTTGTGATCTCATATGCATATGTAATACATATTTAGAATGTTTTTTTATTTATTACTTCAAATGGGAATACCTATAATTGAATCATGTATCCTTATAATTATGTTAGCATGTTTTTAATTGAGCACATTTATGATATGTTACATGTGTTATAGCTTTTAATTAATAGAAATGTTTTATGGAAAGTTTTAAAGAATGTTTTCAAAAGTTATATTGGTTTATTTTAAAACCCCTTACTGGGAATTCGTATGCTCACCCTACATTTTTGATTAAAAATTTTCAGGTATCAGTTTGAGCTAAAGAAGTTTGACAGATGTGGCTAGTTTCCCAGAACCAGAACCAAATTCTATCCTCTATATGGGGCATGATGTGTAATTTATCGGTTCTTGTTTTTGTGAAGAATTACACATCATGATTCAAGGCACCGACTCTGGGTATTTGGGAGCCGGGGCGTTACAACCAAGGTGCAAAGTTTCCTTGAGTTTTCTGGGTACTATTAGAGGTTCATGCCCAAATTTTATAGAGTATCAGCATCCATGAAAATCATTACACGAAAGGGTAAACCTTTTGTATGGATAGAGAAGTTCTTGGAGAGTTTTTAGTAGCTGATACAGAGTTCCATGATAACTACCATCCTAATATTTTCATAGGTGGGTTTCAAGTATGTGGTATTCTACAACGCATCAGGAACCAGTCTTGGTTTTGTCCTAATGCAGGGGAAAGCGGTGATTGATTACGGTTCACGAAAATTGAGACCACACGATAAGAACTACGCAACCCATGATCTAGATTTGGTGGTGATAGTCTTCGCATTGAAGATGTGGTGAAACTACCATATGGACGAGTATTTTATTGTCTACTCAGACCACAAAAATCTCATGTATATATTTTCTCAGAAGGATCTGAATCTAAGATAACAACATTGGCTAGAGTTCCTATAGGACTATGACTTTGAAATAGTCTATACTTCTGGGAAGGGGAATGTAGTGGAAGATTCTCTTAGCCGAATATTGAATTCACAACTACTGAATAGGGCCTTAGAGCAGTTGGACTCACTTCAGGTATCCTTCGTGGATGGAGATGCAATAGCTTATCTCCAGTGGATGGTGGTTACTCTTCTACTCTTATAGCATGTGCAAGAGGCACAACTCGGAGATTTCAACTACAATACTACACATGCTCAGATGCCCACAGGGCATTCCCCTAATGGATATTCTAAAGGTGGGGAGCACATCATCCTTTTCAAAAGATGCACATTTGTACCAGCGACATTATGAGAGGAAGTGTTGAAGGAGTTCTATACATCCCCTTTGGCAGTACATCTAGGTGTGGAAAAGATGCACTGGGACCTCCAACATCAGTTTTGGTGGCCAGGGATGATGAAGGCTATGACAGAGTTTGTCACTAGATGCATCATTTGTTAGCAAGTGATGGTCAAGACCCAGGTTCCAAAAGGTTTAACTCAACCCCTTGAGGTTCAAGAGTGGAAGTGGGATAAAATATATATAGACTTCATGATAGGTTTACCATGTACATCCAGAGGGCACAATACCATCTGGGTGATTGTTGACCGACTCATGAAGTCGGCCCACATCCTAGAGATTTAGGAACAAGGTTCAGTAGATATCTTAGGATGCCTCTACATACAAGAGATAGTTTGAATCCATGGGGTACCATCGATAATAGTCTTAGATCGTGATGCTCGTTTCATATCCCAGTTGTTTAAGGGATTGCATGAGGCATTTGGGACTCAGCTGCGCTTGAGCACATATTTCCACCCACAGACATATAGTCAGACAGAGCGGACCATTCAGGTCTTACATCCTCAATTTTGGCCATAGTTGGGAGGATCACCTACCCCTGGTGGATTTTACATACAACAATAAATACTACTCCACCATTGGTATGGCCCTGTTCGAGGTCTTGTACGGGCGACCCTGCAGGTCACCACTTTGCTGGACTGACCCCAGAGAGTCAACACTCATGGGCCCGGAGTTGGTGCAGGCTACTACGGAGAAGGTTCAGGTTATCCTTGAGCAGATGAAGACTACACAGAGCCATCATAAGTCCTATGCTGATAGGCGACAAAGACCCTTGGAGTTCGAGGAGGGAGACCATGTGTTCCTTTGGGTCTCTCCTCGATGTGGGATACATAGATTTGGCCAGGGTGACAATTCATCTACGAGGTTCATCAGACATTTTCTGATACTGCGTAGAGTGGGTGAGGTGGCGTACCTATTGGATCTACCTCCGTAGTTAGAGCAGGTGCATGTCATCTTCCACATATCCCAGTTGAGAAGATACGTACACGACCCTTCACACATCATTGAATGGTGCGAGCTGGAAGTTGACGATGTGGAGAATTTGGAGGAGTTCCCAATAGAGATTGAGGATCAAAAAGAGAGGACCCTCCATCAGTGATTGATTTATCTAGTGCATATTCAGTGGTATCATGAGAATCTCGAGGAGAGAACGTGGGATCAGGAGGCTCAGATTCATGATCAGTATCCCCATTTTTTATTTATCTCTTCTTTTGGATTTTGGGGATATAAAACCCTAAGGTGGGGACAATTTATTATCCCAGGTTTTCTATGTAATTTTTTTAAAAATTATATGGGATTATTTCAAGACCATCCACTGAGACATAACATGATTCCGAGGCCCGAGGTGCCTGGAATAAATGTTAAAACTAATTTTAAGTTTATTAAAAATAGCGTGTGTGTACGGTTTTAGTAACTTCTAAATGGGTTCCTGGATTAGAAATTTGAGGGCACCATTGAGATCAAAATAGTGAGTTTACCATAGGAAGGGCTTAACATCAGATGACATAGGTCATCTTCAAAAGTTAATTTCTGGATGTTTTAAGAGAAAAATAAAATATACTGAAAAACTCATTTTTTTATTTCTTTAATGTTATGCAGTGACTCAGTAGCACTACGATGCGATGACTATATGACACTACAATGTAGTGTCATGGAAATACTAAAATGTGTTTCCTCCATTAATCAAAAGTAGGGACCAATTTTAGAATTCATAATGCTGGAGAATTCCTCCTTGGAGCCCTGAAATTTCCTAAGGCAAGGAGAAGGAAGCTCTCCCACCAGCGATGACAAATGACGAATGCCGAAAAGCAACAAATCAAGGAAATTTGTGGATGAATCACCTTCAATGATAAATTATTTCCTCTAACTGATCCTATTTCTATCTAGGGGTTTATTTCATAGTATTTATTTCCCCATCCTTGGAATTAATGGCGAACACGGATCGACCCACGAACAAGTTAACCCGCTGATCACTCATTCTTGCAGGATGGTTTCTTTTACGTGAATTGTTTTAGGGATGATCATTATTATTCAGATTGTTGTGTATCTGAATTAAATTATTGTTTTTATTGATCCTTCTAATGGAATGGATCAAGGTCGGGACAAACAACAGACGAGGTCTGTTACTTGTGCATTTCCCCTTCTTGTTCTATGAGTTCTTTGCGGGAATATGAATAGATGATTGTTGCACAACCATTTGTTGGTGCAATGATCTGGAATCAAATATCCAGCCTCGTGACGGCCTAGTAGAGGTGTGACATCGACAACAATTGACGGATTAAAGAGAGACGGGAGATATCATCACTCGAGCATTTACTAGTGGAATGGGCCGCAATGTGGATTCGAACCCCTGGTGATAAAGAACACGACCCGAGGGTTATAGGTGTGATTCTATTTTGAAAAATGGAGCACCATCGTGCGACTAGAGACCTGTAGAAGGAGAGATGCCGACAGTGGTGTGTGGTGGCGTGGCCACCCAGTAGTAGGCGGACGCCGGTTCGACGAGTGGTGGTGGAGGGGCCCATGATGGCATGACCAAAGGTGGCGATGAAATCCACAAACAAGGCGGGCCGTGACTGTGCGGATTAGAGACACAACAAGGTTCCACGTTAGATCGGCTGGCACACGGTCCCGCAGATCGTGTGCGGGAGAAGCGGGCGGCTTGACGACTGGCTACGTGGAGATGGAGTGGACCGAACCGGCCCACATTCGACTAGGTCGGGTTGAAGCCGACAGAATGGGCTGGGCCCAGCCAGGGCAGGCCGGGTCATATCCGGTGAGTTGGGTCGGGTGGGACCCGGGTTAGATCGGGTTGGGTCGGTCCAACTGGGTCGGATCGGACCTGGACCCAACCGAACCCTTTTTACTTAAATGCCCATAACTCTCAAACCATGTGTCTGTTTGACGAGCCATTTGTGGTGTTAGGACCCTCATGATGAGGCAATCATTTTGAGATACTTGATGAGAGTTTTCATAGAAGTTGGAATATGGCCTATTTACTCAAGGAATATGTGCTCTTGGAGTGAGCACGCTAAGGAAGAAATCCTGTGATTGGCTGTGACCTATACAGAGTGTGTCTCCTGCGCCCATATGGAGTGTGTATCCTATGGAGTGTGTCTCCTGAACCTACGTGGAATGTATCTCCTATGCCTATGCGAAGTGTGTTTCCTGCACCTATGTAGAGTGTGACTCCTATGAAGACCAAAAGTGTATCTCCTTGGATTTAGATATGCTTGGAATTTCTTTGTATATGTATCCTAGTGTGAGATGACTCTAGTGACTCTCTTGATTATACTTATTAGAGGATAAACTTTTTTGTACCTATTTGGAAGTCTACCTTGTGCCTTGCTTTGTGGGTTACCTTTGTGGTTTGGGGTCTCTAATGAGTATTGTTTTACTCAACCCTACACGGGCTTCTCCCACAAATGTCGTGTCCTGTGAAAATGATCAGAAAATTTGATAGAGTACTTGGTGGGCTAGAGATAGGGGTGCTTTAGGGTGACTCAATGAATGTGGTACTCTTCAGCGACATTCAAACAACTTACTATACCTACCCTTCAGTTAGGGTTTTCTGTGGATGAGACCCAGGAGCTTGAACTTTTCTATTTCAGTTGAGCTTCTATTCTTCCTCATTTACTTTTTAGTTTATACTGTTACTCTCAATGGTTGTATTAATGGGTTTAATATCTGTTTAATTAGTACTTTTAGTTTTAGTACTTTTATTGGGGATGGGTGTGTGTGAAGGTTTATTGGAAAATGCCTCCCCTTTGTGGGAAATACCTACTCGTTGTTAGTCGCCAGCCCCTGGGCTATGGGAGGTGGTCTTGGGGTAGTCACGACATGGGCCCTGAGAGACGGGTCATGACAGATTGGCTGGTGGCTTCCACAGGCTATTCGATAACAGCCTTTCAACCACCACACAACCCAAGCCTTATCTTATACTCCAATATTTGATTCCATAACCCCTTTTCACTAAAAAAGAACCCATTTAACACCCATATCAGATTGAAAAAATAGGAATGATGAATTTATAAACTTAACATCTCATACATTAAATTAAAGTGAGAATGTTATACATAAAATAACTATACTTCATATGACTCCATTATAAATTGTTCACCAATGCGCCCTTCCTCACTGAAATTCACTTTCATGAATCCCAATTCATTGATTTTAACCACAATTTTATTATCAACCAATTTCTATCAAAAAATTGGCACTTATAATATTTTATAATCCAACTCCCATATTTTTTTGATGATTCCAAAGTATGACATATTTATATAAATTGGATTTCTGTCCTTAATAAGAGATACATGCACTAATTATTCCACAAGAGTAACTCCACTATTTTACATCGTACTACATTTATCATGTTCATTTATATAGAATGTATAAATACTAAATACATAACTATTTTAAGATAATACATGAACAATTAGTCCATTATCCATCTATCAAAGTTATTTTAAAATTCAACTCATATTTTCAGATAACTCTTTAAAAACATGGTCTCAAAACCATATTATTATAACATTTTGCATCCAGAGACCACTAATAGATGTCTTGATCAATAGTGCCACTTGACCTCAAGCACACCCCCATACACAAAAGGATACTGACTAGTATTTGGGGTCTATTATGGTATGATTGAGAGACTATACCCCATATTAGAGTATAATAACAGTGGAAATAGTAACAATTAGATACATCTAGAATAAGTAGTAAATAGAAATCCAGGAAAGTGCTGATAGATAAAAAAACATAACCCATGATATATCAAAACAAGACTATATACATTTCAGGAAATTCATGCATAAAAAACAAGTCATATACATCAAAACCCAAAATAAAAAAAATAAAAAAATTGGGAAAATCCTAAAAAAGTGATCCCAAGTTTTAGACTAGTTCCAAACTCACATGCTCTATCATATCTAACCAAATCAAGCATAAACCATATGAAACTTCCCGTTTTCTAGTCCTATAAACATAAAGTATACTCAGGCACTAAACGATGGATCGAGCATGGTGTGATTATGACTTAGTAGGCCACCGCTAATGATGTTTGTAATCATATCCATTCTAAGTAATAAAGTGCATGCTGATGTGCATAATAAATAAAGGCATGATATAAATAAATAAAACATCATCAATACTCAAGTTCTAAAGTGACACTTGGGATAGACCATACCTGATTCAACATAATATAGATTTTTCTATCCATAATATTATATTAGGCATAAACAGAAACCACTAAGAGTTAATCCCTTTCAGTCAAAGTAATCAAAAAAAACTTCTAAACCTAGGGGGACCACCCAAGGAATTCTAAGTATTATGCACCTCATCTAACCAAAGATGGAATTACCCCAAGGAGTTATAAAGTATCATACAACATCATTAAACCCAAGGATAGTCACCCATGGAATTATAAAGTATCAGACATCATTTCCAAACCCAAAGGGGAATCATCCCAAGGCATTATGAAGTATCAGGAATTATCACTCAAACTAAGGGGAATCACCCTAAGGCATTCCAACATATCACGCATCATCACTAAACCTAAGGGGTATCAACCTTGGAGTTTTAAAGTATCATGTATTATCACCAAAACCAAGGGGTATCACCATTGGTGGTCTAAACATTTATCATAAACCAAACATATACGAAACTCATCAATAAATTAATTTAATTCAATACATGTCAGGTCTCAACCTCAGGAACCCATAGGGTCACCCATTTCATTTTCATTTAATTTTTCAAGTCATTAACCAAGTGAAAAACACTCACACACTCATTAATTCAATTATATTTGGACATAAAAAATAAATACTGTCATTGGATCCTGGAGCACATCCCAATCATCCCTGTCACATAAAAAATAATTCTCTTAAGTTAAAAAACCACTTTGGCCACCCATTTAAATTATAAAAATTTATTTCCCAAGCTTAGCACACCTCAAGTGGTGGCTAAAGTACTGATTACACATGCACACCAACATTTTAAGTTTAAGGAACCATTAGGGTCACCTCTTTAATTTACTAATCCATTTTACCAAGTCAAGCACACCAAATGGGTGGCTAAAGTTCCAGTCTGCTCACCACTGGGCCGTTAGTGGACCATACAGAGGTTTTATTTCATAATTTATAGATAATAATATTTAATTTATTAAATTAGGTTGAACGTACAATAATTTTGACGTTACCACACAACACATACATTAATAAATAGTAAAAAACTTATGGATAACTCATAAAACACCTACAATATACTCATAGATGTCCACTCATCCAATATCAAGGGGAAATATCTCTTGTAAGGTAAGAAGAATAAGGGTATGGGGGTCCGTCATGTTTCTATCTAAGGAGGAGGCCCTCTCCCATTTTAAAAACACATAAAATTAATTAATTAAAATAAAATTTAAAAAAAAGTCATTGGAGGGTTTCATTGTGTGAATAATTGATTCATGCTGTGAGTTTTCATGGAAGGGGGATGCTACCCTTTGTCCTCCATATTCATAGAGTGAAGTAATTATTTATGTCATGAAAGTGATGTAACCTACATATTTAAACTACAGACCCACCTATTTCTCCCAAAAATGTTCTCGGCCACTCCCGACCCCCAAAACCCTCACAACAAACTAAAATAAATGAGTCCCAAAAAAATTTAAATGGTTTTATACCTCATAAAGGGTCAGGGTTTTATAACCTCCCCACTTTAAAGTAGATTTTCCTTAATCTGCTCTTTGAAACAACACAAAGACTCAACAACAACCAATATTGGCCACTATACCAGCATAACGTACTCTAAATTCCACGTATCCTCTTGTATATAACTTTTCTTCCATTGAACATGAACCATAAGAACCATATTACAATGGAGAGACAATTTAACTATAACCAACCTATAAAAATGGGATGCTTCTCAAAAGACATGTCAGCCTTAAACTCAATATACCACCAATTACCCCACATGTAGGATCTTAGTCATACCCATGATCCACGACATCAACTACCTTTGCTTCATGAACACTAATTCCCAATTAAACACCTTTATTACATTTAATCACATGATTTAACACCTAAATCATGTGACAAAAAATATTCACACCCTAAATTAAGTGATGAAATAGGGTTTTCTCCCCTAAATCATGTCATAAACTTAAAATATTTGAAAACATGTCTATATATGACCTCTACCTACTCTGGGAAGACTTCATCCATTTCTAGGTCAACTGAACATGCCCCAAAGTATTATACATGAGAATCAGACCAATCATTTCTAAGCCACCAGCCTCTAACCAACACAAATTCAAATGACACCAAATCCAAGTATTTTTCCCAATAACCACTAAAATTAAGGATGCATTCTCCCAATATTTCCTCTAAGATATGAAATGTACAATCAAATTTTCATATTCACCAAACCCTGATTCATGAAACCAACTATATTCCTCTCACTAGATATGGTCATACCAAAATTTCACCCAAACTATCTCCACACTCAAAACCTCACCAGACCACGCATCATGACATCAATTATTTTAACCAACTCCACTACGATGCACCATTTACAGTGGAATTCATGAATTCCCAAAAATACCAAAATCACACCTCACTACTTGATCCCACTAGTCTAAAGTAGTCCATTTCTCACCCGATCAACCTTATCAGAAACCATAATCTCACTCCCAAGATTAGTCATAATATAAATAATCAACTCATCATTTATATTGATAGGTTTCCCATGAGCACCAAAATCTTACAGACTTGGTCTCCTTACCAACCTTCTTCTTAATAATCACACTCGGTTATACCACTCGACTATAACCCATATCTAGAAACTATCAAAAACCATTCACACAAAATCCACCAAAATTTCATCAACTGAAACCTGTACTTGGGTGACTTCCATTTCCTACATCAAACTTGGTCTCTTTCACCAAAGTGATGTCACAAAACCAAAACCAATTTTGGGTTGAGTTAATCTACATGCCACCTATGGTTTTTACTAAAAACTAATTAGAACAAGTGTTACATTCTAAACCTATCCATGTTGTTCTACCCACAAAATGAATTCTTTATTATTGATCTATAACCAAAATACTTCCTGATATCCACCATCATCCAAAAATTAGCATCCCTAATCCCCACTCACATTACCTAAATAAGTCCTTATCAAGAATTTATTAATACCATGGTTCCCCACACAACTTATTTATAGAACTATCTAGAAACCAACACTATACACCCGGTCATAATGGATCAAACTCAAGGTCTATGACCTTTATCATCACTGTACGAATATCATGTTTCATCTTGCTACAAGCCTAACTAGACCCACTAGCAACTCACATTTTTGTTGAAAATCAACTCTCTATAAATGAGGCACTATTTAATCTAGTATTCATCACACTAAGTCACTCGACCCCTCAAAATTTAACAAGACTCAAAGGTCATCACACTTCATATCACTTTTAATAAAAGGTCACAACTAATATCTCATATGATCTGACCATATAGACATCAAAAATTCCTCATTACCCCATGGTTAGTTCATCATCATTTACAAATACCTCATCTCACACATCGATCATACCTCAATGCACATACTCCCCAAAATAATCTACAATTGGTCATACCATAGAGTCACTCTTTATATGACTAATATACATTATAACACCAAGGGTTAAAACCATCTTCCCATTCTCACTCAAAAAGGAAACTCATAGTTTCCCATCATATTTTTATATAATATCATCCACTGATCCAATCAGAAACCCACATCCTCACTTCACACAGTCTAAGAAAACTAAGGAGTCCTAGATCCCATGAGAAAACATTAACACCTCATAAGGGCCCCACCCCAATATGTCTCTAGGGAATAAGTACGTACATCCCAAAATGGTCTATCCTCACACAAGGAGAATCAAATTAAAACAACGTGAATTTTTATTTGTTATCATGACCTCACCTCAAACATTAAGTAACTTTCTAACTCAACTCCCAATCCATGGGTTTTTTTCTCAAAAACTACCCATTGACATGTCTCACATGTGATCTAAATCTAGCCAGATCAGATCAAACACCAAGATTAACTTATTAATTCTAACTTAGGCTACATCAATCCACATAATATGCAGGTCAAATAAAATCTCACTCACTTAGCACAAAGTAGGAATTATCTTGTTTAACCTTCTGCAACAATGATCAACAACTCAAGCTACCAACAAAGCATTCGTAGCTAGTATAAATCCTAGATTTAATATTATTTATCATCTGAATTGACCATATATAGTCATATTAAATAAACCATAGGACCACACACTTAATAACCTAGTTTACCATGCTCACTATATATCAAATTATCTAGCTGAAAGAATCTCACTTGAAGATTCCTTTATAATAAGACCATGGAACCTTAATCATTCCAAGAACACTATGCGATCACCATAAATATCGACATCATTAAAAAAAGGAGTTTATACTAATTATCTACATTTTTTAAATCCAACCACCTAGGATAATCCATCCAATAGGTCCATGCATCCAATTTACCCCATCCTTTGTAACTGTACATAACTCCTAGTGTCAAGTCTAGACATCTATATCCATAACTTACAAGGAACCTATATTCCCATCCCAAGTATTTATTATCACTTTCATGTATCAATCTCAATACAAATCATCCATTGCATTTCCCATCTCCAAGGTTTCCACAAGCTTGGATAACTTGTCTCTTGGGTTACCCTCACACACCATGTCTATCTCGAACAATAGTGGGTAAAAGTCCTGCTACTCAGTCACAATGTTCAACTCATCAATTTCCTGAGATATATCTTAATATTGAAAGGAAAACCAAAAACCAGCACACCCCATCTAGGTTTCTCATACACATGTATATCAATCATCCCATACTTAATCTAACCACCCACTATAGAGTTATCCTCAACTCATTTTCAAACCCATATGAGGAAAACAATGACATGAAACACATCTCATAATTCCACTCAATACCTACCACATAAGGTTATCACATAAAGGATCAAGTCTAGCCTACTCCACCCACTCTTGGGCTAGG
The DNA here is from genome assembly GCA_963277665.1 of Viscum album. Taxonomy (NCBI): domain Eukaryota; kingdom Viridiplantae; phylum Streptophyta; class Magnoliopsida; order Santalales; family Viscaceae; genus Viscum; species Viscum album. The sequence goes on along the minus strand of OY728163.1, from coordinate 611,181,101 downwards.
AATAATCCCACATAGGTCACTGACAGTCACTTCATATCAAAATTATCAATATCACAATATAGAATTAAAGTTGCAATAGGAATAGCATCCCACTATCCTATACACCAAAAATCATAAAGTTTTCACATTTTAGGCTCTCTATATTTCCCTATTTACCCATTCTCAGGTTCGGGTCATACATAATTAGGACCCACATCATAGCACATTTCTATTTAAAATTCTCATAATCACAGTTAAAGGGAAGAGATAATAGGCCCAACGCCCCTTTATCACCTATATTTCATATCATAAGGATCTTATAACTCAAGTGCTCTCAATATCCCCAAATACCCATATGTAGTGTCAATCATATTATATACATAAGGTATCATCATATATATATGATTCACCATATCACAATTTTCCATTTCACATAAACCATAATTTTCATAACAAGGGGCTTAGTTAAATAATATTCCAAGTACAAATTATAGTGGAAATAACTTTATAAGTTGTACTTGTAATTTTAGTTAAATAAAAACACATAATAATCAAGATAAGTGATTATGTAATACACTTTTAACCATTTAATTTTACCAAAACTTTTCATAATTATGGATCCCTCAAATGAAATGTCAATCATAAGTTATAGAGGAAAGCATTGTATAAGTTGTAATTAGAATTTTATTTAGTCGATACATCATAATAATTAAGTAAACCAATCAATTAACATGATTTTATCCATTTATATTATCAATTCAATAATATTCCACCATACACTAATACAAGAAAACACCATATAAATGGATGAAGACACATTAAATAACCAAACCAAGTCATATTCAGAGTAAAAATCATAGGAAATCACACAAATGATAAGTTAATCCTATATGATTGGTATAATTCATAAATACACACGCTCTTTCGATTTCATATAATAATTAAAATTCCATAAACTAATAACCTCATGATCATGTGTATTACTCAAGGTGAAATATGTCAACTATAAAAGTGAGAGTAATGAATAAGAATCCCATCCCTAGAAATGTGTGCTTCCCTTGTAAGTGGGGTGACCAATCCCATGAACAAGTTATATACCTTGTTCCTAAAATTATCTAACTCTTGTATACCTTACCCAAATAGTTAGAAAAAAGAAAAATTATCTGATACCACTTTGTAACATCCATCGACTAGAGACCACTAATCAATTTCCTAAACAATGGCACCACTTGACCTTAAGAACACCTACCCATATTATAGAGGCTTTAAATTAGTAGGGAGGGTCTAAGATGGTACAATGAGGAGAATATATCCTCATATTAGATTATAATAAAAGTGGAAATAATAAACATCATATACATCCATTATAAGAAGTAAATATACATCCAAGAAAGTATTGATAGAAAAAAAACATAACCCATGATATTTTAAAATGAGACTATATATATGTCAAATAATCTATACATCATCAACATGTCATATATATCAAAACCCAAATGAATAAAAGAAAAACTTGTAAAATCCTCCACAATTTGTCCCAAGTCATAGATCAGTCCAAAACTCCCATGTTCCATCACATCTGACCAAATAATGAATTATCTATAAGGAACTTTCCCTTATCCTATACTAAAACCATGAATTCTACTCGGGTACAAAAAAAAGACCCATACAGGCTGTGAGTATGACTTAATAGGCCACCACTAACAACATCTATAAGCATATTAAGTTTACACGATAAAGTGTATGTTGATGTGAATAATCAATAAAGGCATAATATAAATAAATAAAGCATAATTGATTCTTAGGTTTTGAAGTGATACCTAAGATCAACCATACCTTATTAGGACTAAGCCAATTTTTTTTTCCAAAATATGAAATCAGGCATAAATGCTAACCCCTTGGGGTTAATCCCAAGCAGTCAAGGTAATCAGGAAATACTATCAAACCCAAGGGGATCAACCAAGGAATTTAAGTATTATGTGTCATTTCTGAACCCAAGGGGGAATCAACCTAAGTAATTATAAAGTATTATGCGTCATCATAAAACCCAAGGGGAATCACCCATGGAATTATGAAGTATCAGGAATCATCACTGAATCCAAGGTGGAATCATCCCATGTATTTCTGAAGTATACGAGTCATCATAGAACCTAAGGGAAATTACCCCAATACATTCCAAAGTTTCATGATTTATCGCAAAACCCAATACCAAGGGGTATCACCCTTGTCATTACAAAGTTTCAAGAATCATCATTGAACCTAAGGGGTATCAACCTTGGCGTTACAAATTATTAAATTTCATCACAGAACCCAAGGGGTATCACCCTTATAATTATAAAAATTTATCATAAAAAATCATATAAAAAACTCAATAATAAATTCATTTAATTCAATACACATCATGTCTCAACCTGAAGAACCCCTAGGTTCACCCATTTCCTATTCCATTTAATTTTATCAAGATAATACCCAATGGAAAAACACTCATACATTCATTAATTTGATTATATTAAGTCTCAAAAAATAAATATGGTCACTAGATCCTAGAGCACATCCTAGGAATCCCTGTCACATAAACTATCATTATCTTAAGTCATGACACCCATAGGGTATCCCCTTTAATTTAACAAATGTTATTTCCTAATAAAAGAACACCTCAAGTGGTGTCTAAAGTCCCGGTCACACACACATGATCACATTTTATGTCTAAGACACCCCCAGGGTCACCTCTTTAATTTACCAAGTCAATTTCCTAGGTCAAGAACACACTATATGTGGATAAATTTATGGTCTTCACACCAATGGGCTATTAGTGGCATTTAGAGAGGTTTTATTTCACAATATAGGGATAATAACATCTAATTTATTAAATTAGGTTGGATGCATGATAATATCACCATGAACACACAATGAATACATTAATAAATGGTGAAAAAATTGTGGGGTAGCTCATAAACCACCTATCTTATACTTGTAGACATCTACTCATCCAATATCAGCCTTTAATTCATGATAATATGGTAGAAATTAGAAAATCAGAAGAGAAACTTAGAAATAGGGTAAAACACATATAAAAAGAGTAATCTTGATTGATGGTTAAAGATACCAATAATGATAGAAGGTGGAAAGTAAAACTAACCACAAGCTCTTGACCACAACTAACTACAGTTGATTTGAATAATAAACGAGGGAGAAATATACCTTATAAGGGAAGAAGAACAAGATGAAGGGGGCTCCATCATGATTCTATTCAACAAGGATTACATTTTAAAAAACCATAAAATTAATTAATCAAAACAAACTTTTAAAAAAATATAGGAGGGTTTCATTGTATGAATAATCGATTCACATCGTGAGTTTTCAGGGTAGGGGAAGAATCCCCTTTGTCCGACATATTCATGACATGAAGAAATGAATCACACTATTAAATTTCTATAATTTATAGCTTCATACCACAAACCCACAAGTTTCTCCCTAAAGTATTATCAAGCCACTCCCGACCCCAAAAACCCTCACAACCAACTTAAATACACACATCCCAAAAAGATTTAAATAGTTACATACCTTGGAAAGGGTCAAGATTCTACACCTATAAACTGTCAATTTTGTATATTTGATATCTAATTTTAAACCCTTTATGAATTCAAATTCCTATGAATTACTTTGTGGGTTTCAAAATACAATACTACCTCTAAAATGTTTTGTAAAACATAAAGGTGATAATACTCTTATTCTGTAATAGTAATTGTGATAACATATCTTCTAGAAATTACTTTACCCACAAGGCACCCATTGTGATGATATTTTGGGAGACTAATGTTATCTAGATTGGACATGTAGTTATAATATAGTTCAATGAATTCCTTAATAATATATTACTCTACAATACAACCTTCTAAGTGACTTTTATTTTTGACATGCCCTCTCAAAATATTCATATAACATTCAATGGGGGTATATACATCTATAATATACAAGACCACATAGTCAGGTATCTCTAAATGTTATAACTTGGGATGCCTTTAGAGGATAGGGGTGAATCTAGGTGTCACATTTTTCTTTTACATCTTTCCCCTACATTGTTAGGAACATGTTGAACCTTTCTAATTTGGAATGCATATACACCACACACACAAATTCATAAATAAAATAAAGAACAAAATTTTTTACTTGGTTCACTACTAAGGGATAGTCTAAGGAGAATATGCAGATGTCGTATTGGTCATAACAGAATCCACTAATGCTTTACTAGTTTTTTGTGGATTATAATTTTTTTGGCTCTAGTCACTATGTTCTAGGCTCACTACCTTTTCAATATTCAAGGAAGATGCACAATATCCCTTGAATCACTTTCATTTACTTATCCTTGCTCCTTGTGCTAATCGAAGTCTTCCTCGGTCCAGTGACATGAAGTTCATCAACCTTATAATCAAGAAAGTATATAGGTATTTCATTATTGGATCCAAAATATGATTCTCTATTAAGATCTTGAACTTAAAAATATCATTGGTTAACACTACCTTGATAATTTGATTAAAATAACTTGGAATCATTGTTTATCATGTAACCTTGAGGCATAAATAGATCGATAAAACCTGAGTGAAAAACTAGATAGCGTGATCCTATGTCAAATACCCCAAAAATATAACTCCTTTATGAGACCAATTGACACATGAACCTAGACATGGGAACCTTAGAACAAGACTTCTGTGTGTATCACATTCACGATACTAGCTGGAATGTATCCCATGGTCATGAGAACCTGAGAAAAAGACTGTTTCCTGTATCACCTTTACAATACTTTCTCCAGATAAACCCTTAATTACTTATCTATTATAAAGACAATGATCAGAGGAATTTATATAGAAAAAAACCTCTAAAAAAATTATTAACACATGTAAACCAATCTGTAAAAAATTATCATATATTTGATAGACTCAACTACATGAACACACCCAAACCCGATCATATAAAGCTTATTAGAACATGAAAATACGTGACTAACTTCGATAGACTACCATCATAAGACATACATCTGATCTCGCTAACTTACTTACACCATCATGTGATCTCTTCCTGGTTATGAAATACTCCTAATTTTATAATCATATGCACATCAATTAATCTCCTCATATAATCCCATGATTTTGATCATGCACAAGATCCTTCCATCATTTCTAGCATAACTTCCTTTATTCACTTCACATGATCACATCACAAGATCTATTTGGTCATATGTACTCATTAGTCCTCACTTATTATGACCATAAAACTCCATCATGTGATTTGTTTGAGCTTAAGAGATCATGTGATACATTTAATATTACAAGACATCAAGTTATATATGAGTTTACATGATCAAATGAACAATATTGGATTACACAATTGACTCCATTTCCTTCTGATTTTTGGCCTAAAAATTTGGAAAACACTGGGAAATGAAACTATTTTCTCCAACATTCATCATGGTCTCAACTAGAATTTTTCTTCATAGAAATAATATTCCTTAATCATAAACCAATAAGATTATACTAGAATAATATTTACAAAAAAAAAACAAAATATCACATTTTCAATACAAATCACCTTGGTTCCAATATTTCCCACCTTTGGGTTTGTTGACAGTCTAAAGTGAAATTCTCATCCTCACACCCTTCATATGGTCATGAAATATCTCTTCTAATACTATATGTATACGTGTATAAGGAACTAAATTAGGTCATAAACTATAAATTACAAGGTATAAACTTCTACTTAGTTTCCATTTTCCCACAATATAAAACTTTTAAAATAAAACATGATTTCTTTTCACGGAAAATCCTTAAAAATTTCAACTCAACTTCTATTTTTCCCTTACCCATCCTTAAAACATGTTAAAAACATTTTAAGATATGGGATGAGAACAAAAGTATCAGTAAGGGACATAAAAAGAAATAAATCCATTAGTCAAATGAAAAACATAAAAACACATAAAATACTTACCTTTATCACATTATTATTTGAGCTAATGAAATAAATAATTTCAAAATAAAAAAACACACTTTTTTCTCAAAGTAAAATTTTAAAACTCATAGAATTCATAGATAAAACATATAGGAAACTCAGGAATAATTTTCATATCACTCTAATATATGGAATAACCTTCACTGTTATACTTAGAATAACCTTCACAGTTACACATAAAATAACCATCACAATTACAATTGGAATAACTATCACATTATACTCCCATAATCTCTTAGTATAAACCTAATTAGTTAACTCAATACTATATTTTGAATAACCATCATAGTATATTCCCATATTCTCTTAGGAGAAACATAATTGGTTAACTTCATCCCTTTACCCAATGCATTGGAGAGCCATAATGGCCTCACCCACCCTATATTTATAATAAAAAAACCCATAATCATAAATAATTATCAAGAAACATAACATAATACATAAAATATTTCTTCATAAAAATCTTTTTTACTCCCATAAGAAACCATTTTCAGATTTTGATATATCCCTTTCCTTTAAAACCCATTTAGCAAAACTAAAATTTCTAAAACAAAGGTAAAAGGGGTTTTCTTTGAATAAAACATGAAATATTATAAAGGAATCCAAACATAAAATAATGATTACATTGGTGGAAAAAGTTTTTTTCACCATATATATTAAAATATAACATTCCTTTTGTTATTTTAAAATAAATTCAAAACATTTTGTAAAAAGATTCCTTTTCAAAACCTTTTAAAGAAAGTCAAGAGAGACATAAAACGTCCTTTATAACTCTTTTATGTCAATATAAATATATACATAAAATAATTTTAAAAACATGGACATGGAAGAAAAAGATAGTTTTAAGGGAAACTTCAAAAGAGTATTTTTAAAAGAAAGTCCCTTACGTTGAGTTTGACTCATTACACACGTTCTTTATCTTCCTTTTCTTCGGATATGATTTTAAGGTTTACTGCAAAATCTTTTCTAGGTTGGTTTTCTGATAAAAAAAATCCTCTAGTATGCAAGAAGGGATATTATTAAGATATTTAGGAAGGTATTGGATGAACCAAATGGTTCTTGATGTGTGTTTAAATGAGAAGAAGAGGTGCCTTTTTTTAAGAGAGGGAAGGGGAACTCTTGGAATTTCTTAAAATATTAAATTAATATAAATTAATTTTGATGTCTAAATGGATCTAAATTGATAATATTATAATTTAATATGAGTATGAGTTTAAGTAATCTCATAAAATAAAATTTTTACAAGTTTGGATCACATTTTATCCCTATATTTTTGTTTTAACCCTTCATTAAACCTTTTGACAATTACCATAATATTAAAGTTTTATACTCTTTAAGGGTTGATAATGTTACTATAAAATGAAATATGACCCATAAATGGTCCATGGTTGATTTAATTAATTATACCATTAAATTTTTCAAATATAATATTTTTTATGTATTTTAAATTATTTAATAAAATTTATTTATTATAAAAAAATAATGTCAATTTTAGTACTATTCATTTACTTTGACTTTAATAATATCAAGATAATAAAGGAATTAAAATAAAATCCATAAAAACCTATATAATATGTCATGTTTATTTATAAAATCCATGGGTCAAATTAATTATTTAAAATTATACTAATTTTAATATTTTCAATATCATTTATTTTATTTTTTTATTAATTGAATAATTATTGCGTCAACATTATGTAAGATTTTAAAGTAATTATTTATTCACTAATAATTAAAAAATTACCATGATGAAGAAAAATCATTTAGATTTAAAAATAATATTTATAAATGAACATATCGTTTGGTGATCCCAGTGTTAAAAATATTATAGTTGTTAAAAACAAGAGACTACCATTTTTTAGTTTCGTTACATAAAATATTATAAACATCATAATCAAATCCAAATGGAAACAAAAGGACATATAACTAAATCTTGGATTATTATGGATGAAATTTAATAATCTAATAAAATTAAGGCATGTTTTAGGGTCTTTTTATAGTCCTTATTATTTTATTTTTATCTTTAATTACCTGATTTACCCTTTATCGTGATAACAAAATTATTAACAATACTATTCATATTAACAAAAAAATAAAAGGTAACTATTTAAAAAATATGATCTCCCTAATTTAAAATATTGAATCCATTTTTAAATATTAAAAACATGCAAGTGGTTGAATTTAATTTAAAATTAAACAGAAAAAACACGAAAAAAAACTGTTTTTCAGAAAAATACCCTTTTAAATATAAATTATATTTATACTAAAATAAAGTATAAAAAACATTTAAAAACCAATTATTGGATTATTTTAAATAAAAATGAACTAATTAAAATTTAAAACAAATACAAAATATAATTTTAATTTGTAGATACTTAAAAAAAATGCAGTTTTCAATGAAATTAGTATTTTTCACTATTCACTGAAAAATCAACCTTTTCAAAAATATTTCAAAATTTCAATATAGGATAATTTTGAAATAATAATTTTAAAAATGAAATTTATTTTATCAAATAAATTTTTTAAAAGTTTCATAAATTAATTATATAATTTTCCCATAAAAATTAATAAAAATCATTTTTGAAGAAAGCATATCTTTGAAGAATAAAATGGTTTTACTAAAAATTTAGTGATCATTTTATTAGAATTTATCAATAAATTTGTATTTATTATAACCTTTATATATATATATATTTAAAAAATTAGTTAATCCTATTCATATCCACCAATTTAACAGCTAGGTTATAATGGTCATTTTTAAATAATAACTGTAAAGACCCGTAAAATTCAAGGGAAATTTTTTTCTTAATTTTATTTGGGATTTTACAAGAATGCAGTTTCTGACAGCACCTGATTCCGAGGCCCGGTGTGCCCGAAATCATTTCCGAAGTTTAGCTCGGGTACGTTCAGTGAACGAACGAGCGGATTTTACTAACTTTTGAACCGGTGCTCGGAATCGAAATCCGAGGACACTGATGGAATCACAACACCGGTAATTGCTTAGGAACACATTTTCTAGAGTTGCATTTTCTCAGGTGTGGTTTTTAAATTAATGGGTTAAGTGATGAATAAAATAAAATTTGTGCAACCAATTTTATTTTTATATCTGAGTAGTTATATCCTATGTAAAGGAGTTGGGGTGGGACCCATTAGTTCCTAACTAACCACGTGTGGATAAATGTGAGGTGGGCCCTACACGAGCCCCACCCTTTCAACTTCCTCAAACCCCCATTAATTGTGTAACACACCCGCACCCCCCCTTAAATGAAAAGTCATCTCACTTAATTAATTAATTGATTAATTTATTAAATGTAATTAATTCGGGAATTCATTTCAAATTTCAAATTGAACGTTGTATTGTGTGTGTTAATTAAATAAGACAAAGTCTTATTTCATTAAGGGTTAGTTTTCGTTGTGCGAGAAGGATTGGGAGAGGAATTGCTCAAAGCCTTCGAATCTTCATCTTCTTCATTGGAGAATGCGAAGAACGACGAAGAACGCCGGCCTCCGACGGAAGACGACGGAGAATGCTAGTTCCCCGGAGATCGACGACACGACGCCGTGTACCGCGACGCTGACGATCCTCTTCTCCACGACGCCGATGAATCCTCTTCTCCGCAACGCCGTGTACCGCGATGCCGCCGACGCTTACGAAGCATTCTTCCGCGACGTCTGTCACGACCCGACCTCGGGGCCCGTGCCGTGACTACCCCAAGCCCGCCTTCCATAGGCCAGGGGCTGGCGACTAGCACCAAGGCGTAAATCCCGGCAAACAGGGAAGGCATTGCCTCTATAAGTAACAACCACCACAGAGTCAGCAAGCAGAAAGTAACTACAAAGTGCAGAAAAGTAAAGGGGGCCGGAATACAAGCCCAACAGAAAGTACAACTGAAAAGGAAAAGAACAGCAACTGAAGAAAAGACGGCGGCCTCGTGTCGTCCACTGGCAATCCCACCTGAAGGGTGGGTACAGATAGCCTCCAGGCTCCTCGGGTCCCACGTCCGCTCCGAGCACATCCCGCCCAGTGGTCCACCTCCAGGTACCGTCCTGCTCCACGCCCCAATCGTGATCAGTGCTGCCCGTCGTCTGCATCCAACACAACAAGGTGCGGGCATAGCCCGTGCAGGGGTGAGTATAGGCTACTCAGTAAGGACCCCGAGACCCCCGAAGGTCTCCCGAAATCCACAAAGGATATAGCACAAAAAGGAAGGTGCAATCACGAAGTAACATCTGACTCGACTTAGGTATGTGCCCATACATATACCTAAGTCCCCACTTCTAGCTCTGCTCATGAGCTCAAGAACAACTCAATCCACATAGGAAAGCAAGACTCAAATCCACAAAGGAGAGTAAACAGTAAATCCACATAGGATAGTTCAACACAATCCACAAAGGAGAGTAACATAAGATTCAGCTCAACCAGGTATACTTTTTCAGATGACGTCAAAGATGATCACTGATCCATCTAAGTCGTCGGACCCACGAAGGATCGATAGGTACTAACCCCCGCAAAAGACCCACATAGGATCGGGCTCACACAGAACCTGTAGGCAGTGGCTCACACAGAACCGGTAGTAAGGACCCACACAGGATCGGGCCCACACAGGACCTGTAGCACTGATCCACGTAGGATCGCTGAGTGCAGTAGTCGACGCAGTCCATTGAGGATCTCTGCACAGTCGTCGCCGCAGTCCACGAAGGATCTCTGCTCTGTCGTCGTCGCAGTCCACGGAGGATCTCTGCTCTGCCGTCGTCGCAGTCCACGGAGGATCTCTGCTCTGTCGTCGAAGTCACAGCCAGCACTAGGGTTCCCGCACACAGCGAGCTCGTTTAGGAGGGTCCGCTCTACGAGCCGAGAGGCTGATACATCAACTGACACGTAGTCCGAAGTTGATGTATCCAAAAGTTCCGTATCGACAATAGGATCTCAACGCAACAGACGGCGCGTCAAACGGACGCCCGGTCTGAGAGTTATTGGCATTTTCATCCCAGGGGCCCGGTTGGTTTTTAGGGAAAAACCAACCCGACCTTACTCCGCCTGTGTCCGATCCTCGGGCGGAGTATGCCAAAAGTTCCGTCTCACTTAGAGGAAACTACCACAGCTGACGGTACGTCGATCGGACGTCCGTAGCTCAAGTTATGAGCGTTTCCGCTCCGAGGGCCCGGTTGGTTTCGTGTACGATCCAACCCGGCCGAACCCAAAGTCTTCCGAAACCTTGAGTATAATATACCGAAACGACCGTATCGATCCAAGGATCGTGTAGCCGCTGACGGTTCGTCAATCGGAGGTCCTAGGCCCAAGATATGGGCAAAAGACCGAAGAGGGCCCGAAAACGGGGGTTCTGGGCCCGGGGCGACCCGGCCCGAACCCCCCCTGGGTCGGCCGAACCGGGTCGACCCGACCCGGCCCGACCCGGCTAGGCCGGGTCCGGTCTGGCCTGGGCGCGGCCCGGCCGACCGGACCGGCCGTCTCGGCTTCGGCCGAGCGGCCGAAGAGAAACCGCCGCGGGTTTGACCCGCGGCTTGGAGGAACGCGGCCCGCGCGGGCCGCATGCTGGGTGGCCGGACCGCGGACGCGGTCCGGCGGTTCGCCGCCGCCGCGGCCGAGCCGCGGCGGATTCCTCTGGCAGCGCACCGGGCGCCGCCGCCCCCGGTCGCCGGCGCCGCCGCGTCGGCGACCCGCGCCGCCGCTGCCTTCCGCGGGCCGCCGGAGTTGCTCCGGTGGCCCGTTTTGCCTCCCGTCTGCGCCATAGCTCCTCCCGGGGGCCGATCTTCACTGCGGGATCAACGGATCGCCCCTGCCGCATGGTTCGTCGTCGTCCGCCACATCCGCACAACAAAAAGATCGGCGGAGGGTTGCCGGGTCTTGATTGTTAGACCCGCACCCTCCGCGTTAGTCATAAACTCAACGGGAGGAAAAGAAAAATAACCAATCAACAATTTTAAAATAAATTAAAATTGTTCCGTGATCGGGTTCTTTATTTTTAAAAGAATAAACACGGGAAATAAAATATTCCAACAACCCCTACTTCGAAGTTGCCGTCGGACGTGAGGTCGTCGCGGAATCGCTCGTCGCGAAAGGAGGGGATCGTCACGTCATTCGCGGAAGAGACGTTCGTCGCACCGCGGGAAAAGCGTCGCGCCGACGATCTCCGGATCTAGAACAAACGGATTTAATTAATTAAATCCGTTGTTATTGAAATTAAAAAAAAGGAGAATTAAACGATCCGTTTCTCACCTTAGTTGCCGAACGAGGATCGGCCGCGGAAGAAGATGCGTCGCCGAAGAACGTCGCGGGTAGAGCTCGTCGACGTCGCAGATCACGGTGTGCGTCGTCGAATTCCGGTTCCGGCGTTCTTCGCGTTCTTCGCGTTCTTCGCGTTCTTCGCGGGGAGGGTGGAGGCTCAGAGGATTCGCACAACGATAGCAATCCTCCAAAATAGACAAGTTTGTCTATTTTATTAATTTGCCAACGAACGCAAACGCGTAAGTAACGACCCATTAAATTCGTTGAATTAATTCAACGAATGAAACGACCCATTTAATTCACGAAATAAACCGCCCAATTAAATGGTCTGTTAAGAATTAAGGAAAACGCATCGGTTGACCTTTCAGTTATTTTGACGGGTTTTCGCGGGTGCGTTACTTAGCGAAAGAAACGGCGTGGCTCGTGCGGGCCCCACCGCACAAATATCCTACCAAGGGGTAGGATATTTCCGGATAGCACCCTATCCGCTTTAACTCAGTTCAAGTGGCTTCCAAGCGGCTTCCAAGCGGCTTAAGTGAAATAAAATAAAGTTGTCGCACAACCTTTATTTTATTTCCGACTTAAAGCCCAAAATTTTAAAAACCACGGTTGAGCAAACGCAACTCCGGAAGAAGCGTTTCTAAGCAAATACCGGCGCTGCGATTTCATTGGTTCCCTCAGAATTCGATTCCGGGCACCGGTTCAAAAGATAGAAAAACCCGCTCGTTCGTTCACTGAACGTACCCGAGCCAAACTTCGGAAATTGATTCCGGGCACACCGGGCCTCGGAATCAGGTGCCGTCTGAAGCTGCGCTCTTGTAAAATTCCAAAGAAAATTAAGGAAAAAAAAATTCCTTGAAATTTGCGGGTCTTTACATTACTCCCACCTCAGGGCTTTACGCCCCCATAAAGATACATCAAAAACTAGGGGAACAAATGGGGGTACTGAGCACGCATCTGAGCCTCCCGCTCCCAAGTGCTCTCCTGGAGGTTCCTGTGCTGCCATCTGATGCGCACAAGAGGAATCGACCGCCCACGTAGGACCCACTCCTGTCGATCCTCGATCTCCACTGGGACCTCCACAAAAGTCGCCCCATCGTCCACGTCCAGCTCCCCAAAGTCGATGATGTGCGTCGGGTCGTGCACGTATCTCCTCAGCTGAGACACGTGGAAGACGTCGTGCACCCGGTGCAACTGAGGTGGTAGAGCCAGGCGATAAGCCACCTCTCCTATCCTGTTGAGGACCTGGAAAGGCCCGATGAAGCGTGGAGACAACTTGCCACCTCGGCCAAATCTCCGTAAACCACGTCGAGGTGAGACACGCAAAAAGACGTGGTCGCCATCCTCGAACTCTAGTGGCCTCCGCCTCCTGTCAGCATATGACTTCTGCCGGCTCTGAGCTGTCCTCATCCTCTCCTGGATGATCTAGACCTTCTCTGTCGTGGCTCGGACCATCTCTGGTCCCACGAGTGCTGACTCCCGAGGGTCTGTCCAGCACAACGGTGATCTGCAGGGTCTGCCGTACAACGCCTCGTATGGTGCCATCCCGATGGTGGAGTGGTAGCTGTTGTTGTACGCGAACTCCACCAAGGGTAGGTGGTCCTCCCAGCTGCGACCAAAGTCGAGAACACATGCACGGAGCATGTCCTCGAGTGTCTGTATGGTCCTCTCCGTCTGACCATCCGTCTGAGGGTGGAAGGATGTGCTCAGATGGAGCCGCGTCCCGAACGCCTCCTACAACCCCTTCCAAAGCCGGGAAGTGAAACGAGCATCTCGATCGGAGACGATAGACGATGGCACACCGTGAAGCCGTACGATCTCCTGGACGTAAAGACGTCCCAAGTTCTCCACTGAGCCCTGCTCTCTGATGGGTAAGAAGTGTGCCGTCTTGGTGAGTCGGTCGACAATCACCCAAATGGAGTCGTGACCTCTGGAAGTGCGTGGAAGTCCAGTCACGAAGTCCATAGATATGCCGTCCCACTTCCACTCCGGGACCTCCAAGGGCTGTACCAAGCCTGCTGGTACCTGATGCTCTGCCTTCACCTGCTGGTAGGTGAGGCATCGTGAAACGAACTCTGCCACAGCTTTCTTCATACCCGGCCACCAGTGCTGTCGTCTGAGATCCTGGTACATCTTCGCCACTCCAGGATGTACCGCCAAGGGAGAAGTGTGAAACTCTCTTAGCACCTCCTTCCGTAAAGCGACTGGTACGAAGGTACGTCCTCTGAAAAGGATGTCGTGCTCTGCTCCAAGGGAGAAGCCATCAGGCGCCTGACCTGAGGATATCAGTGCACGCCGGGTCTCACAGTCAGCGTCCCCACGCTGAGCCTCTCTGACCCGCTGTAGAAGTGGAGGAGAGACTGTGAGAGACTGAAGAAAGGCTGCTCCGTCTCTATCCACGAAGGATATCTGTAAGGAGGCTAGCTTCTCCGTCGCCTCCTCAAGTAGCTGAATGCCCGTCCTCCTGCTGAGGGCATCGGATACCACGTTCCCCTTCCCAGGAGTATAGACTATCTCAAAGTCATAGTCCTGGAGGAACTCAAGCCATCTCCGCTGTCTCAGGTTCAGGTCCTTCTGAGAGAAGATATACCTGAGACTCTGGTGGTCAGAAAAGACTGTGAAGCGCTCGCCCATCAGATAGTGCCGCCAAGTCTTCAGAGCGAAGACCACTGCTGCTAACTCCAGGTCATGAGTGGCGTAGTTCTGATCATGCGGCCTCAACTGACGTGATCCGTAGGCGATCACGGCCCGCTCCTGCATCAGGACGCACCCGAGTCCAGTCCCTGATGCATCACAGTAAACTACGTACCCAACTCCCTCCTCAGGCAACCTCAAGATAGGTGCGCTGGTCAATCTCTGTCTCAGCTCCTGGAAGCTCTGCTGACATCTGTCTGACCACACAAAGGGTTTCCCCTTCTTCGTCAAGGCTGAGAGTGGTGCCGCAACTCTGGAGAAGTCTGGCACAAATCTCCGATAGTATCCGGCTAGGCCCAAGAAGCTCCGCACCTCCGTCACGCTCTTGGGTGGCTCCCAAGCTAGCACTGCCTCGATCTTCGCGGGATCCACAACAACTCCCGCCTCAGAGATGACGTGCCCCAAGAAGTGGACCTCACGTAACCAGAACTGGAACTTTGAGAGCTTGCCATAAAGCTGGTGCTCTCGGAGTGTGTCTATCACAACTCGCAGGTGGTAGGCATGCTCCTCCTCAGTCGTCGAGTATACCAAAATGTCGTCAATGAAGACCACGACAAATCGGTCGAGGTATGGCTGGAAGATCCTGTTCATGAGGCTCATGAACACTGCTGGAGCATTGGTTACGCCGAATGGCATAACCAAGAACTCATAATGGCCATACCGACACCTGAAGGCCGTCTTCTGCACGTCCTCGTCTCGAACTCTGAGCCGATGATAGCCTGACCGGAGGTCTATCTTCGAGAACCACCGCGCTCCCCTGAGCTGATCGAAGAGGTCATCAATCCGTGGCAGCGGATACTTGTTCCTCACTGTCACCTGGTTCAGGCGACTATAGTCGACACACAGTCGCAAGCTCCCGTCCACCTTCTTGGCGAACAATATCGGGGAAGCCCAGGGTGAAACACTGGGTCGGATAAACCCCTTGCTCTGCAAGTCCTCCAACTGTACCCGCAACTCTCGAAGCTCGGCGGGGGCCATCCGGTATGCTGGAGTGGATATCGGGGCTGTCCCGGGGTACAAGTCGATGTAAAAGTCTACCTCTCTACGAGGAGGTAGCCCTGGAACGTCATCGGGAAAGACGTCCACGTACTGGTCCACCATTGCAGGAAAAACTGGACTCCGCACGTCCACTGCTCCTAGGATGAGGCTAGCCAACTGATGAGAGATGGGCTGCACTCTCCTCCGCGGAAGTCCATCCTGTGCTGCAAAGGTTCCCTTCTCGCCGGTGAAGGTAAACCTGCTCCCGTCGGTACGAACACATCGCACCTTGCGCCTAAAACAGTCGATCTGGGCATGAACCGTGGATAGCCAATCCATGCCCAAGATGACGTCGTAAGGCCTCGACGCCACTACAAGGAGATCCCAGCCGAAGCTCTCGCCTCCTAGAGTAAGCTCACACTGCCGGCACCAGTGCGTAATCGTCGAGTCTTCTCCCGTAGGAGTCTCTAGCCGTAAGGATCGAGCCAACGGCTCAGTCGGAATCTCCGAGCTCCGAACAAGGGTAGAGGCTATGAAAGAGTGACTCGCTCCTGTGTCTATAAGTACTGCAGCAAGGGTGGAATAGACACAGATCGTACCTCGAATCATCTCTGGCATGTCGGGGTCGTAGGCCTCCACTGCCTGGAGCTGGGCCTGTCCCTGCCCGCCAGCTCCCTGTGGTCCAGGTGGCCCTCCTGGTGGTGGTGGGGGTAGAGCCTGGAAGCGTCGCCCACCACCCCGCTGCTCGGCCAGCTCCTCTGCCTCGTCCGCCTCCTCCCTGCGGACCGCCACGGTCGACCCTCTGCCTCTGCCTGGGTGGCCCCTCCCCACCGTCTGCTGCTCCTCTGATCGGCGAGTCGGGCAGTCACGAGCCATGTGACCCTGCCCGCCGCAGGAGTAGCACAAACTACCTCTCGGAAGGCTGGCACTCCGCTGTGTGCCCCGCACTGCTGAGCCGGTGTCCTGAGGCCGTCTGCGTGGGGGTCTGGTCTGCCTGGACCCAAGAGTCATCCGTCGGCTACCTGCTACCGAAGACTCAGCTACCTGCCGCCCTGCGCTAGGTCTCGCCGCTGAAGAAGGCTCTGCCAGGAAGCTCTCGATCAGGAGGGCTCGCTCCAGCACTCCCGCCTGGGTCGGAATGCCGAGGGAGATCAGCGACGCCCGAATCTCCTGCCGCAAGCCCTGCTCGAAGGTCCGGGCCCGGAAGAAGGGGTCCCGTACCATGTCGGTCGAGTAGCGAGATAGGTCAGTGAACCTCGCCGCGTACTGAGCGACCGTCATGCTGCCCTGGCGCAGCTGGAGAAGCTCCTGGATGCGCACCGCTCGGAGGGTGGCCGGGACGAACTCAGAGCGGAAGAGGCTCTCGAAGTCCGTCCAGAGCAAGGATGCCTCATCGTGAACCTGGAGCATCAAGCTCCACCATCGTCCTGCCGCCGCCTGTAGGAGGCTCGCCGCGAGAATCACCATGAGATCTGCTGGTGTCCTCACTAGCCTAAAGATCCGCACCACCGCCTCTAGCCAGTCCTCAGCGGCCTGGGGGTCCGCCTCACCGCGAAACCTGGGCGGTCGCTGGCTCTGAAACTCATGCAGTGCCCTGAGGCGACGTGCATCGTCAGCGTCTGGTACTGGTAGCATCGGTGGCTCGGCGGGTAAAGCTACCGCCGGTGCCACTGCTGGCAAAGGGCCCTGCACCGAGGCCTCGTCGCTCGGTGGGCTGCCGTCGCGCCCTACACTCGAAACCCTAGCTGGCTGTCGTCGCGGGGCCATCCTGAAAAGGAGAACAAGAGCACCACAGTCAGAACAGTATACCTGGTGAGCTGGCACAAGTAATCACAAGGAAAACTTGAGACTTTCATGAAGCAGATCAGTATACCCGGTGAGCTGACACAAGTAATCACAAAGAATCTTAAAACACACACGCAATCAATGTTTTCATGCATTAAGTCGGAAATCAGGAGTCAGGGTCCTGGTGTACGGATACGTCGGCCGCCGCACCAACACTGGGCTCCCTGAACTGATAACCACACTCAATACACTAAACACTATTGCTTCATATAGAAAGAAAAGACGATCAGAGTCTGCGGTAGAACCGACCACCTCTGATACCAATTTGTCACGACCCGACCTCGGGGCCCGTGCCGTGACTACCCCAAGCCCGCCTTCCATAGGCCAGGGGCTGGCGACTAGCACCAAGGCGTAAATCCCGGTAAACAGGGAAGGCATTGCCTCTATAAGTAACAACCACCACAGAGTCAGCAAGCGGAAAGTAACTACAAAGTGCAGAAAAGTAAAGGGGGCCGGAATACAAGCCCAACAGAAAGTACAACTGAAAAGGAAAAGAACAGCAACTGAAGAAAAGACGGCGGCCTCGTGTCGTCCACTGGCAATCCCACCTGAAGGGTGGGTACAGATAGCCTCCAGGCTCCTCGGGTCCCACGTCCGCTCCGAGCACGTCCCGCCCAGTGGTCCACCTCCAGGTACCGTCCTGCTCCACGCCCCAATCGTGATCAGCGCTGCCCGTCGTCTGCATCCAACACAACAAGGTGCGGGCATAGCCCGTGCAGGGGTGAGTATAGGCTACTCAGTAAGGACCCCGAGACCCCCGAAGGTCTCCCGAAATCCACAAAGGATATAGCACAAAAAGGAAGGTGCAATCACGAAGTAACATCTGACTCGACTTAGGTATGTGCCCATACATATACCTAAGTCCCCACTTCTAGCTCTGCTCACGAGCTCAAGAACAACTCAATCCACATAGGAAAGCAAGACTCAAATCCACAAAGGAGAGTAAACAGTAAATCCACATAGGATAGTTCAACACAATCCACAAAGGAGAGTAACATAAGATTCAGCTCAACCAGGTATACTTTTTCAGATGACGTCAAAGATGATCACTGATCCATCTAAGTCGTCGGACCCACGAAGGATCGATAGGTACTAACCCCCGCAAAAGACCCACATAGGATCGGGCTCACACAGAACCTGTAGGCAGTGGCTCACACAAAACCGGTAGTAAGGACCCACACAGGATCGGGCCCACACAGGACCTGTAGCACTGATCCACGTAGGATCGCTGAGTGCAGTAGTCGACGCAGTCCATTGAGGATCTCTGCACAGTCGTCGCCGCCATCCACGAAGGATCTCTGCTCTGTCGTCGTCGCAGTCCACGGAGGATCTCTGCTCTGCCGTCGTCGCAGTCCACGGAGGATCTCTGCTCTGTCGTCGAAGTCACAGCCAGCACTAGGGTTCCCGCACACAGCGAGCTCGTTTAGGAGGGTCCGCTCCATGAGCCGAGAGGCTGATACATCAACTGACACGTAGTCCGAAGTTGATGTATCCAAAAGTTCCGTATCGACAATAGGATCTCAACGCAACAGACGGCGCGTCAAACGGACGCCCGGTCTGAGAGTTATTGGCATTTTCGTCCCAGGGGCCCGGTTGGTTTTTAGGGAAAAACCAACCCGACCTTACTCCGCCTGTGTCCGATCCTCGGGCGGAGTATGCCAAAAGTTCCGTCTCACTTAGAGGAAACTACCACAGCTGACGGTACGTCGATCGGACGTCCATAGCTCAAGTTATGAGCGTTTCCGCTCCGAGGGCCCGGTTGGTTTCGTGTACGATCCAACCCGGCCGAACCCAAAGTCTTCCGAAACCTTGAGTATAATATACCGAAACGACCGTATCGATCCAAGGATCGTGTATCCGCTGACGGTTCGTCAATCGGAGGTCCTAGGCCCAAGATATGGGCAAAAGACCGAAGAGGGCCCGAAAACGGGGGTTCTGGGCCCGGGGCGACCTGGCCCGAACCCCCCCTGGGTCGGCAGAACCGGGTCGACCCGACCCGGCCCGACCCGGCTAGGCCGGGTCCGGTCCGGCCTGGGCGCGGCCCGGCCGACCGGACCGGCCGGCTCGGCTTCGGCCGAGCGGCCGAAGAGAAACCTCCGCGGGTTTGACCCGCGGCTTGGAGGAACGCGGCCCGCGCGGGCCGCGTGCTGGGTGGCCGGACCGCGGACGCGGTCCGGAGATTCGCTGCCGCCGCGGCCGAGCCGCGGCGGATTCCTCCGGCAGCGCGCCGGGCGCCGCCGCCCCCGGTCGCCGGCGCCGCCGCGCCGGCGACCCGCGCCGCCGCCGCCTTCCGCGGGCCGCCGGAGTTGCTCCGGTGGCCCGTTTTGCCTCCCGTCTGCGCCATAGCTCCTCCCGGGGGCCGATCTTCACTGCGGGATCAACGGATCGCCCCTGCCGCACGGTTCGTCTTCGTCCGCCAAATCCTCACAACAAAAATATCGGCGGAGGGTTGCCGGGTCTTGATTGTTAGACCCGCACCCTCCGCGTTAGTCATAAACTCAACGGGAGGAAAAGAAAAATAACCAATCAACAATTTTAAAATAAATTAAAATTGTTTCGTGACCGGGTTCTTTATTTTTAAAAGAATAAACACGGGAAATAAAATATTCCAACAACCCCTACTTCGAAGTTGCCGTCGGACGTGAGGTCGTCGCGGAATCGCTCGTCGCGAAAGGAGGGGATCGTCACGTCGTTCACGGAAGAGACGTTCGTCGCACCGCGGGAAAAGCGTCGCGCCGACGATCTCCGGATCTAGAACAAACGGATTTAATTAATTAAATCCGTTGTTATTGAAATTAAAAAAAAGAGAATTAAACGATCAGTTTCTCACCTTAGTTGCCGAACGAGGATCGGCCGCGGAAGAAGAGGCGTCGCCGAAGAACGTCGCGGGTAGAGCTCGTCGACGTCGCAGATCACGGTGTGCGTCGTCGAATTCCGGTTCCGGCGTTCTTCGCGTTCTTCGCGTTCTTCGCGTTCTTCGCGGGGAGGGTGGAGGCTCAGAGGATTCGCACAACGATAGCAATCCTCCAAAATAGACAAGTTTGTCTATTTTATTAATTTGCCAACGAACGCAAACGCGTAAGTAACGACCCATTAAATTCGTTGAATTAATTCAACGAATGAAACGGCCCATTTAATTCACGAAATAAACCGCCCAATTAAATGGTCTGTTAAGAATTAAGGAAAACGCGTCGGTTGACTTTTCAGTTATTTTGACGGGTTTTCGCGGGTGCGTTACTTAGCGAAAGAAACGGCGGGGCTCGTGCGGGCCCCACCGCACAAATATCCTACCAAGGGGTAGGATATTTCCGGATAGCACCCTATCCGCTTTAACTCAGTTCAAGTGGCTTCCAAGCGGCTTCCAAGCGGCTTAAGTGAAATAAAATAAAGTTGTCGCACAACCTTTATTTTATTTCCGACTTAAAGCCCAAAATTTTAAAAACCACGGTTGAGCAAACGCAACTCCGGAAGAAGCGTTTCTAAGCAAATACCGGCGCTGCGATTTCATCGGTGCCCTCAGAATTCGATTCCGGGCACCAGTTCAAAAGATAGAAAAACCCGCTCGTCCGTTCACTGAACGTACCCGAGCCAAACTTCGGAAATTGATTCCGGGCACACTGGGCCTCGGAATCAGGTGCCGTCTGAAGCTGCGCTCTTGTAAAATTCCAAAGAAAATTAAGGAAAAAAAATTTCCTTGAAATTTGCGGGTCTTTACAACGTCCTTTTTCCCGTGACGAACCTTCGTTTAACAACACTTGAGGTAGGGGGTTTGGTTTAATTTAATTTATGTGGATTATATCCTCGACATATGATTAAATTTTTGAAAGTCGTTTGAACCACTAACACGGTGGGTGCGGACCAACGAACAAGTCCGAACCCACCAATTCTCTGTTCTTGATGCGCGGAACGTTGGGCGATGATGAAACAGGACCGTTGAGCGATTAGAGGATGTCGTAGTAATCTACGGGTCCCGAGACGACCCCAGGCGCAGAAGGGAGCAAGAAGGGACCACCAGAGCGGCTCCGGTGGCCCGAGGTTTTCACCGGCAGCTGACACTGGACAGCCGCCCGAAGGCGGCGGCGTCCCGGCGCGCCACCAGGAGGGACCGCCGCGGCTTCAGCCACGGCAGCAGGCGACCGGTAACCCACGGCCGCGCGGGACTTGGGGGAGACGTGGCGCCCAGCGCCGCGTCCGCTGGCAAAGGAGCAGCCCCCACGTGGGGGCTGCAGTTTCAATCAATGGGGGCAGCCCCCCCCTTTTGCTCGGATCGGCCAGCACCGAGCTGGCCGTTTGGAGCGTGCCCGCGCCCTAAAGGGCCGGACCCGGACCTGGTTCGGGTAGACTCAGTTCGGGCCAACCCAGGGGGTCTCGGGCCGGGTCGGCCCGGGCCCAGAACCCCCTAAAACCGGACAGGTTCGTTCTTTTTCCCATATCTTGGGCTACGGACCTCCGATCGATGCACCGTCAGTTGAGTGGTGATACTTGGAACGAGACGGTAGTTTCGGTATATTACACTCAAGGTTTCAGAGAACTTTGGGTATGGCCGGGTTGGTTCGAACATGAAACCAACCGGGCCCTCGGAGCGGAAACACTTATAACTTGAGCTCCGGACGTCCGATTGACGTGCCGTCGACTTTGTTGGATTCCTCTTAGTGAGAAGGACCTTTTGGATTACTACGATTGAGGTTTGGATGTAGTTGGAGTGTGGTCGGGTTGTTTTTGACTTAAAAACCAACAGGGCCCCTGGAACAAAAAAGCCAATAACTCTCAGACCGGGCGTCCGATTGACGCGCCGTCTGTCACGTTGAGTTCCTCTTGTTGTGATAGAACCTTGGGATACATCAACTCTGGAGTAAGTGTCAACTGATGTATCGACCCCCCTTGGCTCGTGGAGCGGACCCTCCCGGAATCGAGCATGCTGTGTGCGGGAACCCTATAGCTGGCTGCGACTGCGATGAAGACTGCACTGAAATCCTACGTGGGTTCGACAGCGATGAAGACCATATTGAAATCCTCTATGGGTTCGACGGTGATGAAGACTGCACTGAAATCCTACGTGGGTTCGGCAGTGATGAAGACCGTACTGAAATCCTCTGTGGGTTTGACGACGATGAAGACTGTACTGAAATCCTACGTGGGTTCGGCAGCGATGAAGACCGTACTGAAATCCTCTGTGGGTTCGATGGTGATGAAGACTGCACTGAAATACTACGTGGGTTCGACAACGATGAAGACTTTACTGAAATCCTCCGTGGGTTCGATGGCGATGACTACTGTTATTGTATCCTACGTGGGTCTGGTAGTGTTTGACTCTGTTCTTGCTATCCTACGTGGGTCTGGCAGAGTAGCTGGTCTGTATCCTATGTGGGTCCGACAGCTTAGCTGGTTTAGTATCCTACATGGGTCCCAACATAGATGAATTAGTGGCCATATCTGATCATCTCTATCACCTTACGAAGAAGTATACCTTTGTGAGCTGAGTCTTTAAATTCAATCAATATATTCGATATAATTGACTTACTTTTCTATGTGGATTGGGTTGTGTTATCCTGTGTGGTTTGGGTTGTACTATCCTGTGTGGACGTGATCGAACTTGGGCTCCGGTGTTGGTGCCGAACTGGAATTGATGACTTAGGTATATGTATGGTCATATACCTAAGTAGTGTTGGATGTTACTTCGTGATTGTATCTTTCCTTTGTGGATTATCCTTTGTGGATTCTGGGAGAACTTTGGGGGTCTCGGGGTCCCTACTGAGTAGCGTATACTCACCCCTGCACGAGCTATGCCCGCACTACGTTGTGTTGGATACAGAAGACGGACAACGCTGATCGTGGTTGAGGCTTGTGGAGCAAGTCGGTACCTAGAGGTGGACCACTGGGTGGAACGTACATGGAGCGGACGACTGGACCCAAGGGGCTGAGGAGGCTATCTGTACCCACCCTTCAGGTGGGACTTCCAGTGGACGGCTCGACGTTACTGCTTTACTTTCAGTTGCTGTACTTTCTTTCTAGTTGTACTTTACTTTCAGTTTGGGTTTGTATTCTGACCCACTTACTTTTCTGCACTACTTTTGTACCCAGTTTTACTTAGTGTTTACTTCGGCTTGCTTACTCTGTGGTGTTTGTTTACTTTATAAAGGCAATTCCTTCCCCTTTTGTCGGGATTTACGCCTTGGTGCTAGTCGCCAGCCCCTGGCCTATGGGAGGCGGGATTGGGGTAGTCACGACATGGGTCCCGAGGACAGGTCATGAAAATAACATTTTACAGTTTGTTTAAGCTTGATGTTGTGTATTTTGTATGATATCAAACATAGTCATTCTTTTAAAATCACAAGATATTATATTCTACCCTTTAATAAATTTCATCCTCAAAATTTTGAACTCGATCTTAATAATCAAAGGTTGAGATTTTAAAATACCTTTTTTGAAATCCCACATTGTAAAAAGGGTCAATAAAACTTTATATTGAAAATAAATAAAGGGAAGTATGAAGGTCATCTGGAATAACCCATAATAGGTTTCAAAATAGGAGAAAATTTGTGGAAAGTGAAAATATGTACATAGAAGAAAAATTAACTTCCAAATGATAATGGAGAGTGATAGAGAACATTGATCACACGACAATTAATGATCTTGAAAAAGTTAATAACCACACAATTATAACTCGATGTGGTGTAAAAAAGGCCATCTTTTCATAAAAAAAGATGGAAATTGGAAAAAACATTTGTTTCAAGAACCTTTTCTTAAAGTTGAGGAATTTATTTAACATTTATACTAAGAACTTAATGAAATATACTTACTTTAAAAATAATAATATCATAATTTAATCAACTTCCACTATAAACTCATATTTTATTCCAAATAATGAGTATTTAAGATTAATTTTTTTGTGCTTGAAGAACTAAAATCAACTTCTAATGAATTGCATAATTTAAAAAATGATAAAATATATCCCTCTTATCTTTAGAAATTAACCAAATCCAAAATGGTTAACACAAGGTAAGATAATTCCCAAGATGAATAATCCTTAAAATAAATTAAAACTACTTTATTCTCCAAAAATCAATAGTAATACCCAAAGTTCAACTTAGATCATTTGATAAATAACTATCCTCAAAATTCCTCAAAATATTCTAGACTAATATTGAAACAAAAAGACTAGAATTATTTTATCACACATTCTTCCAAGATAAACATAACATTTAACTCCAAATATCATTAGTCACTAATAAATTCATATGATTAAAAATATATATTCCCTAATTATATAATATCTAAAATATAATAATCTTTTTCCATATATAAATAAACCTATATAAAAAATAATTACATTAAGAAAATATTCAACCTAAAAGGTTATATCAAACCTTTTAGCTTACATCCCCAAAATTTTAATAACATTCTTCTAAAGTAACACTTCACGTTAAACCTAAGGGCAACATATCCCTTAAATTAGTAAAATATCTCCCAAAATATCATTAGGAACCTTAAAACTCTATCAATTAAAACCTAAATTGGGGGTTTATATTCCTTTAAACTTATAATAAACCTTAAAATTATAAACAAATGATGGTATCTATAACTCTTAGGATAACCTCACATGAAAACATCATAATCTCCAAAGTTTTCTAAACACCACTCTGATACCAACTATAAAGACATGACCATAAACATTACATTTTATAGTATCTTTATACTAGAATTCACTTTATTTGATTCCCAAATATCATTTAGGTTTATATTTTTATAGAATTAAGTCATAACCCATAAATTACAAGGTGTACACTTCAACTCTGTATCCATTTTTACCATAATATAAAACTTAAAAAAACATGTTTTCTTTTCATGAAAAGTCTTAATGACTTTAAACTTGAATTATTCTTTTACCTTTCCCATCCTTAAACCCTTTTATTTTTTTAAACATGGGATAAGAACAAAAATATCAGTAAGAGACATAAAAATAAAGAAATATGTTATTCCAGTGAAAAACATGAAAACCCATAAAATACATACCTTTATCACATTATTTTTTGAGCTTATGAAATAAATAATTTACACATGAAAACACACACATATTTTTCAAAATAAACTTTTAAATCCCCTAGAAATCATAGATAACACATATAGGAAACTTGAGAATTATTTTTATATCACTCTTACATATGGAATAACCTTAATAGTCACACTTAGTATAACCTTTACGGTTACACATAAAATGACCATCACAATTACAATTAGAATAACCATCACAGTATATTCCCATAATCTCTTAGGAGAAACCTAATTATTTAACTCCATATTATATTTTGAATAACCATCATAGTATATTACCATATTATCTTTGGATAAACCTAATCGGTTAACTCCATCCCTTTACCCAATACATTGGAGAGCTATAACGAGCTCACCCACCCTTGGTTTATAACAAAACCACCCATTATTATATATAATTACCAATACACATAATATAATACATAAAATATTACATCATAATTTTTTTTTCATACCTATAAGAAAATATTTTCGGATATTGATATATCCCTTTCCTTTAAAACCCATTTTCAAAACTAAAATTCTTAGAAAAAAGGGAAAGATGGATTTTCTTTGAATAAAACAGGAAACCTTATAAAGGGATCCAAAAATAAAATAATGGTTATGGTGGTGGGAAAAGTCATTGTCACATTATACATTAAAATAGAACATTACATTTATTTATTTTTTAAAGAGATCCAAAAAATTTCATAAAATATTCCTTTTCAAAACCTTTGAAAGAATGTCAAAAGAGACATAAAATGTCCTTTATAATTATTTTATGTCCGTATAAATACATCAATAAAATAATTTTAAAAATATAGATATGGATTAAAAATATAGTTTTAAGGGAAACTTTAAAATAGTATTTTTAAAATAATTCCCCTTACCATGAGTCTAACTCGTCACATACGTTCTTTATCTTCCTCTTCTTCAAGAAACCTCTTAAGGTTTACACCAAACGATTTTCTAGGTTGGTTTTATGATCAAACTAAAGACTATAGTATGTGAAGAGTGATGTAAGGAACGTATTTGGCTAGGTATTTTCTGAACCAAATGGTTCTTTATGAGTGTTTAAATGAGAAGAAGAGGTTCTCTTTTATAAGATAGAGGGGGGTCACTCTTGGATTTTCTTAAAATATTAAATTAATATAAATTATTTTTTATGTTAAAATGTATCTAAATTGATAATATTATAAGTTAATATGAGAATGAGTCAAAATAATCTCATAAAATAATTTTTTTATAATTTTGGATCAAATTTTTACCCCTATATTTTTGTTTTAACCCTTCATTAACCCTTTTGACAATTACTATAATATTAAAGTTTTCTACATTTTAAGGGTTAATAATGCTACTATAAAATGAAAAAAGACCCATAAATGGACCATTATTTCTTTAATTAACCATATCCCATTTATTTGAAAAAATATATTACTTTTTTTGTATTTTAAATCATTTAATAAAATATTATTTATTATAAAATATCATTAATGTCAATTTTAGTACTATTCATTTACTTTGACTTTAATAATATCAACACAACAAAGGAATTTGTATCAAATTTATCAAAAACTCTATAATATGTCATGTTTATCTCGAAAATTTATGTTTGAAATTAATTATTTCAAATTATACTAATTTTAATATTTTTAATATCATTTATTTTATCTTCTCATTAATTATATAATTACCATGTCAGTGTTGTGTAAGAATTTAAGGTAATTATTTTTTCACTAAAAATTAAAATTAAATTACCATGATGTGGATAAATCATTTATTTTTCAAAAAAATATTTATAAATGAACATATCCTCTAGTTATCCCCATGTTAAAAATATTATATTTATTAATAACAAGAGTGTAACATTTTTTACTTTTCTTTACATAAAATATCATAAAGGTCATAATGACATAAAAATGGAAAAATTCTATATAAAAAAATATTGGATTATTATGTAAGAAATGGACTTATCCAATAAAATTAAGTTAAGTGTTAGGGTCATTTTATATTCCTTCTCATTTTTTTTAACTTTAATTACCCGATTTACCTTTTACTGTGATAAAAAATTCACTAAAGTTACTATTCATATTGACCAATAATAAAGGGAACCTATGTACTAAATCTAAACCCATAGATTCCAAATATGGAATAAATTTTTCAATATTCAATATATATAACTTCAATAATTTAATTTAAAATTAATCTAACAAAGCATAATGAAAAATAGTTTTTTAGAAAAATGACCTTTCCAAATATAATTTTTTTTATACTAAATTCATGTGTAAAAATAATTTAAAAACCAAAATTGGATTATTTTAAATAAAAATTAATTAAATAAATTTTAAAAATAATCTTTAATATAATTTTAATTTTTAAATATTTTAAAATAAAATATAGTTTTCAATAAAATCAATATTTCCACTATTCACTGAAAAAACAAACTTTTCATAAAAATTTAAAAATTTTACCATAGGATAATTTTGATATAATTATTTTAAAAATGATATTTACTTTATAAAATAAAATTTTAGAAATTAAATATATCATTTTATCACAAAAAGAAATAAAAATCATCTTTGAAGAAAATATATCTTTAAAAAATAAAATGACTTTACTAAAAATCGAGTGCTTATTTTATAATCATTAATAAACAAATTTTTATTTATTAGAACCTATATATATATATTTCAAAAATTAGTTAATCCTATTCATACCCTCCAATTTAATGGCGTGGTTATAAAAGTCATATTTAAATAATAATATTTCACAAATCATTTTAAGATCAGTGTTGCGTATTTTATATGCTATCAAAAATAATAATTATTTTAAAATCTCAAGATATTAAAATACAAGAAATTATTAGTGTAGAAAATAATAGATTTAAAGATAAATCTATTTCATGATACGTACCAGAAGCTCCTCCTAAATAATAGAGTGCTTTGAAGCTCCACAACCACCTATTAACAGAACATGACAAACAAAAATATTGAATTTCATAGAACCTTTATCCCCCTTTGATAATAAAACCAAAGTGTTAGAGCCTTAAAAACCTGAAAAAACAATTAAAAAATATATATAATGGGGATAAGGGAACTTCCAAACTTGCTCAGGATGGGGGAGGAGTATGTACACCAAGGTTCAACCAATGATTCTCAAAAAATAGAGTAGCGAAGGGTTTTATCATGATATTATCCACCTTACCATTTGTTCCAACATAATATACTATGATAATCCATTATTCCACCTTTTATTTAATAAAATAATACCATATTTCAATATTTTTTATACAATAGTTTTGTACTAGATTCTTTATGAGATCAATAACACTCTTTTTTTATAGAAGATCACCATAGGTTATTTGATGGCTTCAACAATATCTTCTAACTGTTGGGTTAACCATAGAAGATAAATATAGACCTTGGTTATCGAGATATATTCTACTTTTGTTGTACTCAATGATGTCCTTTCTTAATTATTACTTATCCATATGACACATTTATTTCCAATGAATATAGAAAAACCCCTTGTGGATTTATGGTCTACCAAATCTCCAGCCCAATCCGTATTAGAAAAAGAAGATAATTCATGATCCTTTCATGCATCAAAAATTAGTTCAAAACTATGAGTACCTTAGATGTATCTCATAATGTGTTTAACTACTATGAGATGTTATTCCTTCATATTTCTATGAAAATGAGCCACTAAAATTTTTCAAAGATAATATGAGTATGTATTATAGTTAAGTATAAGAAGATTAAAATTATATTCCTACATTGGGTGGTATCCATAGATTTCCCATGCCTGTGCTTCCTGAGTTTTATCCTAATAGCATTTAGAGTCCACCTTAGTTTGGAGTCATGTATACTGAACTTTTTCAATATCTATCTTTCATACATTTCCTGAGTGAAAAAAATTATATTTCTATTTATTAATCACTTGTTTTAAGAGAAAATATATCAATTTACCAATCATAGACATTTGAATTTTTTTACTCATCAGTCTTTCAAAATTTTCCACTGAATTTTGTTTACTTACATCAAATATGATATCATCAACATAGACAAGCACCATGAACTATTATTACTAGAATGATTTTACAAAAATATTATGATCTACTCCACCTATTTTGAATTCCATATTTATCAAATATGAGACAATTTGAGCATACCATGACCGTTGTGCCTACTTTAGAACATACAAGTCCTTCAATATGTACACTTTTGTTTCATCATTTACAATCATAAAATCTACTAGTTTTTTGATATAAACCTCCCGTTAAAGTATACCATTCAATAATTCTTTCTTTACATCCATTTGATTTACCTTGAAGCCTATTTGAATAAATTTTTCCAAGAAGAGTTGGATGGAATCAAGTCAAACCACTGGAGAAAGTGTTTTCACAAGTTACTATGTCTATTTTTATCAATGTGATCCAGTTATTCATTCATGGGTTTAATCCATGACTCTTATTTTTCTTATTTTTGAAATGTGTTTTTCTATACTATGTATAGTAGATAATCATGTTCTATACTCTTCATGTTACTTATTTAAGTTATAGTAGATTGATCACCAATAATATTAGATGGATCAAAATTCACTATTCTATTTCATCTTCATGGTACAAGATGACTTTCTCTCCTCCTTTGATTTAGCTTGTAAATCTTCATTTTTTGGAGATTCCTGAATATTTTGTGAATCATCCACTATATCAGTATTTGAAACAATCTCATTTACTTCTTTATCTTCTTCTTCACCAAATACCTTAGAAATTTCATTCTTGTTGTTTTTCATAGCTTTATCTTAAATAATCTTAACATCATTACTCTCCATGATTTTCTTAATCCTATTATTGTAACATTTGTAAGAATTACTTTTCATAGAGTATCCAAGAAATACTCCTTCATATGTTGCATTTCCATACTTTCCCTGATTACCTTATTTGTTTCATATATACCATAGGATTCAAAAAACACAAAAGTTTTTTAGTGAAGGATTACAACCATGCCATAATTTATAGGGTGTTCTCTATTCTCCTATACTAAATGTTCCTGGTTTTGAGTGTACAAAAAATTGAACAACCACTTTCCAGAATCAATGAGAAAATTTACTCTCAATCAGCATAGTTTTGGCCATATAATTCACCTATTGATTTCTTCATACAATAACCCCATTTTTTGTGGGGTTCTGACTAATAATACCTCATGTTTAATACCATGCTTCTTGAGATAGTTCTCCAAATCAATGGATGTATACCGTGTTCTATCGTCTCATTGTATAATTTTAATAGTAAAACTAGTCTCATTTTCAAATCTTCTCAAATGTCTATTCATACATCCCATAACCTCTCGTTTTCTTTGCATGAACATGACACATGGCATTCTTCTATAATCATAAATAAATAGAATGAATTATCTTTTACCATATGTACCAGATATGTTCATTAGACTACACACATTAGTGTGAATTATATTGAGTAGATCTGACACTTATTTATTCTTTGGTCGATATGGATTTCCAAACTTTTTCCCCACATGTACTCATCACACGTTCTTTCATGATCAAGTTTCAAATTTTGAATTTTTGCTATAGCTTTTAGCTTGGAAAAGTTCTCCATGATCTATTGGTGAATGTGAAAAGTACTCTGATTCCACAAATTTTTTTCCTATTAAATTATCAGAATATAAGTGTTCTCTTTGTTATACACCCAGCATAGATTAACTTCGGTCCTCCATATTTTCATGAGTTAGTTCCCATCTTTTCCTTTGATAATGAATCCTTTCTGATTGAATGATACTTTGAGTCATGAGTCACAAAGTTAACTCACAATTAATTTTTTTTCTCAATCCATCCACATAGATAACTTTGGTTATATATAATCCATCTCCATCCAATCAAATATTTCCAATACCTCTAATTTTCAAGGACCCATCATTCTTAAAACACACTATTCCATTAACTCTTCCTTTCACATTATTAATAATATTATTTCTATCACTCATGTAGGATGAGAAACCATTATTAATAATACAGGTAGTGTTGTTCTTTATCACTTTGAGAGATGTTTTAGAAATATCATCCTTATAAATATTTCTATTTACTTTCCATAAATTTCTTGGTTGAATTATTGTATAAATTGAGTTTTCCTTTATTCAATATAGAGAATGTGATCATTATCATCTTTATTCCAAAGTAATTTTTTTGAGTTGAACTGTATTCCTTTGTATTTGACTTATATAGTAGGAATTACCTCTTTTATTTTCCATAACATTAATAGATTTGTGCCCAAAGTTAGAAAAATAAAAAAATATCTACATAAAAAATTACTTATCTGATATGGTGTATATAGTCCTATTATCCTTTATTAACTTACAAGTGTTTATCTATTTAGATTAACTCTTGATTCTTCATATTAGGACATGATGTGGCTAAGGTAGCCCTAAAACTGACATTTCATAGTAGGAAATATATTTGTTCCTTAATTTCTCCATATGTATTTAACCTTCATAAAACTCTTCCATTATTGGTTAACCCTTATAGATTAAGATGCATTCCCAATCCTCTGATTTCTTTTGACAATAGTAACCTTTTTTGTCACATCTATTGTTTTTGTGTTGACAACAAGATCACCAATATTTTTCTTTCCCTTGTCTTTTTTCCTTCATATTTGTGACTTTTGATATCTCATTCCCATAACCAATTCCTTCTTTACCTACTAATCTAGGTCTTTTCTCATATAAAATATTATTGACCCCTTATGATCCTGACTTTACTCTTTCTATTAGTTCACTATATATAAAAATCCAAAATTGAAGTTTCTTTCATAGCTAACTTGATTTCATTTCTATCGCTAAATTTTTTATTAGAGAAAAAATATCTTATTTTAGTGGTTATACCTTTTTCATTCTCCATTTTAAAAAATTATTAAGTTCATCAATCACCTTAGTTAGTTTTCCTATCTCTGGTTTAAATTTTATAACTTCTTATGATTTTACTTGGCTGGACAACTGATCATCCAAATCTCCTTATAGACTGTTAATTTTTACTTCAATATGATCCATATATTCATAATATTCCTTCAATAATCCATTAATCCTTTGATTTTTATTTCTTTAAATATCAATCTCTTTGAGAGGGACTTCAAGTTCCACCTTGATATCAACCGATCCTTCTAGTTCATTGAATTTTTTTTGATTCAGGTTCCTTCTCAAAAAAATCCATGATAACATCTTCAAAGCCATATTTTAATTCTATTTCAACTTCCACTATATAATATTTATCATCATCTTATTATTTTCTCACAAATATATTCCTATGAAATTTATTTCTAGAATAAATCCTTATTTTTTTAGAAATATTTTTCATGAATTATATAGGAATTTTTCTTTACTTTATTCACCATCAAATCTTCTTAATAATGTTGCAACAATGTTCCCGAATTTTCCACATCGAAATACTACAAGAGGAATATTTCCTTCAAATTTTCCTTTCCCTATTTTAAATTTTCTAGATTCTATTGATAGAATATCATCTTATACATCTTCACCCTTTTCATATTATTTGGAATTAAATTTTTCCATGGCCTTGAAATCCATTTCCTTATTGTTTGGATTCAAATTTAATTCTAGTTCAATTATCATTTCATAAACCATAAGACTATATAAAAGGTCATCCAGAGAAAATTTGTTCTGATCCATTTCTTCAAGAGCAGAAAATTTTATAATTTTCTAAGGTGGATGTTTTTGTAAAATATTTTTGATTATGTATATATATTTTATTTCTTATCCAAGTCCCCAGATAGCCTTAACAACCTTTGTGATTTTATTAAACAAAATATATGCATTTTCATTTGGACACATTTTAGGATAATCAAATTTATTGTGAAACACTTGGATCTTTACTTCATTAACCTGGTATCTCATATAAATATTAGTTAATTTATCCTACATATCCTTATCCCCAGATTATATCATCACTTTGATGTAGATTTATTCTTATAGAGATCCAGTTAATGAACTTAAGGCCTTGGTATCTGTATTAAGAAGTTTTCTGTTAGTTTCAGTCTTGTCACTAACAAGAACCCCATTTTTTGTAGTAAAGATTACTTCCATCCCAAGTGAAAAGATATGAGACTTCATAATTTTTGTTCTATATCTCATAGTTTCACCCATTAAATATGGGGATCCCTTTGACATTTATAATGATCTCCATGAAATCAAATTTTAGAAAATAAATTAAACATTGACAAGACATGCTCTAATACCACTTGTTATACCCTAGTACACCTCGATAGGGAAGGGTTTAATCAAGGTATCATGTTTTTATTTTGGATCTTGTACTCATATTTGTAGGAAAACATTGAACCTTTCTAGTTTGGAATGTATATACACCAGAAAAAAAAATGAAAAAATAAAATAGAACACAAAAACTTTTACATGGTTTACCACTAAGGGCAAGTACAAGGAGCATACACCAAAATCCTGTCAGTCATACCAAAATACACTAATGATTTACTAGTTATGGTAGATTAAAATTGTTTTTACATGATCACTCCATTCCATGATCATTTTTATTACAAAATTTAGGGAAGACTCACAATCTCCCTCATATCACTTTCATTGACTTATCCACGCACACTGTATCGGTCAGAGTCTTCCTTAGTTTAGCAACATGAAGTTCATCAGCCTTATCATCAAGAAAGTATGTAGGTATTTCATCATCGAAGGTAGAATATGATTCTTTATTAAGATCCTTGAACTTTAGAATAGAATTAGTTAACACTACCTTGATAATTTGATTAAAGTACCCTGAAATCATTATTTATCATATAACTTTAACATGTAAC
Source organism: Viscum album (assembly GCA_963277665.1). Taxonomy (NCBI): domain Eukaryota; kingdom Viridiplantae; phylum Streptophyta; class Magnoliopsida; order Santalales; family Viscaceae; genus Viscum; species Viscum album. The sequence continues at coordinate 611,146,479 of OY728163.1, read as the reverse complement.
TTGATTTTACTGACTTGAGTTCATAACAAGATAGCATTATCCTATGAACAAGACCCCAAGTGTGTAACTCCTTCATGATACCAACTGGTGTGTAACCCAAGGTGTGAGAACCTGAGTGCAAGAATGTTGCACATATCACCTTCATGAGACCAACTATCATGTAACCCATGGTATTGAGAGCCCGAGAACAATACTATTACATGTATCACCTTTGTGAGACCAACTACACCCTTAATTATTCACCCATTTTTAAGATAATGATCATAAGTATTTATATAGGAAAGAACCTCTAAAAAAATTCTTTACACTTGGAAACCAATCTGTAAAAAATGAAAGCGTATTTGAATGACTCAACTATGTGAACAAGACCAAACCCAATCACATAAATTTTATCAGAATAAATTAATGTGTGAATGAATTTGAGAAACCACCATTACAATACATCTATCCAAACTCACTAACCATATTATGCAATTTCATGATTCCTTATTGGTTATAAGATCTGGATGATTTGACAAGCATATGCGCATCACCTAATCTTCTCATGAAATCATATGATTTTGATCATAAACAAGATCCTTCCATCATTTCTAGTATTAATTACTTTATTAACTTCACATGATCACATCATGAGACATCTTTGATCTGATGTGCTCATCAATCCTTACTTCTTATAACCGCAAGACTCCATGTGTGATTTTTTTGATCTTAAGCTGTCATGTAATCCATTTAATCTTACATGATCACAAGATATATATGATCTTAAGTGATCACATGATCGGTAAATTCTTACACGATTAAATTATTTTCCCTTATATTTTAGGCCTAAAAATTTAGAAAACACTAGTAAATGATTCTATTTTCTCCAAAATTCATCACAATATCAACTGGAATTATTCTTTACAAACAAAAATTGCCTTAAGAATTAACCAACATGATCATACTAGAATAATATTAACAATAAAGAAAACACCATCTTTTAGTAAAAATCACCATGCTTCCAACACTAACCAAGTTAACCATCAAGTGAATCATCATATCAAATAATGATGATGAGAAGAACATATTAAATTTACTTAATATGAAATAAATTTTATTTTTTATGGTTGGTAAATTTTTGGGTCAATAAATTTACTACATATAGCTATGAAAAAGAAATATATCTTGGTTAATTTGTTTCAGACATTTTTAGGTAGAATGAAATGTAAAGATACATGCGTTAAATCTTTCATCAAAATATGATAGTCATGTAATTTTATCCTTTTTAAATCCAAAGAAATCACTAAAATGATATTCTTGATATTTGATAAATACCCATATGAAACCTCTACATTATTTAGGATGTAGAAAAACTGATATATCTCTTGCATGGAAAGATCATAATATCCCAGAGGAAGAACAATCTTCCTTTTATGCTTCACCGGCACCAAATCTTCCCTTATCCTCATACTAAATCATGTCCAACCTAGCATTAATGTCATAATTTTTTTGCTAGGTACATTTAGTAACATTTCAATAATAACATCACATACATTTTTCTTCTACATGCATTAAATTAAGAAAATTTATGATGTAAAAATAATTACAATATGGTAATTCAAAAAAATATCACTTTTTCCAACCAATATTTTTAAGGTTTTTCGAAAAAGGTTTACCAAAAAGGATGAACATATAATTTAGTTTCTAATTTTTTTGATTACTTATTAGTGAATATGGAACTGTACCTTCATATGAATATCCATCAAATGATGCTTTCCGTGATCGATATTGATGTTTTTAGGGTAAAAAATTGTGATGTACTAAAAGCATAGTCTTCAATGAATGTTTCATCCTAACTGAGTGTCAACCTTCTTCACAAATGCGACACCCTAGTATTCCTTTAATTTTATATCATAAATTTTTTCCATAAATAGGAAAGTCATTTATCATCCCATATAATATGAATCTCAACTTGAAATCTTTATTTTTATATGTATCATACAACATAACACCTATATCCCACAATAATTTCAGATCTATGATCAATAGATCCGAATAAACATCAATATAATTACTTGATTTTTTTGATCTTGATATAAGAATAAATAAAATAATATATTTTTAATTCATTTATAACCATAGTGGAAAGTTATAATTTACTAACATAACTGGTCGTGTACCATTAGTGATAATTTTTACACCAAAAGGATTCATTCCATCTATAGATAGCACAAAACTGAGGTTTCTTGGCTCATTTCTAAATTTAGTATACTCAAGATCAATTTTCTTCCACTAAGGAGAGTCTGTTTTGTAACAAAGTTTCCTATATTGAATTATTGTATATGCATGAAACATCAATTTTATTGTAGTTTCTTTACTTCTATATAGGTGCCTAAACATTGGAATGATTAGAAAATACCATACAACTTTCAAATGACTTTTTTCATCATTATAATATCAAGACACATAACACTTTGGGAATTTTTAAGTGATTTGCGGTCTTTATGAAAAAATATACATTCATTTGGACACACATGAATTATTTTAAAGATCATACCCATCGAACATATCATTAATTTAATATCATATGTTTGACAATGAAACTAATTATATTTTGGAAGCATATCATTCATGATAGAAATTAGTTTAGTAAAACTAGTTTAACTCCATCCATTTCTAGGTTTCAAATTATATAGCTTTAGTACGATAAAAAATGTTTTATATTTAGTAAAACCAACATAAAATGGTGTCTTTGCACAACCTTTTAACTTCTCAAATAGCTTTGGACAATTACAAAGTTCATCTTCAACTTCCATTTTCATTTTATCAACATGATCTCTATCTTAATTTACACTTTTAATCATATCTTAGATGCAATATTTATCACCACTCACACTTGTAATCTCATCAGGTGATCCACAAGACACAATGCTATCCCAATCACTAGAAACATTCAGTTTTCCCCATGTTTATTTCAACATTTATATCTTAAATCTATTACATGGTAGATCAAGTGTTCTATTAATTCCAATGGACTAATTCTTCTTAAATAACAGAAGTGTAAACATAGACAAAATATTTTAGAATGGTTGTATGAATGCTCTTTTGCAAAATTGATGAACTCTTTAACCCCATATTTATACTTTTCTGTCATACAATTGGAATATATCCATTTTTGATTCATATACATACCATTTTATTCAATAATATTCATATTAAAAAAAAAATAAAAACACCGAAGGTATGATCTTAGATTCTTAAAAGTCTATTATTTATACAAACACACACATATAATCATTTCATTATATTTTTAGAATGGATTCATCAAGGGAGATAAATCATTCCCTATCACTATCAATGTGAAAAAAATGTATGTATTTATATAATTGGATAAATATTGGTGTATATATAATAATATTTTACTATCAAAACATATATCAAAACAAATTATTTATTTTTCTCAATGTTTATGTAGTGTCTGAAACAAATTAATCAGATCGATTATGGTTATTAAATTTGTAAATTTATGAAAGATATTATATCCCATTCATAAACTAGCATCCTCAAAGAGTTGTTTCCTAAATTCATATTTTCTACATCATCCTTGATATGTGTGAAACTTTGTTTCATATAATTTTTTGAATATTTTATAATTATTAATTTGTTATATGTTTAGAGTTAGATATATATTGAAACTATTTCTAATTAAAATACACATTTTGGACGAAACAATTCCTCTGTATAATGTTCCATGAACACTTTTGGTAAAAAATGTCTTTATCCAAATTAGAATTTCTAGGAAAAAGTAAAAAACTAAATGAGTTTTGATGAGGAGATAATAATAAAATTATTCCCATTATGGTTGATACTTTATTTATCTAGAGTTAAACTATTTTATCTATCATACCACATAATCACATAGTTGTGGAGATGAGAGATATAATTTCAAGATATGTAAACAAGTATGATTTTAGGAAATAAGAAAATTATATCCATGGTTTTTTGAATTAAATAGCTAAAAAAACACATTATGAAATGGAAATTGGAAATCACACCATGGTTTGAATGATGAGAAAAAACAATGCTGATTCTTATCACATTTAAAATTGAAAAGAGAAGAAACATAATGAAATAAATCTTATAAAACCATTTTATAAATTAAGAATAATATTTATCCATAAATATACACAGAATATGTGTCTTCAAATAAATGAATCCATAATGAGCTAGAATTGATACCTCGTGCAATTAAATCCAAGAATAAAATACATTATTGGCACATTGTGATAGGGTTGTATCCATAACACCAAAAAAATAGCCAGTAAGAAACCCAAAATAGAGTACAAGGAATCTAAGAAGGATCCGCTACCTAACATTATACCATTACATACCCATGCAACCAAAATACCATCGAATAAAATCAAATATGGGGCATGGTGTAATGTTTTAGGTAGTAATAGAGGAGTTGATAAAATCACAGAACTCAACACCAAGGGACAACCTCAAAATGAAACTCTGAGACACAAAAGGAATATAACCCTAAACTGTGAGTGGGCTTCAAGAAAAAGGGAAAACAACCAAAAAAATAAGAAAAATTATGAAAAATCAATTAAAACAAGTAATGATTGACAAACATACCTTCAGTCAAGGGTTTATTCATCCAATGGATTTAAAGGAGGAGGTAATAGGGTCTAGCTTCCGTGAGAGCTTGAACGACATGAGGGGAAACAATATCTACTATGGTTGTTTTTAAAGAAGGAAAATGGTTTTATCACCGCTAAAACAAAAATCGCTTCTTATCAGAACTAATTTACGAATTTATGAGTGCTAAATCTAGCACTCATAAAGTATGGACTTATTAGTGCTAAAATTAACACTGATAACTACTAGAGAGGGGTGTTATGTGTAAGACTAATCTTGAACTACCTTCATACGAGTGAGAGACTACACAGAGGCGAGGCTTGGTAACCTTTATGTGAGGTCAGATTACCTTTATCAGTGTTAGGTTTAGTGCTGATAAAGTCTAAATTTAGGATTGATAAAAACTAGTTTATAAAAATCAAAAATTAAAATTAAAACTACAATAAATTAAGAATTATATAAACATGAATAATAAAAATTACAAAATTACTTAATAATAAGAAATATTGAAAATTAATAAATTATAGAAATATTAAAAATTAAAAATGAATTCATAATATTAAATGAATAAATGATATTAATTATAAAAATTAAAAAAATATTAAAAAAGAATAACTAATTTCAACTATATAAGATACAAAATATTAGAAATGAATAAATAATATTAATTATGTAAATTAAAAATATTAATAATGAATAAATAATCAAAACTATATATATTACACAAATAATATAAATAAATAAATATTAAAATAAAAATGAATAAAAACTAAAAATTTCATTTAAATAAAAAATATTTATAATAAATTACTAATGTAAAATGAATAAATAATAATTGTATATGGATTTAAATAAAAAAATACTAAAATAAAAATGAATAAATATTAATTATGTAAATTAAAAATATATTAAAAATACTAAATATTAATAAATAAAAATTTATTAATAAATATTAAAAATTAATAAATTATAGAAATATTAAATGAATAAATGTTAAAAATGAATAAATTAAAAAAATATTAAAAGTGAATAAGTATTAAAAATGAATAAAAAATAATAAAAGAATAAATATTAAGAATGAATAAAATTTAATAATTAAATATGAATAAATTAAAAAAAGAATTAATAGTGTGAATTATATGAATTAATAAAATATTAAAAATGAATAAATATTAAAATAAAAATAAAAATTATTAAAAATTACATTTAAAATCAAAGAGATTCATAATAAAGTGCTAATTAATAATGAATAAATAATAACTGTATAAATATTTAAATTCAAATATATTAAAATAAAAATGAATAAATATTAATTATATAAATTACATACATAGAAAAATTATTGAATATTAATATTTAAAATGAATAAGTAACTATAAAAAACAAATGCAATACAAAAATATTAAATGAATAAACATTAGAAATGAATAAATTTAAAAAATATTAAATATGGATAAATATTAAAAATTAATAAATAATATTAAATAAATAAACAATATAAAGGCTCGAGAGCTGACTTAATCCAGTCATAAAGAAAATTTATTAAAAGAAAAATTCAATAGTGTAAGGGATATAAAGGGGTTTGATGAGACATGTATAGATAACACCCCTTTTATCCAAGTCCACTAATGATAAAACATTACTCAGTATTAAAAAGGACCACATTGAGCTGCATTCCATAATAGCTCTCCTCGTAAGAGTATCTACCACCTGATTGGCCTCTCTATAAACATGCGACATGTTTATCTACAGCTTACTAACATGTTAAAGACAATGAAGCCACTCCAATATGATTCTTCATGGGACATTCCTTGATCACACATTAAGGGCCTCCATAATAATAGATGAGTCAGATTCAATCCATAGTGGACTCCATCTGAAGCTGGAGGCAAATTTGATTTCATGGATCATTACCCAAAGTTATGCTTCAAGTGAAATTCCATTCCTAATGAAATTAAATAAGCATCCCTTAATGAAGCCACAATGGGTGTCGAACACACCCCTACAACCAGCAGGACCTGGTGGACTAGATGTCATGCCATCCATGGTCACAATCATTCATGATAGAATCGGTGGAATCCATCTTATGCATTTTTTCATTAGAGTTTTTTTGATCTTCCAATCACACCAAGAGTTCATAAAGTAATAAGTTCATGGACATCGTTGGCCATCATTCATCTATAGACTCTTGAGGTAGCTTGGACATCCTTATAAATGGTATAAATGCATGTATATATATAGGCATGATGGTTACCAAATACAATCGCGTTTCTCATCTTCCAAATGAGATTAAATATCACTTTTGAGGAATTACGTTGTAGGTTTGATACTTGATATCTTCGAGAAACGTCTATTATAGCACTCATTAATCCATAAAAAGTGATGCTCTTGCATACATTAGTTCAAAAATAGCCCTTCACATGGTTCTACAGTCTTGAAGCAAAGGATAAGTTTATAAAAGTGTGTTGTACATTTTCAAAATCCTTCAGATAGATCACACATGAAGAGGCAAGGGAAATACCGACTACTTGAATCTGAGAATCAAGGGGGATGTGTCCATGCCATAGCCTCTATAGAAGAAAAATCTATATGGGGGGATGAAGGGTCGTTTGGATTGAATCAACCACCTGGATGCGCCAAACTGCACTCACACATGGATCTGTAAAAGTATCTAGCATTGAAAGATCTGTTAGTATTAACAGTCCATCAACATATTTGTAGGATTGGATCATCAGTCTTATGTCAGATGGGATGAAGTGGGGGAGGCCCTGGGTACCACTATTAACTTCCGTGATTGAGAGAGAGTGGTATGGTTAGGGTGAAATATACAAATCCTTAATTGGTCTATCCATCCAATGGGTGACCCAAAAATTGAGATTAGACACCTTATAAACAAGCCATTTTGAGTGTGACATGAGCTACTGGTAAGAGGTATTAAGAGAAGTCAAAATTGAAGATGAAATATAATAGGGGAAGTTATTTTATAACTTAGAAAAATATCTTCATTGGAGAAAATTCAGGGCCTCTTAATTGTATGTGAGGAGATTCCAAGTAAAATTTGTGAGGATGGAATCATTAAAAATTCAAAGATCTTTAATACAAAGGCCACCCATATCAATGGGTTGATGCACTTTTTCTATGTAATGGTGAATTAACTCCTTTTAAGCACATAACCAATCCACATGAAGTTATGAATCATACCTTGTAGCTTCTTCATTAGGTTACTGGTTCATTTATAAATATAGAAAGTATAGAAAAACATCAAGGAGTTGAAAAAGTTAATAAAACAAATTCTCCCTACTTGTGATATAGACTTTCCATTCTATTTTTCCATTCCTGCCATGATTTTAAACTGGATATTCTCCAATTGACTACCTTTAACCCTTCCAAAAAATAGTTGAACACCTAGGTAATTAAAAGGAAAGGACCCTCTATTAACCCAAATGTACCTGTAAAATTTGTTTTTTCTCGAGATCATAGTACCCTGAAAAAAGAAAATAAAGGATTTTCACCAACTGATGGATTGTTCTGAAACCTAATCGTAATGACTGAAGACCACCTTGATGAATTTCAGGGTTGATTTCATGGCCTAACCAAATAGGAGTATGTCATCAGCATATAAAATATATAAAGGTGCATAAATATCTCTTCAAACCTTGATCTGATTATAGTGACCAAGATGTGCAAGATCAATAATACATCTACTTAAATAATCATCTACCATATAAAAAAGGAGGCTTGATAGGGGGTATCCTTATCAAATCCCTCTAGATTAACAAAAAAACCTCTTGGAGATCCATTAATGATAATAGAGAGTCTGACACTCTTAAGAATGACATTGATCAATCTGATGAAAAAATTAGAGAAACCACACTTGCCTAAGAAATCCTTAATAGAGTTACACTTGATTGTGTCAAAATATTTAGAGGTATACAACTTAAGGGTGAAGTTAACAACCTTGGTTTCCTTTCTTATAGAATTGAAAAATTCAGAGGCAATGAAAAGATAGGTTTGAATAATCTTTCTCAGGATGAAACCAAACTGATTATGGGAAATGAGATCTTCCATTATGTTTCCAATTCTCATTACTAATATTTTTATTATAATCTTCAGGATGGTGTTCACAATGGAAACTAGTCTGAACTCTCTTATTTAAATGACCTTGTCCTTCTTTATAAAGGGAGAAATAAATTATGAGTTGATCCCATGTGGCATTAAATCCCATAGAAATAATTATTTCACAACACTTGTGACTTCAGCGTGTAAAATATCCCAATAAAACATGAAGAACTTGTTAGACGAATAAATGTAAAAAATGAATAAATTGAAAAAATATTAAAAAATGAATAAATATTAGAAATTACTTTTAAATACAAAAGATTCATAATAAATTACTAATTAAAAATGAATAAATAATAATGGAATAAAGTTTTAAATACAAAAGTATTAAAATAATATTATATAAATATTAATTATATAAATCTAAAATATATTAAAATTATTATTATATTAATAATTAAAAATGTATAAATATATATTATAAAATGAAAAAATTACAAAAATATTATATATATAGATTATTTTATTAATTATATTTGAAAAACCAAATGACTTTTTCTATGATTGTGTGTACGTATATGTGTGTGTATATATACACACTACAATGAGATACATCACATTGAAAAAACAAATGACTTCTCTTATTATATAATGATATATTCATATACATATACAAAGATATAAACATTACATACATACACATACACATATACATACACATAGACATACATACATATATACACATACATACAAAAGAATACACATGCTCACATATATATATATGTATATACATACACGCATGTTCACCCACACCCACATACACATATATACACATACACAAACATACAATTGTATACATGCACATACACATACATACATATACTACATAAACACACATATACACACACACATCCTCATACGTATATATATATACACACAAACATATATACATACACGTACACATAAACATACACATACATAACACAAACATCTATATACATACACATACACATACACAACACATATATACACATACAACACATACAACACATACATGCACATATATACACATACATACAAATACATGCAAACACATACACAAACATATGTATACATACAAATACATACGTGCACATATAAAAGTACATATGAATCCACATAAATTCACATGCATACACATACATACAAATATATGAGTATATTTTAAATTATTTAATACATATATAAATATATAAATTAAAATATGCACTATATTTAATATATTTATATAGTTCACATCAATATATTTTAGCACACACACTCACACAAATATATATATGTTTCTAGGTAATTATAATTATATATATAATTATAAATAAGTATAAAATAATGAACAAATGTATATATATTTTCTGTTATATTAATCATATATATATATATATATTATAAATATAATTAAATAAACATATATTCATTTATATATTTATATACACATTTTTAATGTATATAAAAATATTATTAAACATTTTTATTGATTAATATGAATTTGATAATTTTTTATATAAAATTATAAAAATAAAATTGATATTCTTTTATTATAACATAGTCATATAAATAATATTTATATAAATATATATAATTATTCTTATATAACTCTCTCTCTCTCTCTCTCACACACACAGGTGTGTGTGTGTGTATATATAGATCGAGGGGTGGCTTACCTGGGTTTGAGTCCCAAGGAGTGTTTTTTTCCATGTATGTTCCTCGGGGGCAGTTATATAAAATATTATATTATATATTTTATAATATATATATATATATATTATATTTATATAAATATATATACCTATTGTTATATATATAATTTTTAAAAATATATAAATATGTATATATAAATTAAATTATTCACGATGTCCTTTATTAGTGCTTTTAGTTATCACTCATAAAGGTCCCCCTTTATTAGAATTTTTTAGCACTAATAAAGGGGGTGATGAATAAACCTGAATATTTAGTAGTGAGTGTTTATTTTTATTTGTTTCTTCTATAGTTTTTGATGAGTAACTTTATGTACTAACAAAAGGATTCATGCATTCTCAGCGGATTTAGCCACCAGAGAATCAAAAACCAAATTCACAGTATCCCCATTTGTTATGTTGTTCCTTTTCATTTTTTATAATCATAAAAGATTATTGTGTTTTTTAATTTATCTATATGATCGTGTTGTCAAGCGCATCAAATTAGATGTTTATTTTTAATTAGAATTTCGGTAGTATAGAAGCAACCCTAGGTCATCTCTCGAAGGATCCTTAGATCATTAATTTAAAAAGAAGGTTCTGATTTTGAGAATAAAAGGGAAATGAGGTTTTATAAAACATGGGTTTTTTTGATTTAAAAATTAAAATTGAAACTATAATATTAAGTGAGAGAAACATGATGAATAAATCTTGATCAACCCGAGTAAGTTTCCCTTGATGCCCAATCCGTCATCACTCTCAAGGGAATGGAAAGGATCATTGATTCCTTGATTTAAACACATTGAAACCAGTATGGTATATGAGTTCTTACTAGTTTACCACCTAGTATTAGATTGATCAATTATATTGATTATCGACAACCACTCAAAATCAAAACACTTGAATTGATATAAAACCAGAACTCAATCAAGGCATCATATCAATAATGTGATAAGATGACCAGATTTGGGTCAATGATAAAATATTACATAAGACAAGAACATGCATATTCATGGGTTCAAGATCTAGGAATTAATCAACTGACATAATCAATTCACACACTCATGAAAGGGAAGGGGTGAGAAAAGAGGAAACCACACTCAAATCATCACAAGATCCGGGTTATGCATGGAAGCATGGGGATTATTGTTCCTTTGATTTGTATTTGATCATACTAGAATAACCAAAAATTAAGAATCTATAAATGAAGAACAATCGACAACAAATCTGGTAATTAATTTACATTATGAATATTACAAGCATGGAGCTCAGGATTACAACAAAGGTTGCCCCCCAAATTGATCACTAAGAGGTTTAGAAGTACATGAGGGAGAAGAGAACTAAAATGGGTGAAAAGAGCTCTAATTTTTGAATCACCCTTTCCCATTTTCATTACACCTGATATAATTAGGGTTAGGGGTGATTTTATGGACAAATATACCACACTTTCTACAAAATAAGTCAAGTACCTAAGGGACTAGGTGACTATTCATGGAAGACTTCCTTTTTATTCTTTATGCGACTGGTTGGCTGACCAAAACACATTCAAATGACTTAAAATTCGGTGGATAAGTGGAAACTCGAGTTGGATATCCAATAAAGGTAAAATCATCCGAATTAAAGTTTCGAGGCCTAAAGTAATGGTTTAAATATAGAAGGGTGGTCTAATATGGCCCGCCCAGAATGTCTACACATTATGGGATTATTTTGAGACTCCAAATGGATGAATTGGGATCTATGGTCTTCTTAAGAAATGTATCCCACATAGTCTTTCACATGTAAACCAATTTTAAGATCAATTGGATGCACAAATTATCCACATTTCATATTTATGTCTACATGCATTCTTGGGATCTCATGCAGTTTGGCCCATTTTGCTTGAATTCCATCATGGGATCTCCAAATCACCTCCTCCTATAATGTAAACACTGAAACAAGTAAAATTTACCTATTAAATAGTGAATTTTTTTATTAATTTAATCAAACATGAAGTGAAATTTATTATTATATTTGGAATCACTACTGGAAACATAGGATTTCCCAACGGTTCTAAACCATTAGGAAAGGCTGCAGAACCGTTGGTATATGTTATACCAACAGTTCTGCAACCCGTAGGGAAGTAAGTCGTTGGGAAAAGTTTTTCCCAACAGTTTACAGTGAACCATTGGGATAGGGTACTGAAAAATTACCCTATCCCAACGGTTATGGAAAACCGCTGGGAAATCTTTTTCCCAACGGTTTACAACTGTTGGTATACAGGCACAAAATTATCATATTTTTCCCAACGGTTTGACAAACCATTAGGAAAAACCCAACATATCCTCTTTCCCAGCGGTTCTAAACCGTTAAGAAAAGAGTTTTACCAACGGTTCATAGAACCGTTGGTAAAACAAGGCCTACACATTCTATGCCAACAGTTTTGAACCGTTGGCATAGCCTCTGCTGGGCAAATTGCACAACAGCTCTGTAATTTACCCAGAAGCTCTCCAATTTGACCACCTACTATCCAATTTTCCCACTAGGTCTGATTTTGTGGGTTCCCTCTCATTTTCAATCCAATTATTGTACCTGGAATAACCAACTAATACTTACATATAGAAAACAAATTCATACACATTTAACATATAATGGTGGAACTATACACATCCATAATTAAATTATAATTCATAACGTAATTATCAACATACATAATCCATTTAGAATTAAATTTAAAATTTAGATGACAATTATATGTGGAATCCGGAAGTCAATTCATAATTTGATCGGTTTTTTGTATACCATATAATTTTACTTGAAATAATGTCCATTTTAAACATAATACATACACCTGAAGAGCTACCGGCCACACCGCGCCTCGGATTGAGGCGGGGTTGACTCGTACACATCACATATGACCCATGGATCGTTGTGCTAATGTATTGACACAATTCGAATGCGTTTGGTCGGTTTTCCGTATGCCAGTTGATGTTTTTCAATTAAAATGACGTACTTTTGAAACAAAAAGCAGACACTTTGAGTGGTTCCGGCCACACCATGCCTCGGATTGAGGCGGCTTTGACTCTTACACGTCACATATGACCCATGGATCATTCTCCTAAAGTTTCAATGGAAACCGAATGCGTTTAGTCGGTTTTCCGTATGTACTTAAATTGTTGTCCATTTTAAGAAAAATACAGAAACTTTGAGTGGTGGCGGCCACACTACGCCTCGGATTGAGGTGGGGTTGACTCATACACGTCACATATGACCCATGGATCGTTTTTCTAAAGTATCGACACAATCCGAATGCGTTTGGTCAGTTTTTCGTATGCCAGTTAATGTATTTCACTTCAAATTATGTCCTTTTGAAACAAAAGACAGACACTTTGAGTGGTGGCGGACACACCACGCCTCGGATTGAGGCAGAGTTGACTCATACACGTCACATATGACCCATGGATCGTTCTCCTAAAGTTTCAATGGAAACCGAATGCGTTTGATCGGTTTTCCGTATGTACTTAAATTGTTGTCCATTTTAAGAAAAAGATAGACACTTTGAGTGGTGGCGGCCACACCGCACCTCGGATTGAGGCGGGGTTGACTCGTACACGTCACATATGACCCATGGATCGTTGTTCTAAAGTATCGACACAATCCGAATGCGTTTGTTTGGTCTTCCGTATGCCAGTTGATGTATTTAACTTCAAATTATGTCCTTTTGAAACATAAGACAAACACTTTGAGTGGTGGAGGCCACACCACGCCTCGTATTGAGGCGTCATTGACTCGTACACGTCACAAATGACCCATGTATCGTTGTTCTAATGTATCGACACAATCCAAATGCGTTTGTTTGGTTTTCCGTATGCCAGTTGATGTTTCTCAATTAAAATGATGTACTTTTGAAACAAAAGGCAGACACTTTGAGTGGTGGCGGCCACACCGCGCCTCGGATTGAGGCGGCGTTGACTCGTACACGTCACATATGACCTATGGATCGTTCTTATAAAGTTTCAATGGAAACCTAATGCATTTGGTCGGTTTTCCGTATGTACTTAAATTGTTGTCCATTTTAAGAAAAAGACAGAAACTTTGAGTGGTGGAGGCCACAACGTGCCTCAAATTAAGATGAAGTTGACTCGTACACGTCACATATGACCCATAGATCATTGTGCTAAAGTATCAACACAATCTGAATACGTTTGGTCGATTTTCTGTATGCCAGTTGATGTTTTTCACTTCAAATTATGCCCTTTTGAAACAGAAGACAGACACTTTGAGTGGTGGCGGCCACACCGCGCCTCAGATTGAGGCGGGGTTGACTCGTACACGTCACATATGACCCATGGATCATTGTGCTAATGTATCGACACAATCCGAATGCGTTTGGTCAGTTTTCCATATGCCAGTTGATGTTTTTCAATTAAAATGACGTACTTTTGAAACAAAAGGCAGACACTTTGAGTGGTTCCGGCCACAGCGCGTCTCGTATTGAGGCGGAGTTGACTCCTACACATAACATATGACCCATGGATCGTTCTCCTAAAGTTTCAATGGAAACCGAATACGTTTGGTTGGTTTTTCGTATGTACTTAAATTGTTGTCCATTTTAAGCAAAAGACAGACACTTTGAGTGGTGGCGGCCACACCGTGCCTCAGATTGAGGCGGGGTTGACTCGTAGACATCACATATGACCCATGGATCGTTTTTCTAAAGTATCGACACAATACGAATGCGTTTGGTCGGTTTTTCGTATGCCAGTTGATGTATTTCACTTCAAATTATGTCCTTTTGAAACAGAAGGCAGACACTTTGAGTGGTTCCAGCCACACCGTGCCTCGGATTGAGGCAGCGTTGACTCGTACACGTCACATATGACCCATGGATCTTTCTCCTAAAGTTTCAATGGAAACCGAATTCATTTGGTCGGTTTTCCGTATGTACTTAAATTGTTGTCCATTTTAAGCAAAAGACATACACTTTGAGTGGTGGTGGCCACACCACGCCTCAGATTGAGGTGGGGTTGACTCGTACACATCACATATGACCCATGGATCGTTGTGATAATGTATTGACACAATCCGAATGAGTTTGGTCGGTTTTCCGTATGCCAGTTGATGTATTTCACTTCAAATTATGTCCTTTTGAAATAGAAGACATACACTTTGAGTGGTGGTGGCCACACCGCACCTAGAATTGAGGATGTATTGACTCATAAACGTCACATATGACCCATGGATCGTTGTGATAATGTATCAACACAATCTGAATGCGTTTGGTTGGTTTTCCGTATGCCAATTGATATTTTTCAATTAAAATGACGTACTTTTGAAACAAAAGGCAGACACTTTGAGTGGTGTCGGCCACACCGCACCTCGGATTGAGGCGGCGTTAACTCGTACACGTCACATATGACCCATGGATATTTCTCATAAAGTTTCAATGGAAATCGAATGCGTTTGGTCGGTTTTCCGTATGTACTTAAATTGTTGTCCATTTTAAGCAAAAGACAGACACTTTGAGTGGTGGCGGCCACACTACACCTCGGATTGAGGCGGGGTTGACTCGTACACGTCACATATGACCCATGGATTATTGTACTAATGTATCGACACAATACGAATGCGTTTGGTCGGTTTTCCGTATTCCAGTTGATGTATTTCACTTCAAATTATGTCCTTTTGAAACAGAAGACAGACACTTTGAGTGGTGGCGGCCACACCGCGCCTCGAATTGAGGCGGAGTTGACTCGTACACATCACATATGATCCATGGATTGTTGTGCTAATGTATCGACACAATCCGAATGCGTTTGGTCGGTTTTACGTATGCCAGTTTATGTTTTTCAATTAAAATGACGTACTTTTGAAACAAAAGGCAGACACTTTGAGTGGTGTCGGCCACACCGCGCCTCGGATTGAGGCGACGTTGAATCGTACACGTCACATATGACCCATGGATCATTATCCTAAAGTTTCAATGGAAACCGAATGTGTTTGGTCGGTTTTCCGTATGTACTTAAATTATTGTCTATTTTAATCAAAAGATAGACACTTTGAGTGGTGGCGGCCACACCGCGCCTCGGATTGAGGCAGGGTTGACTCGTACACGTCACATATGACCCATGGATCGTTGTGCTAATGTATCGACATAATACGAATGCGTTTGGTCGGTTTTACGTATGTACTTAAAATGTTGTCCATTTTATGAGAATCCTTTGTGTGGGGGTTGTTCGGGGTCCAAGGAAGAGGGTGGGGGGGCTGTCCGGGGGGCTGTCTGGGGGGCTGTCTGGGGGGCTGTCTGGGGTCCCGGGAGGAGGGTGGGGGGGCTGTGCGGGGGGTGTTCGGGGGGATGTCCGGGGTACAAGGAGGAGGGTGGGGGGGGGGGGCTGTCTGGGGGGCTGTCCGGGGGCTGTCCGGGTGGCTGCTCGGGGGGCTGTCCGGGGGCTGTCCGGGGCTGTTTGGGGGGTTGTCTGGGGTCCAAGGAAGGGGGTGGGGTCTGTCCGGGGGGCTGTCTGGGGGGCTGTCCGGGGGGTTATCTGGGGTCCAGGGAGGAGGGTGGGGGGGCTGTCCGGGGGGCTATCTGGGGGGATGTCCGGCGGGGTTGTCCGGGGTCCAGGGAGGAGGGTGGGGGGTTGTCCAGGGTC
The DNA here is from genome assembly GCA_963277665.1 of Viscum album. NCBI lineage: Eukaryota > Viridiplantae > Streptophyta > Magnoliopsida > Santalales > Viscaceae > Viscum > Viscum album. The sequence continues at coordinate 611,129,462 of OY728163.1, read as the reverse complement.
CAGGAAGGAGGGGGGGTTCCCAAACACACAACCACTAAAAGACAACAACATCCATAAAAACAGATAATATATAAAAATAACTCAACTCCAATACTATACTACGAGTCTAGATAAAACCAACAACTAGAATAGATTAAATATCAAATCTCAGTAATATCACTCAAAAATGTAATGGATCAACTTGTCCCACATCACCATCACCATTATCACCATCATCATAATCATCACCCTCGTCCTTGTACCCATCATCATCCTCGCCCTCGCCCTCCTCCTCTCCCTCCTCTTCCGTATCAGACTCCTCGCCATCATCATCATCAAGTTGTACATCGTCCTGACCACCACTAGAACTACCACCTGGTGCACCGTATATAGAACGTATCGACGGCATATACTCATCAAAAGCTGGGATGGCCTCTGCTGGAAGTGTAGGACGTAGAACTTCAATAAATTTTATAAACTCACTATTTTACCTAGCAGAATATTCTGCCGTCTCTATGGCCCTTTTCTCAGCCTGTTCTGCCTGTGCCCTAACTTGCTGGAGCTTGGTGGCACTACAGCTCATACCTGAGGAGGGCCAATACCTCGTCGGGACTATCCTAGGTCGGAAGCGTACTCTGCCAGAATGCTCCTCTCCCAACACCTGATGTAAGTGATCTGTTGGCCCAAAATTGTCTGGTTCTTGGGAATCGAGGGCCTCTAAATCAGCCTGTTACAAATATAAATATATCAATAAGTTACAAAATAGATATTAAAAAATAAATTCAACAGATTAAAACTTACAATCTGCTGCTGAGTCGCTTCGTTGACGGCACTTCCATCCTTTTTCTGTCTACTCGAGCAAAACAGTTTTGCTCGAGGCACGCGTCCTTAAATATTTTGTATTTGCCTCTACAATGACATTGAAAACTAAAGTTATATGAAATCTTTAACAAACTATTAAATAATTTAAGAAACAAGAGAAAGTGTAAGTTGTAAAGAAAACTTATAAACAATTGTTATACCTGCTTCCTCTCATGATCAGGCATCATAGTGCGTCCCAGTGTGTGGTGATATTTTTTTTCATCAATGTTCTTTTTATTTTTTCCAGATGACTCCTAAATAAAATTCGAAAATGCAACAGATATTATTAATGAAAAAAATGAAAGTTATTATTTAAATACCTCAAATGTTATTAATACCTTAAACTGGGTACTCGTCCAATGAGTAATCATCTGACGATACTGCTCAATAGGAAAATCATCCACCACTGGTACCGCCTCTAACTCAGTGCCAACTCTAGCAACCCAGCCAATATACAACTCATGCATGTAGGCTCTCCAAACCTCGCCTAAATCCTTTAGACATTCTGATCGTGTACCCTTACCATAGGGAAAATTAAATCGAAGCTGAAATAAAAATATTAATTAATATAAATAAAAAAACAATTCATGGCATTAAATAGAACAATTTTTTTTACCCATATCTATACCCAAGCTCTATCCTTGACCTCATGTGGAAAATGTCTCCACGATAGCGGGCTGACGGGAATGATGTCAGAGTATTTGGAAAGCGTCGCCAAAAAACTCCGACATTGCTGCCCTGTTTTCTCAACCATTTGGTTGTCTTCATTATAATCCACCATAACCTGTGTGCGGCGGTTCCACACTGAACGCATGCGTGTACGCCCCTACCCACGCCTCCTGTCAGTAGATGTATCTGTCATGAAAGGAAAACAAATATTTTATCAAAACATGTTATAATGAAAATAAATATTTCTATAAAAATTTGTTAGGGTTCTATAAATATACCTGTGCCGGTCTGATTGCTGAGTGCCGCTGGATCCACAGAAACTGATGGAACACCCTGTGGTGGAACAAGAGTCGAAGACGATGGGATATAGAAGCTCGGAGAGACAGAAGTAGAAGGAAAATAAGATGGGACAACTGTCTGACTGGATGCTGACTGAGGAGTGGGAATCATCATGGGATGTGAGAATGATGGGCCAGAAGATGCAGAAGGTAGTGAAAACATGGGAGGCCTAAATATCCCGTGTGTCTCTAACGACACACCGGGATCAGAATGTGGGAAGGATGACATGTCAATGGGAGGGGCAGGGTCTAGTCGGGTACGCGCAACTACTCGTCCACCTCTGGTACGAACCCTCCTCGTACCACCGACCTGAGTACTAGGACCAGTACTAGGATCCTCGTCGAATAACTGTCGACGTATAGGTGGATCCTACAAAAATGTTTACAAAAAAATTAATCACATGACATTATATATTCTTTAAATATATCAATTTGAAATAAAGTACTCACTGTAGGCACTAATGGTGGAATGCCCATCTCCGTCATTCGAAGATTGTTTTCCATCATTTTTTTCCTTCGTCTCTCTTCAATTGGCTTCATTTCCTACTTTTGAAAACAAATATGTAATTAATTAGAAAAAGAAAACTAATGGGTAACCCAAAAAACTAAATATATGAGGGAATATGAGATTCATAGGTTATTTAGCTATCAATTTTTTTAGAAGATCTTGAATGTATTTAATAAATCATACAAGTTGTAATGTTCACCAAGTTAGAAATATTGTTTGACTATGTTTGAATACAGTTCAATTCAAAATTAGAAAATGAAATTAAAATAAAACTGCAACCAATAAACATTGAAAATTCACATAACGGTCAAGTCATCTAAAACATATTTGTGATCAATACTAAATCAATTTGAATATTACCAACCTTAACAACCCAACTCGAGGTAAACCAAAAGAATTGAGAACATGGATGAATGATTCTATATATTTTCAACCACAACTTCAGGTTTACAATCAACTCTGACAATTGAGCTATTTGAGTCATCAAAAGAAATAAATGGATTGGTTCCAATGACACTAGGGACAGTGTCAATTCCATCATCACCATCATCAAAAATATGTCTTGGAATTACTTCAACTATGACACCAAATTCAGGTCGAAGTTGGTCTTTGACATAAAAAACTTGTTTATCCATTAATGCCAACACATATGGTTCTTCAGTAGCAAGAGTGCGAGTCATATTAATTACTCGAAATCCACAATCATCAATAAATGTGCCATGTCTTGTCATCGAATCAAACCAATGGAATTTCATCATTGTGACTCGTCCATGAGAGTAATAATCCAATATTATTATTTTCTCAACAACTCCATAATAACCCACATTTTTAAATCGCGGTCTACTATCTGATGCACTATCATAACAATATGTTGTGGCAGTAACCATAACACCATCATGTTGTGTTCTCATGTTCTTTGCTCCTTCAGTGACAATAAATTTGTACCCATTGATAACAATTGATTTACAGTCATGAACCACGGTATTAAGACCAAAAGACAAAGCTCTTATTTCCTCAGAGACAGAGTCAGCAGACAAACTCAATACCTACAATATAAATGACTATTAAAGTTAATTAAATATTGATATAATTATTTTAAACATTAATTTTTTATACCTTCAATTTTAACCAAGCAGAAAACTCTTTTCTATGCAAAGTCTCTCTCCTTCTCAAAGATAAAGAACAATGCTTCCTATTTATCATTGTTTTATGTTCCCTGTAGATAAAAAATATTAATAGTTTAACATATATATATATAAGTTATACATAATCAATTTAGTTACCTAATATAGTCATCGAACAAATCACAGTTGAACAAAACTGTGCGATGTGCCATCTCCCGCTCTTCATGGATTAATGTCTTCAATGTATATGATCCAGGAATTCCTCATGTTTGAGGAAGTGATGGAAATCTGGGTTCAATTTTCTCATACTGTTCTTCTTAATTTCTCATTGGCCTGTTCAATCTTGTAGTAAGATCAGACAAATACATCGAGCAGAAATCCATACATTCTTGTGCCAAGTAACCATTCACGATAGAACCTTCAGGATGATTTCTGTTTCGGACATAAGACTTTAATGTGAACATATTTATTTCAGTTGGATACATCCAACAAAAAGAAACAGGTCCTCCAAGAAGTATTTCAGTGGGAATATGGATAGTCAGATGCAACATGCATGTGAAAAATGATGGAGGAAATATTTTCTCCAACTCACACAAAATTAATGGGGCATCTGTCAACATTTTTTGCAAGAAAGACTTGGACAAATACTTAGCACAAATATCTCTAAAAAAATGGCACAACCGAATAACAAACACCTTTACATTATTGGACAAAATATGACGGATTGCTATTGGAATCAACTCATGTAGTAGAACGTGATAATCATGAGTCTTCAAAGATTTTAGCTTCAACTCTCTTCTATTGACCCGTTTAGATATGTTGCTTGAATAGCCATCAGGAACTCTAATAGTCTCTAATACTTCTAGAAATTGTTTTTTTTCTGCATGTGTCATCACATAAGAAGAACATGGAAGTTTCCATTTATTTTCACTGATACGCACAGGATGCAATTCTGGTCTGATGCCCCAATCCACCAAGTCACGCCGAGATCATAAATCATCTTTTTTCTTCCCCTTGACATTTAGAAGAACCGAAAGCAACATTTCACATATATTCTTTTCAATATGAATTATGTCTAAGCAATTACGTAACAAATTGGTTGACCAATAAGGAAAATCAAAAAAGATACTCTTCTTCCTCCAATTGTAACAGGTTTCAGTGGAAACATTCTTTCTCTTTCCAGATTTCATTTGAACCTTCCCGAATGAAAAACTGACATCTTTCAATTCATTAAGCACGTCAGTTCCAGAAATACGCTGAGGTGGATCATCGGTCTCTATGGTATTATCAAATCTTCGACGATTCATTCTATATGGATGATAATTTGGAAAGAATCGTCGATGTCCCATAAAACTGAAACTACAACGATGTTTCAGTCTTATGGATTGTGTATTCTTCATACAAACTGGACATGATAGTTTTCCCTTCGTGCTCCATCCAGACATCATTGCATAAGCCAAAAAATCATTGATCATCCACATAAGCGCAACACGCATCTGAAATATGTGTTTCGAATATGCATTGTATGTGCGCACACCCACATCCCAAAGAAGTTTCAACTCTTTTATTAAAGGTTGCATGTATACATAAATATCAATGCCGGGATCAGAAGGACCAGATATGAGTATACTCATGAAAGTGAAAGGTTTTTTCATACACAACCATGGGGGAAGATTATAAATGTGTATAAAAACTGTCCATGTGCTGTACGAAGTAAGCATCTACCCAAACGGATTAAAACCATCGCATGAAAGACCCAGCCTCACATTACGCACGTCAGCTGCAAAATAAGTATGTCGAGCATCAAATATCTTCCATGCAAATCCATCTGCAGGATAAACCAACTCATCATTAGTCTTCTTTCTCTCGGTATCATGCCATCTCATTTTTATTGATATGTCATCAGATATAAAAAGATTCTGAAATCTGGGGATCAATGGAAAGTGCCACATTACTTTTTGTGGAACGCGGGATGGTGTTCCATCAGATTTTGACTTCCAGTGGGATGTTCCACATTTTATACAATCATTTCGTTTAGCGGTTTCCTCCCAGAATAAACTGCAATCTTGCGGGCAAGCATGGATTTTGTTTCTTGAAAATCCAAGTTCCTCAACTAACTTTCATGCCATATAGTGGTTTGAGGGAATATCTGCATCATATGGAAGTAAATCCTTCAAGAGGGTAAGAATGTAATCGATTGCTGTATTAGAAATTCCATACATAGTTTTCCCATGAAACAATCGGATTAAAAATTACAGCCTTTTCATTTTATCTCATTGTCGATATACTGGAGTCGTGGAAGCATCATTCAATTTTTTCACCCTATCAATATCATCATTTTCACTAGATTCATCAATCGTCCTCATATCGAAGTCTTCTTGATTCAAAATCCTTTCTTTTTCATGATGACGAATAAACGGAAACCGATCATCTAACAAATTCTCCATTCTAGTCCTTTCATTTCGATCATCACCAATTTGAGATTTCATTTTCTCCCCATTGTGATACCACACAAATTAGTTTGCTTGAAAACCATTTTTGGTTATGTGGTAGCTGACTTCTTCACGGATCAACCAAGGTCTACCAACACAATTGGAACATGGGCAGTGTATGTGACCACTATTTGAAGCATTTTGAAATGAAAAATCTATAAAGCTCTCCAAATTGTTTTGAAAATCGCTTGAGATACGATTGGTTTCATACATCCAACTTCTTTCCATTCTGTAAAAAGAATTTATATAAGTCATTTTGTCATAAACAATTCAATAGGATTGAACTTTAATATAAAATACATTTAAGTAAACGATAAAGGAAGAAAATAATCAAGGTATCAACTACACATGTGAAAAAAAACATACAAATGTGTTATTGAAAAAATGTAAAACCAATAAGAACTTAATGTGTTATATCACATCACAACATGCCTCATCCCATAACCATATTAGTAGGGTATCATGAACATTAATAATATCAACCTTGTGCCATCCTCCTACCCTACATGACCCCAACCACATGCCACATCTTATTATAGCCTTATCACATCACACCTCACCGGAAAACACTAGGGAAATCATAGTACATATCACCTGAAGACACATGGACAATCACATCACATCTTGCCTAAAAACACATGGTCAATCACTTTTGAAGGAAGAGTAGGGAAGAAATGGTAGCTGTCCAACCATATAACCACCATCCTAGATATTAGAAAAAATACCCATAACTCAAAACCTATGATCGTTGGTAAGTTTATCCAACTCTGGTTGAAAATGTGTAGAAATAACATAAAAATACATGATATATAGATAACACAAAATACTCAACCTATGGGTTCATAGTAACTACATAATCACACACTTCACTACTACCATAAAACATATAAACCACACCTCCACCACACAAGACGCATAGAATTTCTCACTTTCATTTATAAGCCACTTCATTCACACTTACATTGTCCATTCATTTAATGTTAAATTAATTAAATCCATTTACCACACATCCATTTCTATTCCATCTCATTTATTTAATATCTTGTTTTTTTTGTTTTAACAACATAATTTACTCCATAGATAACCAGGAAACTAATAAAACCACCACACAATAACTCACCATCTCACAATAACCATCGATGCCATGTTACATCGACCAACCATCTCACCAAAACAACCACATATCACAACAAAAATATTGCATATCACAAACCACCGCACAACCAAAACCACATCACCACATCATACACCACAACTTCATCACACAACAACTCCACATGACACAACACCACCACACATCATCACTATCATACAACTTCACATGTCACATCCATGCCCACTAACCATCACATTACAACCCCACATATCACAAAGACCAACTGGTCAACTCAATCCCCATAAAACACCCTACAACATACAATGAAACACAACAAAAAACCTCTCATAGAGGCAACATACCCCAACTTCCACAATTTATTTATTCGAGTTCTTTTATTACATTACCCCTTTATTTAGCACAGACATTATAACACAACTGATATTCCAGGGGAAACTAATTAATTAACAAAATATTCATTCATTTCCCTATTTTTCACGGTGAAATCACATCAAAATCCAAACTTAAAACTAAAATATTAGATCAATAACAATAAAAACAAGGTACCATATGTGTATAAAGAATAAAATACCTGATTTGAGATGATTCAGATGGGTTTTCACCTATTCGGATGGGGGAGTTTGAGAGTAACAGAGAGCTGGAGCTGGATTGATAACTTAAAAACTAAAATATTAGATCAATAACAATAAAAATAAGGTAGTATATGTGTATAAATGAAAAAAATACCTGATTTCAGATGGGTTTTCACCTCTTCGGATGGGGGAGTTCGCGAGAGGAGGAGAGCACTGGAGCATGATGAATTTATGGTTCTGTCACGAATGGGGGAGAGCAGCACCGCAGATGTATTTGGGGGAAATCTTTCCCAATGGTTTTAAAAAACCGTTGGGAAATAGATGTTCAGGGTACCCTTTCCCAACGGTTCAACAGAACCATTGGCAAAAGGGAACCTAAAACACCCCTTTACCAATGGTTTCTTCAAACCGTTGGCAAATGGTGACTTTTCCCAACGGTTTTAGTGAACCGTTGGGAAAGGCTTCCCTAATCTTTCAACACCAACGGTTTAAGAAAACCGTTGGTAAACACCCATTGGTAAAAACCAGAATTCCAGTTGTGAATATTCATTACAAAACTAGTTTAAAATAGTGGTGTAAGGGTGGAATTGAATAGTGAATCTCTATGCGATCACACACCCAGACCTAAACATTTTCACTCCTAGGAAAAGTAAAATATAAAAAAATGATGCATGTATATATTCTTAACATCATGAATTTTTAACATTTGAGGGAATTTTAATTCATTAAAGTGATGTGATCAATGCACAAACCACACTAAAAAGTTATTCCTAGTAAAATGGAAAAATATGTCTCATAAATTATATCACAATGAAATTACAAGATATTCATGATACCAAATTGAGAAAGGAATTCAAAAGTCAACCATACCACTAAATCTCCATGTGTGTGTGTGAAAACCATTCCATTCTATTCTTTCCACTTTTTATCCAATAAATATAGGTTATTTTAACATTTTCAGCTTACATGATTTTATCCACCGAAAATTCCCTACATCCTTTACAATCATATTTAAAGTCCCAATCACTTAATCATTCTTGAAAGTCAAACCATAAGCTCTCGACCTATATATCCCCATATGTTGCACATTTCATCACTCCCCTCATTTATTATTTTTGTTTTTTTTTCAGAAGTTACATTTGGAAAAAATCTCACCCTCATCTCTCAACCCTTGCTCGATCTCATCATGACACTAATTGTAATATTTATAAAAAGATTAAAGGTTGAAGAGGAGTTCTTTTTGACTTTCCCAAGACACCACCCATTTTTTTGATTTTTTTTTGTGTTTTTTAAGAGCATACAACAATCAGATATCAGGTACACACGCATAGGTCAATCTAGTACAACAATAAAATAGATCAGATAAGGAAACAACATATGGAAATATCATTTTAATATGAAAAATATTAACATTAAATATATTTACCTTCTATTAAGTAAGAAATATTCACACATTTTGGTTTAGTGCAAGAATGTGTAGAGATATTAGTGACACAGTTTTCCCAAAAACTACTCACACAAGGGGCATCAATCATCTCAAAGGTTTCATAGAGATACAGACATTTATATCATTGACAGAAAACCAATTCACTAAAAATCAATCCTCGTTGTTAAATTCATACAAATATTCATTCCCTAATAGATATAGGTTTTCATAAAATGTTAAAACAACATGGAATAAAAAATTTCAACATGAATTTTCAGTAAGTTCCATGATTTGGTGACTATAAGGGGGGGGGGGGGGGGGAGTAAAAATACCATAAAGAAGGTGAGAAAGAGAAGAAATAAGAAATAAAATGAAAATGCTAATGAAGTCAACAAGATGGGGAAAAGTGAAAATACCATAAAGAATGCAAAAAAGAGAAGAAATAAGAAAGACAATGAAAATCCTAATGAAATCAACAAGACGGGGAAAAGTGAAAATACCATAAATAATGTGGAAAAGAGAAGAATGAATAAAGACAATGAAAATCCTAATGAACTCAGGAATGTATCCACCCCCCACACTTAGAATGTGCAGTGTCCTCACTATAATAATTGAGAATGTGAAAAGGAAGGATAAAACTTAGTGTGTTTCACTGGTATGTTACTTCTAGAAGGTGGATTTCCTCCACCAAATTCTTTAGAAAATCCTCATAGAAGTCTTTAAGTCGCTACTCATTGATAGTAAGACTTCTTCCACTCTACTCTTGAAAATTTTGTATTGCACCAAAAGGGTAAACATTAGTAACAGTATAAGGACCAAGACATTGTGAACGAAGCTTACTTGGGTGGAGCTTTAGCCTGGAATTGTACATGAGGACCTTATCACCAATATGAAACTTTTTCTGATGAATCATGCTATCATGGATAGCCTTTGTCTTCTCTTTATAGATCTAGGAGTTCTCATATGTATCATGTTGAATTTCTTCCAGTTCTTGAATTTGCAGCTTCCTATGCTCACCTACATCTGAAAGATTCATAATACATTGTTTAATATCCCAATATGCATGGTGTTATACCTCCACTATGAGGTGAAAAGACTTTACAAACACAATTATATATGGTGAAATTCTGATTGGGATTTTAAAATTTGTACAGTAAGCCCAAAGTGCATCATCCAAGCGCAAAATCCAATCTTTCCTGTTAGATTGTACCATTTTTCCAATATTATATTAACTTCCCAATTTGAGATTCCTGCTTGTCCATTAGTTTGGAGGTGATATACAGTGGATAATTTATGATCAACCCCATACTTATGATGAAATTTTTTCTTGTTGTGATTGCAAAAATGGGAACCCTAATCACTAATGATGAATCTCACCAAACCAAACATACTGAAAATATCATACCTTACAAAATCAACAAAAATTCAAGATTCATCCATCCTAGTAGCCTTTTCTTTCACCAATTTAGACACATAGTCAACAACTAATAAGATTTACATGAAGCCAAATTAATTTTAAAAAGGCCCCATGAATTCAATTCCCCATGCATCAAAGATTTCACAGAATAACATGGGATTTTGGGGCATTTCATTCCTCTTAGAGATATTCTATGTGAATTGACAATGAATACATGAATTGAAAAATTTATGGGCATCCCTATACAATTTTATCCAATAAATTTTTGAGTCAAGGACCTTTTGAGCTATACGCTGAGACCCAAAGTGTCCCCCACAAGCCAAAGTGTGGTAGAAGGTCAAAATACAGGTGAACCCATGGTCAGAGACACACTTACAAACAACTTGGTCACAAAATATTCTCCACAAATATGGGTCTTCCCAAATGTACCACCGAGAATAATGTTTAAGTCTATGGGATTGGGAGGTTTTGAAATCAGTGGGGGCCCTAGATGTTGCTAGAAACTTTACAATGTCCGCATACCAGGGGGTAAGGTCCACAACATCACAAAGGTTCTCATGAGGGTAGAATTCTCCAATAGGGAGGGATGAGTCAACATGGTGGTCCAACGGTGGAGAAATCCTACTAATGTGGTCAGCTACAACATTTTCCACTCCCCTCTTATCTCTAATCTCAAGGTCAAACTCCTGGATGAGGAGCATTCATCGAATGAGGAGAGGCTTAGCTTCAGGTTTATTTAGGGGAAATTGAAGGGAAACATGGTTAGAAAACACAATGACTTTTGACCCAAGAAGATAAGAATGATTTTTTCCAAGTAAAACATAATATAAAGGAGTTATTTTTCAATGCTTGTGAAGTTTACTTGGGTAGGGTCAAGAGTACGTTAGTCATACACAATGACATGAGAAGCCTTCTCAACCCTTTTTAATAAAACTACCCCAACTACAAAATTAGAGGCATCACACATAAGTTTGAAGGAGAGATCCCACCTTAGTAGTTGGATGATGGGAGGTGATGTGAGACTACTTTTTAGTGAATTGATAGCATCCTCACAACTTTTATCACAAAAAAATTCAGAATCCTTTTGCAACAATAAAGATAGGGGAAGTGCGATCTTACTAAAGTCTTTAATGAATTGGTGGTAAAAACAAGCATGACCCAAGAATGATCGTACCTCATGAACACATTTTTGATATGGAAGGGTTGAAATTAATTCAATTTTCGATTTATATACTTAAATTCCCTCATTTTAAATAACATGACCAAGAAATATCCCCCGCTCAACCATGAAATGCCATTTCTCATAATTTAATACAAGATATTTTTCAATGAAGTGGCGGAGGATAGAACCTAGGCGTGACAAACAGTCATCAAAAGAAGATCCATAAACTACGAAGTCATCCATAAAGACTTCCATACAATTCTCAGGGTACTCAGAAAAAAATACTCAACATACATCGCTGAAAAGTACCAGAAGCATTACATAGACCAAAATGAATTCTTCTATATGAAAATGTGCCTAATGGATAGGTAAATGTAGTCTTTTTTGATCTTTAGGGGCTATATGGATTTCTAAATAACCCGAATAGCCATCAAGGAAACAATAATGTGACTTACCATCCAATCGTTCTAACATTTGGTCAATGAAATGTAGATGAAAGTGGTCCTTCCGCGTGGCTTGATTTAGTCAATGGTAGTCAATACAGACTCACCAACTATTTTTCACATGTGTTGGGACCAACTCATTCTGTTCATTTGACACAACTATTATTCTAGTTTTTTTAGGCACAATTTGTACTGGACTAACCCATTTACTATCAGATATAGGATAAATGATCCCAACAACAAGTAATTTACTGACTTCCAATTTTACCACTTCAAGGAGAGTGGGATTCAACCGACATTGAGATTGTATGACAGGATTATCCTCATCATCTAAAAGTTTATGGTGTATAAAAATAGATGGGATAATCCCACTAATATCAGCTAATGTCCATTCTATCACCTTTTTTCACTCTCTCAAAAGGTCAAGTAGTTTTTATTCCTATTATAGAGAGAGATTATTTGAAATAATGATGGGAAATTGGTTAATAACCTCAAGATATGCATATTTTAAATTAGAAGGAAGTTTTTTAAGTTCCAAAACCAGTGGTTTTTGGATTAAGGGAGGGGGTTTAGGGGGAAAAAGGTCCATGAAACTATCTATCTGCTCATGTTTATTCTCTAGGGAAAGAGAATATATGGAAATGAGTTTTCAAGAATCATCATTGGTTATGGGTACCTCAGAATGAAAACACTCATCAATTAAATCACAAAATTTACATTTTTCAGAACCCACACAATAATCAAAATATGAATCAAAACTCAAATCATCTAAGGTAGAAGAAGAGGAAAATGAGTCAGAGTATGGGATGAGGAGAGAGTTTTGTGTGTGTGTGTTGCTATAGAGCACTTCCATTGATTATATAGGAAGACTATAGTGCTCTTCAATAGGGTGTTTCTGTTCATCAAGGATGTTAACACTTACCTTTTCTCCACCGAACTCCATGGAAAACATAGCATTTTGAACCTTGATGATCATTTTTGTTGTTTTAAGGAATGAACTCCCAAGTATGAGAGGATCATGTCCTTGTGTTTGGGTATCTTCCATATCAAGAATGTAGAAATCAGTAGGAAAGATGATATTTTTTACTCTTATAAGGACATCCTCAATCACTCTTGTTGGATGCATAGTACTCCGGTTGGAAGGTTTCACGAAAATTCCTATCGGTTGAAGTTATCCAACCTATAGATAAGTATACACGGATTGAGGCATTATATTAATGGAATCACCTAAATCTAACATAGCATCTAAAAATAATGTCTCCTCTATGGTAAAAGGTATCGTGAATGTGGATGGATCCTTGAATTTGGTTGGCATTGCTGGTTGAATCAAGGTCGATACATTTCTTACCAAGTTGACTCTCTTATTCCCCTTCAACCTCCTTCTATGGGTGAAAAGTTCTTTAAGAAATTTGGCATATTGAGGTATTTGTTTAACTTCATCCAATAAAGGAATGTTAAGTTGAAACTTTTTAAATTTATCCATTATTTATTTTTCAATATCATTATAAAAATTCATCTTACATTTAAAGAGTCTTTGGGGGAAAGGAAGAGGAATGGATTGTTCATTTGAATCATCAATGATAATTTGATTACCCTTTTTGTTTTTTTTCATCATTGGAATATTTTATGGGTGGAGAAAGACTATTTTCAAGAGGGGGACATACCTATTGGGTAGAATCATTGGACGTTGAAACTTACTTACCACTATAAAGTGTTATTGAACAAACATTACCTTTGTATTTTGGATTGGCAACGAGTTGGGAAGATAATTTTCCAGAACCTTGAATCTTTATCTCAGTGATGGTGTTCACTAATTTTCTCACTTGAGCTCTTAGGTCTTGAATAGCCGATTATGTGGTTTGTTGGAACTAGAGGTTCTGAGTTTACATTTTCTTCACCATATCCTCGAGGTTTGGTTCATATTTGGGAGGAGGAGGAGGATTGTTTCGAGAAGGTAAAGGATAATAAGGTTTCATACCTTGGCCTTGTTGATACCAATTCTTCTTGGATTATCTTGAGTTTTATCCTTATCGGTACTAGGGTTGTTCTTGCCACCCAGGGTTTGGATTTGTCCTGAATGGTTATTGCTTGAAGGGATGTTCTTGGTGGAATGGAAACCCTGGGAACATAACTGCACAAGACTCAGGTGAATCTTGAAGTTGTGGGCACTGGTCAAAAAAATGAGTATTGTCAAAATAAATACCATAATGTAATGGAACTGAAGAAGACTGTGAGTTAACTTGTTCTTGATCTAGTTTCCTTAGAAGGGTATACATCTCATCAAGTTTATTATCTACCTTTTGTTCTAGGGATGAATTAATTACCTCATGAACTCATCGGGTTGGTGCAATAGATCATGTACCAAATTGTTGTGCATTTTGAGCCATGTTGGATATTAAAACACGAGCATCAGAAGAAGTTTTTTCAACTAGGGAACCACTATCTGCAACATAAATCATTCCAAGATCCATGGGGATAAGTTCCTCATAGAAGTATTGGATTAATAGTTATTCACTAATCTGGTGGTGGGGGTATCTTGAGCAAAGTCTTTTGAATCTCTCCTAGTATTCATAAAGGGTATCTCCTTGTGATTGCCTAATTCCACAAATTTCTTTCCTAATTGATGCATTTTGGGAGGCAGGGAAGAAATTCTATAAAAAGAGTCTTTTCAGGTCATTCCATCCCCCAATTGTGGTATACATATAGTATATCCAGTTTTTAGCTACATCATCAAGGGATAAATGGAAAGCCATAAACTTAATCAGGTCCTTAGACACATTTTGGGGTTTCATGGTAGAATAGACTGTTTAAAAATCTTTGAGATTTTTGCGAGAGTCCTCACGAGGAAGACCATGAAATTTGGGAATTAGGTGGATGAGGCCAGATCTCATCTCAAAGTTGGCTGCTTCCTCAGGATATTGAATGTATGCAGGTATGTACTCCACATCCAGGGTGTTCAGTTCTTTTAAAGTTTAGTTATTTGCAAGCATGATTTTTGAGGTTTTATTTGGTTAAATTTCTGATTGGTTTAAGACCAATTCAAGTTCATCAATGGTTTCCTCTATGTTACTTTATTTTCTTACTTTGGATGAACTAATTTTTGAGTGAAGCGTCTTTTCAATTTCAGGGTCTATTTCAAACAGTTTTTCTTTTCTTGATCGGGTCATGAAAATAATTTGTGTTTTTTTTTGTGTTTTTTATACTAGAGGATGGATAAAATAAAATCAATTAAAAATGTTGAAAGGATAAAAGAAAATAGAATATTAAACTACATAATTAGAGAGAGATAGAGGAGAAGAGTGAGAGAGAGAGAGGAAGAACACACAAAAACAAACAAAATAAAAAAAAAATCAAATGGGGGGATATTTAAAGGAGTAAAAAAATAGTAAAAGGAAAAAAATATCTTGACTCCCTGAAAATAGTTCCAAAATTTGATCGTGTTGTCGAGCATGAAAAATTAGATGTTTATTTTTAACTAGAATTTCTGCAGTATAGCAGCAACCCTAGGTCGTCTCTCAACAGAAACTTAGATCATTAATTTAAAAAGAATGTTCTTATTTTGAGAATAAAAGGGTAATGGGGTTTTATAAAACTTGGTTTTTATTGATTTAAAATTAGAAATTGAAACTATACTTCTAAGAGAGAGAAAAAATATGGAGAAATCGTGATCAACCCGGGTAAGTGTCCCTTGATTCTCAATCCATCATCACTCTCAAGGAAATGAGAAGGAATATTTATTCCTTGATTTATACACACTAAAAATAGTATGGTATGTGAGTTATTACTAGGTTATCACTTAGGATTTGATCAAACAACGATATTGATTATCAGAGACCGCTCAAAATCAACAAACTTGAATCGATGTAAAAACAAAACTCAATCAAAGCATCACATCAACAACGTGATGAGATGACTAGATTTGTGTCAATGATAAAATATTACACAAGAAAAGAACATGAATATTCATGGGTTCAAGCTCCTGGAATTTATCAACCGACATAATCCATTTTCACAGTCATGAAAGGGAAGGTGTGAGAAAAGTGGAAAGCACACTCAAATCATCATAAGATCTGGGTTATGCATGGAAGCGTGAGTATTTTTGTTCCTTTGATTTGTATTTGATCATACCAGAATAAACATAAATTAAGAAGGTAGAAATGAATAAAAATTGACAACAAACCTGAAAATTCAATTACCTTATGAATATTACAAGCTTGGATCTCAGGATTACAATAAAGGACACCCCCAAATTGATCACTAAGAGGTTTAGAAGTACCTAAGGGAGAATAGAACTAAAATGGGTGAAGAGAGCTCTCAAGTTCAACTCACCCTTACCCATGGTCATTCCACATGTTAGAATGAAAGTTATTGGTGATTTTATGGACAAATATATCACACTTTCCACAAAATAAGTCAAGTGCCTAAGGGACTAGGTGACTATTCATGGAAAACTTCTTCCTCTTTCTTTATACAACTTTTTGACTGACCAAAACGCATGAAAATGAATTAAAATTAGATGGAGAGGTGAAAACTCTAGTTTTCTATCCAAATGGAGGTAGAATCAGCCCAATTGAAGTTCCTAGGCCTGAGTTGTGGTCCAAATACAGAAGGGTGGTCCAATCTGGCCCACCCAGAATTTCTTCACACTGTGGGCCTATTTTGAGCTTCCAAATGGTCGAATTGGGCTCCATAGTCTTCCTGAGAAATGTATCCCACATGGTTTTTCACATGTAAACCATTTTACATCGTAATTTGATTCACTAATTATCCAAATTTTATATTTATGTCCACATGCATGCTTGGGCTCTCCCGCAGTTTGACCCATTTTTCTTGAATTCCATCATGAGCTCTCCAAATCACCTCCTCCTACAATGTAAACACCAAAACAAGTAAAATTGACCTATAAAATAGCGATAAAAATTAATTCATTGAATCAAACATGAAGTTCAATTTATTATTATATTTAGAATATTCATTACAAAACCAGTTTAAAATAGTGGTGTAAGGGTTGAATTGAATAGTGAATCACTATGCAATCACTATATACTATTTTTTTATTTTTTCCCTAAATTAATTATCATTTTATCAAATAACTTGAATTTACAACTCATAACGAATGTTATATTATTTCTTTAAAAGGTTACTAGATGATTTCATCACAATATATATTTTAATTGTCACTATAAATGAATACCTTCGCAATAATTCAAGGCGGGAATGCATTCTGTATAGTAAAAAAATGTATATATGATAAACTCAAACCGCACCAGTTATTTTTTTTGAAAAATAATAGAAAAATTAACAATTTTTTTTAATAAAAAAATTTCATAACAGAAAAATATTTTTCCCATAAAGTATATAAAAAAAGGATTTATAGTGGGTGTAGTCTGTCACATTCTTTTTTCAAAAAAAATTCAAAATAAATAAGTATCTGCAATGAATATACAAGATTTATTAAAAAAATTTCAAGTGAGAAATTTTTTATTTTCCCACCCATAAAAAACTATGTATAAAATATTATCCATCCTTAAAGTTAAATGATATTATTTTTTGGACAAGTCATTATTATTCATCTAAAAAAACTATACATTATTTTTATTTATTTTCTCACCCATCAAAAAATATTTGCGATAGACTTATGAGTTTCATCATAAAAAAATTAATTATAAAAATAAATTCCTCCCATTTTATTTCTCAATATCTTCCCATTTACCCCACACTATAATGATTAGTTTTTTTAGAACTATTTATTTTCTATTATGATCATTATTCTTATATTTTATGTATATTTTATTAATTTTACAATTTCTTTGAAATATTTATTATTACTTTAATGTATATATTTTCTATTTTGTCAATATTATAACTAAAACAATGAAAAATAAAATTATAACATTTAAAATTAATCAAACGCTATATTTTTATAAAACTCAAATAATTTAATAAATAATTATTTCTTTTATTTTTAATAATTTATGTTTTGAAATTTATTTATTAGAATTTGTTTTCTATTTTTTGTGATGGGAATTTGCAATGTAAAGCAACCATTGTAAAATAATTGAAAATTTTGAGTGAGAAAACAATTTTTTAATACAATTTAAATAAGGAGTATTTGTGGTAGATTATTATCAATAGACATAATTTATCATAATAATTTTTATGTTTACAATAGTTCATCATAATGTATCATCATTTGCAATGAGTTTTTTTGCGATGGATTAATTGTGAAAGACATTCGTCACTATTAATTTTTTATACAGATTTTTATGCCTTTAGTGAAGGATTTTATCCATTGAAAATACATGTTTTTTTGTTTTGTTTATAGTTTAAAACATATGGAATATAACATGTATTTTAGCAGTGCATTTTATGTCCAAATTTGTTATAGTGCAATAGATGAAGGTGACCAAGCACCAAAAAACTCAAATAAAACTTATACTAATGCACATATAATGAATATTTTAGACACATTCTTAAATTTTATTCCCATAATGAACCCTAAAATACCCTAATGTAATAGTTAGAAGCATCCTGATGCATTAACATGGATCCTTTACAAGATGTGGTTAATACCAACAACCCCTCACAAGTATTTGAGTCTTTACATTATAATAAATAATATCTTTGGTTGTTCCTTTTTTATAATCAATGATAGTTTTAACCATCATGAAATTTATTCATGAAGTTTTATATAAATTTTTACGTATTGCGACATTAATTTTAAATATGTAGCATTTTTTATTTCACTTAATTTTTTTAAAGATTGTTGTGAAACCCCTATTTGATGAAAGTTTTCTTCTATTAGTGGTGGTTTTACAAAGATCCCCTAAATATCGAGTCAGTTGATGATAGTATTTATGTCACATATTTATATTATCTTTAAGGATTAAAGGCAGTTATAAAACCAACATGAAGTAGATCTATGTATATTTTAGAGGTATTTTTAGAAAACCATCACTAAAAAATGGTCATGTTTTTTAGTATGTTCCATGCTTATCAGTGGTAAAAAATTCCTCTCATTATTTAGAGACATTTTTATCTACTGCTAAATATAGTGTTTTGGTAAGCATATTCACTTTATATCCCATTCCATATAGTAGAAATATAAAACTACAAATACATATATAGTATATTCAACCAATATAATAAAATAATAATTGATTTCAACAATCAACACACAAAAAACCAATATATATATATATATATATATATATATATAAACACTGCATGATATTTGAAGTTATAAAACATACATAGTCAAAATTTTCATCAATATTATAAATCATAAAATGTATACACACACATAGGATGCTCTACTACCATGAATCCTATTTGCTCCTCCTAGATAAAGATTACTAGTTATTATCTTCTTACTAAATTCTCATCTCTAGTATTTTAATTTCAAATAGTTAAATTCATATTAATAACAAACACATTAAAAAAACATTAAATACAGTTCAATTAATGAAAAAATAGAGACACAAATTGCTGTAACTGATTATAAATCACCAAACCAACCAATGTAACCAAGATAAAGAATAAAACTCTTTAAGATATGTATGGGAGAATTTATTATAAACCAAACTGAACTTTAGGATCTTTTAATTAGTAACTAATGATAACTTATTGAAAAAACATATTAAAAATCCTGAAACCAACTACTGTAACTAATATGTTTCCCCTTTTCTATTTTTTTTATTTTTAGAATATATATAAATAAATTAGTATAAATATATTAGCAATTATTATTATCACATTGAAGTACATACCAATAATGGTGACACACCAAAATCCTCTCAATGATAGTTATTGACAATCCATATCATTGTTAAAAAATGATGATAATCTAAGCATGTTTACCACACCCACATGTTGGATTAATGTGTGGTTAATTACTACATGTCATAAATGAATCATGGATCATTATGAAAATGTATAATGAAAATATGACCATGTTTGATCATTTTTGACTACGTGACATATATTTTCAGCTGATATATCAATATGTATATATATATATATCATTTTTAAATTAAAAACACACCCTTTAGTCATAATGACCACACCCTATGTCAGTTTGATGTGCGATTAATTCCTATATGTCACAAATGAACAACTGATTGTTTTCCTAAAGTATCTTGAAATTAAAATCATGTTTTCTTAGTTTTAACCATGTGATCCACATTTTGAACTAAAATGTGACTTTGGAATTAAAAACACATACTTTTAATCATAATGACCACCCCATGTATCATATTAAAATGTGGATACTTACAATATTTTAAAAATAAATCATTTATTGTTTTCCTCATGTATCATAAAAATTCAAGCATGTTTTCTTGATTTTGACTATATGAAACACATTTTTAATAAAATGTCACTTATAAATTGGAAACACATACTTTCAATCACACCATCCATACAATGTGTCATATTAATGTAAAATTAACTCATACATGTCATAAATAGATAACCTATCATTTTATTGATGTATCAAAACAATATAAGTATGTTTGATCGGTTTTGAGTATGTGACATGTGTTTTGAACTAAAATGTCATTTTTAACATTAAAATGCACAGTTTTTGTAATATCAACCACACTGCATATCATTTTAATTAGATGTGAGTTCTTACATGTCAGAAATGAATGAATAATTTTTCCCCTAGAGTATCAAAAAATCTAAGCACGATTTCTTTGTTTTTTGTATTCTACATGTATGATTTTAAACTGAAAACATGCACGTTCAGTCATACTGATTACACTATGTATCATAATGATGTTTGGTTAATTTTTGTATGTCATAAATGAATATCGATCATTTTTATAAAATACTATAAAAATCTAAGGAATTTTTATTGATTTTGAGTACGTGACACATGTTTTGATCTAAAATTACACTTTTAAATTGAAAACATTCACTTTTAGTCATACTAGACACACAACGTGTCAGATTGATGTGTGGTTAATTAATATATACTAAAAATTAATAAACTTTCTATTATGTCCAGATGTGTTTGGTTTTATTTTTAATCAATTAGGTTTTCAATTGGCTCTTTTCAATTTAATAATGTGAATTAGATGATTTGGGTGAAGAAGTAAGTATCCAACCATAAGAAGATAGAACTATGTAACGAACTGAATCCGGAGCCACTCAACTGGCGCCCCGTACCCGGTTCGCCACATGACCTCAAGCGCGTCTCCCCAAATGCCAGAGGCTATCAACTAGCAGCGAGGGCCTTGGTGAGTCAGTGGGGAAACTATGCCCTCATTTGGTAAAGTATGTAGCGGAAGGAAATAACAAACAATAGAGGAAGTAGTAAACAACATACACACAGTTGAACTAAACAATATAAGCAATGTCTGATATAAAAATGATGCAGCATGATACATGTATCTATGGAAAGAAGCAAAAAAAACAACATGCTGAAATACAACTGAACCCAAAGTACAAAAAGTAAACAGTAAACTCCAGCAGCATCGCAAGGTGAAGCTCGATCCCATGCTCCCCAGCTCTAACCAGAAATCAAGCACTTGAAGTAGAAGGGCCACAATCCCTATCCACACCTGCAACCATATAACCAGTTTGGGACAAAAAGCAGGACCCAAACAGGGTGTGAGACAAATCCCAATAGGAAACCACCACAAGATCTATGCCATACTGTCAGTGAGCAATATAGAAAAAGTAATGGAAATAAATGCAGCAGAGAAAAATGAGTACACTAAAGTAAACAAACCTACTAATCTCCATTCACATTTATTTTTTAATTTAATTCAAACATTTAATTATCAACCAAGGGATTCTAGCAAGTAGCTCTATAATCTAAGGCATCGATTGTAACACGACATGTATCTCATCAGACTACCTAAACAACAAGCAGTACAAACCCAAGCTTGTTCTTTGGCTTGGTGGACTCGTCACAACCAACCAAACATTAAATTATCAGGATGACCCTCTAGGTGGCTCACGTGGGCAGACCCCTATGGTCACATATTTAATGAAGGCAAAGACACTCTGAGGAAGCACTCATCGTCAATTCCCCCTTTGGTCTTGTAGTGATATTATAGACACTCTGAGGAAGCACTTACGTCTAATTCCCCCTTTAGTCTCAATTTGATAATTATCAGACCCTCTGAGAGAGAAAAAAGTTAATCTCCCTTATAGTCTCGTAGCAGTAATAATTAAACAGGCCCTCTGAGAAAGCACTCAATGTCAATTCCCCTTATGGTCTGACTACACCAGGTTCATGCTGCCCTGAGTAAAAGTAATCGTACGTAACCGATTCGTAGCAGCCCTAAGTATGTTCAACAACTACTTGGCTAATAGCTACAACACATCATAACATTTAAACTGAAGGTAACACATGAAATTAGCCATATCAAGGCAGGAAATCAGTGTAACAAGGTTTTCCTCACAACAACCTAATCCAAACAGCGATAAACAAACAAAACAAGGAATACACCCATGGGTGATCCTCAGACAATCCAACAAGCAATCATTATTAATATAACAGCCTCAAGCACACAAGAAATATAAGGCATATAATATTACAGAATCAAAACCTAACCCGAGATACCCGATACATGGGTATCCAGAAATTTTTCAAAAAAACTCAAGACATTTAACGTAAGGCATCAAACCACCTACCTCGAAGGTTTTGATGAAAACCCCAACAAAAAAGAACGCACAAGAAACTCGGGTTTATTTTCCAAGAACCCACCTTAGATTCCTTCTCCTAACAAGATCAAGACCCAAACTCATCAATTTGGCACCCACACACTTAGATCTACCCACAACGGGTATAGATCTAAGAAACCGAGGGAGGAGGAGAAGTAGTTCTAAGTAGATCTAAGAAAACGATCAAGAACGAAGGAGAATGGTCACATACCTCAAGAATCCAGCTTTGATTTTCCAATAGAAGCCTTTGGATCGCCTCCGGAATGATGGGAGAACCTTCACAGACATAAGGAGAGCCAAAATATAGAGTTATGGTCACTTAGGAGAAAAAAAAGGTGATTAAAGCAAAAACTAGTTATATCCACAAATTTAGGATCTAGATTTAAGTGACCGCACGGTTTGCTCGCATAGTTAGTAAAACTGTGTGCTAATCGTGTGGTCTGCACTACCTTGTCAACACTCCTCGCATGGTCTCTTCGCATAGTTTCCCTTAACCGTGCGACAACCGTGCGGTCGCCAATGCCTTGAGTGCCATCTACGCACGGTCTGGATGCATGGTTAGACAAACCGTGCGCCGCTCGTGCAACTCCCCGTTTTGCCTCAAAACTTCATTTCGAGCTCCCCCGACTCTCCCAAACTTCACCTTTAACTTTAAAACCAAGAAAAACATCAACCAAGGGGGTCACATAACTGAAAAAGAAGATCCGGGTTCTTACAAACTTCCCCCCTTAAAGAAATTCATCCCTGAATTTCCTAACGTGGCGTAGAAGAAGAAACCTCGAACAACTTTGGACACTGTGATCGTACATCGACCTCCCTCTCCCAAGTCTCATCCTGTACTCTCCCGTGCTGCCATAGCACCTGTATCATAGGAACAGACCGGCCACAGAGAACATTGGCACTACGATCAAAAATTCTGATAGGATGCTCCTCGAAAGATGCATCCTGCTCCAACTCAACCTCCTCGGGTTGGAAAACATGAGACGGGTCTGGGAAATACCGTTGTTGATGAGAAACATAGAAGATGTCGTGCATAGACTGGTACCTATGAGGTAACTGCAACCTATAAGCAACCAGACCGACTCTCTCCAGAACCTCAAACGGCCTGACGTATCTCGGTGAAATCTTTCTCTATCTCATAATCCTCTTATGTCCCAACCTTAGGGTAACACGCAGGAAAACCTGATCTCCGACCTTGAACACCAAAGGTCGTCTCTGCTGATCAGCATAAGATTTCTGCCGAGATTGTGTGGTAGCCATCCTCTTCTGAATAAACATCACCTGCTCTGTGGTCTCCTGAACAAGACAAGGTCCCAGCATAGCTGCCTCTCCTGCCTCTAGCCAACACAAAGGTGATTGGAATGGCCTACTGTACAAAGTCTCGTAAGGTGCCATTTGAATAGTTGTTTGAAAACTATTATTATAGGAAAACTCCACTAGAGGTATATGTTTCTCCCAAGAACCTCCAAAATCAAGGACGCATGCTTGCAACATGTCCTCTAGCACCTGAATCGTGCGCTCTAACTGGCCATCTTTCTGGGGATGGTAAGCTGTACTCAAAAGTACCTGTCCCAAATCCCTCTGTAGCCCCTGCCAGAAATGTGAAGTAAAGCGGGTGTCCCTATCTGAAACGACAGTGTTCGAAACCCCAAGAAGTCATACCACCTCACGAATGTACAACCTCCCAAGATCATCCACACTGAAGTTCTCCTTGATCGGTAAGAAATGTGCAACCTTCATGAGCCGGTCAACAATAACCCAAACCGCATCATTCCCTCAAGGCGACCTCGGTAACCCTGTCACGAAGTCCATCGCGACATCATTCCATTTCCACTCAGGAATGGGTAACTTTTAAAAAATCCCTACTGTTCGCTGATACTCTATCTTCACCTGCTGACAGGTGGAACACCGCATAACAAAACTAGCCACATTCTTCTTCATACCTGGCCACCAATATTGACGACGTAAGTCTTGATATATCTTTGTGACACCAGGATGAACTGCCCAAGCTGAAGCATGAAACTCCCACATCAGCTCCTCACATATGTCTACTAAAACCCATACATGACCATGAAAATGTAACACCTCTTCATCTCCCACTGTCCACCCCGGAGTAGGGTCTCCACCTGACACACCCTCCCGTAGGACTAGGACTTTTGAGTCTGATAGCTGCCTCATTCGAACTCGATCCAGAAGAGTAGAGGTAACAACTACAGAATAAAGAACCATCTGTCCCTGTTTGTCGTGCACCTCCAAATGCATCTTAGAGAATAGATCCATAAGCTGCCACTCAATGCTGGCCTCCTGAACTGCCTATAACTGAGTCCTCCTTCTCAGTGTGTCTTCTACAACATTGCCTCTTCCAGGGGTATAAGAAAGCTCAAAGTTGAAAGACTGTAGGTACTTGACCCACCTCCGCTATCTCAGATTTAAGTCACGCTGCGTGAAGATATACTTGAGGCTCTTGTGGTCAGTGTAAACCACAAAATGATCTCCCAGAAGATAATGTATCCAAAAACGCAAGGAATGAACAACTGCATCAAACTACAGGTCGTGCATAGGATAGTTCTTCTTATGTGGCCTCAACTTCTGAGATCCATATGCAACAACACGATCCTCCTGCATAAGCACTGCTCCAAGCTCGATGCCCGATGCATCAGAGAAAACTGTATAACTCTTGCCCGACTCTGACAGAACTAGAATCAGTGCTGAAGTCAATCTCCCCTTCAACTTCTGAAAGGCTTAATCTGAGGCTTCTGACTAAATGTACTTCACCCCCTTCTTAGTCAAGCCCTTCAACGGAGATTCTAAGCGTGATAATTTCTGTATAAAACCATCCAGTCCCAAGAAACTCCATACCTCGAAGACATTCTTCGGTTTCTCCCAGGTAACTACTGCTCTCACCTTATATAGGTCTACAGATACTCCAGTATCTGAGATGACATGACCCATGAAGCGAATCTCATCCATCCAGAAGTGGCACTTTGAGATCTTAGCATATAACTGATGCTCTCACAGTGTACTCAATACAATATCAAGATGGGTAGCATGTTCGTGTCGAGTGTGAGAGTACACCAAGATGTCGTCCACAAAAACCACCACGAAGGAATCCAAGTAAGGATAGAAAACTCTGTTCATCAGTTCCATGAAAATTGCTGGCATGTTCGTGAGACCAAACGACATAACCAAATACTCGTACATACCATACCTTCTCCTGAAGGCTGTCAGAGGTATATTCGATGGTTTGACGCACAACTGATGATAGCCGGATCTCAAGTTGATCTTCGAGAACACCCTGGCTCCTCAAAGATGATAAAAAATATCATCAATCCTTGGCAAGGGATATCGGTTCTTGACCGTCAACTGGTTCATCTTCTGATAATTCACACAAAGCCGTAAAGTACCACTCGACTTCTTCGCAAATAAAACAGGCGAACCCCAAGGAGAAGTACTGGGTCAGATAAAACACTTTGCCTGCAACTCCTCCAAATGATTCTTAAGCTCTTGTAACTCAGGAATAGCCATCCTATAAGGAGGTATGGATACCAGTGCTACTCCTGAGACAATATTAACAGAGAAGTCTACCTCATGCTCTGGAGGCAACCCTGGAAATTCTTCTGGAAATACATCCAGAAAACGATCAACCACTGGAGGATAATCCATCTGAGAAGTTCCCTGATCGTCTAAATATAAACTAGAAATCTGGGCTGTAACACCACCCAACCCATGATGCTCTGGTCCATCTCTGCTCGCCTGGACATCCCATTCACCCTTATGAAGAAAAGATCTTCCCTCTGGTGACATGAAACTCAACCTACGATGATAGAAATCGAAAAAGGCCTAAAAAGGATCTAGCCAGTCCATTTAGAGGATGGCATCATAACCTATCATCTCTAGGACATAAAGATTCCACAAGAAGTGACACCCACCAATCTCAAGGGGGCATTCCTTGCACTGATGCACACTAGCAGTTCTAAGTCCCAAGGGAGTGTCTAGTGTCATCATACTCTCAGAAGTATGGATAGTAAGTCTAAGGCTCTTCACAGTGTGCATAGAAATAAAGCTATGAGAAGCTCCTGTATCAAAAAGTACATAAGATAAAACTGAGGCTACTAAGATTGTACCTCACACTGTGGAAGGTCCAGGATCCTGCTTCTGATGAATATGCTCTACCGCAAATGTCTGGCCAGTACCACGGCCCTGTGTAGTAGCTTGAGACCCCTGAGATGATCCTACTTGAGCCTGAACACTGCGTCCATGGCCTATACCCTGTCTTGATCGACCCAAAGAACTCCAACCCCCAGTATGCTGCAGAACTGGTAGTCCTGCACCTGTACGCGGAGTCCAAACAGATCCACCTTCACTAGATGCTGGAAGAAGGACCTTGCAAAACCGCTACAGGTGACCCATCTTGCCGCAAGCTCGACACTCCACTGGGTCCCTCGGGCACTGTGGCTTCTTATTCCCATCCTTCCCACACTGGTAGCACACAACCTTGCCACCTGAAGGAATATCTCACTTCCTCGAGTCACCTTGTGTAGACTCTCGGTGGCGCTTCCTGCTGTCAGTAGAAACAATACTGAATCTGGATGCTGAACCGCCCTGGATCACTGCTCTAGTATCACTCAGATTCCTCTCCATGATCAACGCCTGGTTAACTATCAAAGAAATAGAACTCAACTAGAAGACGCTCACCTGTGATCTGATCTCTAGTCTAAGGCCCTCCTCAAACTTCCTTGCTAAAAATAGCTCGTCATTCTCTAGAACAGGAGTGAAATGCTCTAACTTAGTAAAACAGGAGTAATACTCCATAACTGATAGAGTACCCTGCTACAGGTTCATGAACTATCTGGCTCTATCGGCCCTCAGCGTCGCCGGGTAGAAATAGTCGTAGAACGTACGCTGGAACTCGTCCCAAGTAACTATCTGCTGATGCCCTGCCTGAGAAACTACATCACACCATCTCTTGGTGGAATCTCGCAGCATGTAAGTTGTGAGCTTCACCCTTCTATCTGGGGGTGTCTCTAGGTGGTCGAAGATAGAAACCATAGCTTCGAACCAGGATTCAGCAGCCTGAGGTCCTCCATCCCCAGAGAACGTGGGAGGATGCTACTGCTGGAAGACTCGCGTAAGCTCCTCCATAGACTGGGCAGGTTGCTGAGCTCCCTGAAAGGTCTTCATAAACCTCATGAATCTTTCACGGAACTGTGTGTCCACACCAGTGTCCGGGATAACTTACGGTGCCATATCCAGTGTATGATCATTGTCAGATCCCTGACGTGCAACAGGAGGATGTCTTGGCAGCATGATTCTGCAAGGTCAAAGCCCACCTTTATTAACGATGATCATAGTTTCAATTCATAAGAGCAAAGCGGAATAGGAAAATAACACACTGAAGTTTAGTGAAACTCGACTACACGGTGTGCTTGTCCACTACACGACGTGTCCTCATGGATTTTCCCCTGTCCATGTCGTTAGTGACATGGACTGGTATACGGGCCACAACTACATGGTGTGTCAACAATGTACTCGGTGTGCTGTCCTTAAGATTTTACAACCCATGTATTCAATTACACGGCTGGATCACCCGGAAGGAAAGTACATGGCGTGTACTTCAAAGTACACGGCGTGTAACCGCGAAAAGTAGTTCTTCCCGAACAGAAGAACACATGGCATGTGTTCATAAGGCCACATTCCGTGTTATCTGGGTTTCTGGGGAGTAGGCATACAAAACTCCCCAAAACCACTGAAAAACACTGAAAACCAGAAACTATGTGTCAAATTTCGATCCGTGGGGGCCCATACTCCACGCAAATCAAAGATTGACATCATAACAATGCATATAACAAGTAAACAGTATGATAATCCCATGATCCTCCAAATTCTGACCCTTGAGGGCCCATAACGCCTCTAAGATCAAAGCTTGGTGTCCATGCTAAATAAGATGTAAGATAAACAACACCCTATCAACATAGCAAGTATTTCTATCACAGCAGCTATCACAACCGCATGCATAATCTATCATGAAATCTATCATAACAGCATGCAATTTATAATGCACCCTAGATGGAATGGTAAAATGCATGACATGTGATTTTTCTAACCAGTTTCTATATGATGCATGAGATGACATACCCTCATCTAATCGGGTTGCAACAAAATAGAACCACAATCATATTAACTGCAATAGCACAAAACAAGTGCATCACCCAAAGGTGATATATAATCAACTGTAACACTCACAAAAAACTAAAAAGTGCAATTACAAGGTAGTATAGCTTTTCCCTGTACACAGGTTAATTACTCCCAGACACAGTTAAGTACCAACTACCGATTCCTTCCTATCCCTGTCTATTGTCGCCAAATAGTAAGGAAATAGAAAAGAAAGAACCTCCTTTGATACCACTTTGTAATGACCCGAATCCGGAGCCACTCAACTGGCGCCCCGTACCCAGTTCACCACATGACCTCAAGCGCGTCTCCCCAAACGCCAGAGGATGATGACTAGCAGCGAGGGCCTTGGTGAGTCAGTGGGGAAACTATGCCTTCATTTGGTAAAGTATGCAACAGAAGGAAATAAAAAAAAACAGTGGAAGTAGTAAACAACATACACACAGCTGGACTAAACAATAGAAGAAATGTCTGATATAATAATGATACAGCATGGTAAATTTTTTTTGAGAAAAGATAGATATCATTAATGACGAATATCAACAGACGTACATATGCAAAGCCACGAAGGGAAATTGTCCAGCTAGAGCTGGTTTTCCTCGAAGGGGATTGATGCCGCCAGATAGTGGGCCACATTGTTTCCTTCTCTTTTGGTAAATGATAAGGTGCAGAATGAAAAGCATTGGCGGATTGAGAGAATTCTCCTGATGATAAGGCCAAATGACTGGAGTCCGCCGTCGTTGTGGTTAATGTCATCGATCACGGTGAGGCAGTCAGACTCGATGCTGATATCATCCAATCCACATTCCAATGCCAACAACAAACCTGCCAGAATGTCATTAGCCTCAGCAACAGCTAGTTCCCAAAAGGCATGGTGTGATTCATACTTTGCAGTGATAATTTTCCCCAGATGGTTTCGAGCCAGGAGACCGAGGGAGACAAGTCCATCCTTGGGGAGAGACGCATCCACGTTGATCTTAAGAATCCCTTCCAATGGGGGGTTCCAATGATGGGGACAGGAGGGGGGAACATCTTGCATTTGATATCCATTGTGGTGTTTCTATCCCTCAATCCATGAATTGGACCGTTCAGTCCAGAATTCAGAAGGTTTATGCATGTAAGGGAAAAAAACATCGTTACGCCGGACCCAGATGATCCAGGCCAGGGTGCAGAGTGAACCTGCATTAGCCAATGAGAGAGAGGAGCACTAGCGCATCAGGAGAGCGGGGATATCAGAAGCCATGGCCAGTGATGCAACATGGTACATGTATATATGGAAAGCAGCAAACAAAACAACTTGCTGAAATACAACTGAACCCAAAGTAGAAAAAGTAAACATTAAACTCCAGCAGCATCGCAAGCCGAAGCTCGGTCCCATGCTCACCATCTCTAACCAGCAATCAAGCACCTGAAGTAGAAGGTCCACAATCCCTATCCACACATGCAACTATATATGTAACACACCGAGATTTTATGAAAAATATTCTTTTTAATTTCATTAATGTATTGTGTTGTATGATGCACCAAAAGCAGCTTGCACAACACGCATCCCTGACTTGGCTTTCATTACATGCAATCACGACCTTCCACGGTAGCGTGTGTTGTACGCAATACTGAGTTTCGCTAAACAACGATATGTTATATGAACTACCCGTTATGAATAGTATCAACTACATTTTGAATTTTATAACATTATTATTAATCTTACACATTTTCTAGAACATTGTATGAGAACAAAATCAATTTTTTGAGTAAATTAAGTATTTTTCAAAAAATGTAGTTTTGCCGCCTTTTGATGGCGCACCCACTTTAAATATTGTTTTTGACATGTATATAAGTTCAATTTGACAAAATAAAATTCTTCTTTGGAATCACGATATGAAAATTTACTTTGGATAAATTTTTCATATTATTCTCATAACATTCATATTTTAATGAATAGTAAAAACACGATATATTTTAATTAAAATTTTTTTTTTCATCGCAATAATTTATATGGTTAGATTATATTTTTAATTGGGTTTAAAGTGTAATTAGAATATATTTTTATCATTTAATCCAATGTTGGTCATTGGAATTAATTTCACTTTGAAATTGGATATAAACAAGTATCAATCTTTTGATAGTTGTTGTTTCTTAAAAAACACGCTATTTGTTTTGATAACGGGAATTAATTTTAAAATTAATTATTTAAAATTCTATGTTTTGAATTTGAAAAAATAGACATCAATTTTGAATTCGGAATATCAAATAATTCTTAGGCTGAATTTTTGGTATTTTTCTGAAAAACTGCAATTTTTGATGAATAGTGAAACCACTTAGTGGTAGTTAAAAAACTGACTTTTTCATTTAAATGAAATTTTACCACTTTTGTGAATTGAATTTCTAAAATCCGAGAGACATGGTTAATATCAAGGACTAAAATGTGGTTCAATGAGATGAAAATAATTTTTGGTGAATAGTAACTTTTTAATTTTATTTACCACGGTTAAAAGTAAATAGGATAATTAAGGGTAAAAATGATATTATTATTACCCTAACACATGTCATAATTATATTGGATAAGTTTAATTCTACCAAAAACAACCTTAGGAATAAAATATGACCATTTAGGCCCACTTGGATTAGATTAGGCATTTATTATTAATTTATTTAAAGAAGGGTTAAAATAGTTAAAATCAAAGTTTAATAAGTAAATCATTTTTAATATAGGGTTATACATAAGATAAATTCTACTATAAATATTAATTAGAAAGATAAAAATATTTCCTCCATAATGGTATTTTATTTTTAATTTTTAGACATTAAATAATTTAATTTATTTATGACACAATGATGATGCAGTAATTATATTATTAATGAAATATTGACATAATTAATGTTATAAATACCCAAATAAATGTAATTTGATACTTTTTATGAATTTCACTAATTTTATAGGTTAATATGACATGTTATTTTTTATTTAATTAGCTTTTTTCGAACTAATCATTCTGTTATGATTTTCACAAAAATCAATTACCAAATAGTGTCAAAATTGACATAAAATAGTTTTTAAAACAAATATTATATTATTAATTGTTATTTTATTCCTAAAAATCTAAGTATCATCCAAATGACTTAGATAATGTTATATATATTAATAATAAACAACTTTGGGTTTGTTTGTCTTGTTATAGTAAGTTTATTAACCTTATAGTGTAAGAAAACAAGAAGACACGGTAAATGTAAAATTATTTAACTTATGGTTAAATCTAAATGATAAGGTTAAAATAGAAACCTAAACTTGTCTAAATTCTACTGGATGAGATGATTTCGACCCATCCCTACATTATCTTCGAAATAAATTAATTTGGAGCTATTAAAAACCGAATATGACTTTATAATAAAATAATATTTTTAGTTTTTCCAAAGGTGCCCCTCTCCTCCCTTATAAAAGGGCACCTCCTCCCTCTCTTCCTCACACCACTTTGAGCCTTCAATCTCGGCCAACCCCTGCCAAATTCTCTTCTCCAATTCCATAGAAACATCCTATAGGTTCTGGTCTTCTTCAAAGGCCAATTTTAGTGCCCTAAGAGGAGGTCTCAAAGAGGCGCTTCAAAGAAGAGGTATGTCCGTTACCGATTCTTTCAACTTTATTTCTTCTTCCACTTCTTATTCTTTAGTTGTTTCATTATGAAGTAATAACATCAGTATAACTAATATACTGATATTTTATTATAAGTATGAAACAACCGTATTTCACCATCTATCCATCCTACGGAAAACGAAATCACCACGCGTGCGTACGTACGGAATACCGTCTCCACACCGTGGTGAAATCTGTTTTTCCACCAACACCTTGCATGGATGAGTATAATGGTGTAAAGAATAACTATATATGGTTATTATAAAATCATACTGATTCTGATATATTATACAATCTACTCCAATTCTATTAAATAATTATGGGAACGATATCATCGCTCGTGCGTACGTACGGACTACCGTCTCCACGACGCGATGAGATTCATTCTCCATGTTAACCATACATGAATGATAATAAAGTTTATATAATGAATAATAATGAAATATATGAAATAATAATGCTACTATATTTATGTATATATATATATATTTATTTCATCTATTTAGTTTCATTCAATTCAATAAGGAAACGAAAACTGTGTTCATGCGTACGTACGACCTACCGTCTCCATGAACGATGTATTTCATTCCTTTTATCGATCTATAATATATATATATGTATATGATGAATATATATTATATATAAATCATTTTTTACATTATGTAATTATTTAAATCAGGATATAAGTAATAATATCAAGAATGACAAGTCGAAACACATACGATAAATGAAAAGATTTTACCCAAAACGCTGCTTTAACATGATATTTACCAAAGAAAGAGTATTATAAAGTCATAAGTGAAACATATATGATATCATAAAAATTAATATGATTCTGTAATAAGTCAATGAAATTATTTAAATCATTATATAGGAGGTTCGGATATGTACGAAGCTTATCAGACCTAAGGTGAGGGATAATTGTGCAAATCTCATTTTTATCCGAGATTACTTATTCGCAAGTATTTACTGGGGTTATTGCTATCATCAATGACCATGTTTTATAAAAGTGTATTCATATATTTTTAATGTCCTTTTTACCCATTTTTAATTTTACCCCATGGTATGGAAGGAATCTTTCTTTTATTTACCCTACAAGGTACTTTTTGACTTTTTCGACAAAAGTACGAGAAGAATTTTTTTTTAACATATACGGCATAAAAGGATTTTTACTGTTTTATAAAGCCTTATTTTCATGAATATTTCTAAAAAATATTTCATGAATATTTTCAAAAAAATCCTTTTCTTTTAAAATTGCATGACGTTTTGTGAAAAGAAATTGATTTTGAAGAAGAAAGGATATTTTCCTCAAGAATTCATTTCAAGTGTTTTATCAAAATCATTTTACATATAATATGACATTATTTCATATGTGTATGTTTCAAGTATCATGTCTCTATGATTTACATGGTTTCACTTTCCTTATTATGAAATGATATCCATTTCTTTTATATGGATTATGTGATGATGGGATTATGTTTATGAAACCCATTTTATTCGTTGGGTTATTATGAATGATGTATGTTTATTATGTGGCACAAGTAAGAATGATTTCATTATGAGATGGGTGGGACCTATATCTCCCTCCAATGCATTGGGTAAATATTTATATCTCATGAGATAGACATGGCTGGAATGTAAAGTTAAACTGGTTCAGTAATACAGGACTGGAACGAGGATTGAACTCGATTCAGAAAGGGACTTTGTCCACTAAGATCGTCTTGGTAGCAATGCCTTGGCTAATATGGAAATCATATCATGTGCTTAATGGTTTCCACAATTAAATGTTTTATTCCCATGCTAATTTATCATGATTAATGTTTCTTCATGATCTATTCCTTACGTACTGCCATGTTTTATGTCATTGCTCAAGATTTTGATGTTTAGATTTTATGCTCATGTTTTTTTACATTCAAATGTCTAAGGATTGTTTTATGTTCTCTATGCTTACCCTTACTGAGCATTTGAGCTGACCCATTTTATGTTTTATTTTCCCCAGGATATAAAGAAAGGTTTTAGGTAAGAAAAAAAGGGAAAGATCTTTATGGGAGATGTTGAAGATCTTTCACCACGATTAGATGATTATATTTTGAGTTTCCAAAGACACTAAACTATTACAGTCCTTGTGTGTCTATTTTTGTTATGTATTAATTATTCTGAAAAAGTAATGTAATGTCCATGTACGTCAAGCTTTGGGTCTCTACAGTTGGTATCAGAGGAAAGGTTTAGTCAACCTTTGGAAATTAGGATGCGAAAACTTTAGTGAGATCCCTAGAGATATTTCTAAGGTATGTCTAGGGATGTCCCTAAGGTTAATTATAAGTATAGGTTATAGTCCTAGAATTATGGTAACGATATTAGATTAAACCTAAGATGTTAGATATTGAAGTTACTCCCCCTTGATTATGATTTTTGTCTCTCACACTATTCTTTTTGGGTTTTAGAAAATGGCTGGAAATAAGATGATTCACGATAATGGAGGATATGATGGACAATGGAACGATATTATTAATGAGAAACCAAATGAAATGGGATTTGGAAGTCCAAACATAATTATTATACCGAATCAGAAATCTCATAATATGATCAATAAACTCAAATTTGGTAAGTTTGCTGACTCATCTAATAAGAGAAATATGGAGTTTCATGATGATCATAGAGAAAAGAAAGTTCAATTTCCCTATGTAAATAATGTGGGAAGAGGCATCAAGGAGAATGTTTCAAAGGAACTGGAAGATGCTTTGGGTGTGGAAAAGAAGGACACAAAGCCAGTAAGTGCAAAGGAAAAGGTTCAGTTAACACCATGGATGAGGAAAATGGTATTGCTACGACATCAACAATGGTTAAATGTTTTAAATGTAGAATGTACGGGCATTATGCAAACCAATGACCTAAGGGAAAGTCTCATGAAGAGAATCAGTATGGTCGTATGGGTAGTATTTATGTTGATGATGATGAAGAGACTACAAATGATATGTGAGATGAAAGAATTGTTGAAGCTCGTTCAATGATTTAAGAAGGTAGTGGAATGATTACATGTTTATCAAGTGTAATGTGGTATAAGTAATCTCATGGTACTATGGAATAAAGAGACATCTAAGGATTGTTACACTGTTGTCTTTCCTTAAGTTTTGAAAGTG
Source organism: Viscum album (assembly GCA_963277665.1). Taxonomy (NCBI): domain Eukaryota; kingdom Viridiplantae; phylum Streptophyta; class Magnoliopsida; order Santalales; family Viscaceae; genus Viscum; species Viscum album. The sequence continues at coordinate 611,093,738 of OY728163.1, read as the reverse complement.
TACGATGAATGGTACCAGTAACCATGAAAGGTTATTCAGATATTTTTGGAAAGTAGATGATATGCGCATAATGAAGGGATAAGGAGAAAATTAAATGTTTGATAGTATTCATGAGCTCATGACTGATATAAGGAGAAGGTTATATCATGGTTTGAGTATATAGAATTTTTGGATTTTGGTATGTGGAAAGAGTTAACTTTTTACAGCATTCATGTTTTCACTAAGGTTTAATGGGTATTCATTTTTCAAGAGAATACATGATTAAGGTATTAACATGATTGGAATGTGACCAACAAGATATATGGGGGATAAATGATGGTATTCACATGCTTGGGTGATGACATTTCAAGTAATCGTTTTCTTTATACTATGAGCTTGGACTGAATTATTTTAGATAAAGATTGGAATGGATTATGTTGGACATAAGTTAGTATTGTTTAAGGATAGAACTTTTTTTCGATATTATTGATGGGATGTTATAGTAATGTAGTTTTAGAAAAAGGACAACCTGCAAGACGGGAGACAACCCATTGTGTCGGACAAGGCTATGGGAATCGAACCCACAACCGAAGTGCGACTGGCCTTTATCGCCTACCCCTGGCCTATAGGAAGTCCCTGTTTAGTAGAAACTAGTTTTATTATATTAAGAAGTATGATATATGAAGTATAAGTCCATTTTAGGAACCATATATGATTAATCTCACTATAGATGGACTTATGTATTTTTGATAACTTTTTTAACCTTTTGTTTCAGACAGATAGAATGACCCATCATTATATCACATGATCTGCTAACACTTCACGAATGTCAAATTCAACTTCATTTCTTTAAGAGATGAAGTGGAAATTTTCCAAAGAACGACCAATGGTGAGACTGTACCAAAATCACGAAAGTATTTCTTCTAATTCCAATTTCATAAACTTTAGGGAAATGATATTGAAAACCAAAAATGTTGTCCAAGTGCCCTTATATCTGATGAATCAGATGGTACCTTAGATCATCACAAATCTATGGCTTTGTGATTTATGTCTTTTTCATAGCCATGTTCTCTACCACTCTCCATCAGAACTTGATGGTTAGATTTTTCTTCCATATCCATATTTTCACCTATGTTCTCCTATATGGAAACCCAGTGATGAGTTAATTTGGGTAACCATTACGTTTCATACTTTAGTTTTTAAAGACAAGTTTTGGTATTACTTTTTACGATGTGAGTTTCTATTAAAGAAACTTTCGAGTAGTAAACCATTTATAACCCCGACGAATTTCGAGGGTGAAATTCATTTTAAAGGGGGTAGAATGTAACACACCAAGATTTTAAGAAAAATATTATTTTTAATTTCATTAATGTCTTGTGTTGTATGCTACACCAAAAGGATCTTTCACAACACACATCCCTGACTTGGCTTTCATTACACGCAATCACGACCTTCCCCGATAGCGTATGTTGTACGCAATACTGAGTTTCGCTAAACAACGATATGTTATATGAACTAACTGTTATGAATAGTATCAACTACATTTTGAATTTTATAACATTATTATTCATCTTACACGTTTTCTAGAACATTGTATGAGAACAAAATCAATTTTTCGAGTAAAATAAGTATTTTTCAAAAAATGTAGTTTTGCCGCCTTTTGATGGCGCACCCACTTTAAATATTGTTTTGACATGTCTATAAGTTTAATTTGACAAAATAAAATTCTTCTTTGGAATCAGGATATAAAAATTTACTTTGGATAAATTTTTCATATTATTCTCATAACTTTCATATTTTAATGAATAGTAAAAACACGCTATATTTTAATTAAAAACATCTTTTTTCATCAAAATAATTTATATGGTTAGATTATCTTTTTAATTGGTTTTAAAGTGTAATTAGAATATATTTTTATCATTTAATCCAATTTTGGTCATTGGAATTAATTTCACTTTGAAATTGGATATAAACAAGTATCAATCTTTTGATAGTTGTTGTTTCTTAAAAAACACGCTATTTGTTTTGATAACGGGAATTAATTTTAAAATTAATTAATTCCACTTCTATGTTTTAAATTTTGAAAAATAGACATCAATTTTGAATTCGTAATATCAAATAATTCTTAAGCTTAATTTTTGGTATTTTTCTAAAAAACTGCAATTTTTGATGAATAGTGAAACCACTTAGTGGTAGTTAAAAAACTGACTTTTTCATTTAAATGAAATTTTACCACTTCTGTGAATTGAATTTCGAAAATCCGAGAGACATGGTTAATATCAAGGAATAAAATGTGGTTCAATGAGATGAAAATAATTTTTGGTGAATAGTAACTTTTTACTTTTATTTACCACGGTTAAAAGTAAATAGGATAATTAAGGGTAAAAATGATATTATTATTACCCTAACACATGTCCTAATTCTATTGGATAAGTGTAATTAGACCAAAAACAACCTTAGGAATAAAATATGACCATTTAGGCCCACGTGGATTAGATTAGGACATTTACTATTAATTTATTTAAAGAAGGGTTAAAATAGTTAAAATCAAAGTTTAATAAGTAAATCATTTTTGATATAGGGTTATAAATAAGATAAATTCTACTATAAATATTCATTAGAAAGATAAAAATATTTCCTCCATAATGGTAGTTTATTTGTAATTTTTAGACTTTAAATAATTTAATGTATTTATGACACAATGATGATGCATTAATTATATTATTAATGAAATATTGACATAATTAATGTTATAAATACCCAAATAAATGTAATTTGAGACTTTTTATGAATTTAACTAATTTTATAGGTTAATATTACATGTTAGTTTTGATTTAATTAACTGTTTTCGAACTAATCATTCTGTTATGATTTTCACAAAAATCAATTTCCAAATAGTGTCAAAATTGACATAAAATAGTTTTAAAAAAAAATATTATATTATTAATTGTTATTTTATTCCTAAAAATATAAGGATCATCCAAATGACTTAGATAAGGTTATATATATTAATAATAAACAACTTGGGATTCGTTTGGATTGTTATAGTAAATTTATTAACCTTATAGTGTAAGAAAACAAGAAGACACGGTAAATGTAAAATTATTTAACTTACGGTTAAATCTAAATGATAAGGTTAAAATAGAAACCTAAACTTGTATAAATTCTATTGGATGAGATTATTTCGACCCATAACTACATTATCTTAGAAATAAATCAATTTGGAGCTATTAAAAACCGAATATGACTTTATAATAATATAATATTTTTAGTTTTTCCAAAGGTGCCCCTCTCCTCCCTTATAAAAGGGCACCTCCTCCCTCTCTTCCTCACACCACTTTGAGCCTTCAAGCTCGCCCAACCCCTGCCAAATTATCTTCTCAACTTCCATAGAAACATCCTAGAGGTTCTGATCTTCTTCAAAGACAAATTTTAGTGCCCTAAGAGGAGGTCTCAAAGAGTCGCCTCAAAGAAGAGGTAATGTCCGTTACCGATTCTTTCAACTTTATTTCTTCTTCCACTTCTTCTTATTTAGTTGTTTCATTATGAAGTAATAACATCAGTATAAATAATATACTAATTTGTTATTATAAGTATGAAACAACCCTATTTCACCATCTATCCATCCTACGGAAAATGAAATCACCACGCGTGCGTACGTACAAAATACCGTTTCCATGCCGCGGTGAAATCTGTTTTTCCACAAACACCTTAAATGGATGGGTATAATTGTGTAAAGAATAAATATATATGGTTATTATAACATCATAATGATTCAGATGTATTATACCATCCACTCCAATTCTATTCAATAATTATGGGAACAATATCATCGCTCGTGCGTACGTACAGACTATCGTCTCCACGACGCGATGACATTCATTATCCATGTTAACCATACATGAATGATAACAAAGTTTATATAATGAATAATAATGAAATATATGAAATAATAATGCTACTGGATTAATGTATATATATATGTATGTCATCTATATAGTTTCATTCAATTCAATAAGGAAACGAAAACAGCGTTCATACGTACGTACGGCCTACCATCTCCATGAATGGTGTATTTCATTCCTTCTATCGATCTATAATATATATGTATATGATGAATATATATTATATAAAAATTATGTTTTACATTATTTAATTATTTAAATAAGGATATAAGTAATAATATCATGAACGACAAGTCGAAACACATACGATAAATGAAATGATTTTACCCAAAACGCGGCTTTAACATGGAATTTACAAAAGAACAGGTAATATAAAGTCATAAGTGAAACATATATGATATAATAACAATGAATATGATTCTGTAATAATTCAATGACATTATTTAAATCATTATACAGTAGGTTCGGATACGTACGAAGCATATCATACCTAAGGTATGGGATAATTGTGCAAATCTCATTTTTATCCGAGATTGCTTATTCGTAAATATTTACTGGGGTTATTGCTATCATCCATGAACTTGTTTTATAAAATTGTATTCATGTATGTTTAAAGTCCTTTTTACCCATTTTGAATTTTACCCCATGTTATGGAAGGAATCTTTCTTTTATTTACCCTACAAGGTACTTTTTGACTTTTCTGACAAAAGTACGAGAAGAATGTTTTTTTAACGTATACGGCATGAAAGTATTTTTACGGTTTTATAAAGCCTTATTTTCATGAAGATTCCTCCAAAAGATTTCATGACTATTTTCAACAAAATCTTTTTCTTTTAAAATTGCATGATGTTTTGTGAAAAGAAATTGACTTTGAAGAAGAAATGATATTTTCTTCAAGAATTCATTTCAAGTGTTTTATCAAAATCATTTTACATCTAAGACGACATTATTTCATATGTGTATGTTTCAAGTATCATGTCTCTATGATTTACATGGTTTCACTTTCCTTTTTATGAAATGATATCCATTTATTTTATATGGATTATGTGATGATGGGATTATGTTTATGAAACCCATTTTGTTCATTGGGTTATTATGAATGATGTATGTTTATTTTGTGGAACAAGTAAGAATGATTTCATTATGAGATGGGTGGGACCTATATCTCCCTCCAATGCATTGGGTAAATATTTATATCTCATGAGATAGACATGGCTGGAACAGAAAGTTAAACTGGTTCAGTAATACTGTAATGGAACGAGGAGTGAACTCGATTCAGAAAGGAACTTTGTCCACTAAGATGGTCTTGGCAGCAATGCCTTGGCTACTATGGAAATCATATCATGTGCTTAATGGTTTCCACAATTACATGTTTTATTCCTATGCTAATTTATCATGATTAATGTTTCTTCATGATCTATGCCTTACATACTGCCATGTTTTATGTCATTGCTCAAGATTTTGATGTTTAGATTTTATGCTCATGTTTTTTTTACATTCAAATGTTTAAGGATTATTTTATGTTCTCTATTCTTACCCTTACTGAGCGTTTGGGATCACCCCTTTTATGTTTTCTTTTCCCCAGGATATAAAAAAAGGTTTTAGGTAAGAAAAAAAGGGGAAGATCTTTATGGGAGATGTTGAAGATCTTTCACCACGATTAGATGATTATATTACGAGTTTCCAAAGACACTAAACTATTACGGTCCTTGTGTGTATATTTTTGTTATGTATTAATTATTCCGAAAAAGTAATGTAATGTACATGTACGTCAAGCTTTGGGTCTCTACAATATAACCTGTTTGGGCTGAAAAGCAGGACTTAAATAGGGTGTGAGACAAATCCCAGTAGGGAACCACCACAAGATCTGTGCCCTACTGTCAGTGAAAAATATACCAAAAGTAATGGAAATAAATGCAGCAGAGAAACAGGAGTACACTAAAGTTAACAAACCTACTAATCTCCATTCAAATTTATTTGTTAATTTAATTCAAACATTTAATTATCAACCAAGAGATTCTAGAAAGTAGCTCTATAATCCAAGACATTGAAAGTGACACGACAGGTATCTCATCAGACAACCTAAACAACAAGAAGTACAAACCCAAGCTTGTTATTTGGCTTGGTGGAATCGTCACAACCAACCAAACATTAAATTATCAGGCTGACCCTCTGGGTGGCTCACGTGGGCAGACCCCTATGGTCACATATTTAACGAAGGAAAAGACACTTTGAGGAAGAACTCATCGTCAATTCCCCCTATGGTCTTGTAGCGATATTACAGACTCTCTGAGGAAACACTTATGTCTAATTCCCCCTTTAGTCTCGATTCGATAATTATCAAACCCTCTGATAGATCACAAAGTCAATAACCCTTATGGTCTCGTAGCGGTAATAATTAAACAGGCCCTCTAAGGAAGCACTCAACGTCAATTCCCCTTATGGTCTGAATACACCAGGTTCACGCAGCCCTGAGTAAAAGTAATCGTACGTAACCGATTCATAGTATCCCTAAGTATGTTCAACAACAACTTGGATAATAGATAAAAGGCATCATAAAATTTAAAATGCAGGAAAAACATGAAATTATCCATATTAAGGTAGGCAATCAGCGTAACAAGTTTTGGCTCACAACAACCTAATCCAAATGGCGATAAACAGCCAAAACAAGCAATACACCCAGGAGTGGTCCTCAGACATGCCAACAACCAATCATTATTCATCTAACAGCCTCAAGCACACAGGCAATATAAGGTATATAATATTATAGAATCAAACCCTAAACCGAGATACCCGATACATGTGTATCCATCACTTTTGCACAAAAACTCAAGACATTTAACATAAGGCATCAAACCACCTACCTCGAAGGTTTTGACGAAAACCCCAACAACGAAGAACGCACAAGAAACTCGAGTTGATTTTCGAAGAACCCGCCTTATATTCCTTCTCCTAACAAGATCAAGACCCAAAATCATAAATTTGGTATCCACACACTTAGATCTACCCATAACGGGCATAGATATAAGAAACTGAGGGAGGAGGAGAATTAGATCTAAGTAGATCTATGAAAACGATCAAGAAGGAAGGAGAACGATAACATACCTCAATAATACGGCTTAGATTTGCCAAGAGAATCCTTTTGATTGCCTCCGGAACGATGGGAGAACCTTAACAGACCTAAGGAGAGACAAAATCCGGAGTTATGGTCACTTATGAGAAAAAACGAGGTGATTAAAGAAAAAACGAGTTAGATCCACAAATTTAGGATCTAGATTTAAGTGCATGCACGGTTTAGAAAACCGTGCGCTAACCGTGCGGTCTACACTGCCTTGTCAACACTCCTCGTATGGTCTCTTCGCATGGTTTCCATTAACCATGCAACAACCGTACGATCTCCACTTCCTTGAGTTTTAGCTATGCACGGTCTGACCTCACAGTTAGAAAAACCGTGCGCCGCCCGTGCAGCTCCCCGTTTTTCATCAAAACTTCATTTCGAGCTTCCCCAACTCTCCCAAACTTCACCCTTAACTTTGAAACCAAGAAAAACATCAACCAAGGGGGTCACATACTTGAAAAAGAATATCTAGGTTCTTATAAACTATTTACCTTGTGTTTTTCATTTTAAAAGAGAAGAACATAAGTCCTTAGATTAAATGGATAGAAATATTCGTTGGACAAAAAATATTTGATAATTGCATGCGCACGTTTGTATGGACAAGAAAATTACTGAAGGTGTAGAAGTATTTTCTTCATAATGAACAAGAAAATAATATTAAAGGGGAGATATTCACTGATCCTATGATTGGAAAACTTGTATGGATATGAATAACAGGTGTAACAAAGGCTCAATATGTTTTGAGTATAGAGAACTAAATTTGACGACTCCTATGAGGAGTACGAAGCATGATAGTTGCTGAGATGATAGTTCTTACACACTCTTGGTTGAAGGTTAATTTGAATAGATATATCTTAAGATTTATTTAATAAGAGATTCACCTGAGCTGGTAGATAAGTTCATTGAAATAATATAAGATGAGTGTTTTATATGCTACAATACCTCAGAACAATATTGAAAGGTGTTTTGAATTATTTTAATAATTCTAATAATCACTTGAGTATGTTATGAGATTATTTAAACAATTTAGAGAATCCCTAGAGTAATTTGAAGTCCGTTTGAAGTCACCTACAAAAATATTGAATTTTGGAGTTTATTGAGAAATAGAGAAGTCATGAATGAAAGGACTTTCTTACTAAAAATAAGTCTTCAAGTGATGAATGTATGTCTTTTACAACCATAAGACTTCATCATATGTCTTACCTTCTCATTTTATGACTTTGGAGGTTAAATAAAATTAATACAGGCCAGATTTGAAGACTTCAGCCTCAACATACTCCATGATTATAAGACTTCAACACAAGTCTTTAAACTCATAATATGATTTTTTTGGATCATATGAATTTAGTATAATCCTTTATTACCAAGAGTAATAATTTATTATGGGACTTTATGAATATAAGTCTCTGAAGTTCCTAACTTAATACTTCAACGCTTAGCAAAAATTTGGAAGTTTTGATAAATGAAAAATATGAGTTTTCTAGATTCAATCTGATTAAAAATTAGATAATTTAGGATGATGAAAGAGATATTATTTCATGGCATAAACATTACAAACACTTAGATTGGTGTGAGATCTAAGCTTGAAAATAAATACAAGAGATGATATTCATCCATGGAAAGGGAAGATCAAAACAAGATGATAAATGGAGTTTTAAAAATTTATTAATTCTAAGGAAATATAAATATGATGATGTTGAAGCTGTGTTTTTTATTTCAGAACATCATGAAAATTATTCAAGCCATTATCTAATCTTGTTTTGAAGAATATTGAAGGGGGATTTCCACTACATGTATTTCATGACACTAAAAATGAATTATTAGGTTTTCAATAATAATGTAGATAAAATTCAATTTAATATTTCTTGTTCATCATATCTTAAATCATTTATGAATAAATAATGTTGAGAAAGTATATAGAGCACTGAGTTTATGCTATTATTTGTACATACTTATTCATGTTTTGTGATATTTTCATGAGAATATATCACACTATAAGAGTGAGTTCCATGTCATCGATATTTTTATTGAATACTTTTATACAATTGTGAATAATGAAAGTGAATATCTTATAATGTAATCTTTTGAGAAGAATAATCCATGCCTATAGAATAAATAAAATAATATTTTATTTGACCATGTTTCAATTAATGATAAGAAATAAATGAAAGGTGTTCTTGGAATACACTTTGAGTTGAAAAAGTAATGCATAAGAAATCATGGGAAATGGAACTAGGTATTCCATTTTTTTGATTTTAGGAGAGAAACTACTTTGTATTCTCATCATACAATTTATGTTACTTGAAAAAGAAATAACACATTTAATTATTTCTCCCATACACACAATAAGTATAGATCTCGATTCAAGAAAAGATGAAGAGTCGTGCATCTATGAAACAAAAAATATAAGTCACTTCTATAGGTGTGTTGGAAAAAAAGAGAGAATTGAGAAGCAAAAGGGTTCTCTAAGAAGATGAAGAATTCAGTGCAACCTTATAGAATAAGAAGGAGAGTGAACTTAGGATATGAAACCTTTCAAGACTTGAAGAAGAAGAAAATAGAAGATACCTACTTGTAGTGCATGTATTTATATTTGGTGTCAAACCTTTAGTTTTTTGATAACTGAGTTGAGTTGGAATAAAAATATTCTTTAGATAACTAAAAGATATATTGATTTAGAGGCTAAGTTGTATGTTATTTTCTTTAAGAAGTTCTGGAAGTCAAAATATTTTTGAGGTGAGGAAACATATATGATATTATTAGTGTAGTGTCACCCAATGCTTAATAAGAATCTACTTCAAGAGGAGGAAGCTAAAATGGAACTAGTTGGATGCAAGTATAAAGAACCTACTAGAGGATTCCATGTATAATTGTTTAATATTGTAGACTTTCACCTATGAAATATAATTACTACACCGATGTAATATGGTAAAATTGGTTTTAGGATGATACATGGATAACTCCATATGTAATTGGTGATTCTATTATAAATGAGAGTTTATATGATAAGGATTAGGTTACCCACATTAAGGCCAAACCTTGTAAAAATACCATGTTCCCATATTGTTTATATTTTTTCATTGTATATGGTTGTGGGCCTACAAAGTAAAAGATAAAAATACCCATATATGATTTAACCAACAATATAGGTTCAAATATCAAAAGGGTTAAGATAAAAATAAAAATTGGTTTTTGGTAAAAATAATTTAATAACGCCTCGTTAACCCCTCCCTCTCAGACGTGTCTGTTAAACCTATTGGGACACTAAAATGGGAATCAAATCATATATTCCCTCTAATAACATATTTTGGATTAGTATATTTTTATATCAAAGAAAATAATATCTATGATTAGTTCTGATTTTTTTCCTAGTTTTATTCACTAAGCTATATGAAGTGTACATTTCAGATGGTTGAAGAAGAGCCTTAGATAAATATATTAGATTCCATCCCCATAAAAATTGATGTAGAAGTGTTTGCAAATAATATTTAAAATAGGAAAAATAAAAAATATCCATAATTTGATAAAATTTTTATGAATTAAATAGGATCAACCATTATCTGAAGGTACTCAGAATGATAAGTGACCATCTATTGAATTTGTAGATAGTGATACCTTTTATGTCACTACTTCAAGCCATGGAGAGTGTGAAGAGATAAAAAAAGCTGAAGAATTCTAATTTCATATTGGAGAATATTTGAAGAAAGTTTCTGAATAAATTTTTATCTATATAATAGATTTTATCAAGGAACTATTCAATGAAAAATCACAACTATAATAATAAGATGATGATATGAATGATGCATTAGCAAACAAGGTGACTAGATATCACACTCTCAAAAAGATAATGAAAGTCAAATAATATTTTTTCATACTTTATAATGAATTAATTTCCTTAGTTGATGGAGATTTGAAAAGGAGTATTTTTGAGAAATAATTATTTAATAATGTTGTAAAGGAGATATTACATGCATTATAAAAACTTCATAAAGTCTCCATGGATGTCAATTCTTACCAACTAGAAGCCAAAACAATAATAGTGAAAGATATAGAAAATTATATTATCGAGATAAGAAAAATGAAAGAGAAAAAAAATCAAAATGTGAAGGATGAATTAGAAGATATACTGAACTTAGTTATGTATTAAAATAATACTCTCATTTTGAAGTGTTTAGATCTAGAAAGTAAAACTGAAAAAACTAGATTCTATAAAATTTGAGTCTTCCCAAACATTTTATAAAAAATCCTCTACCACGAAAACTTCATATGAGATTTTAAATTCAATAAATACTCTAAATGGTTTCAAGATAATATTGAGATTATATAGAGAAGCATCTACCTTCATATCATACAAAATGGTATCCCACAACTTTGAAAATTCATTTTACACTGAATCTATTTTTTATGAAAGTATAGGAAAAAAGAAAAATTATGTACAAATGTAGAAGTGTAAAAGTGATTTAAAACCCACCAATAATTCAAGTTATTATATGTTCAGACCCAAGAAAATTATATCCTAAAATTAATCCCAAAAAAATTGGGTACAAGTTTAAAGGAATCAAGGCATGCAATATGGAAAATCTGGATAGATTACACTAAAAGAGAAAAGAACAAGATTAATTGGTAGATGATGGTATTGCTGTAGGTTTGGACACAAATAAATGATTAATATTTCAGTGTTTATGAGTTCAAGAAGGCCAAAATTAAGGGATATAAAGTTTTAAAGTCAAAGTAAACCTACTGAATAAATAAAAACTCTATATAAAGAGAGGAATATGTCTATGAAGAACATATTTAAATGCCTTTAAAATTTATGTGAGTTGTGAAAAATAGATGGTCATAGTTTTTATAAATGCTGGTAAAACCCTACCAGGTATCACAAATTTATGGAATATTAAAGAGAACCACCACAAACTAAGAAGTGGGCAAAGAAACAAGATAAGAATTACTTGGGAAATGAATCAGTGAAGAAGGTTTCAAAACAAGTCACTCCCAATAATTCAATGAAAAATGATGACTATTGTGTCAAGATAATAAGTAAGATATGCATATATTATGGTAGAAAGGACTCATCATGGGTCATTATAAAATAGACATAAATCTCAAAATAAAAAAGGTTCCATCCAATAGAGAGTTTCTAGGATTGGATTAGTGGTTGATACCCCTTATGAAAAAGTTGAGAATCTACCAAAAAAGGGTAAGGTTAAAGTTGTTGAAGGTGTTTTTATAAAGTTTACATAGTTTTTTCAAATTAATGACTTGACTACCTCAATAATAAGAGTTAATAAAATCCAAAGGGAAATCACTAGTGATCTAAAGTTCTAAAACTATCACGAAAAATAAGGAATCTACAACCAAGACTAAGTTTGAGAATGTTCCCAAAGGTTGTCTAACCATATGAACATATTAGTTATAATTGTTTAGAAAGATAAATAAAGATAAAAAAATGGTAGTTTTTATTTGATAAAGTTTAGAAGACCATTATATCTAAGGATAAAGTTCAAGATAGAAAAAATACCATGCCAACAAAAGGTAAACAAATCTATAAATTCAATGAGGATAATAGCATGAAGAGATAAAGAAATTTCAAACCTATAATACAAGAAGTTTTTGGGTTGATAAATCTATCTCAACCCTATTTCTAGAATTAAGTAAGCTGTTAAATATTCCCCCTATTCCCATGTCAATTATATTTATGTTCCAATGATGGGGATTGATGGTGATTAATTGTGGAGAGAATAACTTGAGGGGTATATTTCTAAATATGTGATGCTATCATAGATTTATAAAATTATATTGAATCTAGGAATCTAGATACAACCTTTAAAATATGAATTATTGGGTATAATTTCATTCTCACATAACTATTTTTAACGTGTAGATAATATTTTTATCAATGGGGAGTGATTATCTAACTGTGTGGGGATGTACTTGCACTTGAATGTTTTTGATGTTTGTGTTCAAGTGGGTGTATGTTACTATGATTTATTGAAAATATTTATGTGTAGACCCAAACTTTTAAAGTTTAAAATTGTTATCATATATATTGAAAATATAGACATCCATATTTTCTAAACTTTCCATTCTTGTTTTCTATAAAGGGTTATCTCATTTAGTCTTAGAGTTGATTAGTTTATGACATTTTATTAAGATAAATGAAAAGACACTAATTTTTGGTTGATGGCTTGTTGTTATGAAGTTCTTAAAATAACTAGTAATTAGTTAGCAGTAATTATTATAGAATTTCTTCTCTCATGGTATTAGTGCATTATAAATTACAAGTGACAACAACAATTTGTATTAGAAAATTACAATATTATATAAATAATGTAAAGAACATGAATATAAGTTGTTATTGATATCCCCCATATGTAAATCATAAGAGGGATATGAATTTGAGGAAGAACCTCCCCTTAAACCAAAACTGGTATTCTAATGGTATTAAATATTGAAGGGTGGGGGGGGGGGGAGAAACTGAAACATGAACCCTTCTATTTCAATAAGGGGTAGAATACATTAACCCTTTTTATTTATTATCAATTAACGGGGTGGGGGGAAAATTTACATTGACACATTGAGCTTATTTGGATTTATTTGGGATTAAAAACAAACCCAAAGGGGAGATTGCCGTGGTTAGTTGTGTTTGGTTTCATTTTTTTAAATTAGGGTTTTCAATTAAATATTTTTAATATATTAATGAAAATAATATGATTTGGTTGAAGAAGTAAGAATCAACCCATGAAAGGAGATAAAAATGTTTCCATTGTGTTTTCATGGAAAAGGAGAAGAACACAAGTCCTTAAAATAACTAGTTGGATCGATTACTTAGAACAACCATATCTAATGATTGTATGAGAAGAATTTTATTTCTAAGACAATTACTAAATTTGGATAATTATTGTATACATAATGAACAAGAAAATAATATGAAAGTGGAGATGGCTGCAGAATCTATGGCTAAACATCTTGTATGGCTATAAATAACAGGTGAAACATAGGTTCAAAATGTTTTTAATAGAGATAGATAAAGTAATAGAACCTATATGGGAATTATAAATCATTTTGGTTATTGAGAATATATATTTTACAAAATCTTGGTTGATGGTTGATATAAATAGAAATGGATCAGGATTGATTTAATACAAATTGCACCTAAGCTGGTAGATAAGTTCATTGGATTACACCAATATGAGTGTTTTTCATATTATAACACCTTGGAACTATGATATATGGAGTTTGGAATTATTTTAAAAAATTTAATAATCATTTTTGGTAGTTTTGATATGATTTGAATAAGTTGGAGAAGCCTTAGATCAATCTGAATCTCATTTGAATTCATTTGCATAAATTTGGAAATTTGTATCTCATTGAAAAATAGATAAGTACTAAAAATAAAGATTTTTATATTAAATTCAAGTCTTAAGGTGTGGAAATTAAATCTTTTAAAACCTTAAGTATTCATGTTATGTCTTCTTGACCCATCATATGACTTTAGAGGTTGCTATTTTTTTCAAGTGCACGATCATAAGACTTAATCCTTGGCATAAACCACTATTGCAATACTTCACCATAAGTATTTAATCCCATCGTATGACTTCATCATAAGTCTTTACTTACAAATGTAAGTATTTATCATAGTATTTTTTTCCTCTAAATATTTGAAGTCCTTAACCTAAGACTTCATCACTTAGTGAAAATTTAGAAGTTATGTTGGATAAAAAAAATGAGTTTTCTAAATTCAATATGATGAAAAATAAGATCATTTGGTATGGTTCAAAAGCCATCAATTCATGATATAAACATTATAAACACCTAAATTGATGTGTTATCCATGATTTGGAAGAAATAAATGAGCTTATCATTATCCATGTAAGGGGAATATTAAAAAAAGATAATAAATGGAGTTTCTAGAATTTTTTAATTTTGAGGGAATATAAATCTGTTGATACTGAAGCTATCCTTTAGAGTTCATAATATCACGAAGCTTATTCAAGCCATGATTTGATTTTTTTGAGGAATTTTAAATTATTATATCAACTACATGTATTTCTTAATATTAAAATTAATTTATTGGAGTTTTAAGAATAATATAGATAAAGTTCCATTGAAGATTTATCATTCATCATAACTTAATCCATTTATGAAGCAATATAGTTTAGAAATAAGTAAAAGAGTTATGAGTTTTAGTTTTTGTTCATATATACTCAAACCAAGCTCTATAATATTTTTCATAGAAGATATTATACTAAAAGAGTTAGTTCCATGATGCAGATATGTTTTTTGAATACTTTTATACAACAGTGAAGAATGAAAGTGAGGATCTTATAGTGGAAGATTTTAAGAAGAAGAATCCAATCTTAGAGAATAATAAAAGAATATTTTATTCATATGAGTTTCAAGTAATGATAAAAAATAAAAGATTATTATTCTTGGGATACTATTTGAGTTGGAAAAAAACACACAAGAAATCATAGGAACCAGAACTAGGTATTCCATTTTTGTGCATTTAGGCTAGTGGTGACTTTTTCTTCTCATTGTACAATTTATTTTACTTGAAAAATAAAGATTGATTTTAATTCTTCCACCCAGGAATGTGAGAAGTGTGGATATCGAAGTTATAATAGATGAATCTTAATGCATCCATAAAAAAAATAAGATAAGTCATTTCTATAGGCATGTTAATATATATAGAGAGAGAACCAAGAAGAAATAGCTCTTGAAGAAGAAGAAGAATCCACTACAACATATAATAAAGAAGAATGAGAAGATTGATATGAGCATATGAAACATGCCATGACTCAAAATAGAATAAAAGGGGATTGATTTACCTATAGTGCATGTCTTGATATTTTGTGTTGAGCTTTTCTTTGTTTGAGAACTGAGTTGAGTTAGAATAAAAAAATTCTGTAGAGAACTGAAAGCTATACAGATTTAGTGGATGAGTTGTATGCACATTATTTGAAGACAATATGGTAGTTGAAGTCGTTATGTTGCGAGTAAGAGTATATAATATTATTGGTGTAGTTTAAACTAATTATTAATGAATATCTACTTCAAGAGGAGGAGGATGAATATGAACTTGTGGGATGTGAGTATACCAAACTTGCTGAAGGTAGTATGTCCACTTGTGTAATATAGTGGAATATTACCTATGTAATATGGTGACCAAACCAATGTAATATGGTGAAATTGGATTTAGGATAATACATAACCAACTCCATTGTAATTGTTGATTCAATTATAGTGTAGAATATATGACTCAATGAGAGTTAACACAAAAGGAGTATGTTAACCAAATTGGGGCCAAACCTTATAAAAATACAACATGTTGATCTTGTTTATATTTCTAAATTTCATGTGGTTATGTGAATACCGATTAAAATATAAAAATATCCACACATAATTTAACCAGTAAAATAGGTTCAAATACCAAAGGGGTTAAGATAAAAATAAAAATTGGTTTTTGGTGAAAGGAATTTGACAACACCTAATTCACCCCTCTTAGGTGTGTTTGCATAGTCCACTGGGACACTATATAATCATTTCCCTAAAGTATCATGAAAATAAAAGATTTTTTTATTGGTTTTGACTATTTGATGTAATTTATGAACTAAAATATCACTTTTAAATTGAAAACACACACTTTCTATCATACTGGAGACATCACTTATTAAATTAACATGCTATTAATTCTTACAAGTCAGAAATGAAGCACTAAACATCATGAAAACATGAGTGCATTTTCTCATTTTTGACTACATGACACACATTTTAAACTAAAAAATATATAATTTTTTAACTAAAAATACAAAATTTAAGTCATACTAGACACACCTTCTATGATATTGAAATGCGGTTTATTCATTCAGATCACAATTGAATAATTTATAATTTTCCTTAAGTATTATAATAGTATGAGCATGTTTATTTTTTTTAACTCCCTATTGCATGTTTTAAATTAAAATTTTATTTTAAATTGAAAACATTCACTTTTATTCATACCAGAAACATCGTGTTTCATATTTATATGTAGTTAATTTATACATGTCATAAATTAATAACATATCATTATTTTATAGTATCACATAAATCTAAGAATGTTTTTTTGGGGTTTGATTATGTGATGCACGTTTTGAAAAAAAATGTCACTTTTAAATTGAAGAAACACATTTTAAATTCATGTAACTAAAATAAAAAAAACCTAAAATAAATATATTTTCAATAATAAATATGGTAACTTACAAATATAAAGAAAAATATCAAATTTTAAAATGACTAAATAATCTTAATATAAAAGAAAAATAAAATAAAAAACATAGTATTATAATTTTAATATAAATAGTAAATCAATAACTAAAAACAAAAAATTTGTTTACATACATTATATATACATTTACAGTAGAGAATCTAAACCAATCATGCAAGTATTAGATTATAAATAACTAGCTAGTAGTTTTTACCATCTGTAACCACCACACCAAGATACATGAGATTTTTTGAT
The DNA here is from genome assembly GCA_963277665.1 of Viscum album. Lineage (NCBI taxonomy): Eukaryota > Viridiplantae > Streptophyta > Magnoliopsida > Santalales > Viscaceae > Viscum > Viscum album. The sequence goes on along the minus strand of OY728163.1, from coordinate 611,076,235 downwards.
ATGAACATATCTCTTTTCATATTAATTATCAATGATTATGATAACTAATATGACAATGATATATGTTTATAGAAAAATAAGCTGAAGTTTCTTGGTGTGGTGGATACAATTTCTAAAAACTACCCACTAGTTATTGAAAATATCACACCATCATGACTGGTGTACCCCTTTTCAAACAATAATATTATTTTAATCTTAAAATGCAGTCAATGTTATAGATTATCTAATAATATTATAATCATATAGAACTAAAATAAATGTTACCCATAATGATAGTAAATGATAATAAAATTAACTAAATAATCAATAGACAATGCACATTGAGTATTGGTTAAAAATTAACCAACCATTTTATTTTAATTTTTTAATGCATTCAATATTACTGGTATAATTCAAATTGATTATTGGTTGAAAATTAAAGGAATCAATGAAAACAAAATAAGAATAAAAATTAGGGTTTTAATATGTTTAGAGAGAATCAATGAAAAAAGAATGTGAAAATAAAAGAATCAATGAAAAAACCTTTCTTATAATTTGTTTCCAATGTCAAAATTTACATTTTATTTATTATGAAAAATATTTTTAAGTTTTGATAAATACTTTAGTTGAAAATAATATAATAGTTTCCCTAAAATACCCACTTATAAATATGAATTTATAATTGATAATTTAATTGATTCCTTTTTAAATATATTCTTCTTTTATATTGATATATAATGTCATAATAGGAACTTAATATACATTACTTAATGACTTATAAATTGACGTTTCCACACAAATATTACAAAATAAAAACTACATTTTTGTTAAAAAATCCATTTTTTTTGAAATTAACAATCTATAAAAAAATAGTCAATAATATTTACACTACCATAATAAATTCCTAAAATTTTAACCCAATGATATAACCATTGATGAATTAAAAATTTAAATTTGAAGCACACCTATCATAAATTATAAATTCTACAACCCATTGAATTCATAATATATATAAATCACTTTAGATTATATATATGCTTAACTTTTAAATTCCTTAAACTTTGAAATATATGATTTTAAAATAACTACAATTATACACACCTATTAATTATACAATGCACATTGAGTTTTTGTAAAACATTCAATGAATTAATAAAAATAAAGGGCAAAAATAGGGTTTTAAAATGTCATCACAGAACTAATGAAAAAAATAAGTTTAAAATAAATGAATCAATGAAATAAACTACATGGACGGAGGATATTAAATAAAGTAAAGGGAGGATATACAATTATAAGTACAATCTATAATGGTAGTGGGGGGGGGGGGGCAAAAATTACAAGAAAGGGGGCATAGGGATGAGAAATCGAGAAAGATCAGTGCTCAGTGAATAAAAGGGAGTAGAGATTGAGTAATATGACTCATGATATGGGGATTGGGTAGGGAAACAAGATATGAGAATGGATAGAGGCCACAGGGTGGCTCAGGTAGGGTGATGATGATGTGGAGGGAGGAGGGGGACCGCAATATTGGGGAGGGAGGGTTTATGGTTATTTTTTAAGAGTTACATTGGAAAATAATGAAAACATAATTTTACATTTAGTAGTTTTTTTAAACCGCCACTCAAAACCACCAATATATATAATTTCTTATAGTTTTAAACACATAAATAATAATTCATCATGAAAAATTATGTGATATTAATGATATTAATTTCTAGAAAAAAAGATGGTTGTGGATTCAAATAATCAGTTTCATTATAAGATAACCACTCATAACTTATATAGACATGTCACCCATGATGTAATTGGACACAATAGGGACATTGATAGAAGATACACCCCATGTAATCAATCAAAAATTCATGAATGAATGTGACTTTTGCCCCAAATTCAACTCCAATGTAGTTTAACTCCCAAGAAAATAATTGGTCCACCCATAATGAATTTAAAGGAATTTATGTCATTAAAAGGTAATTCAATCCATCTATAGTAGACTTGATATTAGGAGTACATTGTTAGGTCCTCCATATTAACCCTTGATCAATGAAACACATTAAGAGGACCTGATATTAAGTAATCACCATTAGGGACTGTGGGTTAACCAAAAATTAAAGAGTTTGGGATATCCATAAAATTTAATGGTCACCAAGACACTCCCATAAATGTAAATCCCCTTAATCCACCCTTAACTATAAGGTCTTAAAATTACCCTTTAAGTTAAGAAGCATCCGTCTTTTAAATTAAAAAACGATGAATATTTTTATAATATTACATTTATGAGTAACAAATATATGTTACTGAATTTATTGATATTTATATTATTGCTCATATAATAATAAACTATTTTAACAGAAACAATATTCTAACTATCACTTCATCCAAATGATATATTTATCTTTGATTTATAAATCTCTACCACTAATGTATTTTCCATTGATAAAATCTCCATCCTAATCTATATCACTAAATTCCACTAAGTAATTCTTTATTACTACTATATTAAATAATAAAAAACAAATAATTCCTTTTAGACACCTCATCATCCTTTTCACTACAGTTTTCCTCTATTAAAATTATTATAAAATTAAGAAAAAAAAAATATATATATATTATATATGGCTATGTTTCCATAAAGTAAAAAAAACTTTTAACAATACTCTAATAAATCGCCACATCTATTTATTTTATAGACTTATTATTTTATAATTTCATTTTAACTAGAATGATAGTTGAGATAGATTCAAAACCATTCATTTAAAATTTTAGTAATAACTCATTTTCAAAATTTACTTGAAAAATAAATGTATACTAACCTCTATAATTAACTTGTAACCCGGGGAAGTATTTAATATATTTCATCATTGAAACCTTTATTTCTAATCTTATTAAGTTTGAAAACAATAATACGTATTAGAAATTCATTTTATAAAGATGATATCATCAATGAAGATCCCTATTAGATCTGTGAATAAGATGATTCATTGGTTGTATTTATTATCAATTTATCTATAAGAAGTAAAGTCAATATATTGTGATTTTGGGTGATGATGAATAGATGAATAAAGATGAATGATATGTTACTCAAATACATGGGAAAAGGAAATTTATGTTTCTACTATTACTACCATAATTAGTCAATGGAAAAGGATATAGATTAGAAGTTATTGTCTTGGAATACCTAGATGGATAGATTCTAGGAAGTAGTATTTATATATGCTAATTGTTGAGATGGATTGTAATGAATTAATTACAAGTTTTATTGGGTGGAATAATCACTATCTACAAAAGTTTCAAATTTATTTTTAAGGAGGTATACATTGAACATATTTAAGAGATATAATTAAAGAAGTAAAATATTTCTAGAATTAAATAGGTAGTAAAGGTACATGGAAATAATCAAGCTTACAATTTCTATACTTCAAAAATTTGGAATTAAAGATGAAGAGGTTTGAAATTATTATGATAATTCATAAAGTTTTTTAAAGTCATTTGAATTGATTTTAAGTGATTGATAATGACTTGAGAATAATTAATGAGTCTTGGAGCCTATTTTTAAGAGTTCTATAATTTTGGAGTTGAAGGTAAAAATTTTCTAAGTTATTGATATGTAAGCATCCTCATAACTGCATGTAAAAGTAACTTCCAGAATATTCTTGATGTATAAAAGTAATTATGAAGTAGAATATAAGAGAATATAAAAAATTCACGATTCATAATGTAAAAGTATAAGTAAATTCATCTATACATAAAATTTATCCATAAGTTTATATCAGAAAAATGGAAAATTCCTTGAACATAAGAGTAACTTTACACCTGTGTAAGAGTAACTCTGAGTAGAAACTGGAAAATAGGATAAGTCATCCAATGCATAAGATTATTTTTATCTGAATGTAAAATTAATGATTAAGGGATATTGTGATACATAAAAGTGACTTCCTCAATACGTAAAAGTAATCATTTGATGAAATTTTGAGTTGATATTTTCTTGAAGATAGATTTGGAAATTAAACTCAAATGATACAAAATTTATTGTTTATTATATTAAACATTAACATAATTAAAATTAATTGTGATTCAAGATGAGTTTTTATAAATTTATCTTCATGCTATAGAGAAGAAGATCATTCCATGAAGAAGTCTTAAGATGAGATACCAGTAAAAGTATTTTTGATAAATGAGATAAAACCATTCCATAGAGAAGAAGACCACACCATATAGCTACATGATAATGAAGAATCAATCCAAAGTGGATTATGTTAATTGATAGGAACTCATTCCATGAGGAGTATGCCACATCATATGAAGCAATGAAATAAAAATCATGGGTTGTTTTCATGTCATGATATGAGATTCTTTACCATGAATATTTTCTGCATGTTTTCATGTAGACATGGAGGGGTTAAATTACCATAAATTTTGGGGAGAATAAGATTCATGATAATTATGATTGACATGTTTAATTTAAAGACCGAGTTTTATGGATCAGTTTAAATGATATTTAAATAAGAATGAAAAACTAGAGATTTTGTTGACCGATTTTATTGAGAAGACCGTGTTTCCAAAAATCACGGAATATTTACATATTCAAAATATGGAAAATGTATTCACACCATGTAAGATATAAAAGGAATAATAAAAAAGGGATACTTTTTAAAGGGAATATGATATTTTTATTCTTGATAAGAATCTATCTATATCGAATAAAGAAGAATCTGGTGACTTCTAGGAAGAAAAGAAACCCACATCTTCTTCTTCTTATTCTTCTTATCATTATTCAATGCACAAGTTCCTATTTTTCCTAGATTTCATCAAATTATTATTTATTCAATATGAAAAGTGTCTTATAAAGAGTAAAAATATCAACTTATCTTCAACACTTCTCCATTTATTATTTTTACTTTTATATACCATATAACATGAATATATTTTCTATATTTTTAATATGGAAATCTTCATTGATTTTTGAAAAAACGATATTCTCATTAAAATTGGACAACAAAATATATAGAATTTTATTCTCATTTAAATATCATTAAAAATAGTCTATAAAAGTCATTCTTTAAATTCCATATGATAATCATAATTATCAGGAATCTTCTCCCCCACAAAATCATCAAGTATTTAACTCCTCCATGTCTTCATGGAAACATGTAAAAAATCATCATGGTGCGGAATATCATATCCTATAATTTCATCAACCCATAATTATTATTCTACTAATCCCTATGATATGGAATACTCCTCATGGTGTGAGTGCATATCAATTCATAGAATCATCTTCAGCTTCATTCTTCATTGTCTCACAACTATATGGTGTAGTCTTCTTCTCCATCGAATGATTGTACCTCAATTCTCAAAATTAGCTTTGAATGGTATCTCATCTAAAAAATTATTCATGGTATGATCATATTATCTAAAGTTTGAAGACCTATTTAGGAGAAATATATTTAATCATAATTTCTTTTAAAAATTATGATGTGTAATATACTAAAAGAAAAAATTCTATATTTTATTTATTTAATTTCCAAATCCATTTTACAAAAAATATAAACTTCAAATTTCAATAATTAGAGACTTTTAAGTATTGAGTTAGTCACTTTTAACCATTACATTTTTCCTTAAAAATTACTTTTATGTTCATATAAAAATACTCTTATACATTGGATTACTTAGACTATTTTCTAGTTTCTACTCAGAGTTACTCTTATGTGGGTGTAAAGTTAATCTTATTTTTGATGACTTTTATATTTTTATAATATCTTCTTTGGGATGAATTTTACTTATATAGGAATCAAATTATACATATATAGTATAACTTATGCATTTTATATATTTTCTTTTATTTTTCTTTAGAATTAATTTTATCTGTGGATCATATTTTAAAAGTTACTTTTACGTATCGTCCTAATGACTTTTACGTATCGTCCTAATAAATTTTACGTATCAATGACTTATCCAATTTTTACCTTCAAATATATAACTTTAAAACTATTAAAAATTGATTTACATGCCTCTTTAATTCTTTTAATATAATTCTTAATTACATCAAATCATCTCAAATGACTTTAAATAACTTTGAAAATTATCAAAATAGTTCTAAACCTCTTTAGCCTTAATTACAAAGTCTTTAAGTATAGAAATTCTAAAAAATAAGTATTTCATAGTAATTGAAACACTTATTTAATTATATCAATCCTCTTGTTCTTTAATTTTATAAATTCAAACTATTTAGTATCCATTTCCTTAAAACTCTACTTAAAACTGTTTTTGATAGTTCTTTTTATACCCAACAACACTTTTCATCAATTCATTACAATCCAACTCAACAATAATCAAATGTAAATTTTGGTTCCAAGAATTTTTCCATTAAGTTTGTAACACTATAAGATTTTAGTTTATGAATACACTGTATTACAACTTTTTATACACACAAAAATGATCTTAAATAAACCATATATACTATAGAAATATTACTATTTAAATGGGTTATTTTTCTATAAAAGAAGGTTTTCTTTATATTATAAATGTTTCATTTAAAATATAAATTTATATTATTTTGAGTGTTAAATTTGTTGAAAATTTATTGTTTATTAATGTAAACTAATGAATATTCATTCATACATTCAGTATCAATTTTTTAGAAATGAAGATAAAATCATTCTATGGTAAAAATTGACACTTTTTAGAAAATTGTTTTTAAGTGAATAATGTATTTTTATCTAAATAAATTAATTTAATAAATATTTATTAATTATTTTGATAAAATATTTTTACAATATGTTAAATAAAATTAATTAAAAATCATCTAATAGTTATTACTAGACAAATAATTAGAATAAATTATTTTTATGCTTTTAAAACGCATTAAAAAAAGGTTTTTACGCGTTTATGCATGAATATTAGAATTATTTTCTACCACATTAATAAATTGTATTTAATAAAATGAAATTAATTTTTTATTCTAAAATATAAAAAATAACTTAGTGTGTATTTTTGGTATTTTTTGAAATAATTAATTTTTGGGTGAATAGAGAAAAATTTGGATTTCACAAATAATGCCAATTTTATGACATTTACATGATATAAGAATAAATTGAATGTTTATGAAAACTTTTTTATAGACCAAATATATATTTAATAAGTAATATATTTCCTTTAAAAATATAATTTTAAACTTAGAATTCTATGTTTAACATTTTAGAAATCTAAGTAAAAGTTTTATTCAAATAAGAACTATTTTTGGTTCTTCTCTTTTAATAAAGTATTTACAAGGTTACTTTTGTTTTTTGTTTGGTTTTAAAGAAAAATAAACCTAAATTTATTTAAAATAACCCAATTAATTCCACATGAATAAAAATTATAATTTCTTTTGTTGTGAACATTTTTATGCTTAAAACATTATTTTTTAAAAATATTTTTCATTACATTTTGTGAACTTATATTAAAAGTAATTTCTTCCACTTTGAAAAATTGAATCATGTAAAATAGATTCAATATTTGGAATCATAATAATTAATATTATGAAATGAGTTCAAATTAATTTTTTTTCATAATTAATAATAAACTTGGTAAATATTTATAACCTCAGTTAAGGGTAAAATGAGTTAAAAGGGTTAAAATATGGGGACAAGGCATCAGGATAATAGAAAAAGCTTACATAAATATCATTATTTTGTTGTATTTTGATCTTAACCTTACCATATTTAAAATCATAACAATTTTTAGCCACATTAATTGAGTAATACATATATTATATAATAAGTTTTCAATTATTTTTAATTTTAGTACCCACCTCATTTATAAAAGGTAACCTCGTCTCCTCCCTTCTCCACATTTCTTAAGTCACTTATATTGACTAATACCTACCTAAATACCTTAAAATTTTCTTTTTCTTAACCCAGAGTCCCCAATATAACTAAAATATCACTTAAATAAGGATTAAGGTGTAATAAAATAGATATTTCCAATTCAAGAGGAGGATATAATGCGTCCGATTAAACCAAAATCCAAGGTAAGGGTTTTTAGTCTCAAATATAATCCATTGAGAAAAATTTTATATTATGAACCTAAGTTTTTTTATACGGTGTATATACACACCCCTTGAAAAATTATATTATGAATCCCTATTTATTCATGGTATTTTAATTTTCAATTCATGTTTTCTTTTTTAAGGGGTTTGATTAAAAGTTACTAAATTCATAAAGGTTCATTTTACAATCTCACTTTTATTCATGATTATTTATGTTTAAATTTACATTGGAATAATTATATACTCATTTTCAATTTAAACCCATGTATTTTATTCTCTTTTATTTATTTCTAGGGTTTCCATGTTATCTTCCAACTTTTCATCTCTTTGGTACTCAAAAAGACCTAAATAAAATTTTAAATAAAATTTGACCTTATTTTTATTATTTTAGTTTGAAATATGTCTCTTCCATATCCATATTATTTAAATTATATTATTTATGTTTTTATATATTCTTAAATGATTGGTAAATATATTTTTCTACCACATAATTTCTCTATAAAGGTTTAAAAGGAATATTTTTACATTTTTTCCAACAATTCATTTTTGAATTTTTATAAAAGTGTGAAAGGAATTTTATTTTTAATGTATACGCCATGAAAAAATTATTCTACTTCTATGAACATTATTTTATTTATCTTCCTATGCATGTTTCTATTGGTTTTCAAAGAAAATTATTTTTTTATTATTTTGTGATTTTTTTATATTAAAATAAAAATGCATTATTTTCTAAAAGGTTGAAAAGAATTTTGGAAATTATTTATAACTTTAATTTTACAACAAAGTAACAAAAGCTTCTTGGAAATTTATTTTTAAAATTTCACTTCCATTTCTCTCTTTAATTCCAAAATAACTTTTCTTTTATTTAAAAACTTTATTTCTAATGAATTGACGTTCTTCTATCTTTCTTTAATGAATTATGGATTATACCTTATTTTGAGACCATTCAATTTCTTGTGATCATGTTCTCTATCACTCTCTATTATACATTGAACATTATTTTTCTCTTTAAATTTATATTTTCAGTATCATGGATGTATTAAATATCATTTATACTACTTATAAATTTTCTTGATCATATTATATTTCAATATACAATTTTAGTTGAAGGAATATTATTAAGAATTTTATTTCATTTATTGGAGAAATATTGATGTTCCATATTATTGATTCAATAGAGATATTTATTTGTTGATAAGTTATATTGATTATGTATTATATTATTGATTCAATGTATGAGGAATGAATTGGACATATGTAATTTATGGGTGGGGCCTAGTTATGGAAAAACCTTGATGTAATGGTAGGTATAATGTGATAATAAAAATGGGTATTTCTTGGTGTATGCCGGTCCATATAAAGAGAATGTCTTTTAAAAAGTCCTTGATGGTATGTAATATTTATTGGTACAAAACCTGATGGTATGGTTCTTGATGTTTTGGAATGAGACCTTGATGATAAGATCATGATGTCTAACATTATACATTTACTTTATTAAAATTTTAGTTATTATTATCCATTTAATTGTTATATTTTCCATGGATATATTTTTAAGCTCATGTTATCAATTAAATGAAATATGTATTGATTATTTACTCTACCATATAGTTTTTTCCTTATGTATTCATGATAGATTTTGTTTTATGATTTTCCTTACCTAGCATCTGATCTTACCCTTACATTATTTTCCTTTCCCCATGATATGAAGAAGCAATCTTTGAATAATTTTCAAGGATGCAAGAAAGTTTTTCATGATATGTTTTTATCTTCCAATGTAATTTGGAAGTTATGTTTGTTTCTAGTTTTCCAAGACCACTAAACTGATCGATCTTTCATGAAAAAATCTCTATATCTTTCACCAATGTAATAAAGTAAACAACAGCTCTGGGTTATTGGAGTTGGGATTGCTATATAGGAATTTCAAGATAGTATATTTAACTCCATTCTCTATTACATTCAATCATAATGGTGATATTTTTTGGATCGAAAGAGTTTACAATGGATACATGGGGGGGGGGTGAATTTTAGTTTAAAAATTAAACAAAAACAAAATACAATTACGATTAAGTATAAATGATCAGAATCATACTTTTTCTGTTGATTAGAGTGTTACAATTGGATTCAAACACTTTTTGATTAAATCAATACTATTTATCAGTATTAGTATGATACAAATTTTTTTAGAAAGATAAGTCTTAAGAATAACTTTATAAAAATGCACAATGGAAAATATATCTTGTAAAAAAAAATACAAAAGATTATAAAAGTAATAATGAATTAAAATATTATAAAAGATTATACTCTTTAACCTTAAGAGTTAAGGTAGTCAGAAAATCCTGACTAAATATATCCACAGTTTCTAGTACCTACTATAAGGCCTGTCTTTCCTTACTAGGAAAGCCCTCGATATGATGGATCAATATTAGCTCTATCTTTCAATCCCCTAGAAGGCCTTAATATGATGATTTATTTTAGCTCTGTTACGACCTACCTTCATCAAGATGAGAGAAGGGGAAGAGAAGTGACACTCCCTTCCTTCTTCAATATGAAAGAGAGATAATGACCCCCAAGACCCGCCTTCAGTAGGCCTCGAGGTGGTGAATAGAATAAAGGGTATAAAATCTCACACAACATGGAAGGAATTACCCTTTTTAATGAAAATATGATTGGGAAATATGATGGTGAATCCCAAACAACAACAAAGTAAAGATAAAAGCAAAGCCAAAGTCTATTCCCATACACAAGTTCAAACGTAAACTACAAAAAAGTACAACCAAAGTACTAAAACAAGTACCAAAAAAGAGAAAGTATAATTAGTGACACAACAACTATCCCTATGTATGAGCTAGTAAAGTCCAGTATGATCCTCAAAGTCCTCCTAGAAACCTGAAAATAGTTTTAAAAATGTTGGGTGAGTATACAAGTATACCGAGTAGTAAAACTAAATCTTCCCGTGCACAAGTGGGGGAACATGCTAATTCCCTTGTGAGAAAATACTAGAACCTCAAAGCACCTACTAAGGAGTACTTACCAGCCCAACCTCACCAAGGAACACTCACTAAATAACACAAGTCAAGTAAATTAATAATATAACCACATCGATATTTGGGAACCCCACACCACTTTCACACTGGTTAACTGATCATTCATAATGACTAACGTCTTGATGCTACCACTCTTCTAAAACACAGTACCACTGCTGCAAGCTCACCCACACACACCTGGGCCTCTACCACACTAGAAATCTTGGTTGCAGACACCTGAGCCACAACAACCACACCTCTCGCCTGAAGACACATGGGCCTCATCCCGAAGACACTTGGGAAAATGATCCTGGCATATAAACACCTTGGCCCCTTATCCACAACAAACCTATCCGAAGGATCTTAGAATATGGTAAGACTCAAGACATTACAACCTGACCAAATATGCTCGAGTGGTAAGAACCAGAAGAGGGTGTGAGGAAGAAAGTCAGTAACTAACCATCCACCCTTCCACTGGGATGTTGAAAAAAATACCCTCCCCCATGAGATGGTGGTGTTTGGAACATGGTGCTCAACAAGGGCAGGGTGAATATATAAATCAAAAGGAACTAAAACATATATATAGGTAAGAAAACACTCATACCAACCCATGGGTCCCAAAACAAACAACCATTCCACCAGGACCACTCTTGTTGCTGCCCCTATATGCATAACCTCACAACAACCACTCCCAAAGCATAAACCCAACCCCCTTTTCATTCAACAATTTCCATTTATTTATTAAGGGGTTCACTTTAATTTATTTCAGCACTACCCGAGGCAACTACCAATGTAAATAATTTCCATTTTAACACCCATTCATAAAAACAACCAAGATCAACCAACTTGCAGTCCCACTGCACACTCCCTTTTTCCCTAGACACTCACCCAACCACTGTCAACTGTAATTCTTCAAAGTTATAATGCATAATCCTCTTATCACAACCCAGTCCTATAGCCCTACCTCCCAAACACTACCTAGATGTAGTCCCACTACATAACAAGTTCATAACCACATTGTAGTCCCACTACCCAATGTTTCCCGACGACCATGAAACAAACAAAGGTAGTCCCACTGTCTACAAGTATATCCATTCCATTATCAATTAGTCTCTCAAACTGAGATACCAACATACCACCCGTAATTCCCCTACACAAAAATCCCACAACTACTACCACTAACCACAACCCCGCTGCAAACACATGCCACACCCTTCTCACAGAACCAACTACTATGTCCACCCCTGTACCCACAACCCACACAAGGCTAAAACCCCATAAAACACATAGAACACAACCACACCATCAAGACAATAGTATTCAGATTTAGAAAACGAGGTTCTTTAATTCCAATTTAAATAAATGGGTTGATCATATAACAAGTTTAATTCTGGGGCATCCATTTATTTAACCAAGTATACATGACTAAGAATATTTCAGGTTACGACCAATTACCAAACACCCTAACAAAAGAAAACAAAACACCACCAGTGCGCAAGAAAATACCAACAACAACCATGATTTTTATAAGGAATACGACCACAAAAACCCTAAAAGAATCTAAGATAACAAATAAAACAGATGATCAATATCAAATCACTCCCAGCCTGTTATTTCATTGACTTTGTTATCTTTTGATCATATTCCCTTTTTATTTATTTATTGTTTTCAAAAACGTATTCACCCTTTATTCACAAAGAATCATTAGTAGACCCACCCCATATGATGTAAAATTAAATAGAGACAGAATAAATCCAAACATGAAACAATAGGTGACCAACTCTCCTATTTGTGTCGAGAATATGGGATTGCGTGAGTAGCACGAAACTCTGAGAAAGTTGACTAGGAGGAACTCTAGTATAGGCACAAAGCTCGTCTAGGGAGGAATTATCTAGGTGAACCAAGAGGAAATATAGAACACACTAGAAAGAGAATATCCTAACTTTCAAGATCCATATCCTATATTGAAGGAGGAATGGTTTTGAAATCCATTAATTGTGGGATCGTGGACAAGTTCACACGATTTGAATATCTTGAAGCCCCTAGAGTGTTAGGATATTAAAGATATACTTAATATCCTTTGAAATGTCCTTAAAAACGCCCAAACAAGGTTTGGAACTTGGTTTATGTCAAATAAAACATAAGAAAGGTGAAACTGGAAAACTGGGAAAAACTAGAAACGAGTCACTGATGTGTGAGTCACCGATGTGTGAGCTATCGATGTGACCTACCGATGCTAAGCCATTGACACTGAGCTATCAATGCAATGACATACTGATGCCTCGACCTACTGAATCCCTGACCTACCAATGCCTCGACCTACCAACTCCCTGACCTACTGATGCCTCGACCTACCAACACCCCGACCTACCAGTGTCTTGACCTATCGAAACCTTGACTTACAAACGCCTCGACCTACCGACACCCTAACCTACTGATTCCTCAACCTAACGACACCCTGATCCACCAATTCCTTGACCTACCGATGCCCTGAACTACTGATACTAACACCCCTAACTCACCGATGTTGACACCCCAAACTCACTGATGCCGATGCCCCTGACTCATCGATGGACTGACATGCTGATGCCGATGCCCTGAGTTACTGATAGAAAAACTGGAAATTTGGAAAACTCTTGAAACAATCCACCATTACCTCCCATAACACCTAAAACCCTATATTTTCACAAAGGAATAGACTGGGGAAATATGGGCCATTACATCAAATACCTATCAAACTATTCTCATCCCCGAGAATTAAAAACTAACCCAGAAGAAAGGAGGTCTAGACAACCATCCCTTAAGATACCTATCAGGAATAAACTACCTTGTGTTGTTCAAAAACTGGAGTGAAAACCTTGACATTGAGGAAAACCTCCTTGACATATATCTCCTGAAATACTATAGAAACACTAAGGCCCCACTACCCTAAATAACCACGAAACACCAAGGTCACACCATCAAGACACATGGATTTGGGAGATCCTTCCTCCATGTTGAGATACTATCTGCTTTTGGTGGCATTGAATCACCCGCTCTTGTTTAATCGCATCCACATTAATGTGTCTTGATTAGGGATCAGGTCCTCTACTTACCACATTGAGGACTTTTCAGACACATTCAGATAAAAATGAAACAACTCATCTAATAACGAAAAAGGTCAAGCATTACATCATTAAACGAAGCACACAAGTAAAACACAGAAACAAAACTTAGAATATCTTTGGGTATTGGGCATGCATCTATGACTCCCACTCCCAAGTACTCTCCTCAAGGTCACCATGCCTCCATAACACACGTACCAAAAGAATGGTATGTCTATGAAGAACCTTCTCCCCACAAACCTTGATTCTTACTAGCTTCTCTACAAATGTTGCGTCATCCTTGATATCCAAATTTCCCTAATAAATGATGTGGGAGTCATCATGTAGATACCGATGGAGTTGAGAGACATGTATGAAATCATGGATCCTCTCTAACCATGGTGGAAACGCCAGCTGATATGCCACCTGGCCAACTCATCCCAACACCTTCAAAGGTCTAATGAACCTGGGAGAAATCTTTCTTCCCTTACCAAACCTCCGCTACCCATGCCGAGGGGAAACCTTCAAGAAAACATGGTCCCCAATCTATAAATACAAGGTCCTCCTCCTATGATCTTCATACGACTTCTATTGGTCATGTTCCGCCTTTATCCTCTCACGCACAAGCTGAACTTTATTTGTCGTGCTCTGTACTACCTCTAGTCCAAAAAGGGATGCTTCCCCAACCTCTATCCAGCATACTGGTGAATGAAATAAATTTTTTGTACAAATATTTGAATTATTCCATGCTAATGGTAGAGTGATAGGTATTATTGTAAGAAAACTATACCAGTGTAAAGTGTCGTACCCACAATCCTCTGAAGTTCAAAACATATTCCTACAGCATGTCCTCCAATGTTTGGATGGTCCTCTCTATCCGCCCATCCATATGAGGATCGAAAGCAGTGCTAAGGTGTAAACAGGTTCCAAAGGCATGCTGCAATCCCCTCCAGACTGGTGACGTAAAATTCATATCCCAATCCAAGATGATGGATCTTGGAACTCCATGCAGCCACACCACCTCATCCACATACCTCCATGCTAAGGAATCCATTGTGCTCGACTCCTTGATTTCTAATAAGTGAGACGATTTTTTAAACCAATCCACTAATACCCAAAGGTGATCACATACTCTCTAAGTCCTGGGTAATCCTATGAAAAAATCCATCGAGATATCATCCAAATTCTATTTGGGAATATCTAGGGGCTGCAATAGACTACCGGGAACATGATGCTCAACCTTCACTTACTGGCACTCTACGAACCTTTCCACAAACTCCGTCACTATCCGCTTCACCCAAGGCCTCCAAAACTATTCCCTCAAGACGCATTACATATTATAGAATCCTGGATGCACCGCTATGGGCGAATTATGGAACTCACAGAGAACTCCCTCGTGAATTTCCACAGGGAAAAACAGCTTACCACAGAATAAAATATGATTTTATCTATCGTCTCACCATCCCTCCATAGGATTACCCTAGATAGCGTGATCTCACATCACTTTAGTCTCTAAGTCTCCCCACTGAGACTCTTACACTTAACACATCCAAGAAGGATGCACTATCATCTAAAATAGACATATGATGCTGCCATACACTATTGTATCTAGAAACAAAGCGGCCAACTCCTCTATTTCCTTCCAAGAATCCTTTTATTCCTAAACTACCTCAAACTATGAATCCTTTCTTAAGGCATCAGCCACCAAGTTCCCTTTTCCTAAGGTGTAAAAGATCTTGAAGTCATAGTCTTGGAGAAACTCCATCCACCTTTGCTGCCGCAAGTTCAGGTCTCACCGGGAGAAGATATACCTCAAGATCTTGTGATTAGTGAAGACCACAAAGCATTCCCCGATGAGGTAATGCCACTACAAATTTAACACGAACATGAAAGTTGAAATATCCAGATAATTGGTTTCATAGTTATGTTCATGCGTAAGTAACTTCCTAGACCTAGAATATATCACTCCCCACTGCTGCATCAGCACACATCCCAAGCCTGGGCCAAAAGAATCACAAAACACCTCATTGAAACACTGACCAACTTCCCATTTAGATAGATGAAAGGTACTTGACACTTCTCACTCCACACGAAGGCCTTGTCTTTTCTAGTCAAATCCATCAACAGAGTCACAACTCAAGATAATTTGGGTATGAAACTTCAGTAATAACCCACTAAACTTAAGAAGTTGGAAACCTCTACCACATTCTTGGGTGCCTCCCAAGAAACAACCACCTCAAAATTTGATGGGTCCACTTCTATCTCTTGCTGAGACACCATGTGTCCAAGGAAGTACACCTCTAATGTCTAGAACTTGTACTTGGAAAACTTCCCATAGAGTTGGTGGTATTAGAGTACCTCCAGGATGGTCTTGAGGTGCTTGGTGTGCTCTTCCTCTGACCTTGAATTGATCAGGATGTCGTCAATGAACAAGAAGATGAACTGGTCCAGGAACTTGTGGAAGATAGAGTTCATGAGCCCCATGAACATGTCTGGTTCATTCATAATGATGAAGGGAATAAATATGAACTCGAAGTTCCTATACCTGCATTTGAAAGCAGTCTTCGGGATTTCACACTCCTTCACCCTCAAATGGTGATATCCATACCACATATTGATCTTAGATAATGAACCTTCTCCCTTTAACAGGTTAAAAATATCATATATTCTTGGAAGTGGGTAATGATTCTTGACCGTTACCTGGTTCAGTCTCCGGTAGTCTATGCATAGCCTCAGACCACCATCCGCCTTCTTTTCAAAAAAAACTGGAGCACCCCATAAAGACACAATTGGCCAAATAAAACCCTTTTTCATTAGGTTGTCTACCTGAATCTGCAAATATCGCAACTCAGAAGGTTCCATCTGATAGGGATCCATTGAAATCAGATGGACATCGGGTTGCAAGTATATTCTGAACACAACATCACGTTGAGGGGGTAGGGTCACAAGCTCCTCTGAAAACCCCTAGAACCTCCACCATCTCTTTGTAGGCTTTTCCCACTAACAACTTAGCCAACATGGAGAGAAGAGGCTCCAAACACTGACTACCCATCTAATAGATCCGCTCACTGATGAAAACTACATGCTGGCCATCCATGCCTAAAAACATGACTCTACTCTAGAAGTATTCAATAACAACATGCATACAAAATAACCAGTCGATGCCTAGGATGACATTTTATGACTACATATATAGAATAAGAAGATACCCACTAGAATGATGTGACCCCAACATCAGTCTACATCCTCAGAAAACATCAGACAAACTGGTCTGACCTCAAACTGGCGTACTCAACACCAAGGGCATGGAAAGTCTCTCTATGTCTAGTCCGAGAGCATGGGATAGACCAGGTGAAACAAAGGAGTTAAAGGTGCCCGAATCAAAAAAAAACAAGCAAGAGTGGTAAACTGACTAATCATACCTCAAAAAACCTCTGGCCCTACTGGAACTGCTTCCTCAACGGCATACAACTACCCATTTCTAGCTCCTCTACCCCTCTTCTATTGACCGCCTCCACAAACACGCCCTAGTAGTGGTCCCTAAGAAGTACCTTGGGGTTGGCCTCCCCCATCCCCATCTACCCTCGATGGAGCGGGAGCTCCCTACCCCTGCTGCTGGAAAGGCCTGACCGGAAACTACTACTGCTGAGGTGGGAGCTAGACCTACCCACCCCCACTGTACGGTGCTCAATCTGGGCACTGGTTCCCAAATTTCCATGAACTCCATTGACAAAGCACCTTGATCCCTATACCATGGGGAAAGGGTGAGGAACATGAGATCATAATTGGAACTACTGAGGCCTACTCCCTACTGGTCGGAACCTAGAAGGCCCTGATGCCGACGACCTACTACTGATGACCTTACCCTTCGAGGAACTCGGCTGGCTCCCCTCTCACGGTACACCTCCCAACGAGTGCATATTTTACACTAACTCAAATTTCTTCTGAACCTTTAAGTATGTCAGTAGAGTTAAGGGAGTAACAACATACTGAAGAGAAGTTTGGAGTGCCCCCTATAATCATTTTGCTCATGACTCCTCATCGGAAAAGAGATTTGGTGTGAAGCGTAGGAGATCCTTAATATTTATCCCCAGTTACCTTACCAACATACTCCCCTAATGGAGGGAGAGTTGCTCCTACATCTTCCCGACCTTCATCTTGGAAGAAAGGAATTCCTCCCAGAATTACTTCTCAATGTAACCCCATGAAACATCAATCTCCTTCCTCTCCCTGATGTAAAGTGTCCACCACTAATGTGATGCTCCCCTCATCTGGCTCACCATTAAAGGAACCCAATATTCTGTTGGATCCTGGATCAAGATGAAAGTGATCACCAGCTCCTCAATCCAACTCTCCATCTCTATGTATGAGACACTGCCCTTGTACTTTCCAAGAGTTTTCCACTGGAAGGCATGAAGCATATTCTGCCACTGGTCATCTTCCTCCTCTCGATCATCCCTCCACTGATCAACCAGGTCAACTTGCTGGGACTCAATTGCGCATACCACATGTGGGTGATTTTTGGGTTCCATAGCTAAAAAAAGTAAACAAGAAACTCTTAAGACCAGGTAGTATGTAAATTTCCTTTTTATGATTTATTTTAACTCTTTATTTAAATTTAAATTCCCAAGATGCCCAAGAAACACAAAAAAAAAAGTAATTATGATGCATGTACCTTTCCTAGAGTCTCTACCCGAAAATCAATGTATCCTCACTTGGTCGTTCGGTAGGCTCAGAGTCCTTACATCAGATTATGGGGGCCCCTAAAATCCTGTGTCCTAACCGGTCTTTCCAGTCCTATCTCACGCACCAATATTTTCTAACACCGCTTCCCTACCATACAATGCAATACTCACTATGACTAACTATGAAATCCATACTCTCCCTCAAACCCGCCTTTGATACCATTCTGTAACTACCCTCCTTCATCAAGATGAGGGAAGGGGCAAAAAAGTGTCACACCCTTCCTTCTTCAAGATGAAGGAGAGATAATGACCCCCGAGACCCACCTTCAGTAGGCCCCGAGGTGCTGGCTAACACCAAGGGTATAGAATCTCATGAACCATGGAAAGAATTACCATTTTTAATGAAAAGAGGACTGATAAATAAGATGGTGAAATCCCAAATAACACCAAATTAAAGATAAAAGAAAATCCAAAATCCATTTCCATATACACGTTCAAAGGTAAACTGTGACAAAAGTACAACCAAAGTAGTAAAACAAGTTCCAAAAAAGAGAAAGGCTAATTAGTAATACATCAACTATCCTGATGTCTGAGCTAGTAAAGTCCAAAACGGTCCTCAAAGTCCTCTTGGAAACCTGAAAATAGTTTTACAAATGTAGGGTGAGTATATAAGTATACCCAATAGGAAAAATAAAGACACCCATGTCCAAGTGGGGGAACATGCTAATTCCCATGTGAGAAAATAGAAGAACCTCAAAGCACCTACCAAGGAGTACTAATGATCCCAGCCTCACCAAGGCACACTAACCAAATAACAAAAGTCAAGTATATTAATAGTATAATCACATCGACTTTGGGGTACCCTGCACCACTTTCACACTAGTTAACTGCTCATTCAGAATGACTAATGTCTTGATGCTACCACTCTTCCAAAATGAAGTCCCACTGCCGCAAACCGTCTGTACACACCTGTGCCTCTGCCACACCAAATATATCACCCACAGACACCTAGGACACAACAACCACACCTATCTCTCTAAGACACATGGGCCTCATCCCAAAGACACTTGGTAAAATGATCCTGGCCCGTAAAAACCTAGGCCCCTTATCCACAAAAAACCCGCCTGGAGGATCTTGGACTATGGTAAGCCCCATGCCATTACAAACTACCCCGATATGCTCGAGTGGTAAGAACAGAAAGAGGGTTTTAGGAAGAAAGTCAGTAACCATCCATCCATCCTCCCACTGGGATGTTGGAAAAAACACCCTCCCCCATGAGATGGGGGTGTTCGACACATGGTTCTCAACAAGGGTGGGGTGCGTATAGAAATCAAAATGAACTAATATATATATATATATATATATATATATATATATATATATATATGTAATCCAACTCTCAACCCAAACTACGGGTCCCAAAAAAACAACCATCCCACCAGCACCACTCTTGTTGCTACCCCTATATGCACAACCTCACAACAGCAACTGCCAAAGCATAACCCCAACCCCCTTTTCATTCAACAATTTTCCATTTATTTATTAATGGGTTCACTTTAATTTATTCCAGCACTACCCAAGGAAACTACCAAGGTAAATAATTTCTATTTAAACACCCATTCATAAAAAAAATCGAGAACAACCAACCTACTATCCCACAACACACTCCCTTTTTCCCTAGACACCCACTCAACCACTACCAACTATCATTATTTAAAGTTATACCACACAATCCTCCTACCAAAACCCAATCCTACAACCCCTCTACCCAAAAATATTCACGATTTAGTCCCACTGCATAATAAGTTCATAACCACATTGTAGTCCCACTGCCCAACGTTGCTAGATGGACACAACACAAACAAAGGGAGTCTCACTGCATATAAGTCCATACATTCCACAATAAATTAGTCTCTCAAACTAGGATACCAACATACCACCCGTACTTCCACCACACACAAATCCCCGAACTACTAACATTAACCACAACCCCGATACAGACACATGCCACAACCTTATCACAAACCAACTCCTCTGTCCACCCTATTTCCACAACCCACACAAGGCCAGAACCCCATACAAAACACATCAAAAAACCACACCATCAATCCAAGGGTATTTAGATTTATAAAATGAGGTTATTTAATTCCAATTTAAATAATCGGGGTGATCAAATTATAGGTTTGATCCTGGGGCATTCATTTAATTAACCAAGTATACATGATTAAGCAGATTTCTAGTTACAACCAATTACCAAACACCATAACAAAAGAAAATAGAACACCACTAGTGCGCAATCAAATACCACAAAATACCATGTTTTTCAGAAGGCATACAACCAAAATAACAATAAAATAATCAAATATAAAAAATAAAACATGTGATCAACATCAGACCACTCCCAACTCGTTATTTCATTGAGTCCGTTATCATTTGATCATATTCCATTCTTATTTATTTCTTGTTTTTAGAAAAGTATTCACCTTTTATTCATAATGAATCATTAGTAAACCCACCCCGCATGATGCAAAATTAAATAGAGGCATAAGAAATCCCTACATGAAACAATAGGCAACCAATAATCCTCTTTGAGTCAAGAACAGGGGATCGTGCGAGTAGCACATAACTCCAAGAAAGATGATCAAGAGGGGCTCTAGCACTGGTGCATTCCTTATCTAGGGAGGAAGTCTCTAGGAGCATTAAGAGGGAATATAAAAAACACTGGAAAGGGGAGATCCTATCTTAGAAGATCCAGATCCTATATTAAAAGAGGAACGATTTCAAAATCCATTAATCACAAGATCATGGTTAATATCACGCGGTTTGAATATCTCAAAGCCCCTGGAGAATTAGGATATTAAATATATACTTAATATCCTCTGAAATGACCTTAAAAACTCCCAAAAAAGACTTTAAGCTCGGTTTATGTCAAATAAAATGTAAGAGGGGTGAAACTGGAAAACTGGGAAAAACAGGAAATGAGTCACTGATGGGTGAGCTACCAACGCGACCTACCGACGTTGAGCCACTAACACTGAGCTGCCGATGCAATGACCTACTGATGTATTGACTTCCTGAAAACCTAAACTATCGATCCCTAAACCTACCGATGCCCTGACCTACCGACACCTTGAACTACCAACGCCCTGACCTACTGACGCCTCGACCTACCGATGCCCTGACCTACTGATGCTGATGCCCCTAACACACTGATGTCGACACCTCTGACTCACCGATACCGACGACCTTGACCCACCGATGCACTAACATTACGGCATAGACACCCTGAGTTACCAATGAAAAAACCATAAATTTGAAAAACTCTTGAAATGATCCACTGTTGACACCTAGAACACCTAAAACACTAGATTTTTACAAAGGAATGTCCCGGGGAAATTCAGGTCATTACAAGATCTGTCTTCCTAGAGATGGATGCCCTTGATATGATGGATCATATTCACCTATGTATTCTTACCCTAGAATCACTCAATCAATATGAAGATCTTAGACATGATTACAAAAGAAAATATTTATAAAAGAATTATAATCCTTTCAAGGATTCCTTATAACTTCAAATTTGACAATAATTATAAACAATAAGAATAAGGTGTTCAAACAATGTAATCTTTAGATTATTTGAGTTTAAAATGCATCAAATAATTTATCTTCAATTAAAATCCTATTTATAGGTGAAGCTCCAATGGTCATATTTTTTATTTGGTTGTAACAACCTCAGGCAACATGCACTTGAAAACTTAGCTATAAACGAATATCTAACAACATTTATTTTAACACCATTATTGTGCTATTTTGGATTCCATCCAATAAAAACAAATAAATATATTTTTATTATAAATTTAGGATAGTCCGATAAAATTTCTTATTATTTGAAAATCCGATAAACTGAATAAGGATCAGTCTTATGTATCGGTACCAGCGTTAGTCTTATGGTCATGACTTTTGTTAGTGTGATAGATAAGATATAAATCTAACCACTGGCTATTACATATATTAGTATGATGAACCAGATTCACCTTCAGTCTGATGGATCATATTGAATAAAAAAATATATATTTGTAATAAAATTGAATTATTTTTATGTACGGTATAAATTAATGTTTTCTACAAAAAATACTAAAAAAATTGGGATATAAAAGTTAGTAAACATAGTTTTAAGAAGTGTTTTGTGATTTCCAAACTAAAGGAATGAAAAATTAATAAGTAATACTTTTGACTCAACAATATCCCCTGTTTTGGAAATCACAAAACAAAATGCTAAAAATAAAATTAATTATAACTTTGAATACTTACAACCCTTTTTTTAATTTTAAGATATTCAAATACATAACGCATATCTTAACTCCCCTTGATTTTATAACAAATTTATAATCCAATGGAAAGTATTTATTTAGATTCTCCCCCTTATGATAATATATCACTCTCAGAATAATACCCCCCTTAGATATTTCAAGCACTTATCCCCCTTTTAGGAATTATACCCCTTAATCATATCTTCTCCCCCAACATTTCTTTGAGAAACTTAAGAAATTCACCTCATTTGTGATTATTAATCTTTATGAGCAACCACTTGAACTTTCTATGGGACTGATGCTGTTACTTATTCAATAAATTATTTACCTTTACCCTTATCAATTACTAAAGGAACTAATGATGAAATAAACAATGATTCAATAAATTTTAGACTAACATCTAAAAATATCTGATCTGTATGGGAAACATTTCTAGTTTTAAGGGATGGATACATAACTGACATCGAAGAAACTGATAATGTTGGTTTTTTAGAATCCCTTCCAACACCCTTCATTAATATTTCTTTTGTGCCTTATGTTCCATTAGCTTTTTTGAAATCGTCATCCAGAAGTTTCTTTTCTTTCTTATTTTTCTTCATTAGGTAAGAATAAACATTTATTTTCTTCTAAACACCCTAATATTTCTTGGAAGGTTTATCTTTAGTCACAAACCCATCAACTTTTTCAAGAAAATTTTATAACTTTGAATCAAAAAATAATTTCATCCTTGAAATAATTTCTTCTCCAATCAAATAAATCTTTTCTCTCATTAGATAAGTTTCTTTCTCCACCTTGAATAGTTCTATACAATTCACAAGGAGATTATTTATGAAGGAAGGAAACCTTATGATATTTGAATTTATCAAAAAATTATTGATTTATTCCATTGTAATGAAATTTGTTTTACCAAGTTTACTTGAATCATGATTACCAATAAATCCAAAAAAATATATCAAAAACCTTTAGGGTGTCCCCTTCACCCTTCCTCGATATAAGGTATCCCTACATCCATAATGCGATGACTCCAGCATCTAGTTATAAGTGAGATAATTTTCTAAATTTCTCATAATATGGGAGAATATAAGATTTATCCTTAGATATTTCAAATACTTTCCCCCATTTTGATAATTTCCCCCTTAAACAAATCTTCTCCCCCAATATTTCTTTTAGAAACATAAAAAATTCTCCCCCTTTGTGATTTAAAAAAATAATAGGGAATTTATAACACCTAAAATGTTAGAAATAGATAACATGTGAACCAATTTTATGCAAAATAACTAATTATCCAAGAAATAAATGAAATAAAATACATCCAATAGTAATCAAAAAACATTCAATCACAAAGTATTTGGATGAAAAATTTATTCAAATTTAACATTCACTCAAATGTTTCAAAATATACATCAAGAGTTAAAAATGAAATTTTTTATTCTTTCTTAATTAACTTCTTCACAATTGACTTTATCTTATTGAATTTATCATGATCCTTATAAGCTTATGATACTAATGAATAAATATTTACAATATGGTCTTCCATCATATTCTACTTCCGAACTTCTGGTTTAAGTCTTTCAACTTCCTCATAAATCTTATTATTTTATTTCTTTAAAAGTAAAATCTCATCTTCACCAGCCCAAATATGACTGTTATCTAACTATAAATTTTAAAATATTTTTTTAATAACTTTCACTTTCTTATTCCATTCATCTATTATATCCCTAGACTCTTTCACAAACTTCATACGGTCTGATATATCTGTTGATAATTTTTCAAAAGATTCATCCATTTATAAAGATAGTTTCTTTACTTCAAAAAATTGATCATCATAGTCTTTTATTTCTCTATCAACTTGGTTATACCACTTAAACATTTGATTTAAGATATTTTTTATACCCTAGACTTTTCTTGGAAACCTTTCAATTTTGTATCAATGTTAACAACTGATTCAGTCAATATTTTTAGGGACACTGATTTTTCATTAAGATTACTCTGAATCATTTTGCACCTCACCTAAATGTTTGGAAGATAAAGAATGGAATCAATTAACCTTATCAACATTTTATAGATAAAGAATTTTTTTTGAGTAATAATATCTTCTAAATTTGATGACCCTGGTAAAACTTTTTTAGATTTTAGTATTGAAGTCCTGACATCCAATTTCTTTTTTTCCTTAACTTTGTTTTTACCTTTGTTAGAATATTTTTGATCCTTTGATTCTAATTTTTAGATTGAAAGTGTTTAGAATATCTACAAGATGGGTGGGGGGGGGGGGAAGTAAAAAAACACAATTCCTCTTAAGTATAATTGATTAAAATCAGAGTTCATCTGATGATCAGGGCTTTTAAATTAGATTCAAACATTATCCAATTAAATCAATACTACTTAATTGTATTATAATATATATGAAAAAAATAGTTTGTTTAGAAAGATAAGTATTAAGACTAAATTTAAAAAACATGCAAAGTGGAAAATGGATCTTATAAAAACAATAAATAAAAAATATTATAAAATTAAGAATTAATTACAAGATTTTAAAAATTTTTACTCCTTAACCTTAAGAGTTAAGTTAGTCAAAAAATCCTGACTAAATATATCCCTAGTTTTCAGTATTTACTATAAGGTATGTCTTTCCTTACTAGAAAATCCATCAATATTATAGATTGGTATCAACTATATATTCCAATCACCTGTAATTCCTTGATATGATAATCAGATTCAACTCTGTCTTCCTATCCCTTGAAGACCTCGATCTGATGGACCAGATTCACCTTTGTATTCATATCCCTGGAAGCCCTCAATCTGTACCATGATCAGACACGTAATTAAAAAATCAAATAGTTCTAAAGGAATTAAAATCTTTACAAGTATTCCTTATAACTTTAAATCTCTAAATAATTACAAAGACTAAGAATAAGGTGTTCACACAAAGAAATATTTAGATTATTTGAGTTATGAATGCATCAGCTTCTAGCTCTTCAAATGACCTATTATTTATAGGTAAATCTCCAATGGTCATATTTCTGAGTTGGTTGCAATGGAATTAAAAAAACATCATTTTAAAACTTAGCTATAAATGAATATCCTATTCCATTTAGTATAATACCATTATAATTCTATTTTTTCTTCCATTCGATAGAAACATATATATATATTCCGACTATAAACTTATGATAGTCTAATTGTCTTCCTTATTTTTTTTTCAATCTGATAAACTGAATAAGGGTCATTCAGATGTATCATTACTAGTTTTAGTTTTATGGTTAAGACTTTTTTAGTTAATTATACAATACACAAGTTTAACCCCTGATCATAACATAGGTTAATCTGATGAACTGAATTCCCCTTTAGTATGATGGATCAGATCGATTAATAATTTTTTTATTCATAATACAATTGAATTATTTCTATTCATGGTATAAAGTAATGTTTTCAAAAAAAACATACCAAAAAAATTTGGATATAAAAGTTAGTAAACATATTTTTAATAAGGTTTTTGTGATTTTCAAAATTAAATGAGTGGAAAAATAAGAAGTAAGATTTCTGACTAAATAGTAATAGAATAAAATTCAATTTCCTTTGATAATATATATGAGAAACATGTCCTCCATCTTCATTGGGGTCTTCATGATCACCCAACATCAACATAAATTGAATTTATTTCTTACAGATATATTAAAAAAAGTATAACCAATTCATCATCTTCTTCACAAATCCAATTGGGCTCTTTAATTTACCCTTTTTCATTTTTATCAATACCCACATTAATTATAAATTCAGTATTTTTCTCCCCCTTTTTGACAGTAAATTAAAAGGTAATAAGGTAAGGAAAATTGATATTCCATTCATGATTTCTTACAGTTTTTTTGAAAATCTAATATCCTATCATCCATTCTCCCTTCATTGGTTACAACCTGATTCAATGATTTATGGAGGGATGACATCACATCTCACTTAGAAATGAGCCTTAAATCAACTAACTCTAAGCCTACATGATAAATTATCAGTGTAAAAGGAGAGTGATTAACTCATAAAATAATGTTGTTCATAAATTATTTAATATGCGATACAAATGTTAAATATCACTTATTAGGTGATGTATAATAAGTTTTATATATAAACACGCACAGTCATATTGAACAAACACATTAAAAAAATTCATGTGTAAGAATGTACCTTTACATTTTTTTAAATCCAACACATTTAATCTTTTATAATAATAAATGATTTAATCAACATAAGAATATAAAATTGTGAACATCATACAAAAACCTTCATTATTATCCATAAATTCCATACTTTCACTTGAAATGATAACTTTCTAATAGTTTAATCACCTTTTTAGATTCCCTTAAGGGATTAACCCCATCAACTTTTCTTCACGATCAATTTTCTTTAAAATGAACTCTAAGAATCTTTGGATACACCTTGAAATTTTGTAAAAATTTATCAATTACTCCATGATTGAAGTATTACAATTCTATAAAGATAGAAAAAAATTTAATTATCTCCTTAAATTCATCACCTTCAATTCCATTAACATAAGTAAAAACTAATAGATAAATTAATAAGATAGAACCCCTTTTCTCCTTAGTAAATGTAACAAGGATGAGTGTTCTCTCAAAACCAAGGTCCTACTTTATTTATAGATTTAGCTTTGAGTGAAGTCTTTATGATTTATTTTTTTAATGTTTTAACATGATTTTTCATAGGAAAATGATTATCTTCATTATATTAACTATATTATATGTGGGATCTCTTTCTTATAATGATCCATTAGAGAAAATGCACCTCTTAATTCCCACTTGCACCCTCCACAAAACATATCACGAGTTCTAGGATTATCATGGTCATCCAAACTCTCATGAAATTCATCTTTTACATGTGAATTTTCTTGTCTTACTTTAATACATTCAATGTATTTTACGTTATTTATCTTTCCTTTTTGATAAGATTAAAAATTATCCTCTATTAATTTATTTAGTTGAGGAAAATCTATTATCACTTCGCTTAAAATATTTCCCAAAATCCTTTGGCTAGAGTATCTAATAATCCCCTATCTTTCGTGAATATTTTTATCTTTAATAGATTGTAGATTATTCCCTAGGTGTTTTATCATACAATCTTTAATATAGTGGCCTTGTTGGTCACATATTCCAAATATTTATTCCAACATAACTAAATCAATTTATATAAGGCATACCTTTGTACTTAACTCCTCCCCTTATAAAGTTTTCTGAAATAAGAGACATTATTCTATCATTCTCTTTATCTTCCTCTTCATAATATTCTGAATATATAGCTGACTCAACCTTCTTTTCTTTGAGCCCAAGTGTAAAGGGTTTTGGATTTGGTGTCCTAGAACCAAATACTTTGTACATTATGATAAAATTGTATTCATGGATTTGAATATTAATAAATACATTATCAAATATTGATTGTTATTATGCGTGATAATGCATGTGATAATGTCCTAAGGGTAGCTGTTTCACTACAGGGTCATAGTAGATCCCTGCTATGATGATAATCCAGAAGTGCCATAACACTATTCTTGAATATATTCTCTATAGCCTTATTATGTCATTTGAGGGCCAAAAATAATATAGGCCATTATGGGTGACGACTCATAAAACTTTGAGGCACCTTCTAATAGTGTCTTCCTGTAAAGACCCGTAAAATTCAAGGAAATTTTTTTTCTTAATTTTCTTTGGGATTTTACAAGAACTCAGTTTCTGATGGCACCTGATTCCGAGGCCCGGTGTGCCCAGAATCAATTTCCGAAGTTTAGCTCGGGTACATTTAGTGAACGAACGAGCAAGAATTTCTAACTTTTGAACCGGTGCTCAGAATCAAATTCCGAGGGCACCGATGGAACCGCAACGCTGGTATTTGCTTATAAACGCCTATTCCGGAGTTGCGTTTACTCGAGAGAAGTTGTAAAAATTGTGGATGTTAAAAATAAAAATTTAACAACAATTTTTATTTTACTCTAAGTGTTTAATACTTTGGATGGAAGTTGGGTAACTACCCAACCTCCCTTGGGAGGTTATGAGGGTGGTGGGGCCCACACAAACCCCACCCCTTCATATCCTCTAACCCCCTCAACTCACCATTAATATTGTTAACTTAAGTTAATAACTCATGACATTAATGTAGTGAGTTTAATGTGAGTTTTTGAAATTCAAACACATGAATTTCAAAATCCATGTTGAGTTAATAAATTAAGTGTGTATTAATTTATTTTGGGTTAGTTCCTTTGTTGCTTGAGAGGACTTGGGGGAAAAAGAAGGGAAGGAGCTTAGATATCATCTTCTTCATCTTTGACGAAGAATGCGAAGAACGAACGATTCCCAACGAAGAACGATGAGCCCTCGGAGACCGTTTACCGCGACGCCATACCCGCGACGCGCCACCCTTTGTTCTTCTTCCCACGTCAAAGGAAGGGAGATGACGTTCCATCTCGGACAATCTCCGTCAACGTCTTTGAATCCTCTTTCTGCGACTCTTCTCTTAAAACCGAGGTAGGGGGTTTACGCATTTTCCTTACGTGATTCTCTTCCTTCTTTTTTTCGTGATCTTTGGACTGCATGATATCAATTAACGGGAGGAGGCCAGACTGCACAAACATGGCCATCCCCCTCCCATATTGTTTTTCTTATTGTTGCGGATCGAATGAAATTGACGCGGTGCTGTCGCACCGCGCGGGATCGAGCGGCAAGGATGTGCGACATCGTCACGCCGTGTAGGATCAAGCGACAAGAATGCGCGACGTCGTCACGCCGCGCATTCAAAATTTTAAACTCTAGTTCGTGCTTATTT
This sequence comes from Viscum album, assembly GCA_963277665.1. Lineage (NCBI taxonomy): Eukaryota > Viridiplantae > Streptophyta > Magnoliopsida > Santalales > Viscaceae > Viscum > Viscum album. Next base: position 611,046,310 of record OY728163.1, on the reverse strand, counting down.
GATTGAAAGGTGTTCGTATAATTTATTTTGGATAAATTATACCCTCTTCAATGATTAAAATCATGTGTTTATTATTTTCCAATTGATAACACCTAATGCGGAGGGCGCGGGCCGAACAAACATGGCCCGACAACCCTCCGCAGCTTGTTTATCGATGTGCGGATCGACGGATGACGACGAAGTAGGCCTCTATGGCGTTTTAATCCCTTCACAGTGAAGGTCGGGTCCCGGGAGGACCATTGGCGAAGACGGAAGGAGAAACGGACCACCGGAGCGCGTCCGGTGGTCTGCGGAAGGCGGTGGCGGCGGCGGTTCGCCACCAGCTTCAATCAGCGGCTGGGGGGGGGGGGGGGGGGGGGGCGCACCCCGCTCCGCGGCTTCCGCGCGGCCATGCTGGCCGAGCCGCGGCGGGCCGGGTCGGGCCCAGCCGGGTCGGACCCAGGTCGGGTCGACCCGGTTCGGGCCGACCCAGGGGGGGGGGGGGGGGGTCAGGCCGGGTCGGTCCGGGCCCAGACCCCCCGTTTTCGGACCCTCTTTGGTCTTTTTCCCATATCATGGGATACAGACCTCCAATATATGCAACGTCAGTTTTGTAGCGATCCTTGGAACGAGACGGTCGTTTCGTTATATCGCACTCAAGGTTTCGGAATACTTTGGGTTCGGCCGTGTTGGTTCGGATACGAAACCAACCAGGCCCTCGGAGCGGAAGTGCTTATATCTTGAGCTCCGGACGTCCGATTGACGTGCCGTAGACTTTGTTGGATTACTCTACGTGAGAAGGATCTTTTTAATTACTCCGCTCAAGGTTTGGATGCCGTCAGAGTGCGGTCGGGTTGGTTCGCTCACGAAACTAACCAGGCCCCTGGAACGAAAAAGCCAATAACTCACAGACCGGGCGTCCAATTGACGTGCCGTCTGTCTCGTTGAATTCCTCTTGACGAGAAAGAACTTTTGGCATACTTTACCGGAGTTTTTTTTGCTGTTGGATAGTGGTTGGGTTGGATCGTACCCGAAATCCAACCGGGCCCCTGGAACGGAAAAGCTGATATCTTTGAGACCGGACGTCCGTTTGACGAACCGTCAGCGGCATTGGTGATCACGTTGAGAAATGGTACCTATGAGTATACCCTATGAGAGTTCGGGATACAGTTTAGATATGGACGGGTTGGTTCTCTCACGAAACCAACCGGGCCCCTGGGACGAAAAGGCTAATAACTCACAGACCGGGCGTCCGATTGACGCGCCGTCTATTGCATTGAGACCCCTATGATGGGGTGGTCCTTTGAGATACTTCTTCATGGGACTTTGTGATACTTGGAGTATCGACCTGTAGCTCGTGGAGAGGAACCTCCCGGAGATGAGCGTACGGAGTACGAAGACCGTGTAGCCGGCTGAGACCTGACGACTGCTTGACCGACTCGACTTGGAGTGAGTCGACTAGCCCAGTGGACGGAGCACCCGGTATTTGGCGGCAGACCCACGGCGGACGGAGCGCCTGGTAGTTGGAAGTAGGCCCGCGGTACTCGACAGGAGGAATACCTCTGTAGGCTATTAGGGGGAGCGCCCGGTATTTGGCGACAGACCCACAGTGGACGAAGCGCCTGGTAGTTGGCCACATACCCGCGATACTCAACAGGAGGAGTACCTCAGCAGTCTTAGGTTAGTGAGCAGTACCTCAGAGTCGTGACAGGCCCACTGTACACTCTAGAGACGGGGCTCTTCAGCAGTTACGGTTTTGATAATGAAAATCCTGGTTTGAGCTGAGTCTGTAATCTTTGTGTTTCCTCATGATTGAGATGGGTTACTTGAGAACTTAGGTATATGTATGGGCTTATACCTGGGTAGTGGTTATCCGTTGATTTCATAATCTTTGTGTTTCCTCATGATTGAGATGGGTTACTTGACAACTTAGGTATATGTATGGGCATATACCTAAGTAGATGTTATCTGTTGAGATCTTCTTTGTGGTTATCCTTGTTGGTTTTAGTGAGACCTTGAGGTTCTCGGGGTCCCTAATGTGTATCATTATACTCACCCCTGCACGGGCTATGCCCACACCTCGTTGTGTTGGTTGCAGACGACGGGCAGTGTTGACGGAGGCTGAGTGTTCAAGTCAGTATCCGTAGGTGGACTTCACGGCGAGACGACACTCGGAGGAGGTTGACGAGCGAGAGCATTGTGGAGGCTATCTGTACCTACCCTTCAGGTAGGATCCGTGGTGGACGATCCAGGAGCTACGCTATCTGTACCTACCCTTCAGGTAGGATCCGAGGTGGACAACCCAGGAGCTACTTCCTTTCTTCTAGTTTTTTGTCTTTTTCTGTTGTACTTTTGTTCAGTTGTAGCTACACTTTTGGTTGGGTTTGTATTCTGGCCCATTTTCTTTTTAGCACTTTCTTTTTTACTTAGTGTTTTAATTCTGCTTGTACTCTGTGGTGTTTTGTTACTTTTATAAAGGCAATGCCTTCCCAGTTATCAGGATTTACGCCTTTGGTGCTAGTCGCCAGCCCCTGGCCTATGGAAGGCGGGCTTGGGGTAGTCAAGACACGGGCCCCGAGAACGGGTCGTGACAAATTGGTATCAGAGGAGTTCGGTTCTACCAAAGAACTCAGGACTCTGATCTTTTTCTATGTGAAGCAAAAGTGTTAAGGGTACCGAGTGTGGTCTTCAGTTCAGGGAGTCCAGTGTTGGTGCGGTGGCCGACGTATCCGTATACCAGGACCCTGACTACTGATTTCCGACTTTGTACACGAAAACACTGATTGCGTGTGTGTTTCCAAAGTATTAAAGTCAGCTCAAACCAGGTCATCTCACCAGGTATAAACGTTGACTGTGTTGCATCTATTCAGGATGTCTCCACGCAGACAGTCAGTTGGAGTTCCGAGAGAGTACTCGATGATGGCTCACCGAGCGACGAGGCTCTGGTGCAGGGCCCTTTTTACTATGTTGGCACCCTCAGGTGGTGTACCAGCAGCACCACCACCTGTTGGGCAGTAGATTCCCATAGCTATACTAGCAAACTGTGCATGCTGGCAGAGAACATTGCATGAGTTCCAGCAGCAGCGGCCTCCGAGGTTACGAGGCAAGGCAGATTCCCAGACAGCAGAGCACTGGCTAGAGGCAATTGCCAGAGTTTTTCGCCTAGCTGAGACATCAGTAGAGTGGATGGTGGACTTTGCTACTAGTATTTTCTAGTGATTGACCATGAGGATGGTCTGCTTAGTGATGAGGCTTCAGTACGTGGACCGATGCCTGAGATAGTGCCTTCGGGTAGTGTGTCAGCTATACATCACTACCTGTTGGTCAGCAGTTACAACCGACAGTACCGGTAGGTGACATATATAGGCTTACTTCCTTATACGTGTTCCAACATCAGATACCCTCAAGTTCCGAGGAGAACCTGACTCACAGGCGGCTGAGGAATGACTTGAGGAGGTAGTAGAGAGTTTTCTAGAGCTAATACAACTTCGGCAGGATGACGTGTCGGTAGATGAGAATTCATCAAGGAGTACTGAACATTCCGGGTACTCGATGAATATGATTTGATCAGTGCTATAGAGCTCAGACCTCTGAGCGTGGTGTGTTTAAGGACATTCGAGCCAACACCTTTTTCTTCTATGCAATCCTACTCACGTTAGGGTGCTAGAGATAACCTTGAGGTTGAATGTTATTTGGATGAACGAATATAGATAGTGTATGTTATCCGTGGGAAGATGCGAACTGGCGTCAGTCATACAGACTTGGACGTGTAAAATGTTTCAAGAAAAGGAAATGTTAAGGACAGATGAATCTGCAGAGCAGAGGACATGGAGGCAGAGCTAGGAGAGCATCTTGTGGTGGTGTACATTTCAACATGTTACCATTACCCGCCTTTGTAGTCCCCTCCAGGCTTAGGGAGTTAGAGATCAGGGGAAGAGAGTAGCTCCTTGCGGTCATGGAGTGCGACCAAAAAAGGCTCTAAGGATGATTCGAAGTGCAGACTTTTTCTTCTACTAGCTGCTGTAGCCACAGACATCGAAACAAATCATCCATTCCTTCCATGAATCTAGTCCCAGACATAGAGTTTCCGGTTAATCCATTGACTTGACCCTCACGTCTGGAGATACCTTTGGGAGGAGACTCGATAGTCACACTTACGCCGACGGTGTGATATGACCCTTGAGGCGAGAGTCTCGGTTGGGACCTCTTGGTGGCAGCGTCGAGGCCTTACGATGTTAGTTTGAGTATGGATTAGGCAATCACTGTTCATACTCAAATTGACGGTATTAGGCAAATGTTGGGATGGGTTTTCCTTGGTCAGCGAAAAAGGAAACCCTGGGCAGCACAAGTTAAACTCGTGCATGGGAGGGTGTAGCTGATCATTCTTGGGTCGGCCAACCTTACCCTCGTGGCAGCAGGAGTTTTGAGTTTCAGTTCTAATCTGAAAAGGGAGACCTCTAGAGTTCGAAGATAGCGACCACGTTATTATACGGGTCTCACCTCAACGAGGTTTACGGAGATGTATCCGAGGCGACGAGATATATCCGAGGTTCAATGGACCTTTCTAGGTCCCCATCAGGGTAGGAGAGGTGGTTTACCACTTCAACCATCCACCTCAGTTGCATCGGGTGCACGACGCCTTCCACGTATCCCAGCTGAGGAGATACGTGCATGTCCTGACACAAATCTTTGACTATGGGGAGCTGGTATTTGATGATGTGGTGAATTTTGCGGAGGTTCCAGTGGAAATTGAGGTTCGACGGGAGCAGGTCCTAGGAGGATTGTTGTTTCCTCTTGTTCATTTTCGTAGGCAGCTCGGAAACCTCCAGGTGAGCACATGAGAGCGGAAGGCTCAGATGCGTGCTCAGAACCACTTTTGTTTCCCTAGTTTGTGTTATAGCTTTACGGGGACGTAAAGCCCTGAGTTGGGAGTAATGTAAAGACCCATAAAATTCAAGGAATTTTTTTTCTTAATTTTCTTTTGGATTTTACAAGAACGCAGTTTCTGACGACACCTGATTCCGAGGCCCGGTGTGCCCAGAATCAATTTCCAAATTTTAGCTCGGGTACGTTCAGTGAACGAACGAGCAGGAATTTCTAACTTTTGAACCGGTGCTTGGAATCAAATTCCGAGGGCACCGATGGAACCGCATCGCCAATATTTTCTTATAAACGCATATTTCGGAGTTGCGTTTACTCGAGAGAAGTTGATAAAAATTGTGGATGTTAAAAATAAAAATATAACAACATTTTTTATTTTACTCTAAGTGTTTAATCCTTTGGATGGAAGTTGGGTAACTACCCAACCTCCCTTGGGAGGTTATGAGGGTGGTGGGGCCCAAACAAACCCCACCCCTTCATATCCTCTAACCCCCTCATCTCACCATTAATATTGTTAACTTATGTTAATAACTCATGACATTAATGTAGTGAGTTTAATGTGAGTTTTTGAAATTCAAACACATGAATTTCAAAAGCCATGTTGAGTTAATAAATTAAGTGTGGCTTAATTTATTTTGGGTTAGTTCCTTTGTTGCTTGAGAGGACTTGGGGGAAAAAGAAGGCAAGGAGCTTAGAGATCATCTTCTTCATCTTCGACGAAGAATGCGAAGAACGAACGATTGCCAACGAAGAACGATGAGCCCTCAGAGACTGTTTACCATGACGCCATACCCGCGACGCGCCACCCTTCGTTCTTCTTCCCACGTCAAAGGATGAGAGACGACGTTACATCTCGGAAAATCTCCATCAACATCTTCGAATCCTCTTTCCGCGACTCCGCTCTTAAAACCGAGGTAGGGGGTTTACGCATTTTCCTTACGTGATTCTCTTCCGTCTTTTTTTCGCGATATTTGGACCGCATGATATCAGTTAACGGGAGGAGGCCAGACCGCACAAACATGACCGTCCACCTCCCATATTGTTTTTCTTGTTGTTGTGGATCGAATGAAATTGACACGGTGCTGTCGCACCACGCGGGATCGAGCGGCAAGGATGCGTGACATCGTCACACCGCGCAGGATCGAGCGGCAAGAATGCGCGATGTCGTCATGCCGCACATTCAAATTTTTAAACTCTAGTTCGTGGGTATTTGATTGCAAGGTGTTCGTATAATTTATTTTGGATAAATTATACCCTAATAAATGATTAAAATCATGTGTTTATTATTTTCCAATTGATAACACCTAACGCGGAGGGCGCGGGCCGAACAAACATGGCCTGACAACCCTCTGCAGCTTGTTTATGGATGTGCGGATCGACGGACGATGGCGAAGAAGGACGCTATGGAGTTTGAATCCCTTATCAGTAAAGGTCGGGTCCCGGGAGGACCGTTGGCGAAGACGACAGGAGAAACGGACCACCGGAGCACGTCCGGTGGTCCACGGAAGGCGGCGGCGGTTCGCCGCCGACTTCAATCAGCAACGAGGGGGGGGGGGGGGGGGGGGGGCACACCCCGCTCCGCGGCTTCCGCGCGGCTGTGCTGGCCGAGCCGCGGTGGGATTGCCGGGCCGGGCCGGGCCCAGCCGGGTCGGACCGGGTTGGGTCGACCCGGTTCGGGCCGACCCAGGGGGGTCGGGCCGGGTCGGTCCGGGCCCAGACCCCCCGTTTTCAGACACTCTTTGGTCTTTTGCCCATATCATGGGCTACGGACCTCCGATCAATGCACCGTCAGTTGCGTAGCGATCCTTGGGACGAGACGATCGTTTTGGTATGTCGAACTCAAGGTTTCGGAATACTTTGGGTTCGGCTGGGTTGGTTCGGATACGAAACCAACCGGGCCCTCGGAGCGGAAACACTTATATCTTGAGATCCGGACGTCCGATTGCCGTGCCATCGACTTTGTTGGATTCATATAAGTGAGACAGATCTTTTGGCTTACTCCGCTCGAGTTTTGGATGCCGTCAGAGTGCGGTCGGGTTGGTTCTCTCACGAAACTAACCAGGCCCCTGGAACGAAAAAACCAATAACTCACAGACCGGGCGTCCGATTGACGCGCCGTCTGTCTCGTTGAATTCCTATTGATGAGACGGAACTTTCGGAATACTTCGCCTGAGTTTTGGTTGCTGTTTGGTTAATGGACGGGTTGGATCGTACCTAAAATCCAACCGGGCCCCTGGAACGGAAAAGCTGATATCTTTGAGACCAGACGTCCGTTTGACGAACCGTCAGCGGCGTTGGTGATCACGTTGAGAAGTGGTCCCTATGAGTATACCCCATGAGAGTTCGGGATATAGTTGAGATACGGCCGGGTTGGTTCGCTCACGAAACCAACCGGGCCCCTGGGACGAAAAGGCTAATAACTCACAGACCGGGCGTCCGATTGACGCGTCGTCTGTTGCATTGAGACCCCTATGACGGGGTTGTCATTTGAGATACTTCTTCATGGAACTTTGTGATACTTGGAGTATCGACCTGTAGCTCGTGGAGCGGACCCTCCCGGAGGCGAGCGCATGGAGTACGAAGACCGTGTAGCCAGCTGAGACCTGACGACTGCTTGACCGACTCGACTTGGAGTGAGTCGACTAGCCCAGTTGACGGAGCTCCCGGTATTTGGTGGCAGACCCACGGAGGATGGAGCGCCTGGTAGTTGGCAGCAGACCGGCGGTACTCAACAGGAGGAATACCTCTGTAGGCTATTAGGGGGAGCACCCGGTATTTGGCGACAGACCCACAACGAACGGAGCGCCTGGTAGTTGGCCGCAGACCCGCGGTACTCGACAGGAGGAGTACCTCAACAGTCTTAGGTTAGTGAGAAGTACCTCAGAGTCGTGACAGGACCACTGTACACTCCAGAGACGGGGCTCTTCAGTAGTTACGGTTTCGATAATGAAAATCCTGGTTTGAACTGAGTTTGTAATCCTTGTGTTTCCTCATGATTGAGATGGGTTACTTGAGAACTTAGGTATATGTATGGAAATATACCTGGGTAGTGGTTATCCGTTGATTTCATAATCTTTGTGTTTCCTCATGATTGAGATGGGTTACTTGACAAATTAGGTATATGTATTGGCATATACCTAAGTAGAGGTTATCTGTTGAGATCTTCTTTGTGGTTATCCTTGTTGGTTTTAGTGAGACCTTGAGGGTCTCGGGGTCCCTACTGAGTATCGTTATACTCACCCCTGCACGGGCTATGCCCGCACCTCGTTGTGTTGGTTGCAGACGACGGACAGTGCTGACGAAGGCCGAGTGTTCGAGTCAGTATCCGGAGGTGGACTTCACGGTGAGACGACACTCGGAGGAGGTTGACCGGCGAGAGCGTTTTGGAGGCTATCTATACCTACCCTTCAAGTAGGATCCGTGGTGGACGATCCAGGAGCTACGCTATCTGTACCTACCCTTCAGGTAGGATCCGAGGTGGACGACCCAGGAGCTACTTCCTTTCTTCTAGTTGTTCGTCTTTTTCTGTTGTACTTTCGTTCAGTTGTAGCTACACTTTCAGTTGGGTTTGTATTCTGTCCCATTTTCTTTTCAGCACTTTCTTTTGTACTTAGTGTTTTAATTCTGCTTGTACTCTGTGGTTTTTTGTTACTTTTATAAAGGCAATGCCTTTCCTGTTATCGGGATTTACGCCTTTGGTGCTAGTCGCCAGCCCCTGGCCTATGGAAGACGGGCTTGAGGTAGTCACGACACAGACCCTGAGGACGGGTCATGACACTTCCATTGGTAATATCTAGGAGGATATTATGAGAACGAGACCCACGAGTAGAAAATCCAGATTTCATAGTATCATTGAATGTTCCTATCTATAGACGTGTGTATTGGTACTTAGACTTTAATATTATTATTAGTGGGTATTACAACTCACACACTTAGATGTATTAATGAAAGATATGATGGCACACTTTTCACAGCGTGGTAGGGTATGTTGGGTGTGTCACGAGTAATATTGCATTAATAGATAATGAAAGAAAGGATTTTTCCCTTCTATTCCATAATGAAAGATAATATATCAGGCCCTTTAATGAAATTGATACAACCTAAATAAACCCATGGACATAGTGAGGAATGGGAAAGTTCAATTACAAGAGGTCAAAGAATGAGAAATCGAGAACATGGGTAGATTACACTAGCATGAATCCCGCTTGATTCGAGATATCAAGACAAAGGGATTACATTACACGGTAAGAATTTGTAGGAGGTGACACGTCATTGCGGTGTTAAATTCTTTCTCCATGGGTACCTTGGCATGTTGCTAGATGCTAACTTTGCACTTTAGGAAAGATCCACCTAATGCCATTGAGAATGAGGCCTAGAGGGTCACACACTATGTGTATCCAAGTATCTCAGTTAAATATTCATTTAACAAGTTGAATAAAGATTATTCTCGATTATGGTTTAAAAATTATTAAAGGATGCCTGATCACATTTATTTCGACACTATTTATTTGAGAGAATATATTTTGGTTGAAATAATATATTTATTAGTGAATAATACAGTGATATTTATTTAAGAAATAAATAGTCATTATTCAAGGTCTAATAAATGTGTTGGATGAAATAAAGAAAAATGGGAAAACAAAAGTAAATTACGAGTATATTAATATACACACCGTTTAGATTTTCTAGGGATTTGTGAGAAATAATATTATTTATTTAATTAAATTATATTAGGTGTAATTCTATGGGCACATGTCAAGTGAGAATAATAGTAAAATGTTATTATTAGACATGGGGTCTTACTAAATATTAAATGAAATGAATAAATTCCTTTGTGTAATTAATTCATTTTATTATTCTAAGTAATATAAATCCCAATTAAATTATTCTCATTAGATCTAGCCATTATTTGTGGTTGTGCACAACAGATCTGGAGAAATCTCTTAAGCCAAGAGAGAATTCATTTCTTCCAAGAACAATCTCAAGTTACGAGAGAGATCATCCTCCACCGGATCAAGGAGAGCATTTTGGAAGTGGATATCAAGGAGATCAAAGGTGGACATCACAACCAAATGTTATTCTACTCTAGAAATTAGAGATTCCATTGGTGATCTCCAGAGATACGTGGAGCATGTGTGAATCACATCTAGAGGAAGCCTACACTTGGCTTCTATGACGCAACGACGGATCACATCAGATCGTGATCGGAAGCATCAACAGATAAAAAATTTCTTGAAAGGAAAATCTTTTCTTTTAATTAAATTAATTATAACCAACATATGATGATCTTTTCTATGGTTCTGGGACATCCATCTTTCCTTTTCGTTCTTCATTCTATTCTAAAGATTTGGCATTTAATCATCGTTACGGATCTTGGATTGATCATTGTTAATGGTATAATTAAAGTTGGGTGCACCCATCCACGTGCTTCCGCTACGCCCAGAACATAAAAGTGGTATCAGAGTGGTCATATCGTTGATTATAATTATTTGTTTTTTCATTTATGATTTACACATTTAATAATTTAGTGGTTTCAATTCAATTTAATCGTTCTATAAATTTGAATATTGAGATTAGTTCCTCCTCTTCAGTTTCTCATTCACCTTTCATAAATAATCTTTTCTTTTAATTTTGATTAAAATAAAAACATAGGATCTCATCCAAAGGTTCCTGGACGTAAAACAACAGAATACACAATGTGTCAGTTGGACTCACACGCCGTGTAGTTGGACTCACACAACGTGTATTCTGCCTCCACACCATATAGTCAAGGTTCAATGCATCTGGATTGGTCCAAAAAAATAAGCCATGTATTGGAGTTTATCTATGTCTTTATGACTCCATATGTTGACCAGGAATAGGCAGGACATGGTTTCTATATTACACACTATGTGCCCCACTGGACACAGCGTGTAGTCCCTTAGAGTTAGGGTTAGACAGTGTACCCTGTACATGGCTTGCCCAGCTGGGAATTGTGTAATGCTGATAATACATGACGTGTGGACCCCTAGATATGCCGTGTAATCCAAATAATTCTTAAGTACATCTACACAATGAAACCTTGGGAATGTACTTCAGATGGATGGTGAATGATAGTATATGCCATATAGTAAGAACTACACGCTGTGTACTAATCCAAATTACACAGATTTATTAAAATTTATTATTTTATTATATAAACCCTTAAGACGTGTATCATGGTGAGAGCATAAAGCTGGAGCACAACACTTGATAGGTATTTTATATACATGTGTTTAATTTAACATCTATGTAATGTTAATTTATAATCATTGGGTAGTTATGAATGATAATTCACGGAGTTTCCTCCATGGTACAAGTTACGTACAAAGATATTTTTAAATGAATTTATTTTTTTTAAAATTATTATGGATGATAATCTCAAGGAAATTCAAAAAAGGGTTTAAGGTAAAAGGTTTTATTAAATAAAGATAATAATTAATTGATTTAAGTGTGATTTATATTTAACAATAATGATTAAATAATTTAATTATAGTTTTATTTATGCATAAATATCGTTGCATGTATGAATGATCATGAGCTAGACTGAGATCTTTTTATGTGGATGGTTTCTTTTAATTAATTTATTTAAATTAAATTTGTTGGCCTATGACCCTTCTCCTTATTAATATGTCGGGCCTGCATACTCATGGTTTCTTTTATGTAAAAACCCATTTTAACCCTCACTTGCATGTGAGATAAAAGAATATGTAATGGATGGAGCTCCCAAACTAGTGGAGGTAGCTCAAGTTAGGAGTCGAGGTGAAACCAATCCAAGAAGATACAAAGGTAGATAGATGGAAAACTGTAAACATGAACCAAAAAAAGTTCATGGTGTTTCTCCCCTAGGTCTTGAGTAAGTTTATCAACCGCTAGATAAACTAAACAATAGAATTATCTCATGATAATTCCATTTATTTTATTTCTGTCAGTTGCATAATTTATTTATTGTGGGTGTTTTTCCATGATCACACAATTAATGAATTAAACAAGAATACAAGATTAAACTAAAATAAGACCATCTTATGAATAAATATTATCTTATACATGGTTAATCACTTAAGTATATCCCACTTAATACTAACAAGCATGTAATAAAGATAATAAAATGGAAATTTACATATAAGGATAAAATCCCTCAAGGAAATATTAAGTTAGTATAGCCTTCCATAATCTTGGTTAGAATCGAACCATAGTTCAAAGTGCATGAACAACCCTAGTTGGGGTGCTTTCAATTATCGGGGAATTCTAATTTTGGGTTTTAGGTTGACTTGACTTGGTTCATGTCAAGGTTTGACTACTATAGTAGGACTTGGTGTGACCAAGAGGCAAAGGTTGAGGAAATCCAAAATAAAAGGATTTCAGGATTGGAAAGTCCACTCAGTAGATCAAAGAGCTGTGAGTTAATGCAGTTAGCATTTGGAATGCCTACCTAAAACCTTTCAAGTTTCTTGACCAACCCTATTTGGGATAATGCGAAGGGAAATATGGATCCTTTCCACTATAATATTCAGGAAATAGAACATTCCATTGTCAATGGCGAGGGCTATGGATTTTGATAAAATAGTAGGAGACTAATACATATTAATTTATTTATTAATCTCAGTTTTATCTTGATAAAGTAATAAATCTTTGATCATATTAAATTTGTAGAAAATTAAAGAAAAATAAAATCAAATGTATCATTATAAACCATACCCGAGAAGGAAAACCTTCTCACTGTCACAAATTTTCTAGGAGTGAAGAGGTGTTTATGCATCATCCTTCACGATGAGAGGAAATTGTATATGATAGAGGATCCTATTCTAGTTGTTCCTAGAAATGAGTCCAGTGATGAAAAAATATCTTTATATGTTAAACATTGGTATGATGCCACAAATTTCCAAGGTTTCATACTATCATCCATGTCTAATTAGCTCTTGAAGCAACATGAAAACATGGACAGATATAGCATGATGTCTCACCTTATGGATCTCTGTCAAGAGAATGCAAGATTGGAGATATATGAGATCTCCAAAACTTTTTTCACAACTAATATTAGAGAGTCTATGTCAGCTAGGCCTCATGTAGTCCAGCTTATTGGATACATTGAATGCTTGGAAATTTTAGGGATTAAGATCCTTGATGAGTTACATAAAGATCTCATCTTATCATCACTGCCCAAGTCCTTATCTATACTTATTGTCAACTACAATATGAGAAACAATGAGAAGAGTCTATCAGAACTTATGACCTTGATTCACCAGGTAGATAAGGACATGGGGTATAAAAAACCTACAGTCCTTATGGTGAATAAGAAGAGGAAGGAAAAGGAAAAGGGGATAAGGATTTATAAATGATCTGAATTCCCTAAGAACCGTCCCTCTAATAAGGGGGAGATCTAGAGGTAGGAAAAGGAATATGAGGCAATATGTTTTTCATGTGTCAACCCAGGACACTGGAAGAGGAACTTCACCCAGAAGTGTGGGGAAACTAAAGATGCATTTGTTATCGAGTGTAATATTTCCATTTATACATATTGGGTATTATATACATCATGTGGGGATCACATCTGTATTCAAATGCAAGAACTAAGTTGATTTATCAAGATTTATAGAGTAGAGGTGGATCTTTAAGCTACCAATGGCACGAGGCTGGCTGTGTTGGCCATTGACAATTACCATCTCTCATTTCTAACTAGGATGCTTTTGGTTTTACATAACTGTTATTATGTACCTAGTGTTACCAAGAAAATAATTTCAGTATCATTTTTGGATATGGATGGATTTATTTTAAAGTTTGGAAATAAGGGGTTTTCTTTAATAAGAACAATGTATGTTATGGTATGGCACATTTAAATGATGGTTTATATGTATTAAATTATGGAAAAAAGTGTTTTAAATCGATAATGAAACAAACTCACATGACTCATGGAACACCCAGTTGTGGAATCACCGTCTCAGTCATGTAAATTAGAAGCACTTGACAAAACTTTGCCAAGATAGTTAATTAGACTCTACTAAGCTAAAACCACTTTATAGATGTCACACTTGTTTGCAAGGGAAAATTACAAAGCCACATTTTAGTAGACATGGTGAAAGGCTCACAAAGCTTCTAGGATTGGTACACACAGATGTGTCTGGACCATTTCTAGTATAAGTTAGAGGTGGATATTATTACTTCATTACTTTTACTGATGATTTGAGTAGATATGGATATATCTACTTAATGAGGTATAAGTTAGAGTCCTTGAAGAAATTTAAGGAATTCATGCATAAATTAGAGAATCATCTTGTTAAGAAGATAAATAATCTTTGATCAGATTGAGGTGGAGAATATCTTAACCAAGAGTTCATCGACCTTTTATGGGAGTATGTGATTCTATCTCAACTCACTTATCATTATACACCATAGTGGAACGGTGTTAGTGAAAGGAGGTACCACACCTTGTTAGACATGGTGAGGTCGATGATGAGTCATGCAGATCTTCTATTATCCTTTTGGGGATATGCATTGCAAATTTTGACATACACATTAAACCGAGTACCAAATAAGAAAAAAAATTGAATTCCCTCATAGTTATTGAATGGAAAGAAACCCATTTTGTTTCACACACATGTATGGGGATGAAATGTGTTTTAAGGCCTTCTCATGCAAAAAACTAGAACCCCGAGGCATGAGGTGTATCTTTATAGGATATCCTAAGAAAACAAACGGATATTACCTATATAACCATTTAGACAAGAAATTTATTATCACTAGACAAGCCATTAGTCTGGGTTGTATGTAATGTTTGAAGCCTACGGGCAATGAATTCCTCTAAGGCCTATGGGCCATGTAATACTTACACCTACGGGCTTTGTAAGGGTTCCACCTCACCCCTTGAAAGGTGGATTATCAAAATCAATGAAAAATAAAGGCCTTCGGGCCATTGGAGGACTAAACAAGCCATCTTTCTAGAGAGGTAGCACATGCTCAAAAAGGATATTGGGAGAAATATTGACTTTAAAAATGTTGATGATCAAGATACACAAGAGTTGGTACTAGAAAAAGTTACACAAGTCCCTGTAGAAGAGGTTATGAAAACACAAGTACTGTGTAGGAGCTCAAGAGAGGTAAGGGAATCAAATAGATTTAGTTTCCTAGTCACCAAGTATGGTGAATCATTACTGTTGGTCAATGATGAACCTCTCTCCTACAAGGAAGTAGTAGAGAGCTCAGAAGATGAAAGATGGTTAGAATCTATGAATTCTGAGATAGATTCCATATTTTAGAACCAAGTCTAGGTTCTGGTCGATGAGCTAGATGATATGAAGTCTATTGGATTCAAATGGGTGTTCAAGAGAAAGTTGGACATGGAAGGTCAATTTAACACCTATAAATCAAGGATAGTGGCTAAATTATTTAGACAAAATCAAGGAATTGAATATGAAAAAACCTTCTTTCCAGTTTCCATGTTTAAATCCATAAGAATCATACATGGCATAGTAGCTTACCATGACTATGAGATTTGGTAGATGGATGTCAAAGAAACATTCCTTAATAAGAATCTTTAGAAAGATGTATATATGACACAACCAGAAGGGTTTGTGAGACCAAGTGAATCCAAACAGGTTTTCAAGTTACATAAATCCATTTATGGATTAAAGAAAGCATCCAAGTCATGGAAAATTTGATTTGATGAATCTATAAAAGAATTTGGATTCATTAAGAAGAAATGTGAGCCATGTGTTTATAAGCGGTTTAATGGGAATGAAATTGTTATCCTAGTAGTATATGTTGACGACATATTACTTATTGGAAACGATGTACGAGTCTTATAGTTAGATAAGGACTGGTTGAACAAGTGTTTCTCTATGAAGGAACTAGGAAAAGCAGCCTACATTCTAGGGATCATGATCATTCATGATAGATTCAAGAGGCTACTTGGAATAAGTCACGATACATACATTGAACAAATAATAAAGATATTTAGTATGGAAAAATCCAAGAGGGGATTGGTTCCAGTGTCACATGGCCTACATATTTCTAAGAGAATGTGTCCTCAGACAGAATAGGAGAAAGACATGATGAGTAAGATCCCATACACTTAATCTATAGGATCCATAATGTATTCCATGTTATGTACCAGACTTGATTTTTCCTATACACTGAGCATGGAAGAAAGATATCAAGTAGATCCAGGAGAACAACATTGAACTGCTGTTAATACTATCCTTAAGTATCTGAGAATAACTAAGGATATGTTCATGGTGTATGGAGAAGACGAGGAGCTTGTCATGAGAGGGTATACTGATGCTGGACTAGAACCAGCTACTTTGAACTTTATGATAAACTTTTATTCATGTATTTGACAATTAATAAATACCTTATTACATATTTATTATTATTCTACATGATAATGCATGTGATAATATCCTAAGGATAGATGTTTCACTAAAGGGTCATACCGGATCCCTCCTATGATTATAAATCAGAAGTGCCATAATAATATTCTTGAATATATGTTCTATGACCAAATGATTTTATTTGAGGGAAACAAATAATACATGCCATTAGGTGTGGGGACTCATAAAACCTTGAGGCCCCTAGTCATGGTTTTCACCCTTGGTAATATCCAGAAGATATTATGAGAACGAGACCTGCAAGTAGAAAATCCACATTTCATAGTGTCATTGAATGTTTCTATCTGTGGACGTGTGTCTTATTCTTTATACTTTAAGATTATTATTATTGGGTATTACAACTCACACAATTAGATGTATTGAAAAAAACTGTGACGACACACTATTAATAGTGAAGTTGGATATGTTGGGTGTGTCATGAGTAATACTACATTGATAGATAATGCGAGAAAGGATTTTCCCTTCTGTTTCATAACAGAAGTTGATATCTCATTCCCTTTAATGGAATTGATATAGTCTAAATAAATCCATGTACATGGTGAAGAATAAGAAATTTCAATTCCATGAGGTCAAAGAAAGAGTAATCGAGCACATGGGTTGATGACACTAGCATGAAACCCGCTTGATTCAAGATATCGAGACAAATGGTTATATTACATGGTAAGTGTTCATATTAGGTGACACGCCATTGAAGAGTTAACTTCTTTCTCTATGGATGAATTGGCATGTTTCTAGATGATAACCTTAGAATTTAGGTAGGATCCACCTAATTCAACGGAGAAAGAGGCCTAGAGGGTCACACACTAAGTGTATCCAAGTATCTCAGTTAAATATTCATTTAACAAGTTGAATAAATATTATTCCCGGTTATGGTTGAATAATTATTCAAGGATGCATGATCACATTTATTTCGACACTAGTTATTAGAGAGAATATATTTTGGGTGAAATAATATATTAATTAAATAATAATGTAGTGATATTTATTTAAGAAGTAAATAGTCATTATTCAAGGTCTAATAAATGTGATAGAGGAAATAAATAAAAATGGATAAACAAAATTTCACACCATGTAGTTTTTTTGGGAATTTGTTAGAAATAATATTATTTATTTAATTAAATAATATTAGGTGTAATTCACTGGGAATATGTCAAGTGATAATAATAGTCAAATGTTATTATTAAACATGAGGTCTTACTAAGAATTAAATGAAATGAATAAATGCCTTTGGGTAATTAATTAATTTTATTATTCTAAGTAATATAAATCCCAATTACGTTATTCTTATTAGATATAGCTATTATTTGTGGTTGTGCACAATGGATCTGGAGAAATATCTCAATCCTAGATAGGATTCCTTTACTCCAAGAACTCTCTCAAGTTACGAGAGAGATCGTCCTCCACCAGATTAAGGAGAGAACTTTGGAAGCGGCTCTCAAGGTGACCGAAGATGAGCATTGCAAGCAAAGGTTATTCCACACTAGCACCTGGATATTCCTTCAAAGACATCTAGAGATACATGGAGCATGTGTGGATCACTTCTAGAGGAATCCTACACTTGGATTATGTGGCACAATGAAGAATCACATCAGATCATGACTGGAAGCATCAATTGAGAAAGAATTTCTTGAAAGGTAATTCTTGTCTTTTAATTAAATTAATTATAACCAACAAATAAAGTTACTCTCTATGGTTTTGGGACTTCCCTTTTTTCCTTTTAGTTCAATTTTAAAGATCTAGAGTTTTATTATTGTGATGGATCTTAGATTGATCATTGTTAACGATAAAATTAAAGTTGGGTACACCCATCTACATGCTTCCACTGCACCGAGAACCTAAAAAGGCTCATGATTTTTATACATAAATATTACATCATTTTAAATGAATATTCCATATATTAAATTATGATCCATGTCAGAACTATGAAGGTATAGTGTCTTTGGAGACTAGATACATAAAAATTTATTTAGATACTTTCTTCTTCATCTTCTATAATGTTATTCCCTCTTTATACCCTTGTTGACATACCCTACTTAAACCATTCTTCATAACCTAGGGAAATGAAACATAAGAAATGGTGAGCTCAGATGCTCAGTAATGGTAGATATAAAGATATCAATCGATGATCATATGAAAGCATAAGATAAGCATAAGGGTATGAGATCATGACCATAACATACAGAGTTCACACCCAATATATCAAATATTATAAACATGAATCATGGAATAAATAATTATCATTTCAAAAGATATAAATCAAAAGAGTGATAAATCTTCATAAATCAATAATTGACTATAAGTTCATTTAAAAAAAGTGTGGCACCATTATAAGTACAAAAACCATTTCATATATCAAGGTTAACTACTGATACCATAAAATCATAATAGATCAAGAATTAACACCTATTTACCATATCATAATGGATCAACATCATTACATATTTCCATTAGTGGATAAAGAACATGAACTTTTTTCCCATATAGGATCAAGAAAATTGACTTGTTTTCCATAGAGGATCAATCACTTTGACTTGTTTTCCATAACTATATAATGAATTATATAAATTTACCTAATAAATTAGAGTGATATATAATTCCAAGTCCATCCATCATATAATTAAAACCATATATATATATATATATGTTCCACAAGATCATAAAATATTCATCATATCATTATATCATAATCCATGAAAAGAAAATGAGTTTTATAAACATTTAATAAATTCCTCATATAATTATATCATAATCCATGCAAAGAAAACGGGTTTTATAAACATTTCATAAATTCATCATAGTATAAACCTTGGAAAATAAATGGGTTTCATAAACATCTCATCATAATTATTATAAACCATCCAAAGAAAGAATATGGATGGAATCATTGGATCATTTACCAAGTAAAACACAATTAACATCAAAGTGTGTTATCATAGATTAAATTACCTTTAAAATAATCACTAAAATATTTCCTGAGGAAAATACCCTTTCACTTTTAAATCACTTATTTAAATATGAAATTTCCAAAATTTTAAGGAATTTTTTTTAAATTTAAAATAACCATAGAAACTTTTAAAGTAAGCTTCAAATAATTGAATGATCATAACTATATAAAATTCCATTCATTCCATATAATTTAATAAAAAACATTACTTTCATACTTTTGTAAAAATTCAAAAAGTATCTCCTTACAAAATCTACAAGATGATTCATTTTAAAACATTTTATAAAAATTAATTTATGGGTAAAAGTTAATTTAAAAAAATTATAGGGTAATATTAAAATATTTTTTAAAACATTTTTAGGAAACATATATATGGAAGAAAAATAATTTTTGACTGAATAGAGAAATAAAGTTACTTTTCCTTAAAATCATTCTTTCGGTATTTTGAGTTATTAAAGAGTGGAAAATAAAAGGAAAACATGTAGTATCTAGAAATAGATAGAGGTGAATAAAAATGGAAGAAATTTATCAGATAAAGATCATATAATTTTCTCAATGGAAATTCAATCATAAATAATTCTAACTAAAATGGGATTGAAACATAAATCCCCTACCACTTTGGCGACTTTTAAATCAAAGCCTCATAAAAGAGAGAACCATAGATGAATATGTATATACTTATAATTTTTATTATAATCATAATAAAAAATATTAATTATAAGGATATAAATCACATAAAATAAACAAGTGGTGAATAAGGCATGTGTCTCACAGAAATAAAGGTGAGATAAAAATCCCTTACCCCAAGTCTCATATTTCTTCACACATATTAAAATATCCCATATAATAATTATATATTTATTATAAAGGTAATAAAAACCATAATAATATCTATATCACCATTTATTATTTAATTATGACATATTTTCACATATTTATTAACTATTTGTTATTAAAATCATTATTCTGAATGAGAACTGCTACGTTTTTCATGCATGTTTTGATTCAGCAGGCCTGGTCCTTATACTTTGATTATGGTTCAATAATCTCGATAATTTTAATAATAATATCTATATCATATATATTCATTATATATATATATATTCATCCATAAAACGTATATATAGAAAAATAAATTACACCGTTCATGGAGACGGTAGACTGTACGTACGCATGGACACTCTTTTCACTTTTTGATGGATGGAACAAAATAATGTTAAATAAAAATTTACATTTAGATAATAATTATTATATCATATAAAGCATATATATTCATTAAATCTATCCTTATTACCATATAATAAATACATAAATGAAAATGAATTGTATCACTATGTGGAGACGGTAAACCATACGTACACCCAAGTGATACTTTCAATTCCCATTTGATGGGAAATAGTGTGGATGATGGTGGTCTCATAATCATAATAAAATTTAAGTATATAAATTATACTTAATTTATTATTTTATGATGAATTCCATAGAATTATAGGAAGTATAAACATGAGGAAATTGAAAGAGGCCGGGTAAGACGATTACCTCTCTTTTGGTTGACCTCCTTTGGATCATTTATTAAGTACCCTTGGAATAGTATTTTAAGAATATCAGAACCTCCACTTCATGTATATGAAAGTCTTTAAGATAAATTGGTAGGTTTTTGTTGAGATAAAATAATCAAAGTGATGTAATGAATAGAAAGGACATGTTTCCTTTTATAAGGGAGGGAGATGAAACACTTGGAATTACTTAAAAGATTGAAATATAATAAGGTAATTATTAAGACCAATTCTTTCAAATAGAAATGAATTATAATAAAAATAGTATGTAGTCAAAATAATATCACAAAATTAAATTTATCTAGGTTTTGGTGTCATTTTAAACCTTATCTTTTTTATTAATCCCTTCGTTAAACATTTTTGACCTTAACCGTGGTAACAATTATTTCAACATTAAAGGGTTAAAAATACTATCATAAATTAAAAAGTGAAAAATAAATGGAGTGTGGTTTATTTATTCAACCATATTCTATTTAAAACTCTGAATATAATATTTTTATTAATTTTAAATCATTTAATAAAATATTACTTATTATAAAATATCATTAATATCAATTTTGGAACTATCCATTTAATTTTAATTTAAAAACACCAATACAAAGATATAATTAGAATAAAATCTGTTAAAAAAATAATATGTTATATGCATCTACTGAATTTTTGGAACATAATAACTCTCTCAAATTATATTACTTTTAATATTTTTAAAATCATTTATTTTATTTTTCTATTAATTGAAGAAATATTGTATCGGTGTTGTGTAAGACTATATGGTAATTATACATTATTAAAAATTATAAATATATTATCATTTTGAAAAAAAATAACTTATCTTTCAAATAAATATTTAGAACAAAACATATCCTATTTTTTTTATGTAATATTTTTGGTGGTATTGAAGTCAAGAGAGTGAAATTTTATATTCATTATTTTATTATATTAATATAAAGTTCATATTCATATAAATATGAACCAAGTGTGACAAAAAAAACCTCATAAATGATATATTCTACTGAAAATAAACTATAATTTACTTTATTACATTCCCAAAGATCTTATAGGTTTAGAGTTTTATATAATTAGGACATAACTATTACATAAAAAACCCATAAATTATAAAGTGGAAAATTCTATTTAGTATCCATTTTCCCATAGCATAAAACCTTTAAAATAAAACTTGTTTTCTTTTAATAAAAAATCTTCATGAATTTCAACTTGACACCTTCTTTTCTCTTACCAATCCTTAAACCCTATGATTTTTTAAAACATGGGATGAACACCAAGATCCCAGTAAGGGACATAAAAAGAAAGAAATTTATAAGTCCATTGAAAAACATAAAAACCCATAAAAAATTCACCTTTATCTCAATATTCTTTAATCAAATTCAATAAATATTTTCCATATGAAAATAATACACACATTTTTTCTCAAAGAAAACCTTTAAAACCTATATAAATCATAGATAATACATGTAGGTAAATTGGGGTACCATTTTCATATCACTCTTACATATAGAGAAACCCTAATAGTTACACATGGAATAACAATCATGGTTATAAGTAGAATAAATATTGAAATATATTCCCATGATATCTTAGGAGAAACCTAATCTATTATCTCCTTCCCATATTATGAATAACCATTATTGTATATTACCATAATCTCTTAGGGGAAACATAATCGGTTAACTCCACACCTTTACCCAATGCATTGGAGAGCTATAACGGGATCCCCATTCTCAACTTATAACGAAACCACCCTTAATCATAAAATATTTCCAAGGAACCTAACATAATCATAATATATTAAATATTTCACTCATAAAAATATTGTTTACACCCATACGATTGTATTTTCATATATTGATATATCCATTTCATTTAAAGACAAATTTTCAAAACTAAAATTCCAAAAACAAAGGGAAAGTGGATTTTCATTGAATAAAATATGAAAACTTATAAATTAATCAAAACATAAAATATTAGTTACAGTGGTGGGAAAATCTTTATAACCATATACAATAAAATAGAATATTACTTTTGTCTTTTGTAAAGAAAAAAATTCCATAAAAAGATTCATTTTGAAAAATATTTGAAATAAATTCAAAAGAGACATAAATTTACCTTTATAATTCTCTTTTTTACAAATAAATTCATCTATAAAATAATTTTAAAAATATGTATATGGAAGAAAAAGAGAGATTTAAAGTAAAATTTAAAATATAATTTTTAAAAAGAAAGTCTCTTACCCTGAGTATGACTCATCACATATGCTCCTTATATTCTTAAATAAAAAACAAAAATTATTTATTTAATTTCCTGATAAACTTTTACAAGTTTTTTATTCATTTTATTTCACTTATTTCAATTTCATATATAAATAATTAATCATTTAATTTCACGTTTGTTGTTTTGATGACATTCGACTCATATATCCAAAAATAGATTCGCTAGGTTGAATAGGATAAAAGTGGTCATAACCCCATCATCTAAATAATAATAATCATGTAATAATTATAATTTTTATACATAAATTATAATTTTATAAAAAAAATTTAAATTATGGTTATGAAAAATAAACCGCATTACAAGTATGGAGACAGTAGGTCGTACGCATGCATAAGTAACATTTCCATTTTTCAACAATTATTATGGAAAGAAGGTAAGTATTATTATATTTTTAAATAATAATACTAATATCATAAATATCATATTATTTCTGTAAATACACTTACATATATCATCCATGTGACATAGTGATGGAAAAAAAATCACAACACTTCAAAGAGGTGATAGTCCACACGAACGCATGGACGATGTTATAATTTCTAGTGAATGTAATGGTAAAAAGTAAGTGGTTTATTATGTTTTCATAATTATAAATATTTAATGAATATAATATATAAAAAATAATTCTATCATTATAACCATTCATGAGATGTAATGATAGAAAAACAAATTACATCAGTCTGCGAGGCTGTAGTCCGCTGTACACATGAACGGTGAATTATTTTCCCATTTTATAAAGATTAGTAATGGATATAGTATATTACATTAAAATAATAATATATAATTATATGTTATATACTAGTTTTATTATATCATCTTATTTTAACAATATTTTAATGAGTTAGAAGAATACATCAAACAAAAATGTTTGGTTACGAACAATACCTTTTTTCAGACAACCTATTAAGGTTTACACTAAAATATTTGATAGGTTAGTTTTATGAAAAAAAATCCTCTAGCATGTGAATAGGGATGAAATTAAGGTATTTTGGTACATATTTTCCAAAAAAAGGGTTCTTTATTTTTTTTTAAAATGAGTAGAAGATGTTCCCTTTTATAAGAGAGGGGAGGGGAACTCTTGGAATTTCTTAAAATATTAAATTTATATAAATTAATTTTGATATAAAAATGGATCCAAATTAATAATACTAAAATTAAATATGAGTATGAGTAAAATTAATCTCATCTAAAAAAATTTGGACAAGTTTGGTTCACATTTTTTACCCTTATCTTTTTGTTTTAACCCTCATTAACCCTTTTGAAAATTACCATAATATTAAATATTTCTACAATTTACGAGTTCATAAAGTTACTATAAAAGGAAACACAACCCATAAATGGATCATGGTTGATTTTATTAACCGTATAACATTCATTTTTCAGAATGTAATATTTTTTTTTGAATTTTAAATCATTTTATAAAATATTATATATCATAAAATATCATTAATGTCAATTTTAGAACTATTCATTTACTTTGATGTCAATAACATCAAGAAAAAAAAGGAATTTGAATATGATGAATCAAAAAATCTATAATATGTAATTTTTATCTAGAAATTTTTTGGTTCACATTAATTATTTCATATTATACTACTTTTAACATATTTAATTTAATTTAATTTGTTTTTCCACTAATTGAATAATTAATTTTTTAGGGTTATGTAATCATTTAAGTTAATTATTTATTCACTAAAAAATTAAAATGAATTCCCATGATTAAGTTAAATCTTTTATATTTCAAAATAATATTTATAAATGAACACATCCTTTGGTTATATCCATGTTAGAATTATTATTGTTATTAAAAAAAGTGTCTTATATTTTTGACTTTTCATTACATAAAATATTATAAAGGTCATAATCACATCTAAATTAAAAAAGTCCATATAAATTAATATTAGATTATTATGGATGAAATGTAATCATCCAATAAAATTAAGGTAAGTATTTGGGTAATTTTCAAGTCCTTATTATATTAATTTTAAATTTAATTAATTGATTTACCATTTACCGTGGTAACAACAATTACTAAGGATAATATTCATATTGAATGTAAATAACCTAATCCCAATAGCCTAGATTTTGTGGTTAATTTTTTAAGTTGTTACTAGATATAAAAAATATCAGCCAAAAGAGACAAATATTTTAGCAGTCTTAGAAAACTAGACACATACTTGAATCTTATATTACAATTAAAAACATAAAATACAACATAATATTTCCATTGAGAACACCATTATCCTCCTAGATCATCCATACATATAAATCATAATACACTTCTTGGCATCCTGGTAAAAAATAAACATAATAAAAAGGGTAATCTCAAATGCTCAGTAAGTGTATGCGTACAATGGGAGCTAAATAAGGCATAACAAATATGATAGAAAATAAATAAAAATTAAATAATTCCATAATAAAGTTAGCTAAAAACTTATCCATGGATATCATAACTAATAAAATAATAACATGTAAATCAATAATTAATCTCATAATATATACATACGTACGAGCGCTGTTTTTTCTTTTTGTAGGATGGAAACGAGATGGGATATGGTTTTCCCATAATTATAATAACATCTCAATATATTTATTACACTAAGGTTAATATTCTGGATGATTTAAACACATGAAAAGGAATTAGAAAAATAAATAAACCTCAAACTGTCAATAAATATGATTACCTACTATTAAATAAAATATCTTTTAAATATCTTCTTAAGGGACCTAGGATTACTATTTTAGAAGGGTAAAAACCTTAAGAACATAGATAAATATTTTCGAGAAAATTAATGGTCACGGGTTGGTCAAGTTACATGGATCAAAGTGGTGTAAATAAGTGAATAAAGGGGTGCCATTTTATAACTGAGGGGAGGGGAATTCATGGAATTTAATAAAATATTAAATTAATATAAATTATTTCTTAGCTCAAAATGGCTCTAGATTTATTTAATTCTAAAATAAAATGAAGAAAAGTTGTAATATTTTTATCCAATAAATGTTGAATAATTTTTGGATATGTTTTCACCCTTATATTTTAGTTTTATCCCCTGTTATCCCTTTTGTAAATTACTGTACTATTAAACTCTTCTACTCTATAAGGGTCAATAATTTTACTATAAAATGAAAAAAGACCCATAAATTGAAAATTTCAGATTTAATTAACCATATAACATTCATTTGAATGAATACAAGTTTTTAGGAATTTCATATCATGTTATAAAATATTATTTATTATAAAATATCAATATTGTCAATTTTTATAACTATTCATTACTTTTAATTTAATAATATCAAGAAGACACTTATAATTCAAAGTAAAATTTTTATTATATACCTAAAATGTAATGTACATCTATAAAATTATTGGATAACATTATTTATCTCAAATTATATTTCTTTTATATTTTAAATAACATTTATTTTATTTTTCCATTAATTGAATAATTAATACATCAGTGTTGCATAATCATTTAAGACAATATTTATTCACTAAAATTTAAAAATAAATTATAATTATGTATATGAATATTTTTACATTTCAAAATACTATTTATATTTGAACATATTTATAAGGCCCTGACCTTAAACATTAAAAAATCTTGGGTTTTAGTTAAGAAATTACTTTCTTTCACATTTAGTATTTTTTTAGGTTTAGATTTTTAAATAATTAGAACATAAATAATACATAAAAACCATAAAAACACAAAGTGGACACTTCCTATTAGTATCCATTTTCCCATAATATAAATCTTTTAAAATAAAGAAGGATATTTTTTATGAAAGCTCTCTGCGACTTTCAACTTGACCTATTAAAATCCCTTAATCATCCTTAAATCCCATGAAAAACATTTAAAAACATGGGATGAGAATAAAAATATCACTAAGGGATATAAAAATAAGGAAACCTCCAGTCCATTGATAAACATGACAACTCATGAAAAACCATTTCTCGAAAAGATAACATTTTATCCAAAAAGGAAAATATAATTCCTTTAAAAAATTTGATTTATTTTAACTTTTGAAAACAAATTATTTCCCTAAATACTAATTTTAAAACATATAAAATTCATGTAGGTACCTTTGGAAATCATCACATATAACCCTTACAAAACCCTTACAGATTGAAATAACCATACAAAAAACTTCCAATATAATTCTCCAGAGAATATAATCATTACCCTATGAAAGGAAAGAAGGTTTTTTCATTTAAGAAAAAATAAAATATTTCAAAGGAATAAAAAAATAAAATAATGTACATGGTGGCATGAAATTCATTATTTCCATGTATGTTAAGATTATAACATTCATTTTGTCATTTGTCAAACCCTTCCATATAAAACATGCGAAAAGATTACCATTTGAAAACCTTTTAATGAAATTTAAAATATAAGTAATATTTAATTTATAATTATTATATATAAATAAATATATAAAATAATATCACAGTGGAAAATATTTTGAAATTAAATCTTTAAACATTTAAAATGATATTTTTAAATCAAAGTGTCCCATACCACTTTGAAAAATTTGAATTAAAATCTCCATGAAGGAGTAACACTTAAACAAAACATTTAATAAGATGAGAATAAATAAATTAATGATAATATATTTCAATGGGGCTATATGTAAACCTCATAAAAGAATAAAGGCGCATAACATTTAGAATTTCCTCTATGAAAGGAAATTACGACGAAGTCCCTTACATTGAGTTCGAATTATCACATGTGTATTTATCTTCCTAAATAATAAAACTATGTTCATTATTTAATTTATTCAAAATATTCTTCAAATTTATCATTAATTATATTTCACTTATTATAATTTTGTAAAGAACTACTTAAATAATTATGTTTATGTCAGGTGTTTTGACCATATTTGGTTTATACATAAAAAATGACTTTGGTAGGTCACTAATGTCAAAGGGATAATTATTTAAAAAATATATAAAATAATAATAATGAAATAATTTTCATATTTATACATAAATTATAATTTTAAAACCAATCATGAAATTTGGTTATGAAAAATGAACCAACATTATGATTATGGACACGACATGCCTTACGTACGCATGAGTAATGTTCCCATTTTTTGATGTTCATTTTGGAAAGAAGGTATATAAAATTTATCATTATAGAATGATAATTATACCATAAATAAAATTATATTTAATTATATATACTTATATATATCATTAATTTGATATAAAAGTAATCACATTCCTTCAAGAAGGCGGTAGTCCACACATCCATGAAAGACATTATCACTTTTTCTATGTGTTAAAATGTATTAAAGAAAATTATATTTTATAATTACAAAATATATTTATTACATGAATATAATATATATGTAATGTATATAAAATATTTATATTAAACCCATCCTTAATACA
Source organism: Viscum album (assembly GCA_963277665.1). Lineage (NCBI taxonomy): Eukaryota > Viridiplantae > Streptophyta > Magnoliopsida > Santalales > Viscaceae > Viscum > Viscum album. The sequence continues at coordinate 611,017,864 of OY728163.1, read as the reverse complement.
TTCCATGTATAGTGTGAATGAATTACATCGCTTTGAGGATGCAGTAGTCTACACATCCAAAAACGATGTTATCATATTCCTAAAAAATGAAAAGCATGAAAGAATGCATTATATAACAATTGAATAAGTACTAAGACATAATAAATATCATATAAATCATATAAAAACAATATTTCAATAATAATTCCCAACCATGATAGGCGGTAAAGGAAAAATGAATGACATCGTTTCGTGTGGCGGTAATTCTCTGAACACCAGAATGGAAATTTTGTTACCCATTTGATGGAAGTGTGTGTGTAGGTTTAGTTAGAAAAATTAAAATAAAAAAATATCAGTATAATGGAGGTAATAAGGTCATTATATAATCATGGTTTAAAGATAAATCAAGTGAGTGGAGAAGGAAACAAAATAAAAATGAACATTACCTATTCTTCGGGTAATTGCTTTGGGTTTACACCAAATCAGTTCCTTGATTGGATTTATTACAAAAGGGAGGATTATAATATTAAGTTAGGGATGTTGTTAGATTATTTATTCATGGTTTTAATGATACAAATGGATTCATATGTGTGAATAAGTGATGGGTGTAGAGTTCCCTTTTATAATTAGGGGAATGGACACACTTGACATTTTTGAAAATAATTATGTTCTCCCCACGTTTTTACCAACCAAGAGGCTTACATAACACAATAAAATAAATAAAAGAAGGGTTTAGGTCAAAATATTAACAAAAAATCGGGTTTTGACATGTTTAGAATCATTTTTACACCTCATATTCTAGGTTTAGTCATTTATAAACTCGTTTTAACCTCAATCGCTGTAATTAATTTTAATTACCTTCACTAATATTTTTTTTCAAAAACTAATTTTAACATAATATAAATTATAAATTTTTATGATTTAAAATATGAAATAAAACTTTCCAAAATCCAATAAAATAATTGGTATAAATTAATTTAAAATTAATCCTGCAGACGAGATGAAACAACGAGTTTTTAAAGTAAAAAGTTCAAAAGTTTGAAATGTTTTTATTTCCAATTTCATTGTGAAATTTATTAAAATTAAATAATTTGGACTTATTGTTTTATAAATAAAATATTTATACTTTAAAACCTATTTAAAATATAATTTAACTATATAAATAAATTAGATGAAAAAATAGTTTTCAATTAAAATTCAGTGTTTTTCACTATTTATCAAAAAAAAAAACAATTCTTAGAAAATTACCAAAAATTAACCCTTAGTAAATTTTTATATAATTATTTAAAAAATGATGTTTTTATTAAAATATAATTTATAAAAGTTTTAAAATTTATTTTTAAATTAAGTGTTCCACAAAAAGGCAGTAAAACTGGTTTTTTGAAAAATATAGTTCTTAAGCATGGAACTGGATTTATTCTTATCTTATACCTATCAAATATATTGGATTAATGTAAAATGTTTTACAAATGTTTTTAAAAATAATATAGTTAATACTATTAATTAACTATAATATAACTGTTAGGCGATAAGTTCCATATTAAATAATAATATTAATAGTATATTATTGTTTGATATAAATCAGTATTGCATGCAACATAAGATTTCAAAGAAGATCATTATTACATTTAATATAATCCATTAAACATAAAAACCATTTTAATTTAAAATTAGTATCTAATCCATAAATATTAATAAATTTGAAAAATACTTCTTCTATCATTACCTAGGATGTTACATCCTTCCCCCCTTTTGAAATTGCATCCTCACAATTTTATTCACCTATTAAATAAGTGAGGGTATTTCCCCATAATAGAATTTTCAGATTACCATTTTCCATCTTCAACCATTTGGTTTTTCTATAAAACCTTAACCCCGTGAATCACCTTATTCTGAAACACTTTCTCTCTGTGGTTAAGAACCTGAACTGGTTTCTCATCACAAGAAATTTTCTCTTCCATCTGAATTACTTTAGGGATAAAAACATGATATAAATATGGTATATACTTCTTTAACATTGAAACATGAAATGTGTTGTGTACTAGGGATAAATCATAGGTAAATACACTTGGTAGGAAAAATATATAAATTTATAAAGGATTTCATACAATCTAATGAACCATGAACTCAAATTCCCCTTCTTACCAAAACACAATACACTTTTACATAGAGAATCTTTTAGAAAGACATGATCACATACCTTGAAAGAAATATATTTCATTCGGTTATCTGTATAAGTTTTTTTCCTACTCTGAGCTGTTCTCATGTGTTGATAAATCACCTAAAATTTATTGGTTATTTCCTCTACCAACTTTGGTTCCATCAAAATCCTTTCTCCTATATCATCCCAAAAAGCAAGTGTTTGGCATCGCTTTCTATATAATGCCTCAAATGGGGCCATCCATATACTGGACTAAAAACTTTTTCTATAAGAAAACTAAAACAAATAAGTATATTGATCTAAACATCCCTATTAATCCTTTGATCGAGAATGAATAATATCTTCCAAGTTTTGAATTGTTTTCTTCGACTGTCCATCAAATTGAGGATGAAATGATGTACTGAAATTTAATTCAGCACCCAAATACTTCTAAATTACTTTCCAAAAATTGGATGTGAACATGGGATCACAATATGATATAATAGAAATATGTACTCTATGTAACCTGATAATCCCCTTTAGATATAGACTAGAAATATTCTCTAAAGACATCATATCTCAAATGTGAAGGAAATGTATAGATTTAGTTAATCGATCAACAATGAACCAAATTACATTGTTACCATGATAAGTATTTTTCAATCCTACCATAAAATCCATCGATATATTCTCTCATTTCCACTCTGATTCTAGGAAAGGTTTAAGAATCCCCTTCAATAACTTCCATTATTCTTTAACTCGCTTACAAGTCAAATACTTCAAAGTAAATTCAGCAATATCTATTTTCATTTCGTCCCACTAGTAATATTCCCAACGGTTTCTGTACATATTAGTGCAAACTGAATGAATAAAAAACAAATAAATATGATATTTAGCCAAAAAATCTTTCCTAAACTATGAATCACAATAGACACATAATATTTTTCTATATCATTAAAGATATTCTTCATCATTATTAAAAGCAGGAAACTTACCTTTCTTAATAGATTATACATTTTATTTCAAATATAGATCCACCTACCGAGATCTCTTTATTATTTCTACTAAAGTATACCGCATTGAAACTAGAAACAAAATATAGGATATCCTTGAATTCATAACTTTTTGGCCCAAATTCATTAAATCATTAACTAAAGGGACACATTCCAAATGTAGAATTACTTTTTTGACTCAAAGTATCATCCTATTTGTTTTCTTTTCTTGAATAGAAATGAATTGTAAAATCATAATCCTTGACCAGTTATAGACATATTCCATATCTCATGTTTAGTTCCTCATAAGTGAATATATAATTAATTTTTTTTGATCATTATATATTTCACACTTTACTTTATAAAAATGATGCCTCAAAATTTTTAAACAAAAATCAACAGAATCTAGTTAAAAATCATGTGTAGATAAATTTAAATCATGAGGTTTCAACTGATGTGAAGTATAAACAATTACCTGATCATTATACATTAGGACACAACCAATTCCTTTCAAAGAAGAATAACTATAGATTTTGAATTCACCATTTCTAGAATGCAGGGCCAAAATGAAGAATTCATCAATCTTATTTTCAGTTCTTGAAAACATTTATCACATTATTTTGTCTAAATAAACTTAAATCCATTTCAAGTTACTTATTTAGTGTGCTAGACAACCAAGAAACGTTTTCAACAAATTACCAGCAGTAACCCTCTAATCTAATAAAACTATGAATCTGAGTGATATTTGGGGGTCTTGGACATTCTTCAAAAAATTTCATTTTAGTAGAATAAATAGTCATACCATATTTATAAATAATTTGACCAAGGAATGAATTTTTTTTCAAAAAAATTTCACATTTTATAAATTTTCATTATACATTATTTTATTTTAATTTTTGAAAATGAACCTTTTTTGTTTTTTATGCTCCCATCAACTTTTAGAAAATACTAAAATTCTATAAACAAACACAACCACAAACTTATCCAAGAACCCATAAAATTCTATTTATAAGATCCATAAATATAGTAGGTGCATTATATAACCCAAACGACATAAAAAGTCATAGTGACCATATCCATTTCAAAACATAGTCTTCAGAATGCCAACTTCCTTCACTTTCAACTGATGGTACCCCAAACTCATAGCAACATTCTAAAAATAATAAGCTTCCAGGAGATGATCAAAGAAATCACTGATATGGGGAAATGGATAATTTTTCTTAATAATGATGTTATTCAAGGATATATTCTCAATGGAAAGTGTTATTGATCCATCTTTCTTTTTTTTATGAGCAAGACAGGATCACCCCATAGTTAAGTGCTAATCCTGATGAAACCTTTATCTGGTAACTCCTACAATTTCTTTTTAAACTATAAAATTTCCACTAGAACCATTAAATAAGGGGGTTTAGAAATAATTTTAGAATCATATATTAATTCAATAGTAAACTCAACCTATTGATCATGAATAAAAATAGGAAAATAATTTGGAAAAACATCCATGTATTCATTTACTACTAGCACATCATTAATTTGAATAGTTTATTTATTTTAAAAAATATGTCTAGGTAACTTTCATTCCCATATCTAATCAATTTCTCAGATTCTTGGTATGTTATCAGAGGCATAAAATCATTGAACACAAGTTTCTTAGAACTGTAATCTATCTTAGAATAATAAACTTAAAGCTAATCCATACCAAGAATGATATCAAAATATACTATGGAAAGTTCAACAAGATTTTTAGGAAAGACTATCCCACTGATGAAAATAGGAAGATTAATATAAATCTTGGTTTATTTAAAACATCCATAATTTGTTTTTACCAAAAGTTAAATCTTACTTTCACTTGGTTATATTCCCAATTTACTTAAAAATTTCCCTGCAATAAATGACTGTGAAGATCCATATTCAAATAGGGTATTGGAATAATTCAAAATCAAATGTAACATAACTATCACCGTTTCATTTGGCGGCCCAACCTAAACTGTAGTAGTAGAAAATGACCTCGCTACAACTTTCTGTTTAGATCATGAATATTTCTATCATGTACAACTAACTCCAGACCTGAATTAACATAATAACCCATCTTATTACAAATAAAAAAATCTTACCATCGAATGACTATTAGTTTCCATGTTCTTTGATTCTTTATGTTTCCTTTCCTTACATTCTTGGGGCATGTATTCAAAATTTCCACATCGATATCACTTCCCTATCTTTATAATAAATTATATAGGGTTCTTTTTACCACACTTACCAAAAGATTGAAACTTAATTTTATTTCCTCTATATTTATTTGTTGTATGTTTCCCCATCGCCTTCCATCCTTACTGCTTATTACTTTAATCATCACGAGTCACATAAGATTCAAAAAACTCCAACTCAACCTTCACATAAAAAAACAACTTTCTTATATATTCTAAATTCTCATGCGGTCAAATATCTTTATATACTTTATTTCAATCTTGAGTAAAACCAATTAAGTTTTTATCAACATCCCAAATAAAATCCAACACATACATGTCCAATCTTGCGAATTTTGTTTCATATGATGCTACATAATCTTTATCTTTTTGCCTCAATTCTAGGATTATTCCCATTTAGACGTGAACAACCATAGAGAAATATTCCTCAAGGAAAAAATCCTTAACTTTTTCCCATTCCAAGGCATAAAGATCATATTTATATCTGGTATTCTTAACTATATACCACCATCTATAAAATTCATATTCAAAATGATAGACAACAAGGGTTACCTTTTGATGTTCCAAACATCCCTTGACATCAAATATCTTTTCCAGAGAATTGATATATCCTTCAGCTATCACTAGGTTAGATGATCCACTGAATTATCAGGGATGTTTCCTTATGAAATTCTCCATAAAAAAGAATCTACTTAAGGGTATATCAGGTTTCTCTCTAACATGGATACCACCACCATTTATTTCCTAAGTCAACTAAGCCATCCTTGCAACAAACTATTCTATTCTGATTCTAACTATCTTGAGATGATTATTTGGAAGGATATATTCCTCTTGGTTCCTTCCCAATATAGTTTCCCTATTTCCTCTATGGAAACCCATTATTAACATACATAGTTTAGATGAAGCAATATAGTAATCCTTAAATGCTATAAAATTTTATCTTGACCATAAGGTAAAATATTTAAAGGGAATTCTATTAATGTCACCCTGACTTATAAAGTTATCTAAACTGAACTTTGATACAAACTATAAGTTTCCAACAATTTTTTTTACAACATCTTGAATTTTAGTTAAGAAATTACTTTATTTCACATTGAGGATCTTTTCAGGTTTCTAGTTTTAGATAATTTGGACATAAATCATACATCATAAAACCATAAAAATACAAAGTGTACACTTTTTATTAGTATCCATTTTTCCCATAATATAAATATTTTAAAATAAAGTATGATCTCTTTTATGTAAAATCTTCATAACTTTCAACTTAACCTCTTCTAATATCTTACGCATCCTTAAATCCTATGAAAAACATTTAAAAACATGGTATGAGACTAAAATGATTAGTAAGTTATATAAAATAAGGAAACCTTTAATATGTTGGTAAATATTAAAGCTCATGAAAAACCCTTTCTTAAAAACATAAAATTTTACCCAAAAAGGGAAATACCATTCCTTTAAAAAAGATCATTTATTTTTCATTTTGTAAAAAAATTATTTATATGAAAAATAATTGGAAAACATAGAAAATTTATGTAGGTACCTTGGTACATTATCACATATAACCCTTATAGACCCTTACAGAACCCTTATAAAACCCTTACAGATTGGAATAACAACATGACCAACTTCCAATATAATTCTGCAGAGAATATAATCATTACTAAAAAAAGGAAAGAAGGGAATTAATTTAAGAAAATATGAAATATTTCAATGTAATCCAAAAATAAAATAATTTCCGACATGGTGAAAAATTCATTTTTATCATGTACATTAAAAATCGAACATTCCTTTTGTCTTTTGTCAAAACATTCCCTATAAAACACCTAAAAATATTCCTTTTTGAAAACCTTTTAATGAAATTAAAAATTATCTTAATATTTAATTTATAATAATTTTATATAAATAAACATATAAAATAATATCATGGAGGAAAATATTTTGAAATTAAATCTTTAAATATTTAAAAATAGATTTTTAAATCAAAGTGTCCCATACCACTTTGAAACATTTGAATCACAATACCCATTAAGGAGTGATATTTAAAAGAACTTTAAATAAAATTATAATAAATAAATTCAAGATTATATATGTCAAAGGGGATGCATATACACCTCATAAAATAATAAAGGCGTATAAAATCAATAATTTCCTCAATGAAAGGAAATAGAGACGAAGTCCTTTACCTTAAGTCCAACTTGTCACGTGTGTCTTTATATTCCGGAATAATAAAATTATGTTAATTATTTAATTGATTCATAAAATTTTTAATTTTTATAATTACTTTTAATTCACTTATTATAATTTTTTAAACAACTACTTAAACAATTAATTTTATGTTAGGTGTTTTGACCATATTCAGTTTATGTGTCAAAAATGACTTTGGTAGGTCACTATGGTCAAAGGGGTCATTATATAAAACATATAAAAAAAATAATTATCATATAAAAATAATCATGAAATAATTATCATATTTTTATGAAAATTTTACTTTTAAAACTAATCATGAATTATGGTTATGAAAAATGAACCAACACTATGATCATAGAGATGATAGGCCGTACGTATGCATGAGTAACATTCCCATTTTTCAACGTTCATTATGAAAAGAAGGTATATAAAATTTATCTTTAAAGAATGATAATTATACCATAAATATAATTATATTTAATTATATATAATTATACATAACATTGATGTGATATAAATAGAATCACATCGCTTTGAGGAGGCGACAACCCACACATACATGAATGACGTTATCACATTTTCAGTGTGTGAAAAGGTAATAAAGAAAATTATATATTATATTTACATAAAGATAATTATGTAATGAATATAATATATATTAAATTTATATAAAAAAATTATATTAAACCAATTCTTAATATATTCCATGTATAGTGTGAACGAATCACGTCACTTTGAGGAGGTGGTAGTCCAGACGTCCACAAACAATGCTATCGTATTCACACAAAATGGAAAGCATGAAGGTATGTGTTATATAAAAATTAAAAAAGTTTTAAGACATCATAAATATCATATAAATCATATAAAAATAGTATTTACATCATAATTACCAAACATGATACATGTTAAAGGAAAAACGAATGACATCGTTTCGAGGGGTGGTAATTCATCGTACACACGAACGATTATTTCGATACCTATTTGATGGAAGTGTGTGTAGTTTTAAGTCAAAACCATAAGATAAAAACATATAAGTATATTTTGGATATTGTTTTTATTTTATGATCATGATATAAATATAAATTAATGGATTGGAGAAGGAAATAAAATAAAAATGAATGTTGATGAATATTACCCCTTCTTTAGGTAACTCCTTTTGGTTTGCACCAAAGGACTTACTTGGTTGAATTTATACCTAAAGTGAGGATTCTAGTATGAGGTGAGGGGTGTTTAGAGATTATTTTTTTATTTTTTTGATGATCCAAATGTCTTGACAGGTGCAAATAAGGGAGGTGAGTTAAGTTCCATTTTATAAGTTGGGGAAAGGATATACTTGGTATATATTTTTGAAAAGAATTGTGTGCTCCCCATGTTTTTACCAACCAAGAGGATTAAATAACACAAAAAATAGATAAATTAAGGTTTAAGGTCTAAATATGTACATTAAATGGGTGTTTTAACAATTTATGGTCATTTTTACACCTAATATTCTATGTTTAGTCATTAAGTTAACACGTTTTTACCTTCATCGCCATAATTAATTTTAATTACTTTCAATAATATTTTTGGTAAAAAATAAATTTAACATAATAGAAATTATAAATTATGATTATTATAAATATTTAATTAATTTTTCCAAATTTCAATAAAAAGGTGGAAAAAATTCATTTAAAATTAATTCTGTAAAGAGGAAGAAACAATAAGTTTTTAAAGTAAAAAGTTCAAAAGATTGAAATGTATCTATATCCAATTTCATTGTGAAATTGATTCAAATGACCTAAATTGGAATTATTTATTTATAATTGAACTAATTATACTTTTAAATAAATTTAAAATATAATTTAACTATATAGATAAATTAGATGAAAAAGCAGTTTTAAATAAAAATTCGGTGTTTTTTACTATTCCTCAAAATATGAAACATTCTAGAAAAATACCAAAAATTCACCCAAAGTAAATTTTGATATCCCAATTTAAAAAATGATGTTTATTTTTTCAAATAGAATTTATAAAAGTGTAAAAATTTAGTTTTAAAGAAAGTTTGCCTTAAAAAGGTGGTGAAAGTGTTTTTTAGAAAAATATAATTCTTTAGCATAAAACTAGATTTATTTTGATCTTATGCCTATTAAATATATTGAATGAATGTAATTTTTTTATAAATATGTGTAACATAATATATTTATTAATATTCATACTCTCTAATATAATGGCCGGGTGATAACTTCCATATTAAATAATAATATTAATAATATATTATTGTTTGGTATAACTCAGTCTTCCGTGCAATGCGAGTTTTCAAAGAAGCTCATTATTGCGTTTCATATACGCTATTTAACATAGGATCTATTTTAATTTAATATTATTACCTAATACAAAAATATTAATAAATAGGAAAAATGATTATTCTATCACTACCTAGGATGCTATAATATCCTTTGGATAACCCCATATTAAAAATATAATAATTTTTAAAAATAAGAGTGTGAAATGTTTGACTTTTATTAAAATAAAATACTATAAAGGTAATAATCTCATCTAAATGGTCATAAAATTCCATATAAACTAATCTTGGATGATTATGGATTAAATGGAGTCATAAAATAATATTAATTCAAGTGTTAGGTTCATTTTATAGTCCTTCTAATTTTATTGTTAACTTTAACTACCTGATTTATCCTTTACCATGGTAACACAAATTACTAAGGTTACTATTCATATTGACCAAAAATAAAAGGGAAATTTTTAATTAATTTATATCTACTAAATTTAAATATGGAATCCATTTTTCAAAATTAAAAACACATAATTGGTATAATTTAATTTAAAATTAAACCAGAAAAACGCAATGAAAAACAATTTTTCAGAAAATTTCAATTTTAAGTATAAAAATGTTTTGATTATAAATTAATCCATTATCAATTAAAATAAACTTAATTGAATTATTAATAATATAATATAACTAATTTTACTTTTAAACCCGTTTAAAATAAAATGTAACTTTTTAAATTGTTGAAATAAAAATATAGCTTTCAATAAAAATCGGTATTTTAAACTATTGACTAGAAAATAAATCTTTTAAGAAAAATATAAAAATTTATCCCTAAGATAATTTTGATTTTTTGATGTCAGAAATAATATAATTCTTATAAAATAAAATTTATATACATTTTATAATTTAATTATAATATTTTTTCAATATAAATAATTTTTGAAGACATCATATTTCTAAAGTATAAAACAACTTTACTGAAAATTGAGTACTTATTTTATAAGCATTAATAAATTCATTTTTAGTGAGTAGGTATTATATATTTATATTTCATAATTAAATTAATATTATTCATACCCTCTAATTTAACTCCAAGTTTATAACAATTATATTTAAATAATATTTCACATTTTATTAAAGCTCAGTGTTGCGTGCTATATATACTATCAAACACCGTCTTTTTTTTATATCTCCTGGTTGTGTGAATTGAAAAATATCAAAGAGATAAATTTATTTAAAAATAAACATATAGTAAAATCTTAGGGTGTTACATTCTCTTCTGTAATCACCCGCCAATTCTCATTGGCTTGAGATCTTAAAGAGTCATTAGTTGGCCTTAAGCGACATCCCCAAGGCGCCAAAGGCTGGCAATAAATGATGAAGGGTTTCAAAACACATGGGGAACACTTTACCCTTTTAATGAAAACAACCAACAAACAATGTAAACTAGATAAATATCACCAAGCAACCACTATATGATGCATGATTTATAACCAAAACAACTCAACCATTATTTTCATAATAACCCAACCAAGTGAAACAACGGAATACAAAACCAAATCAGAGTAAACAACAGAAAGAAAACTACAAGACTTCAAGATGACAACCCAAATCCATGCTCCACAAGCTCCAAGCTCCAACAACTCGAATCAGCCTAAGAGTCACAAAGTAGTGCTATACACGTGTGACACTTTACCTTTTCCAAAATCCTGGTATATAACATCTGCAAAAGCACCATCATGCCAAAGAAGGGGGTGAGTAATGAAACTCAGTAGGTTTTCCCTGATGACTTCCCAACCCATGACTCTAGGATAAAACATGTCAGCACATTTATATAAAACAATTTATATAAAACAATTCCAAAACAATTCAAAATTAACCAGTTCTAAGTTAAAACCATTTTCCAACAAAACCATCTTTCTCAAGAAAAGAAACCAAGAAAAGTTCCCAATCAAATTCACATTTCCATTTTTGGCATAACCATTCCATTTCACAAATCCACACAACCAACCATTTTACAACCCAAGAAATCAACTATGCAGGAATCGTTATGACAATTCCATACTCATGAGCGGTCTCTTGTCGATCTACCAAGTCGTCACAAGGTAATTATTCCCCATGTTCCATTACACTTTTGGAACCAAGCACAAGGTCATATTTCAACCAAGCATTGTAAATGCAATATGAACACACACACCAAGTATGCCCAAAAACCACACCATTTCAACCATGCCAAAACCATTTCAATAAAACAACCCTTTTATTGAACACCTTTTTTTCCCGCAAACCATTTTCCAAATCAAACAAATCGGTATTTTAAAATCATCATTTTAAAATCAGGAAACCAAAACACTTTGCACAAACCATTCTTTCAGTTTCCACAATTCCATCAAAACCCATAAATCATCACTAAAAAAGATTTATAACATGCTTTGAACCAAATTTCACAATCAAAACCAAGAAATTAAATAAATTTGAACTAAGCCTTCAAGTTCTAAGAAAGAGGAATCGAGAGTGAAGCCACCTACCTCAACAAGTTGGGAGAAACCAACCAATGGACGAAGAACACTGACAAAACTGAGCCGATTCTCAAAAAACCCTCCTTAGATCTCTTCTCCTAACACAACCAAGACCAAATCTTGTCATATTTGGCATCCACACCCTTAGATATACCCATAATGGGCATAGATATAAGAAAAAGAGAGAAGAGGAGAAGTATATCTAAGTAGATCTAAGAAACCGATCAAGAATGATCACATACCTTAAAAATCCGACTTCGATTTTCCAAGATAAGCCTTCAGATCGCCTCCGGAACGCTTGGGAGAAGTCTTCCAACATTAAAGGGAGATTAATCCCGAGTTAGGGCCTCTAAGAAGCTTTAATGAGGCAATTAGAGTAAAAAAGTATTAGATCCACAATTTTAGGATCTAATTTTAAGTGACCGCACGGTTAGTCCGCACGGTTTGACAAACCGTGCGCTAACTATGCGTTAGCTTCTACCTCGGCCATCCTTCACACATGAACTCATCACACAGTTCCTCTTAACCATGCACAGACTGTGCGGAAGCCACTGCCTCCCCAGTCAGCCGCACACGGTTTGGACGAATGGTTTAGACTAACCGTGCGCCTTCCCCTTTGCTTCAAACTTCAATCCAGGATCTCCCGACTTTCCCAAACATCACCCTTAACTTTTAAAACCAAGAAAAGCATCAAGTAAGGTTTACATACCAGAAACCGGGGGTACTAAATTCTCCCCACCATTGGCCTTTCCGTCCCTGGAAAGTAGAAAACCATTGCTTGACTGGAAGAGTTTTGGGACTGCTCCTTTATTTATTTATCGTGTTCCCAAGTCTCTTCCTGAATCCCACCATGTTTCCACAAAACCCGCACTAGGACGATGCTTTTTCCATGCAGGACTTTATCCTGCCTATCCAAAATCCGCACCGGGATGTGTACCAATGAAGCATTCAGCTCTAGGTCAACGTGATCGGATCTGATCACATGGTCAGGATCGGGCTGATACTTCTTCAACTGAGATACATGGAACACATTATGCACTGCACTGAACCGTGGTGGTAATGCCAACTGATACGCCACCTCTCCAACCCGTTCCAGTATATCAAAAGGGCCTATATATCAAGGATATAACTTTACCTGCTTCCCAAAACGGCGATGTCCAAGTCTTGGAGAGATCCTCAAGAAGACATGATCACCCACAACGAACGCCAACAGTCTGCGACGGTGATCTGCATAAGATTTCTGATGACTTTGAGACATCTCCATCCTCTTTCAAATCAACTGAATCTTATTCATTGTTTCTTGGACAAGGCTCAGCCCAACTAGTGAAGTTTCACCCATTTCCACCAAGCATAGTGGAGAATGACAAGGACGCCCATACAATGCTTCAAACAGATCCATGTTTATCGAGGCCAGATAACTGTTATTATATGAGAACTCCACTAAGGATATATGTTCCTCCCATGAGCCACCAAAATATATTACACAAGCCCGCAACATGTCTTTCAATGTTTGTATCGTCCGCTCGGATTTCCCATCCATATAAGGATGATACGCCGTGCTCATAGTCAACTGAGTTCCAATGGATTGCTTTATGGATTTCCAGAAATGAGATGTGAACCTCGGGTCTCTATCTAAGACGAAAGACACTGGTACACCATGTCTCTTTACCACTTTCTGGATATATATTTTTGACAGATCTTCCACTGTATGAGTTTCACGAATAGGGATAAAATGGGCCGACTTGGTTAGACGATCAACTATCACCCAAATGACATCGTGTTTTTGGACCATTCTTGGAAGACCTGTAATAAAATCCATTGCTATCTGATCCCATTTCCACACAGGGATAGGTAAGGAGTGTACCATACCAGCTGGTCTATGATTCTCTACTTTAACCTGCTGACAAGTTAAGCACCATGAGACGTACTCAGCCGCCTTCCTTTTCATGCCGCTCCACTAAAACTGCGTCTTCATTGCCTTTTACATCTTTTGTGTACCCGGATGTGCAACCCATATGAAATGGTGGTAAGCATGAATGATTTGTGCCTGAGCAGTTAAAGGTACAACCATCCGATCTCGAAACCACAAAACTGAACTCCCATCTAGCTTCCATCCCTCAATGGTCTCCCCACCATTGAGTTTTGAACTCATTGCAACACAGTCTAGGTCGGATGCCTGCTCCTCCTTTACTAACTCCACCAAATCAGGGACAAGCGCAACTGGAAAGAAAACTGCAACATCACCCCGGTCTTCACCTTCCACATGCATGTCGACTAAGACAGACATCAACTGCCATTCGTCTGAAGCTTCTTTTTCAAACTGAGCATACGACTTTCTGCTTAATGCATCAGCCACCGAATTTCCCTTACCCAAAGTATACATTAAGTAAAAATTGAACATTTGAAGATACTCCATCCATCTCCTCTACCTCAGATTCAAATCTCACTGTGAGAAAATGTGTTTCAAGATTTTGTGATCTGTAAACACAATGAACTTCTCACCAAAGAGATAATGACGTCAAGTCTTCAAGGCATGGATAACTACAGCTAACTCCAAATTGTGTGTTGGGTAATTCTTCTCATGCACCCTCAACTGCCTTGGACCATAAGCAACAACATGGTCTCCTTTCATGAGAAAATATCCCAACCGTATTCTTGAAGCATCATAATACACCACATACCCCTATCCTAATTCAGGCAAGATCAAGATGGGTGGTGATGTAAGGTGAAGTTTCAACTCTTGAAAGGATTTCTGACATTTTTCAGTCCATTGAAATGAACTGTTTTTCTTTGTCAATGCTATCATAGGTGAAGCTAGTCATGAGAAGTCACACACAAAGCGTCGGTAATAACCAGCTAGACCAAGAAAACTTCATATTTCAAAGACATTCTTCAGCAGTTGCCAAGAAAGAACAACTTCTATCTTTTCTGGATCCACTGAAACACCTTTCTCAAAAATGACATGGCCCAGAAAATGTACCTCTTGTATCCAAAAATCGCACTTTGATAATTTGGCGTACAACTGATGGTCCCTCAAAATTTCCAACACTGTCGGTAAGTGTTTCTCATGCTCATCCCTTGTTCTTGAATACACCAATATGTCATCCACAAACACCACAACAAAAGAATCCAGATATGGCTGAAATATCCGATTCATCAAATCCATGAAGATCGCTGGTGAATTCGTAAGAACAAAAGGCATGACTACATATTCGTAGTGGCCATATCTGCTTCTGAAGGCTATCTTCAGAATATCCTCCTTTCGAACCTGCAACTGGGGATATCCTGACCACAAGTCAATCTTGGAGAACCACTGATCTCCCATCAATTGATCAAATAGGTCATCAATGCATGGAAGTGGATATATATTATTTATCGTAACTTGGTTAAGTTTACGATAATCCACACATAGCCTCAAAGTTCTATCTGATTTCTTTACAAACAAAACTGGTGCTGCCCACGGAGACACGCTTGGCTGAATAAAACCTTTGCTTTCTAGTTCTTCTAACTGCACTTTCAATTCCTTTAACTCCTTTTGTGCCATCCTATAAGATGGAATTGAGATAGGACTAGTCCCCAGAAGGAGATCAATCGTAAATTCCACTTCTCTCAGAGGTGGTAACCCTGAGAAGTTTTTAGGAAACACATCAGGGAATTGATCCACAACTACTGGAAAACTATTATTCACGATCTTGTCCAACGATTCTAAGTTTAACGCAGTCAACTGGTAAGAGATTGTTTCCAATGCTGGTTCCAACAAGCCCGTTGCACATGCCTTCACCACTCTTTCTTCTCTAAAGAGATGCTCGACGCCATCCTCAATCACGAAACTGACTGTTCTGCTATAACAGTCGATGTGAGCCCTAAACTCTGTCAACCAATCCATACCCAGGATTATATTATAGACATCCATCTCCAGCATAGAGAAATACCATTTCAGCTCAGCTCCAACAACAGTTATAGAACACGCTCTACACATGAAGTCTCTACATTCTCTTTCACCAAGAGGTGTTTGAAGTTTTATCACAGAAGGCATCATTTCAACTTTTAAGTTTAGAGAATCAACAATAAGAGAATCAAGAAAAGAATGCATTGAACCAGTATCGAACAACACTTGCATGAGGGTAGAATTCAAAAGAATCGTACCTCTCACCATAGACGTTCTAGACTTTTCATCCACAATCACCTGTTCCTCTCCATACAATTGCTTTGTTGCTGCACTTCAATCCTTATTTCCTTGTTGAGATTGTCCTGCTTGAGGAGTCATGGTATTCATGGAATCACTATAACTAGCTCTGTTCTATTGGTGAGACTGATTTTGCTGTCCTCGCCCTGTCGAAGCATAAGATGCTTGCGACGCCTGAGAAGTGTCATGCACACCCGACCTCGGAGCACTGCGGTAATATCGCTGAAGATGCCCCATATTTTTGCAATTGTGACATGCTTTCGGTGGTGCTGTACATTCTCGTTTCATGTGGTCAATTGCACCACATTGGAATAACCCAGCTTTCATCATGGGTCGTGGAGGAAGATTCACCAATCCAGCCGTTTGATTCTGATTTTCACTCCCACCTTGGAAATAGGTGTCTCTCTTCCGCTAGTTCACTGCATTAGAGTTCCCACCCGTTCCCATGGGTATCATCATACTTCCTCCTCCCATAACACCTGAGATGTCTCTTTCTTCTACTGTTTCTCTGTTTACCATCTCCGTATAATCCGTAATACAGAGCACATCTATCTTAGAGTGAATCTCCTGTCGCAATCCTGATTCAAAGATGCGTGCCTTCAACGACACACTTGCAGCAACTTTCGATGAAAAGCATACTAAATTCATGAATTTAGGCACATACTCTGTGACAGAGAGATTTTCCTGCTTTAGGCCGAAAGAGTCAGTTGTCCTTTGGATCTTGAACGTGTGAGGATAGAGTTGTTTATTGAACAACTCCTCAAATTTCTCCCAGCCTAGGCCTTGATCCACCTTAGCTTGCACCACCATCTCCCACCACTGTCATGCAAGATTCTCCAGCATATACGTCGCCAAATTTACTTTCATTTCTACTGGTGTGCCGATGAAATCGAAGATACGATTCATCCTGCTTAGCCACACCTCCACCTACACCTCCACCTTTTCTGGTTCAGAATCACCCTGAAAGATGGGTGGATTCTGCTTCTGGAATTGGACGGAATGGTCTACATTCCATGACTCATCCCTCTGATTCCCAGTGTTCATTTCTTGGAACGCTTGAAATATGCTTTGGAATAGCTGCTGGTTCACCTGTGGCTCAGGTGTGACCACATTCTCCGCAACCTCTTCCGTTTGGTTTCTACGATGCCTAACGGGTGCCATTTTCTATACAAACAATGCACACAGTTATTCTCACTTCTTAGAAACTGAAGGATTAGAATTTCAATTTCTAGAATGATTTATGAAATCCTAGTGGTAAGTAATTCCTCTACAATGCATTTCATGTTCATATCATTGTCTAAACCCATGACAATGAGATTTTCAACATTCTAGAAGTGTATAAAAAACACTTATGTACCCAACACTCTGGTAACTTGAAGTTCAACATAAAGGGATTAGCTATGTCCTTTTATGATATACATTTCAAGTTCTAACAATCCTACTTCTGTCTAAGCTGACCACCCAAGGAATAGGGAAGGAGGAATTTCAACTCCAAGACCAAGAACATCGATGACCACTTGTTAGGCAAGGACCGAACAAACTGATACCATTTGTAATGACCCGCCAATTCTCATTGTCTTGAGAGCTCAATGAGTCATTACTTGGCCTTAAGAGACATCCCCAAGGTATAATTTAAACCTTTGTATTTTATTTGATCAATTCTGACTTCATATCTTTCTCCAAGAAATGAACTTCCAATAGGAATTTTTATGCCCAAAGCACTAAATTTAACATTTAATAGATCATTATCTCAATAAAATAATGACAAGTCATTCCTCTTATCTCTTGATATTTTCCAATACAAAAATGGTTAAAACAAGTTATCCAACCACACAAAAATTTTAACTTAATCTATTCTATAAATAGTTAACCATAATACTCTTCCAAAATACGACTATCCAAATTCAAAGTCCAAAAATTAAGAAGGATGGTCACTATGTTTCCAAAATCTAATCAACATTAGATTACATAAAAAACATAATGTATATCTTAAAATCACATACCAAATATTATAATACCATGATAACCTTAGAACCTTAATGAAAACATGCATAATTACAAAAATAAAATCTCAGTTTTTCAAATATATTACTTAAATCCAAACATATAGTAAATTCCAACAAAGATAACATAAACCATTAAATCACTGACCAATTTCATGGTCACCAATACTATCCCATAAAAACAACTTTATCATTTTTATCTCAATATCAAGAATATATCAAGGGTTATTTTACCTCAATCATGTGTTTTCCAAAAAAGACCAACTTTCCACCGAATCACTTTTTTTGGTCATCGATACAATTCAACATATGATCTAAAATCATTAAACAAATAGTACTATAGTACAATACTCATACATTTAATAAATCTTATAAATATAGTTTCATTGATAAAATAACCCTATAAGATAGTTCATGAATCCAAACACAAGAACAATAATCATTCCACTTCACACTTAAACCATAAACTAGCATTCTCATCTTATTCTTCAATACCTCCTTTTATATGTCATCTGTAGTATCTTCATCATAAAAAATATAACTATTTTTCTTAAAAACTTTCTGATTCTCTTTATTATCTTCCCCCAAGGACTTATATTTGCATAATTCCCACACTTTAAACATTTAAAACACTCAACCTTTAATAATACCTCAGGAAGAACATTATTATTATCCATTATATTGACTAGTATTTTCATTTTTCCTTGGAAATTACATGCTTTGTTTACTTCCATTCCATGTATCAAAAATTTTACCATCCTTTTGAGAAACACTCCTAGGTGACTCTTTCCAGATTCATAACATGAAGGAAATCATGTCTTCTTTCCTCCATAGTCTCTACTATTCAAGATCTTAGTGGACTCCATCCTTTTCTTCTTTTGTGAGTCTGAGAGTTAGTTAATGGTAAATTTGTTAGTCATATATCATTATTAATGATTAGGAATAATCACAATATCCTTTACCCCAGTCATTATCCCATTTATTTTCTTATCAATACATTATCTATCACACTGAACATTAACCCAATTACTTATGGTTCCATCCATTGACTAAAACCAAAAAATCACAGTGTAAGTAACACTAATAATGGTCGGAAGTCACATAGTCTTGAAGAATCATTAATAGGATATATAAATCATGATAAATCATTTTCAATATATGTCACCTTAGTTTTAAACTTGGTTATTCATGGTCATCATCTATTCAATTCCTTTATGATGTATCGTAAATAAAACTATAATTAACTAACACATATCCCACATTAGTTTCAAACCAAGTGCATAATAAGGACTGTTGTTGTGTACTCAGTAACACTCGATTCAAGCCTGATAACCTTTTTTAGAGTTAGTACCCCTAGATATATCTATGCCAAAACCATGCCCAATTATAGTATCTAGATAGGGATGTGTTTCTTGGAATAACCACATAGTTTCTATCTTTCCAAAACATTAGGACTTTCTTCTATAATTAACCTCAATTTATATCATAGGGTTATATTTCCTAATCTATTTTTTCCTAAATATAGTTCTCAAGGTTTCTACTAAACTTCCTATAATACCAAATATAAATATCCATACCCAAGTAGCCTATAATCAGTGGTTGATTTATTACTTTTTCACTAGATACAAATAATCACATCCCAAATGACCAAATATTTTATTAATCTTAGAAAAATAGATACATACATGATTCTTACATTAAAATTTAAATTATAAAATACAACATATTCTTTCCTTTGAGAACACCATTATTATACTAGATTATCCTTATATATCAAATATGATATACTTATTAGAATCCTAGAAAAAATATACATAAGAAAAAGGGTGAGCTCAGATGATCTGTAAGGGTATGTATATAACAGAAGATAAATAAGACATGAATAATATGGCATGAAATAAATAGAAATCAAATAATTCCAAAATCACATGAGCTAAAAAGATATCCATAGATATAATAAATGATCAAATAATCACATGAAAATCAATAACTAATCTTATAAATAGGTAAATACATAATTTCATACATTCTAAACATACCATCAAGGCCTCAACCAAGACATTTAAAAATACTGTTAAGGCCTTATGCCATGAAATCTGAATAAATGGGTGAGGCCTTGTCCAAAAATGGAGATAATTTGTCTCGTGAGACTTATCAATACATAGATGGGCTATATTATCCCCCCATAATTTAATAAGTCCAACTAATTCCTCATATGAATAAATAATACAATTAAATCAACATACCTTAACAAAATCAATAAATTTTAATATTGGAAGAACTATTCATATGGAATATCAATACTTTCCTCAATCAAACTGATCACAAACTATACAAAGAAATATGATGAATATTTTCATTAGAATACAAAATAAATATAATATTCAACAAATTATTTTTCATATATGAAAATACACTAAAGATATTACTGCAATATTTCTTGAGAAAAATACCCTTTTTACTTTAAAAATAATTTTAATAATATAAAAACTACACATATAAAAAATAAATCATTTTCTTTGAAAAAAACCATGAAAAAGTATAAAGGAATATTGAAATAATTGATGTATCATGATTACAAAATTTTTTTTATTCCCTATAAGTTAAAAAAACATTCCTTTCACACTTGTGTAAGAAAAGTCAAAAAGATCATTATTTGGAAAATGATAGGAAGGTTCCTTTTAAAAAACTTTTTCAAAAGTAAAAAAGGGGTAAAAATGAATTTAAACAATCCTTGTTGAATAGTAAAGTCAATTTTTATTTTTTATTGAAAACATGGACATGAAAGAGAACTATTTCTCAAATGAGACTTAAAAATAAACAATCTCGAATAATGATGATATTGTTAAATAAACCCTTACCACTTGGGTTTCTTTTGAATCATTAGTACCATGAAAGAAATACATTGAAATTTAACTTTAAATACGTTAAATACAAATATATAAATGATATAATATATCTAAGGAGTATTATATACACCACATAAAAAAAATAAGTGGTGAATATCGTATATGTCTCATAAAGGTAAAAGTGAGAAGAGAAACCCTTGACTTAGGTTGAAATTCCTTAAAATGTGCTCAAACCTCATGTATAATAACTATATATTTATTATAAAATTCATACATTACCATACTATTATGTATTACAATGTATATAATTTATTATCATCCATTTATTAACAAATCTTATTTAAAATATTTGTTTTTGGAAATAATTGCTTTATTTTTCATGTATGTTATGATTCAGTTGTTCCAGTCCTTGTACTTTTATTATAGTTCCATAATATCCAAAATATTACTCATGGTATAAATATAATATATATTCAATATATATATATATATAATTATATTCATCCATTAAATATAGAGATATAAAAATGAATTGCACCGTTCATGGAGACTGTTGGCCTTACGTACACATGAATATTGTTTTCATTTTTCAATGGATGAAAATAAATAATGGTAAATAATAATTAACATTTATAGAATTATTATTATGTAATATATATATATTTATTAGTTTCATATTTATAAACATCCAAGTAACGTGGTGATGAGAAATGAATTACACTACTATGTGGAGAGAATATGTCGTACATACACATGAGCGATGTTTTATCTTTTTATAGGATAGAAATGAGATGTATTATGGTTGTACAATAATCATAATAAAATATTAATATATTTATGATACTAGGTTTATTATTTTATGATGGGTATAAGACATGAAGAGTAAATATAATAAGAATTAAACTTGAAAGATTTGGTAAAGATGATTGCCTATTCTTTAGTGGAATCCCTTGAGATCTTTTCTAAAGGGATCTAGGTTTTTTATTTTGGAAAGGTATTAACCTCAAAAAATTGAATAAGTATTTTTAGAAAATTAATGGTTAGGGTTTGGTCAAGCTAGATGGCTTAAAGTTTTGTAAAGCAGTAAAGAAATGAGTTCCCTTTTATAATTGAGGGGAGGGGCATTCTTAGAATTTCTTAAAACATTAATTTAATATAAATTATTTTTCATGTAAAAAGGGATCCAAATTGATATAATTAGAATATAAGTCTAAATATCTTCATCCAATAACATTCGTAGAAGTTTTGGATATTTTTTCATCCTTTTCTTTTAGTTTTAAACCCCATCAACCCTTTTGAAAATCACCACATTATTAAAATTATCTACTATATAAGGGTAAATAATATTACTATAAAATGAAAAATGACTTATAAATTTATATTGGTATATTTAATTAACCTTATACCATTCATAAATATCATTTTTAAAGAAAACGTATTTATGAAGCACAAAATTACTTTTTTAAAAACTGAGTACTTATTTCATAAGAATTAATAAATGAATTTTTACTAATTAGATCATTTATATATATTTTTAATAATTCATTTAATATTATTCATACCCACTAATTTAATGATTCAGTTATAAGAGTCATATTTAAATAATATTTTGTAGTTCAGTGAAGATCTGTGTTGCGTGTTGTATACGCTATCGAAAATAGCATTATTTTAAAATCTTAGGGTTGTGTACGCCAAAAGATATCAAAGAGATTAAATTTATTTAAAAAAAAAATATAATACTATATTTTCAGGTTACATCCTCTTCAAAGCTTAGTGTTGTGTGTCATATACATTATTTTATATGATGTTGTTTTAAAATATCAGGGTGTTACATTGACAAAAAATAAAAGAGACCAATTTATAAAATCATTAACTCATGATTAAAAATATGGAATCCATTTTTTAAAAGTAAAAATATATAAGTGGAACAATTTAATTTAAAATGAAACTGAAAAAATGCAACAAAAAACATTTTTTTCCATAAAAATGCCCTTTTTAAATATAAATTGTTTTTATACTAAATTTAAGTATAAAATTCATTTTAAAAACCAAAATTGAATTATTTTAAGTCAAAATGAACTAATTAAATTTTAATTCTAATACAAAATGAAATTATAATATTTAAATACTTTAAAATAAAATACAGTTTTCAATAAAAATACATATTTGAACTATTCACTGAAAAATTAACCTTTTTAAAAAAAATTTCAATATTTTACCATAGGATAATTTTGATATGATAATTTTAAAAATGATATTTATTTTATCAAATATAATTTCTAAAAGTTCTAAAAATTAATAAAATCATTTTCTAAAAAAAATCAATACAAAACTTTTTTGATAAAAACATATATTTAAAGAATAAGATGGATTTTCTAAAACTTGAGTGGTTATTTCCTTATAATTAATCAATAAATTTTATTGATTATAAAATTTATATTTATATAAAAAAATTATTTAATCCTATTCATACTATCTGATTTAATGGTTAGGTTATAATAGTCAAATTTAAATAATAATATTTCATACTTCGATTATACTCAGTGTTGTGTATTTTATACGCTATTGAACATAGTATTTCTTTTAAATTATTGGGATATTACATCCCCACTTTAAGAAATTTTGTTCTCAAAATTTTGAGCTCAATCTCAATAATCACAGGTTCTCATTTTAAAAAACCTTTGTTTAAATATCATATTGTAAAAAGGGTTATTAAAAATTACTCTTTAAAATAGGAAAACAAAAATATGAAGGTCATATAAAGTAACACATAATAGGTTTCCAAGTAGTAAAAAACTAGTGGTAAGTGAAAATATTGACATGGAAGAGAAAACTAACACATAAGGACTGACAGAGTGATAAATAACATGGTGAGGATAAAGTTAAAAAACAGAAAATCATAAATCTATTAGGGATAAAGATACCATAGATTTATTATAAATGAAGGTAATATGATAAATTTTCTTTAAAGATAATTTTCTTAGAGTTGAGGAATTTCTTTACCATCTAGAATAAAATCATAAGTACATATACTTAGTTGATAAGTATAGTTTCATCCTTTAATTTACTTTCACCACAATCTCATCTTTTTATCCAAACGATGAGTATTCAAGATGATTTTTTTGTTCCCTATGAAATAAAATAAAATTTTATCAAATAATATAATTCAAAAAATGGATAAAATATATAACTTCTATCTTAGACATTAACCAAATCCAAAATGGTTAGAACAAAATAATATAACTCCCCCAAAGAATAAATCTTTATATGAATAAATACAACATTAATCTCAAAATCCTCAAAGATAACACCCAAAGTTCAACTTAGATTATTCGATAAATAACTAACCTAAAAATTCTTAAAATTATTCTAGAATAAGGTTAAAACCCAAAAATAAAAAGTATGTGATCACATATTCTTCCAAAAATAAATTTAACATTTTTCTCCAATCAATATAATGTCATATAACTAAAAATTTATATTCCCAAATCATAAAATTTTAAAAATATTCTAATAATTTTCCTAAATAACCTAAATCTCCATAAAGGCATATTAAAATCATAAATGCTTCGAAAAGGCAATTCTATAAAATCTCATAATATTCTATTTACCATGATCAAATAAATCTCTCAAAATAGTGAATTTCTTCTGAAATAAAAATAATAACCTAATACCCAAATCCCCTTTCCATCCCATGGTTATATCAGGACTTAACATAGGCCAGTGGTAGTCATAGTGTGCTTATCACCCTTTGATTGTGTGTTCAGACCCCATGGCCTTGTCTGATGTGATGGGTCATCGCTCAGTTTGTGGGTTGAATTTTTTAAAATACTATATATATATATATAATTCATATAATATTCCAAAAATGTGATGAACATCCTAAAAAAATATTTTGTGCAAGATGTTTGTCTCGTATGGTGTTGTTTCAGATGGTGGTTATAGTTAATGATTTCTATTCATTTCGAAGGTGTGTTGATGATGGAAAGGTTGAAGGTGTCTTAAGTGATTGTGGTTTGATTTGTTTTTTGTTTCGATGAGGATGTCAATGACATGGTTCTAATGTTTCATGACGTCTTGATGGACTATAAAGATCTCTAATGTTATGGTGGGGTGTTTGGATGGAGATGATGATAGTGATGATTGGACGATGATGACGACTGTGGAGTTTCATGATAATATTGGCAGTCAACATGACTCGATTGACATGTGTGACTCCTAGATTGTGATCTCCTCGGCTTCTGTGTTCCCAAAGTGTTTTTTTAATTTTCAATTTTGAATAGGTTATACTTTGATTTTGTAACCCATCCAGTGTGATGGTTATCACTCTTTTTTTTTTCTAAAACCAAATAAAAATTTGATTTTTAGTCATATACCTCAAACATATACCAAAACTCAATAAATGTCTCCCAAAATATTCCCATTATATAAAACCTCAAAAGGGGTTTCTAGGCCTTTGAAATTATGATCAACCTTAAATATGCCACTAAATCATAACTATTGAATCCCTATATGTAGAAAACTTAATCATTCAATATTTTTATTAATCATGATTTTACAACTTATTCCTGAATATTTCTTACAAAAAAATAAGAATCATGTACTAATTCAACAATATCAAAGAAATAAGCCTATATATAATCCATACATTTAATATTTCATTTTAATTTACTTTTCTTCAATAATAATGGCATAAGTTATTAATAAACATTCATCTGTATGGTCTAGTTAATCCCATTTTTGATCTTACCCCCTAGGATATTGATTTTCATAATGATCATACTCCCCACATTTAAAATATTCAATTGATTCCTTGGGAATAACTTTATTCTTATTCATGGTGTTAATTGAATTCTTCATTTATTCCTTACTTTATTATTTCTTTATGAACTCCTTTACCACATGAAAAACATCTTCCCATTATTTTAGGACATTTTACTAGGCACTTAATCCCACATTCAGGATGTATGAGTCAGCGAATATTTTTACCTTTTTGATATTCATCACTTGAACTTACATAGAGATTTATTTGTCTCTTAATATAAGTGTTAGGAAACTCACTTAGGTTCAAATTTTTAATAATAACTTGTGATAGCTAGTTAAAAATTACCACAAGAGTTTTCACTACATCTCCCATTTCGTTCAGCTTCCCGTTCAGAAAACCACCACATTTTCCTTCATATTTTTTTGTTACTTTGGCGCATGCTTGATCCAACCATTTATTAAAACCAAAAAGGTTTATTGTGATGATATCAATAAAATCATAATAAACCTTATTATAAGGAGGATAAACACTAATATATCCTTAACTATGTTATCTTAAACTCTTTATATTTCTCCAAATAACCATAATTCTCCCTAACATACGATCCTTTATAATTATAGAGGAATTTTAAATTATGTTATGTAGTACCCCTGGTTTCTGGTATGTAACCCATACTTTGTTCTTTTTATGTTTATAAAGTGTAAGGGTTTAGGATGGGAGAGTTGGGTGAACTTTTGATATGTTTTTATTGAAAAAAGGGATGTGTACGAGCTGCACACAATTTGTCTAAACCGTGCGACAATCCTAAAAGAAAATGTGGGAAATATTAGTTTTGAGGCAATAACATCGGCATGGTGTGTTCATGGTTAGGGAAACCGTGCGAGGAGTCCATGTGAGGGTTTCCAGAAGACTGTAGCTAATGTACGGTTAGTGCACAGTTTGTCTAACCATGTGAAATAACCGTGCATAGAGTCAAAGTTAGATCCTAAAAAATAGGATCTCACTCATTTTTCCTCTATCTCCCACGTTTTGTCTCCTTGGCAGTGATAACTTGGGATTATTCTTCCTTGAAGGGAGTAGAACCTCTCACAAGCGATTTTGAATAAATCTGGATCCCTCCATTGGTGTTTTCAAGCCCGCTTCTTGCAGTAAGTGCCGTTCTTCATTGTTCTTGTCACATTTTCTTAGATATACTTAGACCTACTTCTCAAATCCTCTGGGTTTCTTATATCTATGACCATTATGGTTATATATAAGATCATAGATTCCTAATATGAAAATATTTTTTCTTTATCATCTTACAAGAAGTGATCTAGGGAGGTTTCGTGGAGAATCGACCCCGTTTCATGAGCATTCTTCATCTATTTTCGGTTTCCATCAAAACCTTTGATGGAGGTGGATTCACTCTCGACTCCTATTAGTAGAACTAAATAGAATGGGTTTAAATTGTTTTTTTTGTGGATTTTATTTTTAATCAGCTGTTTTATGATTTCTGGAAACCCTCTTTGGTGATGATTGTGGAAAATATGGAAAATGGGTGCTTTTGATTAAAGTGTTTGATTCTTGGTTTTAAAATATGGGTTTTTAAATGGGATTTCCCTAGAATAATGGTGAATGGATTTGATAAAAATGATTTTAATAAAAGGAAGGAATTTATTAAAATGTAATGGGTGATTGGAATAGGTTTGTTTAAATGGGTTTCAATAAAATAAAGGTTTTATTGAAACAGTTTAAAATGGTTATTTGAATTGGTTTTAGCATAACAGTGGGGTGTGTTTATAATGAATTTATAGGTCTTGGTTCGAATATGAACTTGTGATTAGTGAAAAAGGTGTAATGGACTGGTGGTGGTGCCTTCCCCAAATCTTGGACATTACACATGATCACCTCAAATAGATTCAGACCCACAACATGATTTGCTTGTTGAGATTAAGTAGTAGTATCCTCATGGATCTGATTCACATGTCTTATCGGTGGCATGATGTTACACAACATCAATATACAACATTGAAGACTTTATTTATTACTCAAACAAAGCAATGAGAGAAATAAATCCCAACGGAAAGAGCAAACAAGATTTGGATTTCACTTAATCTATATCAAAATAGGGAAAAGACTAGAAGTAATCTATAAGACTTATTTCCTTTACCACCCCTGGCAACTTAAGGTTCATTTCGGTCAGAGATGGCCAAACACTCAATTGCAACTACCTCCTAAGTTCTGACAAAATTTCACTAATTCATAATCACTTCAATACAAAATCTCAACCTCTTTTGATACCATTTTGTCACGAACCGGTCCGGGTACCCTGGTAACCCAATAAACGAGCTGACCCTGACATAGCCCGAATGGAGTTCCTAACCCCAAGGGTTGACAACTAGCACCTGACATCATACAACATGCAGGTGGGAATTACTGTCTACTAACAATAGAGAAGTAAAAGAAGCAAGTTATCATGTGTATAAAAATAAAACTCTATTGGGAGTAAAGTACCAGAATACAATAAGGAATAAATAAGCCCAATGTACTAAAACCCAAGTACTAAAATAGGGAAAACACAACCCAGGTCCCTAAGGAAAAAAATCACCAAGACCATGGTTCAGTAGCTAGATCCACCTCCAAGTGTTCCTTTCCCTTTGATCGAACCTGAAATAAGATAATATATAAAAACCCAAAGACCCAAGTAGGGAATGAGCTAAAAATCCTAGTAGGGTGTCACCATAGATTCTATAATTTATGCCAACAATTTATTAACCAAAGGAATTATTTAAATTTTTTAAGATAAACAGGTTAGGCATTTTGAAGAATAATTAAAAAAATCATGCTATATAGTTCAAATGATGGACAAATACTTAAAGAAAAGGCTTTACAAATTATGGAATATTTCTATAATAATGGATTAAATAAAATAGATACATAAAATAGTTTATGTAAATTCAGTAGGCATGTAAAAAAATTCAAAAGCATTGACATACATTTATATCTCAAATATAAATAATAAGCGAGCGACATGGTCATCTGCCAAATAGGTACGATAGTATTTCCGGCTATATTACTCCACACTCTCCAAGTGATCTCCATAAAATGTGTACACTTATGTTCTCTAAAACCTGGTTAGAGAGGAATCTTCACCATCTCTTAAGGTATGCGACCTACTGCATATATGTTTGAACGTTTTAATAGTCATAGAGTGTGTCTAAATAACTAAAAATCTACCTAAGTCTTGCATGTGCTCTTACACAATCAATGATGGGAAATTTATTTTAAAACTACTTAAAACAATTAAATACCACATTTCCATCAAATATTTTACAAAGATCAAATTAAGCAATTCAATTCAAACAATTTACATCCATTTTCAAACACACCCTAATTCAATAGAATTGGTTTTTTCCCAAATTCATTCCAAAACCATTCAAAAACCAAATGAAAGTAATTTATTTAAATCAATAAATTGCATTTAAATCAAACAATGGAATTTAAATCAAGAAATTATAGGGTTAATTTAATTGGAAAATAAAGAAGGAACTACCAACCTCAATGACGTCAATGTTAGCGAAACTGATAAACCACCCTATTTGGTTCAATACACCTCATCATGACCTTATTATGGTAAGAATGGACACACTAATGGTCGATGATCATCATGGGTTCCTAGAACCAATACCCATTTCTTTATTTCAAAATTAAATAAAATATCACATGTGATGATATTTTACCCCTCCTAGATAACATTTAAATTATCGATTAAAATATTACATGTGATAAATTTTAACTCTCCTGGATAAATTTCAAATTATAATTTAAGATATTAAGTGTGATAATATTTTATCTCTCCCGAATAACTTTAAAATTATCAATTAACATATTACATGTTATAATATTTTTACTCTCCTGGATAATTTCAAATTATCATTTAAGATATTATGTGCGATAATATATTATCTCTCTTGGATAATCTATGTATTTTAATTTTATGTCAACGCATGAAATCATAAGAATTATCCCCAAGAATAATTAAAAACATCATTTGATAAATTATATACCTAAATTAATTTTATAACAAAGGTGGTATTTCACATAATTAATTTTATTAATATATATATATATATATCAAAACATCCTTTGACAATGAAATTATTATTTAATAAAACCTTTCATTTAGAGACATCCAATAAAATTGGAACGATACATAGAAGATTAGCATGGCCCCTGTGCAAGGATGACATGCACAAATCGAGAAATGGTCCAAATTTTTCTTTATAATGAACTAGCTCGAGTACCATGGTAACCTGATAACCAAGATGACCCTCACATGGTACAAAAGGTGTTCTCGATCCCCATGGATTGACGACTATCACCTGAAAATATACAACATGCAAGTGGGAATTAATTTTCTACAAAACATAGAAGAAGTAAAAGAGATAAGGCGATATGCATAACACAAGGAATGTCCACTTGGAGTAAAGTATCAAAATACAATAGGGCATAAAAAGACCAAAGTACTAAAAACCTAAGTACAAAATTGGGAAAATTTCCCTAAGGTCCCTAAGGACATAACTCCCCAAGTCCAAATCTCAACATCTGGATCCACCTCCAAGAGATCCCTTCCATTTTCTCGAACGTGGAAGAATAAAGTCTTCCAACACCCAAAGGAAAGAGTAGGGTGTGAGCCTAATCCTAGTAGGATACCACCAAGTATTCCATAAAAGATGCCAAAAATAAATTATCCAAAGAAATGATTTCAATTTTCAAAATAAACAGGTTTGGAAATACAAAATCATATTTAAACAAAACATTCTATACATTTTTAAAATGATGGAAAAATACTTTTTAATCACAACCTTTTCAAGAGATGAAATATTTCTAAAATAATGGCTTAAAAAAACAGTTACATAAAGAAGTTTATGTAAATATAGTGAATACATGTAAAGAAGATTTATAACATTTCCATACATTTATATCTCAAATATAAATAAACAAGAAAGCAATATGGTCATCTACCAAATAGGTACGATTGTATTTTTGGCTATAGGATTCCACACTAAAATAAAATAGGTTTGAAATTTTAAATAATAATTAAACAAATCATGCTATACAGTAGAGAGAATATATTATCACATGTAATATCTTAAATGATAATTTGAAATTATCTAGGAGAGTTAAAATATTATCGCATGTAATATTTTAATTGATAATTTGAATGTTATCTGGGAGACATAAAATATTATCACATGTAATATCTTAAATGATAATTTGAAATTTATCTGGGAGAGTTAAAGTATTATCACATATAATATTTTAATAGATAATTTGAAATTTATATGGGAGGGATAAAATATCATCACATGTAATATTTTATTTCCTTTTTAGATAAAACATTTGGTATTAGTTCTAGAAACCCTTGATGATTGTCATCCATTGGCAGGTCAACACTTATGATATTGGGGCTATGAGGAGGTGTATTGAACAAAAAGGGTGGTTTATCAGTTCCACATACATCAATGACATTGAGGTGGTTGGTTACGTCTTTCTTTTCCAATTAAATTTACCCTATAGTTTCTTGATTTAAATTCAATGGTTTGATTTAAATGCAATTTCTTGATTTGAATACATTTTTTTCATTTGGTTTTTTAATGGTTTTGGCATGAATTTGGGAAAAACCCAATTACATTGAATTGGGGTGTGTTTGCAAATAGATGAAAATAGTTTCAATAGAATTTATGAATTTGATCTTTGTAAAAGAATTGATGGAATTTGTTAAATTGTGAAAAGGAATTAAAAATGTTTTGATATAAACCCAATGGTTTTATCTTGTTAAAGAGTCATGTTTTTGATTAAAAACATTTTAGGTTTAAAATGGAAAATTTTCATTTCAAATGGTAGTGTGGGATTTAGTTATTTTAAGAATTATTAAAATAAATTGCCCATTATTTATTGTGTAAGAGTACATGTAAGCCTTAGGAAGATTGTGAGTTATTTGGACACACTCTATGATTACTACAATGTTCTAAAACATAAATTTGGTAGGTCACATACCTAAGGTGATTTTGATGAGTACTCTCTAACTAGTGTCCAAAGGATGTATGTGTACACATCTCACCTAGAGAGTGTAGAGTCCTACAATGGGAAATACTATCACACCTATTTGGAAGATGACCATGTTTCTCGCTTGTTATTTATATTTGAGATATAATTGTATGCCAATTATTTTGAACTAATTTACATGCCAAATGAATTTACATAAACTATTTTATGTAACAGTTTTATTTAATCCATTGTTTTAGAAATATTCCATCATTTTTAAAGCCTCTTATTAAAGTATTTTTCCATCATTTGAACTGTATAGTATGATTTTTTTAATTATGTTTTAAAATAAAAAACTTGTTTATATTTAAAAATTGAAAGCATTCCTTTAGCTAATAAATTGTTGGCATCTGTTATGGAATCCAAGTTGAGACCTTACTAGATTTTTTAGCTCACACCCTACTTGTTCCTTTGGGTGTTTGTAGATTATCTTCTTCCAGGTTCGAGCGAAGGATAGGATCACTTGGAGGTGGATCCAGCTACTGAACCATGGTCTTGGTTAGTTGTGTTGTTAGGTACCTGGGTTGGGTTTTCCCTATTCTAGTACTTGGGTTTTAGTACTTTGGGATTGTTATGACTTATTTTATTCTGGTACTTTACTCCCAATGGAGTTTTCATTTTATATGCATACTGCCTTTCTTCTTTTACTTTCACATTGTTGGTGAAAAAATTGTTCCCACTTTCATGTTGTATGATAATAGGTGCTAGTTTCCAACCTATAGCGATCAAGAATTCCCTATGGTCTATGTTAGGGCCAAATCGGTTATCAGGTTACCAGGTTACCCAGGCTGGTTCACAACATTGCTCATGAATTATTCTAGGAATATACGTTTCACATGAAATGTTATTATCTATGGTGATTTATTGTTTATATTTTATTCTAATGAATGATCATGTGGATTTTTTGGTGAGAGGTTCAACGATGTTGGAGATACATTCCTTTGACGAGGGATGTATGGAAACCCTAGTTGGTTGGTAGTGGGATTTTAGTTCCTTATTGGTGGATCGATAAAGGTAAGGATTCATGTGAGATATTTGTATTGGGATCGATTTTCCCCGAGGTGGTGGTTACCATAAAGTCCCAATATCATGTTTTTTGTGAGGGATATATTTTTCCCATGTGCTATTCACTAGGTCTTATGGTGGGGCCTATGTGCCTACTATCACTAATGACTTGGGGAAGGCGTGGATGTTTTTCCTTAGTGGGTTTTTTGAGGTATTCTATCATTATGAAGTAGTTCTACATGAGTATGGTTGGTGTTTTAGAATTAGACTATTGGGAGGGATCCCTGTCTCATAGCTGGTTTGAGAGGGTAGGTTTGGTTGGACCCTTTGACTTGATCGTTTTTTGTTACACCTTAGGTAATATGGTGAGAGTGTGGTTGGATGCTTGTGGTTTTTGATTGATGCTTGTATGGAGGGTGGTTGGGTGGTATATCTTGGAATGATATAGATGCCTTAATGTTGAATTGGTGTGTAGAGGGTGATCTAGTTTTTTATAACTACTCTATGTGAGGAGCATGGTCAGTGGTTTTAGGTGCGTTAGCCTAGTTTCGTTAGGAATTGTCCCATGTGATCTTTAGTACTATTACTAGTGGGTTGAGAACAAGTTGTTTTGTTTTTATGCTGTAAATATGGTGTGATCAGTTTGTCTACATCTATCTATTGAATTTAGTTATGGATGTGGTATGGACTGTGTGGTTTTCCATTGGGAAGTGGGTAAATGATAAGGATACTCTTATGGTGGGGAGCTTCTGATTAGCATTGGTTGAATGTCTCTCATGTTGGGAGATAGTTGGGGGTGCTATAAGGCCGGCCATTAGATGGTCAATATGTCATTGGTTGAACCAGTTCTTGGTTGAGAGGATGGTTACTAGTTTTCCACCAAGGCTTCTTGGGGTTAAGAACCATTTGTGGTGGGGAGTTTGTGATTACCCATGTCGTTATGGGTTATGAAAATCAAGGGAAACTTGATCTTTTTATTCTCAGAATTATTTAAGAGTAAAAATTGTAATTTCTTCTGTAATATGATCTGGGTTACTATTTTTGACTATTTAGTTGGTCCTCATATAGGGTTTTTATCATAGTATAAGAATTTTATAGAAATTTGAACCCTTCTAATTTTCATGGAATATGTAATATTTAATTAAATATATATTAATTTTTTTACACATGTTCATTTGGTTGTGTCCTTTAAACAGTGTGTCGAATTGATATTTTTTCTCTATATTTGGGTTTGGAATGAGGTTTTAACAAGGAAAAGAATAATCTTGTGTCGGGTACTAGGATCGGGCCCAAGCCCCTTTTCTTTTATTTTTTATTTTTTCCTTTTATCCATTCTCCTTTTATTTTTCATTTAATTTTATCCCCAATATATTTGTGCACACCTGTGGGGATCCCACGTTGGGGTTCTTGACCAAGAGAGGGTGGGGGAGGGAAGGGAGGGATATGAATAAGAGGAGGTGCCACCTTGGAGGTTGGGTTTCACCAGATCATCGTTCGACATTTTCAGATTGAAAATTAAACCAAAGTGTTGGTAGTTTCCATATATAGGTAGAACCGTTTTATTTATTCCATTGTAAATCCATTTAAAATAGTTTTTTTTTTCATTTTTAAATACTTTTTAGGGTCTTTGGGGACCCCTTGTGAGTAAATTTATGGATTTGTGGGAAAAAATAGGCCATTTGAGGTCATTTCTAGAGATTCACGTTCGGGGAATCCATGTACATGGAATTTTTTTGTATGAACACACCCTGTGTGTTCATCCTATTTGGGGAAGATGAATTTAATAGGAATATATTTCTTGTACATGGGGGTACACTCCATGTAGTGGTCATAGGTGTGTGGCTGAGTACTCGGCCAGACACCTCGTGTAGGGGTACTTGTCCATGTAGGGTAAATGGAAAGTGCCCATGTGGGGTGCACACCATGTAGGCATACATACCCAGATGGGGTACATGGCCAAGTACATGGGCAGTTACCCATGTGGGGTTACATTCTGTGTACTAGAGGTACACACCGTGTAATCGGGATTATTACATGCCAAGTGGGGTTGAGGTACACATGCTTGTTTCCATTCTAGGTTAAACGTTGTGTATAGGGTCTACACACTAAGTACTTTGGTAAAGTATGTGATTAGTGTAATGAGGCACATGGATAGGGAGGACCTTTTCAAGTACACTCCATGTACTTGAAGTGCACGTTTCCCTTCATAGGGCTATTTTTTCAGTTTTTTCCCTGTTGTTATAATTGGACTTTTGATTAGTCCATTATAATAATTTTTCCATATATAGATCATGATGGTGGTATCCTTTCAATTTTAAATACCATTGGAATTTTTTTTGGATGGTGAGAGTTCAGTAGGTGGATTCCTTTGTGGTTTGGTTTTATATTCCTCCCCGGGGTTGAGTTGCGTGCTATGAGGCCCATGCAAGGGTTTGAGATTGTTAGTTGGCCATGACTCATGGATGCTAACCAATATTGTTCAAGGTTATTTTTTATGGATCCCAGAAAGTGGGATTAAATATTATCTTTGAGTAGATATTGGTTTTTCCCTCCGTTTTGGGACCTGTTGCTCAATGTTAGAGCTGTTGAGGATTAACACATTAGTTTGGGGACCATAGCCACCAGTTCCTCTGGGTTGTGTTGACTCATTTGGTTAGAGGTTACATCTAGATACTGTTGAGCTACTAAGATGAGTCTGTAGGACTCTTATGAATACACTTGTGGGTGATTTGGAACCTGTGGATGGGTAGTTTATCCGAATGGATGACTGGGGTTTTTATCGTGCATGATTTTCCTTGAGGTTCTGTTGTAGTAAGGGTACCTCGTGGAGAGATTCTTGGTTTGACGTGGTCATGAGGACCAATATAAATATCACTTTTGGTGGAATTAGTCTTTTGGATTCCCCATTTGGGTGTGATATTGATCGAGGATTTGTTAGAGGCCGCTAAGGTTTTTTGGGATGTTTCTACACTGGGTGTTTCTTATGAACTTGGATGACATAGGTGAACCCCTCAAAGGGATTTCTGCTCTTATTATGTCCTTTGGTCCAGTTAAGTTTTATTCTATGGGTATAGTCTGAGAGATTGGGTGTAGTAGGGGAGTCCTATGGTGGACGTCGCTTTAAGTTATAGCCAAAGGGACCGCGGTAGCCCCTAGTTCAGTTTTGGACCTGAGATGGATCGTTGAAATCTCATAGTGGCTGGTTTGTTGGTTTTTGTGATCTAGGATGTTTAGAGAGGCCCCGTGCTTTATTGGATGATAGTTTTCCGACATTACTAGTTCATATTTTTGGACGGTGGGTTTGAGGTTGGATTTTCCCATGTATAGTAGGATATTTTCCATGATGTTTGAGCCATTTTTTGATTAGGATTTTGGTTTGATGAGGAGTGCCGTGGGATATGTTGGATTGGGCATTAAACTTGAGTTTTGATCTAGATCTCTCCTCCACCGAATGGTTGTTGTTAAAAAATATTAGGGAGATTATTGATGATCTATATGAGTTCAACCCATATCTAGGTGAGTGTTATCCTCGACCAGAGTGGATTTTAGCTCATGAGGTGTTGAGGAACTCTCAGAGTGGATTTGTTTCGTGTTGTTGATGACATTGTGCTCTAGGGGACTATGTATTTTGTTCACACTCCTAGATTTTTTATGTTTCCAACCTTTTTGGTTCCATATATGGGGACTAATGTTTTCCGAAGTACTCTCAAGGATAACAGGTTCTCTAGTTTTTTTGACCTAGATATTCTTATCGTGAGTTTAGATTGTTCTATTAGAGTCATAGATCCCAATAAATATAGTTGTTCTTGTGGACACCTATGGTTATGCCTTAGGGTGCAATATTCATGTATTTTTTGTTTATATGTCTTGTAAGTCCTATGTAGACTTGTAGAATGCACTAGTTATCATGTAGTAGGGTGATCCAAATTCTTTAAAACCACTAGAAGGGTCCAGAGTGGGGGTAGATTTACCTTGAGTGTCAGACTAGATCCCACAATTGGCTATTTTCCTTGTGTTTGTTGCCCATTTTTTATATAGTTGTTTATTTTATTCCAATTGATGTTATTTTTAAGCTATGATGGACATATCATTCATGAATTCACTTATTATGACAGTAGATTATAGGTCCACCATTGGGGGTGGCCTACTGAGATTTATTTCTCACCCCCATTATGTGAACCTTAGTGTGCATGCAGACCTGATTTATGCTCTTAGGTTGGAGAATAAGTTGTGTGGGGGATGGGGTCAAGGAAAAGTGTTTCTTGATCAAGTGGAGACACTCATGTGGAGTCTCAGGATTGAGTTAGTGTGACTCGAGAATCATGGAGACTGAGTATGTGGTTTGGCTCAACATTGGTAGTAGAGATAATTTTATTTATTTTTAGTTTGTTTATTTTTTTATATGTGGTTGGCCTAGTGGGTGACTGACTATTGTATGTTCTCCAGGGTTTGAGTATATATGATTGTATTCTACATTCCATTTATTATAGAATAATTTGTTTTTGTTTATTTATTTTTCATAGTCTGTTGTTAAACCCTATGTATGAGTTGGATTATTTTCCATTATTATTACACTCTGAACAGAGGGTATAGTCTCCCCATAGTACCTTTTAGACCATAGCCATCTGTCGAAAGCCTTTATCATTCAAGGAGGTTCTCTTGAGGCCTTGTGGCGGGCTAGATCAAGTGATGTGTCAAGTTGACTAGGTCTGGTTTCCCCATAGTGGATCAAAGACATTGACTTGTTTTACATAGTGGATCAATCACATCTACTTTTTCCCATAATGGATCAAGCACATCAACTTTTCTCCCATAGGGGATCAAGCACATCGACTTGTTTTCAATAATTATATCATGAGATATAAAACTTTACCCAATGCATTAGAGGGATATATAATTTTGAGTCCCCTTTTTCACATAATGAAAACCATACATATGTGTGACACATGACCATTAAACATTCATCATGTAATTATAAGATAACCTATGTGAGGAAAATTATTTTTAAATACATTTCATAAAATCTTCATAGAATAGACCATGGAAAATAAATGGTTTTCATAAAAATATCATTATCATACTCATAAACTATCTAGTGAAAGAACAAGTATGTTATAATTGGATCACATCCCTAATAAAACATAATTATCATCAAAGGATGTCATCATCGATGAAAATTACTTTAAAAGAATCGTTGGAATATTTCCTGATGAAAATACCATTTTCAATTTGAAATCACTTATTTAAATCTAATAATTTCAAAA
The DNA here is from genome assembly GCA_963277665.1 of Viscum album. Classification (NCBI taxonomy): domain Eukaryota; kingdom Viridiplantae; phylum Streptophyta; class Magnoliopsida; order Santalales; family Viscaceae; genus Viscum; species Viscum album. The sequence continues at coordinate 610,979,412 of OY728163.1, read as the reverse complement.
ATATTAATGAAAAAAATTTCTTTGAAAATAAACTTATAAACATGTAAATTATTATTCAAATCATTGATTGGTCATGATGATGGTAAATTTTGTTCATGTAGTATAATTTAAAATAAAACATTGCTTTTATAATTTTGTAAAAGGTCAAACCTCATTCTAAAAATGATAAGAAGATTCATTTTAATTTTTTTTATTAAAATTAAATCATGGTTAAAAATGAATTTTGAATAATAATATTATAACATTAAAACATTCTTGAAAACATTTTTAGAAAACTTGGATATGGAAGAAAAATAAATTTTATCTGAAGAGAGAAATAAGGCCAGTTTTCTTTAAAAACATTATTTTGGTATTTTGAGTTCTTTAAGAGAGGAAAAATAAAGGAAAACATGTAATATACAGAAATAAAAATATAATAATAAAAATTAAATGGATTTATCCTATAAGGATTATATAATTTCCTAAATTTAAATTCAAGCATAAACTATCCCGATTAAAATGGCATTGAAACATAAATCCCTTACCACTTTGGTGTCTTTTGGATAAATATATATTGAAAGTTATAAACTTAGATGGATATGTATATCGTTATAAATTTTATGGTAATAATTATAAAATATATTCATGGGAAGTATATACACCACATAATAGAAACATGTGGTGAATATAGAATGTGTCTCATAGAAATAAAAGTGTGATGAAAATCTATTACCTCAAGTTTCATCTTCCTTCGTACACATTCAAACCTCCTTTATAAAAAATATATATTTATTATACATGTATTATAGAACCATACTAAAATTTATTATACCATGTATGATTTAATTATGACATATTATCACCTGTTTATTAAAAATATTTTTGTTAATATCATTATTCTTGATTATAACTAGTTTGTTTTTCATGCAAGTTTTAGTTTGACATTCCTAATCCTTGTACTTTGATCATGGTCCCATAATATACAGAATTTAATAATAATATATATCATATATATTCATTATACATATTTATTTTCAGTCACCCATAAAAGTTATAGATAGAAAAATGAGTTACATCGTTCATGGAGACGGTAGGCCATACATAGGCATGAATGCTGTTTTCACTTTTCAAAAGATAGAATAAAAGAATATTCAATAATAATTCATATTTAAATAATCATTGTTATATCTTATAAATCATAAGTATTAATTAAATCCATCCTTATTACCATTTAATAAAAACATAAAGGAAGAACAATTCACATCACTTTGTGGAGGGGGTAGTCCACATGTATGCACAAGAAAAATTATCACTTTCCAATGGATTGAAATGTAAGAAGGTAGATGTTATATTATAATTACAGAAGAATAAATATTTCAGAAATATAATATATAAAATTTAAATGAATCATACTAACCATCCATGAAATATGGTTATGAAAAATGAATTGCATCTCTATGTGGAGACGATAAATTGTACGTACGCACAAGCAATAATTTAACTTCCCATTTGATGGGAAAGATGGTGGATAATGGTGATATAATTATCATAATAAAATTAAATTATATTTTTATAATTAATTTATTATTTTATGATAAATTACATAGAATTAGAGAAAGTATAAAAAGAAATAAATTGAAAGAGATCAGGTAAGACAATTACCTCTCTTTCGGTTGTCCTCTTTTAGATCCTTTATTAAGGAACCTTGTAATAGTGTTTTAAGATAAAATAACCTCTAATTTATGTATATATAAGTTTATAAGATAAATGGTTAGGTTTATTTAGAGATAAAATGATCAAAGTGATTTAATGAAGATAAATGAGGGGTGTAAGTTTATAAGAGAGGGAGATGACATGAATTTTTAAAAGATTAAAATAAAATAAAGTCATTTTCAAGAAAAATAGTTCCAAATGGACACTAATTCAAATAAAAATAGTATATAGTTGAAATAATATTATACAATTAAATTTATATTGGTTTTTATGTCATTTTAAACCATATCATTTTGATTTATCCATTCATTAACCATTTTTGATGTTAATCGTGGTAACAACTATTTCAATATTAAATGGTTAAAAATGTTACCATAAATAGACAAGTGTATCATAAATGAACCATGATTGATATTTTAAACCAGATTACATTAAATTTTATGAAGATAATATTTTTAGAAATTTTAAATCATTTAATAAAATATTATATGTTATAGAATATCATTAATTTCAATTTCTGAACTATTCATTTAATTTTACTTTAAAGACACCGAGACAAAGATCAAATTCGAATAAAATAATTTTAAAAATCATTAATATATTATATTTATCTACAAAATTCATGTAACAAAATTAACAATTTAAATTATATTACTATTAATATTTTTAAAATCATTTATTTTATTTTTATATTAATTAAAGAAATATTATGTCGACGTTGCATAAGAATTTATGGTAATTTAAGATCACTAAAAATTTGAAAAAAATTATCATATTGAAAAAATAATATATATTTAAAATAAATATTTAAAACTGAACTTATCCTCCTTGTTTTACGTTGGTCAAATTTTTGAAGATATTAATGCCAAGAGAGTGACATTTTATATTTATTCTTTTCTTAAATTAATATAAAGGCCATAATCATAGAAATAAGGCACCAAGAGACCATATATTCTATAATTGAATAGTTATTTCCAAAATAAACACTTAAAATGGTATAAAATCAAGTGTTATATAATTTTTGAGGCCTTATCCTAAAATTTTAAACATATTTTACAAGTTTTACCCTTACCGAGGTGACAAAAATTCACTATGGTTTCTATTCATATTGATAAAAAATAAAAGGGACCTTTTTTATTATATTTTAACAACCCGATTCAATATATGGTATCCATTTATCAATATTAAATCTCCATAATTTTTAGAAATTAATTTAAGATAAAAACACTAAATGTAATGAAAAACACTTTTTTAGAAAAATGACTTTTTAAATATAAAAATGTTTTTATACCGAATTAAAAAATAAAATTGATTAAAATGAAATTAATTGGATTATTCATAATAAAATATAATTAATTTTAATTTAAAAACATTTTAAAAAAATTTAACTTTTTTACATGCTTGAAGAAAATATGGTTTTCAATAAAAATCTATTTTTTTCTCTATTCACTGAAAAATAAATATTTTGATAAAAATACTAAAAAACAATCCTTATAAAATTATGATATGTTGATTTAAAAAATGAAGTTAATTTTATCAAATACCTTATCTAAAATTGGTAAAAATTAAATATAATATTTTCTCAAAAAAATAAATAAAAATCATTTTTGAAAGAAATTCATTTTTGTAAGAATAATATAACTTTACTAAAAATTGAATTATTATTTCCTAATAATTAAACAATATATTTTTATTAAGAAGTAACTTTATATATATATATTTTATAATGTGGTTATTCTTATTCACATCTTCCAATTCAATGGCTAGGTTACAATTGTCCAATTTAATTAATAATATTTCGTGGATTATTTAAGCTCGATGTTGTGCTTCGTATACACTATTGAATGTAATGTTGTTATTTTAAAATCTAGGGGAGTTACACCAAGAAATTTAATTGATTTAAATTAAATATCCTCGATGATATTATTATTGAATATTGTATCCTTCCTTATCTTATTAGAAATAATCATATTATGAAATTATTCAAAGGTTATATTATCTCTATCTTCAAGTGATTTTTTTAGCATAAAACCTATATGGTATGTTTCTAATAAAATTATTGATAATGGATGAGTATTATAATGTTTTAAAATATCCTTTTATGTTACTAAAAATTTCATTCACCCTTGTGTAGTAATCATCAGTGGTCTCATCATCATCCATTTTAATATCTTTTAAATTTTCATTTCAAAACAATATTTTTTCTTTTTTCACCTTGAAATTCCATTTGAATACTGATGATATGATATCCAAATATCATATAATATTATTTATAATTTGTATAAGAAAATAAATTTTAAGGATATGGCTGACTTGCAAGCTGTATCAGAAGAAAAAAATCAATAGAAGATCTGTTTATTTAAGAATGAGATATTATTATTATGATGTAGCAATATCCTGAGTAGAAATTTGATCTTGTTCTGTAGTTAGTGGAAGTATTGAGAAATATTTTGAGATATATTATAAATAAACATGTTGGGTTATAGTAAGTAATCAGGGTATTAAAAAATAGTTGGGAGCCTGTTCAGGATTCTTGGGAGATATCCTGCACCATATTCACTTGTGCTTAGAATTTTTAGGAGATAATATTAATTGTAATCACTTGTGTTATATAGTGATAATCTATATATTAGACTTTAGTAAAACATATCAAGGAGAAGGTACCCATATTGGGACTGAATCTTGTAAAAATGATTGTGTGTTTTTTTTAAATTCACTCATTTTTTTTCATGTAAATAAATGCGAGAATCCAAGAAAGAGTAGATCTAAACTTTAACAAGACACATAGGTCAATTTAATAAAGAAATTATAAAAAGTACCATCACTGATTCAACCCCCTATTAGTGATATATTATACAATACTTTTGAACTTTATTAAATATATAAGGGTATCAATAATTTTTCTTCTTTTTTATTTTTCACTTACAAATTGTGATGAACACCACCGATTTTAATCTTCAACTTCTTCAAATATTAGTAAATTAAAGCATACCAAGTAAAAGGTTCTTATTTCAACCCATAAAGTGAATTATTAAAGTGAAGCACTTTTTTTATATCACTATCAAGTTAAAATATAATTAACTATTAATTATAATACTTCTTTTTTAAGTACACTATTTAAGAATGTTTTCTTTATATCCATTTTTTTATATTTTGAACATTATTTGAAATTTCACCACTAATAATAGTCAATTTTCTTTATCCTTTCCACCCATGTAAAAATTTATTCAACCCAAATTCCCTTAATTTAGGAATAACCTATTTATATAGGTCATGTATTTTTTCTTACCACTATTCCTTATTCATCACATTTTCTCATGAATACAAATTTTATTCCTATAAAATTACATTCATGTGGTCGATCCATAAACTCCAAAGGCTTGTTATTTTTGATAGGATCAAATTATTTATGAATTTATGTAACTCAAAACTCATATTTTATATCCTCCTTAAATTTTCTATGATCTACTTGAGATAAACGTTTTTTCATTATTCTTCATCGTTTGAGTTTGAATGAGTTCTTTTATACCACAAATTATATTTGATTCACTGAATTTAAATTTCCTATTATGTTTTCTAGATTAGGTTGATGGTTGATTAAAATAATACATTTCTTATTCATGTTATGATTTATTTAACTTCATAATCATCTTCATGGTTATTATAATGAGTATGTAAAAATCTAGTTTTACGATCTTCACTATCTTCATGAATTTATTTCTACTAAGAACCATTTGAACTTGATCTATATTTTTCTTCAATCACCTTCATATCAACACAATAGAATTTTTTTGAGACTTTTGTTGATGTAATTTATCTTGGTAGAATAACTAATAATGATAACTTTATCCATTGCATATCCATATTTTACTTGGTTACCATCTCTATTCTTAATAAAATACTTTATTCTAAACTGTAGCATCCACTAAATTGACCAACCTAATCCATGACTGAATTAGGGTGCTAATAAAATTAGGTGCACATCCCCATATTAAAAAGTTCATTTAATAGTGGAGAGGGTTTAATACTTACTCATGCAGAGACTATTGAATATGAAATAAAACTAAAAAAGAATGAAATAAAAGATTAATAACATATAACAATAGGTGAAACCAAACATACCCCTTGATTTAAAAAATGCATAGATAAATGAAAAGTTATAAAATTAATACATAAGAACCAGATCACCTATGGGATGATCATATATATACACCATCTAGAAAGAACAAAAATAACCAGCTACGATAAGGAACCAAAATCCACCCAACCCTTCCTCATAATATAAACACACAACCAGCTACCCATGTATGACAACCCATAAAATTCATACAATTTATATAATGATTTATAGAATAATGATACAATTAATACAACCCCATAAGATAATGAGTCCTAGTGTATTCGGTTAATTAGGTGTATATATCATAACAACTTGAAACATAAATAAAAATATATAAACTAAAACTCCATAACATGCCCTTAAATTTCCTTGATCTTCTAAAATTGAATAAGATAACCCGAGGATGTACATAAGAAAGGGGTTAGATATAAAGACCATTAAAATAATAATAAAAGAATATAATATGGTAAATTAATAAATGTGATTCAATAGGAATATTAAGGTATCATATGATGGGTGAGAAACATAAAATTTAACATTGAAGGAGGATATGAGATGATATTATAAAGGAAACATGTGGATGTGGAAACAACATAAAACATAACATCATAAGTATAAGAAAAGGAAAAATACCCAGAAATCATAACATATTATTCTTAGGATAACATCCCATAAACTATACATGGAATCACATGAGATAAAAACATTACCCAATACATTGGAGGACTATATAATCTTGGGCCCACTCATCACATTCATATCATGTACATGCATAAGTGTAGCACATATATCATATAATATAAGGATGAATTTCACCACCTTTAATCCCACGATTAATGAGTATGGGTTATATACATATAATTTACCAATAAATGGATGATACATAGATCTAGGTAAATTTTCTTGAGTGGAAATGGGGATGGGTATTCACCCCACAAATGTTTCACATGGAAAATCACAGGATAATTTTGGCAGCATAATAGGGGAACATAAAGATTCATGGAAGGGTTTAATGAGAGTTAAAGGGGCATATAATCACTTTTAAATAATAATTACATTAATTGGTATGTGTAGAAACATATACCATCATGAAAATTTGGAAATCAAAAGGCATAATATAAAGAAGGTGCCTGAATAAAGAGGAGAATGAGAGCATCCCTTACTTCAGTATAGTAATAACTTAGGTAAAGGTTATAATGATTAGGTATAAGTGATCTGTCATTATTATAACATCAATAGGATAGTAAAGGGATATTTATAAATTCAATATAACATAATAAATTGATATTCAAAAGGATATATATAAAGAAGGTTTTTGATGGAAAATAAGAGAGAGAAATACCTTACCTTGAGAGGGAACTTCTAAAAGCTTGGGAGGAGATTATTAAGATATTTTGGATACCTTGGGAGGGATATATAGAGGTAAGGGTAGATTAAATTCATGATAAAAGGGTTTTGAGTGAATATTAAATAAAGGGTGGGAAGTTTTTTTATAGAAAAAGTGATGAGAATTGTTTATTAATTACTAAACTTAGGTTTTAGAATCTATATGAAAACTTCATCCAAACCACAAACCATACCATGATGTTTTCCCATGATTTCTAAAAAATAAGAGTGTGTTTCATTATTTTATATGTATATGAACCGAAATCCTTAAAATAATACCATTGGTGATGTGGAAGTGAATCATGTTTGCAAATAATTCATTTTAAAAACTTAAAATATAATATAGGTTTTTGATGATTCATTAAGGGGTTATAAAATTAATAAAATAACGTAAATAAAATTGTTTAAAAGGGAAAAAATTAATTGGGTCGTGGATACATTTTATTATACTTATTATATCACTTTTTAGATTTTATGATGTCATAATACATATTATATAATTTTACCGTATTTAATATTTATCCAAGACTTCATATGTCTCATAAAATTTTAAAAAATTCACAGTTGGATGATTATGTTGTGATAATTTTAAAAATAATATTTATTTTATTAAAATTGTTATATAAATATTATAATTTACACTTTTTAATAAAAAAATCCCCATTCATTGAAAAATACTAGTTTGCTGACAATAACCGTTTTTTGACCCTTATAAAAATTACATTTTACTTAATAAAATTAGATTATCATTTATATTTAATAAATATTATTTAATAATTTTATTAAAATGTAATTTATATCTAATTTTTTTTTGAATTTTATCAAAATAGTGTCTTGATTGAAGCTATATATTTCCTAAATATACAATTTTTGTTTCATCATATCAAAATCTTGTTTTTACCAAACTTATTATTTAATCATTTTGAAGTAAAAAAGATAAATATAATAATTATTTTATTAAAAATAAAAATACGAAAATTCTTACTATTGGGGTATAAATATATAGACCTTTGTTACAATGGAAAATTCCATAAGGGTAAGGAGTGTGATGGTGATATCTTCTTAGGATAGTTGGATGAACATGGTTTCAGCTGTGATCTGGATGATCTTGAACTTCTCCCATAAATGGTTTTGTTCATGCTTTATTTGTTGAATCTCGGATTGGGATTAGTAAAGGTAAAATACCAATGATTATATCTTCCTTGAAAGCTCTGATAAATAGGATTTATGGTGTATGATCCTACCAGTGGAGGTTATCACTTCCTTTGTCTACATCAAATGGATTTATCATAAAACTATATATATAATAATCATATAATCACTATATAATGGATATAATATAAATGGTTATGATGATTAATGATATTTTAAATATGCCAGGATATAAATTATAATGGTCCCAAATAACCAAATTAGTGTATGTGTTTTCTATAATTTCATTTATAAATAAAGAATTTACTCATTTAGAATAGTAATTTCATTTATAAATGTTTGGTTAATCACAATATTCTCCCCTTTAGAAATTCCACCCTTGAAATTTCATTAACTCACTAAAACATATGAGGGTAATTCTAGTTCATAACCTCTTATGGTTCTCAAGTCACTTCCTCAAAATTATGGTTACACTACAACAATTTTAAAACGTGAGTTGTATTGTCTTGTAAAACCTTGTATCTAGAATATAATTTCTTCAATGGATTCTCCTAATTTAAAAATCCTTATCTAATGGAACCAAATCTAGATTTAGTAAATATGAGGGGTTTAGTTTTTATTTCCTCAAGTTGGATACATAGAACACATCATGCACTTTAGATAGGTTAGGTGGGAGTGATAGTCAGTGTGCCAATTCTCTGATGCAATCAAGGATCTCAAAGATGATTATGTATCTTGGATTAAGCCATACCTTCTTCCCAAACATCATTAATTTATTACATGACAATATACGAGGGAACACTTTATCTTTAACCTCAAACTCCAGGTCTCGTCTATGATTATCTGCATATATTTTCTATCGAATTTTTGTAGATTTCATACTAAACTGAATGATTTGAACCTTTTTTGTCATCTATTGGATAAGTATTGTCCCATAAACTTCTTAACTCTAACTCTATCCTAACATGTTAGATCTTAACACCTTTAACCATACAGAGCCTCATAAGGTTCCATTTGAATGATAAAATGGAAAATTTGGTTATACAAGAACTCCACTAGGGGAAGGTATTGATCCCAACATCCTTTCAAATCCATTTTTCATGATCTCAATATATCCTATAGATTTTTAATGGTTATTTTAGACTAACCATACGTATGAGGGTGATAATCCATGATAATGATCTATTTTTTATCCAACACTTACTGAAGGCTTCTCCAAGACCTTGAGGTAAACCTCAAATCTCTATCAAATACATTGGATAGTGGTGCTCTATGAAGTATTGCCACTTACCTTATATATACCTTGGTAAGTTGGTTAAGGGGGAAATATTCCTTGATAGCAATGAAATGAACTGACTTGGTAAGGTGATCAAATTCCACCCAAATGGATTTATTACCTTTATTGGTCCTTGGGAGTCCTATAATGAAATCAATGTTTATGTTTTCCCATATCCATACTGGCATGAGAAATGTTTACATCAAACCCTTATATTTCTATAATTCAACCTTGAATTGTTGTCATACCAAGCATCATGATTCAAAATTTTCAATGTTTCTCTTCATGTTATCCCACCATAAGTTTTACTTAAAATCTTTATATATCTTAGTGATTCCAAGATGAATAGAGAAACATGATCTATGTACGTAATCCAAAATTTCTCGCTTTAGTCATGGTTTTTATGGGACACATATTTAAGTATAAATCTATCTTTAGAAAAGTTGAACTCCATAATATTTGGTACCATTTTCTGTAGAACCTCATCATCTTTATGTGCCTCCTTTACCCTCTCAAGATTAGATGGTTGAGTAGTCATTTGATCAAGGTATGATAAATATACATTTATTATTTCCATTTCCATCATATTTATGTCCAAGATGATTACATCACTTGTTATTCTCATCATGGATAGGGCTGTGGATCTTTTTTACTCAGAGCATTTTCTTATTTTTCACCTTATTAGGATTGTAATGTATTGAACTATCATAATACTTGTTGAGCTATAACTAAATTAATTGGTTCATATTGAGGTATTTTTCTGTGAACTTATACTTGAGGATTTTATTATCTATATATATGTCACACTTCTCCCCACATAGATAATGTCTCTAAATCTTCAGTGTGAAGATCAGTGCAGCCAATTCTTGATCATGTGTTGGGTGTTTTTTCTTGTGGATCTTTAATTGGTGGGAGGAAATGGATATCAATTTATTATCTTGCATGATTACACAACCCAATACATTTTTGGATGCATTATTATAGATAAAAAATCATTCCCCACTAGTGGTTAATGTGAGAACAAGTGTAGTCATTAGAAATTTTTTTATCTCTTTAATGGTTTATTCATATTCATCATTCCAGACATACTTTACCCCTTCCAAGTTATCTTGGTTAGTGGATTGAAAATATTGATAAGTTTCTCACAAATTGATGATAGTACCCAACTAATTCAAGGAAACTATGGATTTTCATCATAGAGGTTGGTTGATGCCATCCTTTAATTTTAGTTATTTTTGAATGATCCACATATATCCCTTTGCTGGTGATAACATTCCCTAAGAATGTTACTTTCTCTATCAAAAATATGCATTTACTATACTTTTCATACATATTTTCTTTCTATAAGGAATTAAATACAACATCCAAATTCTCATCATCCTCATCATTACTATTGGATTAAATAAGAATATCTTCTATAAATATTACCACAAATTTGACCTGATAATCCCTAAACACTCTATTCATTAAATCCATGAAGATTGCTGGAGCATTATTGAGTAAAAAATGGAATCACTATGGATTCATTGTTCCCATACTTTATAATAAAAGATATCTTTGAGATATCCTCCCACCTCTCCTTTATTTTATAATATACCAACCAAATATCCACCTTAGATAAGTACTGGGATCCACATAATTGATAAAATAAGTCACTAATATCTATAAGGGAATACTTGTTATTTATCATGATTTTTTTTTTCAGTTTATGATAATAAATTAAGAGCCACATTGACCCGTCTTTATTCTTTATGAATAGGACTATTGTACCACATGGTGAAGCACTTGGTCATATAAACCCTTTATCCAAATTTTGATATAGATTATTCTTCAACTCCTCAATTTTAAAAATTTCCATTCTATATGGAGTCTTGGATATTGTAAAATATCTGAGCATAATTTTGATCGATAAATCAACCTATTTTATAGGTGGAAGTCTAGGAAATTATTTTAGAAATACATTGAAGAATTATCTTATAATAGGAATTTCACGAAGGATTATATTTTCCTTAAACTTGATCATTTTAACTAGATGTGATTACTCACAAGGAAATAATTTTCTTGATTGAGATGATTATACTAAACAAGATTCATCCCCCTCCTTGTACGAATTGAAGGGAAATTTGTGATACAAAGGGTGATTTACTTATCTTCGAAATTTATCTTAGCGTTATACAAGGAAATAAAATCCATGCCTAGAATAATATTAAATTCTATTAAAGGTTGTATCAAAATCTTTGATGTTAGATTTTTCCTAATTCTTTTTACAAGGGTGTAATTATATACTTAAGATGAAATAATTTCCACATTTTCTATTTTCACTGATAGCCCTGCTTCCCTATTTTGCAGTGTTGTTTATATAGTTTTACTAAACTTTCATTATATGAAGGAATGCATAAAATAAGAATAAAATAGTAAGTTATATATCCTTGAATGAATAACTAGTATATCTTTCACAACTTTGTTATCGAGATCCAACTTGGGGATTTTTTTTCTTCGACTGTCATCGACAACCCTTGGATTATTGCATTGATTCACATAATGTCCTTATTCCTTGTAGTTGAAACATTGGATTATAGGTTGAGGGTTGACTGTGGAATTATTTTCATAAATAAAATTTTAGGATTCTTATATTTGCAATCTCTAGATATGTTCCAATATTTCTCACACATAAAGAATTTACTTTTTCCTTTAAGGTATTTTTTGGGATGCTTCTGCCCACATTTTTTACAAGTGGGATGTTGGAATTTCTTTTTCCCATGAGACTTTTCCATCAAACCACTATAATTGAAATCCATTTCCTTATATATATCTTTATATCCATGATACCCTTGAGATTTTATCATCTCCATTTTGACTTTGAGGGCATATCATAAATTTTTTCTCCTAGTTGTCAATGTTATGAATCTCAAAATATTTTCATTGACTCAACTTTATACCACCAAAAAGCTATCAAAATTACTTTCAGCTTTAATGAAAAAACTGAAGGCATATCGTGAAAGTATTGTGATGTTATCCTTGAATGGTTGGATAGATTAATAATCATTTTTACTGAGTTTGAGTAAATACCTCTCCATTTTATATTAGAGAGTGAAAGGAAAATATTTATCAATTTTTTTTCCAAAATTCTTTCCACTCCATCACTTAAATCACCTCCTTAGGCTTCATATTTTTCATCAACTTCGACCATTTATCAGATTCTCCCTCCATATAATAGAAAACTAGTACAACCTTATTTTAATCAAAACATTGAAGGATGAAGGGGTTCCTTTCAAGGTAGTTGATCCATTTTTTCATGATTAAAGGATCATAAGATCCAATGAAATTTAGAGGACTTTATCTCATAAAGGTATCAATTGTAACTTTATGCTTATTTGGAGGATGTGGGGTTTCCACTTGATTCATTTTTATTTTCCAAACATGAGTTAATTGAGGAATCATTACCATGAATTTCCTAAATCCTACTTCGATATGGTTGTGATTCTCATTTGTAATGTCAAAAACATTACTCATCACACTGTTTGTCGACTCAGTTCCTCATATTTCCAACCATTGACTAAAAGAAAGGGAAAATTAGGGGTGAATAATTTTAAACTATTAAACACATAAATAAGAAACCATGAAAATTAAATAAATAACTAATAAATGACATATACTCATTAAACTATGAATTTCTAGGATTGAATATATGTTATCCATGATCTATTTCCTAACATAATGTCTTATTGTAATTTTTTCCCTTAATAATGGTTTGTAATGAGGTTGTGAGTTTACGAAAGCATATCACCAAGGAGTGTCAAACTAACTATACAACAAGGCATCTTTTTTGGGAACTAGGTGATAACCGATACCAACTTATAGTTCAGTTTTTTGGGTTATTACCCTTAGGTACAACTGTTCCAGTGTCACATCTACTTGTAGTATCCGTAAGAGGTTTTATTTTCTTGGAAACCACTTACTCTATACTTTAATAAAGTTTAGGGAAGTTTTCATGTGTTTATTCTTATACCTAAGGCTTTAACTAGATTTTTTAATCCTAATACCCAAAAATAACATGACTTTTCACTGATTCCAACTATGAAAACCCAAATAATTCATACACTTTATTTCATAATTTATTACATAAATATACACTTAATAAAACCCCATAAGATCATGAGGCCTATTGAATTTGGGTAATTATGTACATAGAATAAAATATGTAATTAGAAACATAAATACATAAACTAAAACTCCATAAAATTCCCTAAAATTTCCTTGATCTTCTAAAACTACACGGGATTACCTAGGGACATACATAAAGAGTGAGATATAAAGCCTAGTAAGGGAATAATAAAATAATAAAATATGGTAAATAAGCAAATGTGACTCAATAGGCATACCAAGGTAACATAAAAGGTATGAGAAACATATACTTGAACATCCAAGTATGATATAAGATGATATCATAAAGGCAACATGGGAATGTTATAACAACATAAAACATGACATAATAATCATAAGTCAAGAATATATTACAATAAATCATAAAATAGTGTACTTAGAATAACAGGGGTACCTAATGATCCATAGAAGGGTTTAATGAAAGTGAAATGGGTTTATAATCACTAGGAAATCATAAGAGGGATGTGTAAAAACAAATCCCAATGTGAACTGTGGAAATGAAATGGAATAATATAAAGAAGGTTCTTGAATAAAGAGGAGAATGAGAGGATCCCTTAATTCTACATTGTAACAACTTAGGTAAAAATTATAATGAGTGGGGATAAATTATATCACATTATTATAACAGAAATTTTATGGTAAATGGATATTTATAAATTCATAATAACATAATCAATTTATATTAAAAATTCTAGATACAAAGAAGGTGCTTGAATGGAAAAGAAGAGAGAAAAATCCCTTACCTTGAGAGGGCACTTCTAAAATCCTGGGAGGAGATTCTTAAGTTATTGGGGACACATTTGGATGGATATATAGAGGTAAGGGAATAGTAAATTAATGATATAAGGGTTTATTATAAAGTGTTATTGGCGGTTGGATTATTTTTTTATCAAAAGAGAGAATAATTATTTATTAATTTATGAAATTTGGTTTTGGGCTCTATATAATAAATTAATCAAAACCATAAACCATCCAATGGTTTTTCCAATGTTTTCTTCCAATGAAGAGTGAATTTAATTATTTTATAAGGTTATGAACCAAACTCCTTAAAATTATACTCTTGGTGATGTGTAAGTGATTCATGTTTATAAAGAGTTGATTTTAAAACCTTAGAATATATTATAGGTTTTGAAGGATTCATTAAGGGTTTATATAATTAATCAAATAACTTCAAAAAAACGTTATTTTAAATTTAAAATATTATTTGTGTCGTCTATACTCTTTATAGTATTTATTATATCACTTTTTGACTTTTATGTTTTCATAATACACACAGTATTTAATTTTTAACAAAAAATTTGACTGAATCTTAAAATTATGAAAAATTCATTGTTGGATAATTTTCATGTGATGATTTCAAAAATAATATTTATTTTACAAAATATATTTATAAATAAGATAATTTATACTTTTAACTGAAAAAACTCATTTATCGACAAATAATATTTTTTTGATAATAATAGCTTTCTAACACTTATAAAAATTACCTTTAGATTCATAAAATTACATTATCCTTTATATTTAAAAAAAATTATTTAATAATTTTACTAAAATAACATTTATCACAAAAAATTCTATAATTTATAAAAAAATGTCTTGATTGAAACTATATATTTCCCAAAAATACAATTTTTGTTTCATTGTATCAAAATTTAATTTTTATCAAACTTATTATTTAATAATTATAATGTAATAAAATATAAATATAATAATTATTCTATTAAAAATAAAAAATATTCAAATTCAAATTTTTAGGTTCTAGATACATATCCCTTTATTATACCAGTGAATTCCCTAATGGTAATGTGTGGATAATGGGATTTTCTTAGGGTGGTTTGACGAACATAGTTTGGGACGTGATCTTAATGAGCTTTAAATTCTCCCATAAATGATTTTGATTGTGCTTTAGTTACTGAATCTAAACTTGGTATTTGTCAAGGGAAATTCCCGTTGATGCCATCTCCCTCCAAAGCTCTAATAAATGGGCTTCATAGGGTACAATCCTACTGGTTGAGTCCATCGCTTCCCATTTCTTTACCAACTGGATTTATCATAACCCTGTATATATACTATTCATAAAATCACAATATAATGGACATAATATCAATGGTTATGATTCTTAATGGTGTTTTAAATCCAACATGATATAACTTATAACTGTCCTAAATAACCAAAGTAGTATAGGTTATATAATTTCATTTATTAATAAGGCATTTAATAATTTAAAAATGGAATTTAATTTATAAATTTTCAGGTCATTACACTATGCGTCCACCACATACCCATATAATAATATCTAGAAGCCAGACCTTTACCCTTATATGATACAAAATATATAAAATCTGTATGTGTCCCGAAGATCTTGTGCATGGTGGTGAGTATAAAACTTAGTAGGACTTCACCTACGGTGTCCCTAGTAACACCCAAAAGTATATATGTGTACAAAAGGAATAATGTATGATTAAACTAAAATTAAACACACTAATTACCACTCTACTCTATTCTTTGATGAGCCAAGAGTGATCCCTTTTCAGGATTTGACAAATGCTAGAGTGGGATAAGATACTCACAGTTTGTCATATATAGTGGTACCATAACACTCTAACAATCCCATTACACATGGTGAAACCTTTTGTTCAACCCTCAATCTATCCAATCCAAAACAATGATGATTACCTAAAGGTTTAAACATTCCTACTATAAAATTAATATTCAATAAGTTACTGATATCCCTATATATTTCTTGGCTCAATAGACTAAATTCTTCCCATTCATGGTGATCCTATCAAGCCCCTGACTAGTGATTATGATAAAAAACCAATTATCTTGGTCACCTATGGTGTATCCCTCCTCCTTGTTGGTGATCAATATAACCTTATTATTACACTTGAATATATGGGAAAATACTAAGAAAAGAGTCATCAAAACCACCTCATGGACCCTATCCGATGTTCACATGGCCCCAAATGACCTTAAACCCATAATTATCAGCATCATTAAAAACCAACATCCATAACCCATTGAACCACTATGACTACCATATTCACTAGTGATCAACATCACCTAACACATTCTCTCAGAAACCAACATCACCACCATATCTAGAGTACCATCCATTTCCAATTAAATTTCATCTCAAGAATACAGATTAATAATACACATCACATATCAAAATAAAACAAAAAACTAAAAATTTTCATGAAATTCCACACTAGAATACCCTAAGAAAACTCTCTTGGACAACATAGACCTAAGAAGGTTCTGATTATTAGTATCTCTCACAACCCTACCCACACCCACAATCACATGATGTATATACATATATAAGTAGTAGAGATATACAAGGACCACTACCTTTTAACTATAGGTAATTTCACATCGAATCTCATGCTCTTATTCGAACCTAAATAGAAGAAATCAAAATATCTGACATAACACTATTGTTAGGGAACAACTAAAGATACAAAAAATAATGATGTAAGAAACTAAAAATATATGATAAAGGATAGTTATCCTTACTCGCATCAACTATTAGGGACCAATCTCATGAGGAACTAACATGAATATTGTGAAGAAAACATTACATACATAACTACCACATCTTATTAGTAGAATAATCATTAAATATCAATAAAATATATGCTAAAACAATACAAGTTTAGTGTATTTAGAAACCTGGATAAATAAATAACTGGTATATAAAATATTTACATCACTTACCATTAAGTTCTTTATAACTAGTACCCTTATTAGACATATCATACTTAATACCATTATTCATAACATTGGAAGGGAAACATAAGAAAGAGTGATATCAGATAATCATTAAGGGTAAACATAATTGTTATAAATCAATGATAATAAGTGAGAATAATATGATGACAAGGGTATGTGAACATGATCATGACTTACAATAATCATTCCCAATTAGTCAAAGATATTTAATCCTGAAACATGGCATAAGGTTTTGTAAAACAAATATAAGGCATAAGAGAATGAAATCATAAATAACCAATCATGTGCCATGAGTAAATAACACAATAACAAGGAATACGTTTATGGAATAAAAATAATCATAGAAAATCATTTCCTTAGTTAAGGCACATAGCCAATACTATCATAGTGGATTGGGAACACTCCCCATTCCATCATTTCCTTAGTCAAGGCTCACTCCCAAGACTATCCTATTAAAAAAATTCCCATTACTAAACTCGTATCACTCACCATTATTTTACTTATTATCTCATGAGATATGCATATTTACTGAATACATTAGAAGGATATATTATTTCGGGCCGACCCATCACATAATTAAAAACTATACATATGTATTATATATGATCACGAAACATTCATTACAATATAATATCATAACCCTTGGAAATGATATAGAATTAATAAAAATTTAATTTACATAATAATAAAACATTCTATGAAATAATAAATATGGTAACATTGGATCATATCCTCAATAAATCATAAGAAACATCAAAGTATGTTTTCATAGATAAAAATAACTTTAAAATATCACTAGGAAATTTCTTGAGGAAAATAATCCTTTAATTTTGAATTCAATTATTTTATATATAGAAATTTACAAAAATAATAAGAAAATAATTTTATTCTAAAAGAACCAAAGAAAATTATAAATAAAGATTCAATGAAAATATTATTCATGATGGTGAGGAAATCTGTTCACGCAGTGTATGTTAAAACAAAATTTCCTTTCATATTTTTGGTGAAATGTTAGAAGTTGATCATTTGAAAAATGAAAAGAAGATTCCTTTAAATTTGTATATATAAATTCAAAAAAGGGTAAAAGGTAATTTAATAAATATTTTTATAATAGTAAAAATATTATAGATTTTTTTAGAAAACATGGATATAGAAGAAAAATGATTTCTTATCAAAGAGATAAATAATTCCAGTTTCCATAAAAAATACTTTCAGTATCTTGAGTACTTAAAGAGTGGAAAATACGACTAAATATTGTAATATATATAAATAACTATATTATAGGTAAATTCATAATATTTTGGAGATATAGATCATATAATTTCATTATTATAAATTTATGTATATACAATTCTGGTAAAAAAATGAGATTGTAGTATAAAATCATTACCTCTTTAATAAATTTTTATTAATAAGTCCCATTAAAGAAATAAATTCAAATTAAAAATTAAATACCATGAAAATAAGGATATTAATGAAACAAAATATCAAAGGTGTAGCAGATTCACCTTATAAAAAAAAGATAGATATACAACATAGCATATGTCCTAAGGAAGACAATTTGAGACGTCAAAACCTTATCACTTTAGTAATATTCTAATAAAATACCCTTGGATGAAATAATTTTATTTTAAAATTTAAATACCATGAATTAATAAGGATAAATGATATATAAATTCAAAGGATTAGTATATACACCTCATAAACATAAATAGGTGCATAACATCAAACATGTCTCAATGAAAAAAAATGGGCTAAAGAACCCTCACCTCATATCCGACTTGATTTATCAAAAATATAACCACCAATATAATAAATTAATATTTATTATAATTAATAATAATAATAATATTCATGCATACAATATCAAATATGATCCAATTTTTTGATTTCAAAACTCTTTTATAAAAAATTCTATAATAAAGTCTTCATTTCAGGTGTTAACTACTTCATTTTTCTTATATGTTTTAGTCTAGAAGTTATAATCCTTGCACTATGATCAAAGTTCCTAAATAAAAATAATATTAATAATGATATAAATATCATAAATTTATTACATACATATTTATAACCAGTCATGTTAAGTGGTGTGAAAAATGAGGTATATCATTTCATGGAGACGAAAATCCGTATGTACACCGAGTAATGTTTCCACCTTTTGATGGATAAACAAAAGATAATTGATAATTTACCTTTAAAGAATATTTATTATATCATAAATATAATTTTTAATAAAATATATCCTTTTTACCATTGAAGTAAAGTATAAATGATAAAAAAATCACATCACTTCATAGAGGTGGTAGTCCAAACACACACACGAGTGATGTTATCCTATACTAATAGATCATAGGGTAAGACAATTGATAAAAGATTATAATTATAAAATAATAATTATGTTATAAATATAATTTATAAAAATTAAATACATAATAATAACCACCTATGAAATATGGTAATGGGAAATGAATCATATCGCTATGTCGAGGCAGTAGTCCACACGTACACACAAGTGATGATTTTATTTCAAATTTGTTGGAGAAGGGGTGGAAAATGGTTATGATATCATCATAATAAAATATCATTATATTTATGATAATTTATTAATCATGTTTTTATGGACATTATAGGTTTATAGAAGGTGTAAGAATAAATAAAATTGAAAGAATTTAGTTAATATTTATACCTCTTCTTTGAGCGATATCCTTTGGCCTACACTTTATGCCTTGAAAGATGAGCAT
The DNA here is from genome assembly GCA_963277665.1 of Viscum album. NCBI lineage: Eukaryota > Viridiplantae > Streptophyta > Magnoliopsida > Santalales > Viscaceae > Viscum > Viscum album. Next base: position 610,959,146 of record OY728163.1, on the reverse strand, counting down.
TATAATAGTAAAATAAGATATAGGATGAATTGAAGGATTAAAGTATTTTTTTGGATTATGTATTTTTAGATCTATAATACTAAAATGGTTTGAATAAGGGAGGAGAAGTGGTGCTTTTTTTTAAGTGAAGGGAGGGACACACATGGAATTTCTTAAAAGATCTCAATGATATAAGGTCACTTTCAAAGGAAATTGGTTCCAAAAGGCCAAGTATTCTAAGTTAGGATAATATAATATTTAAATATATTGAATCAATAATAATTATATAATTAGGGGTGACAATAATACCCTTATCTCTTGGTTTACCCCCGATAACCCCATTTTAACCTTAACTCTAGTAACAAAAAATTATTGTTTTTACTATTCACAATAACAAAAAATTAATTTAAACCTAATAAATTTTATAAATTATTCTAGTTTAAAATATGGAATCCATTTTATCAGATTCAATTTATATAAGTGATAGAATTTAATTTTGAATAAGTGTGCAAACCGCAATGAAATCCCATTTTAGAAAAATGCATTTTAAGCATAAAACTAAATTTACATACATTCCTTGCCCTATAAAATCATTCAATGAATTTTAAAATATATATTAAATATATAATATATAAATTTCTTTAAATCCATTAATATATATATATATATTAATCTAATTTATTAAGATAAAAACACATTACGCGAATAAAAAACAGTTTTTTAGAAAAATATGTTTTTAAGCCAAAAAATGAACTTATACCAAAATAAAGTATAATGAACGTTCCTATGAAATTAATTATATTAATTATAATTAAATTAGGATTATGTTAATTTTATTAATTGGAATATTTCTTGAAAATAAATGATATTTTTTACAAAAATCTATATTTTCACTTTTCACTGAAAAATATATATTTTTAGAAAAAACCTAAAAATTAACCCTAAGATAATATTTAAATGATGATTTTAAAATTTATATTCATTTAATAAAATAATATTTCTAATAATGGTTGAAATTTATTATAATTTTAGTGTATTTAATGCAATGAAAACCATTTTTGAGGAAAACACATTTTTGAAGCATAAAATGACTATAATTTTTATTAAAAGGTGGAACCTTGGCCAGAAGACCAAGGAAGATTTATTAAACAAAATAAAATTGTTAAAAAAGTATAAAATATTAGAATATTTTATAATATTTTTCATAAAGGGGAGTCAAATCCATAGGGTGGTCATCCGACCATGTGAATTCATAGATGCACCCATTATTGGAAAGTCCATTCACAACCGTGTTTGCTTCATGAAACACATGCGTAATGATATGATTGATCTATATGAGAGAGTGAAAGAAATACATCCATATACTTATGAAGAGACACTAAATATGCACCACTACATTATGTGAAGCTTGCATGATGGTGGTTGAATCGATTTCAATCCAGATACTGTTCTTGAGTTTTTGTCTTGTGATGATAATTTCATAAATAACACTTAAAATTTCAGCCTCTAAAGAAGTGGAAAAGAAAAGGTTCAATATAAGAAACCGATCAGCTTCCCATGACGATCCTTGTACTTCTATCTACATACCAAGGGCCCTGGGATCCCTTTAGATTCCCCATCAATATTAACTTTAATCCAGCCTGGGAGCGGTAATTGGAAAAATACTTCAAACATGCATCAAGTTTGATTATTAGTCCCTTCAACTATGATGTGCCTCAAGATAATAAAATCATAAAAAAATTTGTTGTGCCCTTGATGAATTTTGGTAGCTTCATGAATGGAATTAAGAAATCTGACCCATCCTGCACGAAGACTAAATGACCTATTATGATGTAAACAATCATTTCTGTAATGCCAAATCACATAAAGAAGCTCAACAACCACATACAGAAAAAGGTTCTTGATCTGATGAGAGGCATCAAAAGTAGAAAAATTATGAATTTGAGAGTTTATTGAATCCAAAAGTAACCATCTTTAATAAAAAAAATCAAGAACATATTTTCAAAGAGAAGAAGCAGTAATACATGAAAGGAAAATATGGTCAGTGTCTTCTCTATGTTGATTTCATTGACTGCATTTAGAGAAAAGATGGACCCCAAAAGATTGGATACAAGTATCAGTGGGGACCCAGTTGTAAGAAATTCTCCAAACAAGAGTGAGTCTTTAAGGTTTTATCCAACTCTTATAATAATTTATTAAGCAAGAAAAATCATTACCAATATTTCTAATAATTTGGTTATAAAAAGATTTCGAGTCAAGAATGCCAATGTGAGAAGGTTCCCAAATTAAAAAATAATCAATGTTTATAAAGGTATAATTATAAAATACATGACTATAATTATAGTAATATTAATTCTATGATAATTCAAGAAATCTTTAATGGATACTTTACTATGCTCAAGTAAATGATTGGGATCAACCATAGAAATTAGAGAGCTTCAGACTAGTTATCTAACTAAAAGTTCATAGAGGAGTTGGAAGCTATACATCTATAATTCAACATAATATTTTAGGAGTATTGTTTAATGGAAATATAGATAGAGTATTCCATGTGAAATGAATATAATTAAAATTAATTACCTATTTATTATGAATTAATCAAGAAATTTTCATTATTTAAAACCATTATAATTTTTTTTCATAATGTGGTTATTAATATCTATACTTTCCAATTCAAATACTATATTATAAAGTGTCTCTATATCATGGTTTATTTATAATTGAGGTTTAGTGTAAAGAATGGTATCAAACACTTGAAATTTATCTAAATAAATAATATATTCTAAAATATTAGGGTGTCACATCTTCCCCTTAAATAAATTTCATCCTCACAATTATTATTTCGTTAATAGAAGGTTTGATATTTGAAAATACATTTTTTTAAACCTTCATTGTGAAAATGCATAAAAAAACTCCATTTGATTGGGGAAGTGAGAATCATAAATGTTAAATTAAATAGAACATAATTGGGTTCCTAGATGTGGAGAACATTAGTGGGAAGTGAAAGTATGGACATTAAGGAGAAATATAATATCTAAAGAATAATATAGAGTGAGAGAGAACATGGTTATGATAATGTTAATGACTACAAAACCATAAATATGTGAAGGGTGAAAATGATCATTAATTCATTTGAAATAAATGAAAAAAGGATTTTGTTTTATTTTCAAAGACCTTTTTCCTAGAGTTGGGGAAATAATTTATCATGGAATAAAAGAAAATATACTTAATTGATTTATTAAAATATACAAAAGTAATTTTATCTTTTGGTTGCATGTTTCAACTATTTTATAACACATTTCATCCCATATCTCATTGATGAATGAACTACAAGATTTTTTCATGATTGAAGTACTAAAATAAACTTATGATAAAGCATGATATATATAAAATATTGAAAAAATATTCCTTATTTCTCAATTTATTTATTAAAACCAGAAATTGATAGTACATGATAAGATAAATAATATGAATAAACTTTATTTTGTAAGATTAATCTCAAAGATTATAATACCCAAATATCTAATTAATTATTTCCACTAATAGTTAAATTTGAAAACTCCTTAAATAATTATTAACTAGTATTCAAAACCTAGAAAATTATAAAAAAGGTCACAAAATTTAAAATAAAAACTTAATGTCAATCCCTAAACAACATAAAGAATCTCTTAAAGTCACATACCAATCATGTGCATACCTTGATCATATATTCGACTAAAACAAGATAATAACCTAAATCACCATAAAAAATCAATGAAAATATTTATAATTCCAAAATATAACACTATCATTTTTCCTCAAATAAAATCATAGACTATCCAATATATTCTATAAACCCAAAAATGAAATACAATTCATTAAAGATAACCTAAATCACTATATCATCAAATCAATAATCTATTTCAAGGTCAACAATACTATAAAATTTACTTTATCAATATCAATCAACTATTTATACAAATCAATAATTATTATCTCAAAATCAGGCATATATTAAGGTTTATATTTTTCTCAATCATGTTTTCTCCAAAAATATCACCTTACCACTAAATCACTTTTTCAGGATAATAGTACCATTCAACATATTATTTAAAATAATTAAAGAAAAAATATTGAAGAACAATAATTATATGTTTCATGATTCTTATAACGTAAATATCATTAATAAAACACTTTTACAAAATAATTTTTAAATCCCAATACATTAACACTTCCATCATTACAATTCAATGTTTGGAATAAAATAGTCCCTTCCTTGGTCAAGGAGTTATACCTTGGATTAGGGCTTTGAATTGGATAATTCCTAAGTTCCCCAAACATAAGACATTGAACTATAAATAGTACCTTAGGATACACTTTATTTTCCTCCATCAAACTCTTAATTTTTACTCAGTAATTAATTACTCTATTCCCTTCTTTTCCACATACCAAATACATTCCCATTCCTATGATACATCTACATGGGAGATTCATCCCACATACTTAACACATAAGAAGCTGAATCTTTTTCCCTGCACAGTATTTATTAATTGAACTCTCATGAAACTCTATTTTTCTCTTATTAATCCTATTAGGGAACTCACCCAAGTTGAGGTTTTTAATTATATAATGAGATAGATGATTAGGAATAAACACATGGTTTAACATTCCATATCCTGTTTCTTTTGGTTCCCCATTAGACAAATCATTCCATTGTCTATCGCATTCAGCGTTAACACGATTCATCATAGTTATTTCCATTAGCTAAAATAAAAAGTCATAGTGTGAGCAATAATAATAATAGTGGTTAATAATGTAATCATGAATAATTATTCATAGGATATATAATCATGATGTATTCTTTTCAATATATTAAACTTTAGGTTTAACTTAGCCCATCCAGGGTCATCATCTATTTAAATCCTTGATAATGGTTCATAATGAAAATTTGAATTAACCCATGAATATCTCTTTGAAGTTTAAAAATAGATGTGTAGTAGGGGAACATTCATTGTGCATCTGAACTATAGCTGAGATACACTTGACCAAATATTTTCATGGTTATTACCCCTATATGCATCTGTTCCAAAACCACATCCTCTTATAGTATCCATAAATAGATGTTTTGATTGAAAAACCACACTCTTTTATTTACCATAACTTAGGATGTTATCCTATGAATAGTCTTATCTTAATGATTTTCACTAAAGTTTCCTCATCCTAGTTTCCAAAAGTAACTAAGCCTTTCTTTGATACCAACTATAGTGACCCAAAACTTACATAAATAAATACCATATCTTATTAGGGGAATAATCATTAATTATAAATACAATCCATGATAGAACCATAAAGTTTTAGTGTATTTAGAAACTTGGATACATAAAAAATGGGTACATAAAATATCAACATCATTTCCCATTAACTTCTTCACAACCACAACCCTTTGAAGACTTGTCATCCTTAAATACTTTCTTCAAAAACCTGGGAAATTGAAATATAAGAAAGGGTAAGCTGAAATTCTTAGTAAGGGTAAAAGAATATTTATCAATTAATGATCATGAATGATCATAAGATAATCGTAAGGGTATGAGAACATGGTCATGACTTAAAATAATCATACCAAATCAGCCAAATATATTTAATCGTGAAACATGGAATAAGGTTTTGTAAAAATAGATACCTTAGATATAAGAGTTCAGAATCATCAATAACCAATCCCAATCCATGAGTAAATAAACCAAGAATAATAAATAATATTTTGTCATAAAAAGAAGAATAGAAAATCATTTCCTCAGTCAAGGAAAATTTCCAAGACCATTATAGTTGATTGGGTTCAATTTCAATTCCATCATTTCATTAGTCAAGGTTCTCTTCGAAGACTATCTTATTGGACAAATTCCCATAGCTTAATTGGGTTCAATCCCCACTATAGTTCTTATTATCTTATAAGATATACATATTTAACCAATTCATTAGAAGGATATATAATTCCAAACCCACCCATCATATAACCAGTGAAAAGGATGTAGGTTTCCCAAAAATTTCATTTTCATAACAATAAACCATATTGATAAAGAATAAATATGGTAACATTATATTATATTCCGAGGGAATCCTAATAAACATGAAAGGATATAGTTACAGATGAAAATACATTTTAAAGATCACTAGGAAATTTCTTGAGAAAAAAACCCTTTTCATTTTGAAACCACTTATTTAAAATCTAAAAAAATTGAAAAATATTATGAATTATTTTTTTTGAAAATAACCAAGGAAAATTATAAATGAAGATTAAAATAAAATAGTATTTATATGGTGGGTAAATCCATTCATATAGTGTATGTTAAAAAATTCCTTTCACAATTTTAATAAAAAGTCATAAGTACTGCATTCGGAAAGCAACAAGAAGATTCATTTGATTTTTTTATAGAAATTCAAACATAGGTAAAAAATAATTTAATAAATCTTTTTATAATATTAAAAACATTATTGAAAACATTTTATATTACATGGATACGAAATAAAAAGGATTTCTGGCCTAAGAGATGAATAATGTCGGTTTTCCTTAAAATAATTCTTTCGATCAATTGAGTACATAAAGAATTGAAAATTAAAGGAAAAAATGTAATATATAGAAATAACCAGAGTATAAGTAAATATATAATATCTGGGATAAATATATCATATAATTGAATCATCATAAATTTAATCATTAACAATCCTGTTAAAAAAGTGATATTGCAATATAAATTCATTACCGCTTCGGTAACATTTGATTCCTGGACCCCATGAAAGAAATTAATTAAAATTAAATATGAAATAACATAAAAATGAGGATATTTATGACAAAAAATATCAATGGTGTAGTAGATAAAACTCATAAAATAATATAGGTGTATAATATAACATATCCCATGGAAGGAAATTTGAGACATTAAATACTTACCACTTTGGTAACATTCAAATCAAATACCCTTGGACAAAATAATTTGAATTGAAACTTTAAATACCAAAAATTAAGAAGGATAAATGATATAACATGTCAAAGTATTAGTTTATACACCTTATGAACATAAATTTGTGCATAACATCAAACATGTATCGATGAAATAAAATTGAGATGAAGAACCATTACCTTTCCTAGGAGTTGATTCGTAAGTAGTCTAACAACCTATATAATAAATTTATATTTATTATAATTATATAAAATAATAATATTTATATATATAATATTATATATGATCCACTTATATCAATTTAACACATATTTATTAACTGTTCTATATTAATGTCTTCATTTCATGTGTTAAAAGCTTTGTTTTTCTTATATATTTTAGTTTGATAGTTATGGTTCTTACACATTGATCATAGTTCCTCCATATCCAAAATTTTAATGATGATATAAATTTAACATATATTCATATATATATATATATATATATATCCATTTATATTAAGTGTTTATGAAAAATTAATTACATTATTTCATGGAGACGATAATCTGTACGTGCACACGAGTGATGTTTCCACTTTTAGATGGATGGAAAAAAGAAATTCAAATAATAATTAATATTTATAAAATCCTTTTTTATCATAAATTTTGTCACGACCCGACCTCGGGGCCCGTGCCGTGACTACCCCAAGCCCGCCTTCCATAGGCCAGGGGCTGGCGACTAGCACCAAGGCGTAAAATCCCGGTAAACAGGGAAGGCATTGCCTTTATAAGTAACAACCACCACAGAGTCAGCAAGCGGAAAGTAACTACAAGTGCAGAAAAGTAAAGGGGGCCGGAATACAAGCCCAACTGAAAGTAAAGTACAACTCGAAAGGGAAAACAGCAACTGAAAGTACAAGCGGCTCCTGGGACGTCTTCCTCGATTCCTACCTGAAGGGTAGGTACAGATGGCTCAGCTCCTGGATCGTCCACCACGGATCCTACCTGAAGGGTAGGTACAGATAGCTCACATCTCCTCGGGTCCAACTGTCCGCTCCGAGCACGTCCCGCTCAGTGGTCCTCCTCCGGGTACCGACCTACTCCGAAAGCCTCAACCACAGTCAGCGCTGTCCGTCGTCTGCAACCAACACAACGAAGTGCGGGCATAGCCCGTGCAGGGGTGAGTATAAGATACTCAGTAGGGACCCCGAGACCCTCGAAGGTCTCCCGAAATCCACAAGGATAAACCACAAGAAGGATACAATCACGAAGTAACATCCAGTATTGATTAGGTATATGCCCATACATATACCTATGTCACCAATTTCCGTTCTGCTCCAACACCGAGCCCAAGAACAACCCAATCCACAAAGAAGAGTAAATAGTAAAATCCACATAGGATAACAGTACAAGTCCACACGGTTTATAACAAGTTTATGAAATCAACGGATAACCATTACCCAGGTATATGCCCATACATATACCTAAGTTATCAAGCGACCCATCTCAATCATGAGGAAACACAAAGATCATTGACTCAGCTCAAACCAGGATTTTCATTATCGAAACCGTAGCTGCTGAAGAGCCCCGTCTCTGAAGTGTGCAGTAGTCCTGTCACGACTCCGAGGTACTTCTCACTAACCTATGACTGCTGAGGTACTCCTCCTGTCGAGTACTGCGGGTCTGCTGCCAACTACTGGGCGCTCCGTCCGCTGAGGGTCTGCTGCCAACTACTGGGCGCTCACCCAAATAGCCTACTGAGGTACTCCTCCTGTCGAGTACCGCGGGTTTGCTGCCAACTACCAGGAGCTCCGTCCGCCGTGGGTCTGCCGCCAAATACCGGGCACTCCGTCCACTGGGCTAGTCGACTCACTCCAAGTCGAGTCGGTCAAGCAGTCGTCAGGTCTCAGCCGGCTGCACGGTCTCCGTACTCTGCACGCACGTCTCCACCGTCGTGGGTCTGTCGCTACAACCAAGCACACACACTCCGTAAAGTATCGCGGATCCGCCGCTACAACCAAGCGCTCCACCGCCAAAGGTCTGCTGCTGCATCCAAGCGCACCACCACTGTCAAGTACCACGGGTCCGCCGCTACACCCAAGCGCTCCCCCGCCCGCTCGTCTCTGGGAGGGTCCACTCCACGAGCTACTGGTCGATACTCCAAGTATCTCAAAGTCCAACGAAGAAGTGCCACATACGTCCGCTTCGTCAAAGGAGTCTCAACGCAACAGACGGCGCGTCAATCGGACGCCCGGTCTGTGAGTTATTAGCCTTTTCATCCCGAGGGCCCGGTTGGTTTCGTGAGCGAACCAAACCCGGCCATATCTCAACTGTATCCAAAACTCGGGCGGAGTATGTCAAAAGTTCCGTCCCACTTAGAGGATTCCATCAAAGTCGACGGCACGTTAATCGGACGTCCGGAACTCAAGATATGAGCGTTTCCGCTCCGAGGGCCCGGTTGGTTTCGTGAACGAACCAACCCGGCCGTACTCCACCTGCGTCCAAACCTCAGGCGGAGTATACGAAAAGATCCGTCTCACTAAGAGGAACTTATCAGAAATGACGGCACGCCGTTCAGACGTCCGTAGCTCAAGATATGAGCGTTTCCGCTCCGAGGGCCCGGTTGGTTTCGTGAACGAACCAACCCGGCCGAACTCAAAGTAATCCGAAACCTTGAGTGCGATATACCAAAACGACCGTCTCGATCCAAGGATCGCGTTGCCGCAGACGGTTCGTCATTCGGAGGTCCGAGGCTCAAGATATGGCCAAAAGACCGGAACTGGTTCGAAACGGGGGGGTCCGGGTCCGGGCCGACCCGGCCCGACCCCCCCCCCCCTGGGGCGGCGCGGGGTGCCGCGGCGGCTGTCGCCGCAAGGAGGCCGCGCGGTGGGCACGCGGGGGGCAATCAAGCCCCCGCTGATTGGTTAGGCGGCGCGGCCTTGTGCCGCGCCATTTGCATGAAACGGCCCCCGCACGTGGGGGCCGGCTGGACACGAACCGGGGGGCTGCTGCCCCCCCCCCCTCCTTTAAAGAACCGCCCCCCTCTTAAAGAGGGGGGTTTTTATGGGTTGGCCGGGGGATTAATTCCCCCGGTTTTTAAGACATCCGGCCGGCCAGCTGGCCGGCCGGTTTTCTCAAACGGGACCGGAAATTCCGGTCCCCCCTTCGGCTTCCGATGCCGGCGGCCCGGCCACCGGTCTTCTCTTCCGCCGCGGCCCGGAACCGGCCGCGGTCTCCTCGTCCCGCCGCGGCCCGGAACCGGCCGCGGTGTTCGTCGTCCGGCGCGGTGCGACGGCACCGCGCCCCTTTCGCCGTACCTTGATTCCTTTCAACGCGGCGCGACGGCGTCGCGTTCTTGAAGATTCTACCTCGGCGTGGCGCGACGGCGCCGCGTAAAATAAAAGTACGATCATCCGCGTGGTGCGACGGCAACACGCCACTTGCTTCCATCCGCAAGAATAAACAAGAACGATGGAGGGGGGTTCGGCCGTGTTCGTGCGGTCCGGCCCCCCTCACGTTAACAACAACACTTATATAAAATATTCAAAAGCCTCACGTAGACATGCGATCCATGAGCAAGAAATGGAATACATTAACAATATTCAACAACCCCTACCTCGGGTAAAAGATCGAAGATTTGACAACGTCCCGCGGAAGACAACGTCGCGGAGGTCGGGCGTCGCGGTCGTCGTTCGTCAAATCCGTTGACGAAGAGACATGCCTGAAGAGATACGTCGTTGGCGAATCTTCGTATGCCGACGAAGAAGGTCCGAGGAGGAAGCGGCGTTCCCTCTCGTTGACACGGAGGACGAAGAAGAGCGGCGTCGTTCTTCGTCGGAGCTTGAGCGTTCTTCGTGTTCTTTGTCAGAGCTTGAAGATGAAGAAGAAGCTCTCAAAAGCTCTCAAGGTGGCCAAAGCGTTCTCACCCAAAAAAAAGAGAGAAGAGCTTAATTTAATCAAAAACTTAACAAAGAATTTCAAAGGTTTGAAATTCAAAATGGATAACTCCAAAATTAACTCACTTATTTAATATACATGAGTTTTATAATTAAATAGAAGTTAAGATATCAAGCCATTAAGAGGGAGAGAGGGGAGTTAGGGAACTTGAAAAGGTGGGGGTTCGTGTGGGCCCCACCACACTTAATCCTCCCAAGGGAGGTTAAGTGGGTGTGGGTCCCACTTCCAACCTCCTTTGATAGGTTTTAACAAGTTATAATAAAATTGTTCTACACAATTTTATTTAACTCAAACTAAAAACCCCAAAACTAACTTTCAACCCGCAACAAACGCAACTCCCGAAAAGGTCTCTTTAAGCGAATATTGGCGCTACGAGTTCATCGGTGTCCTCGGATTTCAATTCCGAGCACCAGATCAAAAGTTAGGAAATCCCGCTCGTTCGTTCACTGAACGTACCCGAGCCAAACTTCGGAAATTAATTCCGGGCACTCCGGGCCTCGTAATCAGGTGCCGTCAGAAACCGCGCTCATGTAAAATTCTAAAGAAAATTAAGAAAAAAAAATTTTCCTTGAATTTTACGGGTCTTTACAAATTTAATAGATTTTAACTAAATATATCATGTTTACAATCCATTTAAATCATAAATTACTAACAAATCACGTCGCTTCGTAGAGGTGGTAGTCCATATAGCATCCCGTCTTTTTATAACATAACTTTTCATTCCATTACATGGAACTGAGGATCTTTAAGGTTTAGTGTCTTGGAAACAAGGAACATAAAACATGAAACAAAAAAAAAACATTCTTCTTAAACACTTGAAAGGCTTCTCCTCATGTTCACCCTAGGCTCATTACTGCATCTCATAACCTGGGGACATACATCAAAAGGAAGGGTGAGCATAAGGCCCAGCAAGGGAAACAAGTGAAACATTTTACATATGAACTTGAGATACATCAATATAGTCATGAAAAGAACTTTAATGCATGAAAATGAAATCATGAGGCATATCATAATAAAAATAAAACTTTTTCATAACTTGAAGATGTGGCTACATCATTTAACATAGACAATCATGAACATATCACCAAGGTCCATCCCCAAGGTGTCATTTTAAAATTACCATGGTTATTCACCAAGGTATCGTGAAAATTGTAATCTCTAGTGGTTACATCATTACCCAATGCATTGGAGCGCTATCAGGGCGCACCCTTAAATTTGCCTTTATTATCATGTGAGCCACATATATCATCATCAAACATTTCATAAATAACCCATATAGCATAAAGGAAATGGGTTTCATTTCAAAATCATAACTTTTTAAAAACTGCTTTAATGACATGATCTTTATATCACTTTAAAACCCACAGAAAAGGAAGGTGGGTCTCATGTATGTAAATCCCAGAATTTAAAATAGAACATTTTGGTATATATGTGAATACCCCTTTAGAAGAAAGAGATTTGAGTATTCACTTAATAAAATAAAAGGACTTTAGAAAAAGAGATAGACATTTTGAGACAGAAATTCTGCAGCATAACGGTAATGTTCCGAGGTTTTAGAAGACATTAAAAGAGAGGTAAATGGGTCAAACATTCATAAATGACCCATAAAATAGTACATGGACAGAATAAGAAGGATACATGATCATGGTAATGAAATTTCAAGGACATACCATTTGAAATGAAAAACATGGAAGGAAGAAAAAAAAATTAGATTTCTCTTATGAAAGTTCGGAAGCCTAACGACGTTACTTAAACATCAAAAAAAATGATTTGAAAAGATCAAATAGGGTCTCTAATCATGTGAAAATAAGAGTTCAGTATGATAGATATAGAGATAATTCCCCAACATAACAAAAATGAACTTGAAAGAATTGACATGAAAGTAGAACTTCAAAACGAGAAGGGTGAAGAACCACTTAAAAATTCGGCAGCCTAACGGCGCCACTTAAAACATCAAAATACTGAATTGAAGAGATCAAATGGGGTCTCTCATCATATGAAAATAAAAGTACAGTATGATATATATAGATATCATACCCCAATATAACAAAAAGGAACTTGAAATAATTGACATGAAAGTAGAACTTCAAAACGAGAAGGGTGAAGAACCACTTAAAAATTCGGCAGCCTAACGGCGCCACTTAAAACTTCAAAATACTGAATTGAAGCGATCAAATGGGGTCTCTCATCATATGAACATAAGAGTCCAGTATGATATATATAGAGATCATACCCCAATATAACAAAAAGGAACTTGAAATAATTGACATGAAAGTAGAACTTCAAAACGAGAAGGGTGAAGAACCACTTAAAAATTCGGCAGCCTAACGGCGCCACTTAAAACTTCAAAATACTGAATTGAAGCGATAAAATGGGGTCTCTCATAATATTATCATAAAAGATCAGTATGATAATTTAGAGATCATACCCCAACATAATAAAAAGGAACGTGAAAGACTTGAATGAAAATAGAACTTGAAAACGAGGAAGGTGAAAGAATCCCTTAAAAATTCGGCAGCCTAACGGCGCCACTTAAACATTCTTAAAACGAGTTGATGAGAGAAAGGGGGGTCTCTCATCATATGAACATGAAATAGGCAGTAGGATGAATATAAAAGAACATCCTCCCACATAAGAACATGGAGTATAAAAGAAATGACATAAAAGAGATTACTTGAAAAGAAAGAGAGAGGTCGGATCCCTTACCTTAAAATGTAACTCTTAAACCTCAAAGGTTGGGACCTTGAGGGCTTGGGGGCACCTTGGGAGGACTCCTTGGGAGGTAATGAGACCAGAAATTCGTTGGGAATGAGTGGGGAGTCGAATGGATGAGAGGAGGGCTTGGTATTTATAGGGAAAGTGAGGGGACAAGGCATTAATGGCCAAGGGACACCTCACATGTGCTTTTCTCAAACCCATGTGCTCTCCCTTGTCATTTATCATGGAGTTAGGCCACATGGGGCCCCCAAAACAATAATTCATCACCCTTGGCCGGCCAAACCTCAAAAGATCTCATGACATCATTATGACACCGTTATGATGTCATTAAACATACCGAAACCCTAAAACTGTATTTTTACTATTCACTGAAAATTCAACTTTCTCAGAAAAATCCCAAAATTTCACATTAACCAAATATCAATGATCTGATTTCAAAAATGAAATCCATTTTATAAAAATGATTTTCTAAATATTTTTAATTTATTTTTTAAATAAAAACACTATTCATCGAAAATTCATTTTTTTCAGAAAAAACCCAAAAAATTACCATAACATAATATCGATGCTCTGAGTTCAAAAATAAAGTCATTTTTATAAAAATAATTTTCTAATTATTTTTAATTAAATTTTTAATTAAAAAACACTATTCACCCGAAAAAACTAATACTTGAATAATAATTAATGAAACCGTTATTTAACTATTTTATTGAATCACATTACTTAATCAAGGTGCCTAGATTATTTTAAAACTTTCTTTAAGTGAGATTACTAATCCATTTGGTCATATTACTAATCCTAATCATAAAATCACTATTCATAATTTACTATTCATCAAAAATCAAGTTGATCTTATTAGACTCTAAATTTAGTACTGAACATAATTGTAGAAGACCATTTTTTGAAAATCATTACAAATTTTTAATTATTTAGGGTTTACATAAACATATTTAAAATATACTTTTTCTAAAATTCATCAAAAATATGCATACTATATTTATCCGGTCATTTCAAAATTCATAAACTTCATCATAAGAAGAAATCCCAATTTTTATTTAAAACAAGGATTACACAAGGTAGTTACGGTCTCGTTACATAACCCCTTATAATACCAGCATAGGACCTAAGAGTAAGGTGTGCTAGGGTGATAGAAGCTTGGGGCGGCTCAGTCAACATTGCCCGAGTAGTAATTTCTATCAGTTTGAACTTCTCACGAAGGCGATTTCGTTCCAGCTTCACATGATGAAGTTCGGCTTGGATTTGATCCAGAGCAAAGCCCAGTGGTGCTACCTCCTTCCCAAGCTCTGTTAGATGGGCTTCGATCGGTCCAAGACTACTAGGTGAGGCCATCGAATCTTCTTTCTATAATAATTAACCAAGATTACTTATATTTAGAGACAATAATCAAAACATTTTGTTCACAGCGGTCATGTTGACCGATGGTTATATAATAGTCAAAAACCCACTGATCTCATTTTAATTATAATCATGTTTATCAAATAAAACATTTTTGTTGAGTATAACAATAACACATAAAATTTTAAAAAAATTTCGGGTCGTTACAGTCCACACATACGAACGAACGATGTTATCATTTACCAATGGACTGGGAGGTAAGAGTGTAGATAAGATACTATAATTACATAAGAATAATTATTCTATAAATATAATATATAAATATTAATTCCATTATTGTAACCAACCATGAAATATGATGATGTGAAATTAATCGAATCACAACGTGGGGGTGATAGTCTACACGTATGCACGAGTGATACTTTTATTTCCCCTTTGATGAAGAAGGGGTATATAATGGTTTTTTTATCGTCATAATAACATATATGTATATTTATTATAATATATTAATCAATTTTTATGGATAAAACAAGTTTAGATAAGGTTTAGGAAGAAATAAAATTGAAAGAGTTTGGTTAATATTTATACCTCTTGTTTGAGAGACCTCCTTTGGGTTTCACCTTAATCCTTGAAAGATCAGTATTAAGAGAATAAAATAAGATAAATAATGGATGGTAGGATTATAATAAGGTTTTATATAAGGTGTTTTCAATATATTATTCTTGAATGGTGTTAGTAAGAGAGGAGAGGAGTTGCTCTTTTATATCTGAGGGGATGATAAACATAAAATTTCTTTAAAAATTTCAATTATATATGGTCACATTCATTGGAAAGTGGCTCCAAAAAGATAATTATTTGAATTTAAAATATAATTTGGGAATATTAAACTAATAATTATTAGATTTTTTGATGGAAATCCAACCTGTATCTCAAGTTTTAACTGCCCAAAAAAATGTTTTAACCTTAATCGCGATAACAAAATTTTACATTTTTTACTATTCACTATGATAAAATATTAAGTTAAAAATATTAAATTATATTAATTATTCAGATTAAAAATATGGAATCCATTTTACTATATCAAATTTAAATAAGTGTTAGAATTTAATTTTAAATAATCTCACATTCCATAATGGAAACCCGTTTGAGAAAAACTGAATTTTAAGTATAAAACTTAATTTAGTTCCATTCCTTTAGTTTTAAAAATCCAAAAATGAATGTTAAAAAATATTATTGAATATTTAATATATAAATTTATTTAAAAAAATTAATAAATATATATTTATTGAATTTAATAAGATAAAAAAAATTGTGCGTTTAAAACTAGGTTTTTAGAAAAATGCGTTTTCAATCCAAAAAATGAACTTATTCCAAAATCCATTATAATGATTATTCATAAGCAATTAATTAATTGATTTATAATTAAACGTGAATTCTGTTAATTTATGATAAAATTAAAA
The DNA here is from genome assembly GCA_963277665.1 of Viscum album. Classification (NCBI taxonomy): domain Eukaryota; kingdom Viridiplantae; phylum Streptophyta; class Magnoliopsida; order Santalales; family Viscaceae; genus Viscum; species Viscum album. The sequence continues at coordinate 610,942,763 of OY728163.1, read as the reverse complement.
ACATAATGGGACTCTTACTTGAAAAGAAATTAATGTTTTTAAAAAAATCAGTATTTTTAACTTTTTACAGATTTTTTAAATCCTAAAAATTCACCCTAAGATAATATTGACCCGATGAATTAAAAAATGATATTAATATAATAAAATAAAATTTCTAAAAATAGTAGCAATTAATTGTATTTTTCATTCAAAAAATGTAATTAAAACATTTTTTAAGAAATTATATTTTTGAAGCATAAAATAACTTTTATAAAAATTGAGTACCTATTTTTTATGAATGAATTAATAAAGTTTAATTATTTAAAACCAGTATACAATTTTTTTCATAATATTTTTATTACTATTTACACCTTCTAATTAAATATCTATGTTAACAAGGGTTTTTATATCATGGTTCATTTAAACTTAAGGTTTCATGTAAAGAAAGCTATTGAACACTTGAAATTTATTTAAAGAAAAAATTTATTCTAAAATATTAAAGAATTAAAAATAATATACTAAAATCCCTCACTTTGGAGAAGATAAATTTATAGAATAAATTTTGGGAGACCCCTTATGTGGCTGGCCTCAAATATGGATCATCCCCAATTTATCCAATTAATTAAATTAATAAATAATTTTAAAAAACTGGACATAAGATATGTCATTCCATGACCCTTGTTGGAGTAAGTTCCATAGAACCAGCTTGTTTAATACTTGATTACATGTTTTCATTATTAATAATGTTTTATTATCTAATTATTATTGTTCCTCTGTATGAAATTTATATGTTATAACATCCTAAGAATATATGTTTCACTGAAAAGGTTATAGAAGTTCCCTACTATAATAAGACCTTGATACACATTCTCATGGTGTTAGACTTTGATAGTATCCATGTTTGGTGGTTATGAAAACATACCTATTAATATGAAATCTATATTTCCATTTGTCATTGAATGTTCTTATATAAAAACATGTGTATTGATCCTTAGACTTAAAATTATCATTAATGGATATCATGACTCACATGATTTGATGTGTTGATGAAAACCATGCTAAAATATACTCAGGGTGAGGTGGGTTACATCGAGTGCATCATGAATTAATGGATAATGTAAGAAAGGATTTAACCATTCCATCCCTTGGTGAAATTTTATATCTCATTCCCATTGATGGGAATGAAACTGCCTACATTAGTCCATGTCCATGGTATTTTGTGGGTTATTTCATTTATGGAAAATCATAGAAAGTGACATAGATCATATATGATTATATAATCAGCATGAAACCTACTTGATTTTATATATCACGATAAAGGGATTATATTACATGGTAAGCATTCGTAGAAGGTTGGATTTTATTATGAAATTAACATTCTTCTCTATGGCATCCTTGGCGTACTTTAAATGCTAACCTTTAATTTTAGGTGATGATTCCTAATTACACTAAGAAAGAGGCCTAGAGAGTCACACACTAAGTATATCCTCAATCTTGTTTAAATTCTTGTAATGAAACTAACAAGTTAGAATAAATAATATTTATTCATTTTAGTTGATTTAAATAATTTGGTCATAGGTTATTCAAAAGAATAAGTGAGTTAAATAATAATAATAAAATTTAATTTGAATGTTTGGTGAATATAATATTTATTATATTTATTATAGAATAATATAGGGATATTTAATTATTAAATAGTCATTATTTGAGGTTTCGTAAATATAGAAGAGGGAAAGCGGGTTGAGCTTAATGGTATAATATTAAATGGTATAAATGATATTTATTTATATTATTAATTCATTTCACAGGTAAAGAGATTAATAATAATAATAATAATATTAATAGACATGGGTTTAATTAAGAATATTAAATATGGATAATGAATTTTATGTGATTTTCCAACCCTAAACCAGTCATAATAAATATCTAATTATATCAATTTCTATAAGTTGCTTTTGGTGTACATAATGGATAGAGAGATATCTAGAGATATAAATATCTTGAACAAGATCAATTTTCCTCCTCTCTCGACACTTCTACAGAGAACCAAGACTTCTTACTCCTTCAAGAAGAATATTGTTGTGATAAACCATGAAAAATAAAAGGGATCAAGATTGACTGTGCCAGCACACGATGATTCTATGATGATGTTTAGATATTTTGATGCATGTGTGGATTACCGATAGAGGGATTATCCATTTTGATTATATAGATAAATTATGGTACGATGATATCTATTCCACTGGATAATTAAAAAATATTTAATTGTATATTGAGATAATTTTATATCTTCTCATAAATTAATTATAAATTATATGTGAAGATCCTCCTCTTCTAGTTATGGAATTTTAATATAATCACGTAATCTATGGTTTTCTTTGTACATGATGTTTTAATCATGTGAAATAATGATTAAATATAAATTAAGTCTAAAAGATGAGTTGGTCATTCCACCGAAGGATGCTTCCACTGTGCTCGAAAACTAAAATTAGTATCATAGTATCCAAATGATTATTTTATAATTATTTATTATTTTCTAATTGGATTCATATGTTTTCATTTTCTTTTACTTAATACAATTCATTTTAATATCTTAATATCATCGTATCTTAATTTCTTCATTCTCACCGACATAAAAAATAATCGGTTAAAGTCTAAAAATGAAGAAGCATTTGAAGAACACTATCTAAAGGTTTCAAATGATCTGCCTAGAAAAAAGTAGAGTACACAGTGTGCACTCCCTCTATATATACTATGTATTTTTTTTCAAATATAGATCTCACTCTATCAGGTCTGATCCAATAAAATTTTATCTAAGACCTGAAAAAAGTGAATTGACGTGTAGATCTGGACAGGCTAGCACATGAAATGAAGAACTAAGCACCATGTAACCACTATAGACAATGTGTAGTCCTTTTTTTGTCATATATAAGAGTTCTGGGTATCCAAAGTGTTTTGTGTATCATATATATGAAATGGGGATTGATATTTTGTGAAAACTCAAGGACACACACCGTGTACCCCGATATTGTTCATGGTAGTGAACACACCTAGCCCCATGATGTGTTTTGTGGGCATGGGTAGAAGATAATACATTTCATGTACTTTAGTACATTCCATGTAGTCTATTGTATATATTGTGTCTATTTTTTCATGAATAAAAATTAAATATATAATCAAAACTATTCACATTTGTTTCGTGTGTCATTTATTTGACATAGTACATTCTATGTTGTAGGATTGATAATTTTATATTAAATAAATTATATATTAAACTTTAAAATAAGCACACGAAGTTGACTCCAAATACACTTGTGTACCTTATTAACCTTAAATGAAATTAATTTTGATGATGGCAGGTTAAGGATTCTTGGATGGAATTAAGATGAATTTAATTAATTGGATTAATTCATGTCTCATTATCCAAAGTAATTGATAACAATATTGAAAATTTATGGTTGTTGTTGAATGTGTAGATGATCATGATATTATACTATCCCTTTGTATGTTAGTGGTTTATTTTAATTTATTTAGGTTAACTTATTATTGATGTCCTATGATCCACCACCTCCTTATTATGTAAGGGTATGTGTTCCCATGGTTTCTTTTATATTAACCCCTTTATTGAATCCTTTATATCACCACACCTACAATGGAGTTAAAATATTGCGTAAGTATGGAGATAACAAGAGAGTGGAGGTGGTCCAATTCAAGGAGCTAAGTTGAACCAATAAAGGAAATACATAGGATCCAAGGTGAAATACTACAACCTGAACCACGATATAGTTCAAGGTGTTTTACCTATGGTCTAGGGTTAGTTTATCATACACTAGATAAACTAACCATTAGAGAATCTCATGATCATTCCACTTATGTTTTGTTTATGTTAGTCGCATGGTTAATTATTTCTGTATGTTGATGCTGCATGATCACCTAATAATTGAATTAACAAGGATAAAATATGGAATAAAATATAACAATATTATGAATAAATGATTTATCAGACATGGTTAATCACTTAAGTAAAATCAATTAAATATTAACAAGTCATGTGAAAAGATAAAATTGGAATTACATATAAGGATAAAAATACCTTAAGTTATAATATACCACGTAGTTCAAAGTTCTTGACCAACCCAAGTTGGGGTTATTTCAATTATAATGGAAATTTTAGCTTGAAGTATTGGGTTATATTAACTTGGTTCAAATCAAGGGTTGACTATCCAAACAGGTCTTGGTGTAACTAAGATTAAAGTTTTGAAATAATCATTTTAAACAAGATTTTAAGATTTGTTATTCCACTTAATAGATCATGAAATTTCAATTTAATGTAGTAGGAAAATTACACCTACCAAAAACACTTCAAATAGATTATTAGGAAAAATTTTGGGTTATAATAAGGGTAATATGGATCCTTTCTAATATAATATCTAAGATAAAAGATATTTAAAAACTAATGTGAGGGTTATGGGTTTCAAAAATTAATAAGATAATAATAGAATTTAATTAAATTTTAAATTTAATAATATTTTGTTTCAATAAAAACAAGTACTAATTATCTTCTCTTAATTTTCGGAAATTTCAAATAAAATGACTTTGAAAATATTACTATATTTCATAATTAATAAGGATAACCTTCTCTCTGGTGAAAATTTTCAGGAACGGTATAGCTGTTTGCACAATATACTATGCTATGAATGAAAATTGTATGTGTTGGACACCCCACTTCCTGCATTCATTTCCAAATAGGATAATGAATAAGAAGTGTCTCTCTATTTGAAGCATTTGAAAAAAGATATGGATATATAATGTATTATTCTATCCTCAATTTACAATGATATTTTAAATAAATATGAGGATATGGATGCACATAACATCATTTCTCACCTTAAGGATCTTTATCATGAGAAGGAAAGATTAGAGAGATATGATATCTCTAATTAACTATTCCTGTGGAGGCTTAGAGATTCAGAAATAGATGAAGAACATATAGTAAGGATGATTGACTGCATTATGATCTTTGATATATTGGGTTTTAAGATCACTGATGATATGCACATGGATCTCATTCTATCCTCACTACCAAAAAAACTTCTCGAGTTTTATTGTGAATTCTAAAATGAGAAATTTTGAGAAGACACTTTTGTAACTTCATACACTTATTCACCAATTTAATAAATACATGTGGTGTGAAAACCCATTATAATTAAGGTAAATAAAAATAAGAATAACAAGTAAAATAGGTTGAAGAACAATTCCAAGTCTAAGGATCTAGAGCACCATATTTTCAAGAAGAAGAAGATCCAAAGTCCAGGAAAGGAATGAGATGCAATATGTTTTTTTATGTAAATCAGGGCCACTGGAATAGTAATTTCACCCAACCAAATAAGAAGTGGGATGATTTAGGTGCATTCATTATTGAGTTTAAGATTTCCATGTCTAAAATTTTGGTGATAGATACTACCTCGGGTGATCAAATTTGTATCCAAATATATAAACAAGTATATTTCAGAGGATTACCAAAGATGAGGTGGATCTATATACTTCCAATAGAGTGAGGTTAGAAACCCTATCCATTAGAGACTAAAATATCACATTGCTGACATGATTGATTTTTGTTTTAAATAGTTTTTATTATGTTCCTAGTGTTACTAAGAACATTATTTATGTTTCTTTTTTAGATATAGATAGATTTATTTTCATATTTGGAAATAATGGTTACAACTGTTATTAAGATAACATATGTTATGGTATGTCACATTTTAATAAAGATATATATTTATTAAATTATGAAAAAAATATTGTAAATTTATAATGAAACAAACACGCATGACTCATATAACACCTAGTTATGGTTTTACCATTTTGTTCATGTAAATGAGATACATTTGAAAAATATCTATGAAGATGGATACTTAAAATTTTTTTTGTTCTTAATCCACTTGAAAGATTCAAACTTATTTACATGTTTAGAAGACCAAATCCCCATTTGATGGTCATGGTGAAAGGGATAAAGAGCTTCTAGATCTTGTACACACTAATGTGGGTATACTTTTCAAGTAGAGGTAAAATGTGGATTCTCATACATCATTAATTTTACCAATGAATTGAGTAGGCATGTTTATATCTATTTAATTAGGTACAAGTGTATAACCTTTGGTTAATTCAAAGAGTTCAATAATGAATTTGTGAATCATCTTGATAATAAGATAATGAAGATTCAATAAGATTAGGGTGGTGAATATCTTAACCAAGACTTTATCAAATTTCTACAAGATTATGAGATTTTATCTCAAATCTCTCCACCTTATACACTATAGTGGAATGGTGTTAGTGAAATGAGGAACTGTGACCTATTGGTAATGGTAATTTTGATGATGATTCATGAAATAATTCTACTTAATTATAGGAAAATTCATTACAAAAGACATTATAATTACAAAACCTAGTACTAACTAAAGTGTAAAAAGGTATTCCTTTCAGGTTATAAAGTGGGATAAAACTCACTATATCACATGTTCATGCATGGTTTTGTGAGGATTTTGTTATATCTAAATCAAGAAACAAACTAAAACCCTTAATAATAAAGTATATCTTTATAGGGTATCCCAAGGAAACGAGGTGATACTATATATTCAACCCTTAATAAAAGAAAGTGATTATCACATGACATATTGTGTTTCTTGATAGGGATTATATACTCAATATGATAGTGTAAAAAAGATTGATTTTGATAAAGTTGATGCTCAAGATACAAAACAATTAGTACAAGAATCGATTCTATAGGTCCCCATGGAAGAAGTTGTTCCAAAAACACAATTACTTCGTAGGAGAACTAGAGAGATAAGAGAACCAAGTCGATATGGTTTTCTAGTCACTAATTTTGGTGAATCATTATTGATTGAAAATAGTGATCCTATATCCTACAAAGAGGTAGTAGAGAGTTCAAAAGTTGAAAGATGTAAATAGTCCATGAACTAATATGGATTCCACATTTCAAAACCTAGTTTAGGTTCTGATCAATCCACCATTTGATACAAATCATGTTAAATGTGAATGGATATTCAAGAGAAATACAAATATGGATGGTAAAGTAAATATCAATAAAGAACAACTAGTGGCTAAAGGGTTTAGAAAACATCAAGAATTTATAACGATTAAACCTTTTCTATAGTTTTCATATTTAAATCCATCATACTTTTTTTCCATAACAGCTTACCATGACTTTGAGATTTAGTAAATGGATTAAAAAACTGAATACCTCAATGGGAACTTGCAAGGGGTTGTGTATATAACAATGAAAAAGTGCTTATGAATCTAGAAAATTCCCAAAAGGCCTAAAAGTAATATAGATTCATTTATGTATTAATGAAATCATCTAGACCATGGAGTATTCAATTTCAATGAATGTGATACATGTGTCTATAAATGGTTTATAAAGAGTATAGTTGTTTTATAGTTGTATATTTTGATGAAATATTTCAATTTAGAAATTAAGTGGTTAAGGAATGGTTGATAAAGTACTTCTCCATGAAGGACTTAGGTAAACAAACCTACATTCTAGGGATCAAGATCATTCATGATAGATCCAAGAGGAATCTTTGACTAAGTCAAGGTGTATAAATTTAATAGATATAAAAGATCTTTAGTATGGAACAATCTAAGAGGGGATTTATTCTAGTGTCACATGGTATAAAACTTTCCAATAAAATGTGTTCTTAGACACAAGAGGAAAGTGAGACAATGAGTAAGATCTCTTAAAATTATATGATAATATCCATCATGTATTCCATGTTATGTATGAGTCTTGATGTTTCCTATGATTTGATCATGGTAATAAGATATCAAGTCGATCCAGGTGAACAACATTAGACTATTTTTAAGAGTATCCTTAATTTTATAAGGCGAACTAAGGATATGTAACTAGTGCATGGAGGAGATAAAGAGATAGTCACTAGGGACTATACAAATTCTATATTTCAAATAAATTATAATGATCAAAATTTATATTCTAGATATATCTTTTATATCATTGGTGGAATTTTGAGGTGTAAGAGTTCAAATCATCTAGGTATCACCGATTCTATAGTAGAATCTGAGTATATTTTTGATTTCGATGTATCAAAGGAATAAGTTTGGATGATTTTTTTTTCAAAGATCTTGATGTGGTTTATTGTAGTAAATACCCTACCATAGTTTGTTATGATAACTATATAGTTGTCACAATCTCTTAAGATCTAATGTCACACCAAAGGATAAATCACATGCTTTTGAAGTTTCATCTCTTGAGAGTTTTTTCTTAACAAGGTGATGTTGTAGGGAGGAGAGTATCCATGGTGGAAAACAAAGTATACCTCATAACCAAGGATTTATCTTAGTAAATACTTTAGTATCATGTGAGAGCTAGTGGATTGAAAGTTATTTTCAGTTGGATCTACTGTAATTGGGAGACTATTGGATTTGGTTCACTAAAAACAGCTTATTTTGTAATTGATTACATATTTTCATTATTAATTATTTTTTTATAACATTGTTTTTTCCCTCTACCTAACATTTTTATGTGATAATTTTATAATAATATATGTTGCACTAAAAGGTTATAATAGTACCATTATATAATGAAAACCTAGAGGTGATGCAATAGTATTCTTGAATAAACATCTTTTGGCTGGATGATATTGTATGATGGGACACCAATGATATAGGATATCAAAGGTATGAGGCTCATAAGGCATTGAGAAAAATTCTTATGGTGTTCACATTTCGTAATCTCCATGTTTGGAGGTTATGAGAACATACCCATTAATAGAAAATACATATTTCCATGTATCATTGGATATTCTTATATATGACCAATTTTATTGATCCTTAGAATTTATGATTATCATTAATGGATATCACAGCTTAAATTATTTGATTTATTGATGAAACCATGATGAATTATGATCAGGATGAGGTATGATACATTTGGTGCATCATGAGTGATATTGAATTAGTGTATAGTGAAAGAAAGTATTTATCCCTTATATCCCTTGATGGAAGTTGATATCATAGGATGTTTGATGTGAATGGAACTACCTACATAAATCCATGGATATGATGTTTGGTGGGATATTTCATTTATGGAAATTCAAAGAAAGCAATATTGAGCATATTGGTTTATAGAACTAGCATGCAACTTTCTGGATTTGAGATATATGAACTAATGGATTATATTACATGGTAATAATTTGTATGAGGTTGGATGTCTTTGTGAAATTAAATTCTTTCTCTATGGAATACTTGGTGTGTTGTTATACATTGACCTTGGAGTTTTTATGCCTAATGATACAAAGAAAGTGTTCTAGAGGGCCACACACTTAGTGTATTTTCTATCTTAGTTAAATTCAATTAACTAATTTAACAAGTAAGAATAAATGAAAATTATTTGGTTTGGTTGATTACCATAATTTGATCATAGGTTATTCAGAAGAATAATTGAGTTAAATAATAATAATAAATATTTATTTTCAATTTTGGTGAATAAAATATTTATTATATTTATCATAGAATAATGCAATGACATTTATATATTAAACATTGATTATTCTAGATTTGGAAAATATCAACGAGGGAAAGTGCTCCAAGCTTAACGGTCCAATTAGAAATTGTATAAATGATATTTATTTATATTATTAATGATTTTCACTTTTCAATCAATTAATAATAATAATATTCTTATTAATGGAGATGGAATCAACTAATAATATTAAATATGGTGTGCACAGGGGATAGAGAGAGATATATAGATCTGGAAATATAGAATGATCTTTCTCTTCATCCTCTATCAAGACTTCAAGAGAGAATGATGATTAAAAATGGTATAAATAATATTTATTTATATTTTTAATGATTTTCACTTGTCAAGAGATTAATAATAATAATATTATTATTAAAGGAAATGGGCTCAACTAAGAATATTAAAGATGGTTAGGGGCCTATGTTTGATTTTCCAACCCTAAAACTACCATAATAAATATATAATTATATGAATTTCCATAACTCACTGTTTTTTTTCACAATGTATAGAGTGAGATATAGATATCTAGAGATATAGAGTGAGATTTCTCTTCCTCCTCTAAAAATCTTTCAAGAGAGCATGATGATTTCTTCATTTTTTGAGGAGAATACTTATTTGATCAACCATGAACAACATAAGAAATCCGGATTGGTTGTTCTAGTACTTAGTGATTCTACAATGATGTTTAGAGATTTTGGTTCATTCTTGGATAACCGCTAGAAGCATTCTACACTTGGATCCTACAATTCAATGACAGTACGATGAGATCTATTCTATATAATCATCAACGAAAGATGAATTACATGCCAAGGTTATAAATTATTTATAAATTACATGTGAAGATCCTACTCTTTTAGTTACAACATTTTAATCTAGTCAAGTAATATACATTAGACTTGATGTTTTAATCTTGAATAGTAATGATTATATGTAAATTAAGACTCAAATTTGAGTTGTCTATACCACTAAATGAAACTTCTACTATGCTTGAAACCAACATCCCCATATATCATGGTGCTACACCCATTCCCAATGTTATGTTATGGAATGATTTTACAATCACGGTGTAATGAAACCCACCCAGGAAGAACCAAAAAACTAAAATTGCTTCCTCATGACATGATCCCTCATTTCATGGTGTAACACAGCTTATTGTAAGTCACACCCTAACACATGCCTTTATGTTATAGTGTGATCTACCGCTAGAAAAAAAATTAATTTTATATATGGAAAATTTATTATTACATGATACCCACCAAGATATAAAACCCTTATAACTACAATGTGTTCCTTGACCAAATGTAACCATTTAATATTATATAGCTACCCATCATATTTTTGTTCCCTTATTTATAGTGCGAATAATGTACTATACAAAATTTCAATCAGATACAAACCCTTAACACGCAATAATTCACCAGTGGTGAGGTGTTGTTTTTTCCTACTATATAATTTCAGATCCATGCCCCAATTAGTTTCCCAAGACTTGACTCTCATCCTACATTGACACCCTTGAAACCTCAACTGATTTTAAACAAACATATTCTACTTAGGATTTGAACTAAATTACCTCAACCAATTACCCTGACCATTACTACCTCCCCACCATATGAAAACTCATCCATGAGCTATTTTGAGCCACAAAAATGATCATTCCTGACCAAAACAAAAACATCCTACCAATCCCACTTCAAAAACAATGAGAAAATTATGAACATATCTATAAATTCTTGACATCATTGACTAAAAAACTCAAGGAGATAGATTCCTTAAATGAAACCCCTCACTATAAGAATCACCCATTTAGTCATGCTCTAACCAACAAACTTGAAACAATAATGAAATTATAAAACAATCACCTTATAATGTGAACATTCTAAATATTAAGAACTATCATTCCCCAAAACACTCAATTAATGAATTTAACCCGCACCTAGTCATTCCATTCCATATATAAAGCACATCATGAACCTATAATTGTCATAAAATACAAAAACCATGCATTCACAACATACCTATGAACATCACTAGCTTAACATCCTACTCTAAGAAGGTTGAATAGATCTTCTACAACTTACCCAAACCTTGACCTCATGATGATTAGTTTCATACTCAGTGTTTTCCACTACCACCACTACTGATAACCCTTCTCACTGCCCTGACCTATGGGGAAAATAAACTCCAGCTACTGCCTGTTTGTCTAGCTCTTATTCCTACCTCAGATTTCCATTTTTGACTATATTCCTATCCTTTATCTAGATACAAAGATGCCTATAAATATAATATCCAATTACCTTCTTGATAGATACATTTAAAAACTTTTCTCAATTTTCTTTTTTTATAGAATGGGCAGGAAGAAGAAGGAATTGAGAGAATATCTATAATAGTGTATTCAGAGATTTGTTGGATTCTCATAAAAAATACTTATTCTATAATCTATTTTGGATTTAAAAATCGTGTAATATAGTTAAAAAATGTGTAAATTCTAAAATAATAATAAATTAAATTTTATGAAAAGGTGATGGGTTTTTTTGGAGATTTAGGGATTTTTTAATTACATGATTTTTAATTGGGTTACACCTCGTATAAAGTCCCGATGGTTGTTTTTTAACAGGAAGCCTAAATGATTTTTCTTTTCATCCTCTACATTTTTCATTAATCTCAACCCAAAATCCATTCCCAGATAATTTTGGATCCCTCAAATACTCTCGGGTTTTTTCGATTGCGATTGATCATTGTTACTGTTGTGGTGTGACTCACTGGGTAAGCATTCTCCCTGTCTCTTCATATCATTATCTCTCATTAGGGTTGGATAGATCATCTAAGGATTGATGGATCTAAACATTGTGTTGTCAAATCTTTTTTTCTAGGTTGAGTTCCTATATCTTTTTCCCCTTCATTCTTGTTAGAGAGTTCCCTTGTGGGTTTTGTGTTTCTCTAAGAAAGGTAGGTAGTTCCATTATTAAGGCAAAATTTGATTATCCATGAATTGATTAATTTAAATTCAATCATTTGATTTAAAGTCAATTACTTGAATTAATTTAAATCGGTTTATTGAAAACCCAATTCCATTGAATTTGGGGAATTGAATGTGATGTTGGATTTTGGACAAAAACTAGGGAAAACCGTCAATTCCATTGAATTGGGTTGTGTTTGATAAATTGGTGGAAAATTGTGGAACTTAAATTATTGAATTTAAATTATGAAATTGATTGTTGAATTTTATTTCAAAGTTATATTTGAGAAAAATGGCATGAAATGATTTTTGATTGAAAATAAGTGGTTTTATCTTTGAATAATTCATGTTTTGATTAAAAACCAATCTTTTGGTTTTTAAATGAAAATTGGAAATTTTGAAATGGGGGAATGAGATCAATGGTATTTTAAATAGTTTTAAAATAAATTTCCCATCTTCGATTGTACTATATCACATGAAATATTAGGTAGTTTGAGTGTTATTGTGATAACAAAATTTTGAAAATTTACAACTAAAACAAACCTAGTGCAACATGTCAAATCTATGATAGGATAATGAAGAGTATCCTTTGGATAGTGTCAGAAGGACGTGTGTGTACACATATTTCCATGATCACCTTCAAGTGTGTGAGGATCCTGTATCATAGATCTATCATAACTTTTGGCAGATGACCATGTTTCTCACTTGTTTATATATGATATATAAAAGTATTCCAATGTTTATAAATTATTTTCCATTCCTAATAAATTTATATAAACTATTATATATATATATTTTTTGAATCCATTTTTTAAAGTATTCCCATCATTTGAAATGTAATTCATGATTTTTTTAATTATGATCTGAACTGCCATACCTGTTTATTTGAACTTGAAACATTTAATGAGTTAATAAAATATTTTCATCTCTTATGAAATAATTAGTGAGACCCTATTATCCATTCATCTCACACCCTACATGATCCTTTAAGTGTTTTTAGATTATCTTCTTCCAGGTTCAAGAAAGGGTATGGTGCCACTTGGTGGTGGTAGTTGCTGATCCCGGGGGCTTGGTTTAATGACCCAAAGTTTTATCAATGGAAATTCCCTTCTTATAATTATGTATTATAGTATAATCACATGATATTACTTTTATAACACAATAAAAACTCTATAAGTGAAGAATAAGTGAAATAAACCGTTTCTTTAGAAGTTAAGGAACATATATCAATAATAACATGACCTTTAGAATAGTAATGTGACAATTATGAATAGTAAACCAGCCAATGTAATAGTAACATCTACCATGAGTGTATAAATAAAATTTCTCTTTTTATAAGTGAAAATATGGTATAATTATATCATAGTATAAGTAAATAAATATTTTTAAAAAACTATTAATAAGGTGGTGGTATTTTTACAAGTCAGGAATATTTAATTACAATTTTATGATTAATTAATAATTTAAATAAAAATTTAGTGTCATGAAATGTATTCATAAATTAATATTTTGATTATGTGGTAATTTTAAGTGACCCTAAGTAATTTTTCAAAGTGTTAGAAAGAAGTTTTAAATTTATAATTTGTATTTTTCAAGTAAATTGTGATTTTAATTAAATATTAAATTGATCATATTTATAAAATTATTTTTAAAAAATGGAGTTAATTTTTGGATTATACACATCAAAAAATGGTTAGGGTGATTTTTTGGTAATTTTCCAAAGTACTTCAATATTTGGATAAATAGTAAAAATATAGTTTTCACATAACCAGTATATCTTAAATTGCATCATTCATGATGTAATGATGAAATAAACGTTATAGAACTTTAGATTCAGAAATTTTGTATTTGATTTCATAAATGGTTCTATAAAATACAATAAACTCAATTTCCAAACCTTAAAAGAACTTTCCAAAACCTAAAGTCAAAAAGTGATTCCTTAAAATATCATTTTCTCTTTCTTTTCAATTTCCTTGTAATAAATTAATAAATTCGAATTTTAAAGATTATTTAATGTCTTAAAAGAATTATATTATATTAATATATGATTTATATTTTCAGAAAACTACAATTACAAGTATAACATTAGATATATTATTTTATTTAACATTTTATTCTAAAAACACCCCTTCCTCAAGTATAAATAACCCCTTTTCCTCCCCTTGGAAAACCATTCCTCTCATCCATTAATAAGACTAATATCTATCCAAATTGTCCCTATCCAACTTATTATAATACATAGGGTTGTTCTGGATCCCTCCAACTCCAATCACCAAGGGATTTATAGTTTCGTGCAAGAGAAGCTACACCGAGGAGTGAGTAAGACTCTATTAAATCTGCTCTATTTTCTTCGTTTTTTCCATTTACCCTATCCCTTTCAAAAAATTATGCTATAAAATTGATTATGAATTAAGTTAACATTATTTTAATGTTTTTATCCTACTGTAATTTTCATATTAATGAAAAATATAAATTTCATACTTCCCTTTCCCGCACTATCAACAACATGCCGTTAAAGGTTGGTTAACCCTCTACAGAGACATTTCCCAGATAATTATTAGAAATAACTTCATGTATGGAAAATATAAATTATATATAATATATTAATGTCAAATTACATGCATTATATGATTCTGAAACTAATTATACTAATTTATAAATTACATTTAATAAAAAGTGGAATCGTCGCAAGATGGGAAATTTTTAAGTAAAATATGATATCAAAACGCTTAAATTTCATCAAAAAAAATTATAAAATAAGATAAAATACAATGAATATAATTGATAAATATTTTTATAAAATGAATATAATTAAATTTTGGATCATTGTTTTAATAAACATAAATTTATTATTCTGGAGGTGCAGAAGAGATAAAATTAAGCGGAAGTTAAGGTAAGGGATCCTCTCCATTTCACTTTTATTCAAGATTGTCCTCTATGTTATGCCATTTTATGTGTAATTCCTAGTGATGGGGTATAATTACACACCTACCCCATAATTACCTCATGATTTATAGGTAATGATATACCCCATTCTCTCTCATGATGCCCTCTTATGTACACCTGATACCATACCGATAATCCGTAAGGAATTCTACCTGAACCGCCTTTATTCCTTTGGGTTTCTCTATATTTCTCTTTACCCAAATGAAGTTATATTTTATTTTTATCTAAAAAATTATACATTATGTTTATATTCTCTCAACTCATGTTTCAATATACATCCCTCATTCTCTTTCGGGGATAAGTTATTCCCTCCTCAATACTTCCCGATAAGAAAACTTGTTTTAAGGGAACTTCCAAAATTCTTAATCGATTTCAAGTGAAATATATCCTATATTTGAATCCACCATTGTACTTATAAAATATGTCTTTTTATTATGAAAACCGTCTTGTTTCACTTCTGGTTTTATATAAAAAACTGTTCCCATTTCTATTTTAAGTGCTCTATAGTATTTTCCTTAAAACCGCACAAAAAGTTTTTAATGCTAAAATTTATCAAATACATTTCTTACATGTTGTCACTTTTTTTTGACATAAATTACCAGGATATATTCATATTTTATCTTTTGAATGTCCATGTATGTTCTAATGCCTTTTTTTCCTGGACACTTTTATGATACACTAATTTTTTATGCTTTATGCCAGGATTATGGTTCCCAATCAATTTCATGGGTAACCCTTATGTTTATATATGATTGATTATGTATGATTCATTATAGGGAAAAAATATTCACGAAATGTAATATGGGTGCACCCAAATAGTGCTCTAATGCATTGTTTAAAGTTGAGTATCATGAGACGTTATGTGTGACGGTCTTCGCAGTTAGCCTTGGCTTGTGCTACGATGTGAGATGGTCTTGGCGGTTAGATTTGGCTTGGGATACTATGTGAAATGATCTTTGCAATTATCCTTGACTCATACTAAAGTCATTTTTTATGTTTCTGCAATATTTCTATGACTCCATGTTTATATGATCTCATGTTTATATGTCATGATTACACATGTTCCATGATTTTGTTATCTTTATGTATTGCCTTCTAACCCTTGTGCAAAAGCCTTATTCTTATGTATACTCTCTTTCTAGGCATTTTATCTCATCACTTTATTCATGTTATCCCAAGGTTATCCTATGAATATGTAAGGGATTAAAGGAAGTTAGGATCTCTTTATCAAGATTAAATAAAGAAGTGTTTTTTATCCCCATGTTTTATATTTTATGTACCTAGTATTCTAAGACACTGGACTTCACAATACTAGGCTTGTACTTTGATGCATAATTATGCTTAAAATAATGTAATGTTATATGTAAGAGTCTAGGGTCACTGTAGTTGGTATTGGGGGATGTTCTAGTTATTTTTTGAGATTAGGAATAGAGAACCTTAGTGATAACAATAAGGATGAGACTAAGTATAGGAAAACAAGCCTAAATTTTTATAAGTATAGAGTATGTGGTTTATTAACCAAATACATCCCTGTCTAGATACAAATAGGTAGAGGTAGTTCTGACACAGATGTACCTAGGAGTGAAAAGTCCGACAAAGAGTTTTGGGCCTGGCCTAGGGTATCCTAGTACACGACAATGGGCTCTTCTCCACTCTTATCTTGACACTCATGGGGGATATGATTTGGTAATTTCATGATCTTAGTACAAAACATCAATAAGGGAATAAAAAAATTATATAAGAATATAAGTTGAGAAAAAAGATCAAGGATAACCTCGATTGAAACATAGGAAATTACAAGTTAGGATATACTTATCCTTTAAAAGTTTATCCTCTTATATTCAAAGTTTCCTTTTTATTCTCAATAGTTATGTATTTAATCCCTATAATTGTATGATTTTTTTCTAATTTAATGGCGGGAAATATAAGAACTCACGCCAACAATCAATGTGACAGGGAAGGTGAAGATTTCCCTAATGATATGCCTAATATGATGGGAATGGGTGTTCAGAACTTCATGATAGTACTTTATCAGCTAGCTCGAGTTATGAATAATATCTTGAATCATGTGGAATAACCTCCTCCTCCATGGAAAAAGAAAGTTTCCATAGAATCATTCATGCAGAAAATGCCTCCCATGTTTAGTATATCTTTTGATCCCCTCGTTTTAGAATAGTGGATTAAATCCATTGAAAAGATATTATCCATCAGCCAGTGCTTGGAAGAAGAGGAATTTGTACTAGTGGTCTATATTTTTTATGGGGATGATGATCAGTGGTAGAAACTGATCAAGAATATGAAGCCCCAGGAAGAAATTGATTCATTGGATTCGAAGGAATTCAAGAGGATGTTTTTAATAAATATTTTCCTCGAACCCTCTTTCTCAAGATGGAAAGAGAATTCCCCATACTAAAGTAGAAATAAGATGAGTCCATTGGGGTGTATGAAGAAAAATTTACAAGTCTTGCAAGGTACAACTCTGTATTTTTCATGAACACTGAAAGTAAGGCGGATCACTTCTTTAGCAGACAAAAGAAGAGTCTACGAAAAGCATTGGTGATTCGAGAATTTGATAGTCATGAAGAGACTGTCTGTTGTTCCCTCAAGTTTGAAATGGAAATTAGAGACTCTCAGTGGTCTCATGGGCACGATTATAATAAGAAGAAAATGGAAAACAACATGGGTGGTTCAACAAAAGAAATCCCCTAATAGAAAGAATCGTAGATATCCAACTTGTAAAAGTTGTGGGAAGAAGAATCCTGGGAACTGTATAAAGGGGACCAGGAATTGCTTCAAATGTGAATATCTAGGACATCTGGCCAAGAACTGCCAAAGGGATGTGAAAAATCCTACTAATGTTAAAGAAGAAAGGAATGTTTAGATCAATGCTCATCCAATGATGTAGTGTTACAACTGTAGAGAGCATTGGAATTATGTGAATAATTGCCCTAAGCCAAGGGTTGTTAGAGGCAATCAACAACAACCTCCAAGACAAAAACGAAGGGATTATGTTTTTAGTACTGCTGAGGTGAAGTTAGAAAAATATGTGGTGATAGGTATGCTAGTTATTCATTAAATAATAGAGAACTTACTATTTGATTATGGTTCTACACATTCTTTCAGATATTTCAAGTTTATTTGGATTATTCAAACACTACCTCAAAATTTGGAGGATAAGTTATCTGTGAGAAAATTGAATAGGGAAATTATCGTGTCCATGGTTTATAACTCCTTCCCAGTTAATATTTATGGACTGAACCTCCCAAAAAATTGTGCCATACTTCCTTTAGTGGAGTTCAACACTATCTTGGGAATGGATTGACTATCTTTATACAAATCCAACATCAAATTTCAGGAAAGGGATATTACTCTTCACATCCTGAAGAATCCTCCAATTCTCTACAAGTGTAAGGAGGAAGATGAATCTCCTTTAGAATTAGTTTTTCAAGTGTGAATATTAAATCCTTATAATCAAGAATTTCTAACTCAAATTATTGAGACAAAGGAGAGAATCATGCTTGAATACATTCCCATTGTGAATAATTACACTAATGTATTCCCTAAAGAGTTTCCTGGTCTTCCTCCTAACCAAGAGGTTGAGTTCTCAATTGAAATTAAACCTGGATCTCTACCTATATCAAAGACACCGTGTATAATGAACACCGTAGAGCTGGAATAGTTGAATAAGTAGTTATAGGAGAATCTGGAGAATGGTTTTATACACCCGTGTGTTTCACCATGGGGAGCACCAGTCATCTTCATCAAGAAGAAGGATGGATAAATGCGCCTCTGCATTTATTATTTTGATATCAATAAAATCTCAATAAATAAAATGTATCCCCTAACAAAGACAGATGACTTGTTCAATATGATTCATGGGTCCAGTTATTTCTCTAAGGTGGACCTTCGGTCAGGATATCACCAATTAAAGGTGAGTAAGAAAGACATTCCCAATATTTCCTTTCGAATATGGTATGAACACTATAATTTCATAGTGACTCCCTATGGACACACTAATTCTCTATAAAGTTTCATGGTTTAATTAATTGGGTATTTAGAGATTACCTTAAAAAATTTGTGTTAGTCTTTATTGACGATATTATGATATACTCTAAGAGTTAGGAGGAACATGAGACGCATTTGAATAATGTGATAAAGAGATTGCGAAGGGAGAAGTTGTTTGAAAAGAATAGTAAATGTGAGTTTTTGATGAAGGAAGTATCATTATTTGGGAATGTTATCACCAACAAAGGGATACATGTGGACCCTTCTAAGACAAAGGTGATTGAAGAGTGGCCCAGACCAACATCTGTAATGGAGATCTGAATATTTTTTGGGTCTATCTGGGTATTATCAATGATTTGTGAAGAAATTTTCCTGATTGTCAAACCCAATGACCAAGCTGATCTGGAAGGGAGTGAAGTTTGTCTAGACTCTGGAATGTGAAGACTATTTTAAGGAGTTGAAAAATAGGATAATCACTGCACCAGTACTCACACTCCCAAAAAGTGGAGAACTCTTTGTGGTGTATAGTGGTGCTTCAAATAAGGGTTTAGGCTGTGTGCTAATGAAAAATGATAAAGTGATATCCCATTCGTCTAGGAAGCTGAAAATCCCTGATTAAAACTATCCTACACATGATTTGGAGTTGGCGACAATGAAGATGGATAGAGCCCACCAAGGATTATGACCTCTCAATCCACTGCCACCCCAGTAAGGCAAACAAGGTGGCAGATGTTCAAAGTAGAAAGGATCCTATGTCTTTATCAATGATGAGAATTGAAAAGGACCCGATATTCTTAGATTTGTAGAGGATAGACATGGGAATCATTAAGAGAGTAACATTATCAATCCTTTCTCAAATGATTTCTCAACCATCCCTGAAAGAGAAAATAAAGGATTCTCAAAGAAAATATCTGTAAATTCTAAAAAATGTGGAAGTTGTTAAAAATGGGAAATCCTATGAGTTTATGATTGAAAAGGATGGAGCTGTAAGATTTGGGTCATGATTATGTGTACCATCCAATCCAGTGAAAAATAAGGATCTTTTGAATGATGCAGATAGTTTGACCTTCTCTATTCACCCAGGTAGTGCAAATATGTATCGAGATCTATGAGAAAACTTTTTGTGGGACAATATGAAAAGGGAGATTTATGAATATATATCAAAGTTCTTGGTATGTTAGAAAGTGAGGGATGAGAGGAAAAAGTCTTAGGGGATGATGCAACCAATACCCATACCAGCATGGATGTGGGAGAACATCACCATGGACTTTGTCACTGGACTTACAAAGACATCCATAGGAAACAATGCTATATGGATCATTGTGGATCATCTTACAAATAAAACTCAATTTATCACAATTCGACAGGACTTCTCATTGGATCAAATTATGAAGATTTACATCAAAGAAGTTGTAAGATTTCATGGAGTACCACTATCTATTATATATGATCGTGATCTTAGATTCACATCAATGTTCTGGAAAAGTCTCCAACATGCTCTAAGCACTAAACTGAACATCAGTACAACCTATCATCCTCAAACTGATGTCCAATCTAATTGAAATATTCAGAAACTGGAAGACATTTTGAGAGAATGTTCTATGGAATTCAAAGGAGGATAAGACCAACATCTTCCACTGGTTGAATTCTCCTACAACAAGAGTTTCCACTTGAGCATCCGAATGGAACCATACAAAGCCCTATATGGTAAAAGGTGAAGAACCCTGGTGTGTTGGGATGAATTCAGTGAGAGTAAGATGCTAGGACCTGAAATGGTCAAAGATATGGTGGAGAAGGTGAAAACCATTCAACAACATATCAAGGAAGACCAAATTCAACGGAAGAGTTATGCAGACAATCGTTGATGATACCTAGAGTTCAAAGTTGGAGACATGGTATTTCTATGCATATCTCCATTGAAGAAGTTCATGAGATTTGGGAAGAAAGGAAATATAAGACCCAGGT
This sequence comes from Viscum album, assembly GCA_963277665.1. Lineage (NCBI taxonomy): Eukaryota > Viridiplantae > Streptophyta > Magnoliopsida > Santalales > Viscaceae > Viscum > Viscum album. The sequence goes on along the minus strand of OY728163.1, from coordinate 610,921,353 downwards.
ACATCGTACCCTTCGAGATTCTTGATCATATCAGAGTTGTGGCCTATCGACCGTCACTTCCACCTACCATGTCCAATGTACATGATGTCTTTCATGTATCCCTATTAAGAAAGTACATACCATTCCCTTCACATGTACTATCTTCAGAGGTGGTAAAGTTGGAGGATGAACCTTCTTATGAGGATCATCCAGTTAAGATCTTGGATCGTAGAGATAATGTTATATGTAATAATACTACTCACCTATTCAAGGTACTATGGAAAAATCATAAGTATGAATAGGTAACATGAGAAATGATAGAGGCAATGAAGGAAAAGTACCCGCACCTGTTTCTCATAATGTAAAACGAAATTTCAAGGGAGAAATTTCTTAAGGGGGAAAAATGTAATGACCCAAAGTTTTATAAATGAAAATTACCTTCTTATAACTATGTCTTATAGTATAATCACATAAGATCACTTTTAAAACCCAATACAAACTCTATAAGTGAAGAATAAGTGAAATAAATTGCATCTTTAGAAGTTAAGGAACATATATCAATAGTAACTTGACCTCTGGAATAGTATTATGGCACTTATGAATTGTAAACCAGCCAATGTAATAGTAATATCTCCAATGAAAGTATAAATAAAATTAATCTTTTTATAAGTGACAATATGGTATAATTATATCATAGTTTAAGTAAATAAATATTTTTAAACTTTATCAATAAGGTGTTGGTATTTTTGTAAGTCAGGAATATTTAATTATAATTTTATGATTAATTTAACAGTATAAATGAAAATTAAGTGTCATTAAATGTATTCATAAATTAATTTTTTGATTCTCATTTAATTTTAGGTGACCTTAAGTAATTTTTCAAAGTGTTAGAAAGTAGTTTTAAATTTAAAAATTTTATTTTTCAGGTAAATTGTGATTTTAATTAAATGGTAAATTAATCATATTTAGAAAATTATTTTCTAAAATTGGATTTCTCTTTTGGATTCTACACATAAAAATATGGTTAGGTTTATTTTTTGGTAATTTTTTAAAGTACTTCAATTTTTAGGTGAATAGTAAAAATATAGTTTTTCACATAACTGGTATATCTTAAATTGCATCATTCCTGATGTAATGATGATATAAACTTTATATAACTTTATATTGGGTCATGATGTATTTAATTTCATAAATGGTTCCATAAAATACAATAAACTCAATTTCCAAACCTAAAAAAGAACTTTCCAAAACCTAAAGACAAAAAGTGATTCCTTAAAATATCATTTTCTCTTTCTTTTCACTTTCCTTTTAATAAATTAATGAATTAGAATTATAAATATTTTTTAAAGTCTAAAACTAATTATATTATATTAATATATGATTTATTTTGTCAAAAAAGTACTATTACAAGTCTAACATTTGATATATTATTTTATTTAATATTTTATTCTAAAAACACCCCCTCCTCAAGTATAAATAACCCCTTTTAATCCCCTTGGAAAACCATTTCTCTCATCCATTACTAAGCCTAATATCTTACCAAATTCCCCCTATCAAAACTTTGAGAATACATTGGGAAGTTTTGGATCCCTCCAACTCCAATCACCAAGGGAGTTATAGTTTTGTGCCGGAGAAGCTACACCCAGGAAAGAGTAAGACTCTATTAAATCTTCTATCTTTTCTTCCTTTTTTTCTTTTACCCTATCCCTTTAAAAAACTTATGCTAAAAAATTGATTATTCCGTAATCTAACATCATATTAATTATTTTAACCCTCTGTAACTATCATATTAATGAAAAATATAAATGTCATACTTCCCTTTCCCACACTATCGACAACGTCCAGTTAATGGTCGGTTAACTATCTACGAAGAGATTTCAAAGATAATTATTATAAAGAAATTCATGTATGGACAATATAAATTAAATATAATATATTAATATAAAATTAAATTCATTCTATTCTTCTGAAACTTATTATACTAATTTATATATTACATTTAATACAAAGTTAAATCGTTGCAAGATTGGAAATTTTTAAGTAAAATATGACATCAAAACACTTAAATATCATTAATTTTTTTTTTGAAATAAAATTAAATGAATATAATTTATAAATAGTTTTATAAAATTAATATAATTCAATTTTAGATCTTTGTTTTAATAAACATAAATTTATTATTCATGAGGCGCAGAAGAGATGAAATTAAGCAGAAATTAAGGTAAGGGATCCTCTCCATTTCACTTTTATTCAAGATTATACTCTATGTAATTCCATTTTATGTGTAATTCCTAGTGATGTAGTATGATTATGCACCTCCACAATACTTCCCTCCTAATTTATAAGTAATGAGAAACCCCCTTCTCCCTCATGAATCCCTCTTAAGTACACTTGGTACCATGTTGATAATCCGTAAGGAATTCTACTCGAACCACCTTTATTCCTTCAGGTTTATCTATATTTCTATTTAACCAAATGAGGTTTTGTTTTATTTTTATGTAAAAATTATATATGATTTTTATATGCTTAAAAATCATGTTTCAAGATACATCCCTCATTCTCTTTTGGAGATATACATACTTTTAAGTGATTCCCTCCTCAATGCTTCTAGATAAGAAGAATTGTTTTAAGGGAACTTCTCAAATTCTTACTCGATTTCAAGTGAACTCTATCCTCTATTTGAATATACCATTTTATTTATAAAATAATAATTTTTATTATGAAAAAAATTCTTGGTTCAATTAGATTTTTATATAAAATATTGTTCCATTTTCTATTTTAAAAGCTCTATAGTATTTTCCTTAAAACCGCACAAAAATGTTTTAATACTAAAATTTCTCAAATAAATTTCTTAAATGTTTTCAATTCTATTTGAAATCACTTATCATGATATATGCCTATTTTACCTTATGAATTTCCATGTATGTTCTAATTCATTTCTTTCATGGACACTTTTATGATACGCCCATTTGTTATGCTTTATGTCATGATTATAGTACCCAATCCTTTCCATGGGTAACCCTTATGTTTATATATGACTGATTATGTATTGTTAATTATGTGTAAAGCATATTAATAAAATTTAATATGGGTGTACCCATATAGTTCTCCAATAAATTGGGTAAAGTTGAGTCTCCTGAGACGTTATGTGCGACGATCTTGGCAGTTAGCCTTGGCTTGTGCTACTATGTGCAATGATCTTGGAGGTTAGCTTTGGATTGTGATACTATGTGAAACAATCTTGGAAGTTAGCCTTGACTCGTACTAAATTCATGTTTTATTTTTCTAACACATTTCTATGACTCCTTGTTTATATGATCCCATGTTTATATGTTATGATTAAACTTGTTCCATGATTTTTTTATCTTTATGTCATGACTTCTAACCCATGTGCTAAAGCCTTATTCTTATGTATACTCCCTTTATAGGTTTTTTAGCTCATCCATTTCTTTATGTTATCCCCGGGTTATCCTATTTATATGTATTGGCTCAAAGGAAATTAAGATATCTTTTTGAAGATTAAAAAAAGAAGTGTTTTTAGCCCCATGTTTTATGTTTTATGTACCAAGTATTCTAAGACACTAGACTTCATGACCCTTGGCTTGTACTCTGATGTATAATTATGCTTAAAATCATGTAATGTTATATGTAAGATGATAAGGTCACTATACTTTGAGTGTTTCATCTGTTGGGACATGGGTAGTTATCCTATTTTTATGGTACTTAGTTGTAGTACTTTTGGGTTGTTTACCTATTTGACTTCTGGAACACTAATCTCTATAGAGTTTTCCCTTTTTATGTATATTGACATGTTTATCTACTTCTGCAATGCGTGTGAAAAAAATTATTCCCACTTTCATTTTGTATGATTCCAAGTTCTATTTTCCAACTTATGGGGATTGGAAAATATCTTTGGGCCATGTTCGGACCAGCATAATTATCGAGTTACGATGGTATCTGAGCTAGTTCATGAAAAAGTGGTACTAGAGCTCTAGGTTTAGATTTTGTCTTGATGTCCATATGCATTTGTGTGTTCTTTTCAGGACAAATAAGGTAGTTTCTATTGAGTTCTAGTCCAGCTCTCACCACAATGAATCTTAAGTCATAAGGGGTGGTTTAGAAAAGGAATACTGAATATTATTTATAGCCTTTTCCCCTTGTTTTTTATTTTTATGGATTGAAATCCAAATATTATGATATTATCTATTGGGATTAATTTCTAGTGTTATTCTGTTTGAGTGTTAAACTGATGTCTTCAATGTTTAATGTGGATGTTATATAGCATCATGCCTCTGAGAAGACATGTGAACTAGATTCAGGAGGAATCTACTGATGAACTATATCGAGAAAATCCTCTAATGGAACCGATTATAGTTGAGGTGATTCTGCATACTATCCAAGCTCTGGGACAGGAAACTGCACTTGTTCTCGTTTAGTCTCTAGTTGTGGAACCTCAGAGGGATGTTATCCATAATCATTCTTAAGAGTTCCTTGGCCAGAATCAACAAGTTTTCAAAGGCTCCAATGATCCTCGAGAGGCTAAGGAATGTTTGAGTAGGGTGGAGAATGTTTTTGAATTATTGGAGAACCCTGAGGAGCTTAAGGTGAATTGTACCACCTTCGTACTGGTGGGACCGAGTAGAAGATGGTGGGACCCAATGGTGATAGAGAAGAAACATGAGAGATTAGATTAGAAATACTTCAAGGATCTTTTCACTGACCAGTTCAATCCAAAGTTGATGTTGTTATCCAAGAATTTAGAGTTCTTTAAACTTGATAAGGATGATAAAACCGTGATAGAATATTCAAAAAAAGAGCTAGTGAAATTTTCTCATGAGGTAGTATAAAATGAGAAAATGAAGACTCGACAGTTAGAGTTCTGACTTTGAACTGATATCAGTTTTTAAGATTTTCTTGACAAAGATGCCTTCTTATGATGATGTTCTAGATAGAGTGTTGAAAGTTGAAATGGACCTAGTTGTCAAGTCAGGGTTGAATTGAGTTTATTCTCCTTTTAGTGGAAATGTGTTTTACTTTAAGGGAAAGAGGAGGAATAGTTATTCTCAAGGTGGATCTTGATAATAAGGTTTTTTCTAAACCTTTTTAACCACCTGGAAGAGTTCCGTTAATTTTCTACTTGTGTGAAAAGATTGGGAATTCTAAGAGGGTTTGCATTGAGGAACCCAATATATGTGGCTCATTTGAATGCTCAGGTCACTTGAAGAAGTTATGAAATATCTTTTCCACTTATCATAGTGGTATGAGATCACTAGAACCTACTAAAACTATGGAACAATCAGATGCATCCTATGAAAAGGGGTTCCATCCACATGTATCCAGAATGAAGATTCGTAATGTAGTAGAGGAGTCTCTAGAGGAAGAAGATATGGGTCCAGCAACTATGGGAGGTTCCATCACTACAACTTCATAATTAGTGACTACTTTAATTGATATTGGTGCATATGATTCATTTATTTCAAACCATATTATTATATACTAAATCTTCTTAAAAATTATATTTACTATATGATGGATATTAATACACCCCTTAAAACAAAGAGATATTTGGGTCTCTATAGTCCCTCTTTTGATTTCTTCTTATCAGATGTGAAGCTTGCTTGGGGGTTTCTGGTTGTCAACATGAAACCTCTTGATGTCATATTCATTATGGAACAACTCACTATAAATAAATCCCAGATTGGTTTTTATCTCTGATGGGTCTCCTTTACTACACCCAATGGGGTGTGTCATATCTTTCATGGATAATGGGAACCAAGGTTGAGTAGATTTAGACATTCATATTCGTTTTTGAAGAAATTAATATTAGTGTTTTCTTTTGATCTAGAGTGGAAATATTTGAGCAGTGATCTAACTTCCATTATCATCAAGTTTCCCAACGTGTTTCCTTCTTAATTATCTAGTTTTCCACCAGTAAGGGAGGTATATTTTCATATTGATTTAGTACCTAGTACTCAACCAGTGTCAATTCATTCTTACTTCATGGAACCATATGAAATGAAAGAGTAAAAAAATTTAGTTGGAAGATCTTCTAGAGAAAGGACTCATATGCCTGAGTGTGTCACATTTGGTGGCACCGGTTCTCTTTGACAAGAAATAGGGTGGTCCACTTTGCGTTAATGTTGATTTATGAAAACTCAATAGAGTCACAATTAAGAAAAAGTATCTATTTCTACATATTGATGATCTGTTTGACCAGTTTCAATGGCTAAAATGGTTCTTTAATATTGATCTTCGATCTGGTTACCATCTGTTGAGAATAAAAGAATTTGACATTCATAAAACTGCCGTTTGAATAATGTATGACCATTATGAGTACCTCGTCTTTCCATTTGGTCTAAAAAAATTCTCCTATAGTTTTTATGGCTTTAATGAATGTGATTTTCCATGAGTACATTAATGATTCTGTGGCAGTCTTTGTGGATGACAACCTTTTCTACTCTAATTTTGAGGAGGATCATGTGCATCATCTAAGAGTAGTTCTAGAAATTTTAAGAAATCATTGACTTTATTCCAAGATTTTGAAATACGAATTATGTATTTAAGAAGTTTAATTATTAGTACACGTGGTTTCAGAATATGGTATTTCAGTTGATCCTAAAAATGTAAAGGCTATCGTAACATGAGAAAAACCACAAAATATTTTCAAGATCTGGAGATTCTTGGGTCTAGATGGGTATTATATCCAGTTCATTAAGGACTTCTCAAAATTGGATTCTACTATGACTTCACTAACTCTAAAGGGAGTATAGTTTTCTTGGGAGTAAAGATGTTATAATTTGTTTCTTAAGTTGAAACATATTATGACTACTGCTCTAATGCCGACTCTTCCAAAGGTTGGGTAGAGTTATGTGGTATCTTTTGATGCTTCAGGTTTAGGTAGAGGATGTGTTCTTAGAAAATGTGATCATGTCGTTGGTTATGTATCTTGTATTCTTAGGCCACATGAGAAAAATATTCTGACCCATGACTTTGAACTTGTAGTTGTGATGCACGCACTCAAGATTTGGCAGCATTTCCTTTGTAGAGAAAGGTTTACCATGTTTTCATACCATAATATATTGAGTTATATCTTCTCTAAAAAATATTTTAATCTCTTCCAGAGGATTTGGGATGAGTACCTATATTCTTTTTACTTCGACATTTCCTATACCTCGAAGATAAGGGAATGCTGTTATAGATTCTTTGAGCAGGAAACTTCCAACTCAGGTTGTGAAAGAATATTTGGAAGAGTGAAACTTGATGTATCTCTTTTCATAGTTTCATATTGGAGTCCAGTATTAGGGGATGAGGTTTCTTTGGTTAGTGTTTAGTTGAAATACTCTCTTCTTGAGATGATTCTTTAGGAATAATAGATAGATGATGAGTTTCATAGCATTAAAGACTCTCTTTATGGTGGGGATACCATTGTTGAGTGGTTATTCTCCAAAGATGGAATTATATGCTATCAAAATCACTTTTTGTGTGCCATTAGTGGTACTAAAAGCTATCTTGGGGGATTTCCATAACTCCCTATGGGAAGTGAGCCTAGGAACCACAAAGATGTTCTAGGACATGAGGTGTAAATTCTGGTGGCTAGGTATGTGATGGGGAATTACTAAATTTTTCTATCATTGTTATACATTCTAGAAGGTTAGGGGTGTGAACCAGAAACCTTCAAGTTTTGTTCAGCCACTTCCTGCCTCTAATTGGAAGTGGGACAAGATATTAATGGATTTTTTGGTTGGGTTTCCATGTACATAGAGGAACAAGAATTAAATAAGGATTGGAATTGATCGACTGACTAAATCAGATAACTTTATACCCATTTATAATACAAAAAATGTTTATGGGTTGGGAAATATCTATGTAAAAGAGATTGTTTATTTTCATGGAGTTCCAAATGTTTGTCTCAGATTGGGATCCTTGGTTCATTTCTCACTTTTGGAGGGGCCTTTAGAAGGTACTGGGATATCACTTCCATTTGAGTATGGAATACCATCTGTAGTTAGATGTCTATATAGAAAGATCTATACAGATTCTTGAGGATATGATACATGCTCATGTTATTTGCTTCTGTGGAGCTTGGGATGACCATCTGGGACTAGTTTAGTTTTCTTATAACAAAAGTTACTAATTTGTGATCAGAAGGGATACTTTTGAGGCCTTTTATGGCTGTCCTTGTAGATATTTGTTATGTTGGCCATAGATTGGTAAAAGTTCTTTAGTTAGACTAGGATTGGTTCAAGAAACTACATAAGATATTTAGTTTATTTTTTAGGGAATGTTGATGGGACATATCTGATAAAAATATTATGTTGATCTTCATTACAGGTCATTGGAATTCTCATTTGGTGATCAGTTGTTCTTGAATGTTTCACCTAGGTTGGGTCATTGACGGCTTGCGAGGTAAGGTAAAATTACTCCTCATTTTTAGAACCTTTTGAGTTTGTTGAGTGGGTGGGGAAAGTTTCTTACCATTTATCACTTCCACCACAAATGGTGTCGATACATAATATGTTCCATGTATCTCAACTATGAAAGTATCTATCTTATCCATATCATGTTATGAGATGGAGTGACATTGGGATTGAACCTAATTTACATGTGATGGAATGGCCAGTTAGGATGGTTGATTATAAAACTAAGATACTTCATGTGAGGTTGATACCTTTGGTTCGAGTGCTATGGAAGAATACTTCTAATTTTCACAAGACATGGGAGTACAAGACACTGATGAGAGAACAATGGCCCAAACTTTTGATATGGAAGCTTATTGATTGTATTTATTGGGGTAGAAATTTTTTATGGTGGGGATATTGTAACATCCCATTACCTTCCTGACTGGTACATTTTAAAAACTTGTCATGGTTTTCCTTTTTCATTAACTAGGTGGGGTTGAGAAGGAATGGGGAGGATACCTATAATGGTGAAGTAAAAGATTAATTGGATTCTCATAAATAACCTGCTTGTTTTTCAGTCTGTTGGAGATTTATATTCCATGTAATATGGTTACACGATGTGTAAATTCTAAAATAATAAAAAATATGATCTTATCAAAATTTGAAAAGTTTTTCAATGATTTTGGGATTCTTCAATTACATGACCTGTAATCGGGTTACATGTCATGTAAAGTCTTGATGTTTGTTTTTAAATAGTAACCTTGGATGAGTTTTCTTTTTATCCTCCATATTTTTCACTGCTTTCAACCCAAGATCCATCACCAAGTGATTTTGGAGCCCTCTAACCCTTCCAGTTTATTTCAATCAACGATTGATCGTCGTTGCAGTTGTAGTGTGACACATTGAGTAAGTGTTATTCCTGTCTCTTCATCTCCTTCTATTTCCTTTCTTAGGGTTTCATAGATCATATAGAGATTAACGGATCTAAACTCTGTGTTTTCAAATCTTGTTTCCAGTTTGAGTTCCGAGATCTTATTCACCTTTATTCTTGTTGGAAGGTTCTTTTGTGGGCTTTGTGTTTCTGTGATAAAGGAAGGTGGTTCCATAATGATGGAAAAATTTGATTATCCATGAATTTATTGATTTAAATTCAATTATTTTATTTAAATTAAATTAATTGAACTATGAACAATTAGTTTATTGAAAACGCAATTCCATTGAATTGGGGGATTTGAATGTGAAGTTGTATTTTGGAACTAAATTGGGTAAAACCCTCAATTCCACTAAATTGGGGTAGGTTTGAGAAATTGATGGAAAATTATGGAATTTAAATTATTGAATTTAAATTATTAAATTTTTTTTTGAAATTGATTTCAAAGTTGTATTTTTGAAAATGCCTTAAAAATTATTTTTGATAGAAATCCATTAGTTTTATCTTGGAAAAAGGAATGTTTTGATTAAAAACTAGTTTTTTTGGGTTTTAAATTGAAAACTAGAACTTTTGAAATACAGGAATGGGATAAATGGTATTTTTAAGAGTTTTAAAATAAATTTCCCATATTTGGTTGTACTAGAGAAAATTTAAGCCTAGGTAATCAGTGAGTTATTAGTGTAACACTCTTTTGACAATTTACAACTGAAACAAAGCTAGTGCAGCAGGTCACAACCCCGATGGGATGGTGAAGAGTCACCTTTAGATAATGTTATAGGGATGTGTGTATAAACATATTTCCATGATGAACTTATATTGTGTGGGGATCTCGTATCTTGGAACTGTCATACAGTTTGGCAGTTTACCATGTTACTTTCCTGTTTATATATGAGATATAAATGTGTGCTAATGTTTATAAACTATATTAAATGCCTAATGAATTTATATTAATTATTCTATATAATTTTTTTTGTGAATGAATTTGTGTAAGTATTCCCATTATTTGAAATGTAAAGCATGAATTGTTTTAATTATGCTCTGAAATTCCATACCTTTTTATTTGAACTTGAAATATTTAATTGGTTGATTAAATGTTGGAATATATTATGGAATCCTTGGTGAGAACATACTTGGATTTTATCTCACACCCTACCTATGCCTTTGGGTGTTCCTATATTATATTCTTCCAAGTTCAATCAAGGTTAAAGAGGCACTTGGTGGTTATAGCTGTTGATCATTGGGTCTTGGAGAGTTGTGTCTGTTGGGAATTAGGCATTTATCATATTTTTATTTTACTTTTTTGTATTACTTTTGGGTTATTTACACGTTTGACTTCTAGTACACTACAACCTATGGATTTTTCCATTTGTATTCATACTAACATTTTTATCTTCTTCTGCAATGTATGTGGAAAAAATCATTCCCACTATCATTTTGTATGATGCCACACGCTACTCCCCAACCCATGGGGAACAAGAGTACCCTTTGGGTCATTTTAGGATAGACTCAGTGATTGGATTACTAGGGTACCTAGGATGGTTCATGATACGAAAAACCTCTCCAAATTTCCCATATTTCCATAAACCATACATTCGTTATGTGGTCAGTCTCACTGATCTCAAACATGCCCTGTCTCCTTCAATTGGAAACATTTCATGGATGGCCCACTCCATGTTGGTAACATCAAAACCCTATTATAAATACCCCATTAAGTCTCATAATTTCTATATTTCCATCTACCCAGATCTCTCCTATCTGATCCACTAGACACTACCTAGCTATGTGCGCCCCATCACTCAAGTTCCACTCTACTATTAATTCCTAGTTCACTACCTAAAATAAAATTTCACCCTTAATATATATACCTTCACCTTAATAGTATGCCGAAGTCCATCCCTGAACCACCATACCTTGGTGACTTTATCCCCTGTAAAAATCATTACAATGCATTGAAAATCTATGAACCTAATATCATAATACATAATTGATGCCTCCACATATGCTAGGTGTTTGAATTATTAGGCTCAATCTTCCCTTAATGTCATAGGGAATGAGTTCTCTAAGAACATCAACTTGAAGTTCATACACATAATCCACTCATTTTTATTTTCTTGAACTCATACATCCCACCATCATTTCACAAGTCCTTTGAACATATACATTTCTAATTTAATAATCAACCCTGGTCGCATCTCGATCTGATCAAATATATCATGTACTAAATCAATCCAGTACTCCAATACCTAGGTCCCAATATCTCCCTAGAAAAAAATAGGATCCTATGATTGGAACTCACTATTTAGGTACTCTATAGATAACTCAATTCCTCGATTTCCCAAGTCCATGGTCTACATAACCTATACTAAGATCATGCTCAACTGATCATCGAATCACTAACCCAACTATACTTCCCTCTCTAGAATACATGGCTGCCTCTGAACCTACACATGTAATGCATTATCATCTCTACCCTTAGGGGACCCAACTAGCTCATTACTCGATGCATTACCACCTCTACCCACCAGACACTCAAATGGTTTCCACTAAGATGGAATATGATTAAAAACTAAATACCATGCTCAACACATATATCTTGGATCAACTATCATAGATAGGGAAAAAATTAACAGGTTGCATGAACCACTATCCCAAACACCCCTTACCTGCTTCCCACATCTCATACCATCCATACTCATAACCCCACCTACCTAACATAGATTGAATTACTACATATACACATACAAGATCCACATAACTGATAATACCAAATCCATTATCCTTCCGGGTTCCGCTAAGTAGAATTCCACCAAGATACTATATAGGTAAACACTATATATCTTATTATTGACACTTTAAACAACTAAAAACATGATTTCTATAACTAGGAAATGAAACACACACAAGTATAAACATTTCTTGTGAGCCCTACATTCCTAAAATGATATATAAGACACACTACTTATTTCCCATACAATAAATAGTTACAATATAAATCACATAACTATTAAATACAAATCACTTTCAAAAACCACAAAATGTTAATAGTGAAATAGTTATAAACATCCAAAAACCAAGAAATTAATGGGTTTTAGAGGATAATTATATGATCAATGTAGCATAAGAACCCTATAAAAGATCCCGATCTATCATCAAAATAGAAACATGAAGTATTAACAAGAAGAAATATAAATTGGCATACTAGAATTGCAGTGAAATACATTTTTTATCTTTAATGGAGTATGTTTGATTGATATCACCGAGATATATTCAATAGACACTTTCCTCTATATGTAGTACACGAGAAACTATAATCAACATTTGTAATGAGAAAAACCCTGAAAACCAAAGGTGTGTTAGCATATTTATTGTGAAGATAGATATTGAATTGGGATGTAGATATATTTGACTATGGATTATTGGAATGACACACTCTAAAGAGAGTATAACTGATATATATCATGATAACACATTAATGTTGATATATAATCATCTAAACATTTAAAATTATTATATTTATCTATAAATTAATCATCCCATTGATTCATAATAGAAGGTAAACCATATAGGAGATGTGGAAGTATCCATGCACTCAATATATTAATCTTATCATGTGCTATGATAGAGTCATCACATACCTTATATGATATCCAGATATTATAATCTGCGATATGGATCACATGCATATCAAAAGATTTAATTCATAGTATATTTTACAATATGATATACCCATTTTAGTGAATTTCCAACAATCATATAGTTTCATTGAAATCCTATAAGGACTTTATGAAAATTTTCACAACTCTTTTTTAATCTATAAAAACTCTTTTGGATATAGTTTATCAAAATTTCTTCATTTTGGAACAAAATATTTTTTACAAAATTTAATCCTTATTTTAAGGGCAAAAATGGGATATTGATCAAACATAATAATATCTCCATATGGAAATGTACACCATAAGATATATCATATAAATAATATATATACCTATATAATCCTTCTTCTTATGACATCGAGTTTACAAAATTTAATCCATATTTTAAGGGCTAAAATGAGATATTGATCAAACATAATAATATCTCTAAATAGAAATGTACACCATAAGATATATCATATAAATAATATATATACCTATATAATCCTTCTTCTTATGACATCTAATGACCACTAGACATAAAACATGTCAATTTAGTATAGGTTAAATCATACATTAATTATTATCTGAAATTTATTTACTAGGTAAATGAATACATCATGTTTCATTCATCTAGAGGTTGAACACATTAAATTTACCTCATCCAAGTAACCAAGCACATCACATGTATCTCAACTAAGCATGGAAATGAATTTACTTAATCTAATTCAATCAAGGTCCCATATGAATTTACTTCTTATATGAGTGGAAAAATCCCATCTTGGTTAAGCACCAACCAACAACATCATTAAAAAAATACACAACCACCCCAAATTATCTAATCCTTAAGAATTTTTTGAGAAAGGTATCAAATTATGAGGATTCTCAGGAGAAGTATCTCACCTACCAAAAGTAATTAGAATTTATAATATACATATACCCTTTAGTATATCAAGGTATGTATGAACTTCCATGTGATATACTTTTAAGGGTGATGAGTGAAATTTATTCATATATTTTATCACATATATAATCAAATTTTAATTCATTTAACGGATAAATTTAGATGTTTAACAGATTTTGGGACTAAATAAAAAAACTGGATATTTTTTCATAATGGACCATTGTTACAGTAGTTTGGTGTTTCTATCATAACATTAACTATACTAATCCAAACTTGGAAATTAGTTTTTTTAAGATTCTATAGTCATGGGGATTCAATTCATCTGACTGTACCGAAGGATAGATCCAAGAAAAAGATGCCCAATGGAGGCCCAAAAAGTGAATAGAATATTGGAGGGATAAATTGGACCCACCAGTAATGATCATACCAAAACATGGTATAGGAAGATACAATTATAATGATTCAAAATTATGTGGATATATGACTAAAATTCCGACTAATCCATAACTTTTCAAGTCAAATAATCATTTTTAATCCAATAATCCCATCACATTAATGGGATAGAAACATCTCTCATAAAAATATCACCTACACCCATTAAATATTGACTTTCCATGGAGAAAACTTGAAAAATTTCTCATTAAAATCACTCCATTTATAGGGTTGGAATGTATAGGGGTAAGCAAGAGTCTAATTTTGGAACATACTTTATCAATTTTATTCTTATTATGCATTATGTACTTCTAAAACCCTTAATTATCAATCTATGGGGTGTTCCTTATGGTAATCAAAAGTTCATTTCATTCATGTCTTGGTAAGGTAATTGAATATATTGTATTTAGATCTTTATTAATTTAGTTCCATATTTTGTTTTTTTTCTTGATGTTATTTGAACATATGAATAAGGGAACAATAATTATCATGTTATAATGTATAAACCAAATAAAATTTTTATTTGAGACGTTGTTTTCTTCTCCTTACATTTTCTTTCATGAGTTCTTTTTTGGATTATGTCGTTTGATAATATAAAGAATAAATAAATCATGAAAATGAATTTTATTTTATTGATAACACATAAAATATAGAACCAAATCTATCATTACATCACCTTATTGATGTGATATCATGATTGTGTTCTTGTCTTACATTGGAAATTTTTTTATTGATTTTGAGTGGTCTTAATTAATAAATATCGTTGATCAATAAAATCCTATGTGTTGACCTAGTAAGAAATCACAAACCTTTCTAGTATTAGTGGGTATAAATCAAGGAATGAAGGATCCACCCCCTAAGAGTGATGAAAACTAAGAATCATGGGAAAATTACCCTATGTTGATCATGATTACTCCTACACACTTCCTTTATTTATTAACTTTGTCTCATTTTTTTTGTTTTAAAAAAATAAAACCACAACTTATTCTCCCTTTATAAATTTCACAAATAAAAAACACTAATTAACTAATTAATTTATTCATAGAAAAAAACTAGGTTTTCTATAATACAAACCACGTAATCTTAAAATAAATTTTGGAATGTTTAAATACGTAATAAAAGTTTTGAAACCATTTTTGGGGAAGAAAAGTTTAGTTTATTTTGTGTTAATACCTGCGAAATTTATCTTCCTCTTTTTTTTCTTTACTTATTTACCATTTTTATTTGTATGATGATAAGTATTTGACCTAATTTGGGTATACCAACTTGATCTAAATTGTTTTTATTATACTAAGACCTTCTATACATGGTTTAATATACCTTCCAAAAAATACTCATATAGTGAGCCAGAACAATTTTTTTTCTTCAAATTCTATCATTGTGGTCACTTTTTGGTCATTTTTCTCAATTTTCTATTTTATATCTTTCCTTTTCCTTCTTTATTTCTTTTTAATTATTTTTTTCTTTTTTTTAATTATAAAATTTTATAGTAAAATATTAATCTTTAATTTCAGTTTTTGATCATTGTTTTCTTGACCAGGTAATCTAAAAGAAATTTACTTGAAATAGACCCCAAACTGAAAAATAAACTTCAAACATAAAATCAGGATTCTAGAGTAGAGAAATCAAACAAAAATGAAAAATAATTTTAAAATAACCACAATAGGTTTAAAATAAAACCAAAATAGAACATAATTAACAAATTTAGATAATAGTAAGAAATAATAAAACTACAAAATAATTGACTACCCTAAATTTTGAGTACCAAATTTTATACATCCAATATCCACAAGCAATTTCCAACTTTGAAATCAGGTTTGGTCTTGTCCATGACCTCCCTAAATTTCATGGTATTCATATCAAGGACCCCCACTCACTCTAAAACGAGTTATATATTATGTGCTCCACCACGAAACCCCAAGGTTTCATCAATGAACTCATTAAAATTATAGCCTTCCCCTTCTCCCTTGATGGTGTAGACAATGATTGATTATACTACCTACCTATAAGTATAGGAGGTTGGACTAACCTAAAATTACTATCCCTAGATAAATTTTCCCATCCCCCAATACTGTATTCATTATTAATTAAATATGTGTAATTTATAAATTCCAAAACAGAGACACTGTAAGAATATTATTAGAGATTTAAAAGATTATATATTAGTTTCCCTCACCACATGATTAACAGAAAACTACTAATCCAATAAATTTATATGGTAGTTTTTTCATGGATCATGAAATGATATATACTACAACTAGTTTTTATTTTTCTGACAAAACTCTTGATACTACTTGAAACTTTATATATAACATGGTTCCAAATGCACAATAATTCAAATCTTAAGTGACAATTCCCAATACATGATTTTATGAGATATACATATTTATACTTGAACAAAACATAGATACTAAATTTGATGAAATGAATAATCTTTTAAACTAAATGGATCTTGATCATGGTTATTCCAAATAATCATATATTCGTTTACATTGTGGTATTTTTGGTGATAATAATCATTTATCTGATAAATTCCACAAACATCAGGATTCATTTGAGTTTTGTGTTGTAGTTTTTTATGGGAGTCCATTTTAGCTGAAATCTCTATTAAATAAAGACATATACAAGACAACCCATAACCATTGTTGGAAATAAAAGCAGTAATAAAAAAAGAGGGGAACCCAAAAAACACTAATCAATATTTTTACAACAATGTTCAAGGTAGAAATCCTTATCCTCAACCTTCTAGAAATGATTCTCTACTACCTCCAAAGATTAAACCATGTCTCGAGGGTATGGTGGAGAAAATGGGATCCCAAAACCTCCAGTTCTACTAGAGTACTCAATTATAAATTCAAAACTTACATACTCAAGTGTAAAAATTAGCCAATAACATTAGTGAGATAAATATTCAAGGTTCTAGAAATATTCATCCCCAAAAAATTATCGATCCCAAATAAAAATGTAATATATGTTCCATTACACTCTATATAAGTAAATATCTATCAATCCTCCCAATATTTCTAGTGATGATAAATCAAATTCTGAGGTAACTTACACTATTCAAAGATCTACTTCTCAACCCTTACAAGATTCAAATAAATATAAAAAAAGGGTAAAAAAGTGGCTGAGAATCCCCCCATGAATTAAAATGTAATGCTTCTATTTCCACAAAAAATCAAGCCCTCTAAGAAATCTATTGAAAATAAAATTAATAAATAAATTCTTGATATATTTTAAAAATTTCAAGTCAACAATCCTATTCTTGATATAATGAATCAAATTTATTGATATGAAAAGCCTCTTAATAAACTTTATACCCACCATTAATGACTTTGAGTGGATAAGAGAGTAATAATGGAGATAAATATCCCAGAATGTATTCAAAAAACACCACTAAAAAAGTGAAAGGATCCATGAAGATTCTCAATTATATACACCATAGGTTGGTGTAATTTCTTTTTTTATGTGATTGATCTTCATGATTCAATTTATGTGATGCGTCACTAGATTTTATCTACTTTTTAGATTGTAATTTTAAGCCCACAAGAATCAAAATTCAATTGGAAAATCTAAGTATGATGCACCCAAATTATGTATTAGAGGATGTGATGGTAAATGTTAAAGATTTGGTGTTTCCCATAAACTTTTATCTACTTAAAATATAGGATGATAAAATAAAGGTCCATGCACTTCTAATTATTTGTAGGTCTTTTCTTAAAAATTCATAAATGACAATCAATATAAATAATATAACTATATATATGGAATTCACTAGTGATTTGGTGTATTTTATAATTGTATAAAAATTAAAACACACCAAAACTCTCACCTAAAAACGTAGGAAACCCTTGGTTAATGGTAAGATGCTGAATCCCTTTCATGAGGAATTCATAAATCTAGTGGGGGAGAGAGTTTATCTCCACCATGCAGCTTATCATTGAGATCCCCAGGTTGAACCTTTCCAGGACACTTTATTGTTTTTCCCATATTCTAAAAAAACCATATTATAATTATATATTGATTTTTATTAAGTACAATAAAACTATTAAGTGTGGGGGGGGGGGGAGGGGGAGGGGTTGCATCTATTCATAGGTTAGAATTTTGATTTATTTTCATTTTTATTTCATTTTCATTATTTTTTATGTGTTTTTTATTTTTAAAAAATAACCTTTGAGTCGAAATGAAAAATAAAAAATCATTTAACATGATTGATTCACTTTTGATTAAATTCCTTGGTTTTTTAAAAGAAAATTAAAATGAGTTTTGATATGAAATATTTTTCAATATTTTGAAATTTCAAAACCTTATTAGAATTTTGATGGATTTTTGAAACCCATGCCTCATTAGCACCGACCAATTTTAATTTCCTTATCTGAAGAGGGAATTTAAACCAATTTTATTATACTCTTCTTAATACCCTCCATTCCTGAGTGAACTCATATTATGTCTTATCATCTAGAACTTGGTTTTATCCTTTATCCAATATTTTTAGAATAAAGAAATTTTTTAGTGTGATTGAGGTATTTTTTTGGAAAGAAAACTTATTTTTAAGAATTTTTGAGACCAACTATTACTTAATCCCTTGCAATCCCTTAGTATCCATGAAATTCATTATATATTAGAAACATTAAAAAAATATTTTCCCTAACGACCATTACTCGTAATATTAGTACATGATCATAGTTCAAAATAAGTGTGGGGGAATCTGGGTAATTCATGTGCTATTATGGGGAGGAGTTACATTTTATAGATGTTTGGGTGGAGTTGACATTTGAGGGAAGGCCTACATTTCGTGTATGTCACATTGTAATTTATTTATCTCTTCTTGAAAGATATATATAGATATATATAATAGAGAGATAATGGAAATTTAATCCTTTATCATATTCATTTTTATGAATCTTAACCCTAACCAATTGAAAAATTTACAATTCATAATTCATTCAAAGTATTCAGTTTCATTCCCATTATCTAGAAAAAGAAGAAAAAGAAAAAAATGAAAAAAACTGAAAAAAGAGGAACTATATTTCCATACTAATTAATTATTATAAGTTGTGGGATTTTAATAGAAAGGGGGAATTGTGTTGGGTGATTAATATATGGGTAATTTTAGAAATGAATCCACAATGTTTAGAATGAATGATAATGAATTGTATTCTATGAGAAAAACCTCCTCTTAATATCCATAAAATTTAAATGCTTACAAACAAAACCTAAACCTCATACACACCCTTGAAAATCTTTATGATTGGAACATGTTTTTTTGTATCTTGTGTAGATATTTAGTATTTTACTAACCCTATTTTATGAATTTCATGGCTATTCGATGAGTATAACTTTTTATATATTTAAAAATTGAGAGATGAGTTAAAAATATTTATTTTGAGGTAGGTTGAAAAATGTTTCATGGGTGAATGAATGAAGTCGGATAAATTTGAATGTGAGAAAATTAAAATGAAGTGAAAATTGATTTTATAAACATGATATGATGTAATTAACTTTGAAAAGAATCATGAAAATTTTATAACTTTTAATTTAGTTGTGGATTTTGATTTGGATATATTATTTTTGATTAGAGTGAAAAAGTAAGTTTAGGGGATTTTATCAGTAACATTTATTTATATATTTTATCATTTATCTCACAAAATTTTAACTAAATGAATGAATAAATTTAGATGTTTAAGAGTTTTTGTCTTAAACCATAAAATTTAATATTTTCACAAAATGGAAAACTTTCTTAGTAGTTTGGTGTTTCTATCATATCGTCAACCATACAAATCCAAACATTGAAATTCCATTTTTAGGATTCTATGGTCATGAATATTCAATTTACCTAACTAGACCAAATTCTATATCTAAACACAAGAGGCCCACAAAGTGATGGAAATCTTGGTTAGACTGATTGGACCCACTTATAGTGATAAGGTCATAACTTTGGCTAAGAGGATCCAATTAATTGGGAAGAATAATATGTCATGAATAATTCACCCACACCCATAAAATTTTAAGCTTTAATGGATCCAACATGAAAATGATCTCATTAAAAGAAATCTATGAATTGATTTTAATATTTTCATATCTTGGGGTAATATTGAGTTGAATTTTAGAGATTAATTTATCTATTTTCTTCTTATTCCTTCTCATGTACTTTAAAACCCCTTAGCGGTTAATCTAGGGGTGTTCCTTATTGTAAACTAAATCTCATGGCGTGTATATATTAATAAGATAATTTAATGTCCCATATTTTGATCTATTTCACATTAATTACATCCCATGTTTCTGTATTCTCAATGGTATAACATCTTATGAATTAATAGAACATAAATTCTCATACTATCATACATAAACTAAATCGTGTAATGATTTTTGTCATTGGTTTATTATTTCTCCATTTTATTTATTGAGTTATATTTTGGAGTATGTCAGTTTATAAAATATAGAATAAATAACTCATGAAAATGCATGTTATTTTAATTATAACTTATTAAACACAAAAAAAATCTGATCATATAATCACCTTGTTTATGTATTTCCTTGATTGGGTTCCTATTTTTCATTGGAAATTATTTTATTGATTTTGAGAAGTTGTTGGTAATAAATATTATTGATCAATCAAATATTATGTGTTAAATAAGAAAAAACTCACATGCCTTGCTGGTTTTAGTTTGTATAAATCAAGTAATTAATGATCCACCCCATATAAATTTAGATCAATGATGGTTGAACATCAAGGGACTCATAACCTGGGTTGATCATGATTTCTACAACAATATTATTTTAATTATTAACTTAGATTATTTTTTTTAAATCATAAAAACCCCAACTTATCCAACTTTTTTTAATTTCACAAATAAAAATAAACTTCAATTCAATAATCCATTTATTCCTTCATAAATGAACTAGGTTATACTATATCACAAACCTAGTGAACATAAATCTAATTATGACATGTTCAATGACACAATAAAATGTTAGTAAAAATAATTAGTCTTGAATTATTATCTCAGGAGTCACTCATTTGTATCATAAATAAAACTATTTTTATTGATTATAATATTATACTCACTATAATATTAATATATCATCACAACCTATAATACTAATTGATAATCATTGATTAAAGACAACCCAAAGTCACATTTTGAGGGGATAATTATCATTTCTCTTCATGTAAAATAGGAATCCAATTTAAAAGAATGGTAAAGTGGAGATTTTCTTTCATACAACATGATATATTTTATATTCTAAAACTCATTTAAGAATACTTTACAAAACTATACAAAATAACTTGTCCAACATACTATATATGATAAACTATCACATAAAACTTATGTTTTCTACACCATTAGGGTTTTATTAAACTCATTAATTATCTATATAATTCTTGTCACATATTTACTTGACCACCTTAGAAAACCCTCCCACTAAAATATTTAGTGATTAGAATTTATGAAGTATGCTGGTTTGAATAATGGTTAGATTTAGGAATCATATTTATAATGTTCAACCAATTGAACATATTCAAACTCTTTAACTCCACAACATTAAATGTTATGACGTAAATAAACTTTTTATTACATAAAACTATTATTAAGTTCATCATCATCACTCTTGGAACACTTTCCATAAAAATTTCCTTTAAATTTTTTTGGTAACTAATATAACTATTTAAATTAATATTATACCAACATACCCTAAATATTTTAGGACATGAAGTGTCATTAACTTTGTATTTTTACTGGAATAATATTTTATTTTTTAACTTTGAAATTCTATAAATCAAAACATACTCCCGATAACTTATCAAACACTATATTATCTTCAAAATATTATTTTCTATGATAAAACTAATTTTTTTTTGGTTAGGAAATATATCTTATTTCCTATTAATAAGAATATTTTACAAATAAACCATTATTGTTATTGAGTGATTTTGGAGAATCTTATTCTGAAAAGAAAATTTATTCTTTAAAATATGACACTAATGGATGGAAGAAAAAACTTCCCTCATATTTTAAGAAACATATAGATAAACACTCTTATCCTAGATAAAATGTCTTTATCCATGCCTCCATTTCAAACATTTTATAGAATTATATGAATGATAAACCATGTGTATCATATCATATTGTTCTTAACAACTAATTGTTAGTAGAAAATTTATATTATAATGTAAGAGAAATGAAATAACGATAAAAATAATTTCTGAAAAATTCATTTAAACTTGATATATTCCTTTACATTCAAATCATTGATATAAAAACTCTTTTCTTTATTAGTATAATGTAAAATACAAGTTCTATCAATTCTTCACTTGATTTTGAACTCATGTATACTCATAATATTTGTAAAATATATATTTGGAATCTATATCAAATTTTAAAAACCCGTTAAAGTATCTAGGATAATTCTATAATATGGAATCATTACTACTCTTTATTAATAACACCTTTGGGTTTAATGAATTTGAATAGATTCTATAAAAAATATTACTAGACTCTCCGACTAACTTTTATTCTTCCTCTTTAAAGTTTTACCCACTTGTACTATTGAAACAATAGAAAAACTTGGAAATAATATTCCCAAGTCACACATCCTGAAAACTTTTATAGTACTGAGTAAATTTTAATCAAAATCATTAACGTGGTTGGAATAATTTCATTGATTATAGTGAAATTAATTCTATAGCGAAAACAAGCCATTAGAAAACCTACAGCCTCACTAAGTAATTAACATACCAAATCATATTTAGTATATGTTAAGAGATTGATATTCCTTTGTCCATTTCACATCCTTTTAATCCTTAAGTGAATCATTCAATGCTTCTCATAA
This sequence comes from Viscum album, assembly GCA_963277665.1. Taxonomy (NCBI): domain Eukaryota; kingdom Viridiplantae; phylum Streptophyta; class Magnoliopsida; order Santalales; family Viscaceae; genus Viscum; species Viscum album. Next base: position 610,898,241 of record OY728163.1, on the reverse strand, counting down.
CAATTTAGATTCACTTACTGAACAACTTCAACAGGTAATTTATCTAGGAAGGTATCTCTAACAAATAGATTTTTTATTATTCAATAAACTTTATTAAGTTTATAGTTTTAGGATTTTATTACATTAAGCTTGTCATTTTAAAAGATTAATCTCAATGTTTAAGTTTGATGATGATGTTTTTAATATCTAAAAAAATATATTTTATCATATCATTATTATGTTTTACAAACACTTATTAAAAACCTTTATTAAATATTCTCCCATTAAAATGATGACCCCTTTAAAAAAATTCATCATATTCATTAATGGTTCAAGATCTATATTTCATCATGAATTAAATTTGTTATCCCATATGTAATCCACGATTATATCTGGTAGATAACTATTGTCAATGACACTATATATGAATCTTGGATAGTTGATGTAACAGCCCAAGATTTTATGAAAAATATTCTTTTTAATTTCACTAATGTCTTGTGTTGTACGCAACACAAAAAGGAGCTTGCACAACACGCATCCTTGACTTGCCTTGCATTACACACAATCACAACCTTCCTCGATAGCTTGCGTCGTACGCAATACCGAGTTTCACTAAACAACGATATGCTATTAAAATATTATTAAAACTAGCCGTTATGAATAGTAATAACCACTTTTTGAAATTTTATAAATTTTATTTTTCAAAATGGACTTCATTTTTGGATTCGGAATACCGAAATTAGCCTAGGGTGAAATTTTGGTATTTTTCTGAAAACTTTCAATTTTTGATGAATAGTGAAACCACTAAGTGGTAGGTTAAAAACTGAATTTTGCATAAAACTTAATTTTACCGCTTCTGTGAATGGAATTTCGAAAATCCGAGAGACACGGTTGATATCAGTAAGTAAAATGTGGTTCAATGAGATAAAAATAATTTTTTGGTGAATAGTAACTTTCTACTTTTTTTACCACGGTTAATAGTAAATAGGGTAACTAAGGGTAAATATGATATTACTATTACCCTAACACATGTCCTAATTCTATTGGATAAGTTTAATTCGACCAAAAACAAACTTAGGAATAAAATATGACCATTTAGGCCCACTTGGGTTAGATTAGGACATTTATTATTAATTTATTTAAAGAAGAGTTAAAATAGTAAAAATCAAAGTTTAATAAGTAAATCATTTTTAATATGGGGTTATACATAAGATAAATTCGACTATAAATATTCATTAGAAATATAAAAAGATTTCCTACATAATTATAGTTTATTTATAATTTTTAGACTTTAAATAAATTAATTTATTTATGACACAACGATGATGCAGTAATTATCTTATTAATGAAATATTGACATAATTGATGTTATAAACACCAAAATAAATGTAATTTGAGACTTTTTATGAATTAAACTAATTTTATAGGTTACTATGATATATTAATGTTGATTTAATCAACTTGGTTTGAACATATAATTCTGTTATGACTTTCACAAAAATCATATATCAAATAGTGTCAAAATTGACACAAAATAGTTTTTAAATCAAATATTATATTATTAATTGTTATTTTATTCCTAAAAATCTAAGGTTCGGCAAAATGACTTAGATAAGGATATATATATTAATAATAAACAATTTGGGGTTCGTTTGGCATGTTATAGTAAGTGTATTAACCATATAGTGAAAGAAAACAAAAAGACACGGTAAAAGTTAAATTATTTAACTTAGAGTTAAATATAATTGATAAGGATAAAATAATATCCTAAACTTGTCTAAATCCTATTGGTTGATAGGATTTAGACCCATCCACACTTAAGATTCGAAATAAGACCCTTTGGAACCATTATAAACCGATTTTGACTTTAATATAAAATAATATTTTGAGATATTCCTAAGGTGCCCCTCTCCTCCCTTATAAAAGGGCACCTCCTCCCCCTTCCTCCTCACACCAATTTGAGCACTCAAGCTCGGCCAACCCCTGCCAAAATCTCTTATCCACTTCCCTAGAAACATCCTAGAGGTTCTGGTCTTCCTCAAAGACCAATTTTAGTTCCCTAAGAGGAGGTCTCAAAGAGGCGCTTCAAAGAAGAGGTAATTACCGTTACCAATTCTTTCATCTTTATTTCTTCTTACACTTCTTCTTCTTAGGTTGTTTCATTATGAAGTAATAACATAAGTATCACTCATATACTGATATGTTATTATAAATATGAAACAACTCTAATTCACCTTATATCCATCCTACGGAAAAATGAAATCACCGCGCGTGCGTACGTACGGAATACCGTCTCCACGCCGTGGTGTAATATATTTTCCGTCACCACCTTAATTGGATTGGTATAATGGTGTAATTAGTAACTATATATGATTATTATAAAGTGATATTGATACTGAAATAGTATACATACACTTCAACACAATTCCACGACCATGGGAACGATATCATCGCTCGTGCGTACGTACGGACTACCGTCTCCACGACGCGATGAGATTCATTCTCAATGATTAACCATTAATGAATGATTATAAATTATATATAATAAGTACTAATGAAATATATTACCTAATAATGATACTGTAATTATTTATATTTATATGTATGTCATCTACTTAATTCCATTCAATTCAATAAGGAAACGAAAACAGCGTTCATGCGTACGTACGGACTACCGTCTCCATGAACGGTGTATTTCTTTCCATTTACTGATTTATTATATATGTATATTATGAATATATATATATAAATCATGTTTTATATTCTGGAATTAAGTAACCATGATCTAAGTAATCATATGAATAATTACAAGTTAAAAACACAAACGACAAATGAGACGATTTTACCCAAAACGCTACTTTAACATGAATTTACAAAAGAACGGGGAATATAAAGTCATAAGTGGACCATATATGATATAATAACAATGAATATGATTCTGGAATAAGTCAATAACATGATTTAAATCATTATACAGGAGGTTTGGACACTTACGAAGCAAATCAGAACTAAGGTAAGGGAAATATCACAATCTCATTTTTATCCGAGATTGTTTATACTTTGGTATTTACTGGGGTGTATTTTATCATCCACATCCATGTTTCCTCGATATGTAATATTATTTCCATCCTCCTAAAATTTTTTAAATCCAATTTTACCCTTCGGTGAGTTTTTAGTAAAAGATATGAAAGGAATCATTTGTCGTTTTTCGTATGAGGTACTTTTTTGACTTTTCCGACAAAAGTACGAAGAATGTTTTTTTAACTTATATGGCATGAATGGATTTTTAAAACATTATTTCCAAGAAGATTACTTTACAAGTTTTAAAGTTTATTTTTAATCAACTTCTTTTATTTTAAAGTTGTATGACATGTTATGAAAGGAAAAATGTTTTTGAAGAAGAAAGGATATTTTCCTCAAGAATGGAGTTCAAGTGTTTTATCAAAATTATTTTCCATCTAAGATAATAAAGGGTTCTATTTTTATCCCTAATATTACATTGATTTGATCATGTTGTGAATTCCTTTATCTTATATGAATTGATTTATGATGTCATGTTGTTTAAGAATCCCATTTTTATTACATGGGTTACGCTATGATGTATGGTTTATGATTATGTGGCACACATAAGAAAAGATTCATTATAAGATGGGTGGGACCTATATCTCCCTCCAATGCATTGGGTAAAGATTTTATATCTCATGAGATAGACAGGGATGGAATGGTAGGTTATACCAGTTCAGTGAAACAGGACTGAAACGAGGGTTACTCGATTCAGAAAGGGACTTTGTCCACTAAGATAGTCTTGGCAATGAGTCTTGACTAACAAGAAATGATTTTCCATGATTATGTGTGAATGCCACAAAGTTTCATGTTTTAGGTTATGATTATTGTGATTACATTTCACTACCATGATTTACCCCATGTTATGAAATTATGATCTCTTTTGCAGGTTAAGATTTCCAAAAGTTATGTGCTTTTGTAATGTCCATGTACGTCAAGCTTCGGGTCTCTACAGTTGAATAGATAACTTTTTACCCAAATCCATCATGTGGATTCACTCAACTTGATTATTATGGTACCATAACAATTTGGGTTTCTAAATATGTGTAACCCATATAAAATTACAATAATTGGGAACCTAATGGTTAGGGTTACCTTATTACTTACATGAATTATAAAAGATAATCCATGGGCACCTAATCGTTAGGGTCACCCATACTAAATGACTGAGATCCTGAAAAATGGCACTATAAAAGGAATCTAAAACTTACTATTATAAAGGGGTATTAATATCACTATCTTATATCAGGTTATTCTATTTAAATATATAAATGATTCTAGCTATTTTTTTAAAATACTATTCTCTACATCAAACCAATATTTTCAAACCATATTGATGTGTAACTCTTTATATAACTCACAGTTTGTGCTACTCACTCAAAAATAGAATTACAATATATTTAAACATATCTGAATGTATCACATACATAGGGTACGTGTAATTTTTATGTAAAGGTTAATAGTTACATGAGATTACCAATCCCTACATGAGTAAGCTTAGATCCATAAATAACTAATCCCCACCATTTCAGAACAAGACATAAGCCTCCAGGATAGTGGGAAGTATGACCTAATGTCACTCAACCCATGGATACTTTATTAAAGAGATATTATAATTCATTATAACTCTAATACCTAATAAGTATAACCTATTTTTAGTAACTAAATTCAAGGTAACAAACTTAATAAAAAACCGAGGTTAAGGTAGATGAAAACTATATCCATTATCATACCTAGAAAGTAACTCCTTATATTTATGTATGATAAATTATTAAAGTTTTTTTGAAAACATTAAACTAACAAATTCATAATATAGAAGTTATATATATGAATAAAGTATGGATTACATTAAAAAAATTAACAGTTCATATAGTTAAAAAAAGAGATAAATATTCATGAATAATTTATAAATAAATGCAAAAAAAATTATACTTTAGAAAACTTTTCGAACATTCCTTAAATTTAAATATAATAAATTTTTATTAATTACCCAGTATGAATGATTTCATATATTTTATTATATGTAATTTACTTTAAATATATGATATTATATAAAATATAAAAATTATATATTTTAATTTCTATTATGTAAACTATTAATATAATCCAAATATCACATATTAATTATTTTTTAAAACCTTGATAAAATTGATCATCAAAACTTATTTTGATGTGATTTAAATAATTTCAAAAAATAAGGCCTTTAATTTGAACAATGAAAATTAAAAATTATAAACAATTCATAATTTTAAATATAAATTATTTTATATTTGGCCTTATTTTGTAATTTATAAACACTTTATAAATCACACTTATAATTTCATTATAGACACTTTATATCTAAACTATATGCCTTCCATATAAGTTCCACCAATTTAATATACATCATATGCATATTAAATACAAAACTATTAAACTGATTCAATCTTTATTATCACCTTTTTAATCTTATTTTCTTGATTAAAAATCTATAAGTAGTAACTTATCTATTATATTGAGCCATACATAATATTGAAATTATATAAAAAATTTGTATATGAATATCAAAAAGTAATAAAGAGGAATGTAATAATTTTATTTATTTTTAAATCATGAAATATGAATATAAAAATTTTATTTTTAATATTGGCCTAAAAATCTCTACATTATGATTCCCAACACTTATCATTTATAAAAAATTTATGAACTATAATCATTTTTATCAAAATATTAAATTTCATCATTTTTTATTATATTTAATTTGATGATTGGTAGGGGTAATATTAATTATAATACACAATAAGAGTTGACAAGAACCCTTACATATCATTTCTTAGGAAAAGGAAAAAAAAACCTTCCATATGGGGTGACCCGTACATAAGAGAGTCATAAAAATCCTTACGTATTGAATCACCCATACTCAAGTGGATTTCTTCTACAAAGTAAAAAACCTTTCATATGAGAAATATCTTATGTATGGGAAATTTATTACATATTGGCTATCATATTTGGTGATATATGTTACATTTCCATTTATGATTGGATACTCAGTTTTTTCACAAAAGAAAAAACCCTTACTTATTCAGTATCCCTTATGTATGATATTTTATGATGTAAAGGAAAAAAACTTTTGTATATAAAATTTATTACATATTATCCATTCATAATTAATGATATATGCTATATCATAACTACGACTCAATGATCTATTTTTTTACAAAACCCATATTTTAGTTATAGCATATGATATTATATATTATAGATAATTTCATAAAACAAAAGCATGGTTTTTTAGTGTATCATACCTTATGATACACACCAGACATACCCTATGATAAGGAAAAATGGAATTATAATATCCTACATCATAAATACAGGTGATATAATGGTGTAAATTCATCCATGACATATCAAAATCTATGATATGACCTCAAGTAGATTAAAATATACATATTCTTAATAAAAATAGTAAAGAAATTGTTGATTCATCAGTGAAAGTGTCTTTAATACCCTTTATGAGTTTTATAGGATCATTATATGATCAACACAATGAAAGAAACTCGTAAAATTTTCTAATCTATTATCAATAAAGAAAATTGAAATATGAAAAAAATGAAACATAAGCTTGTGTACTTGAATTATAATGAACAACATCTTCAGATCTTTAATAAAGTACAATTTATTGAGATCATCTAGTGATATCCAATGGATTCAAATTCAATAAGATATTTAAACATTTGATATTATAACTTAATAAGCGATATAAGTTAATATAATGTATCCATATTGATATATAATTATTTAAATGTTTTAAATGATTTTGTTTAGAAAAAAATTGATCAACATGTTGTTTTAGTTGTGGGTTTGGATTGGTGGTAAGAACCCTATAATACTACATCAAGGATGGGGGTTCAAAACCCATTGGGTGCAGGGTACTTTATAAGGACTGTAGAGACACTATAGCATAACTGTAGAAAAGGTGGAACTATAGCATGAGTGACACTATTGTAGTGGTAATACTGTAGCCTATACTATAGCAGTTGGGGTATTATAGCAGCACTATTCATTGAAGGGCCTTTGAGAAAATAATACATCTCTTTAGGGACATGTAATGGAATTTATTACCCACTGGGCCTATGGTCCATGTAATGGGTTTTCTCTACCCCAAAACATAGATCATTTCATTTGTTTCAATAATAAAGAGGCTTCGACCCCGAACTTCAAAAAAACATGTTGATTCCAAACCGAACGTAAACCATTTTGGAGATGTCGTAGAATCCCTTCACTCGATATCATAATCTTATCATATGCAATGATTGAGGCATCACATATCTTATATGATATCAGGACATCATAATTTGTAATATGCATTACATGCACATCACAAGCTATGAATCAAGAAATATCATACAATATGATATACCAATTTTTGTTCATTCAGAACATAAACTTAGGTGTTCCATATATATAGGTTATCTATATCTATACATAGATACCTATCAAATCCCCTTCCACCCTAAACTTATAAATACCATTCCCAAATAATAATATAACTAACCACTCGGTACCACATTCTTTAAATCTCACTTTAATACCACTTTTTAGAGTCCCCCAAACTAACCAACCTAAACCGTGGATAAATCAAGGTACCAAAAACCAAAGATGCTCGTCCCCATACACTAAAGGCTTCCAAATAGTGTCAAGAGTTTGAGAGATGTTTTTGGAGAGAAAATATCCTTTTAAATAAAATTGAACAATTAGGGAAGTAATGATTAATAACATAAACTGACATATTATAATAGGTATAAAAAAACTTACCATATTCTCTAAAAAATAAACATTTAAAAAATTTATAGTAGTCATATAGAATAACTGCATCACCAATAGGATAAAAAAATATTTAAATAATCCAAAACTCATGAAACTAAGTATCTAACATAAGGTAATAGAATCCAACCAACCCATCTTCACGATATCAACACACAACCATCTACCCATGTAACATCCACACTTCTATACACTAAACTGCACAATTTGAACTTTTAAAATTACATGATATGCAAGACCTAAAATGTTCTTGCACCCCAAAGGGAAAATATAGGTTGGTGAGTATGAAACATAGTATCCCTCCACCTGTGGTGTCCCTAGTTAACTCCGATAAGTATATATATGCATGTAAGGAATAATATATGAGTAAAATAGAATGAAAACCCCTGATTCCTACTCCATTATATTCTAGAAGATCTATAAGTGTTCCATTTACATGATTTTGTCTAATTCTAGAGTGGGATGAGATACCAATAGTCTATCATACCTAGAGTCACCAAAACACTTCAAACATATTCTATGCTATATGGAAACACCTATCTTTCAACCCTCAATCTATAAAATCCAAAATAATCATGATTCCTTTAAAGAAAAATTACACACACACACACACACACACACCTATTATAGAGTCACAATTCAACTACCAACCAATATCACTTTTTAGTTTCAAACTTAACAACCTAAGTACTTCCCATTAATAGAGATCCGATCAATCCCCCAACTAGTTATTATGATCATAACCTAATTCCTATGGCCACATATGGAATATCCCACCTCTATCATAGTGATCAACATCACATTTCTATGTTTCTCAACTATGGAGGGTATGTATAAGAAATGGGTGGTCAGAACGACCTCATATGGGCTATTTTCTTTGTGTATGTGACCCCAAATAGCCTCAACCGCACGGTCAGTGGAATTACTAACACCCCATAACCACAACCCAAAAAATAAAAATTCAAAATGGGTGGTTTAGGGTGGTGTGAGATAAGCCCATGCAAGATTGATCTTGTGAAGGATTAATCCTAAAAAACCCACATATCAAATAGATGGATTTATCTATCCCGTTTCACCTTATAACGGATGTGGGATAGCCCATTGGTCACCCACATTCTTAATTTTTATATTTTTTTTATACAAAATTTCCATATCCCAATATGAAATGCCGAAAATAAGTACAATGAAGATTAATGGTTAATTAAAATGATAAATTAAAGTTATAATATTTTCTATAATTTAAATTCAACTATAAATATCATTTAATATATTTAAATAATTATAATAAACTATAATACATTATAGAAATGAGTGAATAATGCTCCATTGTGTGGCATGGATATGGACTCAAAAGGAAATACATTCAAAATCCGGTGTGCTGAAAGTGGAAAAAACTACCACTTGAATCATTGGAAGAACATCAGGATACCACTACAACTAGACCTAGTTGTGCAGAAGGTAACAATGGTGAGAATAGTGAGACGGTAAAGGGAATGTGCCACTGTGTTGAGATTTTAGATAGGGAGGTGGATGATAGAGAATGTGATGTGAGTGTGAATTTTGAGTTTTCTTTGAAGATCAGTAGGCACAAATCAATCACATGTGGAATTATTCACATTGAGGAAATTAGTGGTGCTGGTGAGTATTGTAGGTGTGATGGAGGGTGTTGATTATTGGGTCGAGGAAAAAGATAAAGGGTTATGTTGGTATGGTGAATTGAAAATGATAATGAGGGATCTGGGGCACCATTAAGGCAACATACCAATGAAATGGCATAGACAGATGAAGCAACATGGACAAATAAAGTGGATCGGCGGGTTTCTTTGTTGTAATTTCATCGACATGGATAACATGCAGATATTGTGAACTTGCAGAGGGATAGATGAAGTAGAACAGATGGATTACGTGGTACTGATTAGGATTTTATGGTTCTATTAGTGAGAAAATATGGTAATGGTTTCACGACATAAATGGCATAGATTTAAACCATTCCAGGTTGTTTATATAATTAATAGGACTAACAAAGATCATAAAGTATATCTATGTGAAATTAATGAATAAATTTTATTTGAGTTAATTAATATATATATAAAATCATATACTTTAAAATAGTTTACTTTTAAAAAATAGGTTGGCCAACTATCCTATACCTGTGAGGGCGTACCCACCCTAGCCTGCATCCATACGGGCTCAACTCACATAGGCCCACACTCAAAATCATAATTTTTTTTAATCCCACCCCACCCCATATTTACCCCATATCCACAAAGCCCATGGGACGTGGTACCACTTTGTATCACTTCTGATAAAAATTCATCACCACCTTATTCACCAGTGATCAACATCACCCCACATATAGCCCATGTCACCACCATGTCTCGGGTTCCATATATTACTAATTAAAGATTCATCCAAATCATACACATGAACCAAAATATCATCACAGCTCCCAAATAAAAGCATACAAAAGCAACCATATTTATGAAATTACACCCTAGACTACCCTAGGTTAAATTATATAGACATCATATATTTAATATAGTCTCAATTTCTATTTACTCTAAAAAGACTACCCAAACCATAAACCACATGATTCATATACATATATAGATAGAATATATATTTAGGGAATCCAACCTCTTTTTTCAATACCCTTCTCATTGATTCCCACGTCTTGATTTGACCATAAATAAAATAAATTGTAAAATATAACATAACCCTATTTCTAGGGAACAACTAAAGGCACATGAAAGAACAATGGAAGAAACTAGAAATAAATCCTGGAGGATATCTATCCTTACACATGGTGATTCCTAAGGACCAATCGTATGAATAAATGATGTAAATTTTGTGGAATCCATCACTTAGGATAGGAGATAACAATCTTTAAGCGAGTTAGGGTGACCCCTTATACAGATTTCCTTAAATGAGGTTAATACCCCATTTATTTTAAAAAGTAAAAAAATAAATTATTTTTTTAGAAAACTAGGCATAAAGTCCATCATGGTGTGGTCCCATGTATCACAAAGAAATGCCATGGACCTAACTCATCTTGTGTCATGATCTACCCCATCACGGTGTCATGTTCCTCACCTAAGTAGAACTATAAAACTTGACTCCCCTTATGATTTTTTTATGTTCTTCACAACACATTTCATCTCACCATTTCCCTCATCACAACATAAACCTCTATGTTTTAGCGTGATCCAACACCAACCTAGAATTTTAATATTATCCTAGTCACATTTATTCTTATATATCACCCAATACATTAGAAATCCCTTTTCTATGATGTGGTCCTCAACTAGCCTAAACTTTTTAATATTACTTAGCTACCCATAACATCATGGTTTCCTTTTTTGTTTATGAATAATTAATTGTACTAAATTTCAATTTAAAACAACCCCTCATGATACCGCAATTCCCCTGTACTATGGTATGGTTTCTACCTAATATAGAATTTTAGCCCATAGCCTGGGCTAAATTTTTAATACATGACACCATACTTATATTAACTCCCCTAATAACTCAACTATACCCAAATACACAAGGTCTACTTAATATTTGACCCAAATTACCTCACCCAAATACTTGGGTTATTATATAAATACTCAAAAATGGTTTGGAGTTTGTTTTATCACATACCACATCTCATATTGAGTAACCTTATAACCCAAACTAAGGATGTCCCTATTTTGAACACACATGAAAACTTTCAACACTTCCTTACAATATTTCCTTAATAGATCACTTTAAATGAGAAATTTATTTTTCATGTTTTTCGCCATTCAATTTATTATTTAATAATTATTTGTTTTAATATGTTGTTCTCACTAATGATACTTTATATTTTATTCCATGTTTCTTGAAATTATTTTCAACTTAGTTGAAGTAAGCTTCATGAAATTATACAATAGTAAAGTTTTTATCATTAATTCAAATTTATTTGTAGAAAGTCTTTGATACCTCTTGGTATAAACTATCACTTATGTTTTTGAGTGCATAGCCATGATACATTCCATTCAATGATTATCATGAAAAAATAAAATATAGTACCTTTCACCTTTAATCCCAATTTACATTATGAGAATATATATTTTTATTTACAAAAATATAATAACATTTTATCTATTTTATTCTTTGGTTTGCAAGGATTGTAATCCACATTTAATTTTATGCATACATCAAAATTATACTCCCAAAATATATATAAAATGGGAATTCCATTTTATTCCTTGAACGTAGTTAGATTATCTATTTTATATAGATGAATATGGTCCAACTTTCTATTCCATAATCTATACTCTTCTTCTGTAGTGAGTTAACACATGTTATCATTTCTATTCAGAAGATATATATTTTAATTACTCCTTTTACCCTCGATCACAACACCTCCGTATTTTCTTTTACCTCTATCTTTGATTTTAATAGTGAAACCTATCTTATTGAATGAAAATTCAAGTCTTGAGTCACATAATTTACTCACACATAATTGATTATGAAAATTTCTACCAATAAAGATTATATCCTTGTTATTAAAATATTATTTATATATCATTTTATTTTTTCTAATTTTAATCTTAAAATCTCCGTCATTTCTAATTCCAAATCATTTTAACCACATGATTATTCAAAATTTTCATCATGCTCACATTTCTCATCATATGTGAGAAAAACCTACTATAAAGGATGTATGTTATATTGTTATTTATTTACTTCAATATCAATTCAACTATGTTTAGTTTATAATTTTTTTACTTCCATGAGATAACTTATTCATTTATGAATTTTTTTAGATCTTTCTTATTTGTTTTTAACATTTTCAATAAATTCATATTCTTTATTCTTGATTATATAAAGTTTATTCTCCAAGGAAATTAATTCCATGGATCTCCCTTTAACATTCCTTATAGAATATTCAAATCTTTTATTCTTACCTTTTGAACTGAAAATCAATTACCTTATAACCATAATTAAAATAATAAAAATAGTAACCATTAAGGTAATTTATCTTTTGTTTAGTGCGATATATTGTAATATACTTTTTTTTTGATTCAAAATACTTAAAATCTCAAAAAACCTCTAGATTATTTGAAACAATTCATTTCATGACCCAAATAAACAAAAAATTGACACTTTAATAAATGTAAAGGCATATTCTATTTTTTCAAAACTTTATCTATATAACTTCAATTTTTTTTGAATTGTTATCATTGTTTTCATTTAATATTTTTATTCAATACTTTAATTTCTTTCACAATAGTTATTTTTGGATTAATTTTCATAGTGTGGGTATTTTTGTATTTATTATTTTATCTAAGTGCACTCTTACCTATAATAAAATGATGTTTTATTTCACACTCTTTAGGATAATTTGATGCTTCCCCTAATTTTTCATCAGATAAATCTCTAGTATAGCTTATAAACATCATAATTTTATATATATTTCCATATTTACATCCTATATAAATTTTATTTTTCAATTTAACCAATTATCCTTTAAGATATTTATTTTTATTTCTTATTTATTCAATACAAGTATAGTAATATTGAATCGACTTATTTTGTTCTTAATTTTTTATTTTGAATACAAAAAAATAATGAAAATTCATTGAGAAATTGATTTTTCATTCAAAAAATTATTCAATTATATAAATGTTTGTTTCAAAATCTTATATATATTTAGTAAATTCTTTTAGAAAAATAATTACCTTCTTATTATTCTTTCATTGAAAATCAATCCCCTCAAGTGCACATTAAAGTTTAAAATTTGAATAAAAAATAACTTCATATTGATCTCATATTTAATATCCAACTCATTATTTTTCAATAATAGAAACTAATATATCTTAAAAATCAAAATTTCATTCAAAATTTCATTATTTATAGGATGAAACATTATCTCTATATTCTTCTCTCACATAACATATTCTCTGAATTCTCCTTTTAATTATTTATCTATTACAGTTTTCTTAATTTATTCAAGGAAAATTTATTTTTTCTAATACTTTTGGAATACAAATCATCACATTATTATTATTTTACTCTTTATATCCTTGAAAGAATGTGACTGTACATGATATATTTAGGAATATCTAATAATAGTTTTCCCAAAAACCTATATTTTCCTTATTTTGTTTCAATCAATGAATGGAATTCATTACTATAATCGTAATCATATTATTCATTAAGTCCTATATTATCTATAACCTTGAAATATATCTATTTAGATAAGTAGATAAGTATCTCTTCTATTAATTCCCCTGACTTAGGCCACTAAAATTCTTTTCACGTCGTTAGGTGAAATTTGGATTAAATCCCATTCTTTAATCAGTGGAAACTTTTGATTTATCAATGGTGGAATTTTTCCTGAAAATTTATTCATAATTTTATTGAACTTGATATTTTCTCTAAGACCTTATATTGATCCTACAATGGAACTGATTATATTATATAGTTCATTAACTCCTTAATTTTATTATATCTTTAAATCCTCAATATTGCACTATATAACATGAATTTATCCTGCTTGAAATTTGTATCTCCTTGATAGTTCTTAGATAACTTATTATTTATCACCTTTGAGGTCACCAAAATTATGAAATTTATATAAAACTTTTTGGAAAGATATTATGATAAATCAAAAAAAATTTCATGCACATTCACTAATTTATTTTATTACTAAATTAAAGTATACCATGTTAGATTAATTATTTGAATTCCATGCCTGGACAACTATACAAAATCCAAACTAAGATAGTATAGATTATAATTAATTTGGTTTTTCCATATTTTAAAGATAAAACCATTAAATATTATCAATCCCATTATATTTATAGTATTTTATATGTAAAGATATTTTAAATTTGGAATTATTTGATCAAAAAATTCACCTGGATTAAAATTTTCTAATATGTGACCAATTGTCCGAACCAAGTTTCTAGTTATGATATTAACACCCTAGGGGTGAATCAGGTTTTAGAAATTCTTCATGAAAACAACATATTTTTTTCTTAACACCATATTAGAATGAACATCAAATCCATTAAGGAATAAAAAGAAACTATAACGAAATTAAATTTAAAGGGAATAAAGATATCACTTGTTTCACCATCCAATGTGGATAGAATAATACAAGGATCATATGCATGGAAAGTCAGTGGTGTCCATGAATATCTTACAAAACTCATAGAAATTACTAATATTTTGGTTCAAATCACCATCAAAACTGATGGTTACCCCTATTTCCATAAAATGTTCCTTTAATTTTATTAAAAGTTTCAAACAAATAATTATATGAATAAATTTTAATGATATGTTTAATATAAAATAAAAAACAAAACCAGTAACGATGTATCTGTTAAGATTCACATCATCAAGAATAATGTGTTCATCTTCTCATGTAACCAAATCCGAAATTTATTTCTTATTGAAATAGACTCCTCAAAATATTATATAAGTACTATCTACCAAAACCTTAATTTACAGAGTCCCAAACAACTATATAAATTCATTTCTCAATCTACCAAACTTAGTATCAATTCCCAAGATCTCTTTATATCATCTAAATATTATAAATTTTCTCCACATGATAAAACTATTGAAAATAGTTTTAATATTCCAATTATGATTAATTATTTCTACCATAAATATATCCATAGTTTTTCAAAATTAAATGTGATAAAAACTACTTATTTACTTAGAAATTTTTAAAAACACATCATGATTCTATTCACCAGGATGTGGTGACTCTAGTCACCATTCTCATCTAAAAATCATATTTTAAATCATGTTCAAATCCCTAATATTATAATCATTTTTAAAATTTTAAAATTTTCTAGATATAACAAAAATCACATATTCCAATTTACATAGCGTGGTTATAAATTTAGAGAACTAATCTCTCTACTCTGATTAAATTTCTATTAAAACAACTACTTCTTTCATCAAAATGTTGTCAAAATTTCTAAAACCATCCAGAGACACCATTTTTCCTCTAATTCCCCATAGAACACAATGAAATAATTCCAGGATTCTTCAACCATGATTATAAAAATGATAATTTTTTCAATCTCTAAGTATAACACATTGTGAGCGAATTATCACCCTTATAAAAACACTAAACTAAAAGGAATGTTTTTTTCATGTTATTTTATTTCAATTAGATCCAAAAATTAAAAAAATTATATTATACATATCAAAATGATATTTTAAAACAAAAATGGACATGTTTTGTGTATCTTTAAAAATATCCTTTGTCAGCCAAAAAAACAAATCCAACAACTCATTGTATATTGAAATTCTATACTCAAAATGCCACCAACAACAAATCATGGACAAGATTATAAAATTATTCTATTCTTATTCAATATTCAACTTATTTCCATCCTATAATAAAATCTAAACTAATATCAATAAAAATATATATCCTTTCAATCTAATTGACAATAAATACAAAACTATCATCAATATCAAGGAAAACGCCACTATTATAGCCAAGATTTTTCTCTATGAAATTTTCCTTCTTAACATATAAATGTTTCATACATTGATATTTTTTATTTAAGAATCATAGTATATATCATAGTAAAAATAAACCACATGCACCATATAATGATATAAATACTATTTTATGTATTCAATATAAAAAATTAAAGAAAAAGGATAAATAAATTCCAAAAAAATAAAAACATTTAATGAGATAATAAACACAAGTAAATAATATGATTAGAGGTTGGAAATTTTACAAAAATTGGTATCACATAAATACCACAATGGCGAACACAACTGTAATAAGAATTCAATGGATTGAAAATATGGTAGGTATAATGTAAATAAAATATAGGAAAACATAATAAAAAAATAATTGAATGAGATATATAGTATTTATGATATATATATAGGGTAGTTAAAGGAAATATGAAAATTTTACTAGGTAAGACAACCATTAGAAATATGACCATTAGAATAATAGACTGTCTGTTGGAATATTAAAATAACTAACATAGGACACTATATAAATAATTATGTAATTAAATAATAATAATATATAAATATAAAAATAGCATAATTGAGTATTTCAGGTAATAAATACAATGATTTATCTTAAAAAGTTATTTTTTTAGTAATTTGTTTTTTTATTTGTTTAAAATTTTTATTTTTAAATTCAATTAAAATATTAAATTTAATTATTATATAAAATTATTTTGATAAAATAGATTATAAATTTTGAATAATCACATGAAAATTGACCATGATTGATTTTTTTTTTATAATTTTTTGAAATAGTTGATTTTTTAGGTGAATTATAAAATCCACTATAAAGATATGAAATAATATTTTTTCAAAAATTATTTAGTTAAATGAATATTCTAACATATTAAATTTTATTTTTAAAATCCATAAAGTAATTTCCTAAAACTAATATATATATATATATATATATATATAAGTTTTGGCAATGTTTTTCACAATAAAACTTGTTTTTATCATATTAAAGGTTTAAAAAAAATATTTCTTCATAGTTAAATATATTTTTTTTCATAAAATAAGTTTCATATTTCTAATAATGAAATAAAAATTATGTTATGGTAAAATTTTGGTATTTTTTGTAAAAAAATAATAAAATAAATAAATAGATGGAAAAATATGCTGAAATAATGATGTAACAATGAATTCATCATGAAAAAACATCATTCCCTATGTAAGTATTTTATAGGTTTATACAAAATAATATGTAATAATATTATTTTTAATATATAATACCAATATTGAAAATATCAATTATTAAAAAAAATATTTATTATTTTATCACAAAATTCCTCACCTCTCTAACTATAAGACCCTATCTCACCATAATTTCGAAAAAACTTATAAGAAATATCCTATGGATTAATATATAACCATATTCCCTCTACCAATTACCATTTTGATGATTTTTTGGTCTTACTACACCACAATACCGTAAGGTGTTAGAAATTTAGCAAATCTGGAGTCTAAAGAAGGGGAAGTCCCATATATCATTTATTTCTTTCATGATTATTTTCTACTTTAAAAATAAAACTTCAAATTATAAATAATAATTTTATAATAATAATTTTATTATTTTTATTCTTTAAAATTTATATTTCAACACCCTGTGTCACTATTGTGGTATATTTTATATGATTTTTTTGTAATTTAATTTTTTTATATAAATTTAATGCCTAAAATTCACAGTTTTAAGTGTTTTATAGGTGTCATATAGTTACCACATGGTTAGGAGAAACCATGAAAGATACCCATGCATAGTGTTGTAGTTTTTTAGTGAGATTTTAGTGTTTAGCATTTGGTCTACCCTAACAGTGTGACCAAACTATGTGAGTGTGCAATGGTTTTAAAGTTAGAATTGTATGATTCACACACGGTTTGGTAAACCATGTGGACTAACCATGTAAGTAGTATATTTTTTAATTAAAATTGAAATTAAACATTTCACCTCCTAGATTTTAAGGGGTTATCCACAATTTCCTACTCTATTTAGTTCAGACTCTAGGGTGTACATGGGGAGCTATCTTTCTCCCTTCTCGTTCGATTTCAATCTCATCAACCTTGATTTTAAGAGGGTTATCTAGGTTAAACCCTCTTTCCTTACTACAATTCTCTTAATATTCTACCTTATTTCATTTCCCTTATGATTTCTATTCTCTTATGAACCCATATAACCATGGATTTTTTATTTATATTTTGGGGATGATCTAAACTCATGGTTTTAATTCTTTAGGGTTTGTAGATGGTGTGTCCTTTTCCAGTTTAGCATTCTCTATTTAAAGAGAAATGTTGTGAATTGATTATTCTTGGATTGAGGTAGGAGGTTCTATACACTTACTTTATTTTACATTTTATTGGATTATTTATGTTTTATAATGCTTCTATATCAAATTATATCTATGTGTGATAGTTATAATGGATTTCTTTAAGAACTTAATTGTTTTTCTCACTTTTAATAATGAATATTTTAATGGTTTTCTAGATTTCAAGGTGATGTTTGTGTGCCAAGTGCTTATGAAAATTCTTAAAGGAAATGTTTTTAATGGAAAATGATGTTTAAAACTATTTGAACTCATTTGGGTCATGAATTGGGTGAAAATGTATTTTTATAGATTTTTTTGAAATGAAATAAAATGGTTTGTTTTATCAAGTGATTTTAAAATAAAAAGTAGTTATTGCTTGAATCATTTTAAATATTATTTTCCATGGTTAGTTTTAAAATAAATTTTAAAAAGTAAAATTCCAATTGGTAATAAATGAGTTGGCATCCTGAGTAAAATTTGGAAAATTATTTTTTTGCACATTATAAAATAGTTTTCATGTTGAATACGAGACACTCTATCGATCCAATTTTTTTATAATTGATACAAGTAATTTCCCAATGGGGTATTTCATATATATATTTCATGATATGGATAATGTATAATGGTTTTTTCTTTTGAGTGTATTGTATGTTAGATGAGATTTATATTTATATTATCTATTTTTGATTATGTGATATATTTTTTTCTCACTGCCAATTTATTTCTTTCATGGGATCCCTATGTATTGAGGGAGAGGTATAGATTTATGTTAAATTAGTTCATACTAAACAATATAATGTGTCCCCAAGTTTACATTACCTGGTATATGTGTGTATGTTCAAGGAATATAGTGTGAGTGGAATCAGATAGATTTTAGTTTTCCTTAGATATTACATATCCTGTCAGTTGGTCTTGTGTTTCTGATGAATTCTATGTCCATATAACCTTAGGAGATAGTGACTTTCCCATTATACCTAGAATACATTAATTATACTATCTTTGGGATTTCCAATCTTTTGTCTATTTTTACCTCTATCTCCATTGGTTTATGTGCCACCATTGGGTGGTTGTATATACTTGTTTATTTCATTTCATTTATGATATGGTTCCCTTTAGTATTGTGTTACCACTTAGGAGGTATGCTTTATTTTTTTAATCCATTTTAAAAAGTGGATATTAAAGGAATATTTTTAACAAAATTTTTGGTTTTCCCTTGAAAAATATAAATGTACATCTTTAATGGTCCTTAAAGTAGTTATTTATAAGAGAAAAGCGTCACCTTTGTTCGTTTCGCAAAGGGATGATGTTTATAAAATGGGATTTGGAATGATATGTGTTTTTCGTGTGATTCCTTGTGGAAAATCTATTTCATATTTATATTTCAAACTTATGTTAATGAAATGTGTTTTTTAAAGGAATTGGTCTAACTCTGAGGTGGAATCCTACCAGGAACATTCTCACTCACACCCCACATATACCAATTGGTGTATAAAATGATCATGTTTTTTTAGGTTCCTATGCTATGACCTCTTTATGGATTTGTGTCTGGGTTGGTCTGGTAGTGTATGGTTGGAATTTGGTGACTGACCATGGGATCATATAAAGATAGTTGGTAGCTATTCAATTCTTATTTTTAATTTGGTATGTAATGTATGAACCTTGTTAGCCCATATTTTACTCTAGATGCATTCATTTCATGTGGTATTTATTACCTCTATATGCTTAGATTATGTGATGATGTGATTTATGATTTGTTTGTATATTGTTTTGTGTTATACTCAGTTTTGATGTTTTTTATTTTTATTTAAACTACTTATTAGGTTCTTGGGCATCCGATATATGGATGGGTGATGTCAAAATTTTCAAGTGAAATCCATGATATGATTATTTAGATTCTGAGGGTAAAATCATTCCCACTTGGTTAGTTTTTATACCCTATAACTAGTTTCTTACTTTTAGTATATTGGTAATGCACCATGATCCTTTCCATAGACTGGATCAGGTACCTAATTCAGGGGTGACCTAGGTTAGTTTATGAAAAAATGGCATTAGAGTGCCCTCTTGTTATTTGGGGTGTATCCTGGTAGATAAAATATCGGATTATTGCTAGGATTCAAGAGTTAGGTCATAAGTAGGTTACCTATCACCACCTTTCATGATGAAACTAGAGTTTTTAAGGATAGTTACGATCTTGGTATTGATTAGATTTTATGGATTTTGGTATACAATGATGGTGTTATGATCCCCATTTTTTATATCAGTGATTTTGGGGGACTTTCCATACTTTGGGTGTATGTGTAGAAAGGATCAGAGCTATATGATTTTATCTCATAGTTTGGAAAACCATACAGATCTTGTGCAGTAGGGTATATAAATTGTCACTGATGCCACTATGTGATTGGTGTATGGTTTTTTATCCCATGAGGCCAAATAATTAAAATCTATATTTCCCCTCAGATTAGTTGTTTTCCCTCCCTTACTTTATAAATTTATCCCATTTGGGTTTTCTATTAGCATGCAATCATTTAAGGGGGTTCTTATTATATAATTTGTGATTTTGGGTGTTTGGACCAAGATGATGAAGAATGTGATTGTATTCAAGTGTTGTATTTTGTATTCAAAGATAGTTTATAAGAAAGGAAAAATCACATCACTTTGTATTTTTTGAAATTGGAACTAGCCACCGCATTCAGAGAATCAAACTCACAATTTTTTAAAAGGTTCATCATATTCAGGTGAATCTGGTTGGAAGAAAAGTATCACAGGATTCACACTAAATTTGGAATGAGAAGGTTTATTGTATTAAATAAGAGTCTTAGTGGAAGTGAGTGGTCATCAAATTCACTCTGAATTTGGTATAGAATATTTGATCATAATGGGAGAATTGGAGTCTGTATGACTATGATAAAAAAATGTGATGATGCTTTTCTAATCTTGGAGTTCTCATAAATCATGATTAAGTTGTGAAACTTATGATTAAATCTTGATGAAATAAAAAGAAAGTTAAATAGATTCTTTTAATCATATTCAAAATGATTGAATCTGGATGGAGAGGAAAAGGGTGTTAAACATTTTATTCGGTTGGATCATATTTAGGATGGATTGAAAATAAAAATGTTGCTAAAATAATGATTGGAACTATTGCATCCAATTTTCATCATATTCAAAGGCATTAGGAATACATGACATAAGATAAAGTTTTTTAAATAAGAGAGTTTGTTCATTAGATTCATAAAGGTTGAGAACATTTGTGGAAAATGTGGAAAACCAATGGTGATGGTTTTTAGTCAGACCAAAAACCAAAAGAATAAAATATCTAGTGAATAAAGTTGATGGGAAAATAGAAAGAAGTGTTAAGTGGTTTCATATTCAAAAAATAAAGAATCCGGTTATCAAACTCAGATTTTCATCGTATTGATAAAAGGAATTTCTTGAGACCAATGAATGAAAAGAAGATAAAAGAATTTGATAAAAAATATAGTCAACCATTCAAAAATAGGTTAAATTTATTTTGTTAATCAGTAGGGTCAAGAGAAAGAAATGAATAAGAAGTTGTTCATTTAAATTAAATCAAGAGAGCTACTGAATAATATGGATGAATGTGTTGTTTAGGGGATTCCTAAAATTCAAATATTGTTTCTTTTAATTGGAATATAATATCATATTCAACAATTAGAATGGATAATCAAAATCAGATTGAGAAAATCAGATTTAGAAATTGGATCTGAAATGGTGATTTAAAAGAAATTCAAATGAGGACTTGAATATTATAGATGATTTGAGAAGGATCGATAAGAGTTGATTAATTAAAGATTGACCCCAAATTCCATGAAACATGAATATTTGGATTAGTAGTATTTTTTTTGGGACTCCCTCCAAAACCATCCATGGGTTACCTATAAAAGGGGTATGTACTTTTTTCTTTCACTAATCACTGACTCAGATGTAATATTCATGAGAAGAGAGAGAATATCCACATTTATAGGGATATAAATAATTTTTTATGTATTGTGTTTTGTTGAATAAATTTTGACAAGTTGAAATGGAAGGAGAAGAGACAAGATCACAACATTATATTCAGCTGATCATAGTATTTAGCTTTCTATGAGATTCTTCTGGTCATCATATTCAACTAGTCATCAAATCAAGATGGATAGTCAGATTGAGATTTCTATATTAGTATTTCAGGAATGAGGAAGAATTAATTCTAGAGTGTCTCAAATTTATTAAGATAGATCTAAATCTATCGTATTGGGAAATCAGATTTTAAGATCAGAGTGGGAAGATCAGATTGGGAAATTGAATTTGGAGAATCAGAGTGAGAAGATCAGACTTTGAAATATGATATGAATTCTATGTAAAATTACTTAAAGTTATTACCATCTTATGGGTAAGAAAATGAATATATTTTTTTTTTCAAATAATACATTTGTGGAAATTGAAAAGAATCACATGTAACATGAGTTGTTACATAAACAATGTTTTACCCAATTTATGCTAAGAGGGTTCACACACACTTTTGGTTTGTCTTCAAAGTGCTACATTAGTGAGAGGGTATATCCTACTCAATATATCCCAAGTATTTATTTCTAGTGTATTGTGTGGTATGGGATCATTTCCAAACCATACCAAGAACATAACCATTCTTATGGAATAATGAACCTTGTAAATTCTTGTGTTTGTATGGATGTGTGTTTGAAGTTTTTTAAGAAGAGATTGAAATCTTTAATAAGAGGTTAAGGTTGTTTCAATTAAAAATAAAAGATAAAGTATCACTAATTCACCCCTCCCCCTCTCAGTGATACAATTCCACTTACTGGGAACTTACAACTAGTATCAGAGCATATGATTCCTTTGCTTATTCTTTGCAGATGGAGAATTTGAATTATGTGAACAGTAAAGGTATTATGGTGTTTAATGGAAATAATTATCATACCTGGAAAGATATAATATTTTCTTATCTTCTATCTATCTGTTTTGATGTTCTTGAAGCTGCAATAGTTGTGTTTCCCCTACAGATGATAAATACCCTTTTACATCTGTAGATAAGAAGAATCTTGTTAACGATGGAAGGGATAAGAATGATTTACTATCATCACTTTTTTATAGTTAATTATTAAGGGTGAAATGTGTTTCCATATCCAAATTCATATGGGATAAATTTAAAAACATATACGAAGGAAATAAAAATGTGAAGAAGGGAAAGCTACAAATCTAAAGGCTGAAGTATAAGGATTTTAATATGAGTGAGCATGAATATTTTGGTGACATCATTACTAGGGTGAATGATATTTTTAGTACTATCATATGTCTTGGTGAATAGTTATATGAATCTATAATTATTGAAAATATTTTGAGAATCCTTCTTGAATATTTTGATGCAAAGGTTTCTTCATTGGAAGATATAGGTCCTTAAAAATTACCTCTTGATGGATTACATAACGATATTCTGAAACATTATCTCTTGATAACATGTGTAGCACTCTCATCACTTATGAAATGAGAAGTTAGAATGATATGAAGATAAAAATATAGTTTGATAGAGAAATGTCTTTCAAGGCTACAAAGAAAGAAAAGTCAAACAACATTCTTATTGAAGAAGAAGTTGGTGAATCCGATTATAAAAAAGAGTTTGGTAAAATTTTTGATGATATTTTATCTTTGTTTTCTAAAATTTTGAAAAGAGGTATAGGGAAATATATAGGAAAACCTCTCTTGAAATGTTTTGAATGTGGATCCATTGGGAATTTTTTGGTTAATTGTCCTCAAAGGAAGAAAGAAGAGGATGATGATTAAGAAGAAAGAAAACCAAAAAGATCCTAGAAGAAACACAGATACAAAGGGAAATTTTATTACATAGGGAAGGATAGGAAATTCTTCAATTATAAAAGAAAAAGTTTCTTATGTAAAGAAGAAGAAGAAGAAGATAGTGAAGCTGAATTATAAAAATATCTTGATTGTGGTACTGAGAATAATTTTATTAAAATAGGGAATGATGAATAATTCGGAAGTAGTAGTTTTGAAGAAGAAGAAGATACTCAGCTTTAATTTCATATTTAAACAGAGTTGAAAGAATGTTTAAGGAATATTATAAAGCTTGAAAAGAAAAACAAAAAGTTGGAAGATGAATGTTTCTCAACAGGTAATCAAGAATGTTTTGCTGATGATAAGGTAACGTAGATGAAAGAAATTGATAAATTGTAGAAAAATTTTGACAAGAAAAAAGAATCATACTGAGTACCTAGAAGCGAAGATGAAATAAAAAGAAGAAGATATGGAACTTTTCCAAAACAAAATCTATAAAACCGAAGAAAAAAGTACAAATTTCCAAAAATCTATCTATGAAGTTGGTGAATGTTCTCAAAATGAGAAACCTTAGAAGGATCAATAAAACATACCTTTGAAGGTTGTGAAGAAGTATGGAATTAATTAATATGGTAACATTATGTATGTGTCCAAAACCAACAAATTTGATAATTCAAAAGTTTCACAGTACTCTGAATACCCAAAAGTTTCAAATACTTATGGATCCAATAAAGATGAAATGAAAAGGAAGACTCTGAATGATAATAAAAGGGTTGGTGTCTCGGAAAATAAAAAGAAGAAGGTGTCTGAGAAATGTATTCAAAATTTTAGTCAATATAGAATTTTCAGAGGAAAATAATATTTCTATGGATACTAATGGTATTGTGCGGGATTCAGATACATAGAAAATATGTCTCGTTTCAACAAAAAACATTTTATCTGGATATGGAAGGCAAAGGTTGAGGGGGAGTCAATCTCTTAAAAGAAATAATTCTGAGAAGGTTGTTGTGAAGAAACCTGAAAAGGTTGGGGTAAATTTTGAAAATATATTACAGCCCTTGGAAAATATTTGTAAAATATGTGAACATCTTGGACACCTTGAAAAAGTTTTCTTGTTTTGTTACTAGTAAAGAAAAAGATTCTGAACAATTCTCAGAAGTCTATGGTGGATAAATAAAAGGAAGAAAAAAAATATCTTGTTGTAGAAACTGCTATGAAGGCTACAAAAGGACAACAACTTTCAATTCTTGATAGTAAATGATCTTCTCATATGACAGGAGTCTAAAAATTGTTGAATAATATGGAATAATTTAATGAATGAATTATGACATTTGGAAATTATGAATCCTTAAAAATCAAAGGTGTTGGATCGACCATCATTGTGAAAGAAAAGATGAAATCCAATAAATATTTGTATGTCAATGGGATGAAACGCAATTTTATAAGTGTTTCATAATTGTATGATTAAGGTAACAAAGTTATCCTAAAAAAATATGGGTTTTTATGAAATGTGAGGAAGATGGGAATATTTCTTCAAGAGGCCAATGTAAAAAAGGAAACTTATTTCAGGTTGGTGAAATATAAAAATCTTGTTACATGAGTATGGGGGAAGAGAATAAATTGTGGCATAAAAGGATGAGAAAAATCTGTAAAAAGGGGCAAGTTATCAAAGTAAGATAGTGTCCAATACATTCCTGATTTTCCAAGAATAAGAGATTGATGTTGCACTATCTGTTAGAAAGGAATGATTACAAAATTAGTGCATAATGAAGTTGATATTTATTCAAGACAACCCATGGAACTAATTCATTCCAATATATGTGGGATAATGATAAAATAAAAAACAAATGGATATAAGTACTTCATCACTTTCATTAATGATTTTATTCGCATTACTTATGTTATGTATATGAAACATAAGTAAGAATATTTGATTTTTTTTAAAAGTTTTAGAAGGAAAGCTAAGATGGAATTTTAGTATTTAGTGAATATGTTGAGAAAAGACAATGGTGATGAATACAAAAGTGAATAATTTTAAATTTATATTGAGAATAATGTAATTTAGCATGATTATAGTTCCCCATACACTCCCTAAAAAAATTGGGTTTTTGAAAGAAAGAACATAATCTTGGTGGAAATGGAAAGAATTATGTTACTTGAAAATAGTCTTTCTCATTACTGTTGGAGGAAATACATGAGTACTGTTGTTTATATTCAAAAGTTATTTTTCTGTAAGCCATGATTGGGTATTACTCCATACAAATTGTTTTATGAAAAAACTGCAATTTTGAAAAACTTAAGGGTTTTTGGGAGTCCATGGATTATAAAGAATAAAGGTAGAAACTTGAGAAAGTTTGAGAAGAAAGGTAAAGATGGAATTTTTCTTGGATATGCTCTGGAAGGAAGAGGATATATATTATTAAACAAAGAAAAATGATTTTTTTATTTTATTAATGTGAAATTAATTGAATGATGCAAGGAAGAGAAACATGCTCATGCAGAAAAGGAGGTTGAACAAGATAAAGAAAACAATTATGATAATGATACATACAATTGTAAACCTATTAAAAAAGAATAACCAGACTCAGATAATTTTTATAATGAGAAAGATACATGAAAATATCATCCTAGGATGAGGAAACAATTGTAAGCTTAGAATATAATTGGTGATCAACATCGAAAAGTTCAAAAAATAATAAAAACAAATGATATTACACATACTTATTTATATTCATAAGTGGAGTCTAATGATGTGAAAGAATATTTTTAGTATCTAGAATGGGTTCAATCCATGAATGAAGAGTAGGATAAAATTGAAAATAATGATACATCAGAACTCATAACCAAGCCATAAAATAAAAAATAATGTTCCTATGAAGTGAGTTTTTTGGAAAAAGATGAATGAATAAGGTGATGTTGTAAGAAACAAAGAATCATTAGTTTGAAAAGGGTATTCATAAATTGAAGGTGTTTATTTTGATGAAAGATTTTATTTGGTGGAAAGGTTATAAATAATTATATTCTTGCTTACTATTTGTGCATAATGAGGTTACAAGATCATTCAAATGGACATTTGATCCACATTATTGAATTTTGGTCTTGATGAGGAAGTTTATAATGAACAACCTTGTGGTGTGTTTTGGTACAGATGAAAGTTATGTGTTCATATTGAAGAAATATTTGTATGTGATGAAAAAAGAACTAAGAGAATGGTATTCCAGATTGGACACTTTTATAAGGAAAATGAATTTCAAGAAAGGAATAATTGATAACAATATTTACATCAGATAAATTCTAGAGTATTACCTCATTGTAATTTTTTATATTGATGTCATTATCTTTTCTGGGAATGATGAAAGAAATTTTGAAATATTTGATGAAGAGATGAAAAAGGTCTTTAAAATGTCCATCCTGGGAGAAATTAAATACTTTCTTGGGTTACAAATTCCCACAAATAAGAAATACATTTTTATTTCTCAAGAAAAGTATGCTAAAGAACTTCTGAAGAGGATTGGCATGGAAAATTAAAACCTATTTCCACACCAATTTCCGTGGGAACTAAGTTGAAAAAATATTGAGAAGGAAAAGAAGTTTATTAGAAAGAATTACAGAATTTGATTGAAAGTTTGTTGTATTTTACTACCTCAACACTCAACATTGTTTATACTATTACCTTATGGGAAATATTTCAGAGTACCGCAATAGAATCAAATTTAATTTTTAGAAAAATAATTCTCTGATACATAAAAGAAACAATAGAATTTAGAATCAGAT
This sequence comes from Viscum album, assembly GCA_963277665.1. NCBI lineage: Eukaryota > Viridiplantae > Streptophyta > Magnoliopsida > Santalales > Viscaceae > Viscum > Viscum album. The sequence goes on along the minus strand of OY728163.1, from coordinate 610,869,982 downwards.
ATGACAACTCAGAAAGTATTAATTTGATTGGGTATTTAGATGATGATTATGTAGGAAATGATGATGAAAGATGATCCACATCAGGTGGAGTATTCTTTATGGTAAATAATTATGTTAGTTTTCATTCAAAGAAATAAAATCCAGTAACTCTTAGTACAACTAAAGATAATTTTATTCTTTCCACTGAAGCCACTATTCAACTTATATGGATGAAAAATCAATTATAAGACTTACTTGTTAAAGTGAATTTACCCTTTCTCTTGTGTTGTGAGAATAAAAGTATAATCAATATCACTAGTAATCCAGTTAAACATTCCAATACAAAACATATTGATATCAAATATCATTTTATCAAATATCATGTGGAGAATAATTAATTGAAGCTAGAGAATGTTCCAACATTGGAACAAGTTGCTGAAATTTTCAAAAAACCTCTATTGAAAGAATAATTTTCTAAATTGAGGCTGAACATGGGTGTCAAACCTATTTCTCTTCAAGGTTAAGGTATGCGTTTCTATCCCCTCTCTCATCTTACCTTTGGATAGTGTTGTCAAGGGGGAATTTTATTTTTCATAAATCTATCATTTTTATGCATGTAAAAATGGGGAACTGTGGGTAAACTGTGACTTTAACATTGTAAGTGTGTGGGAACTATTCTAACTATTTATTGGAGTGGTTATAGGAAACAATTTGTTTTTTATTCCATGAAATTCAAAATATATAAGGAAGACAAAGAAGGTTTTCATAATTACTTCTTTTTGACAACATGGTTTTGCTGTCAATAATTCTTATTTCCTATAACGAGTTAGCTCACATAGGCATATAATTGTTGATAAGTGATTAATTTATTGAGAATATAAATTTGAGTGATTTATGAAACTTTGTTAAAAAAAATCCCATGGGGGATGTTGTTAGGACCAAGCTGACGAGGAATGTGATTGTATTCAACTGTTGTCTTTTATTTTAAAATATGTATTAGAAGAAAAGAAAAAACACATCACTTTATATTTGTTGAAATTTTAACTATCCATCATATTTTGAGAATTGAAATCACAATGGTTGAAAAGGTCCATCATATCCAGGTAAAGCTAGCTGGAAGAAAAATCTCACCATATTCTTACTAAATTCAAAATGAGATGTTTTCCATATTGAGGAATAATCTTACATGAAGTGAGTAGTCATGTAATTCACTTAGAATCTAGTATGGAAGATTTTATCATGATTGGAGAACAAGAGTCTTCAAGACTACGATGAAACAAATGTGACGATACTTTTCTGAAATTGTATTTCTCATAAATCATAAGTATGTTTTGAAACTTATGATGCGATCTTGTTGAAAGAAAATGGAAGTGAAAGAGATGCAACCAATCAAATTCATAATGATCGAATCTAGATGAAAATGAAAAGGGTGTTGAAGATCATATTCAACTGGATCGTATTCAAGATGGATTGGAAAGAATCATATTTCTAAAATAATAATAGGCACTGTAGAATCCGATTGTCATCAGATTAAAAGGCATAAGGAATACATGACACAAGTTGAGGTTTGTGAAAGAAGAGAGTTGGTTCATAAGATTCATAAAGGCTGATAATATTTGTGGAAGATGTGAAAAACCGAAGGTGTTGGTTTTCAGTCAGACCAAAATCCAAAAGAAACAAATCTTTAGAGAATGAAGTTGAAAGGAAAAGAGAAAGAAGTATTCAGTGGTATCATATTTAGAAAAGAAGGAAGCTAATGATCAGACTCAGATTTCTATTGTATCCAGAAGGGGAATTGATTGATACCAATGAATAAAAAGAAGATAAAATAATGTGATCAACAATGTATTCAACCATTCAAAAGTGGTTGAATTACTTTTTTTTAATAAAGTAGGTCAAGAGAAATAAATTAAGGATAAGTTGTTCATTTTAATTGAATAAAGAGAATTAATGAGGAAGATGGATGAATGTGTTGTTTTGGAGAATCTTGAAATTCAAATATTGTTTCTTTTAATTGGTATAAAGTATAATATCCTACAATTAAAATATAGAAACAAAATCGGATTCAGAAATCTGATCCGAACTAGTGATTAAAAAGAAACTAGAAGGAAGTGATGAAGATAATAGAATATTTGATAATGACTGAGAATAGTTGAGAAGAGTTTATAGAGTCAATATTCACCCTAAATTCCAGGACGTATGAAAATTTAGGAAATTTGGGTGATTAGGAAAGTTTTTGGGATTCCCACCGGAACCATCCTTGGGTCACCTTTAAAAGAGATAAGTACTTTGTACATTCACTTATTATTGACTCAGATGTATTTTTCATGGGAATAGAGAGAAATTATGACTTTATGGAGGGGGGAAATAAGTTTTCCTTATTGTATTATATTGAATAAGTTTCAATGGATTGAAGTGGAAGAAGAAGAGACAAGATCACAACATTGTTTTTAGCTGATCATAGTATTTAACTGTCTATCAGATTCCACTTTTCGTCATATTTGGATCGTCATCGTATCAGGCTGGATAATCGGATTGGGATTTTCATATTATGTTTTTTGGATTGAGGAAGAAGGAATTCTAATTATTCTCAATTTTATTTAGGCAAAGTTATATCTATTGTAATGGAAAATTATATTTGAGGATCAGAGTGGGAAGATCAGATTGGGACATTGGATTTGGAGATTCAGAGGGAGTAGATCAGACTTGGCAATCAGAATTGAATTCTATATCAAATTCCTTGATGTTTTTTCCATCGTATGGGTAATAAATTGAAGAATCATTTTTCCAAAGAATACATTTGTGTAAATTGAAAAGAATCATAGATAACACGAGTTGTTACACAAACATTGTTTTACCCTATTTGTGCTGAGAGGGTGCATACACACTTTTGGATTATCTTCAAAGTTCTGAATGAGTGAAAGGGTATATCCTACTCATTTTATTAGAAGGATTTATTTGTAGTTTATTGTGTGGTATTGGATCATTTCCAAACCATACCGTGCATGTAAATATTCTTATCAAATAGTGAACCTTATAAATTTTTATTTTCTGATGGATGTTTTTTTAATTGTTTTTAGTAGGGAATGAAATATTTAATAAAAGGAGAGGGTTGTTTCAAGGAAACATAAAAGAAAAATTATCATTGATTCACCCCTACCCTTCTTAGTGATACAATTAGACAGAATGGTCATTTACATTAGATGATGTTTTGATTGTTTTTTATGATTTTTTTCCTTTTGTTTTAAATTTTGACATCATGTTTTAGAAAATTAATTTTCTCTGAGAAAAAGGGAATTTTATAAAAACATTATCTTAGAAAAAAAAATTATGAAAAATTTTGGTTCTAAAACTAGTTGATGTGGTTTATTTATTAAATTATTTTGATGTATGAACTATGTTTTAAAGGTGGATTATTTTATAATTTTGATTTGAAATTATTTTGAAAAAAATGGAAATTTTAGAATGTTTGAGGGAGTCCTTTATTTTTGGAATAACTTGAATGTTTTAAAATGAGAGGGAATTGTTTAAATGGGTTATTTATTTTTAAAGTGTGGATTTTTATAAATGATTCTTTGGGAATTCATTTTTATGTAACTAATTTTAAAGGAAGGTTTATTTGTTTTTTAAAAGGGTGATTTGTGTCTTAAATATTATTTTGTTTACGGTGGAGTTGTGTGGTTTATTTGTGTAATATGAACAAATTGAGATTGTGTTTTGTATTATTTATAATATTAAACTGAAATATTCTTTAAAAAAAGTAGAAAGTATTTTTATTGAGCTTAATTTTTGGGTGGTTCCTTTTTTCATTCAGGACCGGTTTCCCTACTTGTCAAATCTACCCAAACTCAGGATTTAGTGGTGGTTATAGAGTATTCCTTATACTTGGGCCATATCAAATCCTTTCTAAATCCTCAACCACATTGTTTCTCAAGTGATAAATATCATCTTTAATTGATGGGGTGGATGGAGGGAATTTATGGAATATTTAATTATTTGAAAATCATGAAGATTCAATATCGAAGTCCATTTTTCTCCACAAGAAGGACCCAATTGAGTTTAGTGCAATATTATTCCCCGCAAATCATTTATTTTGGAAAAATATCACTGTAGCTAGAAAAGTTGTTATCATTATATAGATGGATATTATAGAAGGTATGTTTACTTTTGACTGTCTTGGTGTCCCTATGTTTTGGAGAAATCCATGTGTTGGGAATTTTTCTCATATCGTTAGCCAAGTCATAAATCAATTGGATTCCTGGAAAGGAAAGGCACTGTCGATGGCTGAAAGATTTAGTATTGTCAAAGATGTGATTGTCCCAAAATTTATTTACTCTTTAATGGTTTATATAAGGATGTCCTCCCTTATTAAGAGTATAAAAACCTCTATTGAAAAACTTGTTTGGAGTGGAATCATTACCCATAGAAGACTTGTGACTGTTCCTTGGAAGAAATATTGCAAAAACATTGATCAAGGTGGATTGGTCATAAAAAATATCTATAAATTAAATGATGCTTTGTAGGAATAATTCACGTGTAGACTTATCAATGAGAAGTCAAAGTCTCTTTCTCTTATAATATCAATTTTTTTAATAGTCCTAAAATTGGGAATATAAATTATTCAGATTCTTTTATTTATAATGCTCTAAAGAATTACTTCTCTTCCATTTCTATAAATTCATATTGGCTGGAAAATATCAGTTCTTCCTTGAATTTTTGGTTAGATAATTGGATAGGTATGCCTATTCTCAACACTCTTAACTCTCCTAATACTTCTTTTAACACAAATGTATCGATCAAAGATCAATTGTAGACTTTGTTGGATGTACTTCCTGCTGGTATTAAGGAATTGGTTTTGAATTATAATTTCATAATTGGAGATTATACTCTTGTTTGGGAACACACTTATAATGGGTGGTTATCTTCAATTTCCAAGATGAAAAATATTATGATCACTTTTATTTGGGATGCTAAGAAAAAGGTATGACATCACTGGGCTTCGTGGAAGTGTTTGGATAATATATTGAAGAAATTGGTATCAATGTTCATAACATCTCTGAATCAATGTGTTCCATGAAAGCTCGACTGGCATGGCAAGTGATCGAAGGTAATTAATTTTGGTCCAGATTCATGAGAGATAGATATGGGGAATGATGGGAGGACTGGTCGTCTAAGAGGATGTTATCAAGACATGATAAGTGTATGATAACTCACTTGGAAGACTTGTAGTATCACACTCATTGGGTGATTGGCAGAGGGGACCTTATCCTTTGGAAGGACAACTGAGTAGGGGATGGATTGTACTTTCCAGGGTTCCTTGGAACTGAATTATATTTTAAGGAGGCCATCAAACACTAGTATTTTATGGAGTCTATTCTTAATTAGGAACATAATGTGATTTTTGATATCATTCGTTTGATTAACGCTCTCAAAATATGTTGTTCCACTGGTTCTTCTTCTAGTCAGTTTACCTGCTGCGATTATATAACCTTATTTCACTCTCAGAACTCACTGGATGTTTTGGATTAGAATTTGTGGTGCAGATAATTACCAATCAAAATGAATTTCAATACTTGGAATATCAGGAATCAAGAAATTCCCATGGACGACAACATGCAGTGAAAAGGTATTGGTATTTTCTCCTGATGTTTTTGCTTGTTTAGTCACCAGAGAGAATCCAAAGTTCATATTTTTTTCTAAAGTGAATGGGAAAAGGGGGTTTGGGGTTTTTCTAGGTTTGGAAGATTGGAAGAGTAAAAATCTATCCAGGACTTCATTACATAATGGATGAAAGATACAGGGCATGTGGAGAGGGGGATTTGAGCTCGTGCTTTCCTGCTTCTGGTCATATGTTGGACTATCTGGGAGGCTCATAATGTAGCAAGGGATGGATATTTGTGATCCACCATTCAACAAAAGATCTGGTTGAGAACTCTAGAAGTGGATAAAAGACACCTGGTTAGAGGGGGTGGGGTTTTTCTTGACTCTCCATCCTTTTCACTCCAGCAGCAACAGGTACACCTGCAACTAGGTTGGGTCACAGGGTCGGCTGGATCCTACCTAACATGGGACTGAAATTAAATGTGGAAGGCTCCTTCATGGATGGACTTATGAGGGTAGGTGGAATGGTTAAGAATAGTATGGTCTTGGTCTTCTGGGTATTTGATTCTTGTTAGGGTTCTGGACACTCTATGGGTGCGAAGATTAGAGCCTTACTCATTGGTATTTCTCTCTGTGAAAGATTTAACTTCATGGTTGAGATAATTAACTTGGACTGTAAACCCCTAGTTCAGATAATTCATGGGACAATGAACACTTCTTGGGAGTAAGATTACTAGATAAGGAAGTGTAAAATGCTTATCCAGCATGTTAAATCTATTAAGAACGTGTGGTGAGAGTGTAACTTTGCAGCAGATGGGCTAGCACGAGTAGGTAGAGAGAGTGAATACCTTGTTATCTATAGGACCATAGGATTTTTACCAGTTGAATGAAAGAATATTATAAAAGGATATACTATAGGTATCTACCACTACATGCCTCTAGGGTTTTCTTATTTTTCTTTGTGCTTGTGTGTTGTTTTGTGGATGCTTTTGTTTTATTTTTTCCTACAATAAAAATATTTAATTTTCAGTCAGTATATGGGATCACCTACTCTTATACATGAATTTGAAAATTTTACAATAGCTTATCGTCATCTTTATTTTGGAAATCCTGGTGGTCATCCATACTATATGGAACAACCATAATAAATGGGTTCATGAAGGAACTACCTTTAATTTGTAGTTGGTATTAGATCATGTTTTTTCTTCTGTAAAACCTGAAAATGATCTTCAAAAAGGATATTGTGATAAATCAATTTATGATCTTACCATGATAAAACATATTGTTATTTTAGGTAAACATCACCCTCTTTGTAGAACCTTGGTTTTCATGAGGCTATATCCATTTTCAGGCTGGATCAAATGCAATCCAGATGGCGTGTCGAGGGGAAATATGGGCCCTTATGTTTATGGTGTGATTTTCATAAATCATTATGGTGAAACTATGGGATACCTTTTTAGAGCTTGTGGATTAAACACATATCTTTCTACTGAAATTATCAGTATTATTAATGAAATGTATATTTCTAACAAATGTGGTTATCTCAACCTATGGCTTGAATGTGACTTCAACACCATGGTTCAAGCTATCAGAAGTGGTAATATTCATTTTTCATGGAAGCTAACTGCTATATGAAGCAACTACATGGCATATTTTTCATCCATGAACTATATCATTATACATACCTATCATGAAGAAAACTAATTGGTTGATGAGATTTATAATAAAGGGGTTACTACACCTGAGTTGATACGGTGAAATTACCTTCACGGTGAATTTTTCTCTTTTTGGAATCATTATTATCATAAAAATATTCATTTAGAATTTTTTGATTTTGATTTTATTCAATAAAGGATTATTTCACTTTTTTTAAATTTCTCATTCTACTTTAAAAATATATGGTTGCTTCTCTGAAGAATAATAGACAACTTATATGTTCTTTGTATAGAGAATATGGGAATTTTAATACTTGTTAAGTCAATGCTATGAGGGATTATCTTCAGTGTGTATTCTTGGGACATATTCAGTGGTTTTTTATGATTAGTTATGAAAATAGATTTTTTATATGTATCCTGGTTTTAGGGGACTATGTTTTGGGGTTTAATCAGAATAAGTTTAGAGAATTCTTAGTTTTATATTTTAGGGGTTTTAATGAATTTCAACTTGTGAATGATTCATTTATTATGTTATTTATTCTTGGGATGTGTGTGTTTTTATGTCAATGGTGTTGATAATTGACTCTTGATGAATTAAATACAGTATACTCTTGGGTATGTGCAAGGTTAAAACATTTTAGTGAAACATTCACTCAGTTCAACACTTTTTAATTATGAATTTGAACTTTATAGGTTCATCATGATATGATGTTCTATGATTAAGGCCTTAGGTTACCCATCCTTTCTAGTACTATAGACCAAATTTTACTCCCTTGTTATTTCTTGATGATTTATATTGTGGATTGTGTTCTTTTTTTCTTGGTTTGTGGATGTCAATGTTATTGTGGTTGGAACTCTTCTTATGATTAGTTGGATACTTATTATGGTCGTGAAGCAAACATGGTGGAATATAGTCTTTCCAATAAGGGAATCTACTAAGGCATATCTTAGTTTGAGGATCTACCTGTTGAGATTCTCCCTCTATATGAAAAATATTTTAATAATATCCCCTCCTTCAGAATTTTGTAGCTTCTTTCCTTCTATTTAATGAAATGTGTCTTGGTCTTCGGCCAAGACACCACCTTTCAAAAAAAAACGTGTCACAATTTCCTTTTTTTATCACCCTCTACTTTTTCCAAAGACATTATGAGAGAAGAAAATGGTATGGTGAGGAGAACTGTAAAACCCACTGTGTCACTACTACTGTGTATTTTTTCTATGATTTTGGATTAATTTATGTTTTTAGAAATTTGTGGCTTGAAATTTAAAATTTCAAGAGTTTTTTGAATATCTCATGGTTACCGTACGATTAAGAGAAACTATGAGGGATACCCATTTTGAGTGTTATAGCTTTTCAATGAGCTCTACATTGTTGGTGCATTGTTTACCTTGTACATGTTGATAAACTATGTGGGTGTGAAATGTTTATCTAATGGGAATTACACGATTAGTTGAAGGTTTGGTAAATTGTGTATCCTAACCATGGTATTTTCATATTTTTCAAATAAAAGAAAATATATACCATTAATATCCTTTATTTTATTGGGTTAGACCCTATTTAATTCTCTATTCTATTTGTAAGACTCAAAATAACACATGGGGATCTCTCTCCCTCTCTTATCCTTCGATTTGAAGCTCATCTACCATGATTCCAGGTGGGTTCTCTAGGTAAACCCCCTTCCTTCTTTTTCTTCCCTTCTTTTACTCCCTTATTCCATATCTATTGGGTTTTTAATTCTCCCATAGATCCTAATCATTATGTAGGTTGGATTTAGGGTTTGAGGGTAGTCTAAAATTAAGTTTTTGGTTATATAAGGATTTTAGAGGGTGTTTCTTTTCCCAATTTGGATTTCACTAATGAAGGAGATATGTTGCCACTCGATTCAGCTTGTATTGAGGTAAGTGTATTTTAACTTCCTTTATTTGAAATTTCGTTGAATTCTTGATGTTTTATAAATGTCTTTTTGTCAAATTATATCAAAGTGTGATAGTTATAATGGATTTATTAAATGTTTTAATTTTTTATATCAATTTTATTAAAGTATGTTTTAAGGGTTTTCTAGTTTTCATGTTGATGTTTATGAATAAACTGCTTATGAAAATACCTAAAGGACATTTTTTAAAGGAACATGATGTTTAAATGTGTTTAACGTTGTTTGAGTCATGAATTGGGTGAAAAGGTTGTTTTCATGGAATTATTTGAAATAAAAGAATATGGTTTGGTTTTATAAGCAATTTTTAAAGAAAAGGGGGTTATTCTTTGAATGGTTTTAAATGAGAGTTTTAATAGTTTGTTTTAATAGAAATGTTTAAAATGTATAATTTCAATTGTTGAAAAATGAATTGGCACCATTTTTCGGTTTTGTAAGAGTCATTTTTTTACCTTATAAAAGATTTTTCATGTTGAATATGAGATCCTCAGTTGATCCCCTTTATTTTTTTATAATTGATATGGCTTGTGGACCCAAGGGGGATGTCATATATATTATTAAGGACACATATTCTATGAAATAGGATGTTTATTATGATGTAATTAAAGGTGATGTGGGATTTATATTTATGTTGTCATTTATAATTGTTTGATATAATAATTTCATAACTTCAGTTGGTTTCTTTCATGGGAACCATAGGGTTTGAGAGATAGTTATTTATTTATTCTATATAAGTTGATCCTAAACATTTTAAAGTTTCCCCTAGGGGTTTGATCCTCCATGGGTATAGGTGTTCCCTCTAGGGTACTATTGTGATTATAATGAAGTGGATTGGGATTTGGTTTGGATGCAATATAACATTTATATTTTTTTCTTTGTAATATTTTGGAATATTTTGAGGAAGCTAGGAACTGAGACTGCGTGAGGTTCTAATGGTCATTGAGCCTCGACATGGTGACAATACAAATATTAAATATATTATTTCACATACACATATTTTTTCAAAAATAATGTAATAACACATGAACATGATCTCAAATGGGAAATCCATGACTTTTATTGGGTCTAAAACACGTGGTTTTCCTTAGGCACGACATAAAGTCTATTAGCATTAGGCATTTTGTTTGAGGTGACTGTTGATGAATGTAATAAGTAGTTAAATAATTTATTTATTTAATTTATTAAATTTTACTGAAGAACTAACGCATTTTATAAATACACTGTTATGGAAAATCTCTAGGATTAGCCATATAGCCCTGGGAGATTATATAAGAAGAGATTTTTTTTTTGTCATTGGATGATCTGGATTGAGGATTGATGATAAAATAATTAAGGTGAATTAATAGACAGATGGTGAACATAGAGGAATATTTTTCTTGATCACTATAGGATGAATTCTTCACCAATTCTTAATCAAACACAAGGTAGGAATTTTTTTTTCTATTGGTGTAATCCCAATTTGATTATCCTATGATGAACAAAAATCAACCCACTAACAAAATAATTCATGGGTTGATTGTGCTTTGTGCCCATGGGTTTATTTTCTTAGGACTTGGGGAATTGGTTTTTATTAGTTTATTATTACCCTTAATTCATAATTATAATATAAGTGAGTCGAGGACAACCCATACCATGGTTGATGTTCATTCCTTATATTTTTATTTATTATCCCCCCCATTTTATGCACATTCATCTTTATCATTCCATTGTTTTTAGTGGTTCAATGAATAAATTTGAATGAATCCTCACATGTTTGAACATTAGAATAATGAATAATTTAACCATGTTTTAATTCATGACTGGTGATGCGATCGAGGTGCATGAAGACAATGTTGGATTGAGATCAGTTTTGAGAGACCAATGAATTTCAATTTAGAGCATAAACGAATATGTGGTGTGACAGGGATAGATTCCCAATCACATTTGTGTCAAAAATCATGGAACTAATGATGAGTTAGACATGATTGTCCATATATCCAAGATCTACAATGAGTTTGATAATGGATTATTTTAGCAAAAATGGCTCAAGCATGCATTTCATAAAAGAGACTGCGATTCATAAAAAAATCCGACTACATTGCATGTAGTCTGAAGAAAAAAAAACAGTGTAGTCCTTATATGGTGATAGGGTTTATGTATAGAGGAAAATATAACACATTGTGTGACCCAGTGTTGGTGGCTCGGTTTGTACTGCAGAGGTACATGGGCATGGACACAACCAGACAAACACTAATTATCAAAGTATATCGGAACAATCGGTACTCAGACACATCTAGGTAGATGGGAATAGCCCATAGTACATGAGTATGGGTTGGTGTACACAGACTTAGGTTGAATATTATTCTGTGTGTCAGATGTACATCTATAGGACATGTTCCCCTACAAGACATTCCATGTATTTTAGGAAAAATTCTTGTCATGTGAGTGTGAGACGTGGGAAATGTTAGAATGAGTGAGATACATCTTGTACCCCAGGTACACACTTTTTACTTCTTTAAGCATAGGTTGGAGCCCTATTTATTTTTAGTTAAACTATAGTTTCATCTTGGGGGGATTTCCTCGAACAGTTTCATTGTATACTAGGTTCGATTGGGTGTGTTTCCTTGGTCTATCCCTATGAGGGTACAATGAGGTATTACGTCCTGAGCATAGTATTTTGATCCCATATATGGGATGAGTCTCTGATGGAGTTCACGGTGTCCCTCTATGTTACTTGGGGTGTGATCATATATCATTCCTTCTAGTAACTTGGGTGGGATTCATGTTATTTTCACAACTAACAAGAATAGGGTGTCAATCCCTATATTGACTCATGTTTTGGACCTATCAGACTTTGGAGTATTTTTATGAATAATTCCAGAGCTAAGCACAAAGACGGCGTGAGATTCCGAGGCCTGGTGTGACTGAAATTAATTTTATTAAAATACTAAGTTTTTATACTATGAACATGGCAGGGGCGTGATATCTCCTAAATGGTAGCTCGGAACGGGAATCTGAAGGCACTGTTGGGTCCGAAACGTGCTGTTTACCCAAGGTGAGGTGTAAACTTTTTGGGCGCGGGCCTGCTGTGGAAAACACCACCCGGGGCGTTTTCGTAAATAAGTGGAAAAGTTAGTTGGCGAGCGTCAGCTCGAATAACTTATGAACAGAGTCTCAGATCAGAAATCCGATTCCTTCGTTGTGTTTAGAACGGCGGGTTTACCCTAGGGGCTACCTTAACTTTGTTTGCATCGGGCATCGGGTGGAGGCGAGTCGGGAGCCAGAGGTGGGAGAGATTTCTTTAAAAAAAGTATCTGTTTTCCCCCCCCTCCCTTGGAAAATGTTGTGCACAGAGGAGAATTTATTCCTCCCTTCTCCTTCTCCTCCCCTTTTGACGGTGGATCGGTGACCGAATCGCGCGATCGATGTGCCGTTGGACTCAGATCTTGACAGCGGGCGTTCTTGGATTATGTAGCGGCAGCTACGGGGCGTGTGAAGCTTCGGCGTTCTGCAAAAAGGTAGGAAGTTTGAGTGTTAAAATCCCAGACCCCTTTTATGTGTTTTTTTCTTCAAACTGTCATAAGGGTTGTATAGTTTGGGTCCCGAGGTTTCCAAAACATATTTCGGATCTGATTTTGGAGCACCTGGGTGCTTTCGGGGGTTCACGGATGTTTTCCGGTGGAAATCCCAGTTTTCCAGTGGTAAGGGCGGCGACCAAGGCAGAATTCGGTGAGGCAGCGGTGGCGGTGTGGTGGAATCCGGCGGCGGCGTGGCGGTTCCGGCGGTGGCACAGTTGTTTCCGGCGAGGCAGGCGGTGGTCCGACCAGATTTTTTTTCCGGGGCTTCTTTAAACCCCCGTAACTCGCAAACTGTAAATCTGATTTGCGAACCCTTTGCGGAAACACTTTCCTTGCATCGAGGCGGACCTTTTGAACTCACTTTGTGAAATTTAATGTTTGGGATCGTGACCTGGGATCTTGAAACGTTGAATAAAATAATTATATTTTATTATTATTCGACTTCGGGCCGTTGTATCTTCTACCCGGAGCTTCCGATTGACATGCTGTCAGTGGCGTTGAGACCTTGATGATATATAAGACTTTTCTTGAGGGTTTCCGGTTGTTGGGATCGAGTTTCGGGTGTGGGCCCCACGAGGCCGGGTTTGGCGTTTGTAGTGAAACACAACATTCTCACTAGGAGTCCGATTTTGGCGGATGAATAGTCTATCCTGTGTGTTTTTCCGAGAGAGTCGCAATGGGGTGATCTGTTTGACAAGTTTTGGGATAATGGTGTGGGCCCCACCCAGGATGGCTTTAGTGAATTGTGCCTTTTTCACTGGGTGCCCGTTTTGGATGAACGAGTAGTGGATCTTGTGTGTTTTTCCGAGGTGATCACCGTGGTATGATCTGCTTGATGAGTTTTGGGACCGTTGTGTGTTCCCCGCATGGGCTAGCTCTAGTGAATAGTGATTTTTTCACCGAACGTACGTTTTGGGTGAGTAAAAAGCCTATCATGTGTGTTTTTCAGCATGGATCGCAATGGTGGCGTCGGTATCGACCTTGGAGGTGCACGGTGTGGTGTTGTTGCGGGTCGCTTGGGTTAGCGATGTTTGGACCAACAGTGTTTGAGGGTTCTCCCTTGGTTCATTCCAACGAGGGTTTGCGCTGCATGACAACCCTAGAATAGGCTTGTGATCCTATCGATGTGATGTTTAATTTGTTAGAGTTGTGTCATTCCTCCGGTGGGCCTGGTGTGGGATCCTCTAGCATCGTTTCCCTAGATCTGGTTTTTGGTATCACTGTGACCGCTTATCCACGGGCGGCGATCCCCTATCTAGTAGGTTAACTCTGTAGGGTTTGTGGAATCATTGAGAATATGATCCTCTACGTGGTGGGCCATGCTCAGTAGGGTTGTGGAATCATCATGTATACGATCCCCTACTCAGCACGAGGTTTATAGTAGTGTTGCGATATCGTTGGTTATGTGATACCCTACTCAACACGTGGTTTCTCTAGGGTTGTGACATCATCAGTTCGATCCTCTACATCGCGAGTTATACTAGATAGGGTTCCGGTATCATCGTGACCACCTTTATATGGGTGACGATCCTCTATCTGAGTGACGTGCTTCTGTCAAGCGCCTGATCGGGTTGTGGTATCCCCCAGCGGATCCTAGGTGTGATCCTCTATCTGTGAGATCTACGAATTCCAGATCAGGTTGTGGTATCTCCTAGAGGATCCTGGGAGTGATCCCCTATCTGTGAGATCCTTGTATACCAGTATGGGTTCTGGTATCCCCTAGCGGACTCTAGGAGCGATCCCCTATTTGAGGATTTTGTTGTTCTTGCAGTTTCAGCGTGGTTTCCTCAGCGATGGTATCCGAAGAGCGTGATCTCTCGGGTGAGCATCTGAGATGTTTGGGTGAAACCCGATGGAGTTTGTGTCTTGGACGAGTGTCATTTGGGATGGCAGTGATCATGGAGAGTGTTCTCCTGGTTGTGGAAAAGTTGTTGGTGATGAGGTCAGTACCTCATATGGCTTGGTGCGTGAGCTGAGTATATCTGGATGTTCAAGGTGTATGTATGGGAATTAACCTGGATTGAGCTGACTGGTTGTGTTTAGCTGAGGATGGTCATGATATGGAGTTTCTCTCTCGTTTGGGTTCCCTCTGGCTGGGATGAGTGGACTGTTTCCTTCCAATTGCTCTCTTTTGTTTTGGGTTTTTGGGGTGCCTACTGAGTATCGTTATACTCACCCCTGCACGGGCTTTGCCCGCACATGTTTGTGTCTTGTGCAGACCACATGCCTTTCGACGGTGTCCCAGGAGGACCCAGAGCATGCATAGATTTGTGAGTGGGACTGACCGTGGAGTCTTACCGGAGCTGTGCCTTGGAGCTTTTTGGTGGTTCTTTTGGCAGCGTACCCCTTCTTCCGAGCAGGTTGGACGCCTGTGTAGTTTTCTTTTAGTGGGCCCTGTTTTTCCCTTTTTGTACTACTGTTGCACTCTAGTTGTGGGTTAGATGTATGCATGCCTTCCTTTCTAATTTTTTTTATATATCTCTACACTTTTTCATGGAGGTGTATGTGGGTACATGTGTACAGGTACCTTAGGCTAATGCCTCCAATATGTGTGATAGCATACTCGGTGCTAGTCGCCAGCCCCTGGCCTATTGAAGGCGGGCTTGGGGAGTCATGGATCGAGCCCCGTTGGGTCGGGTCGTGACAATCCCATATCTAGAAAGTTATTTCAATAGGGTCCATGGTATTTTCATATGAACCCCTACTTAGTAGGTTACTCTAGTAGGGTTCGTGGTGTCCCCCAGTTACCCTGTTTGTGATCCCCTTTATGTGAGTCAATATATTTAGAGTTATATCTTGTATCTTCATTGATAAGACCCGATGAGCATGAGTTCTTGGGAAGTTCGATCAGGGACATCTTGTCTTATGGAGTGGATTCTCCTGGGTGAGAGTTTTCTTAAAGCCTCAAGCAGAATCCTTTGGATAATAGTATGGTTGAAAAAACATTGATTCTTGGAGTCTCTTTTGAGTATATATGGGTTTTAATTATTCTTATATCTATGTATCATATTCTGGTTGACATGTCTTTTTGTTGATGAGTTGACTAATTTTTTAATGCTTTATTTTTGGTGATTTTAAGGGTGTCCTACTAGGTATTTTTATACTCATCCCTATACGGGATCTATAAAAACATGTCATGTATTATGCAAGTTATAGGATTTTATATAGATTCTTTGGAGGACTTGGAGTAGGTGGACCATAGTTTGGTCTAGATAGACTGTGGTTGTACTAGGTGTTACCTTTGACTGCAGTCCCCTCTTACTTAGCAGGTTGGACTTCTTTTCCAGTTTTTGGTTGGATTATTTTTAGCCTTATTTCTTTCTAGTAATTTTTTCATACTCTGATGTGGGGTAGATATTATTCAAGGATTTTTAGTATTAGTTGTATTTTACCTTTCATCATTGTAAGGTTATTTCAAGATTTGTGCATGCATAAAGGTACATTAGGCTAACACATCCTATGTGTGTGATATGTCTACTTGGATGTATTATCTTGAACATGTCATATTGTATAAGGTCTTAGGATAGTCACAATCAGCTTACCACTGGCTAGGCGGGCCTCGGTGGGTCAGGACATGACATGAAACCTGAAATGAATGTTGGTCTCATGTTTTTGGAAAATTCTAGGACCACATCACCTTAGGACCTAGTGAGTTCTTGTGATATCTATTACACATTTATGATACTATCTAGGTGATTTACCAGTTTTTCTTTATTGTATCCCTTATCTTTACTGGATTATGTGGAACCATGGTGTGGTTGTATGTTCTTGTTTACTTTCATTTCATTGATGATATAGTTCCCTTTGGTATTGAGTTAGCACTTTCAAAACTTGTTATATTTTTTTAAGCCATTTTAAAATGTGGATTTAAAGAAATTTTTAATGAAAAATAATTTTTCCTAAGAAAACAAAAATTTCCATCTTTAAAGGTAATCTAAGTTGTTATTTATAAAATAAAATTATTATATTTTTTCTCTTCGTAAAGAGAAGCAGTTTATAAAATGGTTTTTTGTCATGATATTTTTTTATGTGCTTTATTGTGGGAAAAATGTTCTATATTTATTTTTAAAATATTCATTGATGAAATGTATTTTCGAAATGAATTACTAAAACTCTATAGTGAAGTCCTACTTGGAACATATTTAATAAAACCCTCTATATAGCAATTGGTGTATATAGTTATCTTGTTTTCTTTCGGTGCCTGAGCTATGAACTCTTTATGGTGTTGTGTCTGGGTTAGTTTGGTAGTATATGGTTTGTATGTGGATGTTTTACAAGATAATGGCCAGCTAAACACTCAAAATGTGGGTAAATTGAGTTCTTAATAATTTTATTTACAAAAAACTGCCTTATTCAAGTATGATCATGCAAATAGTTTTTCATTAATACAAATAGGCATCAGAAATAAAACTTGATGAAAGAGATAAAACATAGAATATTTAGAGTGTTTTGGTGAATAGAAACCCCAAGTCCACTCCACCAACACTCTACTCCACGAGTTTGGTGATTTTCCCAATAAAAACCCTTTTATCGAAAGATCCCAGCTGAGTACAAGAAGTCGTGACTTAATAAAAAGGTCTAATATCTTTCATCTAGGATTCCCTTTTTAGTACTTACCCACGGTCTCAACACACACTCTTAGATCAATTATAAACAAAATAGAATTAATAAAATTTGAAATAAAATATTGTATCACACAGTTGAATGTAGTAAATAATAGTAGTTGAAGATTCATTATGATAATATGATAGTCTTCAAATTATATCTCTGGATGATCTTCAGTGAAACTGATAGAAATTGGTAAGCACAACACAAGTGCTTATGTTTGATATTTTCGATGTATAGTCTTTCAATTAAAGAGAATTATAATCATTCTTCACACATATTTACCTCACATTCATCATATCATATTCTCTTTTTTTATAGTGATTAACTCTTCCTTTTATTTTGAACATAAGGATAGGATAATTGTAATGGTTGAATGAGCCATTAATTTTGAACTTGATAAGATATGATATTAATGAAATACATCCTTTACATACAAATATAGAAATTACATTTACAGTAGTGATGTCATAAATCTTCTCATTCTTCAGATCTTTCCATTAATAACAAGGATTTTACAAATCAATATTTCCTTAAGTGGATAATCTATTTCTTAATGTGATATAAAAGAATGAAATGACTTATCAAGAGATTAATAAAGTAATCCTAAAATTATTCACAACAACTATATCTTCATAAGATATCAAACTGGAAGTATTTTTTCATCATAAGATAACATACCAAGAGACTTTGTAAGATAATATAGCTCTTCCTATTCTTCATAAGATAAAATGACTTCAATAATGCGTAAGATAATTCTTTAGCGTAAGATGAATATGTTATGTAGGTTTGATACTCATCTTTCATAACTTCTCTCGCTCTTATAAGATAATAATTTATCAATTTCCTTTTCATACAAAAATTTATTTTCATATTTTCATTATAACTAATGCATCTGACTTGATCATTCAAAAACTCAACCATTCTCTTTATATTATAAATTTTTACATAGTTAGATAAAATTCCAACACTTTTTGATTCTGTGAAAACAGAAGATATTCTTTAATTCTCTTAAGAAAAAATAATTTTTTGAATGCTTTTTTAAACCACAATATAATCAATTAGATAAGAATATATAAGATAAATTATTTTAATAAATAAAATCTAAAACATTTAGGATAAAATTTTTATAATTAAAGTAGAGACTTTTATAATCATCAAAACACAAAAAAAAAACTGAGATATGTTGGGAAAACATAATATTACCAACAATCTCCTCTTTTTGAGGATCACACAATCCATTAAGTTGAAAACAGAAATTTCATAAAATAAGTTTTTATATATATAAAAAATATCAGTAGATAAAACTTTTAGAATTATAAACTCTTCCTTTTCTTCTCCCATATTAAACAAAATATCCCCTTGAAAATAGTTTTCTTCTCCCAATAATAAAATGTTAACACTTTAAATTTTTGCAGTAAAATTATGTATTTTTTTTCTTCACCCACTTTTGAAATAAATAAGATGAAATTTTCATAGTCTTATAAATTAATAGTTTAAGCATTTTAATTTTTTTGTATTATCCATCCCCCCCATTTTTTGATATAAAAAATAAATAGAGTAGAGAATATAGTTAATATTTCACAAAAACAATAGTAAATAGTTAATGCTACTAAATGTGAACAGAATATGGAATTAAGTAGTGCCAATAATTACTAGATATCATTAAGAAAATATGGAAAATAAAATAGTAAACATATACTAAAACATAACGTTCACATAGATAACCAATTAAAATAGTATTGAGAAAAAATATATAGGCGTCATAAGATAAGAAATTTAAATAAATGTAAAAATGATGAAAGAATATCTAGAATAAAAATCCTAATAGGAACATTAAAATAATTCAATCATTAAAATTTTATCTCTAAATATTTTAAAAGGTTATAAAGATTCCATAAAACTAGGTATAATTCAAATGTTTTTTAAAATTTCATTAAATGAGGCATAATTAAAATGTTTTTAAAATTCCATTAAATGTGGAATTACTAATTTTTTTGAAATCCCATTAAATGATTCATTATTTAATTTTTTTTAAAATTTCATTAAATGAGTCATAATTTAATTTTTTTTAATATTTCATTAAACGAGGCATAATTCAAATGTTTTTAAAATGGCCAACCACTGAGAAATCAACATTGCAAAATAAAGATTAGGTGTATCAACTACTGAAGTCAAAATGATTATTTAGTGGTGGTTTCTTATCTGATAATTGTTTTCCATAGGGTAAATATGATTTAGGCAGAGGGGTGTCATCTGTTTTTTCAAAAAACACCTAAGATCAGTAGATATGATCCAAGACCAGCTCAATTTCCTTGAGAGATCCTTACTGGTGTGGATTTAATGTAGAGAGTAGCTCGACGTGCTCGCACAAAATAAAATTTATCTGTTGGTATAAATTATAGTTTAGACGTTGGTTCGAGTGAAGTAAATATACTTTTCATTCAAACCTAGGATTCTCCCTTAGATACTCATTTGCAGGATATAAAATATCCCTTAATCTCTGTGAAGTAGATCCATGATGATCAACTATAGGAGGTCCTAGAAGGATTCTATGACACATATAAAATAAGGCATCAACACACATATATATCCTTTTCACAGTGTCATTTTTTCAGTAGTCTAGGATAGTCGTGAAACCATTCTAAACTCATTGAGAAAAATTTCTTAACAAAATTTTTATATCTCCTTTATTTGCAATGTAAAAAACCAACTTATTCAATTTTTCAATCTAATTATTTGGAATGTTCACTAGACGACTTACAAAAATGATTTATTTACCCTTTTTAGTGGTATGAAATTCTTATTTCTTGAAAAAATGTGTCTGTTTCTTCTTTTTCATCCTCCTAAGATGATTATTTTTTTAAACTACCTACAACTATATGATGCAGGTCTTAAACCTTTTTCTCTATAACTTCAAATTTATTTTCCAAAGAACTATCTAGATTCTATAATATATTTATGATAAAACTCACATCCTCTTCACTTTAAATGAAACACACTAAACTTCTGGCACTTTTTATTACAATAGAAGGGATATCTCTTTTCTAGATTGACCAAATGATGCAAGAGTTTCTTTTGGAACAACCTATATTCTTATTAATTCATTAAACATGTAATTTTTAAGATCTTGAATGATTTACTTGGAGAGCATATTACACTTTATTAAATAAATGTATGAGGTTAGTGTGTCTATTTCATAAGACACGCTTTCTATATCTTACAATATATCACTTTGATTCATGATTTCTCCAAAGGTTTGTGAAGAATAGTCTATAGAATCAATTGGTCCAGCAACTTCACTTCATTCACTTATTCATTATAAACAATAATTTTAAATGAATATTCATAATCTCATTTCTACATTCAACCAACTAGGTCTTCACAGACTCCATTTCTAGTGCCAACATTGAATAGCCTACTTGAGCTTTCTCAGAAACACTTCTACCTTCTTTTGGAACATCAGAATTTATACCTTCTTTATGAATAGTATAATTTCTATCCTATTAGTCTTCCATACTCTCACCATAAACTAGATGAATTTTCCAGCCTGGGTTACTTCTTCAGCATGATGTGATTCATGGGATTTAGATCTAGTTATCCATCTTAAAAAAAATTATAATGTATCATAGTGAGATTAAAAAATGAGAGGTGAATTTCTAGGTATTATAAAAATAGTCATATATTGACCAACATAAAACATATGGGAGATTACATAGGCTATCCATTCTCAATTTTCTCAAAACAATAACACTTAATGTTTTTAAACCATGAAAATGAGATTTGGTATTCTCATCCAAGAAAAATATAGAATTTCAAAAAGTAAGGGTTAATATCTTTGCAAAGAGAAATAAATTTATAGATTTGTTCTGAATGTGTAACATGTATCACAAGATATGTCATGCTAGATTAACAGTATTTCTATCATGAAAATATAAAATCAAAGTAATGTCTTGAAAAATAACGTTTTCAAAATCACTATTATTTGGTGCAATTCCAAACTGTATAAAATTGGTAAAAACTTTTATTTATGGATATAATTATTTTACTGATTTGTTTTCAAAATATTTTTTTCTAAATAGTGGCTTCATTATCTTTGGTAGAGTGACTCCATCCACAACAACTAAGGAGGTAGTAAAAGACAAGTAAGATTCATGAGGGATATCAAATAATTTTTATAACTGTACAAAGGTTATCAAAAGATACTTTTGGTTTACTATTTAAGTAACCAAGTATTCAGCATCAACAAAGTGAAAAACTAAAAATTCATAAAACTCATGAACTTATTTTTTAAATTCGAACCAGGTTTGTCTTTCATCAGAGACTTATTCCCATACGTGGTGGATAATGACCTTCCTTATTAACATATATGTCCTTTAAAGATAGTCAATATCAATTAATAGATCAATAAAAACATTTCTTGAGATATTTAGTCTCTTTATTATACTAAAATATCCACCATCGGTTCTATTTTTTTCACCATTAATTATTTTTTTGGAAGTTTGGAAGGTTATGGAAACAATGGTTTGGGTAGAAGAGAGAAAGAGTGTTCAAATGTTTGTAATGTGTTTCACATACAGATTTGATACACACTTATTTTAATTTGTGGTAATAAAGGATTCATGTAGAGATGTGTAGATTAATTATCACAAAAAATAGGTGAAGTTACCTATTTAACATGACTAATAAACAAAAAGGTGACACCAAAATTAAATAAAATAAGGTAAATAATGTATTTACTTTGAAACATTTACAGTGAGAGTATTCAAAACTTGGATATTGTTCTATACAAACTTCTTACATTAAAAATTCCATTGGAAAATCAGATTTAACATCTATATGATATAATTTAAAATTTATATAAGATGTATATTCTAGAAGGATTATAATAGATTCTAAACTAGCTGCTGGAGAAAAGGTTTATTCATTATCTCTTCCTTTTTTTTATCATGTCTTTGGAAAACAAATCTAGATTTATTTCTAGTTATTACACCATAATCATCATGCTTGTTTCTAATAACTCATTTCTTTCCAATTAAAGGATAATCAGAGGGTCATTAAATAGATTTACAAACATTGTTTATTTTAAATTGGTTTAACTCTTATTTCGTAGTTTAGAACCAAATTTCATCTGATAGAGATTCTTCTATGAATTTAGGGTAAATTTGGGACAAAAATATAAATAATTATTCTAGATTTTCTATATTTCTTTTAGTCTTTACTCCTTTATCAAAGCTACCTATAACTATTTCTAGTCGATGGTCTTTAATATTTATAGTTATTCCAGGTAAAAAAAATTGTTGGTTTACTAGTACTTACCCTTACTCGATTTGGTTTAAAGTAATCAGGTTCCAAATCATCATCCCTATTGTTGTTAAAGAGGGGTTCAAGTCTTATATCATTTATTGAATCACTTTGATCATTATTTTGAATCATCTGGTGATAAAAAAATAAAATTTTTCAAACTTCACATGATTTGATTCTTCAATAATCTTTGACTTTTTTTGAAAACTCTATAGTATTTAGAAGTATTAGAGTAACCTAGGAAGATAACTTAATCATCCTTTGGATCAAAATTTCCACGATTATCCTTGGTGTTCAAGATATAAATCGTGAATTCAATTTCTTTTACATATCCTATATTGGGTTTTATTTTATTCCATTACTCATATGGTGTTTTCTTTAAGATAATTCTTTTTAGAACTTTTTCAATGAAATTACATGTTGTGTTAACTATATCAGACCATAAATATGTGGGAAAGTTATATTAACATTGAATAGTCCTTGCAATTTATTACAAAGTCCTATTTCTCATACAACAACACCATTCTTTTGAAGTGTCCTGGGGGTAGAGAATGTGTGTTTAATTACTATATTTTAGGAATATGAATTAAATTCATTATTCTCAAATCCAACTCGATGAACACTTCATAAAGACATGATTTTAAAATATTTTTTATTTTGAACAAGATTACAGAAATTAATAAAAATAGAGCATGCACTCGTAATTTTTAAAAATTAAACCCTTGTAAATCTTGATAAATCATCAACTAACACATGAACAAACAATTTTCCTGTAAGGCATTTAGTTCAAGAAGTTCCTAATATATCCATATGAATAATATTTATTGTTCTAGATTTAATAGCCTCTTTAATTGTTTTAAAATATAGCTTCTCTTTCTTTTTCCATTTGATATTCATCACGTAGATTCCTTTTATCTAATTTAAGGTTAAAAATGTTAGAAATGAAATGTTTAGTTGATTTTTTTAGAGAATGAACATTATAATGTCCAATCCTTCTATTAAAAATCCATGATTAATCAATTTCAGTATTCAAACAATTACCATTTTTATACAAAGATAATTGGGATCTAATGTGTAAAAATTACCAGTTCTAGGTACTTTAAACTTGAGAAACTTATCTTTGAAAAGTAAATAGGAATTATTAGAAAAATCTACAGAATAATGATCCTCACAATGTTGGGAGATACTTATCAGGATTTTCTTCAATATATCAATATAAATAAATTTTCTCATAAGAATAGACTGAGGATTTACAATAGATCCCATGCCCACTATTCATCCAATTTCATTATCACCAAATGTTACATAACCTCAATTAATCTTAGATAGTGAGTGAAAATTTTATAAATCACCAATCATATTTATTGAACAATAACTATCCATAAAACATTTTTCATTTCTATTCACATGGTTTGTTCCCTACAATGACAAATAAAATAATATTTTTTGTTGGTACCCAAACTTTTTTGGGTCCAGAATTGTTAGCGATAAGTGACTTAAATACCCAATTTTTTTTTGTATTATAGAATACCTAGTAAATTGTTTTCAAAAATATTTGGTATGAAAATAATTTTGGATTCCAAAAAATGAGGATTTTTTAAATTAAAGATGTTATCATAATATCCTATTTCTCCATAATGAAAATTGGTAAGTTTAGAAAGGCTTTTTTTTTTGAACTAGGTACAAAAATAGTTTTAAAGAATTTAGTCTTTTCACCCTGACTTCCTATTCTAAAATTATCTTTCTTAAGTTGGATTTGGACAATAATTTTATTGATATAATATTCTCCTTTAGTAAATTCACTTGAATTATCTTTGTAGTTTTGAAATTCCTTCTTTAGGTTCCCTATTGTTTTAGCTTCTTTAGTATTCGAGGTTGTTGACTTTTTCAATTAATTATTTAACACAAAAATCTATTTATTTAGGCCCCCTCTTCATTAAAAATATTATTATAAGTATTTATGAGGGCGTTCTTATTCTTTTTTAATCTTTCATACATGGTTTCCAATATGGTACATTATTCATTTAATTTTCCATATGAGTAGTTTTAATTTTGGTATTCAAATTCATGCTCAAAAGAATAGTAAGAATGTACCATATTCAAATGTCCATTAAATAATATGTTGTATTTTTTATTAACAACACCACATTCTAATTCTGATGATGTACATTCATTAGAATCTTCAGAATCAATAAAAGTTCCCTTAATAGATTTCTTTGATTTTCTTATAACTAGCATTCTTTAAGTATTTATTTTAAATCTTCTTATCATCCTTAATTTTCAGAAAATTGATCATGATATGTTGTAGTTTCTTTCATTCATATCATTTCAAATCTTTAGAATTGTCACCGTAAATTTTTTTTCTTATGGAAAGGTCTATTAAAGCCTTTTCTCTTATTAAATATCTTTTTTTTTATTTTTGAGTAAGTTTTGAAAGCTCATCATTTAATATAGAATTACTTGAGGAGTCTTTTTCGTCAGATGTTTTAGATATTTGTATGATTTTTTTCCAATCATCCTTAGAAGTAGAAACATTCAAGGAATCATTTCCCTTTTTGATAACTCTAGGTTATCCAGCTTCAACTTTCATTCCATTTTAATACATCATGAGAGTTCCGATGAGATATATTATCTTGAAATTTATGACCTCTGTATATTTTTTGATGGAAGATGAGATTCCACTCCACTTTGGTGGTAAGACTCTAAGATCTTTTAATGCTTGTTAGGGTTCAGTAATAGGTTCTCCTCAAGAAGAAACGTTATTAACAATATTAGTGATCCTTCCATTTAGTTGAGTAATACTTTATCCTTCATCCATTTTGAATGTATCAAAATTAATCTTGGATGTATCATATCTAAGAGTCTTCACATTGTTGTACATTCATATGAAAATCTTATTTTGGTCTATATTTCATGTGATTTTGGACATTGAGAAACTCTGTTGAACTTATCTAGTCCCAATATGAATATTATAGTATTCATATCTTCAGATTTCAGATCATAATTTTCCTTAGTCGTATCATCCTAGGTTTCAGGTTATATCTTTGGAATTTTATAGTGATTTACTATTTTGAGATAAATTTTTAAGAAAATATTCTTCAGATAGATGGTCAAGTGAGATTTCCAGCAACCATAGTTTTGACCATTAAAATATGTATCTATAAAAATTAAAATAACTTCTCAGTTATCATCCCTAGAATCCATTTAAAAATAGATCTTTGGAGCTAAAAATTTGATAGCTTTGAACTCAAGAGTCACAAGATTTGATAAAAATTGTTATCCCTGATAATGGCTAGTTGAACACTCATGAGGAGGTTGAATTGAGTTCCTAAAAATTTTCTTTATAGAAAACTTACCTCTTAAAGTATGGTCATTGAAATCCTTTTCCCTTATATAAATTAGAATCATAAATAAAACTATACAAAATAGAGTTAACACAGGAGGGTTATGGTGTTTTTGGAACAAAAATCCCCTAGTCTACTCCACCAGCACTCTACTCCACAAGTTTAGTGATTTTCACTATAATAGTCCTTTTACCATGGGATCCTAAGTACAAGAAGGTATCACTTAATAAAAATATATAAGTTCTTTAAACTAGGATCTCCGTTTACAATACCTATTCTTGGTCTCAACACAGACTCTTACACTTAGTGTAAAAAAAAATAGAATGAATAAACTTTGGAAGAAATTATTACAGCACATGGTTGCATGTAGAAACTGATAGTAGTCAAAGATTTATCCTAATAATATGATATTATTCAAAGTATAGCTATATATGATCTTTAGGAAAAATTTATTGAAAATGGTAAGCACAACATGATTGTTTATGTTTGAAATTTTCTATATATAGTGGTTTAAGGAAGGTGCATTCTAATCACTATTCACATTTATCTCTCTCATGTTCATCATCTCGTATTCTCTTTTTTATTAATCCAATAACTCTTAATTTAATTTTGAACTTAATCATAGGATAATACAAACTTCCAAATGATCCATTCATTGTGAAATTAATAAGATGGGATATTAAGGATATGCATCCATTCCTTCCAAATATAGAAATTAATTTTGCGGCAACAATGATAGAAATATTCTCGTTATTCAGATCCTTCCATTCATGGAAAGGCTTGTATGGATAAATATTTTCATAAATGGATAATATATTTTATTATGTGCTATAAAATCATGA
Source organism: Viscum album (assembly GCA_963277665.1). Taxonomy (NCBI): domain Eukaryota; kingdom Viridiplantae; phylum Streptophyta; class Magnoliopsida; order Santalales; family Viscaceae; genus Viscum; species Viscum album. The sequence goes on along the minus strand of OY728163.1, from coordinate 610,843,164 downwards.
AATTACTTCTAAATAGATTATAAATGTAATCATGAAATTCTGTACGATAGCTAGATCTTCATAAGATATCCAACTGGAAGTACTTGTTCATTGTAAGATAATTTCTCTAGAGACTTTATAAGATAAAACAGATCTTCATCTTATTCATAATATAAAATGACTTTAGTACTGTGTAAGATAATTATTTAGTGTAAGATTAATATGTTACATAGGTTTGATACTTATCTTTCATAAATTCTTTAACTCTCGTAAGAAAATCATTTACAAATTTCCTTTTCTCACTATAACGTCTTTTAATATTTTCATTCTGATTAAATAATATGACTTGAGAATTAAAAAACTCAATCATTATCTTCACAAGATAATGTATTACATAGTTAGATAATCTTCCAACACTTTTGGATTTTGATAAAACTAAATATATTCTTTGATTCTTATAAGATAAAGTACTTTGTTGAAATATTTTACACATCGTAAGATAATCACTTAGAGAAACATAATAAGATAAATTATTTTGATAAATAAAATATGAAACACTTAATATAAACATGTTAGAATAACATTAAGGATTTTTTAAATCATGAAAATACATAAAAACTAATATATGTTGGAACAACATAATCTGTCCAACAATGGAGAGTAATTGAGGGGTCACATGGAGATAGTTCATTGCTGTTCAGCTACTATTTATTATTTTTGGGATGTTATGTTTTTGTTTTGTCGAATCATGTTTTACTATTGATGTATCTTTTTCATGCGATGTTTATTCAGTTTCTATACTTAGATTATGTGGTGATGTGATTTATGTTTTTTCTTCTTTCCTCTAGCCTTATAATCTATTCTGATGTTTTTTTATTTTTATTTAAACAACTTATCTAGTGCCTGGGAATCCATTATATAGATGAGTGATGGTATATTTTTTGGTGAAATATATGAGGTGGTTATTTTAATTTCAAGGTTGAAATCATTCCCACTTGGTTACTTTTGAAAAATTGACACTGGTTTGTATCCTAAGGTGATCAAGAATGTGCCTTGAACCTTTCAATAAACCGAATTGGGTGTCTAGTTCTGGGGTAACCGAGGTTGGTCGATGAAAAACAGTATCATTTCGCCATATTTTAATTTGAATTGAATCATGGTAGAGAAGAGATATGACCGTCATCGGGACTCAACAAGAAAGTCAAAAGTAAGTGCCTAATCCCCACCTTTCATGATGAAACTTGAGTTATCATGGATAATCAGAATTTATGTTATACTTTTGAGTTTTGGTTTTGTTATCCTTGACATATTTTGGAATGTGATAATTAAATTTTGATCCCCATTGAGTATATTAGTGATTTAGGGGTCTTGTAGAGCTTTGGGGTGAAAGTGTTGTAAGTAATAGAGATTCATGATTAGCTCAAAAGGTTTACAAAAACCATGTAGTACCCATATTATTGGGTGTGTAAACTATCTCAGGTGGAACTACATGGTTGGTTTTCTATTTTCTAGCCTATGTTTCCAAACTGTGTAATGCTCCATTTTCCCCCATCATGGTTGTTTCACCTCCCTTAAATTATAAATTGATCTAATTGGTATTTCCCATTGGTTTTGGAATAATTAAGGGGAGTTATTATTAAGAAATATTTTCTTTTGTTTATGGTTTTGTTTTATTTTTGTGCTTTATTTCCAGACCTTATATTTTAAGGATTATTCATGTTTTATATAATTTGTTTTGTGTGTGAACAAATTTTTTTTATGAAAGGTTTTTGAATCAAAAGAATATTTTTATGAAATTATTGGCACTAAAACTAGGTGTTGTTGTTTATTTATTAAATAATTTTGACTCATGAACAATATTTAAAAGTTGGATGGTTTTAAAATTGTGATTGGAAAATACTTTGAAATAAATGTGTAATTTTATGAATTTTGTTGGAGTCCTTTATTTTTGGAAGTAGTTGAGTGTTTTAAAATGATAAGTGATGGTTTAAAGGGATAATATATTTTCAAAGTGTGTGGATTTTTATAAAGATATATTTCTTTGTTGATTGTGTTATTATAGAGGATGTTTTATGTTTGATTTACAGGGGTGAAATCTGTTTTGATTTTTTTTGTTTTTTGGTGGTGTTTTTTTATTTATTTTCAAAATATGAACTGATTGAGCTCATGTTTCATGTTATTTATAATATTACTCATTGATATTATTCAAATGAAAGTGGAAATAAAATTTATTGGGATATAACTAAAGGATATTCCATTTATATTTTAGGGGTGATTTACCTACTCATCTACTCTACTAAGACTCAGGATCGAGTGATAGAGTTAGAATCCTCTATATATTGGGAGCATGTCCAATCATTTTTGAATCACCAACCACCTACTTTATATGGATATAGAACTCCCTAAGAAGTGGTTGTTTGGATGGAGGAAATATAGAGAATATTCAATTCCCTAGAAACTTTTAAATATTCAACAGTGAAGGCCACTATTAATTCGTTGGAAGAACCCATTTGAATTTGGTGGGTGAATGTGGTTCCTTATTAGCTACATAAGGGAATTACTTAGGTTTTTTTCAAAGGAAACATTTCTTAAATTGAATTATTCAAAATATATGAAAGTTTACAAGGCTATTTAGTTCATGAGCCTTCATTAGGGAGAGTTTTCAGTGGAGTAATATGATGATCATTTCATTATGATTTTATTATTTTCCTCAGAATTGGTGAGTAATGATGATTCAAACTATCATTTCTTTAAAAGAAGATATTTTTTTTGGATATTGGGATATTTTTTTAGAATGTTTTTTTAACTATTATAATGTAGTTATTGCAAGTGCATTATTATGGAAGCTGGCTAGGAAGGAAATCCAATGATGGGTGATGCATCAACCTCAGTCTATATGGGTGAAGACATTCCATATGGTGAGATATAGAGATTGGTTGATCCTAAGTTTAAAGGATATGTTTTTGTGGGCTATTCTCCTCAATGATAAATTTTTTCTTAAGAGAACAACATATTGCATGTGTATTTCTAGTACATAGAACCAGGTTATTCTAATCCTTGTTGTGTGAAAGCTATGAGGTTATATCTTCTATGTGACTAGTTGGGACATCTTCAAATGATTTTTAATTTGAATTATCAGAATATGATGTATTTTTTGTAACTTGGTTTTGGAGTAATTTTTAATTTTTGGATTTAAATCAGTTTATAGTAGGGGACATATTAGTTTTCTCTTTTTATAGATGTTAATGAATTTTATCTTATGGATACTTTGTTTCTTGACTTATATCCTCTTGAAATTTGTGTATTTTGATGTTCATGATGTTGATCCTAGATTATTTATGGATAGAACATGGTATACCCTTGGGTATGTGTATGGGTAACTCAGTCAAGTACCGCATACATGCAATTGAGCACTTGATAATGTTTTATTTTATTTTTATGGGTTCTCCATGAGAGGTTTTCTTGGGATTGAAGTCTAAGGTTACCTTCTTTTACAGTGATATGACCCATGTATAGAACCAATTTTATTTCTTGATGATTCATATTGTGTATTATATTCCTTTGTTTTTTGTTGAAGGTTTTCAGTCGAATTGTGGTTAGAGATTTTCTTATAGTTGATTGGATATTTTTTATGTCTATGCTACTCTTTTTGGGTTCAGTTTCAATTATGATAATAGTTGTTTATGGTTGGTAGGAAAATATCATATCTTGGGTATTTTGTGAAGTTATGTTTATTTTGGTGGTGACTTGATTAACAATGTTTTTCTCCCTAAGTTCACCATTTTAGATGAACTCTAAATGGTGGGGAGACCCATGAGTGGTCTCCATTCTCCTTAATTTTTGTACCTTGTGATCAGGATTGTGTTGTTTTCTAAGAAGTCTAGTGATATTTTTTAGGTATCATAATTTTTTTAAAAATGTTGTGCTATATTTAGTGATTCACCTCTTTATGATTTTCTATTGTTTATTCACCACCCTCCCACATCTTTAAATGAGTTTACATGGTGAATTTCCTCCTATTTCCCTATAATTTTACTAGAGAAATTTTGGGGGTCGAAAGCGACATGGTAAGATGAATCATAACACCCCATATAATTTTTGTGGTATATTTTACATTATTTTGGAATAGTGTATTTCTTTATAAATTTTGGGCCTAATTGTTTTTAATTTTAAGAGTTTATTAGGTATTTCATGATTATCACACATTTAAGAGAAACTATGAAGGTTACCTATGTATAGTGCTTTAGTTTTTCAGTGATCTTTACATAGTTGGTTAATAGTTGACCCTAGTCATGTAACCAAATGATGTGGGTGTGTAAGCTTATACTATGGTAATATCATAGTTGGATGAATGTTTTAAAAACCATATAGCCTAATAGTGAGATCTACTCGGTTTTCACTTTAAAAGTCAATTTATGATTTATGCTTATTGATTTTCAGGCATTAGACACCCTTTCTTCCACCATTAGAACAGGTAAACCCCAATGTACACTTGGGGATCTCTATCTTTCTCTTCTCTTCCAATTTAATGCTCCTCCACCTTGATTCCCAGTAGTTTCTTTAGGTAAAACCTCCTTCATTCTTTTTCATCACCTATTTTCCCCCTTATCCCATTTCCCTTAGGTTTCTTATTCTCCCATAAACCCTAATCATTGTGTAGGTCTGATTTTGGGGTTTTGGTTAGTATAACCTTTTGGTTTTGGTTATTTAATGATTTTAGAGGGTGTTTCCTTGCCCGGTTTGGCATTTGCTGTCAAAGGATATGTACTGTAACTCGATTCCACATGTATTGTGGTAGGTGTTTTTTCCACTTCCTTTATTTTACATGTCATTGAATTTTTAATGTTTTAATGTTTTTATTCAATTTATATCTATATGTGATAATTATAATGGATTTATTATATTTTTTAAGTGTTTTTATCATTTGGTATAAAGGATTGTTGAAGGGTGTTCTAGTTTTCAAGGTCATTTTTGTATTCTAAGTTCTTTTAAAAATGTCTAAAGGATCCAGTTTTAATGGAACTTCACGTTTAAAGGTGTTTAGACCCATGTTGGTCACGAATTGTTTGAATTACTGGTTTTCAACTAATTGTTTAAAATAGAATAAAATGGTTTGGTTTCTAATGTGATTTTAAAAGAAAAATTAGTTATTCTTTGGAAGGTTTTAAATGGGGTATTTCATGGTTGGTTTGAAAATAATTTTCAAAAAGTGTAATTTCAAATTGTTTAAATGACTTTGAATCCTGATTAGGTTTTGGAAAAGTTCTTTTTGGAACCATAAAAAATAGTTTTCATGTTAAATATTACACCCTCTTTCAATCCTCTTTGTTTTATTATACTTGATATGGGTTGTGGACCCAAGGGGAATATAAAATATATTATTTATGTTATAGATGTTGTGAAAGGGATTATTTCTCATGAGAGAATTATAAGTGATAAGATATTTATATTTATGTTATTGATTGTGTTTATTTAATATATTAGTTACTCAACTGTAATTCATTGCTTTCATGGGAACCCTAAAATCTAAGAGAGAGGCATGTATTTATGCTATACTAGTTCATACCACATATTTTCCACTGTCCCCTAGTGGTTTACACCTCCTATGATAGGGGTGTTCCACTAAAAATATTGGTGTGAGTGGAATCAGTAGTCTTTTGATTTGGTTTGGATACAATATAGGCCAAAAATTGGTCTTGTTTTTCTGGAAATGTTTTGGGCCATCTCACCTTAGGACTTAGTGAGTTTTCCATAATACCTAGTACACATTTATGATACTATATTGGGGATTTACAGTCTCTGATTCAGTGTATCCTCTAGATCAATTGTCTTGTGTGGAAACAAGGAATGGTTGTATGTCCTCGTTTACATTTATTTCATTGATGATATGGTTCCCTTTGGTCTTATGTTACCTCTTCTATGAATTATTTTATTTTGTTAAGTAATTTTCAAAAGTTTATTTAAAATGTGAATTTTAGTAATGGTGTAATTTTTTCAATGTAAAACCTAAATTCCCATCTTTTGAGGTCATCAAATCTATTATTTCTAAGATAAAAGTATCACCTTTATTCTATTTGTAAGGGGAATCAGTTTAAAAATTGGGGTTTGGCATGATTTATATTTTTAATATTATTTATTGTGTAAAAACCTATTTTTTATATTTAAAATTGAATTAATGTAATGTATTTTTGAAAGGAATTTATTAAACTTTGTGTTGAAATCCTATTAGGAAGATTTTCACTCACATCCCATATATACCAATTAGTGTATGTAGTTCTCATGATTTCTTTCACATGCCCAGGATATGACCTATTTCTGTATTTGTGTCAGGGTTGGTCCAATAGTGGATGGTTGAGATGTGGAGAGTGACTAAGGGGTCACATAGAGATGGTTTGTAGCAATCTCATTTTTATTTTTATTTTGGGATATTATTTATTATCCTTGACCATCTATATTTTAATCTAGATATGAATTTTTCATGTGGGGTTGATTAACTTTATCTACTTAGATTATATGATGATTTTATTTATGATTTTTTATCTGACATGTTGCATTATACTATTTTTGGTTGTTTATTAATTTTATTTATTATACTTATTTCGTACTTGGATTTTCAATGCATGAATACGTCATTCAGAATTTCTAGGTGAAATATAAAAGGTGTTTATTATGATTTGGTGTGTGAAATCATTCCTTATTTTCTAGTTTTGATACCCTAGAATTAGTTTCTATCCCGAGGTGTTAAAAAAAGTTCCTTGGGATTTTCCACAGACCTATTGGGGTTCCTAATTTAGAGGTGACCTAGGCATGTTCTTAATAAATATAAACTATTTAAACTCTTGGTATATCTTATCTCACTCCACCTTTTGTATGTTATTACATGATTTATTGTACCACAAATAAGGAAAATTCTTTTTCTATACTTATCAACATCTTCACAAATAGTTAGTATCTCATATATATATATATATAATTTATTTCGAGTTGATTTGTGGTCTCACCTTGACTACTGGATGTTGTTCTGATAAGATAATAATCAAGTTCATTCCCAATAAAAAGGATGTATATTTTTTCCTTCCATTGTGTTTTCTTAGAAATAATGAATTTTAGTGATACTAAGTCTAAATACCTCTAATTACTGATTAGAATTAATTTTCTAAAGATACTCGTAGTGTTTATTTGGACTGATAAACTTCCACTTGATGGAACATCACCTGATGCTTCTAACTTTTTACTTGGGTATGTTTCCATTAAATTTAATTCATACTCATTAAATATTATGTTGGCTCAATCTCATTGCACCTTGTGTCAAAAATTTCATTCCTTTTATTTCAATAAATTTTGGGAAGGGTAAGTTAGGTTTCCAATTCACACTTTGAGCCGTTATTGGTACATATGTTTATTTATTTTTAACCTTCTGTATTGTAACAACCTGGTTCTTATTTTGAGGTATGAGTTTCTTATTTTCTACTTTCCTTAAGTGTTTTTGAGAAAATAAGGAAAATGGGAAAAAATCCCAAATTTTGGAAGTACACGTCGTGTACTTTTCCACATGTTGTGTACTTCTGGACGTGTGGGATGAGTACACAGGGCGTGTGGCCATATCGGTGATAAAGGGTGTAGGAACCGACTACACGCCGTTTAGAGGTCCTTTACACGCCGTGTAGTCAGTCGGCAGGCAAAAAGTAAGGTGGTGGCTAGCTGTGTGGCATCACACACCGTGTACTCATAATGACACGCCGTGTAGTCATGTCGGCAGGCGAACAATGCCGCGCTGGTGGGAAGCCGTCAGAGGAACAGTTTAAAAATGGGAAGTACACACCATGTACTTGGAAATACACGCCGTGTACTTTATTTTTTAGCTTAAAATGGGCAGTAGCCTCCCCCGTTCACAGGGAAGGCTTAGAACGGGAAGAGAGCTCAAAAGAGGAATGATGGAGCTTTGGAGATCCGCCGAGCACACGTCTGGAATCCGTTTCTACCTCAGAGGATCTCGTTGGAACCGCACGGGTAAGCCCTCCACTCTTATTTAATCGTTCTTTCCAATTCTTCCCCTAACACGAGTTATTTTCATTTAAGAAAGATTTATTTTACCTCAGATCTACGACATTCTTGGACGTTTCAGGAGGCGTCGTTCGCGTATATCGTTCATTGGTGTTTAAGGTAGGTGGCTTGGTGTTTATTTTGTTCCAACTGCTGTGTGTTTTGTGGATTTTAGTTCCACTAACCCATGTTGGGGTGTCTTGTGGATGAGGCCGTGGCTATTTTAACAACCTAGAACTCTATAGGTAATTAAAAAAATTGTAAAATTGTGGTTTGGGGTCAGTGCTTGGATCCTGGACCACCCCGAGGGTGTGTTCCTCTATTTAGTTGTTTGGCCAGGATACCCGAGGGTATGCCTTTAAAGTAATGATTGTATAATTTCCTTGAGAGGAATTGCTTGTGTACTGCTTATTTACATCTTGGGCATGTCCCGGTTGCCTGTTTGCCTGAGGGCAGTGTTTTGATTAGCCTGTGGGAATCGTACTACTTTGTCTATGGGCATTGTACCACTTAGCTTGTTGGAAAATTCTTCCGTGCCTATGGGCAGTTGATTCTGTGCCTATGGGCGACACTTCTTACGCCCGTGGGCAATATCCGTGTTCCTGTTGGCATATTCTTGTGTTTGGATACTCTTTACCTCAGGGTAAGGGTTTACATGTCTGAGGACGTTGGCTGTTTACTTAGAATATTCATTGTGGTGATATTTTAAATTAAATGATTAAATGAATATTAAAATGGAAATATAACTGGTTAAGTTAGATACTTTTTAGTACTTCTTGCTTTATTGCATTTTACTGCTTCACACTATTGTTGCGTGATTTCACACAGTTGGGCACATGCCTTTGGTGGGTGCCTACAGAGATTCATTTCTCACACCCAGTTTTGGTCATGCATTTCGGCCCAAACAGATTACGTTTCTGTAGGTGTAGATAAGGTAAAGGGCCCTTATACACGTACTTGATTATTTCTGGGGTGTATGCGAGCATGGGACCGAGCATTGGCTCGTGATGCTGCGGGCTATTATGTTCTGCTTTCTGTACTTGTATTTTAGTTGTAATGTATTGTATTGTAGTGTAACACATTCTGGCTGTTTTATAGAATAGTGATATACTGCATCTTCATATATATATATATATGACTACTGGTTTCCCCTTTTGTCATCAGTTGTTCATTCTAGTTGTATATGGTTTATTTCTTCCTCTATTGTTGTATCTTTAATTTATATTTCGCTGCACTACACTTTGACAAATGAGGGCATAGTTTCCCCACTATTAGACCTGGGCCCTCACTACTACTTGGGATCCTCTGGCGTTTGGGGAAATGCGCTTGAGGTCACGTGGCGAACCGGGTTCAGGGCACCCGTTGAGTGGAACTCAGAACCGGGACGTTACAAAGTGGTATCAGAAGGGAGTTCTTTTCTATGACTTACTATTTGGAGCCTTAGTCTGGGATATGACAGGAACAGTAGTTGGAAATAAGCTATGACCGGGCGTAGCTAAACAGTGTACAAGGAAAATCCAGTCTACCTCATATTTTGTTTTGCACTTATGTTGATTTTGAAAATTTTACAGTTAATTTGATTTCACCGTTGGGTGACACACTTGTGATTGTACTGTTTATATTTCATCTATGGGTTCTCTTTAGTTTAAACCCGATGATATGAGGGTATTCCATCTCATGCATCATTTAGGCACATGCTAGGAATCACATGCCATGCATAGTTTCCATGCCATGCAGGTGAATTAGAAATCACATGTTGTTGTGATAGTTGTTGTGCTAGTAAAGCATATTGTTGTGATAACTGCTTTGATAAAATACCTGCTACATGATAGGCTAATTTTATTTGATCCAGTTAATAGAATGGATGCCAAACATTGGTTTTTGGGGAGTATGGGCCCCTACTGATAGTAATTTGGTGGATCATTAGCTGTTTATTAGTTATAACACAGATGATATGTCAAACATTGATTCATGGGGACTATGGGCCCCCACAGGTCGAAATTTGACACTTAGGTGTTGTTTTTCAGTATTTTCTGGGTTCCAGGGAAGTGTCTGAGGCATACTTTCTGGAAAACCCAGTATACATGCCGTGTAGTACTTTAAACATGCCGTGTATGACCTTCTGTTTAGGAAGAAAAATAAACTTTTAAAGTACACGCCGTGTACCCAGAGTACACGCCATGTACCCAGAGTACACGCTGTGTAGTCTCTTCCCGTGTCACAAACTGTGTGGGCGGCGACACAGGGTAGGGAATGTTTTGGGTGAACACGCCATGTAGATTATATACACGCCGTGTAGTTTTGACCCGGAGTCCGGCCGTGTAACTAACAAACATGGGTCAGTGAAATCTATTCTAGTACACACCCTGTCAATGATGAACACACGATGTAGTCTGACATGGGTATCCAACCATGTAGTTAAAAACACGGGTCAGTGTAATACTTTCGGATACACGCCGTGTGTCTGTAGAACACGACATGTATTGTGAGACATGTGTCCGGCCATGTAACTAACAACACAGGTTGGCGAAGCTCATCTAGTACACACCGTGTACCTGTGGGACACACCATGTAGTCTTGACCGGTGACAAACCGTGTGGACCTAACTGTGTGGCTGGGGGAAACAGGGTGGTGTACACACCGTGTGCGGGTGTAACATGCCGTGTAGTGTCAATCCGAGTATTTGTCCGTGTCACAAACGACCCGGGCAGTTGGAAATTACACCATACACGCCGTGTAGATGTTATACACGCCGTGCAATTTTGTTCAAATGGGAGCCGTATGGCTTAGCCATGTAGAAGGACCCGGGTAGGGGAAGAGAAGTCAGGTACACGCCGTGTAGTCAGTATACACGCCGTGTGGTTTTGTCTTGTAAAATTTTGAATGCATTCTTCCTCTTGTTCCCTTTTTGGTTCCTTTTCTTTCAGACTTTGATAATCTTGAATCCAAGGCATCTTTTGACCTTGTAGTGTCATGCTTCCTAGACGACCACGCGTTGTTTGCTAGGAGAGCGGTGACGATTATACTCCAGAGATGGTGGGACATGGGATACCAGTGGATCCTCCAGCAGAGCCAGATGCGGTGCCAGTTTTTATACCGGACACAGGCTCGGAGGCACAGTTCCGTTAAGGCTTTATGCGGTTCATGTAGACCTTTCAGGGAGCACCGCAGGCTACTACATCTATGGCCGAGCTGACACGTATCTTACAACAGTAGCATCCGCCTACGTTTTCGGGGGATTGCGGACCACAAGCTGCAGAGTCTTGGCTAGGATCGATGCAGACTATTTTAGAGCATCTTGAGAAGCCTCCAGGGCAGAGGGTCAAGCTCTCAACTTATATGCTGCGTGATTCCGCTAAGAGGTGGTGGGATGTTACGACCCAGTCAGAGCATCATAGAGACATGGTGTGAGAAGATTTTCAGGTAGTCTTCTATGACTTCTTTTTCCTAGAGACGCTGAGGGCAGATAGGGCTCGAGAGTTCATGAATATGCAGTAGGGCGCTATGTCAGTGATGGACTATTCTGCTCGTTTCACCAAGCTTCAGCGCTTTGCACCTGTGCTGGTGGGTGATGAGACGTTGAGAGATATACATTTTGACGATGATCTTCGTTATGACATCCGAGCGCTGGTGAATGTTTTTAGGTTTCCTACTGTAAATGATATTGTGAACCAGGCACTGATTACGGAGAGGAACCATTAGGAATCTAGTGTTGTGGGCCAGGGCGGTTCAGCACCAGTTATTGGTACTATTTCTGTTGGCAAGAGGAAGAGACAGATGGAATTCTCTCAGGGTGGAAGTACCAGTCATAATAATGCTTCGGGTGGCTAGGTCATGTGCTACCAGTGTAGTAGAGAGGGGCACAAGAGGCCACAGTGTCCACGAGACCCAGTGGAGTGCCGATATTGTGGCAGGATGGGTCATCTGTAGTTCTTGTGAAGAGCGTTTCCACTGATGGCTAGTGAGAGGGGTTCTGTGTAGACTCCGTGTGTGGGAGCAGGACCAGTGGCTTCTTACCAGTCAGGGAACTGGAATACGTTAGGGCATGAAACCAGAGATGGTGGTCGTGGTCGTGGTAGCCAAACACCAGGATCTCATAGGCAGTAGGGCGGGACAGCTCAGGGTATCCAGTCTGTGTTGCAGGGCCGCGACACTGGGCAGGCATATGTAGTGCAACAGACCCAGCAGGAGAAGGATCCCAGACCTTCTACAGTGAGAGGTACTATTCTAGTAGCTTCTGTTTTACATTCAGTACTTTTCGATACGGGTGCTACACATAGTTTCATATATGTACCCGTTGTGGAGAGCCTTGGGCTCTGTGTTTCTACTTCTTCTAATATCATGAAGCAAGAAACTCCGTTTGGGACTAGGACGGTTGGTGTGCGTCAGTGGAAGGAGTGCCCCCTTGAGGTTGGTGGGTGTCACTTTTTATGGGACCTCTATGTCTTAGAGATGAAGAGCTATGATTTCATTCTCGGGATGGATTGGTTGGTTCCCTTTTGAGCCTTTGTAGACTACTATCGTTGCAGGGTGAGTTTCATGTCACTAGAGGGCGGAGAGTTTCTATACAAGGGAGAATGGGATGTTCAGGCGAGTCGAGCTGGACCAGAGCATCATGGGTGAGGTGGAGTCATAGCCTAGATTGTGAGTTTATATCTGAATGATCAGGGGACTTTCCAGATGGATCTCCCCCCAGTGGTTGATCATTTCACGGATGTCTTCCCGGATGACTTTTCAGGTCTACCTCTGGAGTGAGAGGTGGATTTACCTATTGATCTCATGCTAGGAGTAGCACCGGTGTCCATTCATCCTTATAGGATGCCCAAACCTGAGTTTCAGGAGCTCAAGAGGCAGTTAGAGGAGTTACAGGAAAAGGGTTTTATCCGAAGAAGTACTTGTCCATGGGGTTCTTTGGTCCTTTTTGCGAAAAAGGAGAATGGTACCCTCCGACTTTGTGTGGATTATCGGAAGCTGAACCAGTTGACGGTTAAGAACCGATATCCCTTGTCGAGGATTGATGATATTTTTGATCAACTTCATGGAGCATGAGTGTTCTCGAAGATTGAATTGAGGTCAGGATATCATCAGTTGCGCGTGAGACCATCGGATTTACCGCTTACAGCGTTTCGGAGTAGATATGGTCTATAAGAGTACTTGGTTATTCCGTTCGAACTCATGAATGCGCCAGCAGTTTTCATGGCTGTGATGAATCGTGTGTTCCATCCATATCTGGATTCTTTTGTGGTAGTATTCATGGAAGACATCTTGGTGTACTCTCACACTCGACACGACCCTTCCACCCATCTTGAGATCGTATTGAGTACACTGAGAGAGCATCGACTATATGCTAAGCTCTCAAAGTGCCACTTTTGGATGGACCCGATTCACTTCCTAGGTCATATCATCTCGGAGGCAGGAGTTTCCATAGACCTAGAGAAGGTAAGAGTAGTAGTTTCCTTGGATCAGCCTAAGAACATGTTTGAGATACAATGTTTCTTAGGGCTGGCTGGTTACTACAGATGCATTATACAGGACTTCTCCCGCTTAGCAGCACCGTTGACAGGTCTGACTAAGAATGGTGTGAAGTTTGTTTGGTCGGAATCTTGTGAGATACCTTTCAGGACCTAAAAGGAAGGTTGACATCAGCACCAATCCTGATACTCTCAGATCAGGGGAAGAGCTATACAGTTTACTATGATGCATCAGGTATTGGGTTGGGAGGAGTGTTGATGCAGGGAGATCGAGTCATTGCATACGGGTGTCGGCAGTTGAGGCCACATGAGAGGAATTACCCAACACATGACCTCGAGTTGGCTGTAGTTTTGCATGCATTGCACTGTTGGAGAAATTATCTTTTGGGAGAGAATTTTGTGGTTTTCACTGACCACAAAAGCCTCAAGTATATATTTTCTCAGCATGACTTGAATCTGAGGAAGATGAGGTGGGTCGAATACCTGCAATCCTTCGATTTTGAGCTTGCCTACTCACCTGATATAGGTAATGTAGTAGCTGATGCACTGAGCAAGAAGACTCAAATACAGGCAGTGTAGGAGGCCAGTGGTGAGTGGAAGCTTATGGCTTTGTTCTCTGAGATGCATTTGGAGGTGCACGGAAGTCAGGGGAAAAAATATCTTTCATCTTTAGCTGTGACCTCTACCAACCTGGATAGAGTGAGGATGAGACAGCTGTCTGATTCAGAAGGCCTAGTTCTACAGGAGTCGGTGGCGAGTGAGTACCCCCCTCCTGGTTGGACGATAGGCGGTGACGAGATTCTGCGTTTCCATGGACGAGTATGGGTTCCATGGGATATATGCGAGGAGATAATGCGAGAGTTTCATGCTTAATCTTGGGAAGTTCATCCTAGAGTTACCAAGATGTACCGTGACTTGATAAGTCAGTACTGGTGGCTGAGTATGAAGAGAGAGATAGCTGGTTTTGTTACGAGGTGTTCCACCTGTCAGTAGGTGAAGGCAGAGCACCAGAGGCCAGCCGGACTGTTATAGTAGTTATCTATCCCAGAGTGGAAATGGGATGATGTCGCGATGGATTTTGTGTCGGGTTTTTTGAGGTCACCTCGAGGCAATGATTCCGTGTGGGTTGTTGTGGTTAGACTCACTAAGGTATCTCATGTTTTGCCGATCAAGGAGACCTTCAGTGTTGACGAGCTCGGGAAGTTGTATATCTGAGAGATAGTACGTCTTCATGGGGTCCCTCATTCTATCATTTCAGATAGGGATGCCTATTTTATGTCACGTTTCTGGCAGAGTTTTCAGAGGGCACTGGGTACATAGGTGCTTCTGAGCATAGCATACCACCCTCAAACAGATGGCCAGTCAGAGCGTACGATACAAGTGCCAGAGGAAAAGTGGCGTGCATGCATCCTAGACTTTGGGGGCTCTTAGGAGAAGCATATAACCCTAGTCGAGTTTTCCTACACCAATAGTTTTCAGAAAACTATCGAGATGGAACCTTACAAGGCTCTATACGGTAGGCCATGCCGCTCACCCTTGTGCTGGAGGGAGGCAGGTGAGACAGATTTACTGGGACCACATCCCGTGAAGGAGACTTCTGAGCAGGTCTAGTTGATTCAGAAGCAGATTGCTACTACACAGTCTCATCAAAAATCATATACTAATCGCCGTAGATGACCATTGGAGTTCGTGGTCGTGGATCAGGTTTTCTTGCGTGTTTCGCCGAGGCGGGGACACAGGCGGATCAAGAGATAGGGTAAATTTCACCGAGGTATGTGGGGCCATTTGAGATTATGGGGAGAGTGAGGCTTGTCGGCTATCGGTTGCAGTTACCACAGAGGTACCGATCCATGCACGACGTCTTCCATGTATCTCATCTACGCTGCTATCATTCAGACCCTTCTCACACCTTCCAGCCAGAGGAGGTTGACCTTCGGAAGGATGCGTCGTTTGAGGAGCATCCGATTCGTATCGTTGACAGGAGCACAAAGGTTCTCCGAGGCCAGTCAGTTCCTCTCATACGAGTTCTATAGAAGCATGGCCGAGTGCAGGACGAAACCTGGGAGCAGGAGACCGACGTACGTGCGTAGTGGCTAGAGATGTTCTTAGCTTTATCTTCGCCACCCTTGGAAGGGAAATTCGGGGACGAATTGCTTTAAGGGGGGAAGTTTGTAAGAACCCGATTATTATTTTGAGTTACGAGTTTCTTCTTTTCTCCTTTCCTTAAGTGTTTTTGAGAAAAATAAGGAAAATGTGGAAAAATTCCAAAATTTGGAAGTACCCGCCGTGTACTTTTCCACACGCCGTGTACTTCTGGCCATGTGGGATGAGTACATGGGTCGTGTGGCCATGTCGATGATGAAGGGTGTAGGAACCGACTACACTCCGTTTAGAGGTCCTTTACATGCCGTGTAGTCAGTCGGCAGGCGAAAAGTAAGGTGGTGGTCAGCTGTGTGGCAGCACATGCCATGTACTCATGAAGAAACACCGTGTAGTCATGTTGGCAGGTGTACAGTGCCGTGCTGGTGGGAATCTGTTAGAGGAACAGTTTAAAAATGGAAAGTACACGCCGTGTACTTGGAAATACACGCCGTGTACTTAGTTTTTTTCACTTAAAATGGCCAGTAGCCTCCCCTTTTTACAGGGAAGGCTTAGAACGGGGAGAGAGCTTGGGAGAGGATGGCTGAAGCTTTGTAGATCCACCGAGCGCACGTCTGGAATCCGTTTCTACCTCAGACAATCTCGTTTGAACTGCACGGGTAAGCCCTCCACTATTCTTTAATTGTTATTGCCAATTCTTCCCCTAACGGGAGTTATTTTCATTTAAGCGAGATTTGTTTTTCTTCAAATCTACGACTTTCTTGGATATTTCAGAAGGTTCCGTTCGCGTATATCGTTCATTGGTGTTTAAGGTAGGTGGATTGGTGTTTATTTTTTTTCCAATTGTTGTGTGTTTTGTGTATTTTAGTGCCAAGAACCCATGTTGGGGTGTCGTGTGGATGAGGCAGTGGCTATTTTAACTACCTAGAACTGTATAGGTAATTAAATAAAATTGTAAAATTGTTTTTTGGGATCAGTAATTGGATCCAGGACCACCCCGGGGGTGCGTTCGTCTGTTTAGCCATTTGGCCAGGATACCCGAGGGTATTCCTTTAAAGTAATGATTATAGAATTTCCTTGAGAGGAATTGCTTGTGTACTACTTATTTACATGTTGGGAATGGCCCGGTTACCTGTTAGCCTGAGGGTAGTGTTGTGATTAGCCTGTGGGCATTGTACTACTTAGCCTGTGGGAAAATTCTTCTGTGCCTGTGGGCAGTTGATTCTGTGCCTGTGGGCGACACTTCTTACACCCGTGGACAATATCCGTGTGCCTGTGGGCAGATTATTGTGTTTGGATACTCTTTACCAGAGGTTAAGGGTTTACATGTCTGAGGATGTTGGCTGTTTACTTAGAATATTCACTGTGGTGATATTTTAAATGAAATGATTAAATGAATATTAAAATGGAAATATAACTAGTTAAGTTAGTTAGTTTTTAGTACTGCTTACTTTATTTCATTTTACTACTGCACACTATTGTTGCGTGATTTCACACAGTTGGGAACGTGCCTTTGGTGGGTGCCTACTGAGATTCATTTATCACACCCTGTTTGGGTCATGCATTTCATCCCAAATAGATTACAATTCTATAGGTGTAGATAAGGGCAAGGGCCCTTATACAGGTACTTGATTACTGGTGGGGTGTAGGAGAGCATGGGACCGAGCATTGGCTCGTGATGCTGCGGGCTGTTCTGTTTTGCTTTCTGTACTTTTATTTCAGTTATAATGTATTTTATTGCAGTGTAACACGTTCTAGCTATTTTATAGAATAGTGACATACTGCATCTTCATATATATATATATGACTGCATGTTTCCCTTTTTTTCATCAGTTGTTCATTCCAGTTTTGTATAGTTTATTGCTTCTACTGTTGTTGTATGTTTATTTTATATTCCACTGCGCTACACTTTGTCAAATGAGGGCATAGTTTCCCCACTATCAGACCTAGGACCTCACTGCTAGTCAGCAACATCTAGTGTTTGGGGAAATGTGCTTGTGGTCACGTGGCGAACCAGGTTCGGGGCACCCAGAACCGGGACGTTACATGTATGTAATGGAACAGATGGATAAATAATAATTTTCGTTACCATAATATTAAAACAAATATGAATAATTTAAAGAGACATTTCCTGAAGAATTTTATATATAAATAATGTTTAGTTAAAAATTAATAGAAATAAATGATCAAAACTAATTTAAATTATTGTAAAATATTTATAAAACAATATTCTAATAAACCCATGTTGGTTATACAAGATGTTTTATCATGATGAAGCGACACATGATCCAAGGTAATGGGTATGTCTCTTAATCGTCTCTCTTTTAGGTTCGAGTCTTCTCATATTACTCATTCTTATTTTATACGACATGTTCTGTCCAATGGATATATCCAAATAATTTTGATTTTATGATATTTATTCCTTTTAATTATACCCCTTTTATTGACTATAAATAATATATGGAAAATTTTTCTCTTCTTTTTTTTAAAATGCCCCCTCTCCACATATATTGCTATCTTCTTTTAGAAACTTTGTATTTAATTTCTTCCCAACATATCATTTTATTGTTTAGTTATTATTACCATGGATTTAAATATTCTTGTCTTAATTTTACCATGAATTATAATTACTCTAAATATTATAATACCTTTGAAAGGTTATTTTCCTAAGTCTCCCCTTAATTTACTCTCACTTCAACCTCTGACTTACTTTCTTTTATTTGTGCTCAAATTATTATTTCATTTATGAAAATGGAATACCCTTTATTATATCACATTTAGTTTATGGTTATTTACATATATTTCTATAATTTTCTCCATGATTGATGCTCTGACATGATGTATGTGATTTCTATGCAACATTTACCTTTTTCTACATAGGTTATCCATGTTAGGATTATTTATTGATGTATGATCACTACACTATTTATTTTATACATGTAATACATTATTTGGATATATTATGATGTGATGAGTGTGACCAAAATTATATATACCAATAATTATTTGGGATAAACTTTTATCTAATGTGATACTATATACGGTGCATCAGTAGAGAGACTAGCCCAACTATATTATATAGTCTAAGAAAACATCATTGACTTATTCTTATGATGCTTCATTATTATGAATGTGACAAATTTCATGTATCATTACTATAATTACCATAACTTTATAATTATTATCACATGTTTATGTTTTTGTAAAGACAGCTATGCTCATTCATGTAATCATATTTATCCAGGTCTCTATTTCTTTCCTATTATTCATCCACTTTTTTGGGATTTTAGCTAATAAATTATTTAATGAATATACCCCAGTGATATAATATGTTAATAATATTATGAAGGTTTATAGGAGGTCTATGATGAAGACATTAAATAATGTATGTAACTTTATATGTATTAATATTTTACTAAACCTAAATTTACATGATACTAAACCATACAATTTTGGCATGCATAATATGATCTATGTTTTTCTTAAAAATGATATAAGAATTTAGTATGTTATATATGGGCCGCTATATTTGGTATCAAAGAAATTTTTAATTAATTTGGGAATTAGTTTAGATATAAAAACAAAACCAAGTTGGGTTAAAATATTTTACAAATTAAGAACATTACATTTAAGTATTAATTTTCTTATATGAATAAGCTGTTTATCTATGCTTTATAGACTTATGTTTTTTTCTCATTAAAATTTTTTATTTTAAAAACCATAGGAACCAAAACTAAGTCAATAACTAATATGATGTAAAATGTAATGATTTCCCAGACAACATTCTAAATACAATGAGAAATGAATTTTATAACCATGTAGTGGTACTCAACCACATGTCTCAAGTTAGGAATAATAACCTAACCATGCGGGGAATCGAAATTCTCCCAAGAAATATCAACTCATAGTTGAGTCATTAATATAGGAATTATCAACTTTATTTTGTGGATATTTAGATTCACTTATTAAAAAATAATGATCCAACTCTATAGAAAAGATATTTTTTGTTCCTCATTATTGTAATAAAAAGAAGGAAACTCTGTCTGTCTACTATTTAGAAGAATTAGTGGATCAATGGTGGAAAGTGATAAAGAATATGAATCCTAATGATAAAGTCAAATCACTGGAGTGGTAAGAGTTCAATAAAATTCTTCTTAACAAGAGTTTTGATAGTAATATATCAAAATGGATAGAGATTTTTCTTTAGTTCAAAAAAAGTATAATAAATATGCTGTGACTTATAAAAAGAATTTTAAAAGTATTTCAAAGTGCACATCTTGTTTTTTTATCTACCATTATAGGAAAAAATGATATATTATTTAATGTCTTAAATCTACATCTCTGAAAATATCTTTCTATTCACAACTTTGGGAGTTATGAAGAAGTAATTTAATATACTGCTGAAGAATAGATGGAGTTTAGAGAATTGTTTCATGGATATGGAGAAAATAAATAAAGGATTCTTTTTTATGTTATAGGATAAAATGAAAAAGTGCATAGAGGGAAGAACATCCAACTACTCACATGTAAAAAATATAGTAAGAAGCATCTAGGGAACTACCTTAAGGGACTTGAGAAATTCTTCACGTATAAAAAAATAGGTATGAATTAGAATATTCTAAAAGGGGTACAAATTGGTCACTTAATTAAATTGAGGAAAGGAAGAATACACTCGATGAAAGAATGATATTCTAATGGTTCAACATTAAGAACATGGGAACTATGAAAGCTAGTGCACACAACCAAGTGACTTTAAAGACAATATAACAAACATCTACCAAAGAAAATGGAGAAAGGAGGATCATACATCATAACCATCATTATGTTGGATAGACAAACTGAAGTGGTGAAAGGTACACTTATTATTCACTCAAGAATAGATAAAATATTATGTGATATAGTTTCAACACATTGTTTCATATATTGATTGTTTAATAGAAATATTAATTCACTACCATTAAACCTTGAAGTTAATATATATATTTATAATGGTGAAATTATTTCTTCCCAAGTGTTGTAATCTTCCCCAATTAATGTTTATGGTAAGGTTATTCCAAAAAATATTTTAATTCTTTAATTTGTGGAATTTGATGGTATATTTGGAATAGATTTATTCTATTTATATAGATAACATATTAAATATATAGAAATCTATTTCTATATCCCAAACCATCCCACACTTCTACATAAACTTAAATATAATTATGAATCTTCTTTAGAAGATCCTTTAAAAGTATGGGTGTTTTAAATAAATATACTAATATATCCTAATAATATTTTTAATATATTCACATAGATTATGCGGTATAATTCTAAATAGATTTTATAGCCAGTGAGATGAAATTACCAAAGATCCCATTTACAATAAACCAAATAAATATAGATGAATTGAATAAGTAACTACAATATAATTTGGATAAAGGGTTTATATGTCCAAGTGCATCACCTTAGAGTGTACTGATTCACTTTTTCTAGAAGAAGGATAGGTCAATTCTACTTTTCATTGATTATTGTGTGATCAACAAAATCTCTATAAATAAAAAGTATCCTCTACCTTGGATTAATTACTTATTTAATAAAATTCTTCGAGATAAATAATTTTCAAAAAATGTATCTTTATTTTGGATATCATTAACTTAATGTGAAGATAGAATACACCCAAAATACAACTATTCGTATAATATAGGGTCACTGGGAGTTCATAGTGACGTCATTTGAAATTAAAAAGTACAATTTTGTTTATAAACTTGATGAATAGAGTATTTAGAGACCACCATAATAAAAATTTTGTGGTATTTATTCAAAATATTCTCAAATAATGAAAAAGAAAAGAAGAATATGGAAAAACATATAAGGACAATAATGAAGAAAACAAGGAACATTTTTTTGAAAAATTCATTAAGTGTGCCTTTTGGATATATATAGTCACATTATTGGAGTATGTGACTAAAATAAAAGTAATTTATATAAATACTTCAAAGATAGATTCCATTGAAAAATGTTCCAAACCAATAAGTTTTACATAGGTCTATAGTTTTCTTTGATTATCTAGTTATCATTGATGCTTTGTGAGAAATTTCACATGATTATCTATACCACTAACTATTTTAACATAAAATAGAGTGATGTATATTTAGATAAAATAATGTAAATAAATATTTTAGGATCTTAATAAGGGGTTAATCACTGGTATGGAGTAACCATTTGTGATCTTTTCATTAAATATTTGTTGGAATTACCTCTATAGAGGAAAGCATGACATATATAATAATCATTTAGATATAAGGTGTTAAACATGATCCATAAAATATGGTCTAAGTTAATAAAGGACTATGAATAATCAATACACAACCATACCATGAATGTTAATATCACATCGAATGATCTTATCAAAATAACCTTGCTACCCTATTTGTGATAAGGATTTAAAAACACCCAATATTCATGGACATGTGAAATATATATCTAGAGATTATAAAGGAATTTATGACATCCTAAGTTTCCAAAATTATTTCCAAACCATTAATTTTATGGAAAATCAAGGAGGCATAATGAAATTATTTGTAGCTAAAAAATATGTTGAAGGAAACTATGAAAGGTAATATTCATGAATTGAAAATTGATAAAAGTAGAGTAATTAAATTTTGGACTCATTTATGTATTCTATCAAAAACAAAAATAGATAAGGAATTATTAGATAATTCACATAAATCATATTTCTCCATACTCATTGGAAGTACTAAGGTATATCAGTATTCTTTAGAGCTCTTCTGGTGGGACAACATGAAGAAATAAATTTTAGATTTGACCCCAAAGTGATTTATATGTAAAAAATATAAGGTGGATTCTTATAATTATTATGGATTTAAGTAATCATTACCTATACTACCTAGTAATGGGAGAAAATCACCATGTATTTATTTCCTGGGTCTTCTAAAGACATCTAAAGGAAACATTCTATATTATTTATGGTGGATCGACTTACAAAGAGTACACACATCAACATCATTTGATGTAAAGTCCCCAGATCAAGACCACTCACCAGTATTTGGACCATATATATTACATGAAGTTAAGAAAAATTCCCTGTATTCTAGAGGTGTTGACTAGTAGTGAGGGTCTAAGGTGTTACTATGGGGAGACTGTACCCACATACCAGAGTAACAAAGTGTAAAGATAACCAAACATCATCAATGATAATAATTAGAGTACACAAAATAATGAACATGACCATGCTATATCTTACGAATAAAGAATCATGTAAGTATATGTCTCAACCTATCACCCACTAGGCTAAACATATATATATATATATATATAATAAAAAAATAAATAAAATACAATAAAGAACCATTGTTATACCTCAGTCTCATTACATCCCGATCTAAAAATACCCATCAAAGGTATCTAATATAACAGTAAAATCCTAGGCCTATTACTTACCTAAAATTATAATAAATGGGGTATAATTGGGTACCAAAGTTCTATATCCACTCAATAAAGGTGTGAGTAAAACACAGTAGGGAACCACCAATGACATCCCTAACATAACTGGAACTACCCTTTGTGAAAAGTGATTTGATCAAAGTAAATAAACAAATATGGAAGAACTATAAAATAATCTACATCAATCCTCAGGTTTTAAGGCAATTCTTAAGATTGAACATGCCTAGTTTGATCAGTGTCAAAGTGTCTTTGAGCATGTCACAACATCATCAGGTGGATATATTTCCTACCTTAACATATCATGAATATGAAAACATAAGTATATATTATCACTCATGTGGAAAAGTGTATTCCTTGAATTATCTCATATATACAACCCTCAAAGGAAATAGTAGAACACACCAGAATCTTAAGAATAAATCAATCAAGGAGAAGAAAGTACCCACCTGAAATCTCAAATAAATGATCACTCATGAGGAAAATCATCCCACCAAGATCATTTAATGTAAATCAGTGTGGGGGAAGAGAAGACATACTCAAATCTTAGATAATGAAATTGAGGGGAATAGTAGCCCTAACTAGAATCTTAGATTAAAAAATTAGGGGGGAGTATCCCACCTTATATATATGATGAATGTAATATTTTAGAAGAGTAGACCACCCCATAATCATAGATATAACATTGGAGGGAAGAGTGGCCCACTTTGGATCTTCTCGTATATAGAATCAGGGGGGTCCAACCCCAAAATATCCTATATAACATCCAAGGCAAAGAATCCCACCTTCTAATATCATATATAATTTTAGGTAAAAGAGACGCCACCTTGTAATATCCTATATAATCATTGAGGGATAACATATACACAATAATATCTCATATAAACATTAGGGGCCAACTTCGACCCATTAATATCTCATTTACCAAAAATTTTCTAGTGTTAAACCTATGATTATAATCTACATTCAAAAATGCATGTAATAAGTGATAGAACTAAGATATCAATATAGAGTAACCAAAACTAGAGTTATAATAGTACTTAGGTGCTCACTGAGGTCCCCTACGACTTGTTATAGTTTGAACACCCTGTACAGGCTCCTCTATCTCACTCCAAACTCTAGGGAAACATCTTATCACTAAGAGGGAATAATGTCTCTCGGTATTATCCTGGTCATATTATGGACTCATTATTCTTATAATAAAATACACATAGACATCATGCTAGATTTATGGAATAATTACCATATCACTTTTCAAGTCATACTCAGTCGGTACTCTCATGCCCAACCTATACACAAGTCTTACTCAGAGAATGCCCACACAGGACTCACATAATATTAGGGAATGAATTCTCTCCCCACTCTCTAATATATTATATTGAGGGATATAGTGTATCTTAAGGTTATTTCATGGTCTACTTAGTTCATTCATTCTCAATCTCATGCCCTCCTCTATAAGGATAGCTATAAAGGAACTTATTCCTAGGGAAACTATGTTCATTCATTATGTACACACACTTATAGGGTCTTTATATATTATCTACCACATTTATGATATAACCATAGGCCATCAGTGGATGAGGTACTAACTAGCATTTAAGGGTCTATCATGGACCTTGAAACTTTGATCATTTGATGAGAATTTAACAAAAACAATTTATTTTAAATTTAAGCTCAGTCGCAAGTAAATGGGAGGACCATATATCACATGCTACATAAAAAAATCATAAACTTAGAGGGGGTTTAGGGGAACACATACCTCATTCATAGAGTTATCCCCTTTAAGTCAACCTTAGGCAGCTACACTAAATATCATCCAAGCTCACTAGACCACCGTCCACCCACACAGGGCCCTAATTCCATCACTGCATCATTTTAATTATTTATAAAATAATAATAATTTATTTATGCATCATTTTGATATTAATTCAAAACATTTTGTTTAGGTAATAATCACAAAAGTAATAAACAGAAATATCTCATGGTTTAAATCTCTATAAAAAGGGGTGAAAACCACCCCTTTTATCCATACTGGCTTTTAACACAAAAAATCCTCAAATTATTACATCATTTAACCCATTAATTTCTCAAAAAACTTTATAAATCCAAAAATAATTTAGGGCATCAACATACCTTTTTGAATATACATAAAACCTACTACGATCATCCACCTAATACCTCCTTTAGCTATTCTGATTCAAATATCCCAGATATCAATATGATTTCACCATGATATAGTGGAATCAACACTTAATCCATAGTTTTCTTCACATAATTTAAAAGTGAGAAAGAGGTGATGAAACCTAGAAATAATTATTACGAAGTATTAGATTTACCTCAAGCAATCTCTATGATCAAATAACACTTGAATCCATTAATAAATGATTAGTATCTCAGTCTTTGAAGTAAAGGATAAAACGAGATCTATTATCATGAGATTTTTGTGTACAGGTTGTAAAAAAACAAAAATCCCCTTTGAATTGTGTTTTAGTCATTTATTTATCATTTTTTAATTTCTAGAAAATATATTAATTTCTAAAAATTTGTAAAAAATATATAACCTCCCAAAAATTATCTTACCTATTGACAAATTTTTATATATAAGGTTTTTACTTTAGACAAATTTCTATATATAAGGTTCTTATTCAGTATGTAAGATTTTTCCATTAAAATACCTTAATGTGTAACATTTTATCTCATACATAAGATTTTCACAATTAATAATCCCCATAACTATGATATTTACCCAATATGTATGTTTTTTCTCTTAGGAAAAACTTTATACAAAATATTTTAAGTAATTCATAACATATTTTACAATAGGTATGGTTTTTCTGGTTGTAAAAAACTAATACACAATATATTATACTAGGAAGAATTCCATATGTAAGATAATTATGCATACATAATATATTATCCTTTTCAAAAAAATGTATACATAAAAATTTTCTCTTATGCGTAACATATTTTTCCAATGAATAAGTATTTGAATTGAGAATAAATCTATGTGTAACATATTTATTCCCATGCATAATATTTTTTTGACACATAAACTTTTTTCAATATATATGATATCTTCTTTAGATAAATATTTAATACATAACTAAATTTTCAAGTGAAACATATTTTCCACAATAATTATTAATATGTTATACATATATTCATGTATTTGATATTTTCCATAGGAAAAATATTCATATATAATATATTCTTCAACATCTTTGGTTTTCCCCTATCCATAAAAACCATGCGTTACATTTTTCTCATTTGTAAGGTTTTTCCCATAGGGAAAAACCTTAGCAGAATGTATATTAAATACATATAATTTTTAACTTAGGAAAAAATGTATATTTATGATATTTTATTGAATGTTTAAGGTAATTTTCTATATGTAATATAATTTTTCCTCCTCCCGATGATATGAAATGTTTTATACGCAGAGAAAAATTTGACCAAACTCAAAAAATAACCAAAATAATACAAAACTAATCCATTCATTTTAATCACCTTTTCTTACCATTTAAACGTATATATTGTTGAAAAATATCTTCAAGAATATCCCTACGTCCAACAAACTTCATAGGACTTGATTCCCAATCAATTCCGACACTACCACATCTCTACCGGGTCTAAATTTACATTTCCACATACTCATTTCATTACACTAACCCTTATACCAAATTTAATCAAGCACTCAAGGAATTCACTATGACTTTAACTATATCCAAAAACATATCTCTAAGAGGTTCAAACTCTAAAATTCTCAATCCAAATCCCAATTTTCAAAATCCCCCTCTCTAAGACAAAAAATTTCAAAAATTCAAATTTCCTCCAATTTTACTAACTTTTATAGACATAGATATTTAACCCCCACCCCCACCATAAAATTTATTTTCCTTGATAAGACACATCATGCATCACTCTTCAACCATACTTGTCAACAAGACCCAATTCATGGCCCAAATTCTGTGTCTCTTATAGGTTGTTGTCAAGTTGAGACTGCAACCCAAATCATATACACTACTAAAAAATCCATTAGACCACACATCTCGATACCATTATTTTCTACCAATTCCATAGTAATTCCCAACTCCCAGTGGTTTTCATGAATTATCAGTTCACTTATATCACACCCGTTGGATAAAATAAATGGTCTATACCAGACCCTCACCCGACCGGTGCCACATATGAGCCCCATCTACTTATTCTCATCATAATTCACTCTCTAACTCCCAAGAATATTTTCATAATAGAAGGACTTACCTTTTTTTAACCTTCACACATTATACCCATGAGAATGAAATCACGATATATATTGTCACCTACTAGTCTATTTCATGACACCTACTTGGTCCCACCACCCAACGATAATCCTAATCCTAGCGGTTGTTAGTTATCGAATATACTTACCTCTACTAATTTACATAGAGTGATACCCCCATCTAGGTATTTTAATTTTAATATACATAACCCATCCACTTGAATCCATGAACCATCAATAAAAACGCAACCATATATCAGTTGGGTCTGTAAGAATATCATTCTTGATACCCACTAAAACTACTCAAAAAAACATCTAAGCACATAAATCACATATGGTGTGATCCCCACAAAATAAATTTACTTCAAATATGCCTCAAGTTAAAATATAAATGAACTCTAGTATCATATGAATGTTTCTTCAATCTATCCATAATCATCAAATCCTTGGAAACTTGTTCAAAGGAAAAAACATGGACTGACCATACCTTATTAATATGATCCCGTTCTGATGACACCCCCTAATCGTAGAGAGACACCTTACATAATTATAAAACCAATGGTAAAAAACAGTTGCGCCAAAACAGCTCAAAAATATCATCTATATGATTTATTACATGCGAAACCAACTTATAAAAGCATTTGAAGCACACCTCAAGACATGGAATAAGTCTTTCCTTAAAACAGTACTCAATGACTGATGTTGCTAAAATAATGCTCAAACTAGTGTATAAATTAGTTTTACCCTAATATACCATCCAAATCATTTCATATAAAGTAATTCCTAAAAATCCCATGTCCACTAACCTAATACCCAACTGGCCATTCCCCTCATGCATGATAGACCCATCATAATACAATTGCTATTTGTGATTTTACATTCATAGTTTGTAAATAATCTATATTCCTATTATATATATCATATAACACCTCTAATGAAAAAATGTCTTATTGTAAATAATCTATCTGTGCTTTCTATCTCTAAGGAACACACAGGATTGGGATAAACCCTCTCTCGGGTTACCATCATATATCACAACTATCTATTACAATAACCATAAGGCATCCCATTACTTAGTCATAACACTCTTATCACCAATATCATGATTCATATCTCAAAGGTACTAGGATCCCCCACTTTTCTCGTGTAATGAACCTAACTTTTATTAATAAAATTTTATTTGTGATTGAATTAAATGACCAATTATGGTTATAAAGAGCACATGAACTTATTAGGTTTTATTATATCCAATCATATTTAAAATACCATTAATCATCATAACCATTGATAATATGGTCATTAAAAAGTGTTCATATGATTAGTTTAAATATAGGGTTTTGATAAATCCAATTATAATAGACAAAGGATGTGATGGCCTCAATCAACAAGATCTTACCATATGAAGCCCATTTATTAGAGATTTTCAGGGAGATAACATCACATGGATTTTCCCTTGACCAAGCCTAAGCTTAATCCAACTACTAAATAATGATCAAAATCCTTTACGAGAGAAGTTTAAGATCATTAAGATCACTACCAAAACCACGTACGACGAACCAACCCATGAAAATCTCATCATCACACACATTAACCTCATGGAAGTTATTGGTATAATAAAGGGATATGTATCAAGACCTTAAAAATATGAATATTTATGTTTTATAGAATAATTTATATATTTAATTCATATTTTTTTTATTTTTAAATGATTTTGATTTTGATATGACAAAATAAAAACTATATATTTGGGTAATTTGAAATTTTAATTAAGATATTCCTTTTTGAAGAATTCATTAATTCTAAAAATAAATTATTTTTTTAAAAAAATAATACTATTAAATAATGTTTATTAAATTTAAATGATAATTTAATTTTTATGAATTCTAATTTAATTTTTATAAGGACTCAAAAATTGTTATTGAAAAAAAGCCAAAATTTCTCAATAAATGTCAATTCTTATTTTCAAAGTGAAAATTCACATATTTATAAAATTATTTTGATAAGATAAATATTATTTTTGGAATAAAATCATCTAAATTATCCAAAAATAAAATTTTCATAATTTTCTAAGGCAGTCAAATCTACAGGTAAAAAATAAATACGGTATAAATATATGGTATGTATTATGACATCATAATGACCTAAAAGTGATGTGATACATGCTATAAATGGAATCTAATACCAAATATATGTTTCCACTTTAAAATAATTTTATTTTAAAGTTATTTTATTAATTTTATAATTCATTTATGACTCTTCCAAAACCTATATTAGATTTCATGGTTTTAAAATCATTTCATTATAAACAAGACTTACTTCCACATCACTAAGGGTCATATTTTATTGATTTAGGACCTTGAACTTATAAAATAAATACAAACACTCAACATTTTCAGAAAACATAGGAAACAATAATGGGTAGGTTTGTGTTTTTTATTATTTTATTATATAGATTTGAAAACCCAAGTTTAGGAAATAATAAAGGATTCCCCTATCTCATATAAAAGTCCACACAATATCTCATTCCTATTTACTCAAAAACCTTTGAACATATCCTTAGCCTACCCTACCATCTCTATATTACTCCCAATGTCCCCCATTATCTCAAAAATATCCTCCCAAGCCTTTAGAATCAATCTATCAAGGTAAGAAATAATATCTTTCTCTTCATTATTCAAGAACCTTATTGATGTAATACACTTTTTATTCCAATTAATATAAAATGAGATATGATTTTACACATAAATATTACTACCCTAATGATTTCCAAGTGACTAGTGACCCATTTCACTCTCATTAATCACTTTCATGATTCATAATGTACCCCTGTTATGATTCTGAAATTACTCTATGATTTTTCCATTCCAAATTTTATTCAATCACCCTTTTTGACTAATGAATTTTAATTCCCAAATTTTGATGTTTATTTATTTTATTAAATATCCATTATACTATCATTTTCGACTTCCAAGTGATTAGATACCCCTTTATCTGTTATTGAACAATTTTAAGAATCTATATACAATGTCAGTACGTTGTATAAATGTCACTACAATATTCCATTTTGAACATTTGTGAGGTGTATACCCATACCCATTTCCACTCAAGTGTATTAAAATAGTTTTAGAAATAATTAATTTTTTGGTAATTCCCATGTATATAACCCAAAATCCTTAATTATGGGATTGAATTTGATGAAATATTTTACTATTTCATTTGATCTATGTGGAACACTTATGTATGTACATGATATGATTATTATGGGTACACCCAGATAGTGCTCCAACGCATTATTTAATGTTTTAGTATCATTAGAAAATATGTATGGTGCATGGGAGGTTATCCTAATCACATTATGATATGATTTATTGGTTTTTAAACTCTTATTATGCTTATGATGTCATGTTTAATGTTTTTCCAACATTACCATGTTTCCTTTATGTTACCATGATACATCATGCCTAATTGTTCATGTTTAGGATTCTCACCCTTTTTATGTCTCGTTGAAATTACTATTTTATTAAATGTAATACTTTCTTCATGTAATTTTTTTTTCTCCCTTGCTATGTTTTATATATCACCCTTTCTTATGTATCTTCCCAGGTTATCCTCTACAGTTTTAAGAATGATGGAAAATTATGAGAATGTTAAAGAATATTTCAGTAATGTCGATGTAGCCTGGTTTTATGTTGTTATGTAATGTACATAATTACCCAAATACACTATACTTACCTAACTTATGGGTTGTATTATGTGTATTATTATGTAATAAACCATGAATTAATGTTTAATAAAGTATGGGGTTATTATAGTTAGTATCAAAGAAAATTTTAGTTATTTTTGGGATTAAGATTAGGAAAATCTATCGAATGACCTAGGGATAAAAATAAACATAAGAAAACATCTCTAATTTTTTTAAGTATAGATTAAGTGGTTCCCAAACAAATAACTCTTTGAATGGATACTACAAGTGGATGTGACACGAATACAATGCTATATAGGGGTAATAATCCCGAAAAGGGTGATTGAGTTATATTCAATCATCACCTGGTGCATGAAAATGGGTCTTTCAACACACCTTGATTGACACTCTCGTTGGATATTATTTGGAAAATTCACAAGCTCTTTGGGAACCATTTTTAAGGGAACGAAATACCCATAAGAGTTTATAACGCCCTAAACCCGCACTTCTGGAATCAGCACTAAAACATGATTTATTTTTTTTGTATAATAGATTATAGAAAAATACATAGTACATTATACTAATGAGGACCTTTTTCAATTTAGGTTCTGAAGAAGTATACAACAACTTACATATATTGAATCAGAGTTTACAACAATTAATAACTAATATAAATAATTGGATTCATCAGAATTAGCACCTTAACTGCCCTTTGAACTTCTAAATATTCCTATAAAAAACATTTTAAAAACATGGGATGATTAAAATATCTTATTAAGGGATATAAAAAGAAGAAATGAAAAGATTATCCCATTAATACTTTTAATATATGGAATCATTTTAAAAAAGACATACTTTTCGCCTATATAAACTTACATTGTGAAACTTGAGATATCCATGAGATTTATACAAAACATATAGAACATAAAAATAACCATAAAGGTATCTCGGGGAGTTAATTATATTATCTTGTAACCCTTTCAGCTACCTTATAATTTTAACC
Source organism: Viscum album (assembly GCA_963277665.1). NCBI lineage: Eukaryota > Viridiplantae > Streptophyta > Magnoliopsida > Santalales > Viscaceae > Viscum > Viscum album. Next base: position 610,811,182 of record OY728163.1, on the reverse strand, counting down.
CTCACGACTACCTTACAATTTGTGTAACCATCGCAGTTACACTTGGAGTGACCATACAACCGACCTCCAACTTACACATAACCAATGAATTATAGGGAAATATAGTTCACACCCTTCACCATAAACAATTCCCAAGAACCAGAACACAATCATACAATATGAATAATTTCATAAAAACATTTCTTTTGAATTTCGTAAAACAAAATTTTAAAAGAGGTTTTAAAATGAAAAGTACCTTATAAATAACATATAATTGATATGAGAATCAATAGAATGAAAGGAATATGTGTATAAACTGTAAATACACATAATATAGAATAATATAAATAAAAATTAATCATATAAATGATTTTAATACCACATAAATAATGATGTACAAGGTTAACCCAAATAATGGAAATTGGGTTAAGAATCCCCTTACCTCGGGTTTGTCTTACTTCAAACTCATTTAAACCTCCTGTATAATGGTTAAAAGAGTGTTATTAATATATTACACAAACTTATCCATCTTTATAATACCTTATATAATCATTTCATTACATCATTTCACCCTTTAATTGTTAATATTTTGTTCCTTGCATTGTTTTGGGTGCGTTTTTTACATGATTTCCATGATCGGTTCATGATGGATATTCTCATTGATTGGTAGTGAAACTTCAGAATTGGAATAGATTGGTATTTATATATTTATAGAACCATAAATAATACCATTTTTTATTTTGAATTTTTTCATGAGGATGATTCATGAGTTAAAACATTATTGATATTTGTTTAGGTTATTTTGGAGATTCTTCGATCGTAATGAACTGATTTGTTTAATAAATTAAAAACATGTGTATAAAAAGATTCTAGAACCTTATATAATATATAATAAATAAATTACAGTCTGGTTCAACCATAAAATGGTTTTAATGACCATACTTTAGGAAAGTAAATTAAATTGAAATCACATCCTCCACGATGTCGGTAAATCGATACATCACACACGATGTTTTAATTTCTTGAATAAGTGGGAGATGAGAAGAAGTATAATGGTTATTCTTCCATAAAAATTATTAAATTCAGAATATGTATGATACTATATCATTCATGCTTCTTGGATAAGGTGATGTGAGTAAAGAATAATAATAGAAAAGAAAATAAAAAGAAAATAATGAAAACAAAAGAGGATGTTTACCTCTAGACATCTTCTCCTTGAGATCCTTCTTAAGGCCTTTGGGTTTGGCATTTTGGTGATACCAAAAACTCTAGGATGTGGGTAAGAGTCTTGGGAGGATTATTGGGCAGAACTTTGGTAAGGATCATGGCTTGATAGGTGTGGGAGGAAGAGGGGAATGAGGGTGGTATTTATAATGGAAGAGAGGAGGTATTTTACATTATTTTAATCACTATTATAAAACTTTTTCTCAAGACTATGAATAGTATTAATTCATTTGACCCCAAATAGTTATTATAAAATTTGTGTTTGAACCAAGTGGTCTTACATCAGCATTTGATCACCTATGATGCAGTAAATCAAGTATTTACCATTTATCGTATTTTACTATTCATAAAAAATATAGCATTTTAGAAAATTTCCAAAAATTCACCCTAAATTTTTTTCAACATGTAGAATTCAAAAATGAACTCCATTTTTTGAACATAAGTTTCTATATATTATTAATTTAATTTTTAAATAAAATCTTACATGATTAAAAAATTATCAATTTTAAAACCATAACTGCTTCTATATCACAATGAAAAATTAATCAAGATGTCATTATCTTAAATCCTTAAGAAAATAAAATAATAATATAATTTAATATTCATTAGGGTCATATTACTATTCATAAGGGTATGTTACTATTCACTAACAAACAATTTGGTTCTATCAGACTCCAAAAAACTTACTGATCAAAATTATAGATGACCGTTTTTTGAAATTCAAAACATAGAAGCTGCAAAATTATGTTTTATGGTTAGTTTATAAAGGTTACATAATATTTAGTATTTCATTTAAGAAGATAGTGTTTCCTTTTAAAATCTTTGTATGTTACATTATCCCCCCCTAAATGAATTTTTCTATCGCAATTTGTTTATTGTACTTATAATTATGAATATACATATCTATAATTATGAAAAACTACTTTATTATGTGTACATAATTTACTATATGTTGAAAATTAAATTCAATCATTAATATGTTTTTAAAAAAATGCCAACTTCTAATCTCTAAAGTTGCCTAGACCATTCCTCTGATACCAATTATAACGCCCTGAACTGTCACTTCCGGATTCAGTAAAAAAACATGCTATGTATTTTTTTTGTATAATAGATAACTAAAAAATACACAGTACATTATAAAAATTATGACATATTCTGATCTAGGTTCTGGATAATTAGACAACAATATACATATATTGAATCAAAGTTTAAAAAAATTAATAACTAATATAAATAACTTGATTAATATAAATTATCACCTTAAATGACCTTTTATCTTATAAACATTTCTGTGAAAAACATTTAAAAAACATGGGATGAGAAAAATAGCTCAGTAAGGGATATAAAAATAAGAAATGAAAACATTAGCCGATGAATAATTGTAACATATGAAATAATTTTCAAAAAGAAATACTTATCACCCACATAAACTTACATTGTGAAACATTAGATATCCATGAGATTTATTCATAAAATATAGAACATAAATAGAACTATAAATGTATCTTGGTGTATTACTTACATAATCTTGTAACCCTCTCAGCTACCTTATAATTTGAAACCCTCACGACTACCTTAAAATTTGTGTAACCATCCCAGTTACACTTGGATTAACCATATGGCTGACCTCCAACATACACATACCCAATGAATTTAAGGAAAATAGAGGTCCCACCCTTCATCATAAATAATTCCCAAGAACTCGAATACAATCAGACAATATGGATAATTGCATAAAAACATTGTTTTTGAATCTCATAAAACAAAATTTTAAAAGAGGTTTTTAAAAGAAAAGCCCCTTTATAAATAATGTATAATTGTTATGAGAATCAATATAATGAAAGGAATGTGTGTATAAAATGTAAATAAACATAATAAAACATAATATAAACAAAAATTAATCCCATAAATGATTTTAATTCCACATAAATAATGAAGTAGAGGGTTAACCCAAAGAAAGGAAATTGGGTTAAGAATTCCATTACCTCAGGTTTTTATTACTTAAAAATAAATGAAAACTCATTTATAATGGTTAAAAGAGTGTTAATAAAATCTTATAGAAACATATACATCTTTATAAGACCTTATATGATCATTTTATTACATAATTTTACCCTTTAATTGTTAGTATTTTGTTCCTTACATTGTTTTGGGTGCATTCTTTACACGACTTCCATGAACGATTCATGATGGATATTCTCGTTGATTGGAAGTGAAACATTAGAATTGGAAGATAGTGGTATTTATATATTTACATAACCATAAATTATACGATTTATCATTTTGAATTCTATCATGAGGAAGATTCATGAGTTAAAACATTATTGATATTTGTTTAGGTTATTTTGACGATTCTTTGATCGTAATGAACTAATTTGATTAATAAATTAAAAACATGTGTATAAGAAGACTAAATAACCTTATATAGGATATAATACATATATTATAATCAATTTAAACCATCAAAACGGTTTCATGACTAGTTTTGAAGAAATTAAATGATATTGAAATCACATCCTCCACGATGTCGACAAATCGACCCATCACAGACGATGTTTTAATTTCTTGAATAAGTGGGAGAGAAGAATAAGTATAATGCTTATTCTTCCATAAACATGATTAAATCAAGAATATTTAATAAAATAGACCATTCATGCCTCTTGGATAAGGGTAGGATTGGAAATAATTTGAGTAGAAAAGAAAATAAAAAGAAAAGAAGGAAAACAAAAGAGGATGTTTTCCTCTTTATATCTTCTCCATGAGATTCTTCTTAAGGCCTTTGGTTTTACCCTTTTGGTGAGACCAGAATCTCTAGGACGTGGGGAAGATACTTGGTAGGAGTATTGGGTAGAACGTAGGCAAGGATCAAGGCTTGAGAGGTGTGGGGGAAGAGGGGAATGAGGGTGGTATTTATAGCGGATGAGAGGAGGAATTTTACATTAGTTTAATCATTATAATAATATTTTTGTTCAAGACAATGAATAGTAATAATTAATGAGACCCTAAATAGTAATAATGGCATGTGATTTCGAATTAAGTGGTCTTAAATCATCCTTAAATCACCTATGATGCAGTAAATCAAGTATTTATCATTTATCATATTTTACCACATTTTACTATTCATAAAAAATTCTAGAATTTTAGAAAATTCCCAAAAATTCACCCTAACCATTTTTTAATGTGTATAATTAAAAAAGGAACTCCATTTTTTGAAAATATGTTTCTAAATATTATTAATTTAATTTTTAAATAAAATCATACTTTATTCAAAATTTAACAATTTTAAAACTATTACAGCTTTTATATCCCATTAAAAAATAAATCAAGATTTCCTTATCTTAAAGACTTAAGAAAATAAAATGATAATAAAATTTACTATTAATTAGGGTCATGTTACTATTCATAAGGGTATGTTACTATTCACCAAAAAAACAAGTTGGTTCTATCAGACTCCAAATAACTTCCTAATCACAATTGTAGATGACTGTTTTTTGAAATTCAAAAAATAGAAGTGGAAACATTATGTTTTATAGTTTCTTTATAAAGGTCACATATTATTTAGTTGTTCATTTAAGCACATAGTGGTTCATTTTAATATATTGAGATGTTACAGAGTCAATGTTAGGATTTAGATCATGGATAACTTAGATTGAAGCCTAGAAATTTAGATGTTAAGGAATAAAGGTCTTTTATAAGTTATACCTTTATTTTTATTAGATTTTATCTTTTTTGATATTTTAAAATTAATCATCCCTTATTTTCCATTTATTCTATCCAATGGATGGATATAATATGAATTGAGTAAACAACCAATGTGAAGGACAATATGGTGACTTCCTGAACGATATGCCCTACTTGATGTGAGAAGGAATCAATAAATTTTTAATGATAATTTCTTAGTTGAACCAAGTTCTAAATAGAATCCTGAATCAGTAGGAATTCTGAAATCCCCCTAAAAAATAAAAATATACAATTGAGACATTTATGTTAAAATTCATCCAAATTTCAATGGATCATATGATTCCTTAATCGTGGAATAATGGATAAACTCCTTTGAAAAGATATTCTCTATACTTCAATGTAGAATGATAAGGTTATACAGGTTGTTTATCATATATATATAAAATCTGATTAGTGGTGGAAATTTATTAAGAATAAAAACCCTGAATAAGGGATCAAATCGATGGGGTGGAAGTAATTACGTAAAGAGTTTTTTGATAAATAATTTCCTCACACTCTCCAAAATAATATTGAAAGGGATTTTCTAAACCTCAAAAAAAAAAAGACGATGAACCTATCAAGGAATATAAGGAAAACTTCATAATAATTTTATGATACTCTTATGGATTTGTTATTACCCTCAAATGAAAATTTGGACACTTCTTTGGTGGTCTATAACCAAGTATATGAAAATCCCAAGCGATTTTGGGTTTTGATATCTATGAGGATATTGTCTGATGTTCCCTCAAATTTGAAATTGAGATTAGTGAATCTCATGGGTATCACAGAGATAAGAAGTGGAGATTGGAGTTTAATTCTAGTGGTATGGTGAAAAAATATAATCATAGTACGAAATTTAAACATACCACTTATCAAAAGTTTTAGAAGAATCACCCTGGAAATTTCCTGAAGGGGATGAGGAAATGATTTAAGTGCCTAAAATAAGGGAACCTAGCCAGTGATTGCCGATGGGAGAGACCAACCAATGTAATGGAAAAGAGAAATTATCTAGTAAAACATCATCATATTGTCCAATTTTTCAATTTCAAGGAACAAGGACACTATGTGAACCACTACCCTATGCCGAGGGATGTCGGAGAAAATCTACTCCAATAACCTCCAAGGAAGAAAAGATGAGAATATTCCATCACAACCGCTGAGGTGGATCCTGAGAATGAAGTGGTTAAAGATACACTAATTATGCATTCAAGAATAGAGAATGTGATTTGGATTTTATTTCTACACAATCTTTCATATCACACAAGTATAGTAGAATAATCCAAACACCACCAAAAATCATGGAAGTAGACCTGTTAGTGAACACGAAAAAGGAGAAATTTTTGAGTCCCAATTATATATGTTCTTCCCTGTCAAAATTTGTGGACTGAATTCCTAGAAAACCTTATTATACTATATTTAGTTTAATTTGATGTAATTCTAGGTATTGATTGAATTTATTTATATTGATCCAACATAAATTGTCATGAGATGGAAATCAATATCTCTATCGTGAATCATCCTCCCAATCCTGTACAAGTTCAAGGAGTAGGATGAGTCTTATTTAGCACCAAAATCTCATGAATGGATATTATTTCCCTATAGTAAATAATATCTAGCTCAAATTATCGATTCTAAGGAAAAGATCATCATTGAAGACATGTCCATTTTGATGGAATACACTGATGTGTTTCTCGAAGAATTTTATGTCCTTTATCCTAGATAAGAGGATTAATTTTCAAATGATATTATACCTATGTATTTTTCAATATCGAAAACTCAATGTAGAATGGATATTGTAGAACATGAGAAGATGATGAAACAACTTCATGGGAATTTGCATAAAGGGTTCATACGCCCATGTTCTTCACCGTGGGGTGCACCGGTCCTCTTTGTAAAGAATAAGGATGGGTTGATTCACCTTTTTCATTTATTATCATAAGATCAACAAGATTGTGATAAAGAAAAATAATCCCATTCCATGAATTAAGGACTTTTTTGATCAGATAGGTGGATTCCAATACTTCTTCAAGGTGGATATTCAGTTGGGGTATTATCAAGTAAGGGTGAAGAATTAGGATATTCCCAAGACTGCTTTCTATACAAGTTACATGAACTATGAGTTCATAGTAATAGCATTCTGACTCACTAATGTTCCAAAAATCATTATAGACATAATGAATGTAGTATTTATATATCATGTAAGAAAATTTGTGGTATTTCTTATAGATGACATTCTCATATACTCTAAAATCAAAGAGGAGCATGATGAACATTTGATCACTGTGATAAAGACCTTATTAAAGGATAGGATTTATGAAAAGTATAATAAATATTAGTTTTGGTTAAAGTAAGTTCCATTATTGGGGAATGTTATCATAATAAAATGGATATTTATGGGACCCTAAAAAATATAGGCAATTTAAGGATGGCCAAGATCAACCATTGTGATATAAATCAATAGTTTCCTTGGATTATCTAGGTGCTATCATCGATTTGTGAGAAATTTATCGTGGTTTTTAAACCCTTAAAACAAGCTAACTTGGAAGGGAGTCACATTTTTTTGGAATAATAAATGCGAAGGGAGCTTTATGGAGTCTAAAAAGAGGATTGTCACTACACTTGTACTTATGCTACCCCCAAATGGGGGAATTTTGGTGGTATACAATGCTGCTTTGAAAAAGGGTTTATGATATGTATTAATGAAGAATGAGAAAGTGATAGGATATGATTCATGGAAATTGAGAGTTAATTATCAAAACAACCCAATTCATGATCTTGAGATAGATGTAGTAATTTTTTCATTGAAAATATGGAAGCATTATCTCTTTGTGGAAAGTGTGAATATATGGATCATAGTAGCCTCAAGTATATATTCACATGGAAAGAACTGAATATATGACAGTGAAGATGTTTAGAGATGATTAAATACTATGACTGCTCAATCCACTACCATCATAGGAATGTAAATAAAGTGGCAGATTCTATATGTAAAAAAGGATTTGACAATTTTATCACTGATGATAATTGAGAAGGATCTAATATTTTTAGACTTGAAAAATATAGACATGGGAATTATAAAGGAAGAATCATCAACAATACTTTCACAAATTATTTCTCAACCATACCTTCTAGAGAAGATAAAATATTATCAAAGAGATGATGTTAAAATTTAGAAGAATGTAGAAGCTATAAAAAAGTGAAATCCTTAGAGTTCAAAATTAATTAAGAAAGAGTTTTTAGATTTTGGTCAAGACTGTGTGTCCAATCAAATATTAAGTTAAAGGAGCTATTGGATGATGCACATACCTTGAAATTCTCTATCCAACTAGGGAGAAAAAAATATTAAGATATTCAAGAGCACTTTTGGTTGGAAAATATATTAAAGGAGACTGTGGAATATACATCAAGGTGTCTTGTATGTCATCAAGTGAAGGATGATAGGAAAAAAATACAAGGGGATGATTTAATCATTACTAATACGAACATGGAAATGGGAAAACATTACCATGGACATTTTCAATTGTATTTTGAAGAAATCAATTGAAAATAATGATATATAGATTGTGGTGGATCATCTTTCAATGATTGACCAATTAGTTGAAATTTTTAGAAGACTCTTCACTCAATCAAGTTGCAATGATATACATTAGGGAAGTGGTGAGTTTGTATAGAACAAAACAATCAATTATATCTGATTGAGATCCCAGTTTAACCTCCATGTTCTGGAATATCTCCAGTATTAAATAAATATTGAGTTGAACTTTATCATGAATTATCACCCTCAAACTGTTGGCTAATATGAGTAGACTAAACAGACACTCGAGGACATGTTGATAGCATGCTCAATGGAATTCGAATGAGGATGACATCAATATATTCTTATACTTGAGTTCTCATACTATAATAGTTTCCACTCAAGTATCCAAATTGATGAATATGAATCCATTTATGGGAATAGTTGACAAACACATGAATACTCAGATGAATATGGATAACAAAAACTACTAGGTTATGAAATGGTAAAAGAAATAGTGGAAAAGGTCAAGACCATTCAGTTGCACATTAGTGATTCTTAAAATTGATATAAGAGCTATGATGAGAATTGTAGATGAGACCATGAGTTTGAGGTTAGAGATAAGATATCCCTTCACATATCTCCATGGAAGAGATTCATGAGATTTTTTATGAAGGAAAAACTTAGTCCAAGATACATCGATACCATGAAGATCCTTGATCACATTAGAGTAGTTTCCTATCAACTAGAACTCCCACCTAACATATCTCGAGTTCAGGATGTGTTCCATGTATCCCTCTTGAATAAGTACATACCATACCCATCACATGTGTTGAATCCAGAGGTGGTACCATTGGAGAATGATAATTCATATAAGGAACAAACATTAAAGATCTTAGATCACGAGACAAATTTCTTTGAAGTAAGACAATTCACCTAGTCCAAGTGATATAAAGAAATGAAAAGTTTGAATAATATACATGGGAAATGGAGGAGGTTATTAAATATAATTTACTTCATCTATTTTAGCACGTGAAGTGAATGTTTTGATGGTGAAATTTCTGAAGGGGGTAGATTGTAACGACTCGAACTTTTATAAATAAAATTCCATTTATAATTGAATTAAATTCTCTATTATGGTTATAGAAAAAAACATGAACATATTTGTTTATATTATATCATATCAAATTTAAAATACGATTAAAAATATTAACTATTGATAATATATTCATTTAATAGTGATCATATGATTAATATAAATACTGGGTTGTGATAAATCCAATTTACAGAGACAAAGAAAGCAATGACCACGAATAGTAGCATCATACACAATGAATCAAATTTATCAAAAAATCCAAGGGAGATAACATCACAAAGATTTTACCTTGAATAATACCAGTCTGAGATCCAACAACTAAAGCATGAATGGAACTATTTATGGGAGAAGTTCAAACTCATTGAGATCACGACCCAAACCATGTATGTTGAACCACCCCATGAAAATATCACCATCATGAAACTTACCCTCAAGGAATTTTTTTGTATAATAAAATTTTATGTATCAAGACCCTATTAATATTAATATGTATATTTTATATAATAATTAATATACTGACCTCTTATTGTTGTTACTTTGTAAATGATTTTGATTTTGATATGAAAAAACAAAAATTATATTTTTGGGTAAAATGAAATTTTAATTTAGATATTTATTTTAGATGAATTATATAATTTTAAAAATAAATGATATATTAATAAAATAATACTATTAAATAATTTTTTATTAAATTTAAATGATAATTAATTTTTTATTAAGCCTGATGTAATTTTTATGTTGGTTCAAAAACTGTTATTGACAAAAAACCAGAATTTCTCAATAAATATCAATTCTTGTTTTAAAAGGAAAAATTCACATATTTAAGAAAATTATTTTGATAAAATAAATTTTATTTTTTGAATTAGCACATTGAAATTATCCAATAGTTAATTTCTCATAATTTTCTAAGACAATCAATTTTTTTGAGTAATGATTAAATACGGTATAAATACACGGTGTTTATTATGACATCATAATGAACCAAAATTTCTGTAATAAATGGTATACACATCCAAATATAATATTCCATTTAAAATAATTTAATTTTCATGTTATTTTAATAATTTTATAAAGAATTTTTGAATCCTCCAAAACCGATATTATATTCGAAGGTTTTAAAATCATTTATTTAAAAGACACGACTCCCTTCCCCTTCACCAAGTATAATATTTTATTTATTTATACCCTTGTACATATAAAATAAATAAAACCACTCCTCTTTGGTAGAAACCATGGGGGAACCCATGGAAAAGTTTTTGATTTTGATTATTTTGATGTATAGAGTCAAAAACCTAATTTTGGGAAATAATAAAGAACTCCCCTATCTAATTCAATATAAACCCATCCAAGATCCCATTAATATTCACTCTAAAACCTTTTTTCACATACCTAATCTTCCCTCCCATATCTAGATTCCTCCCAATGTTCCCCCAAGCTCTGAATAAGATCCTACCAAGCTTTTGGAATCACCATCTCAATGTATTAGATCTTCTCTTTGTCCTCTTTATTCAATCACCTTATTGAAGCAAGAAAATTTATCTTCCAATTCTAATTAAGGGAATATGATTCTACGCATACCTATGAATACTTGGTATGTTGTAGAAATTACCCTAAGATTTTTACATGCTAAATTTTTATTCAAAAAACCTTTTTTATTTTGAGTTTTAATTACCAAATATTTTTGAGGTGTATACCTGTACCCATTTAAACTAAAGGGTATTCAACTAGTTGTACCTGTAGATAATTTATTGGGTACTTCCATTTATGTAACCCAAAATCTATAATCGTGTGACTAAATGTGATGAAATATATTCTTATGTTATATGATCACTACTGGATATAAAATCTATACCAACGGTTTGGCCAAAATTGTTGGTATAAGTCACTAATTTGGACATATACCAATGGTTTTGGACAAAACGTTGGTATAGGGGGGACCTATACCAACGATTTGGGGAAAATCATTGGTATAGGTCACTTATATGGTCTTATGCCAACGGTTTTGTCCAAATCATTGGTATAGGTCCATAATAGAGACCCTATACCAACGGTTTTGACCAAACCATTAGTATATGTCTTCCCTATACCAATGGTTTGTCCAAAACTGTTGGTAAAGGCCCAAAATCAAAGAATCTATACCAAAAGTTCTCAAAACCTTTAATATTGGTCTATAATAATGGTTTACATGTATTTTTTATTGAATTCTATTATAGAGAACATTAAATAAATCCAAATTTAAAATATTTATGATAATAAAAATATATATATATTTAGGAAATTATGTTCCTAAAAGTCAAGTTAGGTTAGTGGTTAGGTCGTTCAGTCATAAATCGAAGGTACTAGGATCAAAACCAACATAATTCTTCTTTTCTGAAATACATATACCAATGGTTTTATGGAACCGTTGGTATAGATTTTTCACATTACTTATACCAAAGGTTTTGAAAACCATTGGTATAGGTATATAAGAATGGTTTTTCCAAAACTGTTGGTATAGACTTATCCCCACATCTTACTAGCCAACGTTTCTCCAAACCCTTGGTATAGGATATACCAACGGTTTGGAGGCCTATACCAACGGTTTCAAAATGTTAGTATAGAGTATTTTTCTAGTCGTGGATTTATGTGTAACAGTTATTCATATACATGATATGATTATGATGGGTGTGTCCAGATAGCACTCAAATTCATTAAGTAATGTTTTAGACTCATGATACACCATGTATGGCATATAGGTGGTTATACTAAGCACTTTATTTTATTATGTATTGGTGTTTAATCTTAACTTATGCTTATGATGTCATGTTTAAAGTAGTTGGCACATTACAATATTTCCATTATGTTATCATGCTACATCATGCCTCATTGTTCATGTTTATGATTCTCAACACTTTTATGTCCCATTGAAATTACTATTTTATATCATGTAATACTTTCTTCATTTTATTCCTTATTTATTCCATTACTAGGCATGATAGATCGCCACTTTTTTATGTATGCCTATAGAAACCTTACTTTTTCTTACTTGTCTGTTACATCATTTTAAATATAAAAAGCATAAAAGCGTTACAATCTAGGATCCAAAGGTTTAGTGTGTGGGGAAAATTATGACAACACATAAATTTTACATATAAAAACATAAACATTATTTAAATCCTTTTTCTCTATCTTCTTATTGGTCTTCATATTATCCTCAATACAAGTAATCACTAGAGGATATACGTCAAATAGAGTGGTGAGCTAAAAGCTCAGTAAGAGGATAGATAAGAATATGAATCAACATAACATAGGTGAGCATAATCATCATCATCATAACATAATTATGGTATAATAATCATAATCATGATAGGAAACAATAAATAAAGTCATGGAATGTGGAAATGCATGAAAATGAAACATCATGTCTTAATGGTCGAATACCACACATAGTTTCAAACAAAGATAACATCATGTTCATGCATAACATATGTGAATAATAATAAAATACTTATTATGGAAAAAATATATAATCATGTTCACGCATATTTAACATTATCATATGAGATACATCACATTACCCAATTCATTGGAGTGCTATATAATTCCTTGTGCACCAGTCATATCATAACATTTACATAATCATGAATTACACTTTAAATATATATAAATATTGGACATAAAATAATCCTTGTAAAGGAATTAGTTTCATTTAATACAACATAAATTCATGAATAAACTTGGGGTTTCTCAAATGACAAATCTAAAATCATATTTTTGTATAATATTCATCATTATTGAGCGAAGAAGGAACAAATCAAGAGGAGTCAAATTGTGTTTTGGAAAGAAGTGTTCTTTTGGAAAATATTTGTCTTTGTCATAAAAATAGATTATAAATATGTATATTCTAGAATTGAAAAAGTAATAATGATGAAATTATATTTTATTAATATTAAAAGAACTTCCACATTGAAATTTGGCACAAAATAGGAATAACCTAAAGAAAGAAATTGGGTTCGAGAATCCCCATAACTTATGTTTGAATTTTTTATTCACTCTAATATCCTGGATAATAAAATTAAATTCATTAATTAATAAATCCAAAATGAATTATTAATGTATAATATTCATTATAATTTTATTATGTTTGTTTTGGTCCATTTAATAATTTATATACTTCAATTTCATTATTTGGGAGTGTTCTTTTTCATGGTCTTCTTGACCAGTTCACTTGTATATATGTATGGAAGATCTTGTAAAATGAGAATAATTATCCAGAATTGAAATTATATGTTATCAATGAACTCAAAAAAATTAAATGGTATAATATTTATATATATTTTCCATATATGATAATGATTAATTAGATAAAATGTTAATGATAATCATTTAGATCAATTTGGCAGTTTTTCGATCATCGTTAAATGGTTTGGTTTTATTATTTAGTATTATGTATATATGTTAGTTAAAGAACATAAAAAAGGTCGTAAAATAAATTTTATAATTTTTTCGACCATTATAATAGTTTTATGACTAGTCTTGAAGGGTGTAAATAAAAATGAAAGTGCATCATCCATGATAGTGGTAAATCGATACATAAGAGACAATGTTTTCATTTTTAGATTAAAATGGATAGGAGAAGATATTTAATGAGGGATTTTTCCATTAACATAATAAAATTTCAATATATATATATAAGATACTATAGTTATCATTCCACTTGTATATGGGGATGTGAGTAGAGAATAAAAAAAGAAAAGGAATTAAAAAGAAATTAAAAGAAAATGAATGTGGATTTTGCCTTTTGATTTTTTCTCCTTGAGAACCTCCTTAGGGAAATTGGGTTAGGTATTTTTATGGGAACAAAGGAACTTGGAAATGTGTAATAGGATTTATAAGAGTATTGGGAAGAATTTGGACGATATTCAAATATTTTAATATGTGAGGAGAAGAGGTGGTGAGGGGTGGTATTTATAGGGGAGGAGAGGGGTGTTTTTAGATTATTGTATTCCTTATTTTATAATTTTGGCTCAAGACTATCAATAGTTTGAACCTTAAAACTAAATATATTAAATAATTAAGGATAATATGAGATTATGTTCTTATGTCATCTATAAATCATCTATGAATCAATAATTCATGTATTTTTCAAATACCGCAAATTATTGTATTTCACTATTCCCAAAAAATTAAACTATTTTAGAAAAATAAAAAAAATTCACCTAAAACAATTTTAAAAATTTATAATTAAAAAATTATCTAAATTTTATGAAAATAATTTTCTATATATGAGAATATTAATTTAAAATTAAAATCCTCATTTATTCTCAAAATACTGATTTTAAAATTATAACTAGTTTTATGACACATTGAAAAATTAATTAAGGTCTCAAAAATTATATTATAATCATAAGGAAAAAAATTATTAATTTACGAATCTCTTTTATGAAAATAAATTTTATTTTAAATCATTATATTAATTATAAAATTTTAAATAAACATTTATGTTTTTTGAAATACCAACACTTAATTAGTCATTTTAAGACATTTATTTACTTATACTATGATATAATCATATAATATTATCATTTATTAGATGCCTAAATTTTATTTATACTTTCATAAGTGAGGTTACTATTCTATTGGTTGGATTACTATTTCTAATGGTCATGTTACTATTGCAAGGATCAAGTTATTATTCCATCTGTATAGGTTCCTTAATTTCTATGAATATCACTTATTTAATTCATCATTTATGAAAATAATGTTTTTATTAGGATCTTTATTTTACATATGTTTTTTATACTATATAACATAATTATAATAAGGGAAAAATTCCGCTGATAAAATTTTGGTTCGTTACATTCTTCCCCCATTTTGAAATATCACCTTCATAATTTCGTTTTACATAAAAAGGTGAAGGTATTTATCCTTTATTGTTTCTTATGGTTCCCAAGTTTCTTCTTCAAACTTATGGTTCCTATATAACTCTTTGACATGGTGAGTTGTCCTGTTACAAAGGAATTTGTATCTTTAGTCCAATATCTTTATCGTCTTCTCTTCATACGAGAGGTCTCTCTCTTGCTTACCACCTCCAAATTTAGTACATGTGAGGGGTCGAGTTTGTAATTACTCAAGAGTGATACATGGATATTGTCCTAAACTTGATCCATACTTGGTGGAACTAGAATATGGTAGTCCACTACTCTTATGCGATCAAGGATATAAAATGTTCCAATGTACCTTGGGATAAGCTTCCATTTTTTTCGAAACTGTGTGACTCTACTCTTTGGGGAAATTTGAAGGAAGAATTTATCTCCAACATCGAACTCCAAGTCTCTTCAATGATTGCCAACATATCTCTTTTTTTGAATCTGAGTAGCTTTTATGTGTTTCTAGATGGCTTAAACCTTCTATGGAATCTCTTGAAAAAGGTCATGTACAAGAAGCTTTCATTAACCGACTTCATCCCAAAAGGTTGGAGTTCTACATCACTTTACATATAGAGCTTCATATGGAGCCATTAAAATACTTGAGTGTAAGCTATTGTTGTATGAGAACTCTATTGGAACCAAGGACATTCTTAGCTAAAAATAGAGTGTGGTTTTTGTTTTTCTTCAATCCACTTTGGGTTGATGAAGGGGGTTTCATTTCATGTGATCTTACAGTACAAGACAAAGCAGGTGTTTAAGGTGGTACTGTTTCCCAGTGTGTTCCCAATTTTTGGGCCTCAAAATCGGGAGTTTTTTTGGAAATGGAAGGCTTTCCGCAAAGTAAGTATGCAGAATGGTTTTTCTAAGAATAGTTCACAGACCACAAAATATGGTATGTGGAATGGAGAACTGTGAACCATGTAGTAGGAATAGTTATTGAAATGGGAAAAAGTTCACGTTGAAGACTTACGGTGCATGGGATGGCTTATCATTGGTGAAAAGGAGGTGGAGATTGGTTCATATAAGAGCTAGTTTGGAGAATGACTTATCGTTAGTGGAATTGAGGTAGTGATTTTATGAGCTGTGAAGGGGAACCATGAAGGAAAAAGTAGTATGCGGACTGTGTAGGGAAGAATGGTTTGTGGGAGCACGATACGCGGTGAAGATTTGGTAAATCTATGTTTAGCAGATTATGCAGATCTATTTGAAAATATAAGGATAAAAAATACCTTCATTAAGTGGTGACACTAGGATTATAAATCTGGGATGAATTCGGTGAAATCTAGAGTGGTTCGCAAGAAGAAAACCCCGTAAAGAAGATTTTGATTAGAAACCTAAGAGGAATTTGGTGAAGTCCAGAACGGTTCATGTAAGATATTTTGTAGAAGAATATTCATGGAAGATAGATAGAGGAAGAGGATTTGGTCCGTAGACAAGAATCTGTATGTGAAATAGGTACTCAAAAGTGGTTTGTGGAGGCAGTATGTGGAGGTGACTCATGAAGCACCTGAAGTACACGGTGCAGTGCAGTACACGGAGGAAGAAGGCCAGTTTTTGGAGGACAAGTTTGTGAATGAACAATATGCAGAAAAGTAGATTATATCTACATGGGGAAACAATAATTTAATAGAGCATCTATCAAGAGTTAAGGATGCACGATTTAATTTCAACTCATTGAAGTGACCTTCAAGTTGATAAACTGAGTTCAGATTCTTCCCAAGGTAGTGGGCAAGGGGAGTCAACAGAAGTGATCCGAGCAATGCAGTGTGCTATCTCTAAAACCATGTAAAGGTAGTGTGCCTAGAAGAGAGTGAATGTGATGAACTTTTTTAATCCAAAACTAGTGATGATTATTGGACTTTGGTATGAATGAAAACCTATCAGAGTATGCTCCTTAGACTAACCATTAGTGGTGAAATAACTAAAATTGTTGTGTAGTCCTTATGCACATGAATGTTTAAATTATTTCGCATTACCAATCGAGATATTTAACAAGTTCCTACCAATGTGAGAACAAGATCCTTCACTTTAAAGTAAAAGTTTGACACCCAGATCCACCCCTCCCTTCTCAGTGTGTTCCGCGGTCCTTGAAACTCAACCAATAAGAGATACTGATCCCATCCACGTTTTAATTCCACTTAGTAGAATTTAATCATGTCTTTGAGCATCTTAATAGTTCTTTTTGATTACTATCAGTTTTGGGGTGATAAGACATGCTGATATTCAAATCATTAATCAATGAATGTTTATGAATTCTCCAAAATTTAGATTTGATCCATAGTTCAGGATCAGAGATGATCGAAAGTAAAACCCCATGAAACATCACCACTTCCTTCACATATATCTCATAAAGTTGTACAAGTTAGAGATCTTCTCGAATAGTAATAAAGTGGGTAGTCTAGGTGAGTCGATCCATCACAACCCATATAAAATTATTTCCTTTGGATGTATTCAAGAGATAAGTGATGAAGTCCATGGGGACTTTCCCCCATTTCCACATAGGTATATGCAATATTTGCATCATCCCTTTCGATTTATGTCTCTATGCTTTAACTTGCTGACGTATTAAACACCTTGAGATATACTCTATAATCTCCTTCTTCTTTTTGTCCCACAATAAGTGTTCTTGAAGATCACAGTTCATCATGGTACTTCTAGGATGGATAAAGAATGTTGAGAGATGTGCATTATCCAATAGATCCTTCTTTATATCCAGTAATGAATGCATATAAAGCCTTGTTACAAATATAATAACACCATCATAATCGATATGGAACTCTTTTATTTTCCCTTCGTTTACTGATTTCACATTCTTTTGAAGCTCTAGATAATCCCTTTGTGCCTCCTTAATCTTCTCTAGGACATATGATTAGGAAATAATTTGTGAAAGGTAGAATGTATTCCCTTCCATTATGATTTAAAAATTCAACCTTTGTATATCCATATAGATATTGACTTTCTCAATCCGTATCATGGATATAGTAGTATGTTCTTTTCTTTGAAGAGCATTAACTACCTTATTTACCTTTAGAGGAAGATGGTGACTAGAGAAATCATAGTCATTGGCTAGCTCTAACCATCTCATTTGATACATGTTGAGTTACTTCTATGTGAATATATACTTTTGGCTCTTGTGATCAGTATATATGTCACACTTCCCCACATAGAGATATTGCAACAAGAGTTTCAAGGAAATAATCACATATTCTAGCTATAGATCGTGCATCGGGTTATTCCACTCATAGATATTCAACTGTCATGATGTGTAGGCTATCATTTTTTCATTTTACATGAGTAAGAAACCGAAGCCTTTATTTTAAGTATCACTGTATATAACAAAAAATTCTACACTTGTAGGTAATGCGAGTACAGGTGCTGTGATCAGCATATTATTTATCTCCATGAATCTTTCCTCACATTATTCCATCCATACATTCTTTACCCCTTTCCTTGTTAACTTAGTTAGCGGGCTATACAATCATGAGAAATTTATCAAAAAACATCGGTAGTACCCTATTAATCCAAGAAAACTACAAATTTCCAGGACTTTAGTGTGTCTAGGATATTCTTCAATTTCCTTCATTTCTGAAGTTTCTATATAAATTCCCTCACTTGTGATCATGTGTCTAGAGAATCTGATTTACAACATAAAAAAGTGACACTTTCAAAATTTGGTTTACAATTTCTCCTTCCTTAATGTCACCAACATAATACTTAGATGTTCTTAATATCCCTCCTTTCTCTTAAAGTAGATTAGAATATAATCAATAAATAAAATAAAAAAATTTCAAGGTAGTGTCTAAAGACTCTATTAATAAAATCAACTAATATGGTTGGGGAATTAGTAAGTTTGAACAACATCACTAGAAACTCATAGTGATCATAACTTGTATTGAAGGAAGACTTTTGAATATCTTTATTATGAACTTTTAGTTAATGATATATGAAATAAAGATCCATCTTTGATAAGTATTGAGATCCTTGTAGTTGATCAAACAATTCATTAATCCTTGGAATGTGATACTTTTTATTTATGTTGATCTTGTTGAGTACTTGATAATCGATACACAGATGTATTGATACATATTTATTATTGACCAATAGCACTAGCGTACCCCAAGGTGATGTACTAGGGCATATGAATCCTTTATCCAAGTTATCTCATAGCTGCTTCTTTAACTCCTCCAATTCGATAGGGGCTATCCTGTATGGGAATTTTGAGATAGGAGTGGCTCCGAGTATGAGTTATATGGAGAACTCTACTGCATGATCTGGGGTAAGTATATGTAACTCTTCAAGAAATACATCATTGTATTCCATCAAAATGGGAAGTTACTCTGGGTTGATACCTTCCTTTGAACCAACCATTTTAGTGACGTATGCTTCGTCACAGGCAATCAACACCCACACCATTGAATGATTTTCAAAGGAGATTCACAGTATTCCTTTTATTTTTAGAGGAGTATGGGATGGTTCAGAATTTGAAAATATTTTCCTTTTTCTGACAGTTGATGTGTGCTTTATATAATAAGATCCAATCCATCTGTAGTATAGAATCAAATTCCACTACGGGATGTCTTATGATA
Organism: Viscum album; assembly: GCA_963277665.1. Classification (NCBI taxonomy): domain Eukaryota; kingdom Viridiplantae; phylum Streptophyta; class Magnoliopsida; order Santalales; family Viscaceae; genus Viscum; species Viscum album. The sequence continues at coordinate 610,791,154 of OY728163.1, read as the reverse complement.
TTTGTTGGAAGAATATTCCAACATATGTCAATATGAGAAGAGTATAACACTTGGGTGTAATTATCACACCACTAGGTTTTTTATAGATATCTCTACTTCATGGAATCAGGGATTTGATTCAATAGTTCTAGAAAACTCTCAAGATATAAAGGAATGTATAGAACTAGAATCATATAATACCTTTTTAATTCTTTATTGAATATGAAGTGTACCTTGTATGAGTTCATTTTATTGATCCACTTTAGTTGTAATTATAACATAATATTTTCCTTGATCCTTTGGCTTTGGTGGTTACTGAGTCTGATTACCCTTGAAGACTCGAGGTTTAGTGCACTAGATTGCATAGTTCTCTTACTCCATATAGTTTAATCATTGAACCATGGGTGGTTCTCCCCTTTATTCCATCACATTGGATGGATTCTTCACGTCTCTCCAAAATTCATGAGCTTGTTGACCTTATTTCCCACACATAAAGCATTTCCCCATCCCTTTGAGGCAAATCCCATGATTCTTCTTCCTAAATTTTCGACATGTGAGTGGTTGAAATTTATTTACACCTTTTACATTATATCCCATATCTTCAAAATCCATATTTCGTTTCTTATCTCTATATCTATGAAACCATTATTTAAAATCCATCTCCCCATTTAGATAACATCAAAGCACCTATTTATAACTCCAAAAGTTTTGGATTTTTATATCCTTTTGAAGGTGTGGTTTTAAACCACTAAAGAATCTATTTATTTTTCTATCATCATTGATAAAAAAACCCAAGGCATACTTTGTAATCCTTGTGATTTTTTTGTAAGTAGTAACAGATTCACCTGATTTTTTCTTCAACTCTATGAATTCTCTCTCTATATTTTTCTGAAGAGTTCAAGGGGTATAATTATTATGAATTATTTTCTTAAAGTCTTACCACTCCATATATTCAATTTCATCCTTCAGATTGGTGTTCTTAATAAATTCCCACCATTGGTCAGCCTCTCCATCAAAATGATAAATTGATAGAGTCACCTTCTCCATCTTCAAATAACGAAGCACAAAAAATATCTTCTACATTGAGCTGATTTACTGTTACATGACTAGTGTATCAGAAGATCCTCTAAGCATCGATGGTTGTTTCTATATAAAATACTCAATAGCCAATTTCTCCCTCTTTGGGGGAAGGTGGAAATTACACATTATTCAGGTTATCTTTTATGACCTGAGACATGTGGGTAAACAATGACATGAAATTTTGAACTCCACCTCCCAAGGAATTTGGATGTCTTGGGAATTCACTACATTTTTCCTCATGGGGGTTTTGGTCAGGTTTATCTTGGTTCCCACCATTTTCTAAAATAGAAAATGTTTGAACAAAACATAAGGCAAACTGTCATGAATAAATAATTTATTCCTTTGTAAAATTAACTCTAAATGCATATATTATGAGATCCCTATATTTAGCATTTTTTTAAAACGAATATTCATAGATGTTTACATATACTAAGTCTCATACTAAGGGTTTTAACTAATTTTATTTAATCCTAATTACCAAATTTACTAAATCGTTAACTGATACCTACTATAGCGACCCTACTTTTTCTTAATTGACTATAACATCATTTTAAAGATAAACAACATAAAAGCATTACAATACGGGATCCCAAGGTTTAGTGTCTTGGAAAAATTTGGAACATTCATAAATTTTATGTACTAAAACATTAACATTATTTAATTCCTTCTTCTTTGTCTTCTTAGTTGACTTTACATTCTGCTTAGTATAAGTAATCACCTGTAGATATACATCAAAAAAGGGATGAGATAAAAGCCCAGTAAGAGGATAAATAAGAACATGAATCAATATAACATGGGTGAGAATAATAATAATCACCATAAAATAATTATCAGATCATCATCATATTCATGATAGGAAACATTAGATAATGGAATGAAATGTGGAAATTCCTAAAAATGAAACATCATGTATTAGTAGTCAAATACCACACATAGTTGTGAACAAATCAAGATTCATGTTCATGCATAATATATGTTAATAATAATAACATAATAACTATGAAAAAATACATCATCATGTTCAAGAACATTACACATTATATCATGAGATACATCACATTACCCAATGTGTGGGAGTGCTATATAATTTCGAGAACACCCATTACATCAAAACATTTACATAATCATGATTTTCACTAAGAACATATATTAGTATTGGACATAAAATAACACATGGAATGAAATTTCATTAATTTAATATTGAATAAATTCATGAATAATCTTGGGGTTCCTAAATAAGAAAGGTAAAAACATATTTTGTATAAGATTCATCATTATTGATCGAAGAAGAAACAACTCAAAAGAAGTCAAAATGTGTTTTGGAAAGAAGATTTATTTTAAAAAATAATTGTCTTTGTAATAAAACCATATTAGAGACATGTATATCCTAGAATAGAAAATGAAAGAATGGTGAAATTATATTTGAGGCATATTAAAAGAACATCAACACTAGCATTTTGAACAAAAGAGGAATAACCAAAATAAAGGAAATTGGGTTCGAGAATCCCTTTACCTTATATATGAATGATTTCATCACTTTAATATATTGGATAATAAAATTAGATTAATTAATTACTAAATTAATAAACTCTTATATATTTATTAGATTCAATATAAATTTATTATGTTCCTTTATGGCCATTTTTATGAGTTATAGAGTTCCACTTCATCATTTGGGAGTGTTTTTTTTCTTGGTCTTCATGATTACTTCAGTTGTATATATGTGTGGAAGATCATTTAAAATGAGAATATTTATCCAAAATTGAAATTATATTTTATTAATGAAATACCATAATTTTAAATGAGATTATATATTTTTTCAGATATTAGGATGATTCATTTGATAAAACATTAATGATAATCAGTTAGATTAATTTGGCAGTTTTCAATCATCACAAATTAGTTTTGTGTTATTATTTGATATTATGTTTATATGTTAGTTCCAGAACATAAAATATTTTATAATAAAAAATTTAAAATATATTTCAACAATTATAAGGGATTTATAACCATCCTTGAAGGCGGTAAAGTAAAATTAAAGTGCATCGTCCACAATGGCGGTAAATCGACACATCATGGAAGATGTTTTCATTTTTAGAATAAAAGGGAGAGGAGAGGAGATTTGATGATGGATCGTTACATTATCAAAATAACATTACAGTATATACAATACACTAGAGTAATCGTTACACTTGGATAATGGTAGTTGAGGATAGAATAATAAAATAAAATAAATTTAAAAGAAATTAAAAGAAAATTAAAGAGGATTTTACCTCTTGAATTCTTCTACTTGAGATACTCCTTAGATAAATTGGGTTTGGTATTATTTTTTGAGAACAGAGGATTTTGGAAGAGGGTAAGAGGCTTGGAGAGAGTATTGAGAAGAATTTTGATAAGCTTTAGTGATTTGAATGTTTGAGGAGAAGAAATGGTGGGGGGTAGTATTTATAAGAGAGGAGATAAATGTTTTTTCTTTATTTTATTGAAAGTATTATTATTTTGGCTCAAGACAATAAATAGTATGAACCTCATCTCTAAATATATTAAATAATAGAGAGTTTGATATTATGGTCTTACATTATCCATACATCATCTATGACTTAATAATTCAGGTATTTGTTAAATACAGGAAATTACCACATTTCACTATTCACCAAATATTAAACTATTTTAAAAAAATCCCAAAAATTCACCGTAACCATTTTTTGATTTTTTAAAATAAAAAAATAACTCCATTTTATAAAAATAATTTTCTAAAAATGAAAATTTTAATTTTTAATTAAAATCATCATTTATTCACAAAATATCGATTTTAAAATTATAACAGATTTTATGAAACTTTGAAAAAACAATTAAGGTCTCATAAGATTATCTTATAATCACAATTAAAAGACATTTTAATTTATTAATCTATTTTATGAAAATAAATTTTCTTTTAAATCATTATAAATTATAAAATTTTAAATAAATATTTATGTTTTTTTAAAAATACCAACACTTAATTTATCATTTTTAAAACATTTATTTACATATACTTGGATAAAATTATATCATATTATCATTTATAAGATTAAAAAAATTTATTTATACTTTCATAGGTGAGGTTAATATACTATTGTCTGGATTAATATTCCTAACGGTCATGTCACTATTACATGACTCAAGTTAAAATTCCATCAGTATTGGTTCCTTAATTTTTATAAATATCTCTTGTTTCTTTTTTAATTTATGAGAATAAAGATTTTATTGAGATATTTATGCTATAGATGTGTTTTATAATATATAACATAATTATAAGAAGTAAAAAATCCATTTAAAAAAGTTTTGGTTTTTACAATTCCACCAGGTTATCCCATACAATTTTAAGAATAATGGAAAATTATGAGCATGTTAAGGAATTTTTCAATAATACAAATGTACCCCCTATTTTAATTTGTTATATATTGTAACTAATTACCCAAAGACACTATAATTATCAATCTTATGGGTTTTATTATGTGTATTCTTATGTAATAAATCATGAATTAATGTATAATAAAGACTAGGGTTGTCATAAAACTTAAGTCATGTCTCACATAGGTCACCACTCACGAGGGAACATCTGTACTCCTACGACAAATATCACAAGGTAAATCACATGCTAAAAAACACACTCTATGGATCTCTCTCTCTCTATCGCAAACACATCAACCTTTATATGTCAATTCAACCACCCACTCTAGGGAACTGATCCTCATCGAGCATCTCTATACTAGACTACCCCCTTGAGGTTCAAGATCTCATATAGGTGTAGATAATAACATCACCCTATAATTATTTATATTTAGTAAACCATATTCATATATTTCAATTAAGTATAATTCCTCTATAAAGATAAATGGGAAAACACCATATAAATTATTATTGACACTTTAAGTAACCAAACATATTTTATTTTCTAAAACCACTATCAAGGCATAAAATGCCTATATCAACCCACTAAGTATCACTACATATCCCTTACATAGAGGGATTATACAGTCATCACTAAGGTGCATAAATCTATAATATCTACAAGACTTATCATCAAATAAGATATATTATGGTCCATCTAAGTAAAATTCCAAACAAAGATATATGGTAAAACACCTTATAAGTTTTTATCACTTTAAAAAAGTAGACTATCTATCATCAGTGATATCAATCACACACAAGCACATGAATTTTATTTGAATCCTACATTCCAAATATAATTCATTACCTATAGTCCATGAGACAAAACCATAATTAAAATATCAATACACACATCATATTTGAATAGAAATATCAATCATAATAGTGAAAACCATGAAAAAAATCACAAATATATGGTAAAATGAACTTTTTATTGAAAATGTGTTCATGAAACACAAATATGTGGTCCATCACAATAACTTCCTAATTCTAGGCATACCATGTCTCCAAATAGTAAAATAAAGAAAAAAGATGGTATGTGATAAACTTTGTCAATGACTAGCACAAACTAAATTCTTAAATATTACTAGAAAGTAGTCAGATAGGGTATCATGTTTATAAAGAAATGGTGGGTGTAGGTACAAAAAATAAATAAAAAATCATGCATAGATTAATTATTATGATGACAATGACTTATTTAGAAGTAAAAAATGATCAGTTTGAAGAAATTATCAACAAATGAAGAAAAAGGGACCAAGAAGACTAAGAAGATTATGAAATAAATAAATAAATCACATGGGTAATTTGGATTGTCTGATTAATGTATTTCATGTTGTGACATTTCAATTGAATAAATATTAAAAAAGTCAAAATCTTGAGTGAGAAGATTGAATATTAATAAAAAGATTCTAAAGTTCATCACTTAGAAAACTCAATCAATTGATTAAATGAAGAATTCAATTGAAATTTTGAATTGATTACAAAATCAAGGTTAAAATGATAGACTAGAGAAAACTAAACATACACATTCAATATTTTTTTCCCCAAAATCAATATGAAATTGAAAAATGTGAAATTAAAAATCATGATCAAAAGAAAGAAAAGGAAGACAAGTCGTCTTCCTTTAATTATTCATTCCTCACATAGCTTCAACTCCACTGCTATCCTATACTGTCTTTTTTGCATATTAGGTATCCAATGATGGAAAATTTGAATTATATATCCCCCTGGGGTCAACTCCACTATGCATATTCTCCTTTTTAACAAAAAAACCATAACAATCTCAATTTGTGCACCCATGATCAATGCTCAGTAACTTCCTTCACTGAATTCCACAAGACATGCCTTCATTGTACATCTTCATCCTATTGTTACATGATAAATGTTATTACAAAAAATTTCTCTCCCCACACATGGGTTTTCTAATCCCATGATTAAAATATATTTCAAATTTCCATGCTTGAAACATTCCCTCTTTTGGAATTTCGAAATGGATCCAGAATCTTTTTTCCTAGATTCGAGTTCTTTCTGAAAAGAATTTCAGGTGTAGCTTTAAATTTTAAACAATCACACGATCCTTTCAAATTTTCATTCTTAAAACATTTCATATTTTTTAATTTCTAGATGGATCTATAATATTTTCTCCATACTTTGAGTTCTTTATGGAATAAATTTTCAGTGAAGATTTAGATTTTAAACAATCACCTGACCTGCACAGGTGAAGAATTCTTGGATATTTCATCTAGATCTTAGACTTGGACTAAGAACTATCTCCAAAAATCCCTATAATTTTCAAACTCAATTGGTTGAAAAATGTGTTGAACATGGTTTGATCTCCATCAGTAAACTATCCAGAAATTCTTCGATCATGAATCGACACACTCAAACTTGACCATTACAAACTCAACAATATCTTGAAATATAATCATTACCTTCACAGATTAAATTTATCAGTTTCCCAGCTCATCGTCCTACTAAACCTGGTTTCAATATAGTCAATCTCATATGGGGGTTCATTACAACTCATTGTATCGCCAAACAATTATTAGAGAACTTCATAAAACTGTTGGTGAGTATGAATTTTAGACTCTTAAACCACAAAAATTGGAAACAATGAATCCCTTTCATTTCCCACCTCACTGAACCAGAAAAATCTCAACACAACTGGTGAAAAAAACCATAATTCAATACAAATTGATTTCCTGTCATGTTTTTGATTGATTGAAAACAGGATAGACAAAGCTCTCTTACAAGATCTGAACTCATCAGTTGAAAATTCTTAAAATCGATTTACCTGACCTCAATTTATCCCCCAACCAGTTTCAGATTTCTTCTTCATTTGGTCGATGGTTGGGAATCCTTATATCTGGCATGGATTAAGTTAAATAAAAAACAAGTGGAGCATATCATGTATTCTCCAGTTCGATGGGCACAAATTTTAGTCATTTCCCATGCGATGAGCTCAGGTGGAAGAAGAGTAGTGTAGTCAGTCGACAGATGGATCAGGTATTCTTTAAACAGAGGATCTAGATATGACCATTCAAGATTTGGGTTCATCATCCATAGATATAGGCTCACATCAATAGTGCTCGGCACTTCCATCATCGATCTCAGGATTGATCATCTTCATACACAACAACGCATGGGTTCATCTATAATAATAGTGGCTTCCATGAAAAAATAAACAACACTTGAAAACAAAAATTGAATTACAATGTTAAAATTAGAAAAAGTATAAATAAAATTAGAACAATGATAAATTAATTATTTAGATAAAAAAAATGGAAAAAATGATTCACTGTGTAAAAAAAGTAAATTAGAATAAAAACACAAATAAATTAATTAATTACAAAGAAAAATAATTTAATAAAATAATAAATTAGTAAAACAAAAATTATAACTTAAAAGACTAAAATTTATTAATTTGAAATAAAATTGGATAAATAATTAAACAAGTTAAAGAATGACACTCAAAATTTAAAATTATTATTTTGAAAAACATAAAATGATTAAAAATTAAAATAGTGTGTACCTAATTTTTCAAATAATTAAGAATAAAAAATGATGGCACACTATATTAATACTTAAAATTTTTAAAAGTTAACCATAAAACTAAAATAATCAAAAAATAGATATTTTAAAATAAAAGAATAGTTTTAATAATTTAATATCACATTATCAACAATTAAAAATTATTCAAATGTAATCATTATTTTAATAATAAGAATTCAATTAATTAAAAACATTATGTGGAAAAAAGAATGAAAGAAAACTAACATTAGAGCCTGGGGTCGCGGTTCCATTTCTCTTAAACCGAGATTTCTAAATTTTCAAAAGTGCGATCCCAATTTCAGCCTACTTAATGAAAAAATATCTCCTATGAAAGTCTCGATCCTTGTTTATAGCCTCAACTGGACTCTTTGACATCCTATCATTCTGTATGATATTGCTTCGGTGGTAGGGGTTCTGATCAGTATGGATAAAGGGAAAAAGATTTTCAGGTTTGGTCACTATGTTCTCCTGCTTATGGAGATTGATATTACCTATAACCTTTTTGACAAAGTTTTCTTATCCACACATAAGGATGAATTCCCTATGAGAGTCATGTATGAAAGGGTCCTCGATTTCTATCTTCATTTTAAATTGATTGATCATAAAATATCAAGATGCCAAAAGAACCTATTATTTGGCACCTGATCCTGTTATGGTCATATTATGACAAGATTACCACTGCAAAGAAAGATTCTTGGAAATTCATGGCGGACGTAGCTGCCCCAAGATCTGAATCAAAATGTTGATTTGAATTCTAGTGTTTAGGGAATCCTTTTTGATAATCATGTTCAGGGTAGTATGTATCATGGAAATTCTAATGACATCTCACCTCTCTTAGATAAGCCTATATAATCGTGGTCTTGTCGTGTTGAGAAACAAGAGGAGGATAAGAAACTATAAGAGGCCAATGTATCATTTAAGGATACTATTTCAAAGGGTACCAACTTGGATAATAAGGGTAAATATATTATTGTTAAATGTTCTCCTAATATGCAAGAATCACCATTTTATTGAAAGTTTAGGTTTTTTCCAGAGACTGGATCTTCCAGGGATATCCCCATTTCTTTGAGTGATGCTTCTTCACCCATAGGATGAAGAGGTGATTACACATTTTTTGATGTCATTCCAAAAGGTGTGTCTGACACTGATGTTTCTAGGAAGTGGAATGGCTGTGAGGCACTAGATGTTATGGATTTTTGTCATGATTAAAAGCATACTCTTGCTTCTGGTTCACCGATCAATGAAGAAGGCGAGGTAAAATACTCTATAGTGGATGTCTCCAATGATACCCAACAGGTTGGGCTTGTTGAGGATGTAGTGGAGGGAATTTATTTCTCTCCTCGACAGAGGATTGCCTCAATTGATACTATGGACAATGAAGGATTTCAGTTAGTTCCTCGTAGGAAAACTAGTTCTGGTCAAAACCTAGATCATTCAAAGTTTTATGTTGTAGATTCAAATAGATTTGGTGTACATGATTCCAATGAGGAACTAATGCATGATACAATTTTTGGTGAGCTGGTTAATGCATAGGAAAATATGAATGTTGAGATTGATGTTCCAAAAGGATCTATGCTTCAAAAATCATTGAGATGAGGTAGGCATCCAAAAGGACAAGTCCAGGGATGTGGGTGTGATGATTGGGATACAACATGGGGGCACAGAAGAAATTATTCCAAGGTACAATTCACACTAGTGGAAGAAATGATCAATAAGAAATACTCTATGATTTTCAATCAAATAAATTACAATCTAAGTGGAAATCTGTTGATGATGGTGATTGTTTTGATCATGGTGATAGGTATGATACTAATCTTTGTCAACCTTAGTTCATTTTTTATGTGGGTATGTATCTATGTTTGAACCCATCCTTCCCCTTTCTTGTATTTTATTTTTTCTTTATCTTTCATAAATGGTCAAGAGCCTCTTCTTCTGGCTAAATATTTTCCAGAAAACCAACATCAAATTGCACGACACTTAGTCAATTACACTCATGGGAAATTAAATGCATTTTATTTATCTACAGGGACTCATAAAAAGAAATTATTTAACTTCATAAGTTCTAAATTACACCTTAATCAATGGAAATCAATGATTCATCCCTTACTTAAAATATTTAGGCCTTCAATTTAAAATTCACTCACTATATCATTTTAATTTCAAATTCATGTTTCTGTTCAATTAGTGAAAAAATTATATAGAAGTGGAATTGATATTTTAATAAGAGACAACCAAATTAACCACTCTCCCCTATATCCCAAAAACCAAGTTTCAATCTCACTTCATAGATACAACTTCAAATGATAATTAAATAATTCAATTATCTTCTTCTTAATCTAGGTTCTATATTTCTCCCACCTTAATGAACTAATTTTTTACTATTAGTAACATTTTTTTTAATTTGTAATTTTTTCAGCCATGTATATGAAAATAACTACGAAAAGGTACTTATTGAAAATGTACAATGGGATTACACACACACCTAGTGCCTAAAGTCTCAGATATTCACTTTGGGATCCCAATTGATCATTTTAATCGAGTTACAATAGAATTAAATGATTATAATTTGAGTTTTATACGTGAAGTGTTTGTTAAAAAAGGTTGTGTTTCTTAGTTTCATGTTTAAATTTATATTTTTCCAAAGTTATAACCTTAATTCCACAAAAATATCTCTCATCACACTCCCTTTCCAAGTTCCTAAACTGAATTTTCATAAAAACAATGGGACTTAATTCACTTAGAAATCATGAAATTATAAAAACATTAAACTCAGTGAAACCCCATTATTGAGATTAAAATTTTTACTTAGTTAGTACACACTGATTTTTTATTTTCCTAAAATAATGATTGTATTTAAAAACATGGATTATATTTAAATAAATCCTAAAATGGTTTTTAATAGGGATACATTTTGAAAAAAATTAGGGGTTTTTGTTGTTTACAACATTGAAGTATAGTTAAGGTAATTTTAAAAAACCTCTCTTGCCCACACTTAAACCCCAACAATGTATCCATTTTTAAATTAAAGTTAGGAGAGACAATTTAACAATTTGGATTAAATCAATTGGATTATCAGTACATAAAAGGTTTTTTTAAGGGGTGATATAAAAACACATAAAATATTTTTCCACAACACTCATCATACACAAAAAAAACATGCACAAAGGATTCTAATAGAAATTATTAATAGATTTAGCATAAAAAAAGAGTTTCAAGAGTTTTCATGTTACAGATGAACTCTTGATTGAATTTCAAATAAGCATAAAAAATTGGCATGCATTAAAAAAATTATTTCACATAGATTCATCTTAAAACGTGGGTAGTGACTAGAAAAAATTTCATGAATGTATCATTTTAATAATTTAAACAACACAGTTGAAAAAAAAGAGAATAAAGAGAAGTAATACATGTAAGAGATTAAAATAATTACTCTGATGTAAATATAAAATCTTTGACCGTTATTATACAAAACATGTATCCCCCTCAAAGATACTGAAATAACATTCTGGTTAAAAATTTTGGGCTCCTACAAGAAAAGAAGATCATATTGAATTGAATAATGTGAATTTAATAAGAGTTTTAGAAAAAAAAATTTCTATTAAGTATTCTAAAACTTGAAGTTTATTCTGGAATTGGAGTTCAATATCAGTCCAACACTAGTAAGAAAATATTACAATTGACTGTGTATATTCTCATGGTCACTTGACCACCCACATGGACAATTGTCATGGTAACTTCACCCACCTTAAAAAATATTTATCTCATGGTTAGTAGATCCAACAACTTCCAAAAAACAATAGAGCATGAGTGAGGGTATCCATTAAAAAAATCAATAGTTTGGGTCTAACAACTCATTGACACAGAAAAAAAGAGAGAGAATATTTTATTGAAACAAAACATAAAAGAGAAATAAAAATAAAAATATGGGTTTCCTACCATGAAGTGGTATGTTTAAAGTCCCCATATAGACTCAAATATTTCTCAACATTAAAATAAATAGATGTCATCTAATACATTTGGCTTCCCCTAAAAGTAATGTTTTATTCTCTATCCATTCATCAAGAAAGGTGTGTTGTTTTTTCTTACCAACTCTGCAGATCCATTGACAAGAACTCATAGAATAGTGATTGGTCCATACCACCTATATTTGAGATCTATAGAAAAAATTCTAAGTTCAAAATCATAAAGAAACACCTTTTAAAAAAATTCAAAATCTCTATTTAGGATGAAGGAATTATGAAAACTTTAGTCCTATCCATATAAATCCTAGAATTTTTATAGAACTCTCTCTTAATATCATCAAGCTCCCTCAAATCAATTATCCTTCTTTCTCTAGCAGTATTGAAATTAAAATTCAGTGCTTTCATAGCTCAAAATGACCACTGTTGAATCTCAACGAGAATATAAAAAGTTTTTACAAAAAGAATTCTATATGGAGACATCCCAATATGAATTTTAAAAGAAGTTATATATGCTGATAATGCCTCATCAAGTATTAATGAGTAGTCCTTACTAGAACATGAAACTGTTATCTCTAATATTTTATTTAACTCCCTATTTGAGATTCCTACCTACCCATTTAATTGTGGATGGTAATCAGTTCTTATTCTATGAGCACACTCATACTTCACCATTAATGATTTGAATTTGAAAATTTTAAAATGTGTACCACTGTATGTTATGAAATACTTTGGAAATTTAAACCTTGAAAATATGTTTTTTCTAATGAATTTTATCATACTTTTAACTTTATTGTTGGGAATTTCCACTTCGTCAACCCATTTGGAATCATAGTCTACCACAACTAAGGTGTATTCATTACCATGAGAAGATGTAAATGGTCATATGAAGTCTAATCCCCAAATATAAAAAATCTAAAAATATAAAATATTATTCTAAGGTAACTCCTGCTTCATTCCAATATTTCCTAACCTTTGACACATATCATATTTCACCACTAAACTCCTAGAATCCTTAAACAATATTGGCCAATAAAATCCATTTTTAGGACCTTTTGTGTTATTCTCTCTCCTATATGATATCCTTCCCAAGAAAAGGAGTGGAAACTCTCAATAATAGGAAACATTTTTTTGTACACACTTCTTCAGTATGCCATCCACACACCTCCTATAAAGAAAAGGGTCATACCAAAAATAGTACTTAAGTTCGGAGATAATCTTCTTCCTTCTATATTTTGAAAAGTAATTAAAGAAGACACTCTTTGCCATGAAGTTAGAAAATTTTGTATATCAAGAATACTGCTTAACTGAAATAGTGAGTAACTTCTAATCAAGAAAGGAAGAATTAATCTCCCTGGGATCTTCACACTGAGTACTAGAAAACATAGACAAATGATTTGAGACAACATTCTCATCACCCTACTTATATCAATTATCTATATCAAACTCTTAAATAAAAATTATCCACCTAATGCATCATATATTGGCATATTTATTTGATAGTAGATATTTCAAGGCAGTGTGGTCTATCAAAACTATGGTTTTTGAACCTAAAATGAACTTCCTAAACATATATAGAGTAAAAAAAACATCCAATAGCTCATTCTCTATAGTTGTGTAATTAATTTGAGAATTATATAGAATCTTTCTAGCATAATAAACTACATGTAATTTCCTATCTCACATTTTTCCAAAAACTACTCCAACTACCACATCACTAGCATCATACATAAGTTTAAATGGATGTTTCCCAACAGGTGTAGTAATGACAGGTGATAAAGTGAGTTTCTATTTGATCAAATTAAAAGATTATAAATAATTTTCATCAAACAGGAAGGGTATATCTTTGTCCTGTAATGAATATATGGGTTTTTTAAATTTTGAAAACTAATTTAATAAACCTTTGGTAAAAATCAGCATGACCAAGGAAGATTCTAACACCCTTTACATTAACAGGAGGTGGAGAATTTTGAATTACCTTATTATTAGCACAATAAACCTATAATCCCTTATTAGACACATTATGTCCCAACACAATTCCTTCTTTGTCCATAAAATGAAATTTCTTCAAGTCTAGAATTATGTTGGTCTCTAGTGATCTTTCTAAAATAAGTTCTAGATTTTGAAGAAACATCTCAAATGTTATAATGATTATGAATATATATTCCATGAGAACCTCAATTATTCTATCAATCATTTAGGAGAATATTTTCATCATACACCTTTGAAAAGTATCCTTCACACCATAAAATCCCAAGTGAATTAATCGGTAAAAAATGTCCTAATAGGGCATGTGAAATTGGTATTCTCATGGTCATATAAGGCTATAGGTATTTGGTTGTAACTAGAATAGCCATTTGGAAAATAAAAAAATTCCCAATTAGCCACTCAATCATTTTGCCTAAAAATCGCATGAGAAAATTCTCTTTTATAGTGGAAAAATTCAACATTCTATAAACTATATAGACTCTCCATTTAGTTAACTTCCAAACTAGGATTTGTTCATTATTTTCATTGGTCACAAATAGTGAATCCCTATTTCTTTTGGACAACTTGGACTAGAATGTCCTAAGAACTATCTGAAATGTGACAGATAATCCCGGTATCTATCATCTTAATCACATATTCTCTCATAAATTCATTAATTTTTAGTTTTAGTCTCATTCAAAATTCCACCCTTGTATTATGGTCTGGTTTTATAGAAATATTATACTTGAAAAATGAAGAGCTAATCCCTTTTAAGTCAGCTATCGACCAACCTATTACAGTTTTTATTTTCTTCATAACTCCCAACAATTTTTCTTTTTGACTTTTATTCAATTATTTAGAAATTTTTTCTGAATGTTTTAAATTTTCACCAAATAATAAATATTTATGGTGTGTTAGAAAAGTCTTAAGATCTAAAGTGGTTTCTTGTTCACTGTAAGGAAGTATCTTTGGCCAGGGAGGTACACGGTCTTCAAAATATTTCTTAAAATGAGTTTAAAAACTAGATATATTTTCAATTTATAAATCATATTTTCTTTTTTATTCACTGTTTTCCAAGGTACACAACCCACTCTCATGAATTTCCAAAGTAGATTTCGACATATTTATCAATGTAAAATTATCGATTTGTTTAAACAAAACTCAATAAACCATATCAAATTGTTCATCATTTTTCTCATAAGGGAAGTTAGTAAAAAGTTTATCTAGAAATTTCCTAATATATAGAAAAGAAAATCCATCTTTATGATGGTCCTATAGAGGTGGAATAATTCTACTATAAAGATCTTGAAAATTAACAAGATTTCCTCTTTTTATACTTCCAAAATGTAAGGGAAAATTATTTCCAGTACCCATATGAGATTCTTATTCAATATATGGTTTAAAAAATTATTCTTCAAGTTTCAACGAGTCCTTAACTTCTATGATCTATACTATTGAACATTTCTCACAAAATTTTTATTTTTTTACATTTTTAAAACACATGAAATTCTTCTTCTTGTTCACCAAATTTAAAAATAAAACTTCCCTTTCACACATTGATAACATATCCTCATGTGGATAAGACGGGTCTACCTATAATTATATGAACCTCCTTGTTACATTCTATATTAAGAAAAATAAAGTCTATAAAAAAAACCAACTTACTAACTCCAACCAGAAAGTCATAATCCCCCTCTATTAGATGTGAGGAAAATTAATTAGTTAACTGTAAAATAGAATTATTGGGTTTCAAGTATTTTAATCCCAACTATTGAAATAATTATAAATATAGTAGGTTGATTATTTTCCCAAGATCAATAAGAAAATTCAATTGATATTTTTACCCTAAGGTGTAGGGAATAACAAAACCCCCTGGATCATTATGTTTAGGTGGATTTTTTTGAAGTACAAAAACCGCACTCTTCAGTGTGGTTATAAGTTGAAAAATATTCTAATGTTTTCTTGTTTGAAATAATTTTATTGAGTGATTTAAATTATGATGGAATATAAATTAAATCTTGGATGAAAGTAACATTCACTAGGTGCTTATTTAATAGTCCAAAAAATTATAGCAATTTAGGTTTGTTATTTTTGGATTTTATCCTCTGAGGGAAAGGGGTGGATTGGGAAAATTTCTTATAAACTGAGTTCACTTCACTAAGTACCTTAAAAATATTTTATTTCCTTTTATTATTTTTCATTTTAGAGTATTTTTATCATTGTATTTTAGGTAGAACAACTTGATTATATTGTGTTATAGTAGTGCTATAAACAATTCTAGATTGAGTGTTTTATAGATTAGGGTGTACATATTTTTTTTATATTTTCAGTCCTTTCACTCATAGAATTGATTCTAACATCCTCTTGGGTTTTTAAACCAATCATATTAACTACATCTATGACACTCTCTCTAGGATTCACCATAGTGATACTAATCATTTTACCTTTATCTCTTGAACTAAAGTATCTATCCAATAGAAACATTATCAATTCTAAATTATTAATTATAGAATAATTTTGAGACTTATATTAATCATGTTATTATTTTTTTGAATCAAGTATCCCCATGAACTATTGAAAAATCCCGTTAATATTATCTTGAGAACGAGAAGTTTCAACCTTAGATTGATTCTAAAATTGTGTTATTTACTACTTTTGAAAGCCAGAGGTATTGGATTATTGTCTAATAATTCCATTCTCTCTATATGATAAAATAGAGTGTTTATTATAACCATGTTTATAATTGTTTGAAAATAGGTCATCTCTAACTTATGGTCTTTGACCATGTCCAACAAAATTGGCATCTTCTTGATTTTTTGCTCAGATGTCAAAGATTTGACTATAAGTACTTGATTTTCCAAACATTCCAAACTATTGACACTGATATCTAAGACTTTGGTATTAATTTTTATAGCCAACACTATTATAATATTGTTTTATATTTTGATTCATTGGGGATTGGATGAGAACTTTTATTTCAGAAAGTTGAGCATTAATTTCTTGCCCTGGACTAGTGTTATAACCACCTCTATACACTCTTATTCTCCTATAATATTTATGTTGTGAGTTAAGAGATATATTATTGAAAATTATCCTAAAATATTCATCAATTTTATTAGTGTAATTTCCTCTAGTAGGTTAGTCGAATATGTTATAACCACATGGTGAAAACCTTCATAAAAATCTTCTATCACTGGGTGAGAATAAAGTTTTTGATGAGGACACTACCGAAGTAGGTACCTGAATCTTTCCCCAGCTTCATGAAAAGTCACTCTGTCCTCTTGAGTAAATCCGGTGATCTTGTTTCTCAATTATCCCTTAAGTATCCTAGGATAAAAATTTATAACAAAATAGTTATGAATTTATTCCAAAATTTCTAATATATTTTCATCAAGGGCCACAAACCAATTCCTTGAAATTTCCTTTAAATGTAAATGGAACAATGTCATTTTCAAATCACTTTAACTTAGTCATTATAGTGATAGTTACTACACTATGTTGTAAAAATATCTAATAATGGTTAAGGATTATTCATTAAACATTTCATTAAATAAATGCATAAGTGAAAGGCTTTATTATTTTAGCTTAAAATTTTAATACCTAGTTGTAATTATAATAGAGGAAGTATTACTTGACACCTGAGGGAGTTGATACTCCATAATCCTAGTTCGTTAAACAATTTCTTGGATTAGTTATTATTGGATATCTTTATTACCTATCCCTATCTAAGTTTTCCATTTTAATTTCTAATTTTCTATATGATCTTAAATGTTTTCAAATTTCTAGATTTATGGGATCTAGACCCCAAGACACATATATTGTGTGGATGTACTTAAGAAGTTATCAGTAGAAAAATCAAGATTTAATTTTTTAGACTATATTTTAATGTTTTTGATTTTTTTATATTTATAGGTTTTTATTTAGTTTTTTTGCATGTGTTTTTGTTTGTTTTAATGTTTTTTTTAATTTTATAGACACACAAACCCTTCCTCAAAAACGATGTAAGAATTTGATAGTATATTCCATTTAATACTTCAAATTAAATTCCTATAAACTACTAGAAAGCAATGATATTGGGAATCATGTCTATAGGGAATGAAATGGTGGGTGAAGGTCCAAAAAATAACTAAAAATTAAAAATCAATAAAAAAACATGTATTAATTAATTACTATGATGATAATGACCCATTAAGAAGCAAAATATAAGTTTTTTAATTATTTTTTCAAGAGATATAGTAAAGGCAGTAATGAAAACTGACTAGAGTATGAAAAAATAATGAATAATATGGGAAATATAGATTATAAGGTTAATGTATTTCCTATTTTTAATTTATAATTGAATCAACACTCATAAAAATGAATCCAAAATCCCAATAAATAAGATTTACTAGAAATTGAATGATTTAGTAGTTCATCACCTACAAAACTCAATAATTTTTTTAAATGAAGAAACTGATTACAATTTAGAAATGATTACATAAACAAGGTTAAAATGTTAAACCAAAGAAACATAAACGTTCGTGCAGAAGAGTTATAACCAAATTTAATTATGAAACTGAATAATATGAAATTAAAGATCATGAGTAAAAGAAAGAAAAAGAAGATGTGTTACCTTCCTTTAATTCACCACTTCTAAATTAACTCCAAATCCACTGCTCTCTTTTAATCTATATTCTCTAGATCAGTTATATGATGAGGGAAAAATGGAATTATTTATCCCCTATAGTAAAATGTACTATAAATATTATTCTTTCTAATAGAAAATGCATATAAATATCAATTTTTATGCTCATTGCCACGACATGGTAACCTACTTCACTGAATTCCACGTGGAATGCCTTCATTATACATCTCCATCCTCTGTTGAATTGAGCAATGATCCTCCAAAAAATTACCCTCCTTGAATGTGGGATTGCTAATCCCAATAGTAACAATATCTCTTTTTAATTTTCACACTCGAAACATTCCCTCTCTAGGAATTTCTAGATGGATCTAGAATTTTCCAATGTTTTTCTTCTAACTTTAAGTTCTTTATGAAAAGAATTTCAGGTGAAACCTTAAATTTTAAACAAGCACGTGGCCTACACAAGTGATTTTTTTTTGATATTTCACCTCAAGCTCATACTTACACAATAAACTTTATCCCAAAATCACTGAAAATTTCAAAATCAATTGGATATCCAAGGTCTCAATCTTTGTAAAATACCCATTAGTCAATTATACAAAGAAACATAAATCATGAATCAACACACTGAGACTAGACCATTTTCTTGTCCAAATCATCCTAAAAAATATTCAGTATCTCCATAGATTATATTTATCAGTTTCTGACCTCATCACCGAAATACACCTATTTTCATTGTGGGAAATATCATGTGTGGATTCCTTTTAACTCATGGTGTCATTGAAAAATCATTTTATCACTTCATAAATTAGTAGGTGATCACGCATTTCAGACTCTAAAACTACAACGTTGAGAAACTTAGAATCCCTTTCATCTTCTACCCGAATGAACCTACATAATCTCGACATAACCAGTGAAAAAAACCATAATGCCAAAAAAATAACTGGATCACATATGACTTCTTCTTCCAGAGAGGCACACATTGTAAAATGGTGACCTCTCAAAGAAATTTAACATTAAAGGTTGAAATTTCCATCTTGAAAATAGATAAAAAAAAGGAATTTTAGACAATTTTGGTTGACCATGGAGCACATACCTGCATCAAATATCTCATTTTCAACTGATTACAAATATGCGAGATTAAGATCGCTTCTAGGATCTAAACTCTTTAGTCAAAAAATATTTAAATAAATTTATCTAAAACAATTTTATCCTCTAAAATGTATGAGTTTCATTATTTAGTAATCCTATGGTCATAAATCCCATTATCTAGAATGGATCAGGTTGAATGAGAAATAGTTTGAACATATCATTTATTCTTCAGTTTTGGTGAGCACGAATTTCAGTAATTTCCCATACGATGAGATCTAGTGGGAGAAGAGTAGTGTGGGAATTATAAAGATGGATCAAGGATTCTTTTATCAATGTATTTAGATATTTCCATATGGGACTTTGGTTCATCATTCACAGATCAAGGTTCACATCTATCGTGCTCGACACTTCCATCATAGATCATGGGTTGATCTTCAATCTCAGTGGTGCTTGGGTTCATCTAGAACGCTGATGGCTTCTAGGGAAAGATATGGTGGTGAATGTTTGGTTTACCTTGATCAAAGATCATGGGTTATTTAGATTTGGATTTATCTATTTCAGTGGTGGATAAGGTCTTGAATTTGGGAATGCTTAGGTTAAGCTTGAACAGTGGTGAAATCTTTTTCATCCTTGAAAGCATGACTCAAAGAGGGGTGGATTCAGTTAGAAGTGGTTTTAGCACATAACATTTATTTGAATATGGAAAACATGAACTAGATACAGAACAACTTCATTTAAAATGGCCGAATTTTGTGGAAATAGGTGGTGTGGAAATGGATTCACCAGGCTGGTTTTAATTGGTGCCTAATTTTGTGTGGTGTTCTTCAGCTGTAGTGATGCTCATTTCTCAATTGAGGCTTCATGGTGAGTATACTGGCCAAGATCTCAAGATTTATTATTCCCTTAGGCATGGTATGAATGGATTATGGAATGGTATGTTAGAAACTGGATGTGTGGTAGGTTTAGGTGAGACATTATAGGTATGCAAGAAATGGAAAGGTGGGTTGGGGGTAGGGATCATGGTCACCTGACATTAACAAGCACGATCATTATAGTGATTTTTACCTTCAATTGTAGCCACCTAGCATAGTAAGTATACTGACTGTGACCCTTCATGTGGTCACTATATTGAGTGGTAACTTTGCATGGTCACTAAAGAGTCCGTGTTTCTTGTTGTGCACAGTTTATTAGACCTTCATCTGAAACCTAATTAACAACAGAAGAAAATTAAATTAGAAATATTTAAAATGAAATAAAATTAGAACAAAGATAAAAAAATTTATTTTGATAAGAAACAAAAAAATAATAATTAATTAACTGAGTACAAAAAGTAAATTATGATAAAAACAAAATTCAATTAATTAATTACAAAGAAAAAAAATTAAATAAAAGGAAAAATTAGTTAAAAAAAGAATAAATTAGTAGAATAAAATTTATTAATTTGAAATACAATTAAATAAATAGTTACTATTAATATTTAAAATTATTATTTTCAAAAACATAAACTGAAGAAAAATTAAAATAATGTATCTGAATTATTTATCTTGAAAATAAGAATGAAAGATGACTACTTACTAAATATATATTAAAAATTCTGAAAGTTAACCATAAAACTAAAATAATCAATAAAATTGATATTTTAACATAAAATCATAGTTTTAATAACTTAATATAACATATGAATAATGGAAAATTATTCAACCATAAAAATTATTTTGATAATAAAAATGTAATTAATTATAAAAAATGATGTGGAAAAAAGAACGAAATAAAACCCACATCACTATGATACCACTTTGAAATTTCTTATGCTCAAGAGCAATCACCGGTGTCTAGAATAGAGGTGTTATGTGACCTCAAGTTCAACTCCCTATAAAGAAAAGGCTACCGACAAGCGTTGAGGGTCTAAGTTTCCATGAGAAGACTATACCCTCACATTATAGTGACAACTACATAAAATAACCAAATATTTTCCATGATAATAATCGAAGAACACATATAAATAAACATAACCATGAAATATAAAATGAATGTGGAACAATACAAGTATATGTCTCAATTGATCACCCACTAAGTTGACCAAATATAAAAAATAAACAAATATATAAATTGAAAGGAGGCTCTATATTTATCACTAAGAATAATCACATCATGATCTCCAAATTACTACTCAATCTATCTAGCTAAATGATCTAATCCTATGCCTCTGTCCTATCTAAACCTATGATAAATGTGTCTAATCAGATACCAAATTTCTATAGCCACCTAACCAGCGTGTGAATAAAACTCAGTAGGGAACCATAAATGACATACCTAATACAACCAACACTGTAGTGTATGCATGAGTTATATGATAAGAAAAAAATAATATATAATTGCTATAAAATAATCACTATCAATCCTCGGGTTCTAAGGGGACACCTGGGGTTGATCATACCTTCTTCATCCTAGGATATAGTATCTTTGAGTATGTCACATCCTAACTCGAGAGATATATGTCCTTCCCAAAAATCTCATTAATATATATACATAAGTATATAAGATCACTTAGGTAGAAAATTTTCTCAACTGAATCATCTCATATAACCAACCTCTAGGGTAAGTGTGTCTAAAATCAGAATCTTTAGAATAAGGAAATCAAGGGTAAGAGTGACGCCACTTGGAATATCATATAAATGATCACTTAGGGGAAAAAAGACTCATCCATATTATCTCATGAAATTTAGTCGATGAGAGAGTGGTCCCACACAGATCTTCGATATTGAAATTGGGGGGAAGAGTGGACCCAACTAGAATATCATATATATATTCATGGGGAAAATAATCCTCACCAATAATCTTAGATAATTAAGTTGAGGGTGTGTGTGTGGGGCGGGATCCCACCATGGATTCATAAAAAAAGGGAATTAAAGGCAAGAGTTTCACACATATAAATATCATATACACCCCGGGGGGATACCCTAGATCATATTATATATTAAATTGATAGAATTGATGGGAAAGTGGCCCAACCCAATATCTCATATATAACATTGAGGGGAATTCAATCCCACTCAGTAATATACCATATAAACATTAAGGTCTTGCATCCTTTCAAAGATATTTCATATAAAAATTGGATGCCAACATCCACACCATAATATCCCTTATAAAAAACAGTGGGACAACGTCAACTCCATAACCTAAATATATATTCATCACCACATGCATGGAGGGATCTCATTAGACTAGTCCTGTACTAACCCAACCTGAGACTATTATAAGGTTGGACCACCCACTATGGTCCTCAATACCATCTTATAGTCTGGACACCCTATATGGGATCCTTTATCTCACTCCCAACTCTAGGGATGAAGATGATCACTTAGAGGGAATAATTTCCATAAATATCATCGTGTTCACATCACAACCTCACCAACATTATAGAAAAATACACACTAGAATCACACTAGAGGGATTTCATAATTTCCATCTCACTTCCTAAGTTACCCTAGGTCAGTCCTCTCACTCGCATCCTATACATAAATCCAATCTAGGGCATTATCACTTGGGAAGTCATATACTAGTGGGGGATAATCACACAACCAAATTGCTAATCAAATATCCAAAGGGATATAAGTTATCATAGGTCTCCATCATGGAATACTCAGTCCAATCATTACCATTCTCACACTCTCCTATTCATGGAGGGGTCTAATAGAACCTATACCAAGGTCCACTATGTTAATTCATTAAGTATACACCCTTATAGGGTCTTTATATATCATCTTACAAATCTATGATCAAACCCTCAACCACCAGTGGCTGAGGCACTAACTAGTGTTCAAGGGTCAATCTTGGCCATTAATACTTTGTACACATCATCTGAATTTATCAAAAGTAATTTATTTTAAATTTAAGATCAATAATATATATGTGGAGATACCATATATCACATGTTATACAAACATTTCAAAAACTTAGTAATATGTTCAAGGGACCACATACATCATTCATAGAGTTATCCCCTTTAAAGTAAGACCAGTCTCCCTCACTATAGATTGTACACTCCCACTCTGCCACCGTTGATCAACATAGATCCCTAATTTCATGAATACATCATCTACATGAATTATAAATTAACTATCATTAATTTACACATTATTTTGATATTAGATACAAAATTTTTATTTAGGGTATAATAATGAAATAAATCAATTGAAATATATTATGGTATGAATCTATAATCATAGGGGTGTGAACCGCCCCTATATAAATCTAGAAATTTAACATATAAAATCCCAAATTGGTTCCATTATTTACTCCATTAATTTCTAACAAAATTCCTAGAAACCTTAAATAATTTATCCCATCAAGACACATCTTTGAATCCATATAAAACCTAGTGTAATCATCCCCCCGATACCTCCTTTAGATGGGATAAGTAAAAACCCCTTGATATCAAGATGACTACCCCATTATTTTTTGGAATTATCACTTAATACCTAGTTTGATTCATAAAATTTTATAGTAAAAAATAGAGGAAAAAACCAAGAAAGAATCGATATAAAGAGTTGGATTTACCATAAGAAATTTCCAGTATCAAATGTCACATGTATCAGTTAAGAAATGATGATGATCTCTCTCATAGAAATGGTAGTGCCCTAAACCCAGAAGCCTGAAGATGTGGTCTACTACCATTATATTGGTATGATTTCAAGAAATCACATCTCAAAGGACCAAATAATTTAGTAGTCTTTTTAAACTAGATACATACACGATACTTGCATTACAAATTAATATAGTAATTACAATTTTTTTTATTTCAAGGATAACTTTATTCACACTTAGAATATCCTTGTTTATATTTATTAGTACACTTATTGGATTATTTGGGAAAGAAAAAAAATAAGGGAAAGCTCAAATTCTTAGTAGGAGTTAGGTATAATGGAAGAAATAATGAATAAATGAGCTTAATAAATATGGTAAGCTAATAAATGAAGAGACATTATATGTAATCAATAAACTTAGAGGGAGTTCATAAATAACATAGGAAGGTAAATAACTAAACACCCATGATATATAATCAATAAAATGAGAAGTAAGTTCATCAAAAATATGATAAGTTAAATAACTAAACACATATTCCATTTAAATAAATTGTTATGACATAATCAATATAGAAAGTCAAATAACTCAAACACATGCCATTTAATCAATGAACTTATAATGAAATGCATCCATAGAGAATGGGAATGAAAAACTATCCTAGATAATAATAACTAAATAATAAATTAAGAAAATGATTAGTTATAAAACGTCATGTCTCCTAGGAACATGATACCTTTACCATCAAGATCTATCCTCAAGATAGTTTAAAACATACTAGATACAAACTGATTTGGTTTGGACAACCATTACTCTATTGTTAATAACTTTTATAAGACAATTTAAAATTACTTGAAAACAAACGTGACAGGTTTTCCTCAAATTTAATTTATCCCATGAGGCTATTGATGCATCTAGGTGGTTGAATTAATCGATCCCAAACCTGTGTGGTGAATTCCCAAAGCATTCATCATATATTGAATAATCAATTTAATTCATAAACAATGTTCCTTATCAAATATATGTATTGAGTAAAATATATATATTTATAAATATTTTACCAGTAAATAAAATAATATTCAAAGTAAGAACCACATGTAAAAATGGTATACAGTTTAGGCAATAATAATATCCATGATAAATAATATGGGTAATTAGGGTAAATTTAATGTCTAATGATTGGAAAGTGAATATTTCAATGGGACTACAAAAATGAATCAATGGTGTGAATGTTAATATTATCCTTGTCCAAATCAATCATGAAACATCTTGATTAATAATAATGATGGTATCAATACAATATATCCCAAGTAGAGTAAAATAAAGGGTCATTATCATTGATGAAATGAAATACTATAAAAATATCTTCTCAAATACATTTTTGAATAAAACATGTTTTTTATTTTGAAAAAAATTCTGAAAATACTTTTAATTGAAAATAACTTTTAAAAAAATCTTCATTAATAATTAACCTTTTAAACTTGGAAAGGGAGATTTTAAAAAATTAATACGGGTAAATCTATTCATGTTATACAAGGTAAAGAAAATATTCCTTTTACATAGTCAAAATGATAGAAAAGTAATTTTTTCAGAAAAAGACTAGATTATTCCATTGAAAAAACACTTAAAAGAAAAAAATGGTAAATATTTTTTTTAAAAGGTTTAAAACATTATTCAAAATATTTTTATAAAACATTGTTTTGAGAGAAAATATATTTTCGACCAAAGATAGAAACGAAGTCGGGTTTTCATAAAAATAATTTCTAAAATATTCTTAGTACCAAAGAGTAGAAAATAGAAATATTAATTAGAAAAGGTCATGAAGAACCATATGATAATAAAATTAAAGGTTTTATTTAACAATGATCATATAAATTCCTTTAGTTTAATTTTAATAATAAGCAGTCTCGATTAGAATGAGATTCTAAAATAAACCCTAAAAATGATCATAACCTGGAAATGAGAATTAATAAATGAATTGACTATGTGTATAAATTTTAAATTAACAAATAATATGTTTAAATTAATTAATATATAGTAAAACTCATTATACACATAATTGTAGAATATTAATGACAATGAGGGAGTAATATAACCTAATGAAAAGGAATTGAGTTATAAAATTTCATTACCACCTGGTAATTTTATGTTCAAATCCAGTTAGATAACATAATTAAAATAGAAACTCAAAATATGATTAATAATGAAGTATTCATCATATTAAATTTAAAAGTGGTAGTATATACACCATATTAGATAAACTAGGTGTATAATGTTACAATATGCCTCAATAAAATGAAATTGAGATAAAATCTAATACCTTGCATTTAATTTTGTGTGAACATACTTTAACCACATTATAATGTTTCTAAGAATTTTATTAACTTATACCAATACCATAATAATATTTATAATATCATATATTAACTTCTTATAAAATATTATTACCAATTTTTAACAATCTTTCATTATTTTCACTTTTTCGAGTGTTAATTGTCTAGTTTTTCAAGTATGTTTTGACTTTTCATTTTAGTTATTCTTTTGTTGATAATGATTTAATAAAATATAGGATTTTCAAAATGATTTAATTATCATATATATTCATTTAATATTTATTTCTAATAATCAATTAAATTTAGAGATTGGAAATGAAATGCACTGTTCATGGAGACAGTAGTCCCTCCGTACGCATGAATGCTACTTCCATTTCATTGTCATATTTAAAATAATTAAAATAATATGATATATATTTATATTATAATTAAATTATCATATTTATCTCATATATGAAACATATGTTTTTTTAAAAACATTCATAATACATTAGATGTAATGTGTGGATGAATCACATCGCTTTGAGGGGCGATAGTCCACACATCCACAAATGATGTTATCGTATTCCCAAAAAATGGATATCATAAAGCTATGAGTCATATAAAAAGAAAACAAATATAAATACATTATAAATTTCATATATATAATATATAAACTATAAATATATCATTATTTATAGCCTTGAACGTTGTTAATGGGATAAAAAACAACATCAGTTCGCAAGGTAGTAGTCTTCCATACACACGAATGATGATTGGGTATCCCATTTAAGGGGTGGAAAAGTTAATGAAACAAAAGTGATCATTGAATAACGTTACATCTTATTCAAGTAACTCCATTTAGTTTATACCAAAAGATTTACTTGTTTTCCTTTCCTCCCAAAGTGATACTTATATAATTTGAGGAGGTATTTTGGTATCTTATTTAGGTAAGATATGGATGATAACAAGGGTTTTATAGGTTTGAATAAGTGGGATGGGTGAGTAACTTTTTAGAGTGTTGGATGAGTGGTATTCCTATAAATATAAAATGGTAAACACTATTGAGAGGTCTCCCTTACATCATGTGACTAAACAAATAATAAAAATTATATAAAGGGAGTATATGGTCAAAATATTTCCATAAAATTTCTTTTTTTTACAAGTTTTAGAGCATTTTTTTCTTAAGATTAAAGTTCAACCACTAAGTAAACTATTTTTTTACCTTAATCAGTGTGATTAAATTTAATTACATTCACTAATATTTTTGGTCAAAAATTAAGTTGATATCATTAGACTATAAATATTATAATTATTTCAACTATTTATATACATTTTCCAAATTCAATTCGTAGAATTTTAAAAAATAAACTTATAGATAATTCCACATAAATGGTGATAATGCTTGTTTTAAATAGAAAATGTTCAAAATTTCATTATGTTTGTATGTATAAATTAGATAAAAAAGATTCCAATGATATAAATTGGATTATTAGATTTATAATGTATCTATTTTTACTTGAAAACAAATTTAAAATAAAATTTAACATTAACAATTATTTAAATGAAACAGTGGTTTTCAACCAGAATGCAGTATTTTTCTCTATTCATCCAAAAAATGAATCTTCTCACGATAATAAAAAAATTAACCCTAAGATAATTTTGTAATTTAGAACTATAAAATGATTTTTTACTAATAAAATTTCTAAAAGGATAAAAATATATTTTTAAAATATGTTACCCATTAAAATACGACAAAATGATATTTAAAAAAATACATCTTCTTTTATGCAGAAAAGTTATTTGTTCTTATCATTTGTCTAGAAAACTTATTGGATAAATGAAAACACATTATATTTAATTTATAATATAATAAATAAATATATCATAAATTATCAGAATGTTATATGAACTTATAAGATTTTTCTCATGTGTCTTATACGTTATCGAAGGAACTTAGTATTGTGTATAACACCAGCCAACTTAGTGTTGCATATAAAGAAAGATAGAAAAACATTTAATTTATTATAAAAGGAAAATATTGTAAAGTGTTGGGGTGTTTAATTATCCCCATCTTAAACAAATTGTGTCATCTAAAATCAAACATGATCTCAATAATTGTGGGATTGATATTGAAAAACTCACATAATAAATATGGTTAATAACACATCTTCTTTATAATAGGGAAAAGAAAATGTGAAGGTCACCAAAAAACTAGGCTTTCAAATATAAGCACATTACTAAAATCTGGTACATAGAAGAGAAATATTTCTATCATGTTCTTATGGAGAGTGATAGAGAACATGGTCAAATGAAAGTTGATGACCACAAGGCCTTAAACCACTATTATGAAAAATGTCATTGATATCATAAAAAATGATGATAACAGGACAACATTTTTTTCCAAGACCATTTTTCCTAGTGTTAAGACATTATTTATGTCTATAAGAATGTAATTAAAAATAAATAATTCATACGTTTCTATTTTATATGCACAATATTTTCCTTTGGTTTTGCCTTGAACTATTTGACCTTCATCTCTTAGCACAAACTTCATCATATGGAGAAGTAATATATCAATATCTAAAACCTCATCCAAAGTTAAAAACAAACCATTTCATAAAGTGTTAACCTTATTACTCTTCCAAGTATTATAATTCAAAACATTTGAATCATCTCCATGGTATTTAAAATTATCCAATTTACTTTATTTATATCAATCATATCATTATCCAAGCATCATTATCTCAATGTCACGAACATATTTAGGGATATATTTACCTCAACCATATGTTTTCCAAAATGTTTAACTTTTTATTGAATCAATTTTCCAGGTCCCTTTCGACATATGATGTAAAATCCTTAATGAAATAGTACTACATTATAATACTTATATATTTCATAATTCTTATAATCAATATATCATTGATATAACATTTTTATAAAATTTCTCAATGATACAAATACATAGGCACATTAGTCATTCCATTTTGGTTGTATCAATGACATAATCTTAACCTTGATCACTCAACATGTTATTAGGTATATTCCCTTTATGTTTGGGGCATTCATTTGTCTAGTGATCAATATCCAAATATTGGAAGCATTGAATATTGGAATTTTCTTTCTTTCCCTTAAAAAAATGAACTTGTTGGTCTTTTTTTCCACACTTATATCAAACTCCCATTAACTTCAAGTGAGTATTAGGGTGTTTCTTTCCTGAATTTTCACATGTAGAAAAATCCTTCATTATCTATTTTCCCTTATAAATTTTTTGATCTAACGTTATCTTCTTCTTTGGATTCTGTTCAAAGCCATAATACTTAGAGAATTATTTATCTATCTTGATAGTACATAAAAATATTTCATCATACGGTAATTTTTTTAACTAGTGACCTTTTAAGAATTGGTTTAATATCTTCAATGAAATGGTGAATATTTCACTCTGTGTTGCAAATGTAATCTATATCATACCTATATAACCTTGTAAACATAGCTTCATACCCCACACCACTTTATTTATCCTTTTTTCTTGAAGCTAAGTAAATTTCTATTTATTTATGTTTTTTACTCACAAGGGAAATATTTTTTGAGGAATGAATCCTCAAAATATCCCCATTCAATAAGTTATATTTTCTCATCCTCTTTAGTATTATGAATCAACAACCACCATTGATCAACATAACCTTTGAGATAATACACTAAAAGTGTAACATTTTCCTTTTCACCAAATCCAAATGCAATAAATATCTTCTCCAGAGACTTAATCCATTAATAGACTATAATAGGATTATTAGTCCCACTAAATGATGATGGATTACATCACATAAGAAGATAAAATATAGAATAATCTCATTATGGAACATTTTTCTTCATTATGGTTAGATTATTTTTTCACAATCTAATTAATTTTTCCTAATATTTTCATAACTTGCTCAGTTAAAATACCAGCCATATTGGCTTTCTCAGTGAAGAAATATCTACATTATACATGAGTATTGAAAACATTATTCCTTCTAGTTTCCATTTCTAAATAATAACATACAGTAGATTAGATTGTATCACTATGAAACAAAATGTATAATAAAAAAAGTAGTAAAATACTTAATATAAATTGAAAAACAATTATGTATATCTAATATAATAATCATGAACATGGTTTAATTGGGATGTTTTTCAAAACTATCCTCAAAGAATTCCTTAGGGTTATGTTCTCAAATCTATGTTTTCCTAAATCTAGTTTCCTAAGTTTCTACTAAACTTCTTTTGATACCAACTATAGTGCCCTGATCTGAGAATCTTGGAGCCGATGTCCACTACCATTACATTTACATGATTACAAGGAACTAAACCCAGAAGAAAAAAATGTTTAGTAGTCTTATTAAACTACATATATACATGATTATTTTATTAAAATTGAATACACTAATTACAACATATTTTTTTCCTTTGAAGGATAACGTTATTCCCACTAAGAATATCCATGCCTATATTTTTAGTGCACTTCATGGATTCCTGGGGAAAGTAACAGAATAAGGGTGAGAAAAATGCTCAGTGAGGGTTATATATAACAAAAGAAATAATGAATCGATGAGCATAATCAATATATTAAGGTAATAACTGAACACACATTACATGTAATCAATACTATAAGGGAGAGTGTGTAAAAAATTTGGCAAGGTAAATAATTGAACACACATGCCATATAATAAATAAACTGAAGAGGAAGTGAGAAAATAATTTGGAAAGGTAAATTAATTAACATACATTCCATTTAAATAACTGGATAAGGCATAATCAATATGGGAAGAGAAATAACTAAAACTCCTGATATTTAATCAATGTATTAAGAATAAAATTCTACCATAGATAATTTAAAAGAGAAAATCTCATGGATAATAATAACTTAATAATTAATGAAGGAAATGATTAATTATCAGATTTCACATTTCCAAAGAACATGATACCTTTACTATCAAGATCTACCCTCAAGACAATTTAAAACATACTGGGTACGAAGTGATTTTGTTGGGCCAACCATAATTATAATAACAAGACTTTTAACAAGATAGTTTAAACCTTATTTAAAAAATGTGAAGGTTTTTCTCCAACTAAATTCATCCCATGAGAAAACTGAAGCATTAAGGGAATTGAATTAACTATTCCCCAACATATTTATTTCATGTTGAAATCATTCCTTATATGTTGAATGATTAATTTAATTCATAGATAATGTGCCTTATCAAATATCTGTATCAACTAAAGCATAAAAATTTATCAATATTTCCCTAGTAAATCAAATAACATTCAAATTAAACACCTTATGTAAAAAATGATATATGATTTAGGTAATAAACATATCCAAAATAAATGATATGTATAATTAGGTGAAATTTAATGTCCAATGACAGGAAAGTGAATATTTCAAGGGGACTACAAAAAATAAATCAAAGAAGTAAATTGAAATATTATCCTTGACCAAATAAATCATAAACGACCAAAGGAAGAATAAGTATGCTATCAATACATCATATACAAGTATAATAAAATAATGTTTTATTTTCATTTATGAATGTAAATACTATAAAAATATCATTTTAAAAACATTCTTGATTAAAATTTAAATCTCATTTTGAAAAAATTTATAGAAAAAATTTCATTGAAAATAACTTTTAAAAATATATTATTTTGAAATCAAACTTTTAAAATTATAAAGGGATATTAAAATAAATGATGATGGGTAAATTTGTACATGTCATACAAGGTAAAAAGAACATTCCTTTTGCACAGTAAAAAGGTTAGAAAAATTCCTTTTTTTTGGAAAGAGATAAGAAGATGCCACTAAAAAATCTGTAAAAGGAAAAGGGTTAAAAATTTATTTAATGAATAATTTTTAAAGTTAAAAATATTTTTTGAAAATATTTTTATAAAACGTTCTATTGAGAGAAAATATATTTCCGACCGAAGAGGTAAATAAAGTTGGTTTTTCATAAAAATAGTTTCCAAAATAATTTGAGTACCAAAGAGTGAAAAATGATACTATTAATTGAAAAAGGAAATGAATATCCATATGATAATAAAATTAAATGGTTTATTGAAAAATGATAATATAAATTTCTTTAATGTAATTTTAATAACAACCAATCTCTATTAGAATGAGATTGTGAAATAAACCCTTAAAATGATCATAACATGTTAGTGATAATTAATTAATGAATTAATTATGTATATCAAATTTCAATACACGTATAAGAAGTGTAAATACATTAATATATATTCAAATTAATTATACACATAATAAGTTTGTATTAATGATAATGAAGTAGTAATATACCCAATTAAAAGGGATTGAGTTATGAAATTTCTTTACCACTTGGTAATTTTAAGTTTAATTACACAGAGATAAAATATTTCGAATTGAAACTAAAAAAACAATTAATAATGAATTATCCATGATATGAAATTTAAAATGGGAAGTATATATTCCATATAAAAGAAAATAGATGCATAACATTACAAGATGCCTCAATAAAATTTTGAGTAAGTCCCTTACCTTGCATTTCCTATTGGGTAAATATCCTTTAAACTCTAGTATAATGGTTTTAATAATGTTATTAACTTATACCAGGACCATAATAATAATTATAATATCATATATTAACTTCTTATAATATCTTATTATCCATTTGTAAACAATATTTTATTATTTTCACTGTTTCTGGTGTTAATTGCCTAGTTCTTTTAGTATGTATTGACTTGTTATTTTTGTTATTATTATATAGATAATTATTTAATAATATACATGACTTAAAAATCATATTAGTATCATATGAATTCATTATATATTAATTTAGAGTAATCCATAAAATTTGGATATTAGAAATTAAATCCACCGTTCATGGAGGTGGTGGGTCGTACGTACGCATGAACACTACTTCAATTTCCTTATCATTTTTAAAGAATGAAAATTATATGATATATTTGTATATTATAATTAAATTATCATATTTATCTCATATATGTCACATATTTTTATTAAAAACATTCTTAATAAAATCCATGTAAAGTGCGAATAAATCACATCACTTTGAGGAGGTGGCAGTCCACACATCCACAAATGATGTTTTCGTATTCCCACAAAATGTAAAGCACGAAGGTATGAGTTATATAATAATCAAAGTTGTATAGGGACATTATAAATATCATATATATGATATATAAACTATATATTCATCATTATTTCCATCCTTGAAAGGTGGTAATGGAAGAACGAATGACATTGGTTCGTGATGCAGTAGTCTGTCGTACACATGAATGAGGATTACGTATCCCATTTGATGGATGTGTGTGAAAATTTTGATAACATTTTAGCATAAAAACATATATCTATATTTAATATGCTGATTTTATTATATATTCATGATATAAAAATAATTGAATTGGTGAGAAGTAAATGAAACAAAATGATCATTGATGTGCATTACCTCTTATTCGGGTAACTCATTTTGGTTTATATCAAAAGGATTACTTTATTTTATTTATACCCAAAGTGATGATTCTGGGAGGAGGGGATATATTTTGGAATATTATTTGGTCAGTTTTTGGATGATCCAAATAGTTTAAGAGGTGTGAATAAGTTCGAGGGGTGAATGCCTTTTTATAGTGGAGGAGGAGTGGAATTCTTGTAAATATAAAAAGGTAAGCACTATTGAGATGTATAACTTACACCACGTGACTAAAATAATGATAAATTTTTTATAAAATGTAATATTTGTCCAAAATATTTCCATATAATTTAATTTTTACTAGTTTTGTGGTCATTTTCCCCCTTAATATTAAAGTTTAACCAACAAGTAAACTAATTTTTACCTTAATCGTTGTGATTAATTTTAGTTACATTAACCATTTTTTTTGAAAAAAATTTAAGTTTATCTAATTATAATATATATATTATAATGATACAAAATATTCCTATCCATTTTTACAAATTCAATTCACAGAAGTGAAAAAATTAAATTGAAATCTAATCCCACACACATGGTGAGAAAGTGAGTTTTTAAAGTGAAAATGTTCAAAAGTTTCTTACGTTTTTATATATAAATTCAATATGAAAATGATTAAAATTATAAAATTTGGATTAATGGATATATAATGGATATATTTTTACTTTAAAAACAATTTAAAATATAATTTAATATTAATAATTATTTAAACAAAAAGGCAGTTTTCAACTAAAATGCAGTATTTTTCACTCTTCATCCAAAAATTAAACCTCTTAGAAAACACCAAAATTTCACCCTAATCTAATTTAGGCATTAAAATTAAAAAATTAAGTTTATTTTGGAAAATAAAATTTATAAAAGGGTTAAAATTTAGTTTTAAAAAATATGAGTTATTAAAAGGTGGAAAAACTGCTTTTAGTAAAATGTAATTTTTTATGCATAAACTGGATTTATTCATATCAAATATCTGTAAAACTTATTGTATAAATGTAAAAAAATTATATTTAATATATAAAATAAAAATAAATATATCATAAAGTCTCATTATTTTATATATACTTATAATATTGGTCTTGCAAGTCTTATACGCTATCCAAGGAACTCTGTATTGTGTGTAACACAAACCAACTTAGTGTTGTGTATATATCAAGCTAGAAATAATAATTAAATTTATTATAAAAGGAAAATATTTTAAATTATTTGGGTGTTACATAAGTTTTGGAGAAATAGAGCTCTATTCTAACTAGTTTTCTATGTACAAGTTGTAAAAACACCCAAAATCCCCTTTAAATTGTGTTTTTTACCATTTATTTAACATTTGAGAATTTATGAAAAAAACTATTCATTTCCAAAAAAATTAAAATTTTGGGAACCTCAAAAAAATTATGTTACATATCACCATATGAGATCCTGTACATAATGTTTTTACTTCAAATGTATGGTTTTTAATTTAATATGTCTAGTTTCTCCTTTAAAAAGATCCAAACGAAATGTTTTTCCTCTATAAATAACATATATTTTAATGTTTATGGTTTTTAATTTATAAAAATACCCATACATTAATCTATTATTGAGTACATAATTTTTTTTTCATTCAAAAACCTTCATATGTAACATTTTGTTTCATACATAAATTTTTCCCCTTTGAAAATCGTTATATATATATATATGATATTACCTCATACGTAAGGTTTTTCCGTTAGTAAAAACCTGATATGTAATATTTTTTTATCATTCATAACATATTTTCTAGTACATATGGGTTTTCCATTTGTGAAAAAAATACACGTTATATATTTTACTAGGAATAATTCCAGTTGTAAGATAATTCTTTATATAAAATATATTATCCTATGAAACATAATCTAACATGTTGAATTTTTCTCTCATGAAAAACATATTTATAAAATCCATAATGGTTTTGGATTAATAAAAAACCCATTCATAGAATTTTTTTCCCATGAATAATATTTTTCATAATAAGTAGCATATTCTCAATTCATAGGATATTTTTATTTAGAAAATATCTAATATGTAACATAATTTTCATGAGTAACATATTTTCCTTAAGAAGTATAGATATTTAATATATATTCATATATATATATATATATATGATATTTTACATTGGAAAAATATATATATATAACATATTTCCCAACATATAAGGATTTTCCTTTGGCCATAAAAAACATGCATAACATATTTCTCAAACACAAGATTTTTCATTTTAGAAAAAACATTACATAATATAAATTCAATAAAAACATTTCTAACATATGAAAATATTATACATAAGATATTTTCTTTTAATACTAAGGTTATTTTATATACATAATATAACCCCTCATGATACATATTCTTATATACTCAGAGAAAAATCCCAAAATCATATAAACTCAAAAAATACACAAAATATTGTAAAACTACTCCATTCAACTACACCGCTTAGGGAGACCCTCTTAACCCATAAACGTATGAAAAATAGTATTGGAAATAATACCAAACCCAACCAATTCCCTGAGATTCAATTCCAAACTAGTTTTCACACTTCCACACCCAACCATGTTCAAATTTTCATTTCTACATACTTAGGTCATTATATCAACCCTTCTACCACATTTACCTGACCACCCGAGTCATTCCCTGATCCTATGACCACATCTAGAATAATATTTAGATGAGGTTGTAGCTCTATAATTCTTGATCTGAATCCAAAATTTTAAAACTCTAATATCTTAGAGACCAAAATTTTCAAACATTCAAAATTTGATTGATTTTAATTACCCATATGAATGCGGGTCTTTATATTTGATATTTTTTCTTACATAATCAAATTTCTAAGATATATATCAAGGAAGTGGTGAGCCTTCATGGGAAACCACTTTTGATCTTTTTAGACTAATACCCATGGTTCACCTTAATGTTATGGAGAATCCTTTAACATGATTTATACACAGAGATGAAATTTAGTTTAACCTATCAATCCCAATTTTTTGAATATAAAACTAATTTTCTAAAACTTAAAGAAACCCTAATATATTTACTAACACAATTAAAATATGGAAGATATAAACATATTACATGGGTTTAAATTTCACATAACATCAATTTTCACTCAATTATACTAGTGAAACCATATGATGCTCTATATTGAATGAGGTGTAGAACAACAATGTGCTAGGATGAGGTTGGTGAATGAATAATATTGGCACCCAAACATGTGTGGGAAATGATTTAGTAGGGTCATTCCATTAGACAACCCATTAAATCTACACAAAGTGGATGGAAGATATATGAAAATAATCAACAAGGACGCCTAGAGTTTGTTACTAGGGATAACATATTATTTTAGATATCTCTATTGTAGAGAGTAATTTGGTATCAAAATAAGGGAAATCTCAGCCCAAGAAACATTTCATCTATTATGATTTTTGATCATATAGGATCTATGACCCATCGACTAACACCTGTATTATGTCCCAAACCAACTAATGAAATTCTAACCTGATACACGAGCCATTCCGTGGAAAGGACCAAAGTGTGTTCGCAATCCTCACTGGCTAGAAAATAATTCCTATGAATCATGAAAACTTGTTTGGGAATGGTTTCACCATATAAATAATGAATAACACATAACATAATTCATACTATAAATTTGTTATTGTGTATCCTTAAATACGAATTCCATGAAAATCAAATAAAAAGTTTTAAAATACAAAGAAACCTGAACATAGTATAATTACAAATAAACATATCTTTCAATATATAACATAACATAATACAAGTAAACAAAAATAAAAAAAACTAGTGACCGAAATACAAGAATTTTGAATTATGTGACACATACACTATACAAAAAAAACAAAAAAAATATAAACTAAAAATATTCACATGACCTAAGGTCACCATCTAACACCATAACTGAATCCTATACCATGAGAAAATAGATAAAATTACATAAAGAAAAGTTTCCCATGAACCGGAACCTGGACCTACAGAACTTATCATGTCTATGAACACTGAATAATAAAATTTGGGTGTGGGATAAAAAACTAGTAGTATTTCACCAAAGAGTCTGTATATTTCCTTTTTCAAAAGATTCCATAAACACTAGTTTGGAATTTAGTTCTTAAAAAAATTATTTTACCACTTCAGGGAAAGAAAACTCATAAAAATTTCTCAAATATTTTTTTATAACTCAAATAATGCTTTTAATGAAACAATTAATTTTTTAGTAGAAAACCCATTTGAAAACATAATTTCCAAAAACATATCCAAAACAATTCTTGAAAACACTTTTGAAAGATCTCAATATACCAAAATAAATCATTAAATTAATAAGTAAATCTAAAATTCATGATATAGAAATAGAAATCTAGGTACATTAAGATCAACAATAGTTATTAAATAATGGGAACCATCAATGAGTAATATTAAACCAAAGACTGAATTTGAATAAAACCATAAAACAGAGAATGAAAAATAACACATATTATGAAATAATAATAATGGAAAATAACACACAAACATAATAGAGAATATCAATATGGAATTAAATTTAAAGTATACATAATTATGGTCAATTCCTTTTTCTCTAGTGAGATGATCCGAGATGTACTTAGGAGGAACCATTTGTTGATCTATCAGTAAAGCTCCTATACAATAACATCCTTGGATTTCTTTAAACTTGCCTCACGGGTTGGAACTTCCCATAGTGATAATATATTATATACTAGTGGATCATATTCAATACATAAACATAATTGGAATAAAAACTATATCTCATTCTCCCAACTAGATACATAGGGTTCCCTTGATTCTTGTGACAGGGGGTATAGAAACCTGTATCACACAAAAATCACACATTCATATCTGGTCACCTGGAATGGAATACTAATATCATAACTCATCTAACCAATATACACCCTTCTCAAAAATGGACCTTTTTTAGTTCACATAATCATTAATAATAATAACATTCATTTTATAATATTCATAAGCTCATATAACAGAATATATCATTGAAACTAAATTAAGGATTATATAATTTTTATGAAAAACCTTCCATAAAAGATTAAAAATGGTCTTCAAGCCTTAAAATGATAGGTATATACACAAATACATTCCTTGAAACCCATTTCAGAAACTATGTTCCATTTAAAAACTTTTTTTTGAAACAAACATGATATCTCACTTTAGAACCACCAAATACAGTATATCATATATGAAAATAAGTATAATAAGACTAAAAAATAAGCCAACACCATAAATACATATCATACATAATAAATATAATAACATATACAAGAAACAAATAAAATTCCAATAAGAATTAATTAATAGAAAAAATCCTTTAATGCAATAAAATAACCCAAGTGAAATCATTTGTATGTTTAAAATATCATAAAAAATGTTAATTTTTTTGGGGTAATCCTCTTATGAATTTTAGAGAACACATGGCATAAGAAATTTTTGATTACTTAAAAATTAATGAAAACACTTAAAACACCTATTCATTTTAAACTCTAAAATAAACATCCTTTAATAACCATTTTTATAAATTCTTTAAGGATCAAAATAAGAGTAATTTTAAGGAAAATTTATTTATAAAACTCATGAATAAAATGGTTTTCCATGAAAAAGGGAATCACATGGAAACGAAAAACTCCATTGAATGTGGGTGATATGAAATCTTTAAGTATGGAAAGAGATGAAGACTAAAGAAATGATCCACACACTCTAGCCGTAAAAATGTATAGGTATTTAGAA
This sequence comes from Viscum album, assembly GCA_963277665.1. NCBI lineage: Eukaryota > Viridiplantae > Streptophyta > Magnoliopsida > Santalales > Viscaceae > Viscum > Viscum album. Next base: position 610,751,295 of record OY728163.1, on the reverse strand, counting down.
CAAAACCTCAACCAGGGTTCAACCAATATGGACCCAAGGTAAAAGGATAAATAATAAATAAGAATGAGAAAAAATAGAGGGGAAAATGGAAATACCTTAAATAATTCCAATTAGAAACAAACAAGAGACCAAGAAATCGATGAGAAGGAGAGGGGAGTTTCTCCTAGGGCTCTCCTCAGAATGAATAAAAAGAATGATTTGAAAGGAGAGGGAAAATATGGTTAATTTTATATTCAAAATTCTGAAAATCCATGGTTTAAAAAATATAGGAAATCTATATTGCTTTTATTCATGATTTACCAAACCATGCCCCAATGAAGCAGATGGAACTTGATACAAACAGAGTATCCCAATAGTCTGAGAAACCATGCACCAACCATATGAACATATCTAGAATATATTGTCATACCTTTCATGAAAGGGTTGTACGGTTTTCACAAGTTATGTGAAAATAGTGTTACGTACATAACTTTTCCATTTTCACCCAACATAAATGAAATTCAATTTTAAATAAATAAATAATTATAATAATCAATGAATTATTTAAATATGAATGAAAAGTGATATTGAGTTGTGAAAATTATCCCCACCATAACATTTTCTACTCCCATGAATTGACTAACATTTTAAAAGAATGACATAATAACCTCTTCATGGAATACAAGGAAATATTGATTATAAAAGAAAGAAACATGATGGGAAATGGTTTCCTAACTATTTTGAATGTAGAAAGATTTGAATATTAATATAGATCAACAAATACACATATAAAATCTATATCTCCCTAGGACATAATAAAACCACAACATGGAAACTAAAGTATATGATTCTCGAACCACTAAGGAAAAAAGGGAACCTTTATATAAAAAAACATCCCTAATTTCATGAACAATTGTTATTACATCTGTGTCATAAGTCTGTTTTATTTTGGGATTATTTTGAATCTATTTTGTTTTGTAAAGATTTTGGGAGGTTTGAGTTGAGATTTTGGTGTTTTGGGAGAAACGATCTAGGTGCAATGTCTATGCATGGTTATTAGTAACCATGTGGTAACCATGTGATATGACTCCATTAGTTCTAATGGAATTTTTCATAGTTTGAGCATATTTTTTCTAAAAATGTTCTATTCTCAGGTAAACTATGAAAAAGTTTTGGTTTGGATCCATAGGATGTTGCAAGGCTTATACACGGTTTATCTAACCATGAGACTATTCTCAAATAATGGTTGGATTTGTTTTTCAAGGGGTAATAGCAACCAAACAGTTAGTGCATGATTATTCAAACCATGTGACCTATAAATCTTTCTTAAAAAATGGAAAATTATTCTAATAACCTCTCTCATTTTGACCCAGATATCACTATAATCTCCACTTTCTCATACTAGCCTTTCCTCGATTCTCTATAAGTTTCTATCTTTGGTATTTTTACAATTTTCCATCAATTTTTGTGGATCTCTTCATGGTATGTACGAATCACATCTCTAACCCTCCTCTTTTTTCTAGATCTACTCTTGAACTATCTTCCCATTTATATTTTGAAACCATAATGTTATGTGATTACTAGATCTAGGTTGTTGGGTTGGGATTAATGATTTTTTATGGCTCTTTGATTATGAGGATAAAAAATATTCATTTCGAATCACTATTTTCAAAGGCGACTAACCATCCTCTTTTGGTTTGGTATATGTCTCTATACAATGATTCTTTATCATGTAACACTACATACTCCAATTGGTTTCCTATTTTTGGTTTAAAAAAAATTATTTAATATCTATGAAGTAATTTTGTATAATTTCATATATGGTGGCATGTAAAATGGTTTTAAAGGGATTTTTCTTTAATAACAGTTTTATGCACATCATGTGTTTGATGAAATTCCCAAAAAATGGATTTTAATTTAAAATGTTTTTTTCAATAATGGGAGTGGTAATGGTTTTCATTTAGAAATGTTTTCTAAAATTGTGGTCAAGTTTAATTTAAGTTTGTTCAAAAATATAACACATGGGAACCTTGGTTTAATTACGTTATGGATATATGAATGTAAGAACCCAGGTTTTTGAGCCTGTAAGTCTTTGAAATTTTCATAATGTATTTCCAGAGCAGGGCGTTCAGAAGACGTGTGATTCCGAGGCCTGGTGCGACCGAAATTAAATTTTAAATGCATTCACACTAGACATGCCAAATAAACAGAATAACTATTAAATGGTTGATCGGATGGGAAAACCGAGGGCACCATTGAGTCTGGAACATGCCACTTTTGCGGGGGCGATCCTTCTATGGAAAACGCCACCAGGGGCATTTTTGTAATTTGGCGACCACGGGTGTGTACTCTGTAACTTCTAAACGGAGGCTCTGATTAAACTTCGGAGACTTCCATTGTGCTTAGAACGTTAATTTTACCCTATGGGTGGCATAACACCGACCCCACTGAATGTTCGGGTAGGGGGCCTACGGGCGGGCAGTTTAAGTGTTTTCTATTTAACACACCACCCCCACCCTCTTCTCCCCCTTGTTCTTACCCATGGTGCGAGTTCTTCCAAATAAGGGAGAACCCCTTCAAGCCTCCCTCTCCCTCTCCATGGCGAGTGGCAGCTTCAGCGGATCATTGGTGAAGCATCGGGCTACGCCCAGCGAGGTAGGCTCGTGCATTTTCAATTTTTAATTCCTACAACCCCTTCAAATGCAATTCCTTGCATCAAAATGCTGTCTAATCGTTGAGTGAAGCCCATAGTTGCATAGGGCTCGATTTTATCTTCCCAACAATCATTTCAGATTGAATTTTCGAGTCCTGGGGTGACCCCGGGAAGTTTTTCAGCCATTTTCTATTTTTTCCGGCGGTACCAGGGGGTCCGGTGGTCGACGTGGTGGTCCGGAAAGCTTCCAGCGGCGATGGCGGTTTCCAAGATGGAGGCGCGGTGGCAGGCTCCTCAGCATGGTGGAGGTCTCCCCAGCAGTGGCAGCTTCACGCAGCGCGGCGGGCTCTAGACGATAGAGGTTTCGCGAGGCCCGGCGGGCTCCATACAGCGGGCGAGGTTGATAGCGAGGGTGGACCGGGGGTCACGGCGCGCGACCCCATGAGGGAATCGAGACCTGACTTCGACGGGTCTCCGAGGGGAACAGCGACCGGCCAAGAGGGCCGGTCAGCATAGTGGACCGCGGGTCTGCGGCCGGGCCGCACGGTTGGGCATCTGGCCGGCCGGCACGGGCCAGCCCAGGCCGGGTGGACCGGCCGGACCGGGCCGGTCCCGCCCAAGGGGGTTCATCCCCTTGACTTCACACACCTGTAAATTCCACTATGGGTATTCGTTTTGCGTGTCGTCTGCGGCAGTCCAAACCTTTAATTAAGTAAACGTTTTTGAAATGGTCTCGTGAATTTTCAATTCCCGGGATGGGGGTTCGGTGGCGTGGCATGCTCGTTATATACTACGCCAGCATTCTTTCTTTGGGTGGCATGAACACATCCAGAGTCCGTTTAAGGCACCGTCAGTGGAGTTGTGACCCTGGCGTCGAGACAAAGTGGTCCATGGTGGTTTCAGGCATTGATGGAATAGTTGAGGTGTGGGCCCCACATTCCATCTTGTAAGCTGTGAGCAACGTTTTGTGACGTTTTCATCAGACGTCCGATCAGGGCGAATGAGTAGTCGTTTTGGCGTGTTTTTTTTGAGAGCATCGTGATGATGCAGTTCACCCGACCTCTTTCAGGACCAAGGTGTGGGCCTCATGAGACACCGTATGGGCATAAAGCAGTGTTGAATAACTTTTTCGTCGGGAGTCATTTTCTAGTGAGTAAGTAGTCTATCTCGCGTGTTTTTCTGTGAGGATTACAATAGTGTAAAATTTTTGGGTGAGCGGAGCCTCTTTCGAGATCTCATTAAAATTGGAAGAATGAAAGGACATTGGTCAAGGGTTTCTTTGTTGCACTCCTACCCAATGCACGTTTGCAATGTTAGTGACACCCAGTGATGGCACGGGCAGTGCAGAGTCATCAGACCCGTATCAGGGTTTACCGTCTAGTGGGGTTGGGAAGTCGGTCACCCATACACTTTAGGGTTTATCCTCTGGGTGGGCCGTGCAGTGGGTTACCTGTTGACATTAGGGTTTACCCTCCGAGTGGGGCGGGTAGTGTGTTACCCATTGACTTTAGGGTTCACCCTCCAGCAAGGCTGGGTAGTGGGTCACCCGACGACCTTTTCGGGTTTACCCTCCAGCAGTGCTAGGTAGTGGGTCACCCGACGACCTTTTGGGGTTTACCCTCAAGTTGGACTGGGCAGTGGGTTACCCAATTACTTCCTTCAGACTCAGCCCTTTTGATGAGGCTAGTTAGTGGCTTTTCCCTCCATGATTATCGGAGCGGGAATTTTGGTGGTACGGTTTTTTGATGAGGCAGCTTTGACGTGTGGGATTGTTGGGCATTAGTGACAGATACCCTTAAAACTCTTGGCGACTTATCCTAGAATGAGCTTAGAGACAGAGATCCCCTTACACACTCGTTTATGTTTCTTTTTGAGCATATATATATATATAAACCCTACTTTTGTTCCCACTCCTTGTGTTCCGTTACTCTCCTTCTAGGAGGTGCGAAGACACGAAGGGTATGCCACGTGCTTTCCGTGTCTAGTTCCTCTTTGTTGGATGAGTCTACTCAATTTCTTCTGTTTGGTTGAGTTTCATTATATTTACCATACTATTTCATTTTTACTTGTTCTGTCTACTCCTCACCCTTTTGGTACATCCTTTTTTGCCCCCTCGAGTTTTCGAGGCATCCTACTGAGTATCTTTATACTCACCCCTGCTCGGGCTTTGCCTGTACATGGTGTTCCCTTGCGAACAGCGGACATATCAATCAAGACAATAGAGGAGCATGGAGCACACAGGATCTTGGGCTGTGATTAGTGGTCTCAGCAGGACTTCGAGGTGTGAGACCCACCAGCTGTTTACTTCCGTTTACCTGTTTCTAGGTTGTGGCACCTTTCGGGTTGAGTGTGTGTTTTTCCCCTTTTTCTGTTCAGTATCTGTCAGCACTTTGCCTTTTCTATTTAGAGGTTGATGCATGATTTTGGTTGTGTTATAGTTGTCTGTCATTTGGTTTTCTTTTTTACTCTACACTTCTACTTTGAGTGGGCTATGTGTGTTTACAGGTACTTAGGAAAAGGCCTCCCCAAGATTGTTACGCCTTCGGAACTTATCGTCAGCCCCTGTACAATGGAGGTGGGCTTGGGGTAGTTGCGGCTTGATACCAGTAGGGTCGGGTCTTGACCAAGTGGTATTAGAGATGGTTCATTCCTTGGGGTGTTGTTCAGACGTCCCAAAAAAGTAATTGGTTGGGATTTAGGGAAATAGTGTTGACATGTCTCAAGAGCGGATATGAGGCCAGGGAGTCCAGTGATGGTACGGGAGACCGACGTATCCATTCACCAGGACCCCGATAACCCGTTTGTCAACTCAGCACGCTGAGACACTTATTGCAGGGAACTTGGGAACATGCATCTGGTAGCATCGACTCTTTGACTATCCTTGTTGAGTCAGCTCCCCTTTGTGATTACTATTATATATATATATGCTCATGAAATCGAGGTAATCCTTGATAATTTTCAGGATTCCCCCATGACAGCAGCCAGCTAGGTAACCCTCTCCAGTTCCTGACGATGACCTAGAGAGCGACGAGGTTTCAATTCAGGGACCCTCACATGATCCCATTCCACCCAGTGCTTTAGTAGTAGCACCTCCACTTGAGGAGCGGCAGTTAGTACCGGCAGCACATGCCGTGGTTGAGCGCAGGCTGAGTGCGCTTTGAGACTTTCAACGTTAACGACTGTAGAAGTTCCACGGAGACCCGGATCTACAGGCATCGGAAGACTGGCTAGTGTCCGTGGACTGACTTATCTGGCTGGTACAAACACCAGTGGACCAGATAGTAGCCCATGTTTCCAGCCTTTTCCTTGGGACAACCGGGCATTCGTGGGGGTTGGTTACGCAGACCCACGACGAGTCGTCTCTAAAATGGGATAGCTTCTAGCAGCTCTTCCAGGAGGATTAATACCCCTATTGCTTATTCTCCATTCGAATAAAAGAGATTATGGAGCTGAAATAGGCTAGGATGATCGTGGAACAATACTCGGCCTGATTTACCGATCTGACACGCTACTCGTAGGATATGATCCGCAACAGTTACTTTTGGGCGCGAAAGTTTGAGCCAGGTCTTCATAGGGAGATCTGTGTTAGTGTAATGCCCCCGTGCATCCATAATTATGATGTGGTGCTAGAGCAGGCGATCATGACGGAAAGATTCTTGGCTGAGGGACGCCGGCTAACAGGGCTTAGTAGTGGCCACTTCATAGGAGAGTCCTCGGTGACAGGCTGACAACAGATTGTAGAGCCTTGGTTGAGGAGGCCCTTCTGTGAGCAGACGCAGGGGTAGGGTCGTACACCATGGTGGCTCCGTGGAGCACCGCGGCAGGTAGAAGAGAGTTGGTGCTATGTCTGTTATGGAAGAGGCCACCTAGCACGGGACTGCCCGACCAGGTGTACCGAGCAGCTGTGGCAGGCAGGGGGCGCACCGCAGCGGCAGAGGCAACACCATTACCAGGGATCCCCCAGGAGAGGACATGGTGGTCCTCAGGGAGGCGGCGCGGGCAGAGTAGCAGGACCTGGAGGTCCAAGACTGCGTTTTTAGGTCCTTCCACCACCACCACCGGGCGCCCCACGCTAGGCTCAGGGAGCTGGCGGTCGGGGCCACGGGCACCTTCAGGCTATGGGTGTTCGTGACCCCCCAGCACACGAGATGGTTTGAGGTATGATTTCTGTTTACTCTATGCTTTCTTCTGTACTATAAGACACAGGTTCCAACCACTCCTTTATATCGCTGCTGTTGGAACGGGAGTTGGAGCTTTCAGTAGAGGCACTGACATCTGCACTTATCCTCGAGGTTCTTACGGGAAGTCCCTCATTAGTGACCTTTATCTGTAGATAGTGCGAACTGTCATTAAGAGGAGGGAGTTTTACGTGGGACCTTCTTGTCATCACAATGGAACCTTACGATGTCATCCTGGGCATGGATTGGCTTTCTATGGTTCATGCCCAGATTGACTGTCGTCACAGACGAGTCAGAGGTGTGTTTTCTGATGGGATGAGGTTCACCATCCTTGGTGAACAAGACCTCGTGGTAGAGTAGATGGGTACTTTGAGCAGGAGACCCCGACCTTTTTTTCACTAGTTGGAAGGAATGTCTCTCGGAGTAGAAGACACTACAGGCACCTAAATACCAACCATTGTATATGACTACATGGACGTCTTTCCCGAGGATGTCCCGAGACTACCTCTAAGGCGAGAGACGGAGTTCTATATTGACTTGCAGCCGAGGACTACCCCGATATCATGTGCGGCTTATCAGATGGTACCCAAAGAGCTTTGGGAGTTACGACCTTAGCTGGACAACCTTCATGATAAGGGATTAATCCGGCCCAATGTGTCCCCCTGGGTAGCTACAGTTTTGTTTGAGAAAAAGGAAGATGGAAGTCTGTGGCTTTGTGTGGATTATCGTCGCCTGAATCAGTCCACGATTAAGAACAAGTACCCTTTGCCAAGGATCGACGACCACTTTGACTAGCTGAGAGGTGGGAAGTGGTTCTACAAGATTGATCTTTGATCTGTCTACCACCAGTTGCAGGTTTGTGAGGCTGATATCCCGAAGTTGGATTTCCGTTGTCGTTATGGGATTACAATTTTCTGGTGATACCTTTGGCATGATGAATTACCCTGTTGTTTTCATGGCATTGATGAACCAGATCTTTTATCCTTACTTGGAACAGTTTGTGGTTGTCTTTATCGATGACATACTCATCTACTCCACGATGAAATAAGATCACATAGAGCATTTGAGGATGGTCCTAGACATACTCTAGGAGCACCAGCTGTATGAGAATCTCTCGAAGTGTGAGTTCTAGATTCATGAGGTTTACTTTCTAGGGCATGTCATTACGGAGCAGAGATTGGCTGTAGATCTCACAATTATAGAGGAAGTGCTTGCTTGGAAGCCACCTAAGAATGCATTAGAGGTGCGAAGCTTCCTTGGTTTGGAAGGGTACTACATGAGGTTTGGGGAAGATTTCTCTAGGATTTCTGGTCCTTTGACCGCATTTATGTGGAAGGGACGACCGTTCACATGGGATAATTAGTTCCAGAAGGCCTTCGAGGAGTTGAGACAGAGGGTAACTAGTGCTCCAGTGTTGAGGTTTACAGAGGAGGGCGTTGAGTTCGTAGTGTACTGCGATGCTTCATGAGCTGGGCTCGGGTGCATGCAGATGTAGCAGTGGGAAATGATTGCATATGGGTTGAGGCAGTTGAGTCCCCATAAGTAGAATTATGCGACCCATGATTTGGTGTTGGCATCAGTGGTCTCTACCTTAAGGTTATGGAGACACTAACTTCTGGGTGATCGTTTTGTGGTCTACTTAGACAACCAAAGCCTCAAGTACATCTTGACTCAAGGGGATTTGAATCTGAGGTAGAGGTGCTGGCTGGAGTTTCTACAGGACAATGATTTCGAGATAGTCTACACTCCAGGGAAGGGCAACGTAGTAGCAGATGCTCTTAGTAGGAAGTCCCAGGCTTGGTTAAAGCGGGATGATTCAGAGCAGTTGGCTTCCCTATGACTGTACTTGGTAGAGAAGAAGGGTACAACTTTTCTGCAGTCGATGGTGTTGACCCCTTCTCTCCTTGAGCGTGTGAGAGAGTCACAGCTGGGGGATGTCGACAGCGAGGTACTGCGTGATCAGATATCCATGGGAGACACACTCGATGGGTATTCTGAAGGAGGGAATCATGAGATCCTGTTCTAGGGGCGAGTTGTAGTACCGGTGGAGATGCAGGAGGAGGTGATGTGGGAGTTCCACACTTCTCCCTTGGCTATACATCCCGGTGAGGGGAAGATGTACAGAGACCTTCATCGGTAGTTTTGGTGGTCTGGAATGAAACAGAGTGTAGCTGAGTGCGTTTCTTAGTGTCTTACCTGTCAGCAGGTGAAGGCAGAGAATCAGATTATGACAAGGTTGATGCAGCCCCTTGAGATCCCGGAGTGGAAGTGGGATGTCATATCTATAGACTTCGTCATAGGGCTCCCGCACACAACGAAGGGCTATGATTCAATTTGGGTGATAGTGGACCGAATCACGAAGTCGATGCACTTCGTTGCCATCATGGAGCAGATCTCGGGGGAGAGTCTGGGGTGACTGTACATTCGGGAGATCGTCCCCCTTCATGGAGTACCCTCGAATGTCATATATGATCGTGATTCATGGTTTATGTCATGATTGTGGAGAGGTATGCAAGAGGAATTCAGGACCTAGCTACGGATGAGTATAACTTTTCACCCCAAAACGGATGGGTAGACTGAGCACACTATCCAGGTGTTGGAAGATATGCTCAGGGCGTGCGTGTTATACTTTGGCATGAGCGGGGAGGATCACCTACCCTTAGTGGAGTTCGCGTACAACGACAATTAGCACTCTACTATCGGCAAGTCACCTTTCGAGGCCCTCTATAGGAGACCCTTCCAGTCACCATTGTGTTGGACAGAGGTTGGGGAGACCTCCCTCGTGGGCCCAGAGTTGGTGCAAGCGACGACGGAGAAGGTGCAGGTCATTCGTGATCGGATGAGGATGGCTCAGAGCAAATAGAAGTCCTACACAGATCACCATATTAGGCCTTTGGAGTTCGAGCAGGGGGACCATGTCTTTTTGAGAGTCTCTCCAAGACGTGGAACATAGAGGTTTGGCCGGGGAGACAAGCTGTCCCCGAGGTTCATTTAGCCCTTTGAGTTCGTGCGCAGGGTCGGTGAGGTTGCCTACCATCTTCCTATACCACCACAGTTGAAGAGGGTGCATGATGTCTTCCACATGTCATAGCTGAGGAAATATGTGCATTACCCCACACACATTATCAACTGGGGAGAGATGGACATTGAGGATGGAGCCACCATTACGGAGCTCCCAGTGGAGATTTAGGATCGGAAAGAGCGGACACTGCGTGGATGGACCATTCCTTTGGTTCGTGTGCTGTGGGAGCACGAGAGGTTGCAAGAGAGCACCTGGGAATGGGAGAGCCAGATGCGGGCTCAGTATCCTGAGTTGTTTTTGTAGTTTTTTGGGGGATTAAAAAATTGAAGGAGGGAATGATATAAGAACCTAGTTTTTTGAGCCTGTAAGACTTTGAATTTTTTTTTAATGTTATTCCAGAGCAGGGTGTTCTAATGACGTGTGATTCCGAGCCTATGTGAGAACCAATTTAAATTTTAAGTGCATTCATACTGTACACGCCAAATAAAAAGAATAACTCCTAAATAGTTGCTCGGATGGGAAACCTTAGGAAACCATTGATTCCGGAACGTTGCGTTTATCCTAGGAGGGGTGTCACTTTCACAGGCATGACCCTTCTGTGGAAAACGCCACCAGGGGCATTTTCTTAATTTGGAAACCCCGAGCGTGTACTCTTTAAATTATAAACGGAGGATCAGATTAAAATTCCGAGACTTCCGTTGTGCTCATAACGTGGATTTTACCCTAGGGGTGGATTAACTCCGACCCCGCTGAAAGTTTGTGTACGGGGCTTATGGGCGGGGGGTTTAAGTGTTTTCTATTTAAACACACCGCCTCACCCTCTTTCCCCCTTGTTATTCCCCTTGGCACAAGTTCTTACCAACAAGGGATACCCTCCTTCTAGCCTCCCTCTCCCTCTCCAAGGCATCTAGTGGCTCCGGCGGATCATTGGTGAAGCGTCGGGCTACACCCAACGAGGTAGGCTCGTGCATTTTCAATTTTTAATTCCTCCAACCCATTAAAATGAAATTCATTTCATATAAATGTTTTCCGATCATCAATAGAATCCCACATTTTCATAGGGCTCTATTTTATCTTCCCAACGATTCTTTCGGATTGAATTTTCGAGTCTCGGGGTGTTCAGGGTGTCCCCGGGAAGTTTTCTGGCCGTTTTCTCCTTTTTCGGGCGGTTCCTGGGGGGTCCTATTATATGCGCGGTGGTCCAGCGGGCTTCCAGCAGCAGTGTCGGTTTCTGAGAAAGTGGAGCAGCAGTGGGATCCTTAGCGGCAGCGTCTTCGCATGGCGTGGTGGGCTCCAGGCGACGGCAACTTCGCGCGGCGCGGCGGGCTCCATGTGGCGGGCGAGGTCGACGTCGAGGGTGGACCGGGGGTAGCGGCGTGCGACCCCGTGAGGGAACTGAGACCCATATTCAGTGGGTCTACATGTGAACCAGAGACCAGCCACAAAGGCCGATCGGTGCAGTGAACCGCGGGCCAGCCCAGGCCGGGGGGACCGGCCGGACCGGGCCGGTCCAGCCCAAGGGGGTTCCTCCCCTTGACTTCAGACACCCGTAACTTCCACTACGGGTGTCCGTTTTGTGCACCGTCTACAGCAGTGAAAACCTCCGCTCTGGGAGAAGTTTTTTTGATGGTATTTGAAATTTTCAATTCTCGAGATGGGGGTTCGGTGGCGCGGCACGCTCGTTAAGTACTATGCCGATATTCTTTCTTCTGATGGCACAAACACATCCAGAGTCCGTTTAAGGCATCGTCAGCGGCATTGTGACCCTGGAGTCAAGGAAAAGTGGTCCAAGGTGGTTTTAGGCGTTGAATCTAGAGTTGAGGTGTGGGCCCCATGATCCGTCTTTTATGCTGTGAGTAGCGTTTTGTGATGTTTTCATCAGACGTCCGATCGGGGCGAATGAGTAGTCATTTTGGTGTGTTTTTTCAAGATCATCACGATAACGCAGTTCAGCTATCCTCTTTCGGGATGGAGGTGTGGTACCCACAAGATTCCGTATGGACATAAAGTAGTGTGGAATAATGTTTTATTCGTGAGTCCATTTTCGGCAAGTAAGTAGTCTATCTATCATGTTTTTCCTTGAGGATTACAACGGTGTAATCTATTTGGGCGAGCGGAGCCTCTTTCGAGATCTCATTAAAAGTGGAAGAATGAAAGGAAATTGGTCGGAGGTTTCTTTGACGCACTCTGACCCAATTCATAGTCGCGATGTTAGCGACACCCAGTGATGGCGGGGGCAGCGTGAAGTAATCGGACCCATATCAGGGTTTACCCTCCAGCGGGGCTTGGCAGTGGGTCACCTGTTGACTTTAGGGTTTACTTTCCTGGTGGGCAGGGCAGTGGGTTACCCGTTGACCTTAGGGTTTACCCTCCGAGTGGGCCGGGAAGTTGGTTACCCATTGACATTAGGTTTTACCCTCAAGAAGGGCTGGGCAGTGGGTCAGCCAATGACCTTTTAGGGTTTACCCTCCAGCAGCGTAGGGCAGTGGGTCACCTGACGAACTTTTGGGGTTTACCCTCCAGTTGGGTTGGGCAGTGGGTTACCCGATTACTTCTTTCAGAATCATCCCTTTCAATGTGGATTGTTAGTGTCTTTTCCCTCTGTGATTACCAGAGTGGTACTTTTGGTGGTATGGTTTAGCGATGAGACAACTTTGACATGTTGGACTATTGGGCATTAGTGACGGCTACCCTTCGAACTGTTAGCGACTTATCCTGGGCAGAGCTTAGAGATAGAGATCCCCTTACACACTCTTTCAGGTTTCTTGTAAAGCACATATATATATACACCCTACTTTTTTTCCCACTCCACGGGTTCCGTTACTCTCCTTCTAGGAGGGGTGAAGACACGTGGGGTATGACACATGCTTTCCGTGTCTAGTTCCTCTTGGTTGGATGAGTCTACTCCCTTTCTTTTGTTGGGTTGAGCTGCATTCTATTTACTATACTCTTTCATTGTTCCTTGTTCTATCTACTCATGACTGTTTTGGTACCTCCTTTTTTCTCCCTCGAGCTTTCAGGGCATCCTACTGAGTATCATTATACACACCCCTTCGTGGTCTTTTCCCACACTTGGTGTGCCCTTGCAGATGACAGATAGGTCGATCGAGACTACGGAGAAGCATAGAGGACAAAAGAGCTTGGGCTGCGACTAGTGGTCTCAGTAGGAATTCCAGGTGTGAGACCCACCATCTGTTTACATCCGTTTACCTATTGCCAGGTTGTGGCACCTTTCGGGTTGGGCGTGTGTTTTTCCCCTCTTTCCGTTCAGTATCTGTCAGTGTTGACGCTCCTTTCGTCACAAAATCTAAAGATTGTAAAAGGGGATTATCTTAACTCAATGTGATTCAACCTTTAGACAAATATCAAAAATTGGCAAAGGAAGGAATAAGAAGAATGTTTCCCATAAGTCGTGCAAGTGAATTGCGCGCCCTAAATGATAACCGCTCAGGGTCTTCCCTAGCCGATAAATAGACCCCGTGGGCCCCCCATCAAAGGAGGAATTTTTTTTCCAGAAACTCGGATTTGAGCTCCCGGCGCCCTAGTATATTCTCAAAGATTCTAAAACACTTCTAAGGTAATTTCTTACCTAGAACGGAAGATCTAAAGAGGGGGAAGAAGGCCTAAGTGTTGAAACTCATCAACACTTGTGCGCCTAAGTGGCCAGTCCTTAAGGGAAATGACCACACTTGTGCGCCGCCTAAATACTTCAATAGAACTTGCACGCCACTCTTCTGGAAGAACCTCAAGATGATTCTAAAGTCTTTAACCAAGAGTCACTCAAGTATTACCCTGCTGGTTAAACGTCACCCAAGTACCCATGTGTCGCGCAGGTATACTTGTGCGACCAGGACTTGCGCGCCCATGCAGTACCTGCGCGTCTTCCAGGACTTGCGCTCCCTTGCCTTTTTGGCTGCCCTTCTTGCCCATTTCACACCTCTTAAGCCATTCCACATATCCTATTCAAGATTCAGTCTTCAAGACACTCTTCAAAGCTATTTGTGGCATGATTTCTTGATTTGACTTCCTTATCTGAATGGAATTCTGTGGAATATCTCTCACAACCCAATGATTTACACATCTTTATGTCACTAAAGATTGATATTTCTTTCATTGAACCTCATCCTTTAATATGAGAGAACTCATTAAACTGGGCCTCCTTTTCAGGAATAAGCCCCAGTCATAATTCTTAACCTAGGCCTCCTTTTCAAGAATAATCCCTAGTCATAATTCTTAACCTGGGCTTCCTTTCTAAGAGTGAGTCCTAGTCATAATTCCCATTAATTTTGGGCATCCTCTTTAGGAGTAAGCCCGAGTCCCCTAATCAGGGCATCCTCCTTAGGAGTAATCCCCAATATTAAAATTCCCAAATATGGGCATCCTCCTTAGGAGTAATCCCCAACCATAATTATCTTAACCTGGGCCTCCTTTTCAAGAGTAAGCCCCAGTAATAATTCTCAAAACTGGGCATCCTTCTCAGGAATAAGTCCCAAGTCCTCATTAACCTGGGCCTCCTTTTCAGGAGTAAGCCCCAGTAATAATTTTCAAATATGGGCCTTCTTTTTAAGAGTAAGCCCCAGTCCAAGTTCTCTTAATTGGACCTCCTTCTCAGGAGTAATCCCCAAGTCCCCTAATTTGGGCATCCTCCTCAGGAGTAAGCCCCAACCATAATTCTCTTAACCTGGGCCTCCTTTTCCGGAGTGAGCCCCAGTAATAATTCTCAAGACTGGGCATCCTTCTCAGGAATAAGTCCCAAGTCCTCATTAACCTGGGCCTCCTTTTCAGGAGTAATCCCCAGAAATAATACTCAAATCTGGGCTTCCTTTTTAAGTGTAAGCCCCAGTACAAGTTCTCTTAATTGGGCCTCCTTCTCAGGAGTAAGCCCCAAGTCCCCTAATTTAGGCATCCTCCTCAGGAGTAAGACCCAACCATAATTCTCTTAACCTGGGCCTCCTTTTCAGGAGTAATCCCTAGTCTCAAATATGGGCATCCTCTTCAGGAGTAAGCTCCAAGTCCCTTAATTTTTCAAGTCTCTTAACCTAGGCCTCCTTTTCAGGAGTAAGCCCCAGTCTTAATTTATCTTAACCTATCCTAATTTACCTTTGATCTGGGATTCCTTCTCAAGAGTAAAACCCAATCATAAGTCCTCTCCTAATTTGGGCCTCCTTTACAGGAGTAAGCC
Organism: Viscum album; assembly: GCA_963277665.1. Taxonomy (NCBI): domain Eukaryota; kingdom Viridiplantae; phylum Streptophyta; class Magnoliopsida; order Santalales; family Viscaceae; genus Viscum; species Viscum album. Next base: position 610,736,281 of record OY728163.1, on the reverse strand, counting down.
CCATGTTAGAGTATTCAAATCTCCATGAAGCATATATACCTTTATGGACCATGTTCCTGGATTTCGTCCCTTAAGTAAATCCTAATCTTCATTTATCTGGGTAGTCACACATACATAATCCCCACATTATTTCTTATGATTTCATCTTTCATGGAACAATTGTCTGGTTTTTACCAATACCTATTTTTTCTCACACTGAGCATGAATCACGTGAGCTTAGAGGGTAAAAGTAATTATGAAATCCTTCTTTGAGCCATCAATAATAAACATAATACTCCCTTACTCGAACTATGTGGGTTCTGATTCCATTTCTAAACATAGGATATGTAGGTAGCCCATCTGCGGGTTCGATCCCAACTATGAAATAATCCATGTCCTTCTGAATGACAATAAACTTAAAGTGCCCCACTGAGTGGATTTAAAACCATCATGGTCATCATAATGACTAAGAGACTTCTATATAAATGTGTCAAAGGATACCATTGACCAAGAATCTCTAACAAATACAGATGATTCTCTATCGATGAAGAACTTAGAATACATATAAAATATTCTCTAAATTTACTACATATTTAATCATTGATTGTCAGATATGAAGGAAAGATAATTTTATACTTGGTAATGTAATATGGATTCACGAACATAACTTAAATCTATAAAGAGAGTCCAGAGTAGACAATAATTCCCCTAAAAAAGGTGTGATGAGTCTGACCTCCCATCCTCTCGACCAATGCAAATTCCTAAGCCTCATCAGTCCACAAACGCATGAGCGCCTACCCTTGGAAAGTAGTTCCAAATAGATGTGGAATCATTGGATGTTTTCGGTTCTACGAAAAAAGCTGTTTGAACCCGATTGGAATGATTGAACCTTCAATCAAGGAGGTCATCCCTGAATTCCGAGGGAAACAAAAAATGGTGAACCCGAAGTGAATCCTTAACCAAGTTAAAATGATGTTTTACCTATTTGTTAGGCCCCTATTTAAAACTCATTGAGAGGGCCAACAAAAAAAATCATTGACACATGTGCTCATCCAAAAGATGTAGTGGCTAAATTTATCTTCATTACATGTGTTATATAAAACATGCACTCTTTTCCAAGATCTTCTCAATTTCCAGAATGGCTGCTCTCAAGTTCACACCTGTGAATACTGCTGCTGCAAATGCCACTGCTGCTACTCCTGCTGGATCGACATCCACTCTAAGGATGAAATCACCTACTCAATGTCTTCAACGCTGGGTATGAAATGTGCTAGTTAAGGAGTACCATAAAAACGGTACCATCCCAACTCTGGAGGGTGTCTGACATGCCCTCCAAGTAAACAACTCATATCGGTCGTCCGAACAACGACGACCAGTGATCAAGAAGCAGGCGATGCTAACCACCCTCTCCAACCGTTTCGGGTCGTTATCCCCAGAATGCAAACACCATTCACTCCCATATTCTGGGGAGGTGAATGAGCAGGTCCCTCAGGGCCTTAATTCAAAGAAGCATGTGCCCTTCCTGAAGGCTCCTGTCAACAATCGCCGCCAAACTCATGTGGCAGTATGCCCTCAACATGACGAGGGTGTCGACTCCAGGCATTCGGCTCAGGTTCCTCGAACCCGAGCAGGCAAGATGAATCACCAGAGGCGAAATATGGTTAACAGTGACCAGGTTCTCATCTCTGCCATCTCCGGAGAAGTCAACCAACCTAACATGGTGGTATGAAACGAGCGGGCACATACACCTGGCCGTTTTAATTATGCTATCCAGTAGACTCATCTGGAAGCATCACGCCAATCCCGCCAGGCAATTCCGGTGGAGTACTATAGGCAGAAACATACACCTGTTTATACATCATCAACTAGTCATCAGGCTCGTCTGACTACATATGATGGAGCTTGTCAACCATGTTCGGTGAAGTGCAGTTAGCAGGCACATAAACCTACTGATACTAATCAAGCCTACCAATAGTCTCGCTTTGTAGCACACAGAGAAGTCAGTCAGAAAGCTCCGGCGACAAACATGAGGCAGACTCAACTCTCTGCCCCAACACTTGAGTACTGTCAGGATTCACTGATAGGAAAAGGAGGACAAGAGCAGGCACATACACATACTCCAATCACAGAATGGAAGTATATCCCTATTTCGGTAGATGAAGTCACCAAACATATTCTATCAATGGTGAAAGAGCAGAAGAAAATCCCTGCTCAAATTCTAGATGCTTGCTAGGATATTATAACAGCTTCAACAACATCTCAAGGAAAGAAATATAAATCTATCCCTACCAGTGGAGTGACACATCAATAATTCACTCCAGAACAGACATACACATTTTTTACAGTCCGAGAGGGTTGTGGGTAATACTCCCCCATATCATACGGACAACCAAGTCAGGCACATACACCTGAATTGAGTGGATATCGTCAGCCTAACCCAGCCATATTTCCTGATCAGGCACATACACCTGCTCAGAGTAGCCACTTTCATCAACAAGTTGTTTCCAAAGAGAGTAAGAAGGCGTCTAATAAAAAGACCTGCCCAGCACAGTCAGGAGATCAAGAGCCAATCTGTAAGAAGGCCTTGCTCGATGCTGGAGTTCTTGAATCCCTCAGACAATTATCTCTTGGAATTCAAGATTCTACTCCCTGATTTCTCAATAGTGGGAACATTAATTCTGAAGGTCTTCAACAGACACTTCCTCATGAAGGCTTGCTTCATGACAATTCGGTTGATCTTGAAGTTTCATCTTCATATGAGATCCATAGGAACCCTCTGTGTGGTTAGAAGAACAAGGAGAATGAGATATCATCTGTTGCCGTAACCCATCATTGTAGTCCTCCCCAGGATGATGAATTTCTCTGAGAAAGTCCTCTCTACAGTAGTGATGCACATTGCCCGGAAAATGATTTAGTGGAAAATGTAGTGCCGAGAAAGCCCTCTTATCTTGAGGCACTTGCAAATGAGAAACCAGTCATGTCTGATGCTTCATCGCTAGTAGGTGAAATACTTTCTCAATCAGAAGACAACCTAGGGTGTAGGTCATTCTCTGAACCACCCCTAAGTCATGCATCCTCTAGATTAATCGGTGATTTCTCTACCAATCCTGTTGAATCCAATGAAGCAACAAGGAAACACCAACTCTGGTCAAAACATGTAGAATAATCTTCATCAAATGATAATGAGGAAATGCTGAGCATGAGAAAACAACTGGTGAAAGGTGAAGTGCCAATCATGTTTTGGTCACTTGCTGAATCTTAGTATAACATTCCAGAAATGTTGATGGAAGATGGAATTCATGATATTCGTCTCAACATATGGAAAAATCTTTGTTAGTTGAAAAAGAAAGTATTATCTTATGTTGAATATGAAATTCATCTTAATATAATATAAGGGTTACAACGTCAGATTGATTTGACATCTCTATCAGTCTCTCGATATCCGAAGGCTGAAAAGCAGCAGAGAGCCCTTCCACATTCATGCCTTGGCGCACTAAGAAGATTGTTTTAGTAAATTGCCAATGCCCCATCTGGTATTCATGTTAGAGGATGGGGTGTTCATGGAGAACTAAATTTAACGGTACTCTCCAGTCAGCAAATCCCGTCGAAAATGGTCTCATGCAATGTTATTGCCCATGGACGGCCACAGTCAATGGGCTTTGTTTGTAATCAAAAGCTTAACCAAGAACATGACTCAACTAGTTCCTCTCAAAATGAAGAATATAGAGAACAAGTTGTTGAATTACTCCTCCATAAAGCAAAAAATAATATTGAACAGGCCTCTCATATGGAGAAAGCACATCATCAAGTGACAGAAGTGTCAGAAATCATCCAACGGTCTTTTGAACCAGGTGATAAAAGTGGATACAGGTTAATGCATCCAGCTAATTTCCGGACTAAGGTTCGCAAGATCATGATATCTTTTAGGAAAGTCTCAGACATAGCATGTCAAGAGCCACCCTAGATTTCCAGAATGGGGACTCTTTTAAACCAACCCTCGGAATCAAAAAATAGGATTCGAGGAGTTGAGCGGGAATAGCAGGAACAGCCCCAGTCCACCAGACTAGGGAATTTTTCAAATCACCAATCCCCTCTTTAGAGAAATTCGGTCTTTTATTGATTGAGGAAGAAGCCTCAAGAGGAACAAAGAGCCAAATTATCAGGATATTCCCTCCAAATTACGGTTCTTCAGGAAGTTCTTGAGGGATCGAATCCACAAAATGAAATGTCTCATCAAAGACATGGAAGAAGAAAATATCACAGAAATGATGATAAAAGGGATGCGATGCATTATGCATTAATCAATGTCATCAATGCCGTTGTTTCTGATCCACTAGATGAGGCTCACTCAGGGGATTCAGATGAAGAGGTTCCTGCTCAAGAAGATGTACGCACCGACACAAATGAAGAAGGTGTGCGTACACAAAAGCAAAGGGTTACTCAGAACCTAGGTAATCCTTCAAGTAACCCAATTCACCCTATCCGAGAAGGATCCAACAAAGGGAGGGGAAAGAATCAGGTTACATATCCTTCCTCTGGAGAAGGCCAATCTCTCTCACTAGAGCAAAGGTTTGCACAACAGGAGAAAGAAATGAAGGAATTAAGGAGGTTGAATGAAAAACTACTTTAGGGTAGTCTTCTTCTTAAGCATGCTGGAGTAAGTCAGCCAAGGGAATTTGTTGCAGCTACTGAGATGGATCAAGAATATCCTACTATATCAGTACACCCTCACATGTCTAATCCTATGGGTCAAGTGCAACAACAGTTGGCAGTGCTACCATCAGTTGCAGCACCAACCACCATATCTGTCCAGGATCTAGTAATTGCACCTGCCCAAGTCCAAGTTCAACCGGATGTCTCTCAAAAGTTAATAACTACTATTTAGTCATTAAAATCTCGGTTAGAAACTATGTAAGGGAATCATGCACAGGTTCAACCAGAAAAGAAAGTTTACCCTGAATGGGTAGATTCAATCTCTCCTCCATCCAGTTTTGGAAACCCTATATTCCCTATTTTCAATGGATCAGGCGACCCTAAACAGCATTTAACGCATTACGTATCTTGTTTTGATCCAATAATGGGAACTCCGGAGCATCAAGAAGCAGTAAAACTCAGATGCGTTGTACAGACCTTGCAAGGACCAGCCTTTGTCTAGTATACAAGCTTGCAATCCCTGTCAATTACTGGATGGGAAGATCTTCGTAAAAAATTAATTCTTCAGTTAAGCTCAAATTTTCCAAAGACGATAGTTTTCGTAGTTACAAAATGTAAGAAAATAGAGAATAAAAGGGTCTCAGATTTCATTGCTCGCTGGAAGGGATTAAAATATTCCATAAGCTTAGCACTCCCTCAAGAGTAATTGTTACCAATCTGTGTGGAAAATATGTGTGACGAATTATGCCCGCCATTAATCCATGTGAAATACACATGAGGGTTTCAAGACCTTACTTCAATCACTCAGCAGATTGAAGATTCCCTTATACAGGCTAAGGATAAATCTCATGTAATTCCATCAGCTCCAAGAAGGATAATGGGTAAAGCAGAAACTGCTACAGTTATGCTTAAACAAGCACCTGTACTTGTTTCTACTTAAAAACCTTTATCTTCTCAAAGAGCTCCACCTCCTGAGCACAAAAAAGGCCATTTCGTCCAGATGATCAAAGAGATCAAAGATGAAAACAATTTGAGGATCTGAAGAGAAAAACATACTCTTTCCAAAATGAACAATTTACTGGTTACTTCATTTCGGCTCTGGAAAATAATCCTGTTCAATTGCCAAGGCCTAAGAGGCCAAATAAGGAAGGAGATGAATACCGTCCCAATTATTTCCCTTTTCATAAAATGTTGCGGCGTCCCATCAAGGAGTGTTTTGTATTCAAAGACCTCCTGCAAAAGATGGTCGACTCGGGACAAGTCAAACTAAAAGGTTCTTCAGCTCAGGTAGCATGTGTTACTGCTATAGCTCTAGAGGAGGAAGGCAAATGGCAAGAAGTCAAAAGAAAAAATGCACAGAAGTATGATGATTGGATGGTCATAAAGACAATCAACCGAACTCATGCTATTTTGCGAACATAATTAAAGAAACCAATTGTGTCTTATGCCATGAATATTGCAGAAAAACCCTCTTCGTCAGTGGGAAAGTCCTCAACAAAAAGGCATGATTCAAAGAAAGAAAAAGAATCAGAAGAAGATGAGAATGTGTCAAAGCCTATGTTTTCTTTGACTCTGGTAGAATTCATGCCATCTACTTCAAAGCCATGGGCACCGCCCCACTAAACGGAATAGCCTAAACAGGCTAATCAGGCAGAGTCTTCATCAGACAAAGAGTTAATCTTCGGTTCTATTAATATGATTCAATTAACAGATCCATATTCCCGTCGCAGTTTTGATTTCGATGAGCCTAAATTCCCTGTATCAAATAGGGGAATCAGAGGAAGTTCCAGAGGCTCAGGATATAGGGGAAGACATGGATCTTTCAGAAGACACTATTCCAATTCTACCCCAGCTAGAACTGTGTACGTAGCAGAAACTCGTGGTAGAGCCCTTCAGCAAGCTCACCAAGAACAAGAAAGTTCTTCTACTAATAGAAAATTCAGTCCTTGCACAGTTATTTTGGAAGACCAGTTGAAGGTTCCATCTTCTTCCTCTCAGAAATTAAATGGATCTAATCGGTGTAATCTTCCAAAACCAGGAATATTGCCAACTACTATCCCAATACAATATGCATTAACTTCCAAATCATCTGCTTCCAAGGTACCTGGTAAACCACATATTCCTATTGGGAAACGCAGACCTCTGGATCCAAAGTATGCTGTATTGAAACACTTGGCCCAAGTACCATCCAAGTTATCAATTCTGGATGCTCTGAATCTGTCAAAAGATCTTCGGGAAGCACTCATCGAGGATTTGTCGAGTCCTCAGGAGTTTGAAACTGAAATTGCTGCAACTGAAGTATATCACATAGAGAATAATCTTGCAGAATTCCATGCAATAATATCTTTTACTGATGAAGATGATGTTGTGCATGGGCATATTATACCTTTGTACTTATCTGGAAAGGTCAATGGAGAAGACGTCTGAAGAGCTTTCATTGACAATGCTTCAGGAGTCAACCTCATGCCCATTCGTACACTTCGTCGATTAGGCCTCACAGAATCTGATTTATCTAATTCTACCATGATGTTACAAGGATATGATAAAAATGAACAAGAACCACTGGGCAAAGTTACACTCAGAACTCAGTGTGGAGATATTGTATCTAATTCAGACTTCATGGTTGTTGATCAAGGCTCAACTTTCAACATCTTTCTTAGAAGACCCTGGCTATATCAACATGCGGCTATCCCTTAATCATACCATAAATTTATCAAATATTGTTTCGATGGTCAAGTTGGGACATTGTATGGTGATAAGGCCTCGTTCAAGACATGTGAGTCTCAATACATTGAGGCGGAATTCTATCACATGAAGGGAAGGGAGAAATCCACAACAAAGGATATTAACAAAGTTAATGCTCCATATGGTTTGGAGAAGATTCCAGTAAATCCATTTACACATGTGAGTACAGATTATGTGTTTTCTATCAGTCAAATTGAAAAGATAGACCAAAATCAAAATACTTTTATGGAATGATCGATAATGTGAATTACGGCAATCGAGCCAGACAACATGGGAGAAATTGGTAACCCACCAAGCAGTGATGAAAGCACAAATGGTGACGTCTTCATTTCATCTACTGAAATCCAACAAGTCTATACTTCTCCAATTAGGCCAAAAGAAGTTATAGAAAAATCGGAGGTGAACAATGATGTCGATTCTCAATCCATCATCTCCTCTTTATTACCCAAAGAAGACCCTTAATCATCAATCAGGTCTGAAATGGAAGCTTCTTCTTCAAGATATGCAAATTTTGACATCTCTTATGATCATGAAAATTACGCTTTATCATCTACTATGGAAGTAGAAATGGAAGAAATAACACATGATGAAGAAGAAGAGGAAGATCCCAGAGATGCTCCTCCAGCATTTGAAGAGGGTATCTCTACCACTGTGGATGAACTCAGAGAAAAAAAATCTGGGTACAAAAGAAGATCCATTCCCTACTTTAATCAGTGCGGTCATGACTCTTGAAGAGAAAGAGACGTATATTTCTTTTATAAAGAAAAATAGATATATATTATCTTGGAAATATATAGAAATTCTCAGGCTTGATCTTGATGTTGCTACTCATCATTTGTCTTTACCAGAAGAATATCGAGGATTTAAGAAATCCGCGAGAAGAACAAACCCAACTTATGCTTCCAAAATTGAAGCTGAATTAGATAAGATTATCAAAGATAACTTTGTCAGAGAAGTTCAGTATCCCAATTGGTTTGATAATATTGTCCCTGTAAAGAAGAAGAACAGACAGATTAGAGTTTTCATCGATTTCAGAGATCTTAATCGGCATTGTCTTAATGATGATTTCCCAGTTCTGATTACAGAACTTTTAATTGATGAAACAGCTGGCTATGAAGCACTTTACTTCATGGATGGATATTCTAGATATAATCTGATCCAAATGGCCCCAGAAGACGAGGAATCCACAGCCTTTAGAGCCCCTCAGGGTGTGTTTTGCTACCGGGTAATGCCATTTGGCTTAAAGAATTCAGGTGCAACATATCAGCGTGCCATGCATCGTATCTTCAAACCCTTCTTAAGGAATTTTGTTGAATGCTATGTATAATATTTGGTGGTTAAATCCAAATAACGTTCTAATCACTTGGCTAATTTGGAATTCATATTCCGCAAGCTTCGACAACATAATTTAAAGATGAACCCCTTAAAATGTGCTTTTTGGGTAACTGTAGGAAAATTTCTCGGCATTGTTGTATGCCATCGTGGTATTGAAGTCGATCCTAATAAGAACACATCAATCCTTGGTATGTCAACTCCTCAAAATTTTAAAGAATTAAGAGGAATTCAAGGACACTTAGCCTACATTCGACGTTTCATTGCCAATTTGGTAGGAAAAAGTTTACCCTTCACCAAATTGATGAAGAAGGGAGTCACTTACCAGTGGACTGAAAAATGTCAAGAAGCATTCGATATTCTCAAGAAATACCTCTTGAGTCCACCGGTACTCATGCCACCTATTGAAGGATGAACACTTATCCTCTACGTGACAGCTCTAGAGCGATCATTTGGTGCCTTTATTGCTCAAAAGAATGATGCTGGGAATGAAAACAACCTCTACTATCTCAGTGAAACTATGCATGAAGAAGAAACCCAGTATTAACGTATTGATAAGTGCTACCTAGCATTAATCTTTGCAGTTCACAAGTTAATACACTACCTGCAACATAATGAGGTCCAATTGGTATCTCGCAATAACCCACTAAAATTCATCCTTAGCTGTCCAATGCTTACAGGACGTCTGGAACGGTGGGAAGTTATTTTGCAGCAATTCGACATTCATTATGTGTCTCAAAAGGCGATAAAGGGCCAAGCTCTGCCTGATTTCCTAGCTGAACACCCTTTAATGGAAGACACATCTTCAGATATTGAACTCCCTGATGAGGAAGTCTTCTCTATTCAAGAAAGTCCTCAAGCATGGGAAATGTATTTTGATTGTGCTTCCAGAAGTCCAACAAGGAGGAAAATGGAAAATACTAAATTCAACAAAGTTGGATTAGGAATTGTGCTCATTTCTCCAGAAAAGACAGTGTTACCTTATTCCTTCTTATTGTGGGAAGGTGGTACCAATAATTAAGCAGAATACCAAGCTCTCATCGCAGGCTTGGAATTAGCACTTCAAGCATAAGTGAATCACTTAAAGGTGAAAGGTGATTCAGACCTGGTAATCAAATAAGTCAATGGGGATTATGCCATCAGAAAATAAGAACTAATCCCTTTGTATGATTACGTCAGATAGTTAATGGTGGAAATCCCTTTGGAACCGACATTTTCTTATGTCCAAGATCACAAAATGATCAAGCTAATGCACTGACTAATATAGCCACAACTCTGGAAGATCCAAATCGGGACGATACAACCATCAGTATTTCCCACCGTCGTGCAATTTCACCTTATGTTCGAATCAGAATAGAGGAAATTAATGAAATTAGTCCTATTCCTGAACCGTATGGTCATATTACAGAATGGATGTCACCTATCAAGGAATACCTTCAAAATGGAACACTTCCCCCTGATAGTGCCGAGAAAGAAAAAATCTGGTGATGTGTGGTCAATTTTACTCTTTATGATAGCCCAGATCACCTAGAGAAAATTCTCTACAAACGTGGTTTTTATGGAGTTCTCTTCAGATGCATTGATGGTGAAGCGACAATGGCTGTCCTGAAGGAAGTGCATGCAGGAGTCTGTGGTTCCCACTAGTCCGGACATAGACTGTCTGATCAGATTCGAAGGTTTGGATACTTTTGGCCTTCAATGATACAAGATTGTGTTGATTTCACAAAGAAGTGTCATTCATTCCAAGTACATGCCAACTTCATTCATCAGATTCCAGAGTTTCTTCATACAGCTAAATACTCATGGTCATTTTCCACATAGGGAATGGATGTGGTGGGACCTTACCCTTCGACTACGTCCAAGGATTTTAAGTACATTATTACTGCTACTGACTTCTTTTCCAAATGGGCAGAGGAAATACCTCTCAAGGAAGTCAGTTCTAAATGCGTTGTTAGCTTTATCAAGCCTAACATCATTACCAGATTTGGTGTCCCTCATACCATATTGACGGACAATGGCACCAACTTCTGTTCATCTGAGGTGAAGAAATTGTATCAAGAATACAACATCAAATCCAACCATTCATCTCGGTATCATTCAGTGGACAATGGATAGATAGAAGCTTTCAACAAGACTTTGTCAAATATACTGCAAAAGATGGTGGATAAAGATAAGAAGTCATGGCCAGATAAACTCTTTCATGCTTTATGGGCTTATCAGACTACCACCCACAATGCAACGTGGTCAACTCCATATTCATTGGTATATGTAACTGAAGTAGTCTTTCCCATTGAAGTTCAATTTCCTTCGCTCAGAGTAGCCATTTGTGATCAGTCATCTACAGATGAACAATCTCAAAAGAGATTGAATGAATTGGAACGGTTAGATGAGAAAAGATTGTGAACTTTGCACCACTTGGAAGTCTATCAGAATCGAATAGCATGAGCTTTTAACAAAAAAGTTCATCTTCGTTCATTCACTCATGGAGAATTGGTATTAGTTCTCAGAACTCCAATGATACTAGGAAAGAAACCTCCCAAGCTTGAGGCAAAATGGGAAGGACCTTACTCAATACATAGGGTCTACTCCAATGGAGCTTATTCAATAATCTATATGGATGGAGAACTCATCACTACTCCAACCAATGCCAGATTTTTGAAGAAGTATTTTTTATAAACACAAAATATATCAACCATGGTCCAGTATGACCTTAAACTACACCATGGTCCAGAATGACCTTAAACTGCACTGTGGTCCAGTATGACCTTAAACTGCACCTTGGTCCAGTATGACCTTAAACTGCACCATGGTCCTATATGACCTTAAACTGCACCATGGTCCGGTATGACCTTAAACTACACCATCGTCCAACAAGACGTTAAACTAAATCATCAACAGTCCATGCGTATGACCCTAAACTATTTTCTCATATGTCCAACATGGCGTTAAACTGTGTCCCCTTCATCGTCCTTACTATATGACATTAGACTATACAACAACGATCTATACATATGACATTAAACTATTTGTATTCCTTTCATCTAACATGACGTTAAACTGTGATGTCCTAACTACATGACGCTAAACTGTACAGAAGTCCCTTACGTCCAGCATGACATTAAACTGCACCATCCATGGTCCATGCATATGACCTTAAACTATTAACACCTTCATCCAACACGACGCTAAACTGTATCGTCCCTTTTTCATCCAAAATGACGTTAAACGGTGGAAAAAGTCCCCAATACGTCCAACATAACGTTAAATGGTGGACTCTATTGTCCTCACTACATGACATTAAACTGAATAGTCCCCCTTTCATCCAACATGATGTTAAACTATATTTTCCCCATCGTCCTAACTACATGACACTAAACTGTACCGAAAGTCCTTTGATATGCCCTACATAACATTAAACTGTACTTTTTCCCTGCTATATGAAACTAAACTGTGTAGCACCAATACTCCTAACTGCAAGACTTTAAACTGCATAGTCCCTTTATATGTCCTACATGACATTAAACTGTGCATCGTTAAGGTTGTTGTTACCTCTTGTTTCTCACACTGATTATGACTCACGTGAGATTAGAGAAAACCTCAACCATAACACTCTATCTGGGCTACTTACCATGTGTAAGTCCCAACAATGTAATTTTTTAGGTCGTTGTCCCCAAGAACAACTTGATCATTAATTCATTATTTAACTAAACTACGTGGAATTTGATCCTTGCCTTCTAGGCTGGGTACGTAGGCAAACTCCCAAGGTTCAATCCCAAAACCAATATCTTCACATCAGTTCACCTTCGTCTCATATGATGTTGATAGGTGAAACCGGTCCCAGAATCAATATCTTTACATTGGTTCACCTTCGTCCTTGCTATAAGAAGTTAAACTATACAACACTTTTGTCCAGTATGAAAATAAACTACAATATTTTTTGACACCCTAACCTGAGAGGGAACCATTATTTACATTTATTTTTCAATCATGTTTCATTTTAAAGACTACGTGAATACATGGCAATTCCCAAACCTTTTATCTTGGGTTAAACCATTATTGCACTAAATTCCCCTTTTAGCCTTCACATATACGAACAAAATTTGTACAGAGGGTATTTCTAAACTATGTGGGCTTGATTCCCATCCTTATGGGATACTTAGGAATGTTTGTGTCTCCCTTGAATCCAGCCACAATTCTTTGGGCCTAACCCCAAATTCCACTTTTAGTCCCTTGACTGAAAAGCCCCCATGAAAACACACACTGTGTATTTCTTATAATGGTCCAAGATCTATGACCCTAAACTAAGATATTTAATCCTTTTGTCCCACATGACGTTAAACTGTAGTTCAAGAACTACATATGTCTTGATTCACATCGTTATGGGATACGTAGTGAAGTCCAACATTTCCATTCAGGACCCAACCACAACATGATTATGGTTAGCATTGATTTTTGTATCTTTGAATACATTGGAAAATACCCATCTTTATGTGCCATAATCCTAACCTTAAATATTTTCAAATCTTCATAAACCTTTTCTTGACTTATAGTAACAAAAATGTAAAACTTCTGAGAGTTCTTTTGCCTGACTATGCAGCACGTGCCCTTGGGCGGCCTTACATAAACAGTCTACATAACAGACTTGTCAGCCAAAAGATACTATTATTTGACTATGCAGCCAATTCCCTTAGGTGGACCTGCATAATTCAACCCCCTAATGGGTTTTTTAAATAATGGTAACTTCATTCTTGGGAAGAAAGCCTCTTTTTTCCTTGTTGGTCTTAAATGACAGTATATAGGGATCTGAAAAAGTAGCCATCCTTAACATATTTGTCCCATATCCTTTTTCATGATCTGAAAGTATTCTAGTCTATGGTTTATATTCTCCTTCCCTACGTTTGGGTCAGACCTTCGTAGGAGTAATATCCATCCAGTTCTTCGATAATCTTGTTTGGAAATAACTTCTCCATATTCAAGTAACTCTTTCCATACAACAAACTCTATAGATTAGAAAATTTGAATCTCCATAAACTTTCACTGGCATTTAGCAGTAGAAAGGTAAATTTCTGAGAGTTCATTTGCCTAACTATGCAGCACATTCCCTTAGGCGGCCTTGCATAAACAGTCTACATAACAGACTTGTTAGCCAAAAGACACTATTTATTTGACTATGCAGCCAATGCCCTTAGGTGGCCCTACATAATTCAACCCCATAACGGGTTTGTTAAATAATGGTAACTTCATTCTTGGTAACTACTTCTTCAAATTCCTTTTAGCTCTTTTTCATATCATTCCTCATATTCAAATATTCTTAAGTCATAGTTTACATTCCCCCCCCCCCCCCCTCATACTTGAGTATGGTAATATGTTTTCAGATAAGTTCTCAAGGAATTGAGTCAATTTTAATCCATTTCAGTCAAATATATTTCGACCTTAAACATTATCCTCCTTATTTCCAACATGCATGACTTTAAAATTCCCACAAAAGACAGAGGAAATCTGAATAAAAGTCAAGTTCCAGCTCACTAAACATAAATTTTGTATTATTTAGGTAATATTGAGCAATTAAAAGATTCAAAGTTTGTAGGGTTATTTAAATTAATCCTAGTAAAAATACAACTATGGTTACTAGTCCCATTGTCTTAGGTAAAATCTAACTCATGTAGCAAAATAATGCAGGTACAAATGATTGAAGGTGAAAGTGTTTTTCATTGATGCACAAGAGATAGAAGGACATCCACAGACTGAAGTCTCTTCTCTTTTTCAAGAATTACAAAAGAATTTCAACATAACTCTTCATTTGATTTACGACATCCCGAGCTTCATCAGCAACCACCTGGAACAAATTCATTAAATTGGATACATTAAGAGATGTAGTGATGCCAGCTCTTCTTGGAACAATTGTAAAAGGATGTTCTTGAGTGCGGTTTGAGAAAATTTTTTGCTGATCAAACAGTGACTCTGTTTCTGTCTAAGAGACTTAGAGGATGGATACATGGATTTGAGAATGGAGAATTGAAAGTAAAAAATCCATTTGGAGAGAGTACTCTTTTCAGAAATTGTTCTAATGCCATGTTTGTCTTCTCTCCACCAACCGACAGCGGAAAACATTTCAGCCCATGGATTTTCCATTTTCATATCTGCAAGGAAATGGCATGGAGGAAAAATTTTAAAGGTCATGCCAATGTTGTTTCTCTTAATGGACAGCATAACCAAAATAGAGTAGTAGTGCAGCTGCATCTTAGGCATATAATTCTTTGCATATGGAACATTGACTCCTTGCAGATGACCATGACCATATAGAGGCAGGTAGATGCTATGTGGGAAATTAAGATGATATTTCTTCAAGTACTTAGCCAAATATGGGAGGGTGCTATCACAAATATCATAGTAATCATGGCCAAAAATGTTCATCATGTCATCAATCCGCTTGCTTTCCAGTTCATCATCTATTCCAATTCTATTAGGAGCCATTGAATCTCCACAAAGGATGAATAATTAACTCTTAAGTAAGTTGATTTTTTTCATAAAATTTGTGAAAGAATTCGAAAAAATGGAAAAGGCATTATGGCGCGCAAGTCTAAGCTTGGCGTGCATGTATGGAGGTGCCGCACAAGTATTTGGTGCACAAGTATCACCGTGCAGGTCCAGATACCTCTACAGCAGCACGACATCAAAGAAACAATGAGAAACAGATCAACTTGTGCGGAAAATGCAACTTGCACGGCGAGAGATCGAAAGTTACAAGTCCATATGCTTTGTATGGAAGGGATGCCCTCTATTTATAGACAAGACCATGAACCTATGCGCCTGAAGCTCATTTGCGCGCCAGACCCTACGCACCCAAAGCTCATTTGTGCGCCCTACCCTGCGCACCCCAATTTCCTTTTGATTCTCGATTTCCTAAGAGTCAAATACGCATTTCTTTTGGATCCAACTTTGAGGGGGGACTTTTGTTGACGCTCCTTTCATCAAAAAATCTAATGATTGGAAAAGGGGATTATCTTAATTCAATGTGATTCAACCTTTGGACAAATATCAAAAATTGAAAAGGAAGGAATAAGATGAATGTTGCCCATAGGTCGCGCAATTTCCCTCATGGTCTCGCAAGTACACTTGTGCGCCGCCTAATGGTCGCGCAAGTGACTTGCACGCCCTAAATGATAACCGCTCGGGGTCTTCTCCAACCTATAAATAGACCCTGTGGGCCCCCCATCAAAGGAGGAAATTTTTTCCAGAAACTCAGATTTGATCTCCCAACACCGTAGTCTCTTCTCAAAGATTCTGAAACACTTCTAAGGTATTTTATTACCTAGAACAGAAGATATAAAGAGGGGGAGGAAGGCCTAAGTGTTGAAACTCATCAACACTTGCGCGCCTGAGTATCCAGTACTTAAGGGATATATCCACACTTGCGCGCCGCCTAACTACTTCAATAGAACTTGCGTGCCACTATTCTGGAAGAACCAAAAGATGATTCTAAAGGCTTTAACCAAGAGTCTCTCAAGTATTACCCTGCTGGTTAAATTTCGTGAAAGTACCCATGTGTCACGCAGGTATACCTGCATGACCAGGACTTGCGCGCCCACACAGTACCTGCGCGTCTTCTAGGACTTGTGCACCCCTGCCTTTTTGGGTGAACTTCTTGCCCATTTCACCCCTCTTAAGACATTCCACCTCTCCTATTCATGATTCACTCTTCAAGACACTCTTCAAATAAATTTATGGCATGATTTATTTATTTGACTTCCTTATCTAAAAGGAATTCTGCGGAATATCTCTCAAAACCTAGTGATTTACACATCTTTATGTCACTAAAGATTGAGATTTCATTCATTCAACCTCATCCTTTAAGATGAGAGAACTCATTAAACTGGGCCTCCTTTTCAGGAATAAGCCCCAGTCATAATTCTTAACATCTGTCTCCTTTTCAGGAATAAGCCCCAGTCATAATTCTTAACCTGGGCTTCCTTTTTAAGAGTAAGTCCCAGTCATAATTCCCATTAATTTTGGGCATCCTCCTTAGGAGTTAGCCCCAGTCCAATAATCTGGGTATCCTCCTTAAGAGTAAGCCCCAATCTTAAAATTCCCAAATTTGGGCATCCCCCTTAAGAGTAATCCCCAACCATAATTTTCTTAACCTGGGCCTCCCTTTCAAGAGTAAGCCCCAGTAATAATTCTCAAGACTGGGCATCCTTCTCAGGAATAAGTCCCAAGTCCTCATTAACCTGGGCCTCCTTTTCAGGAGTAATCCCCAGTAATAATTCTCAAATATGGGCCTTCTTTTTAAGAGTAATCCCCAATCGAAGTTCTCCTAATTGGGCCTCCTTCTAGGGAGTAAGCCCCAAGTACCCTAATTTGGGCATCCTCCTCAGGAGTAAGCTCCAACCATAATTCTCTTAACCTGGCCCTCCTTTTCTGGAGTGAGCCCCAGTAATAATTCTCAAGACTGGGCATCCTTCTCAGGAATAAGTACCAAGTCATCATTAACCTGGGCCTCCTTTTCAGGAGTAATCCTCGGTAATAATTCTCAAATATGGGCTTCCTTTTTAAGAATAAGCCCCAGTCCAAGTTCTCTTAATTGGGCCTCCTTCTCAGGAGTAAGCCCGCCTCCTTTTCAAGAGTAATCCCCAGTCTCAAATATGGGCATCCTCTTCAGGAGTAAGCTCCAAGTCCCGTAATTTTTGAAGTCTCTTAACCTGAGCCTCCTTTTCATGAGTAAGCCCCAGTCTTAATTTATATTAACCTGTCCTAATTTACCTTTGATCTGGGATTCCTTATCAAGAGTAAAACCTAATCATAAGTCCTCTCCTAATTTGGGCCTCCTTTACAGGAGTAAGCCCCATGTTAGAGTATTCAAATCTCCATGAAGCACATATACCTTTATGGACCATGTTCCTGGATTTCTTCCCTGAAGTAAATCCGAATCTTCATTTATCTGGGTAGTCACACAAACATAAGCCCCACATTATTTCTTATGATTGCATCTTTCATGGCACAATTGTCTGGTTTTTACCAATACCTCTTGTTTCTCACACCGAGCATGACTCATGCGAGATTAGAGTGTAAAAGTAATTATGAAATCCTTCTTTGAGACATCAATCATAAACATCATACTCCCTTACTCGAACTACGTGGGTTCTGATTCTTTTTCTAAACAAAGGATACACAAGTAGCCCATCTGCTGGTTCGATCCCAACTATGAAACATTCCATGTCCTTCGGAATGACAATAAACTTCATGTTCCCCACTGAGTAGCTTTAAAACCAGCATGGTCATCATAATGACCAAGAGACTTCTATATAAATGTGTCAAAGGATACCATTGACCAAGAATCTCTAACAAATACAGATGATTCTCTATCGATGAAGAACCTAGAATACATATAAAAGATTCCCTAAATTTCAAACATATTTAATCATTGATTGTAAGATCTGAAGGAAATCTCATTTTATACTTGGTAATGTAATAAGGATTCACGAACATAACTTAAATCAATAAAGAGAGTCCCAGAGTAGACAATAATTCCCCTAAAAAAGGTGTGATGAGTCCAACCTCCCATCCTCTCGACCAATGCAAATTCCTAAGACTCATCAGTCCACAAATTAATGAGCGCCTACCTTTGGAAAGTAGGTACAAATGGATGTGGAATCATTGGATGTTTCCGGTTCTAAGAACAAAACCATTAAAACCCTATTGGAATGTTTGAACCTTTAATCAAGGAGGTCATCCCTGAATTCCGAGGGAAACAGTCAGCACTTTACCTTTTCTATTTAGAGGTTGATGCATGATTGTGGTTGGGTTTTAGTTGTTTGTCCTTTGGTTTTCTTTTTTACTTTCCACTTATGCTTTGAGTTGGCTGTGTGTGTTTGTATAGGTACTTAGGAAAATTCCTCCCCGATATTGTTACGCCTTCGGTGATTTTCGCTAGCCCCTGGACTATGGATGTGGGCTTGGGGTAGTTTCAGCTCGAGACTGGTAGGGTCGGGTCGTGACAATGAAAAACTTAATAAGTGTGTCACTACTAAGTGTTATGGTTTTGATAGTGATAGACTATGGTTGGAAACAGAATCATTAGTATTCAAATTATTCATACTAGTGTTCCTTGTAAATCCTAGTTTTGTATTCCCATAGGCTAGAGTCCATTTGTTTTTTGTTTTTATTATTGATGGTTTCATTTCATTCTTTGATTGGTAACATGTTTATATTATGAGTTTCCAAGGATGGATTTAATTATTTCCCTCTATTTATCTTTCAAGAATTTTTTCATATAATTGGTTTTTGTAATATGAAATGTTTTAAATGAAACCAAAGGATTTTTTATGAGAAATTTTTTCTAATAAAATGATTTATGAATCTTTTTTTGTTTTAATGATGTAACTAATGGTTTCATGGAAACATACATGGTATAGATCCAAATTGGTATTCAACTAGGAATTTTAATCACAACTTGCATATGCCTTTGAATGTTTGTTGAATTGGTTTATAAGGATCTAAGTAAAGGGAAGGGTGACTTGTATCATGAAGATTTAACTTGTTCATTATTACTTCATAGTGGTTTGGGATGGCAGAAACAGAAGACAACATGGAGACTTATTTTTTTATATTTCTAGGTTTAGATTTTGAGATTTTAATTATTATATCTCATAGTTATGTACCTTTTATTCCATTATGCACTCAGATTTTTATCATTATGTTTTTATATATGAGACATGTTATGTTGTGATTTTTGGGTAAAATTGTTCTGATGGTTTTGTGTGTTGATACCCAAGTGTTATCACATGCCCGTGGTGACCTGAAACATTCTTCAAGACTTTTCGCCAGCCATATTGGGTTATTTTTCAGGTGAACAATGTTGGTTCATTACAAAAACACCCACCAATACCAAACCGTAATAAAAATATAACAAATTCACATGGAACTATAAGGGGATAACTTTTGAGCCTATGGAATAACATTACCTATTTTGATGACCATAAAACACTTCATTAAAGTAATTAATCTCATTTTTTTTCTATCTTTGATATTTTTAAGATATATAAAACCATTTAATAAAATTATGACAACTTATAGTTTAATAAAATACATTTTAAATTGATATAAGAAAACAAAATAAACAAAATAATTTCATAATACTGAAAGTTTATGGTTTTTCCTGTAAAGCACTATAGGGGTACAGAACCAAACTACCAAAAGATATGAAAAGAAAAATTAAACATTAGAAGATGAATTGTGAACTGCTATTGATATAGTTTCAAATGACCTTGATATTTGTGGAATTGGACTTTTGGAGAATTTAATATAAATAGAGTCATGCTGCATGGATTAGAAGAAGAATTGTGAAGAAGTATGTTGAGAATTCTGAAAGATGATGACCGTCTTGAAGTTCAGAAATCTCTTTTTTACTTGAGCACTTACATTTAGTGTAATTTTATTTTTGATTGTTTTTACTAAGAGATACCACTAGGAGGCTTTGTTAAGATTTTAGTATTTCAGTTTTTTTTATATCACCAAGTGATTGGTTAAGCAATGAGGTAAACAAATGTATGGGTTTTAATTGTAGAAGAACCAATATACTGATTAAGTAGAATAGGTAAACCAAGAAACCAGTTTTAGTAGAAGAATTAATGAGATATCAGTTAATTAGTGGTGTTAAACCAAGCTACCAATTTGGTAGTGAGGTAATCCGAGCTATCGATTATATAATAGGGAAAATATATCAATCAATTATTATAGTAGGGGAATTTATAACTATGATGATCAAGGGATTCTAGGGTTAAGAATACAGAGTCTAGATTTTTACTCTAATAAGTGAGAACCTTTATACATTCTTAAATTCGAGGATAACTTAGATAAGGTTTAAAGATGTACCTTGCAATTTGGTTTTAAAGTGAGGCTATACTATCCTTGTTTAGTTGTTCATTTCTAAACTATATTTTATGCTTCATTTTATTGTTATATTTTTTATTTTCTATTTTTTATATATCCTAATTCAATAGATAATAGTAAATTACAATTAATAAATTTATTTACTCTTATTTATATTTTGTTTTTATCTTGTGGGTATATTGGATGTTTATATCACCGATACTTTTATTTTTGGCCCACCAGATTTTCATAATTCAAATATTTTATACCTCGAGGATGAAGAAAATATATAGTTTTTTTAAATAATTCACACTCCTATTATAGTATTATTAATATAATATATATCACATAATCATGATCCAATATTTTAGTAACAGATCGGATTGGTAAATTAGAAACTAAATTTTATATTTCTTGATTTTCTATTAGATTATTATTTCTTAGTTTCTTACACTCGGAAAGGTGTGTAGATATTTTTTAAAAACATTTTGTAAGATTACATATTGAATCATTAGATAATATAAATCTTAATGGAGCCTTGATTTTTGATAGTAATGATTATGAATATTGGAGAGATAGAATGAAAACATATGTAATCAACACTAGAGTTGAAACTTATCAAGTTATTACTAGTGAATAAACAATACTAGAAAAATAAATTTATAATATCTCAAAATAATAGAATAATGAATTTTTGAAAAAATTCAATTTTATAAATATTTTTCTATATTTAATACAAATAAATATTTATTGCCAAGTCTCTTGTTGTATAAATTTACATGGAATCTATAAAAATGTAGAAGTTACACATTATAGAACTTCAGAAGTTCTAGAAATAAAAAAAGACATTCTTAGAGTAGACTATCAAGAATATTATTTTCTACCTATAGAAATAATTACTAAAATTCACTAAATATTTACAATGATTTGAAATAGATTACAATCCCTTAGTGAAAAATAATTATCATATGATCAGCTTGTTGAAAAAGTTATAGACATTCTACCAAAGGAATAAAATTATAAAAGAATTTCAATTGATGATACAAATACTGTAACTAAGTTAAATATAGATTAATTAATTTTTACATCAATATAGCATGAAATCCACTTGAAAAGAGATGATGATAAATATAAATAGAAAAATGGAGTTTATTTTACAACTACAGGAAATTCAAATACTAGAAATTGTAAAACAATATCATCTAAGAAAAATTCAAGAACAATTTATGAAGAAAGTGAATGTGAACCCATAGATGGTGAACCTGATAATCTATCAATATGGATGTTTAACCAATAAAAATTTAGATTAAATTATTATAAGGAAGGTCAAGGAAAGTTGATACTTCAGAACCTATATATTAAAAATGAAAAAATTTAGGACCCATTAGACCTAAATGTGTCTATCTTTTAAATAAAGAATACAAATCTTCTAGAAATTATTCTAAGAATATAATTAAAAAAATATTTAAAGCTATAAAAATTTAGGAAACTAGTGAAAGTGATAGTACTTTATATATTTCATTCGAAAAAAGTGATAATTGAATTAAAATCGCTCAATTTTATGAAAATTATTCAAAATCAGAAAAATGATTAATGGAGAAGTTAACTGTTGAATCACAAACAAATATTTCTCTTGATTCAAAATGTTTTTATTCTTCGGATAGTGAATTTTATTCAAAATATGGTAGTTCAGATGATCAAAGAGTTCATGAAAATTTTGCAGAGATGAAATATTATATTAAATAATGTGAAATAATATATACTAACCCATATAAAAAGTATTATGAGTTGAAATAAGAATCTACATAAAGAAAAAATTGATTCATAAAACTTAAATCCAAACTGACTAATATTAGAAAGGAAAATGGAATGATTATTTATAAATTATAAATGAAAAAAGAAAAAGTTTCTAAACATAATGCCAATTTGAAAGGAAAAATTAAATTTATAGAATATGAAGATCTTAAACAAGATAATCTAAATAAGAAAAGAGAAAAGTATAAAAGTGTAAATTTTTATCAAGAAAAATTTAAGATTTTAAAACATAATTTTTTAGAATGAAAGCTCGAGGAAGTTAATGAAAATGTTTACAATAGCATGAATAGAGTTTGAACATATGTTTTGAAAAACAATATCGATCAGAAATACATCTATATTAGAAATTAAATCAAATGGAAGTTCAGTAAACAGGGAAATATTTTATATTCCAAACAAAATAAATTTTTTTAATTTTTTTTAGAGAAGCAGAAATTGGGAGAATAACTATTCCATGAATAGAAATCAATCCTTTAGACAAATCAGATCTTTAATTTCATTAAAACATAATGCTTACAAGCACAATAGATATAATCATGTTTAGGTGCCCAAAATTATATTTTCTAATTCTAATATAACCAAGGTGGTTTATGTTCCAAAAAAGTAATTCTATAGATTATTTAATGCTCCGTATCAACAACTAAATTTCTATTATTGATTCCCTATTTATTTTTTATTTACATTTTATTTAAATAAGATTCTTTAGAGTTTTCTTAGCACTTTAAATTTATTACTTTTATTTAGGGCATATTTTCTTATTTAGTTTAGCTAAAATTAAACAATTTTTAATCATTTTTGAACTCCAAACATAATGATTTTTTTGAAACCATATTCAAAGGAATAAGGTCAATACATTCATCAATGGAAGATAACTTTTTAAATTATTTTGAAAATATTTTTAGTTCATCACATTTTTAAAATATTGTTTATCTAATAGTATTTTTCCTTTAACTATATTTCATTTATGAATTTTGATGTTCTATTCATAATATTACAATGTAAATCATAGTTTCTTTTAAAATGAAGTTCAAAATATTATTCAGTTACTATAGTTTTAAAATATTGAAAATCATTAAGAATTTAGAAAATAAAATAAATTCATTAAAATATTTATTGCATCATGTGTTTTTCTAGGATTCAATCTGAGCCATTGGATCAATCGAATCTACAATGAGACTTTTTCTTCCCAAATTTTTTTAGAAAAGGAGTAGTCCCCAGAGTCATTGGATACATTCACTATGATCTAATGTAAATCTCCTACAACATTTCTAATTTTTTTGGTCCATATTTTGAATGTTTTTATATCTTCCAATCATCAAAATGTGTTCCTCATGAAGTCTAGTTTCTAGTGGGATTCTCAGAGATAGGTTGATTGAATCTATTTTTTTGAAAAAATATAATTTTATACCAATATTTGTTATTTATTTTCATGGCTAGAAAAAGTTAGATTTAACTATATATGATTATATACTATATTACTATATTCTATTAATTAAATTCTATAGTTCATGAAATTTTATTATAGAAGAAGGTGTCAAAAAAGTTTATATTTTTTTCTTTTCATTCATAATTTCAGTAAAATCTTGAGAAGTTTGTAGAAAAATTAGAAGTCCCTTTCAAAGGAGAGAACCAATTTTTCTCTCATAATGTTCCTGAAGTTTATGGTGTTTTCATTAAATTAGATATCGAGGAACATCTATTTATTGTTCAAGAAAAGGAACATAAGACAAGTCATCTAAATCTTAGAGTTAGTATTGTTTTCTAGTGGACCCTATCATCCCTTTTACTATGAAATAGTGATAATGATACAATCAAAGTTTAGGATGTATATCTTTCGGACTGTCTAGTCAAATTGTGGATGTTGAATTTATCCCAATTCATATGTTCTTATATATAATTCATACAGAATTGTGAAGTTGAGATAAAATTATCACAATATGGGTGGATGTTGATCTGATCTTTAGATAAGCTATCAAAGGAAGAGGATGTTGAGAATAAAGCACATCCTAAAAGGTAGAAAAATAGAATCCGGTTAATGAAGAGAATATCTCAAGGATAATATTAGTTACTAATTTCAAGGATAATAAATTTTTTTAAAAGTAATCTATAGATTTATCTACAAATAATTCAAAAATAAACTGAAGGAAATAAACATCAGAAAGTTGAATTACCAACAAATAGAAAATGATCTAAATTTCCTACTTCAGATAAGGCTCTTGTGAAGGAGCCTAAAGTCAATAAGAAAGTTTCTTCTAAACAATAAAAGAAAACTGATTGAAAAACCACATATGAAGTTCAAAAAACAAATTCAGTTCAGATAACATAATTAATAAATTAATCGATACCTATAGTGGATCTATGAAGAAGAAATAAAAAATGTAAAAAGAATAAATAATAAAAAGTGGTCGTTCAACCCTCTTTTGGTCTAGATAAATCCATGAAAAATGCACTTAGAGTAGAAACCAAAAATTTAAACTTGAAGAAGATAATAAAAATATGAAATATTCCCTAAAAATGATGAAATCTCAAATTTTCAGAGTAATTATTTTGGGTGTAACATTTATTGAGCATGAGGTTTCTGAAATTCCATTGAAAAGGAATACGAGTTTTGAAGAAAAAGGAAAAGGAGCTACCTTAAAAGTCTCAGAGAAATATTCTTCCCTGTCTTGACCAATGAGTTTGAAAATAAGTCTAGTTATTAATCTTAATTAAGTTAATATATCATATTTTTCAACATCTAATGTTCATACCAATCATCCATATGAATATCAACTTCCAATTATTAATTCAACTAAATTTCATCCTACTAAAGCTTAAACCTCAGAAGTTAAAGCCCAAGAATATATACCTAAAAAAGATATTATAATTGTCTCTAATGATTTAAAGTCAATTGAATAGAAATAAAAAATCCAATAAAATAAAGTATCACTAGACTATGAATCACCTCTTGAATCTTCAGTACATACATTTACTATTGTCACATCTTCACCAAAAAATAATTTTGTCTCAAAATTAGTTTCTAAAGATTGATCAATTTTGAGTTCCTTATTTATTTTTGAGAGAAATTTAGATGAATTTAATGCCATAAACGGTGATCTAGTTGTAATCAATGATTCTTCTCTTGAAAATTCGGAAGTACCAAAAGCACAAGAATTCATTTCCAAATTTCAAAAAATGAAGAAGAAAAAAAGTTTATCAGATTCAACAGCTTCAATTACTGCCAATTATTTAAAAAAACAAATATTGTGAGTTAAGAATGCAATGAAATATGACTTTAAGCATTAGCTTAATCACTAAGCTAAGTACAAGAATGAGTGTTCTTTATAATCAGATGCTACATGTTTATAATTATATAGTTTAAATTTATTTGGTAGAATATATTGAAAAAGACAAAGAATAAATTAAGTATATAAGAATAAAATAATATTTTTTTAATATAAGTTAATTTTTTTCACAAAGTCTTTTAGAGCTTAAGTGAATGATTTAAATGTTATCATAGAGTATAAAATTTCACTACACTATAACTGCGATATCTTATGTGATATATAAATAGTGTTTGATGAATTTATGAAGATCTAAGAAGAAAATTTGAATGGATTTTTTCTTTAGTTGAAGATCTAAAGGATATTTTTAAGCTTCATAATTAGTTGTTTTAATATAAAAATCATAAGTTGGAAGATTAGAATCAGAAAGAAAAATAGTAGGATCAGAAAATTCATTCCTTCGAATCTAATCTCAGAGAATAAGACTATAATTTAAAGTATAATAGATGAAACTTTTAAAAAAAGGTTCTTGAGTTTGAAGAGAAAATAAATGTTTAGAAACGTCAGTATTCAAGGAATCTGAATTATATAAAGAAACTAAATCACATGAGAGAAAAATAAATTAAGATGGATTTATTTTCTTTTTAAAATGTCAATTTCTTATAATTTTAATCTATTGACTACAAAACTTATCAAATACTATTTTGAAGTTTTTGTCATAATTTTATTTAATAATTTTACTTGTTCACTTTAAATATTCTTTGTATGAATACCTTTAATTTTTACCATATGATGTATTAATTACTGATTAAATTATCCTCAAAAATTCCTTTTCCCTTTTTTATTTTGGGAATTGTTTGATAAAAACATTTCCTCCTATCAATCTTTTATAAAACCAAAAAGGGGGAATAATTTTTCTAAAAATAAAAAAGTACTTCATAAAGTGGTATAAAGTGTTAAATTTATTGTTTTGTAATAAAATATCAATCTCTTATAAAGGGGGATATTGTTTATGAATGGAAAAATGGTATACATGGGAATATTTTCCACCCTTGGGATAATATTCTATAATGTGGGAGAAAGAAGAATGGGGATTAATGAGTAATACATGAAGTATTTTATGATATTTTAAATTTTTTCTCTATGTGTCAGTTATTTTCAAAAAGGGGGAAATTATTGCATCTTTAAAAATCAAAAAAACACTTCATTCAATTAATCAATCTAACTTAAAATTTTTGATCAATATTTTATGTTTTCTTGATATAAAAACATTTAATGAAATACCAATTAATTAAGGGTTAAAAAATAATGATGAAACTGATTTATGAAATTTGGATAAACAAAGGAATTTCATAATGCTGAAATTCAATGGTTTTTTATTTGAATCACTATAACGGTTTTGAACCAACCTACCAGTAGATATAGAAAAATCTACATCCATCAGAAGAAGAACAGTTAGATGTCTCCAATACTATTGTAACTAACCTTGAGATTTTCAGAATCTAACCATTGGATAATTGGTTATAAATAGATCTAAACCTTGTAGATCATATGAAGAATTGTACAGAAGTATATTGAGAATTCTAAAATTTTCTAACCATATCGAATCTTTTCATTATCTTGTTTCTTGAGCACTTCCATTCATTTTAATTTTTTTAAGTGATTTTTCTAAGAGTTATCAGTATGAGGATTTTTAAATATTTTATTATTTTTGTTTTATTTGTTTTACCAAGGTACAAGTTAAGTAGCGGGGAAACCCAAGATACCAGTTATAGTTGTAGAATCATCGACAAATCAGTTATGTTTTGGAGGTGAACCGAGATACCAATTGTAGTAGCGTCAGCACTGAGCTACTAGTTAAGTTGAAAAACACTAATAATTTACAATATTTTCATTTGTGAATAAATTTAATTTCTTTTATAGAACTCTTTATATGCAACACTATGTTATGTTTGCACTACACACACTAACGAGTTGGCATGTGTTACGCATGAGGTCGAGCTTTACTGAACAACAAAATATTATTAAATTATTATTATTTAATATAATAAGATATAATATGGATATTAAGTTTGTGATTATGATGAATATTAAAAAACTAATGAAAATAAATTATTTAATTCATTGTTTACAAATTAATTAAAAAAGAATACAAGAACCAATTGAATATAGAAGGAGTATTTTTATTAAAAACTAGTTTTATGCTCACAAAGTTATTTTATCCTATTAAATTATATTAATTACAATTAGTGAGTGATATTGATGATATATATATATATATATATTATATTCAATAAAATATTTTTTACATTCATCTAATATATTTGATACGCATAAAATAAGAACAAACCCAATATTATGCATAAAAATCAATATTTTTATAAAGACACTTTTACCACCATTTAATGATGAACCTATTTTAATTTCTTTTTGACAATTTTTTATATATTATTTTAAAAAAATAAAATTATTCTATTAAATATGAATAAAAAAATTTATTTTGGTTGAATTTTGGGTACTTTTCAAAAAAATTTAGTTTTTTGATGAATAGTAAAAATACTACATTTTAGTTAAAAACTGCATTTTCGTCAAATTTGATCATATAGTTAAATTAGGTTTTGATTTTGATTTAAAGTATAATAATACCAACATTATATAATTTAAAATAATTTAGTTTATTGAAAATAATTTCATTTTAAATTTAGATACAAAAACATAGCAACCTTTTAGACATTTTTACTTTAAAAATCCACTTTGTCATCCCATTTACAGGATTAGAATTAAACATAAATTTTCTTCTTCTGTGGGTTGGATTTTGAAATATATAAATACACGATTATAATTAGTATGATATTTTTATTCTAATAAGATCAACATAATTTTTTACTAAAAATTTTAGTAAATGTAATTAAAATTAATTACAGTAGTTAAGGGTAAATCGAGTAATTAAGGGTAAAAATAATATTATAATAATTATAAAATTACCATAACAGTTGTACTAATTTTATTATATGAGTTAGTTTTAAAAAAAACCTTATTTGGGCCAGTTTTTTGAGCTCTTAGATCCACTTGGATGAATTTAATGCTTTTGTAGTATTTTATTCTAAGGAAAGTCTAATATGTCTTAGTCATATTTCTAATCAGTAATATATTTTTTATATATGTTTATTAAGAAGATGTCTTAAACCATAAATATTTATCAGAAATATAAATTTATTATATTTATCATGATAAATTTTTTTAGTTTTTAGGAAAAAAATATTAAATTAAAGGCTTGCACAATAATGATGCAGTAATTGTTTAATTAATGGTAATATCAAATAAACGTTATTAACAATATTAAAATAAATATAATTTTATATGATTGATGTAATAAAGGAATTTTATATATTACTTAGAAATATTAGGAGTGTATTAAAGGTTTTTTGATGTCTTATTATGTATTGATATTTTTTAAAAGTCAAGAAATGAATAGTGTCAAAATTGACATTAATGATATTTTCAAATAAATAATATTTTATTAAATGATATAAAATATTTAAAAATATAAAATTCCAAAAACTAATTGGAATAAGTATAAAAATTTCATAAATGACCCATTTAGTGGCTGTTTGAAATTTTATAGTAATTATATTAACCCTTAATATATAAAATACTCGATAACATACTTAGAGTTAAAGGGGTTAAATAAGGGTCAAAACAAAAAAGATACGGATTAAAAAAATAATAAAAACTGGTCCAAAAATTATTTGATGAAGATGATTCGACCCTTATCACCTTATGATCTAATTAGAGTTTTCTAATGGACACTTATCCATTAAAATAACTTATATATCATTTAAATCAAAGTTTGTTACAAAATGTAACACTCTTTGTATTTAATATGTTTTATGCATCCACATAGGAAAAAATCTAAGATATGAATGAAAATAAATGTCTATTTATATCATAATTAAAATAGTTTCAATAAAAAAATTTATTTTTAATTTTTATAAATTATATAATTACCTTAAAATATTTCTTAATACTTAAATATTATTTATTTAACTAACAGATAAATAAACTAATTGATTTTAATAATATTGATTTTGATATATTTTAGATGTTTTAATGTGTCTAATGAATTTTATAGATCTATAAGATATATTAGAGTTTTTTGAAAGAATTATATTCAAAATCCCACTTTGTTTTGATATATTTAAAGTCAAATTAAATTAAGATTAAAAAATTTCAAAAAAATAGTACTTTATTGAATTAATATTTTATTAAATTATTTAAAAATAATATAGACATTAATTAATCTCAAAGTGGGTAAGATATGGCCATAAATGTCTTCCTCTATTCATTTATGGGTCATTTTGAAGTCTTTACATCTAGAATAGACTTATTATATTTTAATATTTTAAGAGTTTCTAAAAGTGCCCCTCACCTCAATTATAAAAGGTAACCTCCTCCATCACTTCCTCACACCACATTCATCCATCTTGCCTAACTGAACCCTACCCAAATAAGCTAACAAATTCCATATATTCATCCTTGAAGTCTCCATTTTGGAATAAATCCACCCAAGGAAGCTCTTTGATAAAAATCAAAAGGAGTTATCCAAATAAGAGGAATATAAAGATAGAAATGACTAGTTAGACTCAAGGTAAGGGATTTCATCTCAATTTACATCCCATTGGGACATATTTGTTTTTATTAACAAATTCAATTTTATATGGTATATATACTACCATTTTATATGTTATATCATGAATCATCTTATTATCATGATACTCTACGTTTCATTTAATGTTATTTCTTCATGGGGATTATAATTCAAATGTTTTAAAGTGGTATGAGACACTTATTAATGTTTTATGATTATTTTCCACAAGAATGTTTTGATGATATTTACATGATATTTCCATTAATTGGCATTAAAAACCCCTGTTGTAACATGTTCTCCATCGAGAATTATTGATAAAACCATATTATTTATTTAATATTGACATTTGATGATAAGGAAA
Organism: Viscum album; assembly: GCA_963277665.1. Lineage (NCBI taxonomy): Eukaryota > Viridiplantae > Streptophyta > Magnoliopsida > Santalales > Viscaceae > Viscum > Viscum album. The sequence continues at coordinate 610,705,617 of OY728163.1, read as the reverse complement.
ATTGTTTATTAATTAAATTGATTATTCTATATATGAGGAATGCATTGAATTTCATGTTTGAAAGGTGTGGCCCGATATAACCCATCAATGCATCAGTAGGTTTCATGAGACAAACTTTATATGGTTTTGGTCAAGGCCTTACAAATTTATAAGATTATTTTCATAAATCCTTGACCGTATTATATTCTTGGCATGAAGACTTGAAGGTATCAGATTCTTGGAATGAGGCCATGACAATATATTTAAGATATCTATCATTATGAATTCCATCATTATGTATTCAGTAGTTTTTTTTCATGTGATTATTTAATTAGTTTTAATCTCCATGGGTAATTTTAATTATCAGTGTTGAAATCCAACTATTTTAATAATGTTTTAATGATCACAAATCATATACATCCTGCAAAATCTTATTAATCCAGTTTAATCTGTTTCCAGTCATGTGTAAAGATAGTTGGTTTCATTATGCTTTTAATAAATTTTCTCAAGATCTTGATTCCTATACATCATGAATGATTTTTTAAAGTATATTTAAATTGGATTATACTTATTTATTTTATGGATGATTAAGTATAATTAATTCTGTAAATATTACTACTTTAATATATATACAGATATTTGGATAAGTATGAGAAATCGTGATTCTGCCACCGGTTCTAGTTTTCTGGTAAAGGACCCAGACACCGTGACCAGACACAGTGATCCAGACACCGTGGCTAGGCATTGTGACACAGACACTAAGACCCAGACACCGTGACCTAGACACCATGATCAGACACCGTGGCCAGACACCGTGACTAGACACTATAACCAGTTTCAGATTTGTTGAAGTCCGTGACACCGGTTCCTTGCTAAGACATCGTTCGAAGTTTGGAAAAGGACCATACATCGTGATCCTAACACCACATCTGTGATACTGGTTTCTGATCTCTTTACAACTATTCCATCATAACTGTCTCACCACTCAAAGGAACAATGTTTCCAAGTGACACCATTTCTAGACAGATTGTGACACCATTCTTTAATTTGTTTTTGTCATTTTCAATTTAGTTTATAACGATCATATTTGAGTCTTTCAAAAGAACTGACATGATTACTATTTCATTGTATACACGTCACCGAATAGTTTGAGGTATGAGGTGCAGAATATATGCATCCTGTCAGCTTCAACACATGAACACCAAGAATAAAAAGAAAAGTGTGGCCCAGAAACAAGAGTGTGGTAGAACAATAGAAGCGGGAGAATTCTGGAGAAATGAACCGACAGATGCAACAAGATACATCTGTAAAACACATGAAGCATTCACGAATCCAAAATATGGAATACCATAGATTCGATTCAAGAACATCTTCACAATGAAAACTCCACGAATAACATGAGCCATATGTAATTATAAACTAGAGAACCATACCTGCGATACTCTATTTCTTGCAAGAGGACCCAATACTTTCATCTGATTCATCCTAGAAGTACATAGCTACATAGAAAAATACTCATAGTACTTATAACCATATATCATCATATTTACACTATTTTGTATTGTTTTTATCTTTCAAGCAGTGTGTGTGTCTGTATTAAAACACACACTATCTTCTACCCTAAACAGAATGATACAAGATATCCTTCCTCTCATATATTTTTACACTTGTTTACTCACACGGATAAGTATGGAAGAGGTACATATGTGACCTTGTAGTTTATACCCATGAAGAAATCTGGAAGAGGTCATGCGACCTGGACAGTCTTTGGCACTATTTTTTTTTCCTGATTCAGGGTGTGGATCATGTTTATTAATATAAACTTGTTAGTGGCAGGTGATCACCAAGTGGAGTGGATTAGGTATCGTCTTGAGACTGAAACACTTTTCTTATATCTACTGTGTTGTTTAATTTAGTTTTGTCTATTTTACTATATAATTTATAATCACTAGAATTACTTTGATAGTTAATCTTGGACAGAATTTATAACTATTTTTCTTTGTTAGAATAGCTTCAAAAGTAATATCAATAACTGATATTGAGATTAATGAGAATTAATAAATCTTCTGAGAAGTTATTTTAATAGTCAAAATTTAATAACCCATGTTACCTTGATTAATTGGGTTGTATTTATCTTTATTGGGGAACCTTTTAAGAAAAATTTTCAAATAGAAATTTTTATAGATACTCAATTCACCCACCTCTTGAGTACTCTACTCCGACCAACATTTTGTATCAAAGGAGTTTTTTATTCCTGTTAGGACTATAATTTTGAAACTATTCGACTGTGATTTTAGTTGTGCATTAATGATCTGTAAATTTATGTTAATTATAAATTTCTATATCTTTCAAAGTATTTCTTTATTATGGATAATAGATCAGAATGTGATGCAACAAAAAAACCACCATTTTTTAATGGAACCAAATATTCCAAATGGAAAATTAAAATGAAAATTCATTTGGAAAGTATGGGTTTTGAAATTTGGTTTTAAATTATAGATGAGTATAATATTATTACTACTAATAGAATCACTTGGTATGACTCAACCAAGACTACCTACAATAAAAATATCTACACCATGAATGATTTTATATTTCTCTTTAAGAGATGAGGAATTTCACAGAATTTCTCCACGTAAAACTACCCATGAAATTTGTGATACTTTGTCTATTTCAATGAAGTAACTTTTAGTGTGAAAGAAATGATACTTGATACATATAATTTTAAATATGATAACTTTAAAATAAAAATGGATGAGACTATTTCTGAAATGTATCTCAGGTTCAATGAAATTTTCAACACAATGATTTCTCTTGGAAGAGAAGTTACTGCCAAAGAACAAATCATGAGGATTCTCAGATGCCTAACTGATATATGGAGAGGAACCTATGTATTTATTAGAGAGTCATGAAACATCAGTATGTTACATGTAAAAGAACACATTGGGAAACTATTGATGCATGAAGAGGAGATGAAAGTCAACAAGTGAGAGGAGGATGAACCCAGAAGAAAATATGTTGCATTTAAGACCACCACCTCTAAACATAAAGAAAAAGGGAAATTGGAAGTCTCTGTAGAAAGTTCTAGAAGTGAACAATCATCACTTGATAGTGACGAGAATATGACTCAATTATCTAGAAGTTTTAAGAGATTTTACAAGAAATTTTTTTTAGAAAGCCTAACTTCAAAGGAAGATATGATTAAAAGGAAATATGGAAGAAAGATTGGAAAAGAAGTGAAAATTCTGATGAGATAGTATGCTATGAATGTAAGAGAAAGGGACATGTAAAGGCTGACTATCCGAAGATCCAGTACAAAATGAAATATTAGGACAAATATACAAAGTATAAAATGTCAATGAAAAGAATGTGGAGTGCTTCTGAGGATAGTTCAAGTGACTCAGAATCTTCACATGATGAACAAGCTAACAAAACCAATATGTGTTTTATGAAAAACATATATGAGGTGAAACTAGAATCTCCTACACATAATTCCAAATATTATAGAGATGAAATTGATTCTAATAACAGTTCTAATGAAGATATGTTTGAGTACTATAATATTTTATTTAGAGACATGTAATGAACTAAAAGATAAATACGGGACTTCAAAGAAACAATATGGTCTTACCTCAACTGTTAAATCTAAACTTACTATATGAAGGGAGAAAATTTTTTGATTACTTAAAGAAAAAAAATGATCTAATTCTATCTAATGAGAGATTGAAAACGGAACTTAAAAGGTATACCAATGGTAAAGATACTTTGGTCTAAATACCAGTTAAACAGATTTCTCCCAAATATACTTATAGTATTGGCTATCAACCTGGTAATTTTGTTTTTACAAAAACCAATTTTGTTTCAAAATATAGGACATAGAACTTTACTCCTAGTTCAAGAAAACATTCTTCTTGTTCAAGTTATGATACACTCTCTACCATTTCAATATTTTCTAGACCAAATAGAGTTTATTTTCAAGCACTTTACATATTACTTATTGTAAACCTATGAGGTATATGTGGGTTCTTAAATCACTAGTCACTAATATTACTAGAACCAAGAAAATATGGGTACCAAAGTCTGTTTTTATTTGAATATTTTGTAAGAAAATTAATTAAAGAGATCCTGTAAAAGCTTATAGTACTTGGATAATGGGTGTTCAAGACATATGACAGGAGACTATTCATGCTTCAATAACTTAATAAAAATTTATTTTTGACATGCCACCTTTGCTGAAAATGCCAAAGGAAAAATCATTAGCCTTGGCCAAATCTGTAACACTAACTCAATTTTAATTTCCAATGTACTTTTTGATGATGGATTGAAATATAATCTGCTCAGTATTTAACAACTATGTGATGATGTATTTCTTGTTATATATTAAAATGCTGCTTGCAATGTTTTTAATTCTAAAAATGAATTATTGTTTTCTGCATTGAGAAAATGAAAATGTATACACTGTTAACATAGAGTCTTTAGTTTCTCAAATGATTCATGTTTAAGTATATTTCACAAAGAGTCTTGGATTTGTCATAGGAGACTAGGATACTGTAATATTCACTCCCTTAGAAAAATAACTAGAAAAATCTAAGTCAAAGATCTACCCAAACAAATGTTTCCAAATGATAATGTGTGTAATCCTTTTCCAAAGGGAAAGCAAATCAAAATTTCTTTTAGACCAAAGAAAGAAGTGTCAACTTCTAAACCTATCTAATTGGTGCACATGGATTTTTTTAGACCATCTAGAGTTTATAGTTTAAATGGGAAGCACTATGTTTATGTTCTTGTAGATGAATTTTCTATATATAATTGGACTTTATTTTTGGATCACAAAAGTGAAGCCCACTCTCATTTAATCAAATATTCTAAAACTGTAGAAACTTTTAGTGGACTTAGAATTAAATCCTTAAGAAGAGATCATGGGCGTGAGTTCAAAAATCAAGAGTTTGAATTCCTTTTCTCAAAAAAAGGATATAGTCATAATTTCTCTGCCCCTAGAACACCACAACAAAATGGATTTATAGAAAGAAGAAATATAACCTTACAAGAGATTGCAAGAACCATGCTTAGTGAATATGGCTTACCTATTTATTTTTTGGCTTATGCTAAAAATAAAACATGATATATGATTAATTGAGTGTTGATTAGACAAGTACACGCCATGTATCAATGATTACACGCCGTGTAGTTTTATTTTGAAAACAAGTACATGGCGTGTATTATTAAATGTACATGCCATGTAGTTTTATTTTTGGAAAGGAAATGAATAAATGAAAACAAGATATACACGCCGTGTACATTGAATGTACACATCGTGTAGTTTCCAATGAAAAACAAGTATATTCCGTGTATTTATGATTACACACTGTGTAGTTTTTCCAGTCGTGATTTTGAGGAAATATCATTTTATTAAATGATATTTATTATAATCAGTGTGGGAACATGTCGAGGAATTAATGACTCGACATGGGGTTTTTCGAAAGAGTTAATGAAATAAATAAAATGCGTAATGCGTTTATTTATTGTCATAACTCTACAACCTCAAACCCGATTATAAATACCCTCACAACCCCAACTCCTTTACTAAGACAAGAGAATGGTTGTGCACAAAAATTTTGGAGAATTATTTCAAGACCGAAAGAACCTCTTCCTCCAAGAACTCTCTCAAGACTGAGATAGATCCTCTTCCATCGGATCAAGATGATCTAATGCGAACAACGCAAGCAAAGGTTTCTCCACGCTAGGACCCGAAGACTCCTTTACCGATGTCCAGAGATACGAGGTGGATGTTTGGATCACGGCTAAAGGAAGTCTACACTTGGATTCTGTGACGCAATGACGAATCACATCGGAACGTGATCAATAATATCAACAAATAAATAACACCAAAAGGTACTTATTTTCAATTAATTAAATTAATTATAATCAACCTGTAACAATCCTACTTTGTGGTTCTTGGACTTTCCTTTTATTTTTCTATTTCTGTGATTCGATCCATGGAGACTGGAGTTTATCGTCATATTGATCCCGCACTGATCATTGTTAATGACACAAATCCAAGTGGGCACATCCACCTACACGCTTCCACTGCTCCCGGAACATTCAAATTTGTAAGGGTTGGTGTCCTGAGAACCAACTGTTTTGTAATTTTATTACATGAATGTTCAATTATTATATATTGTTCATTGTTCTACATGACTATAATATAATAATGTCCTGGAATATTTGTTACATTAATAAGGTAATGGAAGATCACCGCTATGATGAGAACCTTGAAATGCTATAACAATATTCTTAAATAAAGTTCTGCGGTTGGATAAAACACTATGATAGGATACATAGTATACAAACCATCATGTGCGAGTACTCATAAAGAGACGAGACTCTCTCTCTTGGAGTTTGCACTTGGAAATATCCAAGATGGGAGATTATAAGAACATACCCTCCAGTAAAAATTCCGCATATCTTGGTGTCATCAGAAATTTCTATCTACGAGCGTGTGTAATGGTCCTTAGACTGTATTATTATCATTAACTCTTGTCCGGACTCACGCACTTAGATTTACTAACGAAAACCATCACGCAGACAGTTGGCGGGATGTAGGGTACGTTGGGCCCGTCACGAGTGAAATGTTGTTAATGGATAAGTCAAGGAAGGATTTGTCCCTTCCATTTATGAAAGTTGATATCTCGGACCTTTTATTGAAATAGAACCGTCACATGAAATTCCATGGCCATGGTGTAAATGATGAGTTTATTTCAGGTATTCAAAGAACAACAGATCAAGCATATAGGTTTATGACACTGGCATGAAACCTGCTTGATGAGATATTGAGACAAGGGGATTAAATTACATAGTTAGAATTCGTATGAGGTGATACGTCAATGCGGCGTCAACTTCTTTCTCTTGGGTTCCTTGACCCGTTCCTAGACAGTAATCTTAGACTTTAGGCATGCCCGCCTAATGCCAATGAGAAAGGGGCCTAGAGGGTCACACACTAAGTGTATTCAAGTATCTCAAGTAGAATAAAGATTATTCCCATACATGGTTTAATAATTATTCAAGGAAGCCTAAATCATTTTAATTACGGGGGAAGAATAAAATAAAATAAGTACATGCCATGTATCAATGATTACACACCGTGTAGTTTTATTTTGAAAACAAGTACACGTCGTGTATTATTAAAAGTAAACGTCATGTAGTTTTTATTTTTGGAAAGGAAATGAATAAATGAAAAAAATATATACACGCCGTGTATATTAAATGTACACGCCGTGTAGTTTTCAATGAAAAAAAAGTACACACCGTGTATTTATGATTAAACGCCGTGTAGTGTTTCCAGTCGGGATTTTGAGGAAATATCATTTTATTAAATGATATTTATTATAATCAGTGTGGGCACATGTAAAGGAATTAATGACTCAACATGGGGGGTTTCAAAAGAGTTAATGAAATAAATAAAACACATTACGAGTTTATTTATTGTCATAAATCCACAACCTCAAACCCGATTATAAATATCCTCAAAACCCGAACTCTTTTCCTAAGACAAGAGAATCGTTGTGCACAACAATTCTGGAGAATTATTTCAAGATCGAAAGAACCTATTCCTCCAAGAATTCTCTCAAGACTGAGAGAGATCTTCTTCCATCAGATCAAGACGATCTAAGGTGGACAACGCAAGAAAAGGTTTCTCTACGCTAGCACCCGGAGACTCCTTTGAAGACATCCATAGAAACAATGTGCATGTGTGGATCACTTCTAGAGGAAGTCTACACTTGGCTTCTGCGACGCAACGACGAATCACATTGGAACGTGATCAAGAATATCAACTAAGAAAGAACACCAAAAGGTACTTATTTTCAATTAATTAAATTAATTATAATCAACCTGTAACGATCCTACATTGTGGTTCTGGGACTTTCCTTTTCTTTATATATTTTTGTGATTCGATCCGTAGAGACTGGCATTTATCGTCGTATTGATCCCAGATTGATCATTATTAATGACAAAAATCCAAGTGGGAACATCCACCCACACACTTCCGCTGCTCTCGGAACCTTCAAACTTCTAGTTCTGGAAATTCTTTAGATTAAAGTCATAATGAATCCAAACATGTTGAAGAACCTGAAATCACTAGTTCTTTTTCTAGACCTATTAGAACCCTTAAGAACAATCCTTTAGATGCTGTTGTAGGATATTTATATAAATGAACTCAAACTAGAGCTTCTCTTAGAAACCAGGTTGAACATGAATTCTTTTTGTCACAACATGAACCCAAAAACATTAATGATGCTATCAATGTTGAGTTTTTGGTGATGGCTATGCAAGATGAACTTAATCAGTTTGAAAGGAACAAAGTTTGGAAACTTGTTGATAGAACTAAAGACGCATTTACCATTGGCACTAAGTGAGTGTTTAGAAATAAGGTAGATGAAGTTGGTAACATAGTTAGAAACAATGCTATATTGTTTGCACAAGGCTATAGTTAAGAAGAGGGAATTGACTATGAAGAGACCTTTTCACCAGTAGCTAAACTTGAAGCCGTTAGAATCTTGCTTGTTTATGCTGCACATCTGAATTTAAAACTATATCAAATGGATGTTAAGAGTGAATTCCTAAATGGTTATATAGACGAGGATGTCTTTCTTGAGAAAACCCTAGTTTTACAAATCCTCACTTTTCAAATCATGTTTTTAAATGATCAAAATCATTATATGGTTTAAAACAAGCTCTAAGATATTGGTATGATAGATTAAGTACTTTTCTTATTTCCAAAGGTTTTATAAAAGGTATATTTGATCCTACCATTTTTATAAAATGAATTTCCAATGATGTTTTATTAGTTCAAATTTATGTAGATGATATTATATTTGGATCTTCAAAATTTTCTTTATGTACTGAATTTTCTAAAATGATGCAAAATGAATTGGAAATGAGTTTAATGGGTGAACTAATATTCATTCTTGGATTTCAAATCTTTGAAAATAACGATGGTACTATTTTAAAATAACTAAAACATACTAGAGATCTTCTAAAACCTTTCGGCATGGATATCACTAAAATAAGTGACACTCCAATGAGTACAATTTGTAAGTTGGATCGTAATAAAGATAGAAAATCTGTTGATCAAACCACTTACAAAGGAATGATTGGAATCTTACCCTACTTAAATTATAGTTGACCCGACATTATGTTTAGTGTATGTATGTGTGGTCATTTTCAAGAAAACCCTAAGGAATCTCATTTAAATTCTGTTAAAAGGATTTTCAAATACCTCAAGCATACACCCAATATAAGATTTTTCTATCCCATAGGACCATCATTTCAGGTTTTTAGGTATTCTAATGTTGATTTTAGTGGTTTTAAGTTATATAGATAAATAACCTCGGGAACATGTCACTTTTTAGGCAAGTCACTAGTATCATGGTGTAGTAAGAAACAAAAATTTGTTGCCTTATCTACTGCCGAAGCTGAGTACATAGTTGTTGGTAGTTATTGTGCACAAATTTTGTGGATGAAACACACATTACTAGATTATGGATATCAATTCAGGAATATGCCTATAAATTGTGACAATACAAGTGAAATTAACATATAAAAAACGTTTTTCACACTATGGGAGAAAACATATTTATGTAAGACATCACTTTTTGAGAGACAATTATCAAAAAGGTGATATCACTTTAGAATTTATTGGAACTGAATATTAGCTTGTGGATATATTAACCAAATCATTAAATTATGAAAGAATATACTACATCAATACATGAATTGGGAATGATAAATCTTAAGTAGTAAGTGCATTGTTTCACAACTTATTGTTTCACAGTTTATGGTTTCACAATTCACTTTCTTAAGATTATTGTCTAACTCTTACAGTTCTATAGTTTACTGTCTTAAAAGTTGTTGTTTCATGTTTACAGTCTCACATTTACTATCTCTCAATTATTTTCTAGAAGATACTGTTTCAAACAATATGGTCACACCATTTTGAAGTCACACAATAGAGATGATACCATGAAAGTATGTTACTGTCTCACCGTTAAAACATGTTAGGGTCTCACTGTGAAAGTCTGTTCTAGTCTCACCGTAATAACTCTTTTTTTTTCATGTATATATTTTATTCCGTATCACTGTGATGGATAATTTAATTATTTTACTTTCCCACACTTTTGAATTTGTGATGCTTGATATCTATAAATGATAAAAACGAAATAAGATTCACTCTTTTCTTCACCCGATCTCTCTTCTCTCATATTTTAGTCCCTCCTTCAACCCTTCAGTTATCTCTCTCTCTCAAACCAATAATTTAATCCCCAAGATAAATCTCCCATATTTTTCAACTTCGGAGAGGTGCAGATCTCAGAAGAAATTGAAAATAGCATCGGAGATAGCGCCTGAAGGTCCTATGAATCCGAACCTTATTGACAGAATAGTGGTACCAAAAAAGGGAATCTTCCCTAAGTGGATGCTGTCAGGTAATTATCTAGTGTTGAAAGTAATGAAAGTGTAGGGATGGTTGGATTGGTTTGAAAAGGATACAAGGACAATTTTCCCAAAGCTATTTTCTTAGTTTTATTAATTCGTTTAATTCTCATTTGATACAAAAGATGGTTTTGTTGTGAGAAGCTGGATCAATGGACAACGATATACCTTTTCATCGAGGTTATGGGATTCTTGCCTAAGGATACCTCATGTGGGAATTTTTGAGGACTACCATAGAGGTCCTCCTCCTCCATGTGAGATTTTTGTTTTAGAAGAATCTTTGGGAAGCTTGACTGGAAATAAAACAAAGAGAAGAGCTATTTCTGCTAAGCAAGATGGTGAAACCAGATTATTGTTTATGTTTGTTCGGAATATGATTAGTCCAAGAAAAGAAGATTTTTTTACACTCATGTGTCATGATGTATTTTTGATACATATTATGATGATTTGACACAAGATTAACTTATGTAAGTATGTTATACTTCATATGTGTGAGTTAATAAAGACAACCTCAAAGTCAACCTCCTTGTTTTACTCAAGGTTAATCTCTATTATGCATCATGATAAAGGGTTGGTTGGACCGGATGAAGAAGTCATTAACGACTATAAATTTTGTATCTCCAAGGTTACACTCAAAAGGGAAAAATCTGTTGGAATCCTTAGAGAAAATCATGGGTGGAGGATAATGACAGAGTTTATGAAAAGTTAAACCTGGTTGAGAAATATTCAAGACCTAAGAACATTTCTGATCTTGGTCTAGAAACCGATGAAATTGTTGACTATCCGGTAAAGGAGGAAGAAGAAGAGGTTGTTTCACCTACATGGGAAACTGTCCTAGATAAGGAAGACAATGGACTTGTTCCTCAAGTCATAGTTGATAAGGAAGTACCTATTCCAAAAATTACTGTTGTTTTGGAAGAAGAACCTTCTTCTAGAAAAGATTATGTTGTCAATGTAAAGGAAAAGTCTATTCTGGAAGATCATCTAGAAGAAGATATTTCTCTTGAGAAAGATGCTACTTTTGAGGAATACTCAGAGGAAGAAGCTGTTCCTAAGATTATCCCATCTGTTGAGGAATAAATAGAGAAAGCCTTTTAGGTGGCTATAAAAGACATGGGTGAAGCTATTTGTGATGAAATTTTGGAAATAGATCAAAGAACTAAATCTCTTAGTCCCGTGAGAGATGCACTTGTTGAGGGGGAGAAGCACCCTAATCTAGAAAGTGTTGAAATTTTTATCCAATTGATCAAAGCACTATGGATATATGGTATACATTCCCTATCTACTTTGATGTGAATGATTCCCATGAATCCTTAGTTAAAGGTATAGATATTTATACTGTGTTTCAATTAAAACTAGTCTCTTCTCTTGAAGTTATCTCTGGAAAAGAACCTGAGTGCGTCTCAGCTCCAATTCCTGAACCTTCACAAGAACCTTCTACCTTAGTGAGTAAGAATGATTTGAAAGCCTTTGGAGCTACTTTATTGGTTGGAGTTGAAAATCTCATGAACACTCAACCTACTCTAATAAAAAACCTAAGTTAAAGATATGTTTCCCTATTGTTAGAAAAGATTATATGGGAGATTCAGGTAGAAATGCTTCATGAAATTCAAGAGGTCAGAATTAAGAACAAACAACTGAGTGATGAAGTGAAGTATCCCAGAGCTATAGTTAAAGATATGTAGAGAGTGTTGAAATCATGACTAGACCCTATTTCTCATCCTGTTAATGATGTTAGTGGTCAGATTCCACAATAAGTTGTCTCTCTAATTCAACCTAACCCAACTTACTTAGATGACAAGGTGGCTGAATAAAAAAAGTAAGTAGTTCAATAAATGAGTGAGCTTGTTATTGGTCTCAAAAATAGACTAATGAGTATAAGGGATGTCTATAAAAAGTTTTGAATCAACTAAATTCCTTTACTTTAGCTGTTACATCTTCTAATACATCTAGATAGTCATCTCCACCCTCCTTTGATAGTGATATACATAGCACTATTATTAAGGATGAACTTCAATCAGTTCTATGTGGATTTGACAATGAGTCTCTATATGTGGTTGTAAAGAATAATGAAATAGTTCTTGATTTAGTAAGAATTCATTCTAATATTGAAAAAGATTCTTAGGAATAAATTACTAAGATGGTGGATTTATACTTTAATAGGATTTTCTCTAAGCATGATAGGACAAACCATTTCATGTTACTTGTAGAGAATATGAAAATCCCTCCTGTCACTCAATCTTTCAAAACTCAGGTTCAAAAGCTGAAATATTTCACTCTTTTGTTGGAAAAGTTCATGGAGAACAAAGATGTCTTTGAGAAAGTGATGTAGTATGGTAGTGATATTATTTTTGACTTCATCAAGTTAGTAAGGCCTTATCTTCTTGTGTAGAGCACTGCTATTGTGGTTCCCACAACTACTCCCTTGCAACCTGGTTTTCCTCCTTCCTAACTCAATGACTTTTCCTCTACCTCTAAGTCTGTCTCTTAGGATCTGAGTCAGATCAGACCTATTATCCATTACCAATAATTACCTAGGTCTTCCCCCAAACCTACCATGGACCATTATATTTTTGAAGGACTCACTCATCCTTTGGTGACATTTGGTTCTCTCCCTTATTCAACTTCTACCTATGCTCTTGTGGCTTCCCTGATGCTTCTATGAAGGGCAAAGAGAAGACTAACAATGATGAAGAATAGTGAACACTATCTTTTGATAGTGATATTTTTTCTATTTTATGTTTCCTACCATTTGTAATGAAACATATTTCTCTATATCATCTACAATGACCTATTATTGTCTATTCTATTATTTACTCTTCTTTTCTATTCTCTTATCTTCCATTTTACTCTTTTTCATAATTCCAAATGGGGGAGAGACACATACACTAAGGGAGAACAACAGAAAAATAAGAACAGATATCTCACTCATATGATTTTTGATCATAAAAAAGGGGGAGATTATTAGACTCCTCCTATTTTAATCATGTTTTAATGATCAATAATAATATACATCCTACAAATATTTTAAATCCAGTATAATCTATTTCCAATAAAGTTTAAAGATGGTTGGTTTCTTTATGATTTAAAAATTTTCTCAAGATCTTGATTCCTATACATCATGACTAATTTTTGTAAACCATATTTAATTTGGTTTATAATGATTTATTTTATGAATGACTAAGTATAATTAATTTTGTGAATATTACTGCTTAAGTATATATACAGATATTTGGCTAAGTCTGAGAAACCGTGGGTCTGCCACCGGTTCTAGTTTTCTGGAAAAGGACTCAGACACTGTGGCTAGACACTGTGACCCAGGCACCATGACCAGAAACCATGACCCGGACATCGTGACCTAGACACCGTGACCTTGCCATTGTGACTAGACACCATGACCAGACTCCGGGACTAGACTCTATAACCAGATTCAAATCTGTTGAAGTCTATGACATTCATTCCTTACTAAGACACCGTTTGAAGTTTGGAAAAGGACCAGACACCATGATCCTAACACCATATCTGTGCTACTGGTTCTTGATCTCTATACAATTTTTCTGTCATAACTGTCTCACCTAACAAAGGAAAAGAATAAGACACCATTTCGTGGTGACACTATTTCCAAGTGACACAATTTACAGAAAGACTGTGACACTGTTCTTTAATCTTTTTTTTTGTCATTTTCAATTTAATTTATAATGGTCATATTTGAGTCTTTTAAATGCACTGACATAATTAATATTTCTTTGTATACATGTCACCTAATAGTGTGAGGTATGAGGTGAAGAATACATGCATCTTGTCGGATTTAACCCATGAAATACAAGAATAAAAAGAAAATAGTGGCACTAAAACAAGAGTGTGGTAGAGCAACAGATGCATGAGCATTCATGAGAATAGTGCTGACACATGCCAAAATATACATTTGAATAACACAGGAAGCATTCATGAATCCAAAAGTTGTAATACCATAGATTAGAGTCAAGAACATATTTACAATACAAAATAAATGAAGAACATGAGACATATCTAACTGGAAACCCAAGCACCAGACTTGGGATACTCTGTTTTTCGCAAGAGGACCTGATACTTGCATCTGCTTCATCCTAGAAGTCCATAGATGCATAGAATAATAGTTAGATCACTTCTAAACTTATCTCATCATCTTTTCTCTCTTGTGTATTGTTTGTAGCTTTCAAATAATGTGTGTGTGTCTATATTACAACACACACTATCTCATGTACTAAACTGAAGGATACAACATATCCTTCCTATCGTATCTTTTTACACTTGTTTACTCACACATATAAGTGTGGAAGAGGTCCCCGTGTGACCTGGTAGTTATAACCATATAGAACTGTGGAAGAAGTCGTGTAACCTAGATAGTACTTTACATTGTTTTTTACCCCGATCCAGGGCGTGGATCAAGTTTATTAATATAAACTGCTTGGGGGAGGGTCATCACCAAGTAGAGTAGATTTGGTCTCATCTTGAGACTGAACCATTTGTTTTATATCCACTGTGTTGTTTAATTTAGTTTTCCCGGTTTTACTGTATAATTCAGAAATCACTAGATTTACATTTCAATGTTTATATATTTTCATTTATTTCTTATTTACTCCACTTTACATATCCTTGCTGAGCATTTTATCTCACCCTTATTATGTTTCCTTTCTCTAGTTTATGAAGAGGAGTACTTTGAATGAGTTTCAAGGATCCCAAGATTTTACGTATGTTATGATTTATTTTCTTTTCCAAATGTATTAGGGGAATCATTTATTAAATTTGGATTTCTAAAACTTCAAAATTGATCGATAACATCAGGATTAGATTAATTGTAATCCATACCATGCAATAAAATAATGCACCAGATCTGATATTTTGGGGTTAGGGTGTTGTAGTTGGTATCTGCTAATGTTTATCAGCAATCTTGGAAACATGATTTATAAAACATAGATTAGGGAATATAACCCTAGGAAAGAATCTGAGGACAAGAATATAATAATATAATAATATTTTGGATCATACTACTTGGAAGGGTTATAAGGTTAACCATTTATGAAATGGATTAAATTGAGCTTTGGATGATGTTTTAAAAATTATGGTATTACTTCACTATGTGATGAAACCTGTGCTATGAAAAGAAGTAGAAATAGTTGGAGGCATAATGATAATATTATTCTTATAGAACACATCAAGTGTGTATATTTACTTATACCCTTAGAAAGGGAAATAGTTTATCAACTCTAGAAAAAGGAACTTAAAACAAAAAATTTGTCCTGTTACCATCATCTTTGATGATGTCAATGTTGGAACTGGGCATGTAGAGGAAGCCCCAAAACAGGTGGGTTTTTAAAAAATTTCCACCGATGGTCGATGTAAATTTGTCGACATCAGTGCATAGCTGCCCGATTAAATCTGAGGATCTCCCATAAAGAATTTAAGCACAAAATCAAACCATAAAATAGCTGGTTTAAATATGAAGCTGCGCACAACGTCTGCTCATCGTTGGCGATCGCTGCATGAAGAATCCAAAGTCGAATTTTTCTAGATCTTCCACACATGCTTCAAGGAATCCACGGGAGTGTCGTTCGTCGTAATCCAGGTGCTAGTGCATAATTGTGACAATGCCTTCGATGCTCTAATGATCACCATACTACTTCGCTAGAGATTCCTAAGAGAGTGCTTGATACGTACTCCTTGGATCTAGAGAATCTCCCTCTAGATTATGGGGGAGAGGAGAGGAGAGAGAAGCTCCATGAATAGTAATTAGAAATCTCCTATCCTCTAATATTTATAGTGGTTAATTAATTACCCAGAAATGCCAACCCGACCCTCGAATACCTAACACACTATTAATGACATTTTATGACTACTAAACTGAGTCATATATATTATTATCACTTACCAGTATGATATTAAAATATATTACATGATAATAATTGAGTCATTAACTCGACTCGTCGCTCCCATAACTATTAATTGAACCATGAATATCTTAATATTCATAAATTAATATTTTTCATGTATTTACTAAAAAACGTAAATACATTTAATAAATAATTTCAAAACTCATTATTATAAACTCAAATAATATGAAATTATTTATTTCATTGGTGATCGTTTAACTTTGGAAAATTCTCAGACCCCTGTGGCAGGGACAACTATGTCCAATACTTCTATTCAACTAAGTAGGGAGGATTCTTGAATACACTATTGTGTGTGACCCTCTTGGCCCTTATTTCAATAGTAGTGAATAGTATTCATAGACCAAGAGCGGGATCTAGCAACCCATCATGAACCCTGAAGAAATAAGGATTGTTATAGCAGCGACAACCAACCTACGAATACACATTGTGTAAAGGAATTTCTTTGTTAGTAATATCTCATAAAGTTGGAAGCACTCACGTGTCATCGCCCTTTTTATTTCTTTATTGTTTGTTGATGTAACCAGATGGATTTACCCTCGACTACCATGGAAATGGTCTTATAAAGGTACTTACATCCATATCAACATGGCCTGAGATATATTACTTCAATAACTCGGAAGCGACAAATCCTTTCTTGACCATTCAACCAATGTCATGCCACTAATGACACACCTAACATAAACTACCTCACCACGACTTCATTGCCAGGGTTTTAATCTTGCATCAAAGTACGCAATAAAATGAAAGATATTGGTAATGATCTCAAGTCATGAGACCATTACACATGATCACAGATAGGAATGTCCAATGACACTCGAAACAAGTGGAGTCTCTATTGGCGGGTCAGTCCTCATGATCTCACTACTAGAGATCACCAAGTGAAAACTTCATGAGAAGAAGTCTTAATGTTTATGATCCCCCATCACCTGATGCTCAGGAATCTACTGTGTCTAATCAGTATGATGTATCTAGACCATAAAACATATATTTAAGAATAATTTCATAGTATCTATAGGTTCTCATTATAGTCTGGGAACTACTATAGCCTTTTGATACAACAATTAATCCCTGGACATTACTATTTCAATAGTGGATGTAGAAAAGTCTTACACTATAATGGTAAGATGAAATCATGCATATACTACTATATACATGATATGGTAATCAAAATCACTGAATAGTTGGGTACAGGGCACCCACTATTTCAACAATCAATAACCTTTATTCACATCTCTAGTCTATTATTTTGTAGTTATAAATTTTCTCATGAACATGTTCTCTATCATTCTCCATTATAACATGATGGATAAACTTATCTTCTATATTCATGGTTTTGCTTATTTTATCCTTTTCAAAATCATAGTTCTGTGGTGACATCAAAATTTTCTTTTACAACTTTTTAAGAAGACATGTTATTAACCATATTTATGATGTGGGTTTTTCAATAATTTTTTATTATCAAATATCAAACCTTAGACTACCAGGATCATGTTTAAATTATGATAATGCAATTTAATTAAGGTGGGTAGAATGTGACACACCAAGACTTTACAATATTTTTATTTTTGAAAAAATTTATTTTGTTTATACATTTCTTTTTACACCAGACCATGCTAAGATTATGATACACACAATAATGAGTTGACATGTGTTACACGCAAGACTGAGTTTTACCAAACAACAATATATTATTATTTAACATAATAAGATATAACATAGCCATTAATATGGTAGTTATGAATAGTATTAACTAAAATATGAAAATATATGGTTTAATTCATTGGTTACAAAATAATTATAAATTAATATAATAACCAATTGATTATAAAAAAGAGTGTTTTTATAAAAAACTTTTTTTATGCTCACAAAGTTGTTGTATACTAATAAATTATATTAATTAAAATTAGTGAGTTATATTAATGTAATATATATAATATATTCAATAAATTATTTTTAACATTCATACAATATATTTGATAAGAATAAAATAAGAACAAACCCAATATTACACAAAAAACAATATTTTTATAAAGACACCTTTACCACCTTTTAATGGAGAACCTATTTTAAATCAAAATTTTGACACTCTTGTATACGTTTTTTGAAAAAATAATCTTATTATATTAAATTTTAATATAAAAAATTACACTGGTTGAATGTTTGTTTTTTTCTAAGGAGTTTTGTTTTTTGATAAATAGTGATAAATACTACATTCTAGTTCAAAACGGAATTTTCATATAATTTATTCATATAGTTAAATTATGTTTTGATTTAGTTTTAAATTATAATTAGAAAAATTTTATATCAATTAAATTTATTTATTTCTTTGGAAACAATTTCAAATTAAATTTAGATATAAAAACTTAGCAAACTTTTGGATGTATTTACTTTAAAAACCTTCTTTGTGATCCTATTTGCATGATTAACATTAAACTTATTTTTTCCACTTCTATTAATTGAATTTTGAAAAATAGAAATATGTATTTATAATCAGAATGATATTTATAGTCTAATAAGATCAACAAAGTTTTTGACCAAAAATATTAGTAAAAGTAATTAAAATTAATGACAACTGTTAATGGTTAATTGGGTAATTAAGGGTAAAAATAATATTATAATAATTATAAAATTACCCTAACACTTGTCTTAATTTTATTTTATGAGTTAGTGTTGATAAAAACCATATTTGGGAATATTTATTGAGATATTGGATCCACTTTGATGACTTTAAAGCTTTTATAGTATTTTGTTCTAAGGAAAGTCTAATATGTCTTACCCATGTTTCTATTAAGTATTACCTTTTTATATATTCTTATTGAGAATATATATTTAACTATAAATATTAATTGGAAATATAAAATTTTTATATTTATCATCATAATTAATTTTTAATTTTTAGGGAAAAATAATTAAATTAAAGTCTAGCATAATGATGATGTAGTAATTGTTTAATTGACGAACATATCAAGTAAATGTTATTAAAATTATTGAAATAAATATAATTTGATATAACAGATTCCATACAAGAAGTTTATAAACGAACTATATGTATTAGGGGTGTATTTAAATTTTTGGTTCAAAGTTATATTATGTATTGATATTTTTTTTAAAATTCCTGAAATGAATAATGTAAAAATTGATATTAATGATATTTTAAAATAAACCTTATTTTATTAAATGATATAAAAAATATAAAAATATAAAATTGAATGAATAATATTCGACCCTTATAAACTTAAGATCGAATTGGAGTAGTTTAATGGACACTTATCAATGATGATAACTTATATATTATTTTTATCAAAGATAGTTACAAAATGTCACTCTGTTTTTATTTAATATCTTTTATTTATCCACATAGGGAAAAAACCAAACTATGAATAAAAATAAATATCAATTTAGATACTAATGAAATTATTTTCATTATAGAAATTTATTTTAAATTTTTTGAAATTTTATAATTACCGTATAATATTCTTCAATACTAAAAAATATTTATTTAAATAAGAGATAAATAAAATAATTGATTTGAATAATACCAATTTTGATATATTTTGAATTAGTTAATGTTTATAATAAATTTTAAATATCTATAAGATATATTAGAGATGTTTTAAATCATCATATCAAAAATCCTATATTGTCTTTTTATATTTAAGGTCCAATTAAATGAATAGTATAATGGTACTTTATTGAATGAATATCTTATTTAATTATTTAAAAATAATAAAAATATTAAATAATATAAAAGGGGATAATATATTGTAGAACCTTTCTTTTACTATAAATTTATAGGCCATTTGGATTTCTTTGGCTTGTGAATAACCTTATTATATTTTAATATTATAAGAGTTCCAAAAAGTGCACATTATCTAAATTATAAAAGAGAACATCCTCCCTCACTTTCTCACTCCACTTTTAGACTTCTATCTCAACCAAACCCATCCCAAATGAGCTCTCAACTTCCCTATATTTATCCTTGAAGCCTCCATTTGCACAGGAATGCTTCCAAAGAACCCCTTTGGGGGAAACCAAAAATAGTTACCCAAATAAGAGGAATATAAATACAAACATGAAAAGTCAGACTCAAGGTAAGGGATTTTGTCTCAATTTACATTCCATTGAGACATTTTTTTATAAACAATTTCACTTATATATGGTGTAAATAATTCCCTTCTACATGTTATATCATGAATCTTCTTATTGTCATGGTATTCTATGTTTCATTTAATGTTATTCCTTTATAGGGATTATGATTCAAATATTTCAAATTAGTATGAGACACTTTGGAGTGTTTAATGATTACATTGCTCAAGAATTTTCTAATGACCTTTAAATGGAATTTATATTCATCAACATCAAAACCATTTCTATTATTTATCATTCACTAGGGAATTATTGATAAAACTTTGTCATTTATTCATTACAGGTATTTTATGATTATTCACATTGTTTATTAATTAAATTTATTATTATATATATATATGAGGAATTCATTAGATTTACTATGTGATGGGCGGGACCCGCTATAGCCCCTCTATGCATCGATAGGTTTCATGAGACAAACTTGATATGGTTTTGGTCAAGGGCTTACCCATTTATTAGATTTAGGGCTTAAAGCCATGAAGATATCATATTATTGGCATGAAGCCTTAAAAGTATTAGATTTTTGGAATGAAGCCTCAATGACATGTTTTAGATATCCATCATTATGCATTCCATCATTATGTATTCAGTTTTTGTTATTCCATGAAATTATTCAATTACTTATAATTTCCATGGTTCAAATTTATTCGTATACTATAGATTAAATGGATTATGTTTCAGTTATCTACCTTACCATATTGATTATTCCTTTTCTAGTTATTTTAATGATAACTGTTATCACCTATTTACCTTTCCTTGTTGATTTATTCTCATTGATTCGTTATTTCCTCCGAGTTACTTACCCTTACTGAGCATTTTAGATCTCCCTTATTATGTTTCCTTTCCCTAGTTTATAAATATGAATCCTCTGAATGAGTTTCAAGGATTCTAAGATATTAATTATTTTATTATTTTTTTACCATGTATTATGGGTATCATGTATGTAATCTAGACTTCCAAAACTACTAAAATGATCAGTACTTCAGAATTTGATTCCTTGTAATCAGGAAAATGTAATAAATTAATGCATCAGCTTTAGGATTCTAGGGGTGGGGTGTTACATAAGTAGTGTAATGAAACAAACCTACCAGTTAAGTACCAGGGTAAACCGAGCTATCAGTTAAGTTGCATGGAAAATTGAACTACTGATTGTAATAGTGTGAGAATTATCAACCAGACTGATCAAGGGATTCCAGGGTTAGGATGAAAGAACCTATATTATAAATTTATGAAGTATAAACCCTTCCATATATCTAAAGTCAATAATTCCTTAGATTAGATCTACAAATATACCTTTAAATTTGGTTTACGAGTGTGGTTATAATATCCTTTTTTTTTCATTTGAAAACTATATTTTATACTTTGTTTTATTTTAATACAATTTATCTTCTATTTTTTCTATGAAAGTTAATTCTATTAGTAATATGAAATACCCATTATAAAATTTTGTTACTTTAATTTATAAAATGTTTTTATCTTTTGGGTATATTGGTTTTTTCAAATATTTATACTTTTATTTTGGGCCAATAATATTTTCATTATCCTGATATTTTATACGTTGAGGAGGATAAATACTTGTAGTTTTTTAAACTATAATTCACCCCCTCTTGTAGTATTATTACCATACTATATATCATATCATTATAAACCTATAATAATGTTAGAGTCAGGTCCTATAACAAGTCACACACTATATAAAGTTTACACATAGTATGGTAGATCAAAGAAACTAGGTTGTCCTAGAGAAATCACCACATGGAACTATTGACTCCCCACAACCATTGAGATTAAAAGAATTAATAATTAAGATGAAACATCCTTATAAATCAGTTCCACCATTAAGGTAAGGAACTATTTCTAATATCAAGATGGAACACCATGATTCTATAACTTGGAATCATTCTACTTCTGTTTCCCACAAGGTAGGGAACTCTCACTAATATAAAAAGAAATAGGGTCACCACCCATTCTGAGACAAACCTTAGAAATAAATTCCTCCATCAAGGCCTTTTATACTATATCCTCAAATGAATTCAGGTCATATAATAAAACTCTATAGTAGAGTTCTATGTAGATTCCATTTACAAAAATAAAAACGTTCAGTGAGTCATAAAATACATCCCCATGTTAGAAAAGAACTAACTCATTAAAATGGGTGACATACTCCTTTAAATTTAATTCAACCTTCTAGAGACCCAAAATCTCAATAACCTTATCCATATCCACCTTGTCATTGAAATTACACTTGATTATTGTGGTCTTAAACAAATTGTAGGACATTCTAGTATGCAACTGAAGTGGAACTATAGTCTCCCACCATTTGCAAATCAATCCTTAAAATAAGTCTGAGGTGACTTTCACTCACGAGGATTTGGGAATTATTAATGAATTTAATAAAACTTTAATATTATATAACAACTCCATAATTTTTTGAGGTCCTTGATCACTATTAAAGATGAGCGAATACCGAGAAGAGTTTGTCTCTACCACTCTACATGATGTTTTTGTAGGGCCAACAGCTAAAATGACCATATCCAATACTTGAGGGATGCTAGGATAAGGAATATCCCATGATAAAAAACATCCTATTATATATTGATATTTTTATAGGATTAATTCTATAAATAATAGAAGAATTAAAATATTCAATCAAAAAACACTCAAGGTTTAACACGTCCTAGACAAAACCTTAAACAGTACTCGAAAAATCACATAATTTAATAAAATTTTAAAGTTAATATTAAATATTTTAAAAACCAGAATAATTATTTTAAAAACTTATTTTTAATCCGAGGGTTAATTTTAAAGGCTTTTCAAAATGAATTTAATATACAGTCATTAGTTTCTATATCCTGAAATTCCATTTGAAAGTTGGGTTTTCATCTCCAAACTCCATCATAGAAATATTCGTTCAGGTCCCAAAACAATAAATTATTTTTATAATAATTATTTTATTAATCTAAAAACCAATATCATACCAGTTAAAACAATTATTTTCCATTCATATTCAAGTATCCCATTATAAAATATTAGAAAAATCCAACCAAATAACATCAAAATTCACCAAAAACTTTCCCCAGAACACTCAAATAGTGAATAACCATGCCCAAAATAAAACGAAAAATAGGATGGATGGGGTTTCTCAACACAAAAATTTAAATATATTAGTGGATGTTCACCTTTTGTATACACATTCTTAAGAACCATTCACTATCTGTGAAACTGCCACTATGAGCTTCATAAAACTATGTGCTTGAGCTCTGAAAGTGTTTTCAAACTATGAATGTTAACTTTGAATCTTAAGTTCCTTCCTATTTTTGAAAACTTAGAATATAAAATCCTTAAATACATTCAGAACACTATAAATTTAGATCAAAATATAGTGGAATAAATGAAAACCAAATATGAAATTCATAATTCACAACCAGACTGCCCATGGTAACTTATGGCTTAGAATGATAAAGAGCTAAAAATAATATATTCATGACTATATCTTGAGATATGATATTCCTATATACAATATATTATAAATACCCAAATAAAAACTAGGATCTGATATCATTTTAACACAAACCAATCCAGGCCATCCTGACCTGGCACTCAAGCTGGACCGTTGAAAGGCCTGAAGCACATACACAATCCCTATAGGTTGAAAAATTATTTCCGAGAAAAATGAACAAACTCTACGAAATATTTTCTTCCAATAAAAAATGAATAAAAAATTGTGTAATTCATACCAAAAATCAATCATGGTGCTTCCAAAAATTATACTACCGTGGAAATAAAATAAACCATTTTAAAATATAAAGTAACCCAAACATGGAATAATTAAAAATAAACATCCATATCAATATCAAACAGTTCACAATATAGAAATATATAACAAATTGAAACCATAAAATCAAAATACAAGAAGACTAAATTATTCTATACATACATGGTACCGAAATAAAAAACAAAACACAAAGTGATAAACTAAAAATCTATGTGTGACTTGAGGTCAATAATCAACACCACTACAAAAACCCACATCATGAAAAGCCTGAAGGAATATGTCTTTAAATTGGTGCTTCCTATGAACCTGAATTGGAGACTATAAAATCCACAAGGTATACCAATGCTAAATGGTATAAGTGGGGTGTGATTTAAGCACCTCAGTTATATTTTATGAAAGAGTCCATGCATTCACATTTTTAAAAAATTCCATAAATACTAGTTTGAAATAGAAAACTTAAAAATATGATTTTAAATATTTAGGTAATTAAAAATCATAAAAATTTATCAACAATTTTTTTTAATTGTGAAAAATTATTTAAATGAAACATTTAGTTTTTCACTAGAAACCCCATTTTAAAACTTACATCCATACACCATTTACAAACTACTTTTAGAAAAAAAGATTAAAATATATCAACATACTAAAATAAAATATAAAATCAATAAGTAAATCTCAATTACAATATAAAAAAATAGGCAGATAGGTAAATAAGATCAAGATAAATTATAATATAATTCCAAGAATCAATGAGTAATAATTTAAAAAGAATATATTTGAATTAAAATAAAAAAACATAGAAGGAAACATAACCCATATTAATAAATAATAATAAAAGAAAACAATATATAAACTTAATTGAGTATAATAGTAAGGAAGTCAAAGTAAAGTATACATAATCATGAGAAACATATACGGAACTAATGAGATGGTTCTAAATGGACTTGGTTATAACCATATGTAAGCCTATAAATTATATTCCCAGATAATAAATTCCTATTATTTGTCCAACCTAGAATAATTGGTTGCAACTTCCCATAGTCAAAACATATCATATAATATAGGATTACAATTAGTATATGATCATGAAAAACGTTGAAACCATCTCTTAATCAACCACCTAGATATCTAGGGTTCCCATGATGCTAGTTATTGGGGGTGAGAAACATGTATCAAAAACAATCACACATAAATAACACACCACAAGGAAAATAATACTAATATCACAACTCATCACACCACCATACATCCTTCTCATAAAATACACCTTTTTTAGTTCATATAAACATCTATAACAATCACAATTATTTTATAAGATTATGAAAATCATACCACCCAGGATCTCATGGGGATTAAATTAAGGGTGCAACTTTTTTTGTGAATAAATTTCATATCTAGTGTGAAATGGGATCAGTATTTATGTTGATAGTTATGTACATGAATAATTTATTTGAGAACTATTTTAGAAACCAAGATTCATATGAAAAACTATTTTTTAAATAGAGGGGAAAACTCAATTCAAAAGTACCAAATCCAATAAATCATATACACAAACAAGCATAATATCACTAAACTACTAAGCCAAAAAAAAAACATATATCATCTATATCAAAAATTACAACATATCCAAGAAACACATTAAATTCTAATAATAATTAAGTAAAATATAAAAAAAACATTTAAGCTCATAAAAACCCATGTGAAAGTATGTATATGTTTAATACATCATTCAAATTATTAAATTCTTGAGGAGAGGCCTCTTAGTAATTTATAAAAGACATGGAGTGTGGGATTTTTGATTGCATTCGTAGAGAATGAAAACACAAAAACCTCTTATTCATTTTATTCCATAAAATCGACATCCTTTAATAACCATTTTCATAAATTCCATAAAGATGAGAATAAAAATAACTTTAAGGAAATTTTATTAAGAAAAATAATTTTGATTAAGAAAACTAAATTATAACATAGTTTTCCAAGAAAAATGGAATAACTTGGAAACACCCACATTAATTGAATGCCGATAACATGAAACATTTAAAGATAGAGAGATATAGTAAGACCAATTAAATAATTTTCACACCAAAGAAATCAAAAACCTTATGTATTTGAAAAACTTCTCACATAGGATTTGGCCCAAATATCCCCATGTAATGAGGAAGAAAGAGAAACAAGAAGAAGAAGAAGAAAAAGTGAAATGGAAGAGAAATAGAACCTTACCTTCAATAAATACACTTAAAATCAATGAGAAGGATATGAAATAATAGAGGAGGAGAGGGTAGTAAGTTCTAGGTTCTCATTGTTTTGAGTCATGAAAATGAGGGTAAAGGGGGAGCCCAAATGAGTTTACTTTAACAGGGATTGAAAATACAAAATTTTAAAAAATTGGTAAAGTCACATGGTTTATCAAATCACGTGCCAATCATGTAGATAAAATTGGATACAAATGGAAGGTACTCATGTGTTTGTAACATGGTTTATTCATATGGTTTGAAACACTATATTCCAACCATGAAAACATATCTAAAATATATTGTTGGCCCTTTCATGGTTGGGATACATGGTTTGCAATGACTATTCATAACTAGCGAGACATCCACAAATTTCCTATTACATAAATAATTTAATGGGATTGGACCCAAAATCAAGAAATAATGTTATGAATCAATAATAAATATAATACCATGGGAAAGTGAGTATGAGGAGTAACCCACCAAACCTAGCTCAGGTGTATAATGTTTTCTATGTGTCTCTCCTATAGAAGTACATATCATACCTATCACATGTACTAAATATATAGGTGGTTAAACTGAAGAATGATCTATATTATATGGATAAATCAAGGAATATTTTGGATAAAAAATATAGAGTTATACGAAAAATGAAATCTCACCTTGTCAAAATAATCTTGTAAAAACATAATTATGAATTAAAATCATTGGAACCTAAAGATGTGGTAAAATATAAGTATCCCAATCTATTATCAACTGAGGATATAAATTAAAATATATAGGATACAATTTAAAAAGGGGAAGAATACAATGACCAAGGATTTTCTATATAAAGTATTCTTTCTTAACAAAAACATGTGTCAAAACTATATATATTTTCTTTATGAATCATAGTATAAAGTATAATAAAAATAAATCACATGCACCAAATTGTGAAATATGAAATATTTTTTTAATATATAATTTTATAGATAAAGGATAAATAGATTCTATAAATTCAAAACTAGTACATAAGATAATAAACATAAGTAAATAATGTGACTAGAAGTTTGAAATATGATGGGTCATGGTCTCCCATAATAACATAAGCACAAAAAAACTATAATAAAAAAGTAAAGGGTTAAAAATAAGGTAGTAAAGGTGTTAGAAAATAGGAAATTTTGAGTTAAAATTAAGTAAATTAAATGCGTAGGATTTAATATATATGGTAATAAAAGGAAATATGACCACAATACTAGGTTGGATAGTTTATAGAAATATGGATGTTAAAATAAAATACTATAAATTGGAATAGAAAAATAACCAATATGGAAAACTAGAGAAATAAATATCTAATTAATATATAAATATCAAAATACAATAAATAATCATTTCAAGTAATAAATATAATATTTAACTCAAATAAAGTTAAGTACCGTATATAATTAATCTCCTATTATTTTCATTCATTATAATTTTTTATGTTACAAAAAATCTTTTTTAATGCAATTAATATATATTTAATTATAATACTGAAGTTATTATACTTTTATAACATCGATATAAACTATTTATAATGCATGTATATCTTATCTCTCCCCCCCATTTGACACATACTCATGTGGTCAACTCTGCCACTTATAAGGATAATGTATTTTCTTTAATTATCACCACATTCATAGATGGTTATTATAAATTATATATTATGTGTGTTTGTAACTTTATTTGTGATTAACCTTATAGAAATAATGGAACTCAAGTATAAATAAAAACAATTAATACTAGAATATGAAAAAATTGAAATTTTTAGAAAAAACATGCCCTCATGAATTTTATATATAAATAATATAAATAAATTAAACAAATAAGTTAAATAAATGAAAAATTGGCCTATAATAATGTTTTAATAAATATAATTTAGTTATACAGGATGTTTATGCATGAAAAAGTAACACAAGTATTAAGGTGAGGACTTTATCTCCTAGTGGTCTCTATTTTGGGTTCAAACCTTCTATTATTCATCATTATTCTTTTATTTTATATATTTTATCCAATTTATGGATCTACATAATTTTTCTTTTGGGAAAATTATCATTCTTCAATATCCCTTTTTATATACAATCAAGATTACATGAAAATTTATTCCCTCCTTTATTTAAAATCATTTTTCTTTATTATGATATTTTCCTTTAGAATGTTTTTAGAAATTTCTATTTCAGATCTATTTTTCTTTTAAAATTGTTATTTTTTAGGTATTTATATGCCCTTATCATAATTTTAATTTTATTTATTCATACTATTAATATTACAATACTTTTGAGATAGTCTTTTCTCAAGCCCCGATTTAATTTTATTTCATATCTTATTTTTATTCACGTAATTTATTTATGGTAAATGTATTATTTCATTTATGAAAATGGAAAAACCTTAATACTTTACCCTTTATTTAAAAAAAACCTATATTTCTATTATTTTATCCATGATTGTTTCTATGGCATGATGTATATGATTTCAATGAAACCTATTTTTTTAATACGAGTTATCCATGTTTTGATTATTTATTTTACATATATTATGATATGAATGGTGGGATCAAAATTGTATATACCTTTAATGAATTGTGTAAAAATTTTAACTCATGATAAAATATGTTTGATGCATGGGAAGATATCCTAGCCCAAATATTTTATATTCTTTTGATAGTAAGATTTTACTTTTACTAATGATGTTTAATTATTATACACATGTCATATTTTACATATCATTCTTATGGTTTCCAAATATATATGAATATTTCCCCCTGATTTTGTTATGGTAATGATCATTATGATCAAACATGTACTCTTATTATATCATGTCTCTCTTTAATTTCCTATTATTCCTCACCTTACTGAGATTTAAGCTCCCCACTACATTAATGTATATCACATTGTGTTCATTTTTGTTAAGAGGATTATGGAGGTTTGTAGGAGGAAAATGATGAATGTTTTAACTAATTTTTAAAATTTTACATGTATTAATGAAATAAGGACCAAATTTTCGAAGAAAGTAAACCGATTAATTTTGGGTTGTGTAATATTATACATTCTTATTTAGACATGTTTTCATTATTATATATATGATATATGGGTTTCATATCCTACATTATCGAAGTATTTCAAAATTTATCTTAATAATTATAACACTTTAATTATTCATAAATTGATTGTGGTATATGAAATTCAAATAGAAATAGTGCATTTGGAACATAATAATTTTTTTATAATTCCTCAGTATTCTGGTGTAGTATGAAAAAACATTGTTTCATTGAATGCTCCTAAAGATAAATACGCAGCTTTAAGTTGTTTTATGCACAAAAATTATTGTTAAAAAATTCTAATGGTATATGGTTTTCAATATAGACATTCCTTTTTAAGACCTGAAAACACAAGTACTGTTATTATTTATAATAATCCCATACCTCAATAAATGACTAAGAAATAGATAAAATGAATATCACTTTTTTATGAAATAATTATTAAAATGTAATATTACTCTAGAATTCAATGGGATTTATCATTAATTATGAAATATATTAGAACATCCCAAACTGTTACTTTGTTTGTTTTGAGAGTTTGAGGTGTCAAGAGGAGGTTTGAAGAGAGAATAGTGGATTTGATCCAAATTTTCAATCAGTGGATGATTTTGTCTTGTGGTTCTGGTGGTTGCGGCGTAGGGACCTGGGGGTCAAATTTTTGTGGCCCTTCAATCTCAGTGATCCTTATGGCATGGTATTTCGTTGCGACATAGTATGGGTATAACAATATGTTGTGGAAATATAAATCCATAGGATTATGGTGTGGTCCTCTTGGTTGCACAAGGGATCACAATGTGGTTTTTTTGAGTGATTTTATAGATTTTGGATCTATTGTGCTATGATTTTGGATTACACTATAATGGGGTTTTAATACTATATTATGTGACATTAATGTAGCCATTATAAAATGGTTTTATTCTAGGTTTATAGGATCTTGTTTTGGATCTCATCATGATTTCTAGGATTTGACTAACTTAAATTGTATTTAGATTGGTCTATCACCCTTATAACATGGGTTTGGGAAAAACTTATTGTACCTGTCATTCTCTTAAGTGTTTTTAATGATCAAAAACACAAAATTATGTTACTAATGTTTTAATTTCATGAATTTAAATTTTTATATATTATATTAATTTTCATGGAGTTTACAAAACAAATGGAGGGCTCATAAAGAGTCCAGAGAAAACTTTAAAATTTCTCCACCTATAGGTGTTAGTGTCTAGCCAGTGGGAGTTATAAAGAAACTTGGTTATGCCAATGTTCCACCAGTTTGTTGGTAGAATTCTTGTAGACAAATATTTTTTAGAGAGGGCCCCATATGTTTTATTTCAACTTCTAATGGATCCATTAGACACTCAACACCTCTATAATGTTCTTAAATCTATTGGAGGCTATTAATAAATCCGAAATAGTTATTGGGAGTTAATTATTAACTATGATTTCTTTGATCTTATTGTGCTTCATTTTCATCATTATCTTGGTCTTGTGTGCTCTTTCCATGCATCCTCCTACTCTTTCTTACTCTAAACTATTTTTGGAGGTGTCTAAATGTCCTTAAAAGTGTTTTAATAAGAAAACCACTTCTTTTTTTATTTTATGGGGTGCTCACTAATATTGTGTGGGGGAGGGGGGATATGTAATTATTTCCTTAAAGTAAGGGTATTTGAGTTTTTATCCACAACCACTAAAAAGAAAGCCATGTATTTTGATTTCACAGTTCCAACCACTAAAAATAAATATTTTAACACTTTTCAATGGGTTTATTGATAAAAATTATAAAAATAAATACTTTTCGTTTCTTACTACAACCATTAAAAATCACCATTTAAACTATAAAATCTGAAGGTATCTTGAGGGGAGGATACATAGGGATTCCTTTTGTATTTTTTCCAAACACATTTATTAATTTCATATGCGTTTTCTTTTAAATGTATATTTTAGATACACAGAAGTCTTTTAATTTTTGTTTATCACTCTAATTTTTTTAATCTAATCAAACATATATTTAAATTATAAAATTTTTTTAAAAATAAATTCACCCCATATATCCATAATTAATTTAAACCAAAATTGGAATCAAATTTAACATTGATTTCAAAAACATAACTGTCTTTGAGAAATAAATATTTATTGATGGCCTATACACCAAATTCCCAAAGTGGTTTGGAAGGAAAATATATTGGAAGATGCACTTATATTGATGGAACAAATTATCGTTCATTGGAAACTAATATATCCACTTCTTAGAAGCATATGATATTTGTTTTGGAGACTCTTTATGCATGGATATACACCCACCCAATAAAAAGAAGAAAAATGGATCCTGATGATATGTTGGATATTGATCTTGATGTAAATCCCATGAATGATCTATATTTCATGTTAGATTGGAATGAATTTAACATAATTTCTAGGTGTAAAACTTATCATCAAATTTAAAAATTATTAGAAGTTATGAATGATGGTACCAATAAATCAAAGGATATTAGGCTTGATATGTATCCCTAAAATTTTGAAATCCTTAATATGCATATTAATAAGTCTATACCTGAAATGGGTACTCATTTTAATGATATTTGTAATGTAAGGAAGTCTTTAGGAGATGTGTAGTTGGGGTTTTGATTAGTGGTAATCACCCCTTAATCATATGTGAAAAATTGTGGTACAAAATCCATTGGGCACAGGTACTGTAGTAGCACTGTAGCATACTGTAACATAGGTAGGTACTGTGTAGGACTGTAGTAGTGAGGGTACTGTAGCATCACTATTCAAATAATGGGCCTTGGGCCAAACAATTTGGCATACGGGCCATCTTATGGGCTAAATTCCCATTGGGCCTTTGGGCTATGTAATGGTCTCCCTCTACCCAGTTAAAGAGGTGTTTTATATTCTTTAATAATTAACGAGGCTTCAACACCAACCTTTAAAAAACGTATTTAGGTGATGGTTTTTAGTGAATATGCTTGTTTAAAAGATCCTTTGTCTCTTTACCAGCTCCTAGGAACCCAAAGTGAAAGTGAATCAAGAATCAAAGGAGATAAAGAATATTCCGGTTGAAGAGCTCATTTGGTCACTCATGATCTATGATATTATAATAAAATGTAAATCTATAAAGGAAGTGGAGGTGATCAAGGGGAAAAAGAAGAATACTGCCTTTAAGGAAATTGATGAAGATTTGTCCAAAATTGATTCAAATCATTAACACTTGACCAAGAATGTATATAGGTTTATTAAAAATATATCCTCTTATCATTACAAAAATGTGTATAAAAAAGTTGAATCATTGGTATGGTGCTATATTATCAAGAAAAAGGGTCACATCAAGTTAAATTACCCCTTATCCAAAAAGTAGTTGAAGATGAAGAAGGAAATTAAGTAGACATTCAAAG
Organism: Viscum album; assembly: GCA_963277665.1. NCBI lineage: Eukaryota > Viridiplantae > Streptophyta > Magnoliopsida > Santalales > Viscaceae > Viscum > Viscum album. The sequence continues at coordinate 610,672,624 of OY728163.1, read as the reverse complement.
TAAAAACATGGAGTGATAGCAATGACTCCCTCTCATCGACCTCCTTGAGTAATCAAATAACCAAGTTACTTATATCCCATGATGATGTAAATTCTCAAACATCGTCATTTCCTTGTTCAAATTATTTTCGTTCCTCTATCCATCTTGATTATGAATATCCCAAAAATCCAAGAGAATAATTAATTAAAGGAATTTTTGAACTCACAATAAAATTCATAGAGATTAAAAAGAAATATAATCTCACTGTTAGTTTTAAGGATCAACTCACAAATTAAAACAAGGAGTTACCCTTAATATTAAAGAAAAATTAAAATATTAAAAATTATAATCAACAATTAAAGAGCTTAAAAAATAAATTTCCAAGTTCACCTAAGGTGATAAAAATTTAAATTTAAGATCACAAATGAATGGAAATAGTAATTATGGATTTGGTTATAATAACTAATCCTCTAAAAATACCACAAATACCATCATTGTAAGAGGTGCCTCTCAATAATTTTTTTAATTACTATAGAAAAACTGGGCACATGATTTATGGGATTTTTAAAAAAAATTCCCAATATGGTGGACTGGAATCAGTCTACCTCTATTTAAATATCTTTTTTAGAAGATATAATATATATTATAGTAATTTAAATAAAAAATGTCAATTCTATAACCCTTATTAGCTAACATTTGTGGACCCAAATTTTGGGTACCAAAATCCTTGGTTTGTTGACTATTTTATCAAAAGAATGTTTTAAGAGAAATTCTTAAGGAGAAACATGGAACATATATAATAGGTGATTGAGAAAATTTTACATAGACTTCTTAATTGTTTTTAATTTTTTAAATCTTTTTTCGATTCAATATATTCAATTTTTTATTTTCAATTTGGTAAACCCCATACAGTAAAAAAATATTTCATAAGGGGAAGTATATCCTATTTTTCTTTGAATGGTACTAGTGGAAACATATTTTCAAAAATTAATTTCATTCACGTTGATAACTATTTTATACTTCAAGTAATATTCTTAATCCGGATTTAAATTTACACTATGATAACTAGCTTTAAATCATGATTCATTTTCATATTTAACTATTTATTTGAATCTTTTAATCCATTCTTATTTATTTATTAAAATTTTTTAAATTCATTTTAAAATTATTTTGGGTATCTCATTTTGGAATGAAAATTTTAATCTTTTTATTGAATATTTTTTCATATCTAAAACCAATTTCTTGATAATGCCTTTCTTTTTTTGAGGGGGAGTTAAAAATGGCTTGCATATGAGTCTTTCATTTAACATTGGAAAGAATGAACATTTTCCCATCTTTGGAAAGAAATTAAACCTTCTAACTTATTGAATTATGTTTTTATTATCATGAATTTTGTTAATAACATAAAATGATTGGCCTCTTATTAAATATTGAGATCATTAATTAATTTATCACTTTTATTTAAATGTTTAATTAATATATTTATATAATTATTTTAGGAGAAGTTTTGTTTTTTATCTTTTATTTATTTAGCTCTTGATTTACAAGTCATATTCCACCTCAATACCAATTAATGTATTAATCAATTTAAGGGGAGACTAAAATTTTTAAATATGAAATGTTTCTAAAGAGAAAATACGATTTTTAGTGAACTCTTGTATGATAAAATCAATTTTATACTCTAGTTTTTAAAATTTAATTTCTAAGATTTATCTTTTCAAAGGCACATGGATGTGCATTTTTTAGTTCTTAAGATATGTTTTAAATGTTTGAATGTATTTAATTTTTTAAATTTAATTTTAGAATATTATTTTATGGGAAATCTGAATCCATTCATTTTTAAATAATTTTTTCTCTCTTGAACTTCATTTGACATCATTTATGGACACTTTTTTTTATTGATCTAATTTAGGGGGAGACAAATATATTTTTATATATAAAATGATTCCTAGAGTTAAACTTTTTTTAGAAAAATTTTAAGCATGTTAATATTTCAAAGTCATGTTTTTTTTCTAAAACATTATTGTGTGTTTATTTGATCTCAAATTTTAAGGAAGGTTTTTGATAGTTTGAAAAAACAGAATTTTCATTTTTTAGTTTTCTAAAGACGTTTTGAGAAGATGAATGTTTTTCAAATAATTAAAATGATTTTTTTGTTTTATATAGAATTATGGGCTATACAATTTTTATTTCCATTTTATCTCTATTATTCTTGGACAATATATTATCTTTAATGCACTAACTTCATTTTTCTAACTGTTGTTTGTGATTTTAATGGAAATTACAGTGGAGAGAAGATGATGAAATAAAATGTATGATTTATCTCAAGTAATTATATAGTTATAGTTTTATAAATTCAAAGGGGAGACAATTTTGTAGTTAATGAAACTTTTCTTGATATTATGGGGGAAATGGTATAACTTCAAATGTATAATGAATTATTTTAATTTGTTTAAAAATTAAATTATTTTAAAATTGAATTGTGATAATTTTGAAATTTTGACATTTTGATAATCACAAAGGAAGAGAATTTTTGAAATTGAATTAATAACAAAATCATTTTTTAATCCTTCCAAAATACCATTTTCAAATTAATTTTTAACGTATTGAAAATGATTTGATGAATTTTAGTATAAAATATTGAATTTTTTTGGATAGAATCCTAAGAATGAAATCATAATGATCTTTGTTTATTAATTTCTTAAGTGGTTTTGATCACTAAGGGGGGGGGGGGTAATGTTGTACATATCACTCTCTTAAGTGGTTTTAATAACCACAAACACAAAAATGTGTTTCTAAGGTTTTTATTCTAGGGATATCAATGTTTCTATTTTAGACACATTTTCATTGGGTTTTCATACTAAATAGAGTGTTCAGAAAGAGTGTGGGGACACTTTTAATGTCCTCTACCTACAGGTGCCTTTAGCTACCTAGTGGACAACATAGATTTGCCGATAGGTTACATCGACTAGATAATGACATTTTGAAAGACAAAAAAAATATTTGGAGAGCCCCTCATATGCTTTATTTTGATCGATAATGGATCTATTCAACCCCTAACACCTCAAAAACGTTCATAATTCCATTTTACGCAATTAATACACCTCAAGGGTGGTTGAAAGGTAATTTTTACCTTGGATATACTTCTTGATCTCATTTTAATTAATTTAAATCATTCTACTTATCCCGCATACTCTTTTCACACATCCTCCATCTCTTCCTTGCTCTAAATTTATATTGAGGAGTGTGAATGTTCATCAAAGGGTTTTAATAAGAAAACACATTTTTTCCTTTTCTTTGGTGCTCATTACCCTTGAGTGTGAGGGGGATAGGTGGTTACTACCTTAATGTAAATGGATTTAGGTTTCTATCCACAACAAAAAAAATCTATTCATGTATTTGGGTTTTCTAGTACCTACCACTAAAAACCAATGATCATACACTTGTAAAAGGGTTTCTTTCTATAACCTCTAAAAATAAAGGGTTTGGGTTTATTGATGAAAAAATTACATAGAAATGTTTAAATAAAAATATCTCAAGGTATCTTTAGTGGAGGTGACTTTTGGATCCCTTGTGTGTTATTTCCAACCTAATTTATCAATTTTGTTTTCTTTTTATTTTAAATTTACATTTCCACTACACTTAAATATTTTAATTTTTGTTTATCACTTTAATTGCTTTAATTTAATTAGTTTTAGTTTTAAATTCTACAAGGTTTTTAAAATTAAATTCACCCCTTGTTATTTTTTTTATCTGATTAAAATTTTTTTTACCTTTCACAAGCATCTTTAAACTTTTTTGATAGCATTTTATTTTCTATCCTGGGTATAAATTTTGGGGATTACATGAATTTAATTCATTTGAATCTCATTCTCTAAACTCTTGGGGGACTATGAGGTATTTTTAGATGACCTTTAAGTCCATCTCCCATGGATATGATCCTTGGATTCTATATAATGTGTATTGAAGATCCCAGGTGAGTTCTTTATAATTTAATATTAGTTTTTTTCTTCTTCATATGGAGAAAACTGTGAACATGGGACATGGTTATATTATATAAGGATGAAGTATATTTTTAATTATGGGTGTGATTTAGGATGTTGAAGGTTTCCCCATAAGGATATTTATCTTGTGACTGTAAATTCCTTATCTTATCATTACATAGTGCATTGTGAAGTTCTGATTGAGGTAGGCGATTTAGGAAATTTACCATTTTGTGTATATTTTTGGGTTATCAATATTCTTCCTTACTTTGATAAATATTTTGGCTTTATATAATAAATATAATAGGCTGGTCTAAATAAATTGATGGGAAATGGAGGGATTTACATATGTTTACTTGACTTTATGATACTCGATTATTATTCATTGATATTTCTAAAAATCGTTCATATTGTTGATACTTTTATGATACTATGATTTGTTGTGGACTTTAGTTTCTTAAAAGGCTAATCACTGAAATATGTTAATAAAAAATTTGTGTCATGAAAACATGTTTTATATATTTAAGAATATATTATTACATGATGATAAAATTGATATTGTGTATTATGATAAAGCATGTTATTATAGATATGTTTGTGTGATTATTTTGGGGTTGATTGTGAGATTGGGAATAGGTTGTTATAGAATATTCCATGGGTGGAATAAGGGGGGATGATGTTGACATAGTGGTTTTTGTAGCTGGGCTACAATTTTCTCTCCATGACTGAAAAGAAGGAATTGGTGGGTTTTTTTGGGAGATGGATTGGTTGGTTGATGTAGGATTATTTAGCAGTGGATTAGTGGTGCAGGATATATTTAACAATAATTTACTTGAAATGGGGAAGGTTGGAAATTAATAACATGATAGAACAAAATGAATCTTTTTTCTTGAAATAAATGATAAATGAATGGGGGTGCTTGGTCATTGAATATGTAATTGAATGGATTAATGAATGTAAAATTGGATGGTGTGTAGTAAATAATGAAATGGGATATTACTGGGATTAAAATGGTTATTTTAAATCTTTGATTTGGTTGTTTACATTGGATGGGGGGATGGTTGTGATGTTATAGTTTTCAGTGATGGAATATTGGGGAAATGTTAGCTTGGTGACATTTGTGATGTGGTAGTTCTAGTTAGTGAAAAATCCTTTAAACTAGGCTTATGTGTGGAATATATATGATGTTTTTTTACATCTTATTTCTATATTCACTGCACAAAAGGTGGATTCCCTTACTGATTCCTAACCGACTTTGGGTACGATTTATTTTCCCCTAATATATATTCTTGCGAGGTAATAGATTGATGAATTATACCCCTTCCTTGCTATCCCTTTTAGGATTGTTATGGGCTGTGATAGCTCTAGGTAGGTATGATCATACAACCAAAATATGTGATGTACTTGAAGACCTTATGAGGTGTTAGTGTAATGATAGGTACACGAAGTATTGGAAGACCCTTAGGGGTACAAATGAGGAGTTACACATGCACTACAAGAACCTATTGAGTTTTGGGATGTGTATATTTGTTATGTGAAATGGAAGGACCATAGGGGAATTGGATGAGATGATATTATATGGTATAGTCATTTTGTAGTAGTATTAGGGAACAATTTTGGTGTCCTTCGTATTAATAATTCCATATTGTTCAAAACATGAGATGTGTGGATGATACATTGTGTGTTAAGATACAACTGTGGAAGGGATTGGGGATGTTTAATGTTGGGGAATGAAAGTTAAAAAATAGCATGAAATTGGTTGTAGGGAACCTTTTTATTATATTCTTCAATACCATTTTATTATGTTTTTTGTGATATTTAGTGAGCTTTAGTGAGGTTGGTTGTTAGTTTACTTGATAGGTCCTTGTTGGTTCTGATTTTTTCATGAATATATTAATATTCAAATTCCACTTTTTCTTGAGTGGTCTTAGTTGTGATACTAATGAGTATAACAATAATGATCACCCCTATATATATATATATATTTAAGTTTCTATAGTGATATTGGTGATCAAACCCGTCTGTACTAGCTTGGAGCTTGTGGTTTTTTGTAGAGTCACTACCTAAATATTTTATTATTATTTTATTTTAGTTTTTTATTTTTATAAAATTATTTATTTATTATGGGATTATTGTGGATATTGGTTACTTATATAATGGTTCTGATTTGTGTTTTTTATTCCTAGGTTTTATGAGGTCAATTACTCCCATTAATATGTTTTATACCCTCGGTGCAAGTCACTAATCTGGGGCATATTGGTGGATAGACTTAGGGATAAATCATGTGTTAACTATAAGACTAAGAGGGGTTTCAAATGAAGGTGGGTCATGATAATGTGGTAACAAAGATTTTTGTTGATATTTTAGATGGATATTTGGGTTATTCACTAGTAAATATTGCATAGGAAAATAGAAAAATGGTACTAGTTTAGTTTGGTACATGGTGTGGGAAAGAGAGATAGGATAAGACAAAAGATTCTATCCCCCCTATGATGAAATGAAAAGACCCCAAGATTACCTAATGAGAATGATAAGTGTTGTTTCTTTCATGATAGATACCTAGGAGAGGTACAAGTTCCATGTTTGGATTCACTTGTTTTTAAATAAGGGCTATTTTGGGGATATTAAATGAATATAATTAAATTAACTCGATTAAATTAATTTTATTCGACCAATATTGGAATTTGGTTCCATGTTTATAGAGATGATGGTTGGTATTATTTTGTGTGTGGTTCAGGTTAGTGAGGTCAAGTAGGTAGACCCAATCAACAATGGGTGGGTTGATTCGACCAAGGAGGATGAGTTGTGGAGGAAGATACAAAGTGAGTTATAGTATTAGATTTGGATAAGTATGAGGGGGAAATGTTTGATCTAGATACAAATCAATAATTTTAGGAGGTTGAGATCAGTTTTGATTAGATATGATCTAGGGATGAGTATCGAGTTCTATTAGCCAACAATCCGATGTGGTGAGCAATGCGACAATGGTGGATCCTATATCAGGGGGTGAAAGGAGGATAATTTTTCATGGAATGATTTTAAATGTTTGTTTTAAATTGATTTTATATAATAAATAATGAGGTTAAAGAGGTTGGAGGTGCTCTCCCTTCAGTTGAGGAGCTTGAGTGTGTTGGGGATTGAGATCATCTTTATGGACCTCATTCACTTTTCCCATGATCTATTTCTAATTGAGGAGTCTGGGGATAAATACTTAGATGAGGTTCTATATCCCATTACCCGAAATAATTTCACCCCATTTGCATTTCCTATATAATTTTATTTACATAATAATATTGAGGTTATTGAGAGGATTCATGCTCTGTCAGGATCATCTTGAGAGGGGAGACATTGAGGTTCTTCAAGGAGTAGGGCTATTTGTGGTGGATCACATGTGTCAAGGAATTTGTGGTTTCTGCATACTGAGATTTAGACTCAAAAGTTTTATTCCTTTATCTTAATTAGTCATAGATGTTCCCCTATACATATTGGGGCACTGAGACCATATTTTTATGATTTTGTGAGGTATTGTTATCAATATTTTTAGTTCTCATCCTTCTTCAGAGATCGGTGAGGTGTGGTTAGTTAGGTTACTTTTCATCCCTAGGAGGAACAATTTATTTAGAGTATATATTATTAGCTGGAAGAATAGGCTTCTGTTTCACTATGAATATATGAATATGGTTGAAGAAAACATAATGATGTCCCTCACTCTTAGGGACACTAGGATGGGCGTGGCCATGTAGGTGTTTGTCAGTAGTGAGGAAGAGGAGTAAGTTCTAGAAAAATTTATGTTGTGGATGTGTTAGAACCAGAGGGAATATAGATCATTCAAGGTACCATTTTAATTTCATATATCTTGGTTCATTCCCTTCTTGATTATGGATATTCACACTCCTATATTTTACCCACCTTGGTTTATGCCTTGGGACTCAAGGTGGAGAGGATTCTAGTGCCCCTGAAGCTAACAACACTATACAGAGGTCAGATGATTATACTTGATAGGTTTCTTGGATGTGAGATAATGATAGATAAACCTAAATCATTTATGGATCTCATTTATTTCTTTATATATAACTATACAATGTATTTCTTAACATTGAATGTCTGTATTCTAGGTGTGTGGTTATCAATTTATTCCTAAGGAGAGTTGTGTTTTTCAATGGGAATGACCAGTGCGTGATATTAGTTTGTGATTGGGAAAAATATATAGTCCATATATGTTTTTATCCACTTATTTCCTACTTCGTTTCTTTCCCATTGGGCTTAGTGGAGGCATTTTCGGTGGAGTTTCCTAGATCTATGGAAGAGTTTCCAAATGTTTTTTATAATAAGGTAGCGTCTTTACCCTTCTAAACTTGATTTCATGTTCATGATTCATCTAAAACGCAATTTATCTCTCATTTTTATTCTTCCTTACCAGATATAACCTTCTAAGTAGTGGGAGATGAGGTTTCATGTTGATGACATGATATAAGGGGGCTTTATCTGGTCCTACATGTCCCTGTGTGGAGATCTCATGTTATTCACTAACAAGGTTGATGATGGTATGAATTTGTGTATACTACTACTAGTAGTTTAATCAATGGATTACTAGAACTATTACCCTCACCCAAGGATTTATGATTTTTTTATAAGTTAAAGGGAGATATCTAGGTTTCATAGGTTGACATATGGCTTGGCTATCACCATATAAGAGTTGGGGATGAGTACATCCTAAAACTGATTTTAGGTGTCGATATGGTCTCTTTGAGTTCATTTTCATTTCAATTAGTATCACGAATTCAACAATATTATTATTGGTACTCATAAAATTTGTGTTCAATGAGTTCCTGGATCTGTTTGTGGTTTTTTTCATCAGTGACATCCTCAAATTCTGAAGGTCGTAGGAAAAGTATATTGAGCACATTATGTCTATGTTAATGTTACTTAGACACCATCATATTTATGGGAAGACGTATAAGATATGTTCTGGACATGGAATGTGAACTTTCTTTAACATTTTGTTTCTTAGTAGGGAGTGGGAGTGGATCCACAGAAGATTTAGCCTATTGTTTCTTGGTTGGCACCTAAGAATGTTGTAGATGTCCATAACTTCCTTGATCTAGTGGGATAATATTAAAGGTTTTTGTCTGAATTTTCTTAGTTTTTAGACTTATTTTCAACATTGAATAGAAAGGAACATTCCTTTTTATAGACTGATAAATGTCAGGAATATTTTGACTGCCCGAAATAGGGGTTAATCAGGGCTTTTGTGTGTTGATTTCCTAGGTATGGGGTGTTGTTTTAGTTTTTCAATGATGAATCTCATATTTTTTGGGTTATTTATTGATTTAGTAGAGATATTTAATATCTTATGAGACTATGAAGTAATTTTACCATGAGCATAGCTACGTCATCCATTATCCTGAGTTGAAACTAGTGGGGTTTTCTTTAAAGTTGTGCAGAAAATACCTCATCATTTCTTGCTTTATAATATTTAAAAACTATTAGAGCATGAATTATATTTTATCTTAGTGGAATCTAAATATGGGAAAATATTTTTTGGTGGAGCTTCTCTATAATCATGATTTTGAGATCTACTAAACCCCGAAGAAGAGGAATATGGTAGCAAATTAACTGAGTAGGAATTCATAATGAGATGTTGATTAGGAATATCGATATTTCAAAAGAGGGATAAATGATCTTGCATTGAATCACCTATATTTAGAGGAGGCTAGTGTAAAAGTATTCCAATTTTAGATGATAGTGAAATAATCCTTGATGTACTGGGTGAAGGAGTCTCAATGGGTATATTTTGAGGTGGAGGAGATGTGAGAAAATGTTATCTATAATGATTATATACAAAGATAATAAGAGGATGAATAACATATAATGTTGTTTTAGGAGAGGTTGTTTCCTCCATCGATGACGCATAAGGAGGTTATTCATGAGTTCCATAGCTTAGCGGTAGTAGTGAATCCCAGTGTGGCTAGGATGTATCATTCCTTAAGAGGTCATATTAGGAGGCTTGGGATGAAGTGAAAAATCATTGATTTCTTATCATGGTGCTTGTTCTATTATTAGGTGAAGGTAATGTATCATGTTCTAACTGGTTTTTTCACCCATTGGATGTCCTTAAGTGGAAAAAGAAGGAAATAACTAAATATTTCCTCACTATTCTACCATGATCCTAGGGTTGATGTGATACTATTTGTGTGATCATATATTAGCTAGTGAATTCATCCCACTTCCTAGAGATTAGGGAGTCGGGTGTAATAGAGGTATTTCTAAGGTTTTATATGGAAGAGGTTTTGAGGATTGATGAGATATGAAGAAATATTATCTCTAATCAAGATCATCATTTAAACTATTGTGTCATAAGAGGATTGAACATTATTTAGGATCCCAATTGAATATTAACACTACTTTTTATCCTCAAATAGATGGGTAGATAGATAAAACCATCTAGACAATAAAGGATATGTTACAGAATTGTATCATGTACATAAGTGGATTATGGATGCAACATTTTCTCTTTTTTGGGTTTTCATATAACAACAACTTCCACCCTTTCATTTTTAGGGCTGCAATTGAGGTGTTGTATGGAAGAATTTTTATTTTCCATTATTCTGGACAGAGGTAGGGAGTTCGTAGTCCTTAGTAGTAATGTGGTGCAAAGAATAACATATAAGGGTCAAATGATTTGAGAATATATTAAGGTAGTTAAAGAATTCTATAAGTGACATGTAGATCGAAATAGGAGACCTTTAGAGTTCATGGTTGGAGATTGTGTGTTCTTAAGGGTTTCCCCAAATCATGGGTAGTAGATATTTGGTTGGGGGAGTAATCTATCTTCATAGTTTATAGGTCTTTTTGAGGTGTTGTGGTGCATTGATGAGGAGGTGTTTTAGTTGGAGCTTTCTCTATAGATTGATCAAATGGATAATGTTTTCCATGATTCACATGTGATATCTTCATGATTATTCTTATTTAATTTACTCAGTAGAGATGGATATCAAGGATGACATGATATTAATAGAGAAACTGATCGAGATCCAAGATATTTAGAAGAATGGGTTTAATGGGTGATTCATTCCTTTGGTTTGGGTTCTATGGAGGTATGGAGGTATATAAGAGAGTACATGGGAATGTGAGTCACAAATTCACACTTTGTGTCTTGAGATATTTTGATATTCATTTTTCTTATTGATGAAATATTTTATTTTAGTTTAAATTAAATGACATTACTTAAATAAATATTTTATTGGGATGGTTTTTTTGTTTTATTTCCTGTTTGGTTGATGGCTTTGTCTTGTTTGAGAGGTATATCCTTGGGAGTTCTTGGTTGCTGGTTTCAATGGTTTTTCATATGGGTTTGGTTTAATACTTGGGAAAGAGAATCATTTGAGAGATATTTATTGTAACAACCCAAACTCCCTAACCTTTTAATTTTCTATTTATATAATGTTTAGGTTTCTGTTGGGAAAAAATGCCTCAAGGTATCATTGAAGCATTTTTGAGGTGATTGTGTTCGTTGACAAAGTGGACATCTGAGTAGTGATTGTTGACAAAGCAAAACGATGACATACTACTTTGTTGACAAAGAGGATTTCATGGTGAAATGTCGAGTTCAAGATCTGAGTTCAATGATCCATGTTTGACTCAAGAACGTCGATAAAAGGAATGGATGATCTGGAGGCGGTACAAAAGAATAGATACAAGGTGGCGCCATTTTCCAGTGTTTGCCAAATTTTAGGGCCTGAAAATTGGCAAATGAAGAAAAGTGTTTTTGGCAAAGGGACTTGCGCGCCGTGGACTTGGAGTATAGGAAACTTGTGTGCCATATTTTTTTCAAGATCAGAAGATCAAAATATGGAAAAGTAAAGTGGTTCGCGCAAGTTTGGGAGTTGGTCGCACAAGTGTCTAAAATGACAGGGGACTTGCGCGCCGAAACTGGGTCGCGCAGGTGACTTGCACGCCGTCGCGCAGGGTGGTCAGATTGCCTATAAATACTGGACCACCCCTCCTCATTTTCAACGGAGTTCAACACTTTTAGAAATCAGAGCTCCCGTCGCGCAGGTGTGGTGGTCGCGCAAGTGGTGAGTGTGGGTCGCGCAGGTGAATTTGCGTGCCAGTAGTTGAAGTTGTGTGCCGGTGTTAGAAGTTGCGCGCCGGTTGGCAGTTGCGCGCCAATATTGGTTTGGGCGTAAAAGGAAGAGAGTCGCGCAAGTTTGGAGTTGAGGAATCTTGAGTCGCTCAAGTGTCTGAGGAGGACTTGCGCGCCCGTTGTGACTTGCGCGCCGATACTTGAGCGCCGAGGTTGACTTGCACGCCAAGTAAGGAATTGTTCCAACGGTGCTTCTCGGTCTTCTTGGAAGCTGGTACGTTGCCCGATACCTTCGGTGCAAAGAGATATTCATCTACAGGTGAAAGTTATACTTCAAAAGAGCATCTACACACAGAGGAAGATGCATTCATTCATGAAAATTAAGAGACCTACATTTCTATAAACTGTGAGTGGATTCTTTCCAAGAGCAGTGAGCTTAGGAAGAGGAAGAAGGTGATCCTCTCCACCGGCAGTGAGCCAGAGAGAGAGAGAAACAGGGAGTGACCTTTGGGAAATCAGTGAGCTGACCCTAAACTTATAAAGGCAGTGAGCCTGGGCTTAGAAGTGATCTAGCCCAAACCTTGTAATCCAGAGCTAGTGAAGATTAGTGGAATTTGGTACGACTGACAACTTGTCGGCGTATGCTCCTTGGACGTAGCCTTTTGCGGTGAACCAAGTAAAATTGCTGTGTCCTGTGCATACTTCGCTTTCTATTTTCTTTGTGCAACAGGAAAAAGAGAGAAGAGAGTTTTTCTCAACAGCGAAACAAGATCAGAACGAGCATTAATTTTAAATTAGTCATACCCTGATTCACCCCCCTCTCAGGGTATTCAGCCTTGTGGACCTAACAATTGGTATCAGAGGAAGAGGTTGAAAGTTGTTCTTCTCTCAATGGAGGTCACCAATCATAAAGGGATTCTGATCTTTGACGGATATAATTTTCAGATATGGAAGAATAGGATGCAACACTATTTCCGATCCTTGGGAATGGATGTGTTTTCAGCAGCTATGCATGGTATCACAACTGATATTAATAGTGGTGCTTTATCAGAATCTGAGCATAGAGAGTTGGATGCTGATTCCAAAGCAATCAATGACTTAGGGGGATCCCTTTCCAATCCCATCTACACAAAGGTGATGTCATGCAAAACTTCACATGCCATGTGGGAAAAGCTTTTGAATATATATGAAGGGGACACAAAAGTCAGAGAGGCAAAGCTGCAGGTGTTGTGGAACAAATATGAAGATCTGAAAATGAACCCGAATGAGTCTGTTGACGCATTCTTTGACAGGGTAAACATTGTTGTGGAAGATATGCGAGGTCTTGGAGAAGTCATTGAAGACATAAAGATTGTAAATCGCATCTTGAGGAAACTTCCACCTCTGTTCAATCCGAAAGTTTCAGTACTAGAAGATAAAGATCCAAAAGAGCTGACATTGGACAATTTGCACAGTACCTTGGTTGCATATGAAATGAGGAAAAATGATAATGAGGCTGTGGAAAAGGGGAAGTCTAAAGAGGTGGCATTTAAGGCCATGAAGAAGCTCACCATTGAAGATTCAAATGAAGAAGAAGAGACAGATGAGGTAATGTCATTCCTTTCTTTAAATCTACAAAGAGGAAGAGGAAAGTTTAAAGGTAAACATCCACTAGCATGCTTTAGATGTGGAAAGGTTGGTCATCTTGCGGCAAGATGCCCCAAGAAGTTTCAAGATGATGATGATGATGATGTTGAAATTCCCAAGAAGAAGACTTCAGCTTTTGTGAAATGGAAGAAGCAATTCAAGAGAAATTTCTTCAAGAAAAAGAATCTTCTTTCACAAGAAGTTGAGAGGTCAGATGAGTCTGAGGATGAAGAAGTTGAGGAAATAGAAAATTGCAGAGATCGTGGGGTAAATGCCTTGGTGGAAATTTTTGGTAGTTCTCAAAAGGAAGAAGAAGCTGATGCTAAAGAAGAAGAAGAAATTGAAGGGAGAGTTGATATGGAAGCTGAATTGAAAGCGGCTCTTGAGGAGATAGATGTTTAGAGAGCCAAAACGAAGAAAGCCAATAAAGTGGTTCGTGATGCCAAATTCTATATGCAACAACAGGATGAAGAAAAGTCTGAGCTGTTAGAAGAAATTGAAAGACTAAAATCCTCAACACCAGAGAGCTCAGAAAATATTGTTGAGTATAATCTTAAAAATGAAGAACAAAAGAATGAAATTGATTGTTTGACTAACACATGAAATGATCAGGTTAGACGCATCAAAGTGATTAAAGAAGAAGTGGTTAGTCTGTGACCAAAACTTAAGGATCAAGATAAACTCTTGACCCCCAATGTGATATCCAAAAAGCAGGCTATTCAGAAGACAGAGAAGATGAAAGCGGAGCCTAGAAGTTCAGTAGGGAAGAAGCAGCAATTGAGCTTAGATGTTAAGGTCGTTTCTGGGCTTAGTCAAGAAAAAAAATTTGTGACAATTGCAGTCAGACCACAAGCACTCATCCCAAAAGTGAAGGTTGATTTGGGCACAAAACAGAATCAGAATATTCAGAGATCTCAAAGGGAAAATCGTAGTGCTGAAATATCACGAGGGAATGCATCCTATATCAGGTGTTATTGCTGTGGGAAAATGGATCATTCACAGTATGTGTGTTCTATAGCCAAGAGATACAGAAGGGAACACGAACAGAGATGGCAGCCAAACAGAGAACAGTTTTCCAAAACACATTTTGAAGGACACTATTTTTTGGTGCGGAGGATTTGGACACATGGCTAGGTATTGCACTTCAACCATTCAGAGAAATGTGTCAAAGCAGAATCAAAATGTTCGCAAGCAGCAGATCAATAAACCAACAAGTGATTTAAAAGTTCAGAACAGATTTGCAGCTCTACAAGATGAGGGTGGTCCATCATACTCTGAGAAAGAACAGAAGTCTCAATCCATGCCGAGTCTGAAAGAAAAAGTCTGGACCAAGAAGAAGAAAAATGAGAAGGCTGTGGTGGCAGAGATTGCCCTTAAAGCATCAGATCGATCTGGTGTTTGTATCCTTGATAGTGGTTGCACATCCCACATGACGGGTAATAAGGATCTTGTTACAGGCATCAAATATGACAAAGTAGGAGTTGTCAAATTTGGAAATGATGAAGTCCTGAAGATTGTTGGCTCAGGGAATGCCAAGTTTGGGGGCAAAGAGATGAGACATGCTGATGTCTTGGTAGTAGAGGGTCTCAGTCATAACTTACTCAGTGTCAGTCAACTATGTGACTCTGGGCACTCTATCCAATTTACCAAGAAGATGTGTGTTGTGAAAGGAAAAGATGGAGCAGCTATTCTGCAGGGAAAAAGGTCAAAAGGAAATCTCTACCTTGTAGGTGGGGAAGAAGGTACTTGTCTTTTATCCAGAGAGGAAGAAAACCAGATGTGGCAAAAGCAAGTTAGTCATCTATGCCAACCATATATGGAGGATCTCGTAAAATGTGATGCTACTAGAGACCTTCCCAAACTATCACGTGATCGCACTCATATGTGTGATGCTTGCCAATAAGGGAAGATCATCAGAAAGACATACAGGCCAAAGGAACAGAAATCAACTAGAGTGCTCTAATTGGTTCATGTTGATGTATGTGGACCTATTTCACCACGAGCTATAAATGGGAAAAGGTACTATGTTCTTTTCATTGATGATTATAGAAGAATGGCATGGGTATTCATCATTACCTATAAGATAGAGGTGTTCAGTTGTATAAAGCAGTATAGGAGGGAATCAGAAAAGATGCTTGGGCAGAAAATCCTGAAATTTCGTGCTGACAACGGTACAAAATTTACAAACAGTCAGGTTGAAAACTATGTCGAGAAACATGGGATAAGGAATCAAGTATCATTAGTAAGAACTCCCCAACAGAATGGAGTGGTTGAAAGAAGAAATCAGATCATCAACAACATGGCCAGAACAATGCTTTTTGATAAGGACCTACCAGAGAAATTTTGGAAGGAAGCCGTTTTAACATCGATCTATGTTTCAAACAGGTCTCTGTTGTGTCCGAAGCAAGGGAAGACTTCATATGAACTATGGTATGGAAAGAAGCCAACGTTGAAATACTTTCGAATCTTTGGAAGTAAGTGTTTCATTCTCAACAAAGAAAATCATAGGAAGTTTGAGGCACGAGGAGATGAAGGGATATTCCTTGGCTACTCAGGGAAAAGTAAAGCATATAAATGCTTCAACAAGAGGCTGGGAAAAATCATTGAGAGCAATGATGTCACTATAGTTGAAAATGAACAGAATACTCAACGATCAAGTGAACAGTTCATGGATGAAAGTGATGATGAGGAAAGAAACACATGGGGGTAGAAGTTGCAGAGGCTGACTCAGAAGAAGATACAGATGATGAAAAAGAATGTGTCAATTCTATATCTGCAAGGAAGCCAAAGAGTCGAGCTGAAATTGATAGGCAGAATATCATTGGTGACCAGACAACACCAGTTCAGACTCGAAGAATGAAGTCATTACAGCAGACATCGTTTTTATCTCAGGTAGAGCCGAAATGTTTTTCCGATGCAGCTGAAGATGAAAACTGGGTTCAAGCTATGAATGAAGAGCTTGATCAGATTGAGAAGAACCAGACGTGGGAGATTGTTTCGAGACCAGCAGACAAGAATGTCATTGGGGCTAAATGGGTCTATCGCAACAAGATGAATGAAGATGGAACTGTGATTCGAAACAAAGCACGACTAGTGTGTAATGGGTACTCCCAGATCGAAGGAATAGATTTTGATGAGACATTTGCACCAGTTGCAAGGCTTGAGACAATCAGATTATTCTTAGCCATAGTAGTGAAAAGAAAGTTTAAAGTGTTCTAGATGGATGTCAAATCCGCGTTCTTGAATGGGGTTTTGGAAGAAGAGGTGTACATTGAGCAGCCAGATGGTTTTCTTATTCATGAGGATGAGAACAAAGTTTACAGGCTGAAGAAGGCATTGTATGGGCTGAAACAAGCACCACGAGCATGGTACTCAAGGCTTGATCAGTATTTGAAGAATCTTGGTTTTCAGCGTGGAGGAGTTGATTACAACCTCTATTTTAGTAATGAAAGTAATCAACGGATGATGGTGCTGGTTTATGTTGATGACATAATATTCGGCGGATCAGATGAAGCTCAATGCAGACAGTTCTCCGAATTCATGAAAAATGAGTTTGAAATGTCAATGATTGGAGATCTAACATTTTTCCTTGGTTTACAGGTGACACAAGGAAGTAATGGAACTTTTATTTCTCAATCCAAATATGCCAAGGAGGTTCTAGGAAGGTTTGGAATGGATAATTCCCCAGAGATGAAGACTCCGGTTCCTACCCGGATGAGATTATCAAAAGATGAGGATGGCAAGGTAGTTAATATCAGAGAATATAGGCAAATTATCAGAAGTCTGTTATACTTGACCGCGACAAGGCCTGATATTGTTTTCACCACATGCCAAGCAGCGAGATATCAAAGTAATCCCAAGTAAAGTCACATGCTTGCAGTGAAAAGAATACTTCGGTATATCAAGGGCACAATGGACTTCGGGATGACATATAACGACAAGTATCAGACAGAATTATTGGGATATACTAATGCAGACCGGGCCGGTTCAGCAGCTAACAGGAAATCAACATCTGGAGGTGCATTTTATCTTGGCGGACTATGTATTTCTTGGTTGAGCAAGAAGCAGGATTGCATTTCATTAAGCACCGCAGAAGCTGAGTATATTTCAGCCACTCAAGCATGCACACAGTTATTGTGGATGAAGCAGCAGCTTGAAGATATGGGAGTTGAAGTGAAGTCTCCAATCAGAACCTAGTACGACAACTCAAGTGCTATAAATCTTAGCAAAAATCCCGTCCATCATTCAAGGACAAAGCACATTGAGATTAAGTATCATTTTATCAAGGAGAAGGTTGAGCAGGGAATCGTGAAGTTGGAGTATGTGCCTACAGAGTTACAGGTTGCAGATATTCTAACAAAGGCCTTACCCAATGAAGCTTTTGAGAGGCATCGACGGGCTCTGGGAGTTCAGTCGATTTCCCGCACTTGAAATAGTGTGGATGCGGGTCCCCCCCTCTCCCCGAGGTATGATGTGTTTTTCCCTAATATGATGATATATGTTCTCTACTATGTTACAGACTACAAAGGAGTGTCCTTTGGGTTCGTTGACAAAGGGAGAGAAAAGTGTTTGTTAAAGGAGGAGAAAATAGTGATTGTTCAAGGGGGAGACAGTGCGGAGATTTGATAAATCAGAATTGATACGGGGAGAAGCTGACAGGTGGAGCAGCCAGAAAGGGGGAGCAATGAGAAAGGTGGAGTGTATTAAATCTGACGATGCTAGAAGTGATCGGTCAAAGAATAGATATCACGACAGCTGAGGATCGTGATAAAAGCAGAAGAGTGGTGTTGGAAAGTGGTAAGACTATTTCCAAACCAAACATTGGTCTTCCAACAAATCCATCAACAATTGGTATCAGTTTAGTAAAAATTGGTATCAGTTTGGTGTCAACAGTGGATGTCAGAGATAAAGTGATTCATTGATGAAATTTTCATTTACTCTTGTTTCTCACGCCGAGAATTGCTCATGTGGGCTTAGAGTATGTGTTGAGTAAATCCTTGATCGCTATCGCAATCGCACTGAGGCGAATGGAGGCTGAAGAATCAACGACGTATCTTTTTTTTTAGAAGAGTTGTCTACAAACCCAAAGGGGGATATTGATGGGAAAAAATGCCTCAAGGTATCATTGAAGCATTTTTGAGGTGATTGTGTTTGTTGACAAAGTGGACATCTGAGTAGTGATTGTTGACAAAGCAAAACGATGACATACTACTTTGTTGACAAAGAGGATTTCATGGTGAAATGTCGAGTTCAAGAGCTGAGTTCAACGATCCATGTTTGATTCAAGAACGTCGATAAAAGGAATGGATGATCTGGAGGCGGTACAAAAGAATAGATACAAGGTGGCGCCATTTTCCAGTGTTTGCCAAATTTTAGGGCCTGAAAATCGGCAAATGAAGAAAAGTGTTTTTGGCAAAGGGACTTGCGTGCCGTGGACTTGGAGTATCGGAAACTTGCGTTCCATATGTTTTTCAAGATCAGAAGATCAAAATATGGAAAAGTAAAGTGGTTCGCGCAAGTTTGGGAGTTGGTCGCACAAGTGTCTAAAATGACAGGGGACTTGCGTGCCGAAACTGGGTCGCGCAGGTGACTTGCGCGCCGTCGCGCAGGGTGGTCAGATTGCCTATAAATACTGGACCACCCCTCCTCATTTTCAACGGAGTTCAACACTATGAGAAATCAGAGCTCCCGTCGCGCAGGTGTGGTGGTCACACAAGTGGTGAGTGTGGGTCGCGCAGGTGAATTTGCGTGCCAGTAGTTGAAGTTGTGTGCCGGTGTTAGAAGTTGCGCGCCGGTTGGCAGTTGCGCGCCAATATTGGTTTGGGCGTAAAAGGAAGAGAGTCGCGCAAGTTTGGAGTTGAGGAATCTTGAGTCGCGCAAGTGTCTGAGGAGGACTTGCGCGCCCGTTGTGACTTGCGCGCCGATACTTGCGCCCCGAGGTTGACTTGCGCGCCAAGTAAGGAATTGTTCCAACGGTGCTTCTCGGACTGTGTGGAAGCTGGTACGTTTCCCGATACCTTCGGTGCAAAGAGATATTCATCTACGGGTGAAAGTTGTACTTAAAAAGAGCATCTACACACAGAGGAAGATGCATTCATTCATGCAAATGAAGAGACCTACATTTCTATAAACTGTGAGTGGATTCCTTCCAAGAGCAGTGAGCTTAGGAAGAGGAAGAAGGTGATCCTCTCCACCAGCAGTGAGCCAGAGAGAGAGAGAAACAGGGAGTGACCCTTGGGAAAGCAGTGAGATGACCCTAAACTTATAAAGGCAGTGAGCCTGGGCTTAGAAGTGATCTAGCCCAAACCTTGTAATCCATAGCTAGTGAAGATTAGTGGAATTTGGTACGACTGACAACTTGTCGGCGTATGCTCCTTGGACGTAGCCTTTTGCGGTGAACCAAGTAAAATTTCTGTGTCCTGTGAATACTTCGCTTTCTATTTTCTTTGTGCAACAGGAAAAAGAGAGAAGAGAGTTTTTCTCAACAGCGAAACAAGATCAGAACGGACATTGATTTTAAATTAGTCATACCCTGATTCACCCCCCTCTCAGGGTATTCATCCTTGTGGACCTAACAGTTTCTATTGGAGGTTTTAATATATAACATTAGAATTGATATGAATTTTCATCTTAGGGGTGATTTTGCAGTGTGGTTCTAGAGGTTCTGGTGTAAAGACCTGGGGGTCATACTTCACTGGTGTTTCCATATTGGGGATCCTTACTATATAGAATTTGGTTTCACTATATTCAAAGTCTAAGTAATTATCATATAAAGAGGAAATTATAGGATTATAGCATGGTTTTCATGGTTACACCATGGATGTTGAAGTGGCTAGGTTTAGTGGTTTTGTTGATTTGGAAGTTATTGCACTCTGAGATCAGGTTTTTTCATAGTGGGTTTCAGAGTTAATATTATAAAGGAATCCCTTATGTCATGGTTTTATACTTGTTTTTTAGGATCTAACTACTGAAATTTATGTGATTTATAGGATTTAATTAACATTAAATTATTATGGGGTGGCATGTTACCCTTTCACCATGGTTTTGAGAAAGTAAAATTGGTTGTTGAGTTACAAATATGAAAATGGGATAATGGTAAGATTAACTAGTTATTTCACATGTTTAGTTTGGTAGTTTTCATTAGATGTGGGGATGATGTGATGTTATAGTTGGCAGTGATAATGGCATGGAGAAGTGGTAGTGAAGTGATGTTTTTAAGATATAGTAATGCTGGTTTGTATAGAATTATTTAAGTCAGGATCGATGGTTTCATGTATATATATATATATATTTAATTTTTATATCTACATGAAACCCACCTGATATAGATACCCTTACTAACGCCTGACCAACTGTGGGTACTAGTTGTCTTTCGATAATATCTTTGTTGGTGTGGGAACATATGTCTAACTTCCCCCTCTTTCCCACTCTCCCTACCTGGTATAGTATGTGTTGTGATGTATCAAGGTAGGTAAGATCATACTATCATTTTATGTGGTTTATTGATATAACCTATGGGGTATTTCTATGATTATAGGTACATAATGTGCTGGATGATCCTACAGGGTGGGAATGAGGACGTACATGTGAATTGGTAGACCCTGTAGGGTGCTGAGATGTGGGTATGGTATAGGTGCAATAAAAGACATTGTTGGATAATGGATGAGAATATATTATATTGTGAGTTATTTTAATGGTTGGATAAGGGTATGAGTTTCATGTCTTTTATGTTCACGATACCCTACTTTACTAGATGTGTGACTTGTGGATGAGGCATCAGTTGTTATAGTATGTATATGAAAGGGATTGGGAGCATTAGATGTTTTATGTTGTGGTGTGAGAGTAAAAAAATAGTGGGTAAGTAGTTCTGGGTAACCTCCTCGTTATATTATTTGATACTATTTAATTAGGTTTGGGTTTGATATTTTTTGAGTGATCCTTGGTGAGTTTTCATAGTAGTTGACCTAATAGGCGCTTGTTGGTTTTTCTGTTAGTTTACTGATAATTAGTATGCACCATCAAAATTTACATGAGAGGTATAGGGTATGATATCTCTCATTATACTTGTTATTCTCACCCGTATATATATAAGTTGTTTTCTGGTAATTAGGGTGAGATTGGTGATCGAGTTGCATAATACTAGATTTGTGTTTCAGTTTTTATACAAGATTATCTTCCTTGGAGTTTAATGGAATTTTATTTGTGGTTTTTATTTTTATGACATTATTTATGAGATTTGTGATTATTTTGGATCTTTTTTATTTATATCATGGTATTGATAGGTGGGTTGATTATATATTTTTTTATGAGGTTATGGTAACACCCTAAGTTTTTATGGACTTGTTTTTTTTAATAAAATTAAAATTTCATTTAAATTCTGAAATGAACTAAGTCAAAGGTTCCTTTCACAAAAAACACCCGATTATAATTCGTTACATGGAACACTCACTTGGTTTAAGTTTCAGCTACGCCGACTGGGAGTACGATGCAGGATTAGAACTAATCATAATTTTTTCGCTTATATGAAGTGAATTTAAAAAATCCCACATATACCACTGTATTCAGTATAATATTTATCTTCTAATAGGACCATGATACTTTTTGACCAAAATGATTAGTAAAAGTGATTAAAATTAATCAAAACAGTTAAGGCCAAATTAATCTTAATTAGGGACTAAACCTTAAAATTAAGGGCCCAAATGTCCTAGAAACTTTTCCAAAACCCATTTTATATCCATATTTAGGCACTAAAACTTACATTATTGTGTTTGGTTTGTTTGGTATGACTTTTTTTGGTAAGAAAATGTTCACACCTAACTTGTTTCTAGAAATTCTAAACGAATCCCTTTCATTCTTTATAAAAGGAAACCACCTATACCCATTCCTCACACCTCTATAAAATTTAATTTAATCCAATATCTACCTATGTATACTCCCGAAATTCCTCCATTATACTTTAAATCATCTTTTTTGGAATAAATCTTCTCAAGGAAGCCTTTTCTCATAAACCAAATTGAGTTACCTAATTAAGAGGTAATGTCATCTCTAAATCCCTTTTCCATTATTTTTTTATCCACCCCTCCACTCAATTTATTCCATTATTGTGTAAAAAAATAGTATCCAACACATACTAGGATGTTTATATGCGAATTTTAGGACCTATACTCTATACAAACCTCCATCTAATGGATGTTGAACATACTGTTTCTGTGTATGATGAACTACTGCATTACGAAATGATGATTTTTCATTTCTCCTTTACAAACAATAATGGTGGAAATTTATATGGAGACTCCATTTATATATGTAATATATTATATTTATTATTTATTTAGTCTTATTTATTTCTTTTACAACACACAACTTTTTACCTTCCATTTTATGTCAAGGTGATAATCTCGTTTGAGGAAATGTGGACTGCCACCCCTCAAAGTGATGTGATTCGTTCACACACCACATAGAATGTATTAAAGATAGAATAAGAGAAATTATATGATTTATATAACATATTCATGCTACTGTAAAAATTATATATATAGATATATATTTAATTTACGTATTTTCTTTCAATACAAAAATAAAAAAGAGAAAACATCATTCTTGCGTATGTACGACTTACTATCTCTATGAACGGTGTATTACATTACAAACATCATTATAAAATAAGTTATTTTAATATAAATATTATTTATATAAAATATATTTATATCATTTTCTAAATTCTTTTATCATGATCTATGTATAATGAATAATCATGATATATCAAATTAAGACACATGTAAAGAACAAAGTGAATGTTAAACGAAGTGAAACCTTAATATAGGATCATTCAAAAGAATGTAATGCAAGTTCATAATATAAGAATATATTGTAATAGATATAATAATATGATTCTATAAATGATTTTTAATAAACTTATATTTATTATACATGAATCTTGTACGAGTATATAGAGATTCAAGACACAAGGTAAAGGGATTTTCATCTCACTATTAATTTCTGTGAGGTACAAGCTATGTTCGCCCCTCCTTACTTTTGTGTGGTGTATTTAATGTCCATGATTTTATTATATTTATCTTGTACTTAAGTTTATGGTTATTTAAATATCCATTCTATGATCCTCCTTTCTTGTTGTTTAACTTTAAAAAGTTACCAAATCTGTAAAACGGTTTTGCCACAATTTTCCTTATTTGAGACTCCTATTTTGTTATGCACCTAAACTCTTCTTCAAGGTGTATATACTTCCATTTTACATGTTATATCATGAATCTAAATATTTTCGTGATATATTAAGCTTCATTTAATTTAATTTTATTACATGTAGAGTATGATCCCAAGTCACCAAGTTATAAAAGTTTATTGAGACAATCTCCTCGTTTTTTTCGAGATTGTTTATGTTTATGATTTCTTTGATGAAATAATATGATAAATATTTACATAATATTAATGAGTTTCCTTATCCTATATTTATTCAATATATACTCATTTTTAGTACCATTTTACACTTCTTGTTACTTAAGATAATGTTTTTATTACAATATGACCACCTCTCTCTTTGTTCATAAATAAATTATATTCAAACACTATGTTTTGAAAAATGTTTTCAAAATATCCTTAAAGATAATTCTCAACAGAAAATGGATTTTAATTTTATTTATTATTTTAAAGTCTTACTTTATATGTTTTCAAATCTATTTTCAAATAAAATGGTTTTCAAATGGTTTTATGGAATAAAAATTATTTTTTAAAGAAGAAAGTATATTTTCCTCAAGAAGTGCTTTTAAAAGATCTCTCAAAATTATTTCCCATATAATATAACATCCATTGGTGTTAATAATTCCTTTATGGGGAATTATTCAATGTATCCCTTAATATTCTTTTTCTGAATGGATTGTGTTTTGATGGCATGAATTTATGAAACCTGTTTCTCTTTCACAAGTTATATTCTTCTAAAACCCGCTTCTTTTCATGGGTTGTGATAAAATGATTATGAAACCTGTCTCTTTCCATAGGTTATGATATGTTTAATTTTTTATGACACCCATTTCATTTCATGAGTTATGATATGTTTATTTATGATCTTGGGGCACATGTATGTATGATTTCATTATGTGGCGAGTTGGACCAATATCTCCCTCTAATTAATTGGGTAAAGATTTATATTTCATGAGATAAAATAGGGATGGAATAATGGATACTTGGTTTAGTAATATAGGGATAGAATGAGGGGTACATAGTTCAGTAATACAGGGCTAGAATGAGGGTCACTCGGTTTAGTAATATCGGGATAGAACAAGGATTACCTAGTTTAGTAAAGGACTTTTTCCACTAAGATGTTCCTGGTAGTGATGCCTTATCTACTATGAAAATTAGTATATTTTTATGTGTTGGCACAATTCCATGTCTTATTCCTATGTTATGATTTTATGGACTTTTATCTTTATTTTATTATGATTCAAGTCTTATGAACTTCAAATATTTATCCCATGATATTTGTTATAATCTTTGAAATGAGGGGTATGAACTTATATATTCATGATCGTGTTATCATTACCTTATTCTCATTATTATGCTTACATATCTCCCTTGTTTTCCCTTATTGAGCATTTGGTATCACCCGTTTTTTATATTTCCTTCCTCTGGTTGTGAATATATGTATTATGTTTGATGTGTCTAAAAAGGTTTCTAGTCAAGAAGAACATAATTGTGGATAATGTAGCTCATTTATATACCATTATTTATGTTTTCATGTTTCCAAAGGCACTAGACTTGTACGGTATTCTTGAATATATTAATATAATATTTAAGTATTCTGCAAAAGTTATGTAATGTTAATGATTGCAATGTCTGGGTTTCTATAGGTGTAGCCTCAAATTTTCTATTTCTTATACCCTCTTTTCTATTAATCAACTAGAGGCCCATTAGAGTAAATCCTCATGGGACACATTCATATTCACCACTTCCCTAAGAGGGATTTCTAGTGGGGGAGGGTCATGAAAAACTAGTTGATAATTTTTCCAAACCATTATATTTGGACTGAATTTTTACATGATACATGAGTTGAGAATGATTAATAATTTATATCACTCTATTGAATAAAATATTGTGTTTTTAATATATTTTGATTGAATTATAAGTTTTGATTTAATTTTTATTATTTAATTATTTTAATTTTATTTTTATCATTTTAAATTAATTTTTTTAATTTTTTATAAGTTTTATTTTGTGGTTGAAAATATTATTATTAAACGGTAGAATAATTTTAATTCATGGTTGATCATGCTTTTAGTCATCATAGATCTCATAATTTATTTTCATTGCCTTGTTTAATTAATAATTTTTAGGTCATTACCGTAAACTATAAAATTTTATTCAATTGGTAGTTTATTTTACAACTATGAATATTACTTTTATTTTTAAAGGGTTTCAATAACATGGTTCACCTATAAATAATTGAATCAGTTATGAATGTTTAAATCTTTATAATTATCATTTTTTATTATCAAATGTTTATTTTCCTCAAAATTATTTTTTATTCTACCCTTTTTTCTCATTTTTTTAATAAAAAAATATTTTAGTTGAACCATTTTATTTCTTCTTAAATTCCTTAATTTTTTCTCTCTCATAAACTTTTCAGAATCCAATATATAAATATCATTTTCTATTCCAATCAATCCATAATAAAGGGGAAAGAGGTTAAAGTAATTTTTTATTGGGACTACCTCATTTTTGAAAAAAAATTATTCCAATGATCAATATCATATACCAATAATAAATACTTATTAGATTTATCAATGATTCTAGAAAAAATGTTAGTTTAAATAGATTAACAATGAATGATTTATTTATTGGGAAATTATTTTAGAATACAAGTGGATTCCTATATTTAAATGTTTTTTTTAAATTTTTATTATCATAAATTAGAAAAGTAACTTTATTTTAATACTATATTTTGAATTAATAGAGGGAAAATATTCTGTAAAGTATATAATTTATGTTGAATAGGTAAATTTTATATCCACATAATAGACATAGATATTGGGTACCACTTATAAAGGTGATTATGAATGCCTTTTAATTTATTACCCTATGAATTTTTAAAATTTGATTATTTGATGCTCACATTATTTTAAGAGACAATGGTGAGGTAAGGTGACCTCTTTCAAAAGAGTTATGTGGTGAGGAAAAGATAATTGAAAAAATTACTGACTATTTTTCTAAACCCAGAAAAACATATTTCCCTTAATTGAGATAATAAGATTCCAACTTTATTTAACGAAAAAGAATAAAAAAATTAATCCATGAAAGTTTAGAATGAGATATATTAAGGATGTTGGAAAGAATAGTTCAAAATTTTCTATCAAAGGTAATCAGAGCTAAAAGGTCTAGTTACATGGAAGGAGAAGAAGTTGGATTTTAGGATTATCATGAAGTAAAATAGGACTAATGAAAATGAAGGTAAATCAAAAACCCTGGAAATCAGAGTGATTCAATGACTCTCAAATTGTTTATGTGTGGTATGATACTATAAAAAACCTCTCTATAATTGAAAATATTCTTGATTAATTGGATAATATGGAATAAGAACCAATTTTATAGGATATTGAAGTTGATGGTGAGGAAGAAAGATTATCCAAAGTTAAAGAATGAGAAAAATAAGTTGGTGCACCTCTTACCTTTCAAGAATGAATAAAACATCTAACATTTCCATAGAATAAAGAATCCATTATAAATATTGAAGAAACTACTCTTATTACTATTCACGGGGGAGTAACATCCCACTAACAATAATTTATTGGAATTATTAAAGACTTGAAATAAGATAGAGAATAATTTATTATAAATTTAGTTTTAAAAGATAATTCTTTCTATTGTGGCTGAAAACATTGAGAATTTTTTATAAAGTTATTATTGAGTAGATTGATGATGATTCCATGTATATAAAATCACTTATTTAAATAATTAAAAAATTAATTCATGAAAAAATATTTTGAAAAGTCGTTATTTTTTTTATTGAAATCAAGTTTACCTATCATGTGGGAGCAATTTGATCCTCCATATGATGATATTAATTTCTATATTGAAGAAAGTTCACAATAATATGGTGAACTTGCAAATAATCTATAATAGAAAACAAAAGTGGAAGAATCCACCCTCACAATATATATTTACTAGAAAATAAAACTAAAATATAATTCTGATGAATCAGTTTTGATTCAAATAGAATTGGATAAAGATACTCTTAATATAGGATTTGTTTGATCCACTTATATTTTATGAGAGGAAAATTTTTGTCAGTGAGAGTTCACACTTGTATGAGGTGATAATGACGAGTTATAAAACCATGGAATACATAATTTATGTTAATTATTATTACATGTTTATAATTATTATATAAATAAGACATAATTACTTTTAAAATTAAACTGATAAATTTTTTTAATGAAAAACTATGTTCTTATGATAGATATATTTGAGGATAAATGAATATTATCCTTTTTACTGCATTTTATTTGTTTTCACATATATCACCAAAAATGAATTTGAGATTTTATTAGATAATATATAAAATTATAAACCATCCCAGGGCATGGATCTATCTTTGTGGGGGGGGGATCTTAGTGGAGTCTTCCTTCGATATTTAGCCTTTCCTTTTCCACTATGAAAATTTTACTTGAATGTATCCCTATCTCATAGATTATCAGGTGGATTCTTGGCATCATATGGCATATGTCTTCATTTAATATGTCTTTTCACAAAGGCTATCTTCCACGGGAATCATGTATGTGTTCTACCTACATCATCATTTAATTTTTCTTTTCGCATATGCTATCTTCCATGGGAATCATGTTTGTGTCCTACCAACAATTCATAGATATGGTTCAGGGTTTCATAGCTCGACATCATTGTTTTCATCCTAGTGGAGAATATCTAGTGGAGTAGACCATTTTTCTAGACAACAAAGAGCACATTGAGGGTTCACACCTAGTCCAGAGCTCGAGATTGTGGCGGTCCATCGTCTCTTACGACACATTTCAATTTAGTGAATACCAGTAGTGGATGGTGAATAATCTGTGCATATATGATTCAGGTCATCATTATTATGCATTGTACGCGAGACCATGGAATGTGAGTCCTGAGTAGTATTTTTTCAGATCTGATGTGGTTCATGATAGGTTTGGTACTGGGTTTAAAGTAGTCTTTTTAGTTGTTCTGGTGGCTAGCATGGTCATGCTCATCTGAAGACATTAGTGTGGGGACCTGTAGTTTAGTCTCAGGGATGGAAATAACTAGCAGAATTATTTGGTGTCGGTGGTGGTGGGGGACATGGATTGATGTAAATGGATTTGATGATGGGTGGTTGTTGTTGGGGCTTTCACAACAGATCATATTGGGAGGTGACACAGTGTTTCATGACATTGACTCTATCTCGGGTTTCTTATAACAACCTCATTGGGTGGGGTTTCATGCCATTAATTTCCATATTTTAGGCCACTGGTTCCTTTGGACAATTTATGGGCCTTCAGGCCATGTTTCTCATAGACTTATGTGAATCTAGGCCTACAGGCCTTATAATGGGTTCCCTTTATCCTTGTTTTAAAAGGTATTTTTTTCTTTTTATAATAAAAGGAAGATATACCCTCAGACTATTTAATAGACCATAAAATATATATTATAGTCCATGAAGTATAAAAATATCATTATTGTTATTAAATATAATTAAATGAATTGATGGAAAAGATAAAGACTCACATTATTGAATAGTTTGTGTGGATAAGTGATGAATTAAAATATTTTAGGAAAGAATAACATAAAAACATTATGTCTGAGGTTATATATTTTAAAATTTGACCAAGAATAGGTTGAATAACCATCTGGCCGATATAAAAAGGAAAATTCAAGGAGTAATTGTTATTTTGATTTTTTATATAAAGAGAAAATGAGGAATTTATTAATCTCTCTATATATGTTTTTAATGATTCCTACAATATTAAAGAAATTAAAATAGATATTTATATATTTTTTTGATCATAATAAATCTCTCAAATTATTTTTTGCATTCAAATATATTTTTAAATATATGATGGATATGGGTATAAATATGATTTTATAATTCTATGATATAATAAATCCTTATTTTCGTAAAGCTACCATCCTTACCATTAATACCACTCTCACATTTCCCATACATTATAAAACTTCATGTTAAACCAATATATATTCCCTAACCTCGATATCTTAAATAGAAGTCCAAATATTAATTATTAAACCTTAAATATCCATAATATATTTGTAATATCTTTATTTTGAACCTCCACATCTTTTGACCTTTCCATTTCTAAAAGGAAAAGGATTTCTAATGATATTATATAATAGAACCTTAGAGGAATATTTAATTGGGGAGGATATGCTAATAATTTTTGATTATTTTATATATTAGTCTCAAATATTTTTGTGTTGGCATTGATGTTTTTGTAGTATGTTGTATTTCGTTCTTATGATATATATTGAAACCAGACTTAGGTAATTATTTTGAGTTTTTTTATTGAATATTGGATTGAATAATGTATTAAAAGAAAATTTCAGTTAGTTGAATAAATTAGAGTGATAATGAAATTTATAAAATTTGGTAATAAATAAACAATATTGTACTGTAGATGTGATTATTTTGTGGTTTAAGAATGTAAAAAAATATTTTAGTCCTTCTGGTAGACAAGTTTAAAACACTCCATGGTGTGAGAATATGGTTATAGAGTAAATAATATTTTTTAATTATCTTTTCATGTCTATTGATTTTATTGAGGATGTTTACCTGTTGATGATAGATGTGGTCTAAAGTAAACACCACATTTTTCATTAAAAATTTATGATAAAGATTATTATGACCACGATTTTTTTGTTTTGGTGTATGGAAATGGAGGTAATTTTATTAGAAAGAAAATGAGGCATCCCTATATAAAATATTGTAACATTTCCCTCTTCTTTATTGTCTTGAGAAGGAGGTATGATATTACTTGGCCTTATGTGATATTTCAGGACACCAAAGGATGACAATAAATTCCAAGGGTTTCAATGCTGTTGGGGGATGATTTTACCTTTGAAAATAAGAAAACCACAACCAAGTATTCCATAACCAAATAAATACTATAGGATGCATGAAAAAAATAATACAACACAATAATACCAACTATAAAAAATACCAAACTATTCCCAATCAGTATATCAGAGTACAATGTAGAAACCAAAACCAATATTAGAGTCTTAAGTGGAAGGAAAAACTAACAAAACTCAAAGACTCCAAAGGCACCGGCTCTATATATCCCAACCCGCTCCCATATCCAACTCCATAGGTCATGATAAAAGTACCACAATACATCACTAAATAAATGAGCAACTTTTCATTTACCTATTTCTCTATAACCAATATCTACAAATACACAAAATTTCCCTAGAAGAGGATGAGTAATTAATTTCATTAGGTTTTCCCATTATGAATTCCCTACTAATTACACTTGGATAGAACATGTTAGCACATTTATATAAAATAATTTATATAAAACACTATAAAATAGTTTATATCAAAGAAAAACCAATTTTAAGAAATACTATTTTCATACCAAAACAGTTTTCAAAACCAAAATCATTTCTAAGGAATACAACCAACCAAGTATTTCAATCAATTTCTCAAATCCATTTGATATACCCAATACATTATTACCACACACCCACACATGAAAGATCCAGTGAAAGTTCCATTCTCATGAGTATTCTATCATCAATCTACTATGTCTTCATAAGGTAACCATATCTCAAGTGTGCCAATGGAACATGCCCCTTCCCCAGGGTCACGCAATTGTACCGCAATAGTACACGTCCCAAATCCAGGGTCACATAAATGAAAAGTAATCACACTAACAATGTATTCTGAAACACACTCCAAAAACAACCATTTTAATAAACATAAATAAAATAGTTATTTTACAGAAAAACATTTCTATAAAACCATTTCCATAAATCAAAAAATATATATTTCAAAATCATTATTTTCAAACCATGAAACCAAGCACTTTGCAAGACGAACAATTTCCAAAATTTCACAGCCATCACTAATGAGGGCTATACCAAAATTTTCACATCCATTCCATAATCAATTTCAATTAATTCAAATAATTTCAAACTAATTAATCAATTTCTAATAAGAGGAGTCGAGAGTGATGCCACATTCCTTACAAACATATGTGAAAATGAAGAATGATACAAATTCTTCAACAAAACTGAAACAAAATACCAAAATCATATCCTATATATTGTTTGATAACATAAAAAGATCTATATCTCTTCATTATTAGCATCACACAACATGGATCTACCACTAACGAATTAGATCCATGAATCCAATAGTGGGAAGAAGAAGAAACTAAGGAAAACAATCAATAATGGAGACTTACCAAGGAGTTTGAACACCAACACACCAGGATTTTCCAATGGATTCCTCCCGGATCAAGAGGAAGGGTCTCTATAGCCTTTGGAAAGAGTGAAATTTGAGTTAGGGTCATATTAGAAAAAAAATACATTATGGATAAAAAAAGTGTTAGATCCAAAATTTTAGAATCTAAATTTTAACCATGCACGGTTATGTCACATGGGTTGGAACACCATGTGCTAGCCATTGACATGCCTCTTCCTCAAGAAACACCGAACATGGTTCGATCAAAGGGTTAGAAAAACCGTGTAAGAATCATTCATAATCCCTATGTCCCAAAAATAGTGGTTTCTTCTAGGTGGCTGCTTGTTTT
The DNA here is from genome assembly GCA_963277665.1 of Viscum album. Taxonomy (NCBI): domain Eukaryota; kingdom Viridiplantae; phylum Streptophyta; class Magnoliopsida; order Santalales; family Viscaceae; genus Viscum; species Viscum album. Next base: position 610,640,153 of record OY728163.1, on the reverse strand, counting down.
TCCAAACCGTTCACCTAACCGTGTGCCTACCTAGAGCCCACTATTTAACCTTTCACTATTTCATAGAGGTGTTTCACAGTTTCTACTAATCGCTATCAAACCCTGAAACTCTAGAAAATTCATAAAGAATTCAAAAATTCCTCTAATCCTTTGCAAACTAAACCCAAAAATATTACAAACATATAATATATAAATAAAGCATTACTTACTTGAAATTGGGGGTGAAAAAATATCTTTTCCATTGGTCTTTGCACTGTGAAAAAGTATAAAACCACCATTTACCTGAAAGAGTTTGGGCCATTTCTCAACTATTTAATTTTCCAGTTCCAAAATTTTTTCCGGAATCTAACCATGTTTCTAAAAAAATTACACTAGAATGATGATTTTCCCAATGCAAGGTTCTCTCTTTCCAATCCATAATCTTCCCTGAAAAATTAATGAACAAAGTATACGACTCTAGATTTACATGATCCCATAAAATCACATGCTCATGATCAAGGTGATACCTTTTCAACTAAGATACGTTTAACAAATTATCATTGAAATGACTCACTGTGGAAAAGACAACCAACTTTCCACCTTCCCAACCCATTCAATTTTCTCAAAAGGGCTTAAGTATTAAAGAGATATCATTCAATAATTTCCAAAATGTTATTAACCAAACCTTGTAGATATTCTCAAGAACACATGACCACTCACTTTAAATTACAAAAATAATAAAAAATGATCCTCATATGATTTTTGATGAATTTGAGTGACCTCTATTCTTTTCCTAATCAACTTAATCTTCTCCATAACCTCTTGGACAAGGCTCGAACCAATTGGTGAAGTATCACCAAATCCCACCCAGAAAAGTGGTGAAAAATAAGGATTCCCATATAATTCTTCAAAAGGAACTATATGTATCAAAGACTGATAACTTTTTTTATATGAGAACTATATTAGTTGTATGTGATCCTCCCACAATTCACCACAATCCATTAAAGAAGACTGAAGTATGTCTTCCAACGTTTGTATCATCCTTTCATATTGTCTATCTATCTGAGGATGATACGCTGCACTGATGGTCAACTGAATCCCAAGGGATTACTATAAGGATTTCTAGAAATGATATGTAAACATTAGATCTCTATCTGATACTATCAAAACTATTATACCATGCCTCTTTACAACTTCTCATATATATATTTTAGAAAAATATTCCAGCATATGAGATTCATGAATAGGGATGCAATGGGATAGTTTTTTTAGCCGATCCACAATTATCCATATGTAATTGTGTTTATGAACCCTTCTTGGGAGAGCTATTATAAAATCAATAGTGATTTTCTCCCATTTCCAAATAAAAATAGGTAAAGACTACAACATACCCACAAGCTGTTGGTGCTCTACCTTAACCTGCTGACAGGTGAGGTATCTTACCATAAACTCAACCAGTTTCCTTTTCATGGAAACCTACCAAATTTTTTCTTTTAACACCTTATAAATATTTTATATTCTAGGATGGAAAACTTGTTTCAAATGATGGTAAGAATAAAGAATTTATTCCTGAAAATCTATAGGTATGACCATTCGATCTTGAAACCAGAAAACTGAACTCCCATCTAGATTCCATACTTTAATGCCTTCCCCACAATTGAGTTTTGAACACAAAGAAACAAATTTTGAATTATATTTCTATACCAATTTAACCATGTTCACCTAACCAAGAACAAAAGAAACTAGAAACAAAACCACCACACAACCTTGGACTTCATAATCTATTTGTATGTCAGATATCACTGATATCAACCACCACTGATCTAAAATCTCGTTTTATAACTAAATATATGAATTTTTACTTAATGAAGCTAACACTAAATTACCTTTACCTAGTGTATACATCAAGTCAAATTAAAAAATTTATAGATACTCCATCCATTTTATTTGTCTCAGATGCAAATATATTTGATATAAAATATGTTTCAAGAACTTATGATCTCTAAACATTGTAATATTCTCACTAAATATGAAATGATAAAAAGTATTCAACTCACTAACTATAAAAAATAACTACAAATCACTTGTTGCACAGTTTTTTTCAACCAACCATAGATTTTATTATATATGAGATACAATATGATCTCCCTACATGAGAATACATCACAACCCATATCTCAAAGAATCACAATACACCATATATCCTTTTCCTGATTCTTGAAAAATAAAGATTATTGCTAACGTAACTAAAACCTTTATCTCTTTAAAAGAGTTATAATATTCATAATTTCATTGGAATATAACTTGTTTTATTTATCAAAGATGCCATAGGTGAAGCTAGTCATGAAAACTCATTAAAAATGAATTGGTAATAACTATACAATATTAGGAAACTATGTATCTCGAAGTCATTTTTTGGAGGTTTCCAAGAGATCACAACCTCAATCTTTTCTGGTTTCCTCTAAAGATATTATTGATGACATCATCAATCATACAACTAACCCTTAAGGTATAATAATTGATGTTATATTTCTACGTTTTCAACCAATACATACCCAGGATTATGTCATAGAAATCCATATCATACATAGAGATATCCCATGTCAACTTTGCTCCATAGATTGTTATAGAACATTATTTGCCAATAAAGTCTTTAAATTCTCTCTATTCGATAGGTGTTTGAAGTTTCAAAATAGAAGGAATCATCTCAACATGAAAACCCATAAGAAAAATAGAATGAGAAGAAATAAACAAATGAGACGCACCCATATCAAACAAAGCTTACAAAAGGGTATAATTAAAAATAATCATACCTCTCATTGTCGATTGTCCAAATTAATTATCCACAATTAATTGCTTAGGTCCATACAACTATTTCCCCACCACACTTTGTTTTTTATTTCAATATTGAGATTGCACTAGTTGAGGGTTCGTGATATTCTTAGAATCACTATGGATACCTAAATTCTGTTGATGAGAGGTATTCTGCTGCCCTCAACCCATTAAAGCTTACAACATCTACGAAACATGAGATGTGTCTAGAACAACCAACCTTGGAGCACTGCGATAATATAGTTGAAGATGCCCCATATGGTTGCAATTATGTAATTCTCTAGGTGGTTCTATACATTCTCACTTCATGTGGTCAATACAACTACATTAAAAGAATCATGGTTTACCCTTTGGTTTTTGAGGAAGATTCACTAATCAAACTGTCTGATACTACATCATTAAACTACCTTAGAAATAGGTTTCCCACTTCAAAGTATTCCCAAAATTAGAGTTCTTACCATTTCCCATAGGTCTCAACATGATTCCTCCACCCATTGTTCTTAAGATGTCTCTTTCTGCCGCCATCTCTCTACTGACCATCTTTGTATAATCCATTATATAAAGCATGAAATGTTTTGAGAGAATCTCTAGACTCATCACCGATTGAAAAATGGTGTGCCTTCACGGATGCAGTAGAAACAACTTTAGGTGAAAAGAAAAATAAATTCCTAAATTTATCTACATACTCCATCCCTGAGAGGTTCACATACTTCAAGATAAAAAATTCCATCATTCTAGAAATTTTGAATGTGTTAGGATGGAATTTTTTGTTAAATAATTCTTCCAAATCCTCTCATGCAATTCATTTGTCTAATTTAGCCTAAAATTCTAAACCCCACCATTGGTGTGCAAGACCATCTAGAATTTACATTGCCAACTTTACTTTCATTTCTACTAGTGTGCCTAGGAAATAAAATATTCGATTCATCCTATTTTTCCACACCACTCCTTTGTGTACTATTGAACCAACCTGAAAGATGGATGGACTCTTCTTTTAGAACTAAATTGAATGATACACTTTTCTTCGTTTATCCCTTTAGTTATCTCTATCCACATATTAGAAATCTTTGGACATTACTCTAATCCATCTATAGGTTCACCTATGGCTCAGGCAACCACATTCTCAGTAGCCTCTTCCTGTTGGTTTCTTCTATGCCAACTAGGTTCTATTTTCTATAACCAAAACAAACTCCATTAAGTATCACTCTCTAGAAACTGAATTCTTAGAAATTTATAGTTGAAAATATCACATATATCATAATATTGGTTTCCAAAATTCAACACTTTATATTTTCAACCGATTTTTTAAAATTACTACAATCTTTATAAAATCAAACATTTTCAAAATACCACCACAATGCCTTTTGAAATCTCACATTTGAATAAAATTTTTACAGTTTTAAAAAAGAAATTCTTTTTAAAAAAATCATAAATCATTAGTCAAAATGAAATATGAAATCCTTGTAAAAAGTCATTTCTATCAATGCATGTAATGCTCTTCTCATCGGCTAAACCCATGATGTTGAGGTTATAATTCCTATAAGTGTCTCAAAAAAATTTTGTACCCAACTCCCTAGTAACTTTAGATTCATCATAAATAGTCCATCTATGACTTTTATGATATATATTTCAACTTTTAATGATCATAATCCTTTTTTCCTACCCAACACACAGACTAAATTAGAATGATTTTCAACTCCAAGATTGAAAATAAAATTTTTCCCAAAATTAAAGAAGAACTGACCAACACTAATTCCATCTGTAACATCTCACCCCTCATCATTGGCTTGAGAAGGTGGTAGGAAATTATGCGGACTTAGTTGACATACCCAAGACACCAAAGGATGATAATAAATTCCAAGGGATTGAATACAATTTGGGGACAATTTATCCTTTGAAAATAAAACAATATCCAAGTATACCATAACCAAACAACCACAATAGGATGAATGAGAACAAAGTATACAACTCAAGAATACTAACTAGAAACAATACCAAATGACAACCAATCACCATATCATAGTACAATTCAGAATCTAAAACCAATATCAGAGTCTAAAGCGAAAAGTAAGACAAAAAAAATCAAATACTACAAAGAAACCAACTCCACAACTCCCAAACAGCTCCTAGCTAAAAATTGACAAGTCATGCTCGAAGTATCACAATGAAACACTAAAAAATGAGATAAATTTCCTTTACCCATGTCTCGATAAAGTATATCTACAAATTCACCAATGTTCCCAAGAAGGGGGTGAGTAATGAAACTCAATAGGTTTTATACAAATGACTTCCCTACTCACACCACTGGGATATAACATGTTTGCAAATTTTTATAAAATAATTAATATAAAACACTTTAAAATAGTTTATAACAAAGCTAAAACATTTTTAAGAAAAAAAAATTTCAAACAAAAATATTTTTCCAAACCAAACCCATTTCCAAGGAAAGAAACCAAACAAGTATTTTAATCCATTTCTCATACCTGTTTAGCATACCCAATACATGATTACCAAACACCCACAGATGAATGATTCATTGATTTTTCCACACTTAAGAGGGAACTCTCATCGATCTACCCAGTCATCACAAGGTTACCATATCTCTAATTCCCCAATGGCACACACCCCTTCCACAAAGTCATGTCATTGTACCCCACTAGTACACACCCCTTATCCAAGGTCACATCTACGAAAAGTACTCACACTAACCATGTATACGAAAAACATGCCAAAACAAACATTTCAATACACTCCACTATAATAGTTCTTTTATTAAAAAAACATTCTATAAAACCATTTTCATAAATCAAAACAAGCTATATCTTAAAATCATGAAACCAATTACTTTTCACAATAACCAATTTCCACAAATTTCACAACCATCAATATAGAGGGGTTTTACCAATATTTTCAGCTTAATTTCACAATAAATTTCAATAAATTCAAAAAATTGGAAAGCAATAATTCAAGTTATAATAATAGTAGTCGAGAGTGAAGACACCTACCTCACAAACTTAGGTGAAGATGAGTAATGACACAAATTAAATAAAAAAAACTGCAATGAAAATCCAAAAACCCACCTTAGATCTTATTTCCTAACATCAAAACATCTATATATCATCATAATTGGAATCAAACACCATGGATATATCCTCATTGGATTATATCCATGAATTCAAGATAGGTAAGAAGAAGAAAATATGTAGAAACAACCAATAATGAATACATACCAAGGATTCTGACCTCAAATGCACCAAGATTTTCCAACATATTGCTCACAAATCAAGAGGAAAGTTCTCTTCAACATTCATGAAGACGTGAATTTGAGCTAGGGTTATATTATGAAGGAAAAAATCCATTAAAGATAAAAATAAAATTACATACACAATTTTTGGTTTTATCTTTTAACTATGTATGGTTAGGGTGGATGGTTAGGAAAACCATTTTCTCACTGTACATAGGACTCTACCTCAAGAAGCACCAAAAACAGTTGGATCACATAGTTATAAAAACTATGAAACAACTGTGCAGAATCAATTTGACATAAAAGAATGGTTTCACTTTTGTGGCCACGCAGTTTGGTAAAATTATACACCTAACCATGCGCCTTCCTAAATCCCACATTTTCACTTTTCATAATTCTTGGAGGTGTTGTGTGGTTTCTACTAACTATTCTCAAACTCTGCATCTCCTTAAATTCCCCAAAAACATGTCAATAGTCCTCTAAACCGTACCAAACATAACCCAAACACTTTAAATACTTTAAATACAAAAATAAAGGGCTACTTACTTGATATTAGGGGTGCTTCAAATATATTTATGTGAAAACATGTCACCATGCTAGGAATTTTTGATTTTTAAAAAAATGAATAATCCCATTATAAAATAGGATATGGGATGAGATAATACCTTGGACGTGAATTCACTTTCAAAATGATATTTCAAATTAATTAATGAAGAATATAATAAAATGTTAATATTGTGTTTTACTAGGATGAGTAATAGTGTGTTTATAAGAAAAATAAAATGTTGTGGTGGTAAGGAATACACTATTTTGAAAGAAGTATTGGTTTATTGTCCCATATTTTTATTTTCATTAAAATTTAAATAGAAAATTTATGACACATTTGATTTAAGTTTTTTGATATTTCTTATATTTTATGTTTACCAATGGACCATGATATAAGAATAATTCTTCATATGAAAAAACTATGACATATAGAGGCTTAATTGTAAAGTGAAAAATTGTTATGTTATCTCTTCCTAGATATACCTCAAACCATGACATGGATCCATCACTGTATATAAATGAGTGACCCATTTCATATAATGAAAAAAAATTGATATGTTATGACTCATAAATACTATATATCTACATGTGATAAATGGAATTATAGCACAACTTATGTTTTGGAGTTACTATTTTTTATGTCATGAGGGTCCATTTTTGATGAATTGATCATTGAATCATTATTATGTTTATTTTAATGGTTTAAATTATATATTCCTATGTGAAAATCACATTTACCTGGTGTGTGTAATATTTGGTTGAATATGTTTGAAATAATACAATTATTTGGTTGTGTTTGACAGTTATAATATTAAATTAAGAAGGTGGTGATAATTTTTTATTAAACCGTAATACATATATTATTTCACATGAAAATGGATCAAACTAGAACACATAATAAGATATGGATAAACCAATTGTTTGAATTATAAAGGGATGATACCCTAAGAGGGGGGATAATAAGTATATGTCAAATTAAAATGAAATATCTAATGAAATTTTTCCATGATTAATATAAACACACTTCTCTTCTTCATTGAATATAAACACAATAAAAAACCTTGGTAATTTTATTTGTTTCACTCTCACCGGGCTGTATCCAAGGAGTATACAATGAATATATCCTAATGCACCAAAATTCATAAGATCATAGAGCTTATAAATGGTTGAGAGTAAAATAAATATCCCTTTTGGTTAAAAACAACTAGAAAAATAATTTTTTTAAAACTCTCTCATATAAAAAAGACCCACTATCAATCAATTGCAAAATTTTGATTCATGAAAATAAAAAAAGAAGAGTTAAACCACTATTGGTATAAAAATAATCTCTATATTTGTTATAATGATAATTTCAATTTTCTTTGTTATCTTGGATTTATGTGTTAATGATAGCCAAATATCCTCCAATTTTTTAAAACCCTACTCTCTATAATATCCAATGTTCTCTATTCTTCAATATCCCACTTAATCTGTCTATCCCCACAATATTTTCCTTCACTTTATGTGATTTGATCAGAGACTATGATCTCCTAATATTTTCTATAGCCTCTATGATTATGAAATATATCATTAACTATTATTAGAAATTACAATAGATCTAATACAGTCTGAAGGTAATGTTTCGGCTTGGGTGCCACATGCTGGTGCCCCAAGTCGGTCATTCATGTGACCTTAAGTGCACCTCCACATATGGAAGAGGATACCAACTAGAAGCGATGGTCTAATATATATCAAGGGGAGACTATACCCTCTTTAATCAGAGTACTACACCATCAGAAAATAAAAAACAATAATATAATAACATAACCATAATCATAATTGTACCAGTATCACATAATTACCATAACTAGAAATACATTATTAAAACTGAATAGTAGATATTCCATACTAATGTATGTTCCAAGTTCCAAAATGAAAATCCCGGAATTAATGACACAGAAACCTACTAAGTGGTTCCCAAACCATGTATAGTTCCCTCATATAGGATCTATCCCAAATCAACCATATAATAGAGGGTATTTTCCCTTAACCTTTCCTACAAACATGAAGTCTATTCAGGAACTGATCCGGAAGCCCGAGTAGGGTGTGAATAAAAATTAATAGGATACCAGCAATAATGTCTCAAATAATATCCATCCAATAATTGTGTATAATGTTGTATAAATAAATAATTACGATTTATAAGTAAACAGTTATCACATTATCAATTATTCTTTTTTTGACCACATAAATCCTCGAGTTCCTGAGGACACCCAAACCTCAATACCTGCTTCAGACCATGTCGGAGACTGAGACATGTCACATTAACAATTCACAGTTCATTATAACACATGGTATTTCATTATCCATGTCATTTCAATTCATTATTATGGCCGATCGAATATCTATTCCAACGACAACATTTTGGGTGTAGATCATCATGTCAAGAACCCTGTGAGTATTTTTTGCATCAGACTCTATCTCACACCAAATGGGTATTTGGAGCATTAGTGCCTATCCCATACAATTTTCTTACATGCATTGGTTCCTATAATATCATTGTTAGGACCCCATGGGTATTTAGAGCATCAATCCAAGTCCCACACCCTGTTTATCAATCAATCATACAATTTTATTTAGAGCATTAGTCCGTGTTGTATACTTGTATAACGATCCATCACTTATATCACATATACCATAATATCACTTGTTCCACAACATCACATCAGTTAATATTAATCAATATTAATCCTCTTATAACCTTTCATCATCGCAATCTTTGATTAATTAATCCATCAATTAATTAATCCAATTTCCATAAATTTTATCATCACAACAACTCTTATTAATTAATATGACAATTAATTAATCACATCCATTCCATTAATTAATTAAATAATTAACTAATGAAATCAATTCAATTAATTAATTCAGAAATTAATTAATCACTTTAGTAACATTAATTAATTCAATAACTAAATAATCCATTAATTTGATTTATTAACTCAATAATTAATTATTCTAAAGCCTAATCTTATTATTCAAATAATTAATTCAAAAATTAATTAAATAGTTAATTCAATAAGTAATTATTTCCAATTTATAATCCCAATATCACAAAATTAATTATTTAATTAATTATCCAATTCACAATTCAATATTTCTATAATTAACTCAATAATTAATTTTTCCACAATTCCCTACAATTTCAACATCCAAATAATTAATTAAACAATTAATTATTCCCTATTAACAATCCCTTAATTAATTAATTTACTAAATTAATTAATTCAATTAGGAAAATCCAATTGATAAATGAGCCCTAGAAATTATACTATTACATACACGTAATTGAAATCACGACCGTGAGATTTGTGTAATAGACCACCTACCTCAATTCATTGAGGAACGATTTCCCAATGGAAATTCTTAATTTGAATAGAATAACGACGTAGAACGAGATCTGAATCATAAACACTAAATCAAGATCAAATAATCAAGATCCCCCAATTATAGATCTAGATCCACAATCCTAGATTTGTATCCAACAAAATGAGGTAATAACAATCCTTCAACAGTTGAATGAAGAAAGGAAAAGAGAAAGTAAACCACATAGGATGAGATCCTCTTACCAAGATGGGTGAAGACCATCAATCCGAGCTTTAGATCACAAATAACAGGGGTTGGAATGTATTGGAATCTACTTGGGAGGCTCCAAAAGCATGAGAAACAATTATGGGTCGAGTGGGGGTCTATTTTGGGATAATATAGGGGTTCAGATAATTTAAAATCTAATTTTTGAGCTAATTGAAATCCCGCACACATTTTTCTAGGTAGGGGCGCATGTACGGTTTTCTATACCATGTGCCATAACCACACACATATTCTGGGGGTGGGTACATGATTTCAACTTTTAGGGAACATGATTTGAAAAACTATTCTCCATCCATGCAAACCCTCTATGTCCAAGGATTCACGGTTTGATGGTCCAGGATGCACAGTTTGGGAAAATCGTACACCAACTATGTACTACCCGCTTCCCTTAGAAAATTATCAATTTTCACCCCAATACACCCCAAGGTATAACCAAAACAAAAATTACTCCAAATTATACAAAAGAGTACCTTTAAAAAGCCCGAGACATCTCTAGAAAAGGTCAGGATATTACAATCTCACCAAACACATATCCTATTCCCTTTCCCATGTTTCCTCCTGCACATGCCCAAGTTTCTACAATACACAAACTATCAAGATTGTCTTTCCCTACAACACTTTATCACTGCGATCCAACACAAGTACCAGATGCTTTACATAGTATTTATTGGTCTCAACGTCAAAATCATCCACATAGATAACATAAAAAGGGTCATGGTGATACCGCCAATGTTGTGACACATGGAAAACATCATTCATAACAATTTATCACCATGGAGGATCCAATAAGTACACCCCCAGTCCGATTCACTCCACCACCTCGAATGGTCCAACATACCTTTGCGGCAGCTTTCCCTATCTCTATATCATGTGGTGACTCAATATAGGTGACACCTAGAGGAATAAATAATCACCCTCTATAAACTATAGGGAATATTATAAGTCTATCGATATACAAATTCTATCTACTCTGAGTCGTATCCATTTGCTTTTGAATCAACTGAACATTCTCTGACATCTCCTACAAGAGACTCGGTCCCAACAACTATGACTCACCTACCTCCATCCAAAATAGAGTTTATCTACATGGATCACCATAAATATCCTCATACAATTCCATATGTATATTTTTTTGATAACTATTGTTATATAAAAACTCCACCAAATCTAGGTGATTCTCCTAAGACCCACTGAAGCTTAAGAAAAACACCAGATGCATATCCTCATGAACCTGTATAGTATGCTTTGAATTACCATATATTTTAGAAAGAGGAACTCAACAAAACCAGTGCACCAAGATCCTTCTGTAAGACCTGCGAGAAGCGTTAAGTACAACATGAGTCATGGTATAAAACAATAGTCTTTAGAACCCCATGTAGATAGAGTATTTACAAAATGTACAACTCTCACAACCGCTCCACTGAGAAAGTCTCCAGCACTTGTAAGAAATCTGCTACCTTTTTCAGTCAGTCCACAATCACCAGAATAACATCATTCTTATGAGGAATATTTGGAACACCCACAAAAAATTCTATAGTCACATCATCCCACTTCTATTCCGGAATGGGTAATGGCTATAACAAACTACCAAGTCATTGATTCTCAATGGACACCTGTTGACAGGTGTAGCATCATTTCACAAACCCTGTTATCTTCTTTTTCATACCTGACCACCAAAACTATCATCATTGGTCATGGTACATTTTGGTCACACTGAGATTTACTGTCCACTTCGAGGCATGAATTTCAAACATCATCTCTTCTTGAATTCTCATAATCACAACAACCTGATTCTTGACCTAGATGATCTTGTACTTATCTATTATCTAATATGAAGGTCTCTCTCCCAACTTCAAGGATTTATCTTAAGGTAAAAAGTTCTAGATCCTCATACTTCCCATCCCTGATCCATCTCAAAAGTTTATACTGCACTGAAAATGATATGAGAGTCATCTACTTTTGAGTCTCTGAAACCAAAACATGAACCTCATCTAGTAAAGTCATCATCTTCCACTCAACACTAGACTCTTGAATTTTCTGAGCCGAAGATTTACTGCTCAAAGAATTAGTAACACTATATCATTTATCAGGTTTATATACTAGGTTAAAATCAACTGACTACATATACTCAACCCACCTTCCCTACCAGAGATTCAAATCTTTCTGTGAAAATATATACTTAAATCTCTTGTGATCCATATACATAGTACACTTTTATCCCAACAGATAATGTTTCCAACACTTTAAAGCCTAAACCACTGCTACCAACTCCAGGTAATGAGTAATTTAATTCTGTTCATGTGACATCAATTGGAGAGACCCATATTCTATAAATCGATCTCCATGCATCAACAATACTCCACGGCCTAACCTAGAAGCATCACAAAACACTGTAGAATCATTACCTAGATCACGTAGGATTAAAATTTGTGCTAATGTAAACCACTTATTAAAATCCTATATGGAATTATCATAGGATTCCAACCATTAAAACTTTTCCCCTTCTTATTCAAGCCTAAAATAGGTTCTTTCAAATAGGAAAATTCTTGAATGAACCTCTAATAATATCCAGATAATCCTTCAAAGATTCAAATATTGAAAACATTATTGGGATGCTCCCAAGAAACAATTGTCTGTACATTCTATGGGTCCACCGAAACACGTTTCTCTTAGATGATGTGACCCTAGAAGTGTATCAAATCAGTCCAAAACTAAGACATAGATATCTTGGAATATAACTGATTATCTCTCGGTGCACTTAGGATAATGTCAAGATATTGGACATAATCTCCATGAGTCTTGGAGTATGCCGAGAGGTCATCCCAAAACACTACCACAAAATGATCCTGGTATAGATGAAATATTTTTCTCATTAAGTCCATAAACACTACTGGTTCATTCATTAGCCCAAACTACATTATGATGTGCTCATATAGGCCATACCTTTTTTTGAATGAAGTGCTCAGTATATTATAAGGTTGAACTCTCAACTGATGATACATTGACCTCAAGTCTATCTTTGAGAATACAAAAGCTCATCTAAAATGATCAAATAGGTTCTTGATGTGTGGAAGAGGATACCAGTTCTTCAATTTCATTTGGTTCATCTTCTATTAGCCAAAACAAAAGTGTAGTGTTCTCTCAACCATATTTGAGAAGAATAATGGAGAATCACAAGGTGATGTGATCAAGGTGGACAAATCCATTATACTCTAACTCCTATAGTTGATTCTTAAGATCCCGAAGCTCAACTTGTTTTATTTTGTATGGTGGTATAGAAACTAGATCATCCTTTGGAAAGAGATCAATAGTAAATTTCACATCTCTCTCAGGTGGAATCCCTGAGAATTCTTCAGGAAACACATCCTAAAACCCATCCACTATAGGTGGAAAGACATCCTTATTTACACCACCATCATCCAGCAACAAACTTATAACTTGGTAGTAAGCTCCCCTAGTTATTGGTGAACTTATTCTACGTGGGCTACCTTGATATCCCACTCCCCACAGTGAATATAATTGTCACCCTCATTAGACGTAAAAGTAAATCTCCTTAGATAACATTTATTGTGGGATTGGTATACTACTAACCAGTCCATACCAATAATTAGGTTGAATCCTGACATATCTAGATTGTAGAGATCCCAAAGATAATGGTACTCCCAAACCTCAAGAGAACACCCTTTCACAGATAGATGTCTCTCAACCATACACCCAATAGTGAATCTATCATCAACATACAAATCAAAAACACTACCTCCATGTTCAAACCATTAAAAATTTGAGATGAAATAAAGGAATGAGATGAACCTGTACCAGATAAGACACTATCTAATATAGAATCTAGAATAATAGTACCTCTCATTATCGATGGTCTGGACTTGATATCCACAAATGTAGTCTGCACCACATGAATCTTTCCTACCCCTATTTCTTATAATGAAGTCTGAGCACCTTGAGCTTCCCCACTTTTCTGATATAAGAAATCTTAACAAGAAGTACCATGTCCACTACATGTACTTCCACGACCAGTAGAACCCTAGATAATAGAATGATATGGTGCAAAATATTTCCTTCCCACACTTTGGATCTATCTAGATCCTCCATTACTTCCCATCCATCAACGTTTCATGCAGAACCTTTATAAATGTCCCATATTTCCACAAGATTGGAACTCCCTGGATGGTTTGTTATAGTGTATATGATAGTGGCCCTGCTTACCACATTGATGACATACAATCTGGGTAAGGTTCTGAGTAACTCAACCTTCCCCATAACCACTATTCCTACCATTCCCCTAGCTAACACCCTCATTACTATGCTTCCTGCTCTTGAAAGAAATACCTCATGATCATTCACTAGAAACCACATGTCAGGCATTGGAAGCCTCTTTCATGTTCCCCTCATTTATGAGAGCCTGATCCACCACCTCAAAAAACTTCTTTAAACGAGAAATACTAAATTGGGACTTAATCTTACATTTAATTACATCCTTGAAATGTATTTTTTAGCTGTCTCATCCTCTGCCACTACTGAAGTAAAGAACTAGAAATTTGTAAAGTGTCTGACATACTCTTTCACAAAAATTATCCCCCCTGTTAACCTCATGAACACATATTCTAACGCTTTCTTCTTTCCCTCATGATATTAGTTCTCAAGGAAATTATCTTGAATATAATTCCACTCCAGAGTCTCCAGCTATCCATCCCGAGTCTGGATGTTCCACCATCGATTTTACAGAACAAGTAACATGTAAGTATCAAATTTGAATCTCTTCTCAGTAGGAGTCTCCAAGTGTTCATGTATATTCTGGATAGACTCAATCCTGAACTAATCTATCTTAGATCCACCCTTTCCAGAAAACGATACAGGGTGCTACAACTAGAACACCCTCATGATATCAGACATATTCATTACAACCCACCTGGGGTCTATTTCGATGAATTTCATAAAGTTCAAAAATTTCTCCCAGAACTGTTCTCCAACTTCCTCACCTAGTTCTATCCGTTCCTCAAGTTCCACTAGTGGAGGATCTTCCCTATCCATGTCCTCATGTCGTTCTATAAATAATCATCTTCATGTAGGCATATATCTATAACTCCAAACACATGTCTCATGACACATAACACTACTTTAACATGTTTATGTAAGAGAGAAACACAATAGGTCACATCAAGTCAATCCATAACCTCCTCTACATGGTCAAAACTGAGACTCCATCACTACCCTTAACCATCATACACCCAATACATGGTTAAAAAAGGGTAAAATAATTCTCAATTATAGTTTCTCATTACAATCCCATTTAGTCACATCTTTGCATCATATTACAATCTTTCTCAATTTAACATTAGGCACCCCTTTAAGTTCAATTTCATAAGAAAGTGAAAAAATTTCATGTTCCGCAACAGACCCAAAACATGATTTTCTATTTGTGCCTACAAATGAAGCATGTCAAAATAATTCTTAGTGCTTAGAATGATGCATGTTTAGAGCCCCAAACCCATGTTTTCGAATCCAGTACAAAAACAATGTTGTATATTTTTTTTAAAAGAAACTAAAAAATATTCAGACATTTACATATGGGAATCTATTCTAGATTAGGTTTTTTGGGAAAATGACCTCTTTTACATATTATCAAAGTTATAATAGTAAATAAAAGGTAGCGATGAATCTTTTTTTAGCATTATCTCCTTATCGAGATAAATTCCATGAAATCTCCATATGAACTTGATTTTTTTTTATAAAAACATAGGATGAGAAAATATTCCCAGTAAGGTGTTTTAAAAAAGCCAATGAAAAACCATTTCGAAAAATACTTATACATTTTCAAAAATGATTTTGAAAATGCTTTTGAAAATATCTATGAAAATACCTTTGATAAATAATTTTATAAATACATAACTTTGGAAAACACTTTTGAAACCCTTATAAAAATAAATATAATTTTGAAAACAATTTTCAAAATATAATATCTTTTTGAAAAATATTTTTAAAAAATCCTTTGAAAGCATGATTTTGAAAATTCCTTCGAAAATACTAACGCTTTTGAAAACATATAAATATTTTTTTGAGAAATACTTATGATTTTTTAAATGAATTAAAGCCTATGAAAATACTTGCACTTTTGAAAAAAAATATATTTTTTTTGAAAATAATTACACTTGAAAAATCATTAAAATAAACCGGTGGTTTTTCATTAAATACCAAGGAATCTTTTGAAAGAATTGTTTTTGGGATACTTAAGCAATGAAGTTTGTTTTGGACCCACCCACTTGTGTTGGGAATGAGTTCACTCCTCACTACACTTCTTATTTATAATGTCCAGGTGAAATTTTTATAGAATCAACTTTATCTTGATTTACATATATATTGATTTTTCACCGGGGTTTTCAATTTAAAAATCATAATAATAATTTAAATACACATGCACATTTAAAAATATACATAATTATTTATTTTATTAGAAAAATCACATCTATGATTTGGAACTAAAAAATATCATTTAATTTTACATTTATATGGTCTATCAATAAAATAATTTATATCCATGTAATTAAAATTTCTAATAAGTTAATTGCATTGAAAATTTATCTTTTAAAGCTCATCCCTAGATAAAAGAATGAAAAAATCATTTACTTAAGTCAAAATTTGATGCTTTGGAGGATTAAATAATATATAAACCATTAAAATAAAATGATTTCTATTGTAAATTTAAATTTGCATGAAATAATAAACATTTAATTTTTTTTCTTATAATTTTTATAGGAACATAAAATAAGAGAATTTAAAATAATGGCATGTTTAATATTAATTTTAAAATTACGATTTTCACTAATCTATTTAATAATATATGCTTATATATAATTTTATTCTCATGAACAATTATAAGTAAAAGGAAATAGAACCTTAACTTATCAATTTAAAAATAAAAATATATAACCCATATATGAAAGAAAAAAGTTATATTTTCAAAATAAACAATTCATGATTCCTTAATTTAAAAATATTAAGTTGGATGATTTCATGCTTTGAAATGAATTATATATAAATTTAAAAACATGCAATGATGGAAAGGAATATATATATATATAATAGAAAACCCTTTATATTAATTTAAATAACTTACATTCCTAGTTATAATATTTGAAGAATATTTAATACTTATAAAAAACATGAATTTTAGAATTAAAAAAATTCAATGACATAGATGTACATATATATAAATCATATATTCAAATTTTAAAACATGCACATGTAGAAATTAATAATCATATATGCATATAATATATATATATATATATATATTTCAAAAAAATGAAATTATAAAAAAAATATATTTATATATATATACTTCTACTTATATAACTGGATAAAATTCAAATTTGAGATGATAACAAAACAGAAACTTACATAAAATATAGTAAAAAATAATTCTTCCTTTTATAAATAGAAGTAAAATATTTTCAATTTAAAATTAATACATGCATGGATATGTGTATTTTATGAACATGAATATGATATTTATAATTTTATATTAACATATATGTGAATATAAAAAAATAATAGTTCCCTTAAATTTTCATGAACCAAATGATGAAGCAGAGGGAAAATGTTGGTTCTTCTTCAGCTGAGTGAAGACGTGGGATTCTCAATGGATGGGTTCGAACTAGTGGGTAAAAAGCTGATGAAAAGAAAAATGGATTTGTCTTTGGGGTGGGCCTTCCAATGAGGAGTATTCCCTTAGAACCCACACATATATACATAGGTATTCCTCATAAGCTTCCAAGGGAAGCTGGTGGAAAAAGGGTAAACCTTAAATAGTTTTGTGCTTCACGAGGGGTGTTGGTTACATACAGTAAAGGAGTATGAAGACAATGAGGTTTAAATGTTTTTTCAGCTAGGTTGTGGCTTGTGGAAGAATGATTTTTGGTGAATAGTGAATGTGGAGGTGGTGATAATTGAAAGGGAAACCAATGCAGCTAAACCTGCATAGAGGGGAAGACTCAAAGAACCATGACATCGGATGGTTGTGGTGGAAATGGTGGTTGATCAGGGCTGGTGTCTATTTGTGGTGGTATATTAGAGGTTTGGATTGGCCTGGTTCAGTGTTGGAAGGGTCCCGAGAAGGAAGACTGTGGTTTTTTTCTTCCTTTCATTTTTTGTTTGTTTT
This sequence comes from Viscum album, assembly GCA_963277665.1. Classification (NCBI taxonomy): domain Eukaryota; kingdom Viridiplantae; phylum Streptophyta; class Magnoliopsida; order Santalales; family Viscaceae; genus Viscum; species Viscum album. The sequence goes on along the minus strand of OY728163.1, from coordinate 610,621,746 downwards.
ATTTTGTTTTATTTTCATTTTCATTTTACTCTTTTTTAATTGTTTTTCAGTTCATTCTCTATATCATTTCCATTTTTTAAAACATTGTCCTTCATCCTATTTTTTTTGTTTTACATTGTATTTAAGGTTATAGTTTCCAATATATATAAATATATATACATCATGTTTTTTAACTATATATCTATAGAGTTTTTTATATATATCCTTTATATATATGTAATTTTTTTGATATATCATTCTATGTTAATCATTAATCAGAATATAATTATGTTTTTTTAAAATTAATTATTTAAATTTCTAATTTTATCAAAACAAATTCGCATGATTTTATCAACCTTAAAATTTATAATTCATTTTCATACAATCAAACATTATTATTACCATTATTTATGTTAAGCTGGTGTAATTAATTTTAATCTAAAAGAACAAAATTTCATGTATCACTATCATATGTCACATATTTATTTGATTTTAACTTTTCAACATTATATTATTATGTAATTTTAGAAATATATAATTATTTATTCAAAATAAATATATATGTGTCTGTGTGTTTGTAATACTATTATAACTTTTTATTTCATTTCATGCACCTTGATAATAGTGTTTGACTTTAATTTGATATATTTTTATTCAAGATTATTATATATTTTAACTATCATTTTACCACCTAAATTTATCAGATAAAGTATTAAAATATTTCTGAATCAATCAGTAAATTATAAATAATATAAAAGAATCAATATGCACATACATATATTACAATAAAATAAAGAGAATATTTTATCTAAATTAATAAGAGAGGATTTTTTTTATTAAATATAACATTTAACTTCATGTTAAATTACATTGAATTTTTCATTAATTATGAAATAAATCAATAAATAAACAATTATTAAAGGATTAACTTTCTAGCAAGTTACATTCTACCTCCCTTAAATAGAATTTTATCCTCAAAAATCCTTTTTCGTACATAGAATGAAATTTTTTGAAATTTAGCTTTCAGAATTTAGAGAACTAGATTTACTAGAATTACGTATTCTTAGAGGTTACTCATATTACTAGGGGTTTTGAATTTATTTCTAAATCTGTTTTTTTCTCAATCTAAAAGGTTAGAAAACCAAAGTTTTAGTAGAAGAGTATACTTAGAAACTAAAAATATATTAACCAAACATCCTAATATACAAAGTTATCAAACCTGTTCCTATAATACCAACTGTAGAGCCCCAAAACTTTGATTCTAGATCCAGCACATAAAAAATGCTTTATATTTTTTAAAATATGCTGGAAAATATATAGACATTTACAATTGAAGAACTTTTCCGGTTTAGGTTTTTGAGCAAAAAGACCACTTTTACCTATTGTCAAAGTTAAAATAGTAAATAAAAGGCAGCGATGAAACTTTGTTTGCACTAGCTCCTTATCAAGATAAATTCCATCAATGCTATATATGAAACTGAAAACATTTTATAAAAAACATAGGGTGATTATAGTTTCCCGGTATGGTGTTTTTGAAAAGCCGGTGAAAACCCTTTTCCAAAATAATTATACCTTTTGAAAAATTATTTTGGAAATAATTTTTAAAATAATTTTTAAAATATCTTTGAAAATATCTTTGATAATTTTTTTATAAATTTATAGCTTTGGGAAAAAACTTTTTAAAACCTTTCGAAAATATATATAAATTTTAAAAAATAATTTTGAAAAAACAGTTCAAATTATAATTTCGTTTTGAAAACCCTTTAGAAAAATCCATTGAAAACATGCTTTGAAAATTACTTTGAAAATATTTATACCTTTCAAAATATTTATACCAAGAAATATTTTAGAAACAAAACTTTTTAGGCCTCTTGAACATTGAAGGCTGTTTTGGGCCTACCCAGTTATATTAAGAATGGGTTCACTCCTCACCCCCTTCTTGTTTATAATGTCCAAGTGTAATTTTTATAAAAAAAATTAACTTTCTTCACATATATGTACATTTTCCAATTTGGTTCTCATTTTTAAAGACATAATAATACTTTGAATACACATGGATGTTTAAAAATATTTATAAATATTTATTTTCTTAGGAAAATCACTTCTTTGATTTGGCACTACAAAATCTTATGTCATTTTTCTTTTACATGGTCTGTCAATAAAATAATTAACATCAATGTAATTAAAATTTCTAATAAATTAATTTTCATTGAAAATTTATCTTTTAAAATACATCCTTATATAAATGAATTAAATACTAATTTTTGTAAATCCCAAGTTGATACTTTGAATCATTAAATAATATATATACCCTTCACATAAAATGATAGCTATTAAAAATTGAATGTTTCATAAAATAATAAATATTTAGTTTTTATTTATTAGAATTATTATGGGCACAAAAAATATTAGAATTTAAAATAATGGAATGCGTAATAGTAATTGTAAAATTACTATTTTCACAAAATAGTCTATTTAAAAATACATGCATATATGTAATTTTACTCTCATGAAAAATTATAAGTAAAAGGAAATATACCCTTAACTTTTACATTTAAAACCAAAACTATATAGCAAAAATAAGAAATATAAATTTAATATTTTCAAAATAAAAAATTCATCATTACATAATTTAAAAATATTAAGTTGGATGATTTAATTCTGTGAAATTAATTATATATTCATTTCAAAACATGAAATTATGGAAAGGAATATATAGAGATATATACACAGACACAAACATATATATATATATATAATGAAAGTAACACTTTTTATTAATTTAAATAACTTACATTTATAATTATAACATTTTAAGAAGATGTAATACTTATAAAAAAGTTGAATTTTAGAATTAGAAAAAATAAAATGACATGTATGTATTTATTTATATATATATATAAATCATAGATTCAAATTCTAAAACAAGAACTTGTGGAAATTGAAAATAATTTATGCATATAATATATATATATATGAAAACATGAAATTATAAACAATATATATTTATATATTTTTACATGTACTTATGTACTTGAAAAAAAGTTCAAATTTGGAATGATTAGAAAACATGAACTTACATAAAATATTGTAAAAAATAATATTTCATTTTATAAATAGAATACTAATATTTGAAATTTGAAATTAATACATGCATGGATATGTGTATTTGATGAACATGAATATATTATTTATAATTTGATATTAACATATGTATTCATAAATAAAAAAAAGAAAAGTTTCCCTTACATTAATGTGAACCAAATGAAGAAGTAGAGAAAAACGGTGGGTTCTTCTTCAGATAAGTGAAGGCATGGGTTATCAATGGATGTGTTTGAACTAGAGGGTAAAAAGTGGATTAAAAGAAAAAGAATTCAACTTTGGGGTGGGTTTCTAACAAGAAATGTTCCCTTGGTACCCATATATATATATATATACATAGGTATACAACTTAAGCTTCCAAGGGAAGCTATAAAAAAAGGGTAATCCTTACACGGTTTTGTGCTTCATGTGGGGTGTTGGTAACTTGAGAGAAAAGGAGTCTGAATACAATGGGGTTTAAATTTTTTGTTGGATGGGGCATGGATTGTAGAAAAAGGATTTGTGATGAAACGTAGAGGAGGGGTGGTTCTTATTGATTCGAAAACCTATGGTGGCTCAGCCTTTCTTGCTGGGGAAGACTCAAAGCACTGCGACATCAGAGAGATGTGGTGGTTGATGATGGTTGATTGAAGTTGGTGTCGATTTGAGGTGGTATACATGAGGTTTGGAAAGGCCTGGTTTGGTGTCTGTAGGGTCCTGAGGAGGAAGAAGACATGGGTTTTTTTTCTTCCATTAAATTTTTGTTTGTTTCATTTTGTATTATTTTCATTTTCATTTTACTATTATTTTATTGTTTTTCGTTTCATTTTATTTATCATTTCTATTTTTTTAAATGATCTCTTTCATTATACTATTTTGTTGTTTTATATTTCATTAAATTTTATAGTTATATATATACACACACAATATTTTTTAACTATATATCTATAGAGTAGTTTATATATATATATATATATATATCCTTTATAAATATGTACATTTTTTGTTATATCATTCTATATTAATCATTTATCAGAATCTAACAATGATTTTTTTTAAATTAATAGTTTAATTGATAATTATATCATAATAAATTCCTATGTTTTTATTAACCTTAAATATTATAATTCATTTTCATAAAATAAAAAATTATTTTTACCATTACTTTTTTTAAGTTGGTGCAATTAATTTTATTCTAAAAGAAAAACATTTCATGAATCACTATGATATTTCTCATATTTATTTTATTTTATCTTTCCAACCTTATATTATTATGTAATTTTAAAAATATATAATTATTTTATAAATATAAATATATGTGTGTGTGTGTTTATAATACTGTTATAATTATTTATTTCATTTCGTATACCTTGCTAATATTGTTTGACTTGAAATTTATATATTTATATCCATGGTTAATATATATTTTTGGTATCATTTTACAAACTAAATTTATATGAGAAAGTGTTAAATTATTTCTCAGTTAATCATTAAATTATAAACAATATAAAAGAATCAATATGCACTTACATATTCCATAGTAAAAATAAAGGGAATATATTATCTAAATTAATAAGCAAAGAATTTTTTTATTAATGATAACATTTAAATTCATGTTAAATTACATGATATTTAATTTTTATTATAAAATAAATCATTAAATAAATAATTATTAAAAGCTTAAATTTATGGGATGTTACAGTATACATGCTCATCTATCATTCTATACTGAGCCACATGTCAAATCTTAGAAAATCCCAGAAACAATTTTCAAATCACACAAAAAGTGCATCAACCAAGGTGAAATAACATCAAAATGTAACTGAAAATAGCAATAATAATCATCCCACCATGGGCGCTTGGGTTTCCCCTATACAAGTGCTAGTTACTCCCAGGCATGAGATCATAACCAAGGCCCAAATCCTCATAATATTATATCTACCTTTCCTTAAATACTAAGAAAAAAGAAAATAAAATAAAACTACGCTCTGATACAACTCTGTAATGTCCCGACCCAGGTGAAACACATCGGTGCCTCGAGTCCGTTGGTAACATGACCAAAATCATGCCTCCCTATATTCTAGAGGCTACTAAATAGTAGTGAGGGTCTAATATCAATCATGAAGAGACTATACACTCATTTATCAAGGAGATAAACATGAAGAAAAAAAAGAAATGATAACAAAATTACATAACCAAAACCAAAATAGTACCAGTATCACAATATGCCTAAAACTAGAAATTAAATATCAAAAGTAAATAGTAGATATTCCATACTAAAGTTCATTCCATGTGCCAAAATCAAACCCCAAAAGTAAAGAT